>JANUYF010000003.1:63028050-64285550 GCA_026167975.1 Phrynosoma blainvillii | reverse complement strand
ATTCTAAAATCCCTCCCATTCTGTACTTCAAACTCACATCCAAAAATGTCATTTTAAATATTTTGGAACTCTGGAGATAATAACAGATGTTAATGACTTGTTTATCAAAGCAGGAAAGATGACATTCTACCAACCAAAAGAGATAGAAAATGTTGAAAAAAATATTTATTGTAAGCACTTATGGTGGCATACTGATATCATAAATAAGATAAATGAAGAATTAATAAGATTTAAGATATGAACAAATTTGAGTTGTACCAACAAGTGGTACACAGCTTGAGAAAATGTGTACCATATCTGCTAAATAGGTATCACAGGGTAATATGCACCTGTTGAAATCCCATGTTGGAAAAGATTCTTGCCTTCAAAGAGAAGCACTTCATGAATACTAACCCACAATGCAGTATCGTCTATCATGGGGAAACATTTAACACTCTTTACAGAGCAAGATACGTTAAAAGTGAAAATGTTTAGTCTTCTAAATTTTATAGAACTTTCAGTGCTCTTCAAAAAATATCCTAGCATTTTTGGCTGGAATCTTTTATGCACTAGATTGCTATGTAACCTCTTGGTTACATAAGTAGTTACTTAGTGAATCCTGGCCCAAACCCTTCACCACAAGTCTACACTTACAAGTCAGCAGCCGCCCTCAGATTTCTCATTTTCAACATGTCAGTATATTGCCGAAGGGGGGGGGAGCACTGGGAGGTAATACATAATTCCTTTTTTAAAAATTCTTTTTTTATTCTTTGGCAGCAAAAGGCGTACCTTCTATTTTGAACAGATCATAAACATATGATCACTACATCCTGCTTTAATTGACACCTAAGCACATTATACACTCTAAATAATAATACTAAAAGTATTTACCATTTATTATAGCACATTTGAAAAGTTCAAATAATTTATCTTAATAGTCTTTACAATCCCCCCCCCCAAAAAAACCCCAAGCCCAATAATATTATCTCCATGTTGGAAATGGTGGCTGTGTGGAAAGATTAGGCTAAGCCTTGGTCCATAGGAACACCTTAACCATTATCAGAAAGCCTATCCGGAAAACGACGCACATCGAGTGTATGTACCTTAGCCTGAAAACCAGGGATAGTTTGGGGATTCTGTTGGTATACCGGCCACCCCGTTGCTTAACAGACTCCCTAACCAAGCTGACCACCCTGGTTTCTGAGTTGCTGCTGGAATTGCCCAGACTTTTGGTTCTGGGTGATTTCAACATCCCACTCGAAACCAGTTTGCAAGATCTAACTGGCGCGGCTCGGGAGTTCATGGATACCATGACTAACATGGGCCTATCCCAGTTGGTCAACGGGCCCACGCATTGTGCTGGTCATACCCTCGATGCGGTCTTTAGTACGGAGCAGGAATATCCGTGGGCGGAGGTTAAAAAAACCTCCGCACTGTCATGGACGGATCATTTTCTGATCAGGGCAGAACTAAAGGCTACTACTCACCCTCCCAGGGGTAGCGGACCCATTAGAACGGTCCGCCCTCGAAGGCTAATGGAACCAATTGGTTTCCAGAAAGCCTTAGAGGGTTTAATGGTTGGTAACACCGGTGATTCTGTCAAAGCCTTGGTGGACACTTGGAACACTGATCTCACCAGGGCTATTGACACAATTGCTCCCAAGCGTCCTTTCCAGCCCGCTTCAAACCGTAAGCCTTGGTATACAGAGGAGCTTAGGAGGATGAAGTGAGCTGGACAATGACTAGAGTGCAAATGGCGGACTCGTCTCTCATCCGACAGAACTCGCCTTAGGAAACATCTTGATTCCTATAAGGAGGCTTTGCGTGCAGCACGGAAATCCTTCTGTTCTGCACGCATTGCATCTGCAGAGTCCCGTCAGGCAGAGCTGTTTAGGGTGGTGGGGGAGTTGACGAAGGTTCCTCCAGCGCCTACCCCCCTACTTAACCCAACGATAGCCTGCTGTGAGGCCTTTAATATTCACTTTGCAGATAAAATCTCTTGGATAAGAGCCGACCTGGACGCCATTGCTTTGGCAGAGTCCGTAGACGAGGCCTCCAGGAACTCCGTTGATGGCATTTTACTGGATCAATTACAATCTGTGAGTACCGATGACGTGGACAAACTTCTTGGAAGTGTGAGAAAGACGACTTGCCCCCTCGATCCTTGTCCATCCTGGCTGGTCGTCCGGGGGGGGGATGCATTGAAGGTGTTCCTTCAGGACACAATCAACGCATCATTCAGGGAAGGTATTGTACCATCTTGTTTAAAGGAGGCGGCGGTTAGGCCACTCCTGAAAAAGCCTTCCCTGGATCCCCTGGATAGAAACAACTACAGACCAGTCTCCTTGCTCCCTTTCCTGAGCAAGGTGATCGAGAGGGCAGTTGCTTCCCAACTCCAAGCAGTCTTGGATGAAACTGATTATTTCGACCCATTTCAAACCGGCTTCAGGACAGGATATGGAGTTGAGACTGCCATGGTTGCTCTGACCAATGACCTCCGCCTGAGTATCGACAGGGGTAGTGTGACCTTGTTGGTGCTCTTGGATCTCTCAGCAACCTTTGACACCATAGATCATGCCATCCTCTTAGATCGCCTGAGAGAGTTAGGAATTGGAGGCACTGCTTTGCAGTGGTTCCGTTCCTTCCTCTCTGGCAGATCTCAGAGGGTGAGGCTCGGGGACAGTTGCTCATCTAAAATTGAGCTTAACTGTGGCGTCCCTCAGGGCGCCATCCTGTCCCCGATGTTGTTTAATATCTACATGAAGCCGCTGGGGGAGATCATTTGGAGGCATGGAGCTCGGTGTCTTCAGTACGTTGACGACACCCAGATATATCTCTCAATGACCAGATCATCGTCTCAGACTTCAGATGGCGTCTCTCCTCTTAATGACTGTCTCAGAGCAGCAATGGGTTGGATGAGGAAAAACAGATTGAAGTTGAATCCAGACAAAATGGAAGTACTCAGAGTTACAGGCCCGAAACCAGATCTGGGAATACAGTCTCCAGTCCTGGATGGAGTCACACTCTCCTCTAAGGACTGTGTTCACAGTCTGGGGGTACTCCTTGATTCATCGCTTCACATGACTAGTCAGGTGAATGCGGCGGTCAGGAGTGCCTGTTATCAGCTTCGGCTGATACGCCAACTGCGCCCTTATCTGGAGGTGAGGGATTTGGAAGCTGTGGTACATGCCCTGGTAACCTCACGTCTGGATTACTGCAATGCACTCTACATGGGGCTACCCTTGTGCCTAACCCGGAAACTTCAAGGGGTGCAGAATATGGCAGCCAGGGTAATTACAGGAACATCAAGGAGGGAGCACATAACACCAGTGCTTAAATCCCTCCACTGGCTGCCGATTAGTTTCCGGGCACAGTACAAGGTGTTGGTTTTAACCTTTAAAGCCCTATATGGCTTGGGTCCATCTTATCTTAGGGACCGCCTCTCCCTATATGATCTCCCCCGCACCCTTCGCTCCTCTGGGAGGTATCTGCTACAGCCAATAAAAACTAGGCTGTCCCAGACCTCCCAGAGGGCCTTCTCTGCAACCGCTCCCAGACTTTGGAATGGCCTGCCGGACGAGATCCGTCTTATTACTACTCTTGCTGCTTTTAAGAAAGCAGTAAAGATGGATCTCTTTCAGCAGGCCTTCCCGGAATAACTGGCAGCTGAGAGAGGAGTCCCTAATTCGCTATTCTGACTCCTTATGCTAATTTGGATGTTTTAATTTATTTAATATTGTATTTTAATTGATTTGTTGTTTAATCCTGTTTTAAGGGGATGGGAGGGTGGGATTATGGGATGAGGGAATGTTTTAACTTTGTTCTGTTTTAATATTGTTGTACCCCGCCCCGATTGCCGCGCAGAGGGGCGGGCTATAAATAAAAAATTATTATTATTATATTATTATAACATAGGACCAGGGATACTTTGCTGCCTCTCTAATGTTTAAGATTTTAACTCTCAGGGACAATAGTAAAGCATTGTGTGAGTTGTGGTCCCAAATAGTCATAGCCAGTGCTTCTGTACCACACTTTATCAATTTTACAGGAGCCTGTTGTTGTTGTTGTTGTTGTTGTTTACTTCCCTCAAGTCATGATGAGGCATCTCCAAGACCCTCTGGCATTACTGTTCTTCTCAGGTCCTGTAAACTCAGGACTGTGACCTCCCTAATTGAGTCTATACATCTGCCATACAGTCTTCCTGTCTTTCTGCTTCCCTCTACCTTTCCTAGCATTATTGTCTTTTCTAGTGAGTCATGCCTTCTCATGATGTGGCCAAAGTACTACAGCCTCAGTTTAGTCATCTTGGCTTCTGGGGAGAATTCAGACTTGATCTGTCCTAGAATCTATTCGTTTTTCTTTTTGGCCATCCATAGTATCCTCAGCACTCTTCTCCAGCAGCATATGAGTTTATTTCCTTCTTATCAGTTTTCTTCACTGTCACTTCACATACATGGTGATAGGGAATACAATGGCTTGGATGATTCTAACTTTAGTATTAAGGATTGTATATCTTTACACTTTAGGATCTTGTGCAGTTCTTTCCTGGCTGCCCTTTCCATTCCTAGTCTTCTTCTTCTTTCTTGGCTGCAGTCATAGTTCTTATCAATGTTTGATCCAAAGTAGGGGAATTCTTAACTGTTTTGATTTCCTCACTCTCTAGGTTGAATTTATGTAGATTCTTTGTGGTCATTATTTTTGTTTATTTATGTTCAGCATTAAGCCATCCTATGCACCTTTTTCTTTGACCTTCCTTAGTAATTGTTCCAAGTCCAGTAGTATGGTATTACAGTATTACAGGAGCTACTCCTGGTTATATGGGAGCTATCCAAGATGTTGCTTTCTAGCTGCAAAATCAGCACCTTGGATAATTCCTATAAAGATGGGAATAGTTCCCTAGCCTTTATTTAATAATAATAATAATAATAATAATAATAATAATGATAATAATAATAATCTATATCCCACTTCTCTGTAAAAACAACCAAGGCAGCTTACAAGATAAAACAAACAATAATTTCTCATCTTCAGTAGAACCACTGGACATACCTGGCCCTAAAATCTGTGGCAGACATTTTAAAAGCTTTCCCAGCTCTAGACTGAAAGAGAGGCAACCTCATTAAGGTCCACATTGTGATGGTCCACTCTGCCTATCTGCATAGAAATGGATGACAATCACACCAGGGGAAATCTACAGGCATGTGTAATAGACAGAAACCATCTTTACAAGGAGTGGGAAGCTGTGAGCAGGATCTGTTCATGAAATGGATAGCACTGTCCAAATGGAATAGATGCCAGTTATTTTAACACAATAATGGTACTATTTTCGGTTATTATTAAGGGAATGAATCCATAATGTAGTATCATGTCTAAACCAGCATATGTGTTACCTCTCTGATCAGTATTTATGATTTCACATGCAGTGTAGTCTGTCTTGCCCTTTTTCTTTTCTTCCTTCCACACTAATGGTGCTGGAAAGGTCCAATACTCTCAGGAGTTCATCCTAAGAATAATGTAAAAATGGTTCCCTGCACATAAATAGTTTGAAATACTGGCACATATTTATTACGCCTCTGTGTGATTAGGCCTCTAATGAAATCATTTTCTGTAAATTTTCCTTGGTTGGGCAGAATGGTGTCTCCCCCCCCCCCCCCCGGTACTAAAGAAAAAAGTAGCCTCCAAGATTCAACACCTTGGAAAACTCATTTAAACTTTGGACAAAAACTTGGAGCATATTAATTGGTCCATTGGCATGGGAGATCCCAGCTTGCCACTGCTTCTACCTCTTTTCCATTTCTTCATTATTACTTTTCCTGTTGTCACCTCATTTTCCTCCTTATATAATATAATAATCTCCATCCCCTCTAGCCTCTAGAAGTGGGAGTTCAAGTCCTTATTAATCAATGGCTGACAACGTACCTATGCCTGCATCAATGTAGCTGTATGCATGTGTCACCATTGATTAATATAAATTGGGACAATCCATGAGACCTCCAATCCATGGATGGCTAGACCGTTGATATGGTGGACCCACTGTACTTTATTATTGCTTCAAATGGTTGAACTTTGCAATGAAAACAAGCTCTACAGTTAAAAGTTTATCAAATAAAGCTCTGGTATTAAGCATTTGTGGTAGTGGTTTGAGTGTTAGAGTAAGAAGCTGGGATAACAAAGCTGTGGAAAACCACTGGCAAGTCACACTCTCTCAGCCTCAGAGAAAGGCCTTCTAACAAATCTTGCTAAGAAAACCCTGTGAATATGTTTATGTTGGGGTTGCCATAAGTTAGAAATAAATTGATGATACAAAATAACAGAAATTAGGAGTTAGTTACCACCTTGATCCTTTTGTCCCTGAAGGATAGTATACAATTTAGACTATATCATAATATATATATAAATTGGTCATGACATTTTTGCTTCACATTAATAGTGTGGTGTTTGCTTTGCAGAGAAAGCCTCTGGCATATGGTGTGTTTGAAATGAAATGGTAATAAAAATGCCCCAAAGAATGGGATGGCTCTCTTATGATTAGAGAAAACATGATGTCAACTTCAAACTCATTTGGATCTCACCAGGGGTGAAACTTTTCAACTTTTTTTGTGCGTGAAACTTTACAAAATTTCCTTCTTAGGGATGTTTGTATGCCATGGGCAGGCATAGTTCTAAAATCTGTATGGCTTCCCATGTAATTCTAGGAAGAGTTAATGAAGTTTAGGGCCTTTACAGACTGCCAGAAATAGTGCAGCTTGAGGCCACTTTAACTGTCCTGGCTCAGTGGTAGAGAATCATGGGAACTGTAATTTTTTTCTGGGACACTGAGCCTTCTCTGTCAGAGAGCTCTGGTGCCACAATAAACTACAGTTCCCATGATTCCTTAGCACTGAGCCAGGACAGTTAAAGTGGCCTCATGCTGCACTATTTCTGGCAGTCTGTAAAGGCCCTTAGACACAAATATCACCTCTGTTTGTAGCTCAGGTGCTGCAATATTACGCACAATATTTTGGGAGGAAGTCACATTGGTTTCAGTGGAGCTAGTTTCAGAGTAAACAAGCACTGGATAGAACTGCAAGAAGCTAAATGGAGAAAACCAAATGGTCATAACAGGGATGGCTTCCCCCCCTACAGAATCCCAAGTTCTGTTGAATGATGGTTTTGTGTATCTCTGTGTGTGCACATGATAGAGTCTGAGTTTGTATTTCTGCTGGAACTGAGTTGTATTTTTCAAAGGAAAAGGCATTTTTGGATTATATTCTACAAAAATGGATCAGTTTTTCAAAAGTGCTTCATTTTTCCCATTAAATTATATATCCAGGCAGTTGTTGGTTTCAGAACTTTAGTTACATATGAGTGTAGGCAGTACTTTATGGGTACAGGCATCATATATTGCCTGAATTCAGTATTGAACTTCAGAACTTGGAAAAATTACTTCTTTTGGACTACACCTCCCAGAATTCTCCAGCCTACATGGCCAATGTTAGTACTGGGTATGTAGCAAGGGTCTGGGAAGTGTAGCTTTTAAAAAGCAACTTTTCTAGACTCTACTTGACTTAAGCTTTTTGAAGTCACAAGGTAGCTCTTTTAACAAGCAAATGATGGAGGTTATTATTATGTTACCTTTCACGTTAAACAGTTTTGTACTGGTTTAGTACTCATTATGACTGGTAGGGCTTCTTATTTTGGTGGGGAGAGTGCTTGGTGAACTCATATAAGCTGGACCATCCTCTGCTCACAAAAATACCTATGACAGGAATGGATTAGCTGTAAGAATAGATTTTAAAGGCTTTGTGGAAAGCATGTTGTGTGAATTTGCAATCAGTGTTGATGTTGACTGGGAAACCTGAAGTATCATTTCCTAGAAATTTCTCCTTGGGTAGTTATGAATGGTTGTACTACAGGGCTGCTTATGGAGCTCAGGATGTTACTTTGGAGTTGTTGTTTGTTGTGTTCCTTCAAGTCATTTCCAACTTATGCCAACCTTAAGAAAACCCTATCACAGGATTTTCTTTGAAATATTTGTTCAGTGGACTTTGCCCCTTGCCTTCCTCTGTGCCTGAGAGAATGTGACTTGTATAAGGTCACCCCATGGACAGAGAGGAGATTTGAACCCTGGTATCCCAGAGTCCTAGTCCATATCTCAAGCCATTGCACCTTTAAATAAGAGTCCAATAGGAAGGAACATGGATGACTAGACATCCCTTCAGATCATACATTAAACATTCTTTCTGGGAGAAAGAAGAGCTATCCCAGTCTCTTCTCTGTTTGTTGTACTTGTGTGCCTTCAAGTTGATTCTGATTTATGGCAACCTTATCCTAGGGTTTTCTTGGCAAGATTCATTCATAGATTTGCCATTGCCTCCCTCAGGTTGAGAGAATATGACTTGCCCAATGCCACCCAGTGGGTTTCTATGGTTGAGCAGGGATTTGAACCATGGTCTCCCAGAGTCTTAGTCCAACACTGAAATCACTACACTGCATTGCTTCTTCCCTCCTCTGTGTGGCATGCAACACAAAACCTTCCCAGATCTTCCTTTGTCTGATGCCACAAATGTATACAGAGAGTAAGTCCCATTAATGTCTTTCTCTTGGTGAGGCTTACTTCAAGTAAACATGCCTTAGAATAGGCTGTAAATCTGCCATTATCTTTGTTCTGTGATCCCTTCCTTTGATGGAAAGCAGAGCAGCTAAGAAGGGGAATTCATTTCTTAGAAGGTCACACACTATAGATACCTTCTGCCTCCAAAGACAAAAGCTAGTCCCAACAAGAAATGGAGAAAGATGCAATGAGGAAACAAATGTGATTAGTCTCTTGGCATAAGTGCTTAAAATAGCTTGTATGTTTTTGATATTTGGGAGCGGCCAGTTAGTCAGCTTGCTGAGTGTCTTTCTTACCCACCTCTTGTCAGAAGAAGAGAATAAATGGAGAGAAGAGAGAGAGAGAGAGAGAGAGAGAAGAGAGAGAGAGAAGAGAGAGAGAAAAAGAAGGGCCTTTGCATAGCTTGAGCCTTTGTGCAGTGCATTCAGACTGATTTGTACCCTTTGTAGTCTTAATTATTTGTGAGAGTGGGATAACAGGAGTACCGAGCTCACCCATTATTTCCTGCATAAAAAAAGGCACACAGAAGCCGCTGATCATTTTTGAATTAGCAAACATGATACTAAAAAAGGGGGAGGGGGTTGTGTGTGTGTGTGAGAGAGAGCATAAAAAAATTCATTAATACCATCAGGGATTAGGAGGCTGATTAAAGTGTAGCTGTTAGCGTATGCAAATGAGCGATAGGCATTTATCGGCGCCTGTGCAAGCTGTCTTGGAGCTGCAAAGCCCACGTATGTTTTTCAGCTGATTAAAACAGTTTTAACTTCTGGAGGATTTTTTTGAGGGAATAAAAAAATAAATAAAAAGCCACCATCATCTATCCTTTTCCTTTTGGCTAAATTCCTCTAAGTGCACTCCAACCATTTCCACTTGAATGCGCTCTCTTTCACTCTGAGAAGGCAGAAAAGAATACGAACCAAGTGTGTGTGGTGGCTTTTTTTTTTTTTTTTGGGGGGGGGGGAGCCTCTTCAAGAACTTGCTGGATGAGCCAGTCTGGTGGCCTGGTGGCTGCTTAGTATTCCAATAAAATAAAACCCAGGCATGTGAAGAAGAGCAGCACTGTGCTTTGAGCCATAGGGGAGAAGAAATGCTACAGGAGCTCAACAGCAGCCAGGCTAGGAGCTGTGATAATGAGCAAGCCCTGATTGTTCAGCACTCAGCAGGTCCAGGAACAGAAGCGAAGCACATATGGGTGGCAGTTGCAATGCATGCATAAGAAGGGCCATAGCTCAGCGGTGGAGTACATGCTTTGCTTGCAGAAGGTCCCAGGCTCAGTTCCTGATAGCTCCAATTCATGTTAGGAAAGGCTCTTGTCTGAAACTTTAGAGAATTGTTGCCAGTCTGTGTAGACAATACAGGCCAAAAGGGCTGTCTTGGGATAAGACAGCTTTCTGTACACCTAACTCTTGCATAAGCAAAAGCGTTTCATTGGTGTTTCCCATATTAAACATGCAGTCCAGTGTGGTTAAACATTCTTAACTCTGTATTGGGCTGTGGTTATAAAATGTGAATCACAGGGACATAACCCTGGAAAATAAAATGACGTCCTGTGACAGAATTGGCCATGACTCCCTGACACAGGCTATTTAGGGCTCTGCATCTGTTCTTCATGTTTGCTGTGGGAAATAATGGTGTAAGTGGAGGAATCACAACTGTCAGGAACACTGTTGAAGAGGCTGAAAGTGTCTCAGTACCTTGATACTAGAGTGCTTCAGATGTGAATCTACTGATCCCTGCTTGCTCTTGTCCTGTCAACCTTGTTCCTTCCCAAGCTTACCTGACCCTCTTTCTCTTGCCCTGCATGTCAAACCCTGACTAAAACTTTGTGA
The DNA here is from genome assembly GCA_026167975.1 of Phrynosoma blainvillii. NCBI lineage: Eukaryota > Metazoa > Chordata > Lepidosauria > Squamata > Phrynosomatidae > Phrynosoma > Phrynosoma blainvillii. The sequence goes on along the minus strand of JANUYF010000003.1, from coordinate 64,275,149 downwards.
TTTGGTCTTAACTCTTCCTTTTCATCCTCACTGTAAGCTGACTCTTCAGGTCCCATTGAAATGTTCTGGTTTTTAAAGTAAAAGTGAAGGCATGGCTAAGAGTGAAGGAAAAGTCACTTAAAATGAAGAAATTCATCAACTGCTGGGTGTCTACATCAAAAAGCATACAATTTATTTTTTACTTTTTAATAACATTCTTAACCAATGTGATGGTGATGTACAATTCCTCTGTCAATTTTATCCTTAAAATAATTATGTGTGTTAGGTTGGGCTAAGATGATATTTGTCCATACTCATCTAGTCACATATGATCAGACATAGTGGGGTTGGTTGAGCTCTGGTTCTATGCAAAAATACCTCTGCTTAAAAAAAAAAAGCCTGTTATTTGAGAACTAATCAAAAACCACAAACTGAACCCATGTTTTGCTGTTAGCCTATGAATCAGGATTGTTTATAGCTTGTTATGATGTTGAAAACCACAACTATAGCTTGTCATTGACTTGTTTGCTTAGTTGCCATCCTGAAATAGGAGTTGACAAAAGAGGATGGGGGGGGGGAGAGAGAAACTAAAAATAAAGTGGGAATTATGTATGTTTCTCTGCCGTACTATTTGTGGCTTAAACAACAAATCATGGTTAGCACAAACCATGGCTTGTCATGGCATGTGAACTTGTCCTATAAGTTTAATGGTTGAATGGAATCTGAACATGGATTTGGTTCCTCTAAGGATAATATTTTTAGCAAATATCCTACAATAATTTTACAGTCAAGCATATTATCAATCTGTGCATATGATTTTACAGTCAAGTATATTAAGATTTTATAGTCAAGTATATTACCAATCTATGCATATGAGTTATCAGTATATTTCAGAATTTTGTAGCAATTTGCCAAATGATGGGGCAGATTCCACTAATACTTGTGGTTGTAGGCCTTCAAGTAATTTCTGACTTATGGTGACCCTGTGGCAAACCTATCACAGGGTTTCTTAGAAAGTTTATTCAAAGGAGTTTGGCACTGAGTTCCTCTTAAGCTGAGAGAGCATGACTTGTCCAAGGTGACCATGGATGAACAAGGATTCAAACCCTGGCCTCTCAGAAACATACTCCAACACTCAGACCAGTAAAGCATGCTAAATATCTCTAACTTTTTGTGTCCACCTGTATGGTGAAGCTTTCCTCTTCATATAAGAGGTAATGAAAGAATAATTTACCTCATGACTATATGCCTGCTAATATCAGTGGTCTGTATTCACCTAAGTGTCACAGGGAGAAGCAGCCCGCAGTATTGGGAGAATCTAATTATAAAAGGAACAATGTGGCCAGTGGTAGGCTATTGTCAAGAGTGTTTGCAACTTAGGATGCAAATCTGTATGACTCAGTATAGCATAATAAGTCCACATATGGATGTTCTTACAGTTCAGATTCTTCTCAAATGTTATTAACTTACAGTTAGTACAGTTCTTTTAGAGTATATACCTGAAGAACTTAAAAGGCTCAAGACTGAAGAGAAATCTCACCAGTTGACTTTTTATAGGAAGATCTCTAAGAAAAAAACACTTCTGTCTATTCTTCCTGAAAGAATTCTGGAGGAAAGGAAGAGCCAGTCTTGGAGACTGCAACCCATCCATCCCCAACATCTTCAGTTGCTTTCCATAACAAACCCTTAGGAACTGATGATTCCTCTCCTGAAACCTCTGTCATCCCACTTTCATCACTACCTTGTTCACAGCCAACAGTGATAACATCAAGGCAATTACCCACATCACTAGAATACCCAACTCTTAACTCCCAAATAATTGTTTAAATTCATCAGACTACTGAACACTACAAAATCTTTAAAGCATGGGTGTGAATCATGTATCCCTAAAGTTGCTGTTAGACTGAAGCTAGACTCTCCCTTTTGCCTTTGATGTGCAAGGCTATTGTGAATAGTAGTCCAACAAGATTGGGCTAGGGTTCCCTCAAATTCCTCACTCCTCCTGTAAAGGTTAGAAGTTGTGTCCTGTCCATGGTTCTGATGTTTGCCTGTCATCCAGACCTACTGAGTAAGGGCACTTTCCAAGGTCATATACCATCATTGAGTAGCAGCTCCTCCATAGATTTAGATTTAAACAGGGCACCATCCATAATTATTTCTTTCCCTTCAGGACTGGAATTTACAGTATACAACCTCCAGAAGTTAGTTACTTTTTTTGGTGAGCATAGCACCAAGCTTGATGTGATGGTATCAGTTTCATAGGTTTAAACCAAATAAGTGCTCACATCATATAAAAAGGAAAGAAGATGAGGCCCAGCTCTACATGTAGTAGGGTATGCACCTTGAGGAGTGTTTTTCCATTCCCTAAGAGGTTTTCTTCTGGCTTCTAGGACTGGAGCTCAGCTGAAGACAAAAGCATTTAGTTGTTGGCAGCTGAGCTGTTTGTTGAAGGAGAGGACTGCACTCCTCACCTGTTTTTTCACACCCCACACTTTAGTTTTTAACAATTTGAAAACAATCAGTTTCTACACATTTCAGACAGCTCTGTGTTTCCACAGAGGCATTGTTCGCATTACATCCAGTATGAGCCTTAGAGAATAAACACAAATGTTCTCTACAACCCCCTTCCAATATGTTATAGATTGCTTCTTTGAATAATGCCACCAAATCAAAATCTCCCAGCATTCTTAAAGTTTATATGGTGCCAAGAGTTGCACTGTTTCAATGAAATCCCTAGGGCCCTCATGTGTGCATGTTTGCACATGTGTGCATAGTCATCCACACAGCTTTTGGGGTAGAGAGGTGTTAACCCTGTTCCCATACTAATAATATTGGGCAAGATTGATTTGTGTGTGTGTGTTTTGTGGGTGAGGAAGAATGCTTCTTTCAGGAGTACTGAAGGAGGGTGGAGGTTAATTCCCCACCCCAGTAATTTGGATCTGGATCCAGTGGAAGGAGGTGGCTTCCATTTGAATGAGGTGGTGAACCTATTCCAGATTTCAATTCATACTTTAAAGCAGTTATCTAAAGTGATGAACTCTAAACCCAAGATAGGATCAATGCCTCAGACAGGTCTTTTAAAACTAGCCTAAACCTCAGAGGAAGTTCATTACCCCACTGAATTGGGGGTCACTGCCTGCATTTCTGTTTCCATTTTGCCCTTATAGTGATATGGAAGCTGTGTTCATGGTTGCTTTTAGTACAATGGGGCAAGGAGGGCACTGAACCCAAATCAGCATAGTTGTTTTTGTGCTATTAGTTGTGTTTGAGCAGAGATTCTAAATAGCAGAGAGAGGAGGAAATCAGAGACAGTAAGGAGAAATATGCAGAAATAGAGAACAACTTGTCTGTGCAAGGGCATGGTGAGGAAATTCAGATGGATTGACCGAGGCAGAAACCTGAAAAGAAAGTAGGCAGTGTAAACAGAATATCGTTGTGATCAGGTCAAAGCTGTGTTGGTCTTATAACACATTAACTTATAGGGATGGACAGGATATCCAAAAGTATTTGGAAAAATGCTTTCTGAGTGGCAAGAAACTCTGACAAGAAGAGTTGTGGACTGATGAGAATCTTCACAGTTCAAGACTTATTCTGTGCAAAATTTGCATATGTTGTTTTGCACACAAAAGTACATATTCTGTCCAAGTAACAGTGTTCTCTGCACAGAAAATAATGTCTCTACACAGAAATATTATTTTCTGTGCAGAAAGAACTGTTTCCTGTGTAGAAAATGTTGTATTTGTTCAAATCACCCATGTGTGAATTTTGTGCAGAATAAGTTGCAAATTGCGAATGATTGTGTGCTTTTCAAAGACTTTCTTGCAGGGGGAAGAAAATCATAAAATTACTCATCAGTTCCTTGAAGAAAAAATTAGTGAAGAATTATATCCCTAGAACCAACCCCTGAGTTTGGCAGGCTACAGAACATAAGATTACTGAAAAGTCAGTGTGCATAATAGAGACTGAAATATAGCAAATGCCGATATTGTAGACCACATAAGACCAATAAGGATTATTTTAGTATCAGTTAATTGAGGTGAAACAATAACTAAAAAGAGTTTTAAATCATTTAGATAAACATAGTACCACAGGGACAAATCAAGACATCTTCCCTTAAAGATAATGATTCCGCTGCAGCATAGAAGAGTTATTTAAGTGTGCAAAAATAATAAGCAAAGGAAATGTGTTGATATAATTTATCTATACTTTTCTTCAAGAATCCTTTGACAGATTCCCTCCCAAGAGGCTATTAAAGGAAACTAAGTAGTCATGGTGTGAGAGGCAAAGTGCTGCCATGGATTAGAAACTAGCTCAGAGTAAGAATAAATGGCTGATTTTCAACATGCCAAATATTTAACAGTAGGACGTCCCTAGGATTTAGAGTAGCACCAATGCACTTTAGCATATTTTTAATGAACTAGAGTAGGATATAAGCAGGCAAGAACATGGATGTATGGTACTCCTATTTAATATTGAGGGAGCAGATTGCTCTTCTCCAACATGGAATGCCTTTATGGCATGGTAGTTAGTGAGTCAGATTCAGGTCAAGGAGACCCAGGTTAAAATCTCTACTCAGCTTCATGTCTTACTGGGTGATCATGTATCTCAACCTCAGGTATCTCACAGGGTTGTTGAAAGGACAACCTCCACACCACCACTCCATGTGAGTTTATGTGTAGGGGAAAGGAAAATGCAAACTATTTTGAGCTTTTTGGAGGAAACGTGGGATATCAATGTACATAATTTTAATACTGAAATGTGAAATATAGAAGACCAGTTACTTGCCACTTTTAAGAAGTAGCAAGCAGGTACATGATGCCCTCCCCATGCTGGGGATCCAGTCCAGATTGTTCTGCTATAATAAAAGGCAAATATAGGTTGGAAATGCAGTATTTTGTCTTTTCTTTCTCTTGAAAGCCGATTAGTACATGGCAATAATGATTAGATGAGCCAGCAAGACTCCAGTTGAAACATCACAAAAAGTGGGTCAGTCCTGTGTACTTGTGATTTTTTTTAAAAAAAAAAATCTGGGAAAGGTACTTAAAGTGGTGTTACTGTTTTGAAACTGAAGGAATTCAGGGGTGCTTTTAGTGAGAAAGCACCCAGTTATTCTCCCCTCCCACCACCACACACTACTGTCAGCTGCAGGAGGAATACTAATTCTCACTGAATATCTTGCAGCTGGATAGCTAATTCCCTTTTCCCCAGATCCAAATGTAGAAAAGGTGTATCATTGTTTGGGGGACAATGGAATGGCACTATTAAATATTCCCTCCTGACTTGGCCCCCTAGCCAGCATGGCCACTGGGAGTGGAAGTCCAAAACAGTAACATCTAGTCCATACTGGAGACAGCCAGCATGATGTAGTGGTTTGAGTGTTGTACTACAACTGGGGAGACCTGGGTTGGATTCCCTGTTTGAGCAAAAAATATTGAAAAGAGAGCAGAAGACAAAGTAATGTCTGTATTGGGATGCATATTTTCATTACTTCAGTACTCAGAAGCCAAAACTTAAAGTAGTTTCAAGTAGAACAGATCTGTTAAACCAAAGGGATTTGTGCAAGTGATGACCCACCAGCAATGGATTCAAAGCATCTACTCTAATTGAGGTTTCTCATAGATTTTCAGCCAGCTAGTGCTTATTCAGCACCTTTTGTAACTACTGATGCACACAGAAGAGGTGACAAAGGCTATGTCAATGGTGGAGAATGATAAAATGGGCCAAATTAACAGAGCTGACGGGAATGTAAATTGGCAAAAGACCCCAAAACAAAACCCTGGAGGGATAATAAAATGAGATATAAGAGCTGAGAAGCAGAAGAAATATCCAGTTATACCAAACTAAACAATGAAGCCATGTAGAAAGGGCAAGTACCAGTAATAACTGACACCACAGATACATTTAGCGATTGGGTACCAGAAAATGCCATTCAGATTAGAAATTTCAATGCTACAATGTACTTGCTTGCTGAGGTCACTGCTAATTGAGATTCAATTCATTGTGTCTGCTGCTGCAGGGCTGAGAAATGAGAGCATTGTGCTAGAGAATATTTAGCAAAAACAGTACACTTGCTTAAAAATAAAGAGGACAGCAATCAGGACATGCATCATTACCACAGCGTATCATACTCTCAGTACTGGAGCTTCCTCTTTTGAACGCTTCTGGCATAGCTTCCTGGCAGGGCTGGAGTGGGTTAGTGAGGAAGCTGTCATCATGTTATTTCTGTCTTGTCCTTGATTGTGCCAGTAAGTGGGAGCCAGTGTGGATGGATGCCCTGTTTTTCCTTCCAAAGGCTGATGGAAGGAAAAGGATGGGCTACATGAACAGACATTCAGCTAGTGATCAGGAAGGATCAAGTATTGGGGGCTTTTCTGTAGGGAACTGGAACTTCAAACCTAGAGATTGATTTCATTTAGAGTGGAAAATTATTTGGACTGCAAATCCCAACAACTCTAGCCAGCAGAGGAAATGATGAGGGATGATGGGATCTTCAGTCCAACATTTAGAGGGGTTCAGGTTGTCCATATCAGCTTTAATATTTTGGGTTTTCCCATTTTAGGGTTGTGTGGGTTTTGAAAATCCTTCTTTCTCATAAATCTCCTTGTAACAATGGCTGTCTTGCCCAAATCTCTGTATTCTCCTCACCCTAGCTTGCTTACTGTTTAACCAAAACTGGTTGCATCTGTCTGTTAAAAAATTTCTATTAGGCACAGAGCTAAGGCACAATGGTAGTAACTGCCAAGGCTAAAGAAAATGTGAAGTTGGAAAATATCTGACCTCGAGTATATATAGCAGGGAAGCTGTATAGAGGCCAAGTGAAGGAAGTATGGAGACAGACCCTCAACTGAAGGAGGAGACTAGATACCATTTTCTTTATATGATATTAGTGAAATACCTGCCTCTTCCCACAGACAGAGCACCTGAGTTAATAAACACTTTTTGTAACTTTTTGTAACAAATAAACACCTCAGCAGTGATTTTCTATGAAACTATGCTCAGAGGACTTTAACACAACATTCCCCAATGTAACAAGCCGAATGGGTTGGAATACAGCTCCCATTCCTACTATGGTGATGGTGGGGGTCCTAATTCTATACATCTAGATGATTCCACACATCTAGTGGGTGCTAGATCAGGAAATATTGGTTTGACACAGGCTCTGTGGAAAATGAGGTATATTTTAAAATCAAGAATACCAGCTGGACCTGGAGAGTCATTTGGAACACTAGCCATATGGAGCAACCTATTTGGATTTCCCACTCGCTGCTGTCTAAGCCTTGATGTCATTATATCACCTCAATCCTGAACTACACAGCATTTTAGAATAATTTTTTGTTCTCTTTTTGCAGTTAGGCCTGATATGAGTGATAGAATCATAGAGAGGAAGGATTCAATAATTTACGAATTTTACTGCATGAACTCTATTCTTGCAGCAATTGCATCAGTAAAATAAAAAATAAAAAATAGAAACATACAGTGCTCAGAACCTCAGTATTGCACATCTCCAGAATTGTGTGACTGGGACTGGTGCCGCCATGTGCTCGCTTTGTGAGTCTATTTTAACACCGCCCCCCCACCACCTTATGTCCTACCCAGCATGCCTTTTGGTATTTTTATTTTATTTTAATTTTAACCCACACATTTCTGGAGCTCTGCTGTGCAATGTGAGTAAAAAAGTAAAATAGGAATAAATAAAAGAAATAGGAAAATAAAATAAAATAAAATAAAATAAAATAAGACAATTGGGCTGCTTGGGAGTAGCAATGGAGAGGGGCGGCAGGGGGAGAGGAGAAACAGTATCACCATATGATTGCTGATAACACAACTTCCCAGAAGCAATGTTTCACACCTGGAGGCTTGTGCTATGATGGGTTTCTCCATCAATGAAAAGGGACATGCTGATTGTGTTTGGGGGATGTAGCAGCTTTCAGTTGGAGTCATTGCCATGTGACAAGTATCACCAAAGCTACCTTTTTCCAGGTATAATTGTGGTCTAAAAGCTGCATGTAGTCATTTTCTTAGTGCAATCTTTTGTTGATGCAGGAAATCACTACTATAGCATCCTAAGAGATGACAATCTAGACCCTAATCAAAGACTTCCAATGAAAGAGTACAACCCCTTCCAGAGCCATCTGCTCTGCTGTAAAACTTGTATCAAAAGAAAGTCCATCCCGATATTTAGTCAAAATACCTTTTCTTGCAATTTGAACCTGTCAGTTCAAACTGTAATTTGAATCTGTTCATCCCTCTGGAGTAATAGAATACAAATTTGTCCCATGATAAGTGACAACTTTTCAAATATTTGAAGATAGCTAACTTAATAACATGTTCCAACTGGTTGGTTTCCTTGCACCGACACAAAAATGATACCGTACTCTTCATTATGGTTATAAAACTTGGCCACAACTTTATTTGTACAAGGTAATCAAATATTTTAACACTTTAATTTTAACCAAACTTTTCATTGTTCTTGACACATGTTTTTTTACATATCTATCCTTTTAATTCATGTGTCAAGAACATCAAGTACCAAATAAACCCCACATCGCAGAGGTCATCTCCCCCCAAACAAAATGACATCATAGTTTAAGTCATGACGTAACTTATCAATGCCGTCATCAATTTGTTTTGTGATGACATAGGAACAAATGAATTAACTCATTGATGTATACTCTTTGTCCACTTGAATTTTAACCAATTTTGTAATCCCAATTAACTAACTTATCCCCGGGGGGATTCTTACCCGCCACAGGAGGGGGCCAGCCTAGCTTGGCAACCCCTCCCCCCCACCCCGGAGAACTCGTTCAATATGACGAGAGATAGACTCCAAGTATACATCACATCCAACGGGGGATAGATGAACCCCATCTCCCCTGTACAAATGTGGCCTATCTTTCTGAATGTCCTTGTGCTCCACAATTTCAATGTCCAAAACTCCCATCTTCTTGACCATGAATCTATTGAGCCAACGATGTGCTGCATTGATCGATGAGTCCTTCTTTGCTCCCACCCACGCTCGCCGTGGTAAAAACCTGGTCCACATCACTACTGTGTTTGGGAGTCTCTGCTTGATATCTTGCATGTCGTTCAAGATCATTTTGGCCAACTTGTAACAAGGAATCTTTACAAGGTCATTTTCTCCCAAATGTACCAAAAGAATCTTGGGCGGTGACAATGTCGCAGATAATTCAATGATTCGCGGAATGAGAGCTCCCCATAGCATTCCTCTCCTACCAAACCATTGAATCCGTTGACTCTCTATTAACGCCGGATTCCAATCACGACCTGATTGGAGCACATGACGCTCAGCCCAAAACACCAGACTGTATCCAATGATCCAAATGTCTTCACAGCTCATATCTGCTTTAAAAGAAACAACACATTAAGTACAACTCTAACACCTCAACTAGATAACTCTATGTCCAACCCATACCTTATGGGCGAATGTAGGACTTAAAAGCCCTAGACCGCCACCGCCCAATCCGTTGTATTGTTGCACCATCCAGAACCTGTGACGCAGCAGCCGTCACTGCCCCTATACGAAAGGAATGGGCTGAGGACTGGGCCGCTGGCAAACCAGCATGCCTCAAAGTCCCTTGCAACACAGCTCTAAATTGGAACTGTGTCAAAGGAAGGCCCGAAACATGAAGGAACAAGTAACCTGGGCCAGTCGGACGAATCTCAAGGTAATCTGACAAGGTTAAAACGGGACAAATTTGACCTGGTGGTGCTCTGGACAGTGTAACTATTTGACCCTTGGCCAACTGGTCCATCTTAGAATGCCGAAAACATATTTGAACTCCTTGTTCATTAAATTGAATGTCAGATAGGTAAAGTGCTCTGCCCGAACTATCTGAACGGGAGCTAGGAACCAGCTCGCTGATTCTAGTGGCTGCAAAAAACGCCACAGAAAAGACAGCTCTAAACAGCCTCACTTCTTGAGCTGAAGAACATACTTCAGGAAGAGATTGCCAAATTTGGATTAAAATTGATCCTGTTACCGGCAAGCGAGTATCGCGTGCCGGAGGAAGCTCCCTGGTCCATCCTTCTAAGGCCCTACGGACCCTAAAGTCCCCTGTCGGGTCAATGAACCCTCCTACCCTGGAATAAAAGGACAGAGCTGCTAACCTTGACCTAATAGTGACAAACCTAAATATCGAAGATGGACCTCAAAACGTAACACAGTCTCCACCCTCAATGGCCAGACCTCAACCTCCCTTTCCATAGACAAGAACAGCCTAAAAGCTCACATTGCAAGCTCATAAGACTTGCGTGTCGATGGAGCAACAGACTGGAAGATCGCCCTGTTGATTTCTGTTGATTTCTGTTGATTTCTAATCTCCAAGGCTCCACAGATGTTTGGAGTGGCAGAGGTGCAGCCTCCGGGGCGAGTTGACGAAACCTGGAAAACTGAAAACGAGAAATGGTGTCCGCCAGTGGATTTAGTAACCCTGGTACATGGCGAGCCTGAAACAACACATTGTATCTTAAACACTGAGTAACCATTGCTCTAACCAAAGACATCACCCTTAATGACTTGGAGGTTTGAGAGTTTACTACTTGTACCACCGCTTGGTTGTCACACCAAAACCACACCGTTTTATTTTTGAAATGAACTGGCCACAAATGAACTGCCACCACGATAGGGAAGAGTTCGAGAAAAGTAAGGTCACGTGTCCAACCCTTATCAACCCATTCTTGTGGCCATCTCCCAGCTGCCCACTGGCCCTTCCAATATAGGCCAAAACCATGGGCACCTGAAGCATCAGAGTGTACCTGTAGGTCAGCCTTTAAAAGCATTTCAGACCTCCAAAATGATACCCCATTAAAATGATGGAAAAATGACTCCCAAACCTTCAAATCAGCTCTAATCCCACTAGTAATTCTAATATGGTGATGTGGAGCGGAAACTCCCTTAGTAGCATTGTAAAGGCGAGCACAAAAAGCTCGACCAGGAACAATAACTCTACAAGCAAAATTTAACAACCCAGTCAGGGATTGAAATTATCGAAGTGTGGCCTTATTCCTACTGGTCATTATCCTTACCTGGTGTCTCATTGCTTCGAGTTTTTCAAGTGGAAGGCGAGAGATTCCCTCAACTGAATCTAACTCAATTCCCAAGAAGGTCAGACGAGTGCTAGGACCCTCCGTCTTTTCCTCCGCTAAAGGAACTCCCATCTCAGTCATCAACACCTGAAATGCCGACAAGGTATCTGCACAACTAGCAGTACCGTGAGCCCCAGCAAACAAGAAGTCATCTAAATAATGAGTAATGGCTTGATTACCTGACCTCTTGACTGCACACCAGTGTAAAAATGTACTAAATTTTTCAAAGGCAGAGCCTGAGATAGAACACCCCATAGGCATGGCCTTGTCAAAATAGTACATCTCTTCAAATTGAAAGCCTAACAAGTCAAAGTCATCCGGGTGTACTGGCAAAAGCCTGAATGCTGATTTTATATCACATTTAGCCAATAGTGTGCCCTTACCTAATGCCCTTACCATCTGTACTGCTGAATCGAATGATGTGTATTTTACAGATGCCAAAATTGGATCAATGGCATCATTAACAGAGTCCCCTTTTGGATATGACAAATTGTGTATTAAACGGAACTCCCCCGGTGCCTTCTTAGGAATGACGCCCAAAGGGGACAGCCTTAGTGTCGGCATTGGCAGATGCTGATGAGGCCCAGATATCCTATTGGCAGCCAACTCTTTAGCCAATTTCTCCCTGACTATCCCCGGTGAGTCCCTTACCGAACGCGCATTAGGCGCAAATCGGTGCACCCTCAAACTTGTATAAGGAATATGAAAACCATTTGAAAACCCATCTAACAAGTATTGAGCGGAATCCTTATTTGGGTAAATCCGCAACCAAGCAGTCAACACATCCAGTTTAATTGGTGTTGGCGCCTTTCCCTCCCGCTGTTGACTGTTGACCAGAAACTCCGGCCCCACTTTTCTTCCGCCTGAAACAGGAGGTAAGTGGGTGATTACCCCTACAATTGGTGCATTTGTGGTCATATTTATATTGCTGTCTAGCACACTTACCGGCATTGAAGCCCCAGTATAAACCTGTAGCTGTTTTGTCCCCCGTGCTAGGCCTCGCATACTGCTCTTTCAGCAGCGTGACCATGGGCACAAAGCCATTATCACACCTGCTCGAAGGGGAGGCCCCCAGCATAACATCTGCCCAAAGTTCAGCTTGGACATGCTGCCATGACAAAGAGGGATCCATAGCAGCTCTCATCCTGAACTGCTCATCGTATTGGAGCCATGCTGCTCCCCTTGCATTAAAATGACAGTTTGTATAAGCTTTGATCATTATTTCTTGGTATTTTGAAAAATAAGGGGCCCTACAGTGGTCTTTTTGCTCTATCACCCCCCTGTATATAGTAAATCCCATCATCCAATTTACAAAGTTTCTTTCTAACTTAGGACGCTTGTGCGCCTGAAATTCTTTAGGAAGACTGAACACAACCCCATCTTTGACCATAATTTGAGGCTCAGGGTCTCGAAAAGTCAAAGAAAATAAATCAATATATTCACCTCTCCAAATTCTCTCCTTAGTAGATAGTGGAAGGTGAGATCCTAAAGGCGTTGACATCCCTGCATAGGGGTTGCATTCAACTGACCTATTAACTCCTGACAAACCTACGGCTCCCACTGAGACCAAAGGCCTTATTTCACTTACCTTGTTAACCACAATCTGATCAGCTTGCACCATCTGGTCAGGCACCCCCGGTGCCACTGACAAATTCGAAGGTGCCGCTATAGCAACATTTTTGGAACTTGTCCCACCCACATTGTGCCCAACTGAGCCACTAGAGGCCCATACTGATGTGGGCCAAGAAGTTGTATCATTCAAAGATGTGGACAAACCTGCACTAGCCAAATGTTGAGCAGCCTGTCCCGATGTATGTGATGTTCCCACCGAGTGTGCCTCAGCAACTGCTCGGGTGCCAGTCTGTGGAATAAAAGAAACACTTCCCCCATCTTTGTTAGCAATGTGTATAGTTTCATGTGCAGACACAACCTCCTGACTTGAAACCACAGCTGTCTGTAACAAACTGTATAAGTCTGCCAGAGTAGGCTGCTCAAGTCCAGTGACAGACGCTCCACATTGCGTCAATCCAGGAACTCTCTTCACCAGTTCCATCACATCTGCTACGGTTGGCTGACCAACCTCCATAGCAGATGAAATCAGGGGGCCACACGACACATCATGAACAGACATGTCAGATGAAGTAATGGGTTGTACCCAAGTAACCTGCTGCCCAGAAACTTGATCCCCACTTGACATTATAGCTGATTGGGACTCTGTATTATTAGTGTGAACCCTAGTTTGTGCTAGCTGTTCACACGCAGCAACACATGCCTGCATGGTGCAGCCTAATTGTGTTAACTGAGCTGCAATCCCATCATCTCTATTTTGAGGATCATTTGGTCTCTTTGGTGCTGTGCGCCCAGAATCGGGCCCAGCTGAAGCCACACGCCGCTTTGATTGCGGCATGACTGTTATAATTATCCAAGAGACTGTAATAATATTTATTCTTTCAAAGTCTTAGAGTAATAATTTTAATTAGCACTCTATGACATATGATTATATATATATATATATATATATATATATATATATATATATAGTATTTACTTATAGAAATTATATTATTATTATTATTATTATTATTATTATTATTATTATTATTATTATTATTATTGTAACTGGGCAGAGTGTCAACCCATGCAAACGCCCGTGGCCCCCAACAACCTTCCCTAAAATAGGGACCAGGTTAATGGCCAAAGACCAATCACTTCCCTTTGTGGGACACAAAAACCCAGCCAGAATATGCTGGCTAGTGTGGAATCACCGGATAGAAACCCCACCAAAGGGCCTACCAAAGCTTTGGAAGTGTTTCCAGTGTGATGTGTGTGTGTTTTATTATTATTATTATTTTATTTTACAACCCTATGGGCTCGCTGAATCCATCAGGGCCCTTAAACCAGCCTTTTTGTCTGCAAATTGGCAGCCTCTCCCAGCCGGGAGAATGATGAGGGCCCACCATGCCTCAGGCCACCGCAGCCAAGCAAAGCCACTTTACAAGGGGGGGGGCGCTCTCTGGAAGGCCTATGGGCCTCTTCCCCACCGGGAGAAGGATCAAGGCCTTGAACTTGCCCTAGCAGCCTCCGTCACCCCAAGCCCCGTCACCCGGGCCGCCTTTACTCAATAGGACGGCCCTCTCCCAGCCAGGAGAATGATCGGGGCCGCCGCACTTACAAGGCCGCCGCCGGCGAGCCTAGCCCGACACTCGGGCCACTTTTATTTCAGGCAGCACTGGCGCCGATTTATTCTCAGGGAGGGCGTTGTCGCCGCTGCCACATAGCCAAATGAGGGCCTCCTCAGCGGCCGCTTGCTTCCGCGAGCTAAGCCACAGGCTCCTGGTCGCAAGGAAGGCCGCAAGTCACACAAAAGGGGCAGACAAGCTCCTTGCTAGTCTGCCTGTTAACATGGCTGCCGCCACGAGGCAGCCTTGGGGCTTTATAGCCCTAAGATCTCGTTGGTAGTCTCGCGATAAGCGAGACCACCAACGAGACGGGATCCTAGAGATCCCTTCCATGATTGGCTGAGCGGCGAAGCAAGGGGCAGGACTTCCCCCTCTGCCCAGCCAATGACGCGTCCGGCCTCATTTTCCGGCCGGCGCAATAAAGAACCCATCCCCAACGAGTCGGGGGTGTGTGTCTTTCTCTACACTGCAGTGCCCAGGATATGGGCACAATATCTCAGCTGAATTTCTCAAGGTCTGGAGGCTGTATTCCAGATGTATTCCAGATGTATTCTGTTGATACAGCCAACAATAATGGTAGCTTTTTTGGCCACCACTTTGCACTGCTAGAATCTTTTCATTGCTGTCAAGCCAGGTGTCATTCACACTGTATTATTTGTGCAGCTCATTTTCTCTATGCAAATGCAGAATTCTGCACTTGTATTTCTTGAAATTCATTTTGCTAGTTTCATCCCAGTTCTTCATCTTTATCATTTTCATCTGGGAAATGTTCCTGTATTCTAAGGTATCAGCCCCCCCTCCTGCCCTTAGTGTGGTGTCATCACAAATTTGATGTACATCCCTCTGCTCTTCCATCTCAGTCATTTCTAAAGACACTGAACAACATTTACTTCTAGATAGAACCCTGCTGCATTCCACTTATTGGTAGCATCACTCTGTGGCCTAAAGAATCTAATCAGAAAGAGGTAAAGGTAAGACAATAATTTATGGGACTTTGCTTAATGCCACACTAGACATAAAAGCAACAGTTGTATCTGGTATTTTCATGTTTATCTTGCTTTATATCTGAACAGAGTGGACATAAAAACAAACAAACAAATGCACAAACAACCTTTACTGCCTTAAATCTAGTATGGCACTTATTCATAAATGTTATTGAACTGCAACTTCAATATATTCAGTGGGACCATCCATGATTCAGTTTACTTGGATGGGTTAGTTCCTAATTTTTGTGCTTGGATCCTCTGTGGATATGTTCTACTAGGTTCTTTTGCAAGGCTCTTAAAACTGAAATGTTTTCTAACATTTTTGATCATCTTTAAAACAGGTCATGACTATCAGGTGCAGTTGATACAATAAAAGCCTACTGGGAAGTTATATTTGTATCAACAAGCCCTTCATTCTGGTTTTCCAAGTGGCTGTGCATAGCTTGTGCTGTAATGTAGCCTAGGCCTTTGGAGTTTTATACTTGAGATGAGCTCGAACAATAATACCTGAAATCAACATTCAGGACTAGTTTCCTGTGGACTTGAGACCAACTAGACTTTCTTAATCATTACATATGAAATCATTGCATTGACAAGGTTCCCCATGACATTCTTGCAAACAAGCTGGTAAAATGTGGGCTAGACAAAGTAACTGTTACATGGATTTGTAATTGGTTGACTGGCCGAACCCAAAGGGTGCTCAACAATGGCTCCTTTTCAACCTGGAAAGAAGTGACCAGTGGGGTGCCACAGGGCTCTGTCCTGGGCCCAGAGCTATTCAATATATTTATTAATGACTTGGATGACAGTATTGGGGGCATAGTTATCAAATTTGCAGACGACACCAAATTAGGAGGAGTAGCTAATACCCCAGAAGACAGGATCAAAATTCAAAATGACTTGAACAGACTAGAAAGCTGAGCCAAAGCTAACAGAATGAAATTCAACATGGAGAAATGTAAGGTACTGCACTTAGGGCAGAAAAATGAAAATTACAGATATACAATGGGGGACACCTGGCTGAATGAGACTACGTGTGAAAGGGATCTAGGAGTCCAGGTAGACCACAAGTTGAACATGAGTCAACAGTGCGATGCAGCAGCTAAAAAGGCCAATGCAATTTTAGGCTGCATCAATAGAAGTATAGTGTCTAGATCAGGGGTAGGCAACCTTTCCCCTTTAAGGGCCGAGGGACTTCAGCTCCCAGAAGCCTCAGCCATGTTGGCCAATAGTCCCATGTTGGCCAATAGCTCCTGGGATTCTGGGAGCTGAAGTCCCTCGGCCCTTAAAGGGGAAAGGTTGCCTACCTGTGGTCTAGATCAAGAGAAGTAATAGTGCCACTCTATTCTGCTTTGGTCAGGCCTCATCTGGAATACTGTGTCCAGTTCTGGGCACCACAATTCAAAAAGGATGTGGAGAAACTGGAGAGTGTCCAAAGGAGGGCAACTAAAATGGTGAAGGGTCTGGAAACCAAGCCCTATGAGGAACACTTAGGGAGCTGGGGATGTTTAGCCTGGAGAAGAGAAGGTTGGACAGTAAGGGCTATTTGACAGTAGAACACACTCCCTTGGAGTGTAGTGGAGTTTCTGCATGGCAGGGGGTTGGACTGGATGGCCCTTGTGGTCTCTTCCAACTCTATGATTCTATGATAGAGTTGGTGGCACAGTGGTTAAATGCCTGTACTGCAGCCACTCACTCATAGACCACAAGGTTGCGAGTTCAATACCAGCCAGGGCTGAGGCTTGACTCAGGCCTGCATCGTTCCGAGGTCACTAAAATGTGTACCCAGCTTGTTGGGGGGCAATCAGCTCACAGTTGTAAACCGCTTAGACATCCCATAGTGCGATATGAAGCGGTATATAAATGAAGCTGCTTTGCTTTGCTTTGATTCTATGATTCATTTAATAGTCTCTTCTGTATTTTATTTGCTCATCATATAACACTTGTTTAGCTACATATCTTTCAGGAATCACTGAGGTCAACGGAAACATCTGCTGCAGTTGGATTTGGCTTCTGTACACATTATTATTATTATTATTATTATTATTATTATTATTGGCTTTACCATTGGGCAGAGGGTAGCAAGTGCCTCAGGTGGCAAATTCAGGAGAGGACAGCTGGCCCTTCCCCCCAGTTTTTTCTTGAGGTCTCATACTATTCCTGTTTCTTGGCAGCTAGAGCTGTACATGCCATATGGCTTGTCCTGCACACTCCCAACTAATGTGCTGCCTTTAGGTGGTGCAGAGGACATTGTGCCATAAAGTTCAACTGGCATTCCAGTCAGCTTCCATCCATGAAAGGCCCCGTCTTTACCTTTGCTTTTGGTAGCAAAATGTCTTGTGCTATCTTCTATAGTTAATAAGATAAAATTAAAGAAAAATGATAGGTATGCAGAATAGAAAAACAAGTACAAAGGCTATAGTTTTTGCCCTAATTAAATGTGTAACTTGGACAGATATGGACTTATCACTTAATGTAACATTCCTTCCAAAAGGAACCCACCCTCAGATCTGTTAACCAGTTTTGAAAATCAATAATCAATGAGTATCTAATTTGTCGTCCTGACATGTGTGTGGATTTCATCCAGATGAATCAATTGATGCCAGAACCAGGTATTGGATATCAGGGTGGGAGGGATTCTGCAGCCACATACATTTTGACCTTTGTTGTGAAAACATTTTGATGAGGTTAAGCCTCAAATCTCAGTGATCGAAGAAGCAATGTCTGCCCTGACATATCTGATTGGCTCACTGAATACATTATTTCTGGCCTGGAGATGACTATCTATCTGAAGGCCATACTTATGGAAGGGACTGCCAATGGAAGGAGAAAACATAGCAAACAATGCAGGAATGGATCTGTGAAGGATACAAAATAGTGGAAGAACCCCCCTAGATGCTCTCCCCTTGGAAGGAGGTCTCCCTCTCCCTTAATCTACACAGCTGCAGCTTGTGCAGGAGTCTTGCACTCTGTTAATTGATGTGCAGCTGGATCAAAGCTTTGCCAGTGCAAAGTGCACCTTCCCTTTATGAGGCACCATCTCAAATGCACCTAGTTTTGATTCCAGGGCTTGATAAAAATGCAGCAAAAAGAGGCAAAAAATATTATCAAGGTATGGCATAGAGGTACAACACTTCCTTTAATTGCTTCTGGAACTCTTCACCTGGGCCTTATCAATAGGGACTAATTCTCCAAGAAAGGAGAACACAGGAAACTCTTGATTGAGAAAATGCACTTGATTCATTTCCCACAAGAGATAATTGGGTTGTGTTTTTTCCTTTATATTAAGATTGATAATAGCAATTGAGTAAAGCCCAGGCTTCCACTTAGCCATCTCCTCCATCTTTCAGCTTAGAGAAGTCCTGATAACAAGCAGTATGCCTGAGGCCATACTGTCTGTGCTTAGAAAATGTGGAGATTTCTGAAAACGGCAACAGCTGAGCTCCCCACTTGTTGATTATTCCATTGTAGTAGCATGGCATCTTTATTGTTCCCATGGATCCATTATTCTGGATGACAAGCAGACAAGCAGAAAAAGGCATCAATGAACAATAGTGGATGAATGACCTAATAATAATAACATTAATTGCCTATTAAATTTTGCATTATATTATTGTTATGAGCTATAGTGACTGAAACAGTCTAGGATTTTTATAAATGGGTCAAAGTTTCAGTGAGAATGATGGGAAGTGCCTATAGCTCTACATTTTACAAAAGGCTACAGTAATATTTTAATCAATTGGGTCAAACATGTTTTTGCATTTAAATCCTGAAAACAAATGATGGAGAGGCATCAACTGTGGTAAAGGAAGAAAGGCACCTCAAGGTTTAAAATGAGTTATGTTCCATACTGGGACCAAATGCAATTTTTCTTCAGAGGAACTTTCAAGCACAACCCACTTCAGTCTTAGGGGGGAAGCAGATGGGCGGCACGGGCCACCCCGGGAAGCTGCAGATCGGGGCCGAGGTATCCATACTTCTCGGCCCCAATGCGCCGTGTCCCAGGCCCAGGAAGGAGTGCTAAAATAGCGCTCCTTCCGCAAGATGCCGAAGGTGCACCACAAAAGGCCTCCAGCGCACCTTCGGTGCCTCTTCCGCTGCAGCGTGTGCGGACACTGCAGTGGAAGTGCGTCGTCGGAGCGCCGGCTGTGCGGAGGGCCAGCCGCTCTGATGACATTTTCAGGAAGGGGTTGGGGCACCCAGCGTGAGGTTGCCCCTCCCCTTCCTGGCCTCGAAAACGGCGCTTTGAGCCATCTGCTTAGGCCCTAAGTCACCACACTCCATTGCAAGTTAATTCCAAAGTTTGGCATCCAGGGCTTGAAGAAGCTTTTGGACTTCAACTCCCAGAACATCTCAGGGGAGATTCTGAGAGTGCATATCCAAATAAATAAGCAAGTAGCATAAATAAATAGGTAAATAAACAAGTCTGAAAATACTGCATGTCATTCCCGTAGTTGAACTGGAGACCATGAACTCCTAAGCCACCTGTGACTAAGCAATCTCGGCACTACGATTCTCCAAAATGAAAAACCTGGGGTATTTCAAGCCAACACCAAGAGCACCTCTGCACGTTTAGCCATGAAATGTGCTGAACCAGAAAACATAGACATCTTGCTCATCCACTGGTCACCATGTACAGGTGTTGTTATGTTTTTGGATAACAGAAGACTTACCTCCTTGTATACTCAAACTAAGCTGGCACCTGACTATAAACAAGTGGACAATGTTGGCTCACCTCTTTCATCCAGATATATTCCTGTTATACAAAGTAGCTAACATATTGGTCAAGAATTGTATTATGAATGTGGGTTGTTATTTATAAATGCCCTGATATTTATATTCCTCAGAAAGGTGAGACAAACCAAGGATGGGAAAAGAAACTAAGGGGGGAAGCAGACGGCTTAAAGAGCCATTTTAGGGGTAGGGAAGGGGAGGGGCAGCCACACGGTGGGCGCCCCAACCCCTTCCTCAGGTTGTCCTTGGAGCAGCTGGCCCTCCACATGGCCAGCGCTCCGAGGAGGACCTCCCGCTGCAGTGTCCATACATGCTGCAGCAGAAAAGTCGCCGAAGGTGCACCGGCAGCCTTTTGTGGCGCACCTTCGGCAACTTGTGGAAGGAGCGCCAATTTAGCGTTCCTTCCAGGGGCAGCGAATTTGCGCCGCGGGGCCGAGGTGTGAGGATACCTCAGCCCTGCGGCGCAGCTTCCCGGGGCAGCCCATGGCCGCCCGTCTGCTTCCCCCCTAAGATGGGACTGTCTGCATCATTCCTTGTGAGCTAATTGTGGGATGGAACAATAGCTATTAATTGTCTAGTATGAAGTCTCTGCAAAATGCCACAATTTCCCATCTCTATACCTTGTGCTCTCCATCAGTCTTGTAACAAGAGTTACAAGTTATACTGTAAGTACTGACAGTCTTTTAGACTGCAACCTTCAGAGAGAGGAGCAGAAGTGCAGAAATTTCCAGGAGGGTAACTATGCAACAAAAACAATAAAAAATATGGTGTACTTTTTATGGTATAAAGGCTAAGGGACTGTACAGATGGGCAGGAAAAGGTGACATGAAGCTGCCTTTTCCCTAAGCTGCAGCAACCATACCGCCTGCCCTGAGGATGCCCTAAATGGGGATGGAGCAAGCACATTGGAGGGCAGTCGATGCGGCTTTTCCAAGGCCGTATTGAAGCCCCAGCAACTGCACCATGAGCCCCGAGGATGCCATGAAGGGAGACGGAGCAACCGCATGGGACAGCAGCGGCTGCTTTAATTTTTTTCATTCTCTCAGATGCATGCACATTCCTGCACACCTGCACAGAACATTTCATAGGCTGGTATACAGCCTGTCACTCTCTGTGTACAAAGGTGACTGAAGTTTGGCATCCCTGCGGACCTGCACAGAACATATCATAGGGTGGCATACAGTCTGTCATTTTGTCTCTACAAAGAGGATTGATGTTCAGCATCCCTGTGCACCTGCACAGGACCTGTCATACACCCACAGATCATGCAAGGATTTGCTGACTTCAGTTTCTTCCAAGTAGTGGGTGCTGTAGCCAGGTGCCACTGTCTGATTGTTCCACCCTTGGGGCGGAGGAATGAGTTTGTCAACTGAAAAGACACCTATTCTGTCATCCTCCACAAAACATATCCCACACCAATCAAGGTGGAGAGGAGAGGTACAGACTTGATACATGCAGCTGGTGGTCATGCAATGAACATGATCAACAGGACACACAGACAAATGTTACAGGAACCCCCCCAGCATGCCAGGAAGTGGTGTGCAGGTCTTATGCACACCTGCACACTTGTGCAGAAGAGGTCACAAAAGCCTCTTTCAGGCAACTACTGTGCATTCTGATAGCAAGCATACATGCAATGGAATGCATTTATTGTCATAATAGAGAAGAGTTGCTAGGACACATGCATAGGGTTACAATTAGGGTTAGGGTTAGGGCTCTAATATTCTAGTGCACCTGCAGTGGTGCATCAACACCTGGAAGCACAGGGTGTTTTAAATTAAAGCCTGCACTATAGGCCACATGCTCTGGATCGCCAACTCAATTTCCTTTTCAATTTTTTTTAAAAAAATTATTAATTAAAAAAATTAATACAATACCATACATAAAATCATCAATGATACATTCATTTCCAGTTCACTAATTCAGCATTCTTCTATCTTCCATCTGTCGTATTTTCCATCTTCTATTTCACATATTTACAAACTTACACACATATTTCAAACATAAACATACATCTCAAAGACTTCCATGTCCATCCTCTACTGATTCATTTCCACATTTTTATTAACTGCTTATCCTCTTATATTAGTATTCTATATTTTGACTCTACCTCTTTGATCTACTTTTCCAGAATTTTTTCTTCCATTTTCTTAACTGTTAGCTTATTTTCTCTTTTTCTTATATATTTTTCTAAGCTTGTTCATTTGTTTTGTTTAACTTATATTTTGAATATTTGGCCATTTTCCCCTTATATATTTGTACAATTTTTCCCATCCTT
This sequence comes from Phrynosoma blainvillii, assembly GCA_026167975.1. NCBI lineage: Eukaryota > Metazoa > Chordata > Lepidosauria > Squamata > Phrynosomatidae > Phrynosoma > Phrynosoma blainvillii. Next base: position 64,252,887 of record JANUYF010000003.1, on the reverse strand, counting down.
CTATGTCAGTCTCTTTCCTTCTTTCCTCTTTTTCTATATTTTTACTATTTTGTGCTAGCCTAGTTGATATAATATCTATTTCCATCATATCCATCAACTTCAAAATCCATTCTTCCTTTTGTATTTCCTTCTTTAATTTCCAATATTTAGCATAAACCCGTCTGGCTGCAGTTAACATGTAAAAAATTATTTTCCCATATTTCTTTTCTTCTTCCTTACCCAACATATTTAAGAGTAGTATTTCAGGGCTAAATGTTAGTTCTATTGCCAATATATCTCTTATTCCATTCTATATCTTCTTCCAATAATTTTTTGCTACATTACATCCCCACCACAAATGAAAAAAGGTTCCTTTATTTCACATTTCCAGCAAAGATTTTGTCCTGTACCATAAATCTTAGATATTTTGTCATGTGATAAATACTACCTGTATAATATTTTATAGTAATTTTCTCTAATATCCTAACAGAATATTTTAATCTTTTGTTCCATGATTTCTCCCTTTGTTCTAACTCCAATGCCTTACCACAATCTTTGGCCCATCTGATCATATTGTCTTTTATTATGTCCTCTTCTAAATTGTATTCTAGCAATTTTTTATATAGTCTTGACAGAAGAGCTGATTTTTCTATCCATATAATTTCTTCTAATTCAGTCCTTCCTGCAGCAATTCCTGTAGTTTTTTAAATCTAATTTATATCTCATTTTCATTTGATTATATAAGAACCATTCACATTTATGTCCCTTTAATCTTATTTGCTCTAAAGATTTCATATTCCATTCTTCTCCCTCTCTTTTCAATATATCCTCATGTTTTAGCCATTTTTCTTTTTTTTTTTTGTGGGTCTGTATTATATAGTGCCTCATGCGGGGATAACCACTTAGGTATTTGTGGACATATCCTTTTTTTGTGTTTTCTCCATACTCTGAAAAGTGTTGCTCTGACAAAATGGTTTTTAAAGTCCTTGTTTACTTGCACTTTCTCATAGTACATATATGCATGGAATCCGAATCTTAATTCGGACCCTTCTAATTTTAATTATTTTTGTTTATCCAATTTAATTCATTCTTTTAGCCATGTCAAAGCACTGGCATCAAAGTACAAGTTTAAATTTGGCATCGCGAATCCCCCTCTTTCAACTACGTCCTGCATATAATTTTGCTTTATTCTTGGTTTCTTCCCCGCCCAAATAAATTCTGACAGTTGTTTTTGCCATTCTTTTAATACTTTTTCGTTTTTAATTATTGGAATAGTTTGAAATAAGAACAGAATTCTTAGAAGAATACTCATTTTTACCACTGAGATCCTACCCAATAGTGATAACTTTAATTCTTTCCATTTATTCATGTCTTTTTTTATTTCTTCCCACTTTTTTCCATAATTGTTCTGGAAGAGGTCTGAGTTTTTATTTGTTATATTTATTCCTAAATACCTAGGTTTTTCTGTTATGTTGAAACCTGTCATATCTCTTATTTCCATTTTTTCTTCTTTTGTCATATTTCTTTGTAATTACATTTGTTTTTCCTTCATTTATTTTTAATCCTGATATAAATTCAAAATCTTTCAAATGTTTTATTAAATTTTGGATATTATTTATTGGATCCTCCAGCATAATTACAATATCATCTGCAAAAGCTCTCATTATATATTGATCTCCTTTAATTCTTATTCCTTTTATGTTTGTTACATCTCTTAATTTTCTTAATAAAATATCCACTGTAATTACAAATAGTATGGGTGATAGGGGGCACCCTTGCCTCATCCCTTTCTTTATTATTATCACTTTTGTACTTCCACCATTAATTATTATTCTTGCTATTTGTTTTTTATATATTGCCTTAATCCATTTTAAGAAATTTTGTTCTATTCCAATTTGTCTTAGTAAATTTTCCATTAATTTCCAGTCTAAATTATTGCTTTTTTATCTCATGGGGCATATATTGCTACTACTATTATTTCTCTTCCTTGAACATTTCTTTCTAATCCTATGTAGAACCCATTTGGATCATTGGATATTTCTTTTGAAGCTAATTTTTTTTATATAAACCACAATTCCTCTCTTCCTTTGTTTATATGATGAGACATATTCAATTCCAATCTTAGAATTCCTTAACGATCTTTTATCTTTATTTCGAATATGCATTTCTTGCATAGTGACTATGTCATATCTTAATTGACTAATTCTATAAAAGATTTCTTTTCTCTTCTTTTTTTCATTTAGTCCTTTCACATTCCATGATAGGAATGTTAAATCTTTTGACTCAGTCATTTATCTTTGTTTTTAGTTCCCTTCTTCTATATCAACTTCCTCTTCCAATGATTCTCTTTCCCTACTTTCTTCTTCTTCTTCCTCCTCCTCCTCTTCTCCTCCTCTCTCTCTAGTATTCGATGGTATCTCTTGATTTTCATTTTCATTTTCCTCTTCATTCTTGTTTGCCCATCTCAATTTCCCTCTGTAGTTTGAGATTCTTATTTCTCTGAATTATTTTTTATTTCTTTATTGACTCTTTTCCAAAAATCTTTCGCCTTCTGAATAGAATTTAATTTGTACCATCTTTGTTTGAAGAAGACTGATATTCTCTCCAATCTTTTCCACTTATAGACAATTCCATTTTTATTCAATAAAGATGTTAAAAAATTATAGTTTTCTCTTTTCTGTAATATTCTTTTGGGGACATCTTTAAAAATCTTTATTTCCTCGTCATCTACAATAAACATTTTTTTATAACTCATTTCTAATATTTGGTCTCTTATTCTTTTCCTTACAAAATAGATCACAATGTCCTAGGCCATCCTTTATCTTTTGCTATTTAAGAATTTAATCTGAACATTTTATTGATCTCCCAAATTAAATCTTGATTTGGTATTCCAGTAAATTCTGATAACATTGGTAAAAATTATTCATATAAATTTTCATTCTTCATTTCTTTCAATCCCCTAATTTTTAGACAGTTTTCTCTTTGTTTATAATCTTCTAAAGATTTTTCATCTAATCTTTTATCTATTTCTTGTTTTTCTCTGTCTTTCGCTTTTATTATCTCTTCTATGTTTTCTGTTTTTTCTTCTACTTTGTCCAATCTTCCTTTAACTTTATTCATTTCCTTCGTTACTTCTTCTAATTTTTTTTTTAATATTCAATAGTTCACTTCTCATATCCTGTTTTATGTCTGCTCTTAATGATTGGATCTCTTTTCTCATATTTTTTCCATTTCTATTTGCATTTGAATTTGCATTTTTTTTCATCTCTTCCAAAATGAATATCTGTTCAGTTGATTGTCTCCTTTGTGCTTGTTTTGAAGTCTGCATCTGAGTAGAGCTAGTAATTATTCTTGTTGTAGACATATTTCCATTAATTATTGTTATCTTTATTGAAAAGATGTACTTTTATTTTACTTTCTTCCAATTTTACTGCTCTTTGTTAAATTGTCGAATTTTCCTAAATTTTCCCATCAAATTCAAATTTATGAATAATTTTTCTTCTTTAATTTCCCCCCCTTTTCTTAAATTCCATTATCTTTTTTCAAATCAAATCCAGTCCTTGAAGTTTAATTGGTTAATGAATTCATTTTAATTTTCTAATCTATCCAAACATAATAATTCATCACTTCCTTTAAGTCAGATTCAGTTCTTTAAGACAGATTTACCACTTCTGCTGTCTTCCTGGCCTTCTGCTTCAGCTCCTTCTCCGTTTCTCCGCTTCAACTGCCTTCCTTGATTGCCAACTCAATTTCCGCCACATGTGTGGCGGTGCATTTATACGGCCGTTTTAAATTTCCAGCATCCTTTTTCTGATGCATTGGTGTCGCTGCATACATACGAACATGCGAAGGTGCACATCTTTCCTGAAGAAGTGGAAAAAACTGCTCCTTTTTGGAGCGGTTTTTCCAGGCATACAGTGCCTAGAGGTCAGTTTCCTGCAGGCTTTTAGGTGTGCATCATCTAAGCACCATGCCTCCAAGTTAGCCTGAAAGTGCCTCTTTTTGCCCATCTGTACTGCCCCTAAGCCAAGTTTTACTTGACATAAGGTTTTGTGGACTGTAGTTCACTTCACATGCACCTCAGCTGGCTTGGAGAAGTGATAAGGTGGATGATGTAATCAAGGAGTGAGAGGAAATAGAATACAAGCAAGAAAAAACAGCATTGAACATTATCTTAATGGTGACCATCAACAAATATAGCTGTATGACTGCACAGACATCATGCTATAAAGGAGCTGGTTAACAGATATAGAGACCTTGCCCTATTCTGATCTCAAAGGGTAAGAATTGTATACCTCCTTGGTGGTTCCTGTGGGTGGGAGATTATAATCAGTGGTGTCAAAAGGAATAGAAATGCAAGGAGTACAGATGGCAACAGTGAGCTAAACAGTGGGCTTTAACAAATAGTAGTGGGTTGGTGATAGATATCCTTGCATTGAGTGTTGAATTTATGGTGAGAGTGTGCAGAGTGTGTGCAGGACTGCCATTCATCAGCTCCAGATTTCTCTGGATCTGTAGCTCCCTGCAGCTTGCAGCATTCCATGAAACCAGACCAGAGATCAAATTCTCTGCAAAAGAAGGTTCTTTAATTCTTCAGTTGCAGAATTAACATGATAACTATTTACATTGTAGAACATCCATTAACAGTCAGAAAACAAAGGAAACTCCATGCCAAGCCCAACAATCCACTCAAGGCAAAAAGCCATAACTCCACCACCCGGTTGATACCTTTATAGACATTTGTTAAACGGCTTCTAAACCCAGCCTTCTTCCTGTGTCTTGTATCATGTGGCCAGTGGTTCTCACATACTCTGATGACCTAATCTGTTTTCTTCTTGTATCCTGCGTTCCCAAATACACACTGACCTTGGCTATGTTGTTTTCGTGTAATCCACCTGCAGGCTAAAACTTTCACAGCTAGAACTTTCCTACATCTGTGCATTTCCACTTTGACTACAAATCCCAACATTGAGGAGCTGATTATTACATGTAGCAAGACAAGTGCAGTAATCCCACTGAAACCCACCTATCCCAATAAGATTAGTAGACAGCCAAAGGTGACACTAGTGACTAAGAATACTGGTTCTTAAACTATGATCTGCCAGGTGTTTTGAAATTCTACTCTCAAAAGATCCAGCCAGTCTGACCAGCAGTATGGGAGGTGAAGTACAAAACTACATGTACATTGGTGCCCAGTGAACCTGTCAATGGAAAAGTGAAACCAGCTTTTTTGCCAAGTCTCCAGACCAGGGGTAGGCAACCTTTTTGAGCCGGGGGCCGAAGCACAATAAATAAATAAATAAACAAATAAATATATATTTTTTAAAAATAAAAAAAATATGCATGCACACTCTCTCAGCCGCAGAAAAGCCATGGCAAAACCGCTGTGGAGATTTTGCCAAGAAAACCCCCAAGAACAAGTAATAACAACAATAATCAATATCATCATGGCGGGCGGTGGCGGGGGTGGTGGCAGGACCGGCCTGGGGCTGGTCCAAAGGCCTTGGAGGGCTGCATCCAGCCCCCGGGCCTTAGGTTGCCTACCCCTACTCCAGACAGTAGTGGTTGCTAGAAGAACCATGATTTTGAAAAAGCATGCAGGTGGAACTTTCTGCAATGTAACATAATTGCCTAATTCTTATTGGTTAATCCCAATTGGTATATAACAGATGAATTAATTATTGAATGGTAAGTCAACACATATTGAAGGGTCTACTGTAGTTAAGACTAGAGGATTTAAGTCATTCTCCTTTGAATTTGTTAGTGATCATATTCACAAATAATATGTGCAATATACATTGTAACTCCATAGTAAACATCTTTGTCTACTTAGTCTTTTCATATTAAAACAAAATATTTTAAGTTTTCTAATATTGAATGAAATTTCATAGTCCAATGGGATTTATGAATGCCCTCACTCCTTTCCCACTTATATCTTCATTTTATTACAGAAGAAGCACAAAGCAGCATATAAATAATTTCCAGGGTTATTCCATCCAGGCAACTTGCAATAGCAGATCTATGTATCTTGTTGGGGGGAAATTGAGTCCACACAATGAAGAATTCCAACTAGGAAACATACACCACTGCCAAGTCTGGAAAGTCACTCATGACTACTGGGTTCTTCTGAAGAGGCTTTTTAATCTTAGTTGCAGCAAAGTATTTACATGCATGATGCAATAATCATAAAATCATAGAATCATAGAGTTGGGAGAGACCACAAGGGCCATCCAGTCCAATCCCCTGCCATGCATCCCCAACAGATCAAATCAAAGCATCCCCAACAGATGGCCATTCAGCTTCTGCTTAAAAACCTCCAAGGAAGGAGACTCCACTACTCTCCGAGGGAGTGTGTTCCACTGTCGAACTGCCCTTACTGTCAGGAAGTTCCCCCTAATGTTGAGGTGGAATCTCTTTTCCTGGAGCTTACATCCATTGTTTCAGGTCCTAGTCTCTGGAGCAGCAGAAAACAAGCTTGTTCCCTCCTCAATATGACATCCCTTCAAATATTTAAACACAGCTATCATATAATCTCTCAGCCTTCTCTTCTCCAGGCTAAACATCCCCAGCTCCCTAAGTTGTTCCTCATAGGGCTTGGTTTCCCTTCACCATTTTAGTTGCCCTCCTTTGGACACGCTCCAGTTTCTCCACATCCTTTTTGAATTGTGGTGCCCAGAACTGGACACAGTATTTCAGGTGAGGCCTGACCAAAGCAGAATAGAGTGGCACTATTACTTCTAATATTTATACCAATTGACATAATGCTCAACCATTAACCGACATCCACACCACCACACTGTGTACTGGAGCATTTCTCTTTATATACACAAACAATAGCTAGCATTCTGATCCAACCCCCTACTAGTGTTTCATCAGCTTCCTGTCATGTGTCCACAGTGACAGTGCAGTTTTCTATGCTCAAATTGCATCAGTTTCCTCTTAGTCAGCATTTCCTCTTTAACCCAATGAATGCCCTTGAGACATTTTACATAGCTGGATGCAAAAATATATTGACATTCCCCTCCAAAATGTCTTAGGGGGACTGCAGATGGGCAGCTCTTGGCCTCCCCAGGAAGCAGTGGATCAGGGCCGTGGCAACCCCACGCCACAGCCCCAATCCTACCTTTTGCCGCCCCGAAAAGAGCAGCAAAATACCACTCCTTCCAGGGGGACAAAAGGCCGCACTAAGAGCCAGCACACGGCTTTTCAGCATCCTTTTCAGCGCAGCATGTCAGAATGCTGTGCCAGACGGGCATCCTGATGCCGCGTGCCATGAGTAACGGCACGCGGCTTCAGGACAGTGTCTGCCATGCCCCAACTCTGTCTTCAGGACAGCCCTTTAGGCTGGTCTGAAGAGACCCTTCTTTGCCAAGCAAACTTGCATGTCCCATTAACCTATGCAAGTAATGGGCACAATTCAAATGCAATGGTACATTAGAAACATTAGCACACTTTACCTTTGCCACCATGTGGTAAAGCTTATTCCTTTTTACCCCTCTGGCACAGACAGACCCATTTGAATATACTGTGCACCCATCTACTTGAAATGAGACTTGATACCCATCAGATGTTAGTGAGGAAACACTCACTAAACAATTTTCAATATTATTTGCACAAAGTACATTGTTAAATGTCTTGCCAAAACTGGGAATGATAGCTGTTCCCATTTTCTGAGCCTTGCTAGGAGCTCCATCTGCCAAACACACAGTGGACACTGGAGCAGGTTTTAAGTCCTTCAAGAGCTTTGGACTGTTCACCATGTGATGAATGGCCCCACTGTCCAGAAGCCAAACATTTGCTAGAGTGCTTGCCTGGTTGGCAACAGCAACACTCCCTTCTGCTTGAGAAGCAATGCCCCTCCTTCCCTGAGGCTTCTTCTTCTTACAGCTGGCTGACATTCCTTTCTGCACTGCTGAAGACATCCAACATTCTCTCTGAAGATGCCCTGCCTTCCTGCAGTTGAAACAGCAGTTTCTCTCTGCAGACTGTAGCTCTCTCACCTTCAGATGTTGTGGGAGACTTCTTCACTTAGTGGATGGTGAGTGGCACTGTCTCCCCTTGCTGAACTCTGCTGCCTGGTCTTGAAATCACACCTCTGGACTTCCTCCAGAATCCATGCTGATACCAGGTTCAGGGTCAGGTCTCTTCCTGCGATACTCTGCAGGCTGTACATCAGGAAATCCCACTCCTTGTCTGACTTCCTAGCAGGATGTACACTTTTTGGTCTTCTGGAATGTTTACACCACAAATAGCAACTTGTGTAGACAATTCCTGCATGCTGCTGAGATGTTGTGTTACAGACGAGCCCTCTTGCAGCTTGCAGCTGTACAAACACTTCACCCAAATCATGCAAGACAAGGAGAGAATAGGCTGGTGGATGGCTCTCAAAGCATTCCATAGCACAAAAGCAGTTCTTTTTTCTCTCACGTGGATTACCTTGAGATGGCTCTAAGGTAAGCAAAAGAGTTGCTCTCACTCTCCTGTCCTCCTTTGCCTCTTTGGCCATTGTGTATGCCTGCATGATTCCCCATAAACTTTCTCTGATCAACAAGGCTTCAGCGTAAGCTAACCCGGAAGAATAATTCTCAGCTCTTAATTTCTCAAAATGAAAGCTCAACTCCATGTTTTGCTTTTGCTTTGCAACTTGCCGAGGACAGCCTTTTGGCAGACCCCTAAACCACAGCTCAGAGCAAACAGGCACTCAGTCTTTATTTTTCTGCCAATTTCTCTGGCTGCTTGAGAACTTTGCCTTTACCTTTACAACTGATGAACTTACTCAGAACTCCAAGTGTTGTCCTAGCAGCTAGATGGACCCATAACCCTTGTTAGCACCAAGGGAAAATTGAGTCCATATGCTGAAGACTGCCAGTCACTGCCAAGTCTGGAAAGTCACTCACGACTGCTGGGTTCTTCTGAAGAAGCTTTTTAATTTTAGTTGTAGCAGTGTATTTACATGCACGATACAGTAATATTTACACCAACTGACATAATGCTCCGCCATCAACTTGTCAAGACCGTGTGGCACCCTGGTCTGGAAAATGACATGGATGTGCCCACTGAAAGGAACTGGAGCAATGGTAACAGGGTTACTACAGTTCAAGTGGCAGGTGCATGAGTCAGCATTTGGTGAGCTGTACATCATGGGAGACCTGATGCAACATGCACAGCGGATGGGACAAGCAGGTATACATCATGGGAGGTCTGATGCAACAGTCCTGATGCAATAGGCACTGGGATGAAACCAGCCAGGTTTCATTAGTGCCTGACTGTCACATGTTCTCAAGAAGACCACCTGTATATGGGAGAGAGTTAGAATCTCTGTTGTTGGTTAGTTGTAGTTGGTGGTTGGCAAAGCACTTTGTTACTCTGTATAGCTGTGAGTATTCAAGATGGATGTCTGGTACTCTATATCTTTGTAAATATTTGCAACAAGGATTAAAGCCCTCTCTGAGAGAAGCCTCACTGTGAAGCTATTCCTTTCTCCAAGCTGAAAGCAGCAGCTGTGTGTGTTAGGCTTTTTCCTGTGCTGTCTGGAGCAGACTCATCACAGAAGACCAGTTTCTGGGCATTCCTGCCTATGTGCATCCACTCTGCATGTGTGCATGCTAGATCCATGCTGTCTGTGTACCCCAACACAACCAACATCCACACCACCACACTGTGTACTGGAGCATTTCTCCTTATATACACAAACTTTAGCTAGCATTCTGATCCAACCCCTGCTAGTGTTTTATAAGCTTCCTGTCATGTGTCCACAGTGATAGTGCAGTTTGGATCCACTGTGGCACATCTCCATGCTCAAGTTGCATCAGCTTCCTCTGAGTCAGCATTTCCTCTTTAACCCAATGAATGCACCTGAGATATTTTACACAGCTGGGGGCAAAAATATACTGACATCTTGAACAGTAGAAACCATCTTATGCTTTAGGACTAAAGTTTCAGTGTTGGATAGCAATGAAAGTAGCTCTGTCAAGTTTGTTCCACAGGTTAGTTTATGATGATTAACATTATCTGGATTTGTTTTATTAGAATAGTTGTCAATATTTTTCCAATAACTGAAATTGAAATGCTCAGGTTGTGAGAAAGAGAAGAATGGGTTCCAATATTAATTGCCAGACTCTTGTTAGGGCATTATGTCTTCATAAGTGAACACATATCTGTGGGAATTAGATTTGCAGAGTTGCATAATGTTTGTATCTAGAAGAAGACTGTTGTTAGGTTATTATATAGCACAGCTGTTAAAATGCCTGATGTGCACCACACACTGATATGCATTGCACACTAATATGCACCACACAATGATATGATCACACATCAATGTGCATTGTGCACCAATAAACATTGGGCTCTCTTGTCAGTGTCCCATTATGCATCTTTGCAATTCAGGATTTGTAATGTGTGTGGTGTAATGTTTTGAGCATTGCACTGGGAGACCGGGGTTTGAATCCTGGCTTGGACATGGAAACTCACTGGGTGATTTTGGGCAAGTCACACTCTCAGCCCCAGAGGATGGCACTGGCAACCCCCCTCTGAAGAAACTTGCCTACCCTCCCTCCCCAATAGGGTTGCCTTAGGGTTGCCATAAGTTGGAAAGGACTTGAAAGCACAAACAAACAACAAACAGCTTTATTAGTGTCTCTGCTATGCAGCTAGGTATATGGAAAGTTATGTAAATAATAATAATAATAATAATAATAATAATAATAATAATAATAATATATTTTTTTATTTCTATCCCGCCCCTCTGCAGCGCAATTGGGGTGGCTTACAACAAATTAGACATCAGTAAAATACATCCAGTCCCCAAAGCATAACAGGTCATACAGGATTCTGGTAATAGTTTTTATTTTGCAAAAGCAGATGAAGCTTTGAAAGTCATTGAGAGTTTTGAAGTCGAGAGGGGAGGAATACTATATTTTGGAAAGGAGTCAAAGCATGAAGAGAACAACCTACTTCAATTTTAAACCTTTCCATCATCCTGCCAGAGAGTCCCCAACACAGTAACATAATTTTCATCCTTAGTAGGCAATAAATATGCTGACTTGCACTGAGCAGATGCTTTTTTCTGTTCTTTTTAAATATTAAGTGGCATATACAGAATAAAATGTTTATATAGGGCCAAATATAATACATGCCCATTTCTGTGTTCTGTGCCTACTTATACTTGACCACCATAAAAAAGGGAATGATTTTGGTTTTGTAAATCTAATTTTTAAAAACAGAATAGCCTTCCTTGATCCATTTGTCTTTCCAAATGTAGCTAGCCACAAAGACGTCTCTGGGAAAACAGAATGGTGAGAGCCACCTTTCTATTTGTTGAATTGCATAATGTCAAAAAATATGGTATTTCACTTATGTGTCCTAGAGCAATCATGCTTTGATTATGTAATCTATGATAGCACCTTTTAATGCACCAGCTATCTTCTTCTCTTCTCAATGACCTTTACCCTTTCTGTGCACATACAGCCGTACGAACAAATGTCATGATGTTAATATACAGAAGTTGACGATGCTATTCACATACACACAGGGTTTCAATACTACCAGCAGCTCATCCTTTCTTAAGAGCTCTTGGTATGTAAATGCCACTTCCATCTGATTAGATTTTCTCAAACCATGTTGTAAAATGGGAATACATGAAGGAATCTCTAGAGTTTCATTTCAGTGTCTCTAGTGTTACATTGAATAGTATTTCAGTTTTTGTTTGTTTGTTTGCTCAATCTATAGATGAAACTAGGGAGACAAACAAGTTCAATGTCACTTGATCAATTCCCTTTAAGGGCAAACATTGATGGTGATAACTGGCAGGTGTGGTGTCTCAAAGAGCAGGGTCTCTGGAGAAAACAAATACCAAAATTTATTTATGTATGAATCCTCCCTCAAAAGTCTAAGGCAGGGGTAGCCAACCTTTCCCCTTTAAGGGCTGAGGGACTTCAGCTCCCAGAATCCCAGGAGCTATTGGCCAACATGGGACTATTGGCCAACATGGCCGAGGCTTCTGGGAGCTGAAGTCCCTCGGCCCTTAAAGGGGAAAGGTTGCCTACCCCTGGTCTAAGGAGACAAAATATACACAAAGCAACCCAAATTTGGACTGATATTGTTCAGTAATCATGAAATGTTTAGTGTCAAGGCACATCCAGACTGATAAAAAAAAATACCTAGGAAGTCCTAGATTTTGTTCTTGTTACTTCTAATTTTATTGTGGATGTTTTGTTTATCAAAGACTTTTTATACCAAATCTCTGGGTTGGTGTATTTTTACCCAATATAAAACTGGTAAGAATGGGGGGTGGTGGGATCGGGGACTTTTCAATGAGTCTGGATGCTTCGTCAGTTACCAAAGAAATCCTCAAAACTGAGTGGGGATAGAATATCCTTGTCTAAATCCAATTGTTAGGCCCACTGAAAAAATGGCTTCTATATAAGTGCCTATTTTCCAAGTTCTCATAGATTCAGTGACTCTATTATTGTTGGGACAAGCAATTGGATTTAGCTCTTTGCTTGTAAGAAATGGCTTGCTAGAACTATAGCCTGGAATAGTTAATTATTTGCACTATAACTCCGGGGTGCAGTGGGGCCTGCAGTTTCTGTTGGATGTGCTCTGGTATGTCACTGGTAAAGCTGAAGGCAGAAGGAAAAGAGGAATACCATATTACTATTGGGTTAACTCAGTCAAGGAAGTCTCAGTCCTGTGTTTGCAAGACCTTAGCAGAACTGTTAAATAACGAGTCTTAGGACATGTCTATATGGATGGTTTATTCCAAATTTCCCCCTAGACTCATTGCATCCTGTTTACCTGACTGAGAGCTGAAACCCTAAATTGGACTGTCTTTACAACACCCACACCTAATTTGGGACCTCCTCCCCTTAACCCACATTTAAATAACTCACTTTTTGCTGCAAGTTTTCAGTTTTCTTTGTGTGACAGTGGTGGCTACTTTTTTTACTTGTGATCTCTGCAAGCTGCCTGGCACTGCCATTGTGGGTGCAAGTTGCTCTGAGGTCAGAATGAGATGCCCAGCATTGATAGCATGTCTGGGCACCTCATTCTGACCTCAACAATGGTGTCAGACAACAAACGGGGACCACATGGTAAGACAACCACCCATCCTTCATTGCAAGAGCTGAAAACCTGCAGTAAAAGAGAGAGGTAAGATGGGAATTCAGGGAGAATTCAGGGCCAGAATACTCCAGGGGTGATCTGGAGTATTCTGGCAAGTGTAGACTGAGCCTTAGAGGTTTCTCATTCATGGCATCACCAAAAGTCAAAGCTGATTTGCTGTTAATTCACAACAACAGTAACAAAGTCAAAGTGAATTCCTATAAGAATTTTTTTTCTGGAAAATGAAAAATCTAGGTCCTAAATTTTAGGTAATGCTTTTGATGATTGGGTAAATTCTTTATATACTAGAGGTGATGGAGTTGTATTTGCTAGCTAAACTTCATGAGACTCAGGATTTTTTTAGGGCATGAGAAAGAATTGTCAAGATACGGTTGAGGAAAGGAAGAAATGGAAGGGAGAGGCGAAGCAGACCAGCAGCTGGTTAACATCCAGTCAACGTAGGACTGTGGCGACCGCACGGGCCATCTTCCAAAGTGGGCTGCTTCTGTGGTCCTAATCCTGGCTGCCAGCAGGAGTGGCTTTTTCAGGTTGGCACACTCTCCACATGCTCTCCATGTAGCTTCCAGCCATGTTTGAGGTGTGCTTAGTTTGCACACCTCACCTCCAAAGTGGCCAGAAGCCGCTTTTTTTTTGCCTGTTTTGGGCCAGAGACTCTGGAAAATGCTCATGTAGCTGTCTCCAATATGGCACCTTCCCAATATGATGGATTACAACCTTTATCATCCCCAGCTACTACAGAATGATGGGATTTGGAGACCAAAACATCTGGAGGGTGCCAGGTTCTGGCATTACTTTGTTGTTAACTACCATCAAGTCGACTTCAACTTATGGTGACCCCATGAATAAGAATAAGAAACCTGAAGTCACCCTGCTCAGGTTTTGCACACTCAGAGCAGTGGCTTCCTTTATTGAGTCTATCCATCTGGAATGTGGTAGTCTTCTTTTCCTACTGCCTCTTACCTTACCAAGCATTATTGTCTTTTCTAGTGAGTAATGTGTTCTCATGATACAACCAAAATACCAAAGTCTCAGTTTAGTCATCTTGGCTTCTAGGGTTGTACCTGCCCCTTGAGCCATGAAGAGAGGTGGGAAAGAAATAAAAATTATTATTATTATTATTATTATTATTGAGAGTTCAGGCTTGATTTGTTCTCAAACCCATTTGTTTATCTTCTTGGCCATTCACAGTATCTGTATAACTCTTCTCCAGCATCACAATTCAAATGAATGCAACTTCCAATCACTTTCTAAAATTGGAATTTCATCTTCATATGGTTCTTCCTTGAATGAATCTGTCACTCTTTCATCTCTTTTATGTAGTTCTTCCTTGTTTTGTTTCCATCACTTTTTTATTTCAACTTGGTCATGTAAAGTGTTCCAATCATACAGCATCACCACTCTTGGTTTAAATTTCCCTTTGATTACTCAGATATTGTGGAAGAAGTAATAATAATAATAATAATAATAATAATAATAATAATAGTAATAATAGTAATAATTTTTATTTATATCCCGCCCCTCTGTCAAGCAATCGGGGCGGCGTACAACATATCAAAACATAAGGACAAATAAAATCACTTCAAATCCCCTCCCTCCTTCCCACACCCACCCAACCCCTGAAAACAAAACAAACTAACCGGATTAAATAACAATAAGCAATTAAACAATTAAACAATTAAACAGTCTCTTGTTCTTCCTTTTTGTTATCACCTTCCATTTCTCCACATTGATTATTATACACTCGTCCCTCCATTTTTACGGCTTTGACTTTTGCAGATTTGATTATCAATGGGTTTTATTAATATATTCTTTCTAGGAATATCTAGGTCCTCCAGCACAACTATATGGTCAACTTTAACCAAAAGTCATACTGAAGGATCTAGAGATTCCTAGAGAGAACACTCCACTAGGCATTTGTAGCTCCTCCAGTGCAATTCTATGGTCAGATGTTGACCACAGAGTTGCACTGGAGGACCTAGAGATTCCTAGAGAGGTGTTCTCTCAGGTAAAAACATAGTGTTTTTGTTATTTGCAGTTTTTCCACATTCATGGAGGTTCTGTGCCTCTAACCCCAGTGAATGTGGAGGGATGAGTGTAATAATTTTTCTTGTCCCTGAGCACAAGTAATTGAACAGTTGCATTCAGGTTTCTGACTCTATTTCTGTCACCTTTCACTTTTGATTTTCATCTTTGCTTAATTTCTTAAAGAGTTTCATCTGTTAACCTTTGAGACTTCTTTTTATTTTTGGCTACAGATAATGTTTTTTATATCCTTCCCTGACAATGTCCCTGGCTTCAGTTCAGAATTTTTCTGGCTTCTGCTCAATTAAGCTCAATAGCGCAAATCTATTTTTAATGTTATCTTTAAATTCTACAGCGATGTTCTTTAGGTTGTATTTTGGCATCATGTTTGGTTTAGTGTTCTTATTTAGCTATATTTTTATTTTTGATATTAGCAGTTCACAGTCTGTGCCACAATCTGCTCTTGGTCTTAGCATCATTAATGTTACGATAGTGATATAAATTCATCATTTATAGTTTCATTTTAAAGCACATGTACATGAAAGGTAGCACAATTTAAATCAGTGTGAACACAGCAGGGATCATGCCACAAATGCATTTTCAATCCTGTGCATACTTACCTCAGAAATAATTCCCACTGCATTGAGGAGGGACTGTTCCCTAGTAATTGTGCATAGAATCACAAAGTTGACTGCAGCCCTAGAGGATTGACTCCCTCATCTCTCAGCAGAATTATAGTAAAACTGACTGGACTATAGGCATCTGAAAGACAGTCACTTCTATACCAGCATTCCTGCCTGACTCATGTGAACAAATATTGCAGAATGATGCAACACAGCACATGACTGAATGAACATGCAATCTAGCAGAATGGTCTCATTAGTCTTTTAGTAAATAAAACAGTGGATTCGTTGGCCTCAGTGTCAGATCACTGAACAGAGATGGGAAGAGTGTGGGTAGGTGAGAAACAGAATTTTAAGGCCATTAAAAGTTGGAAATGTAGCTGTTTAAGAAAGATATGCCACTTTTATGTGTTGGGTCAGTTATGCATCCTACTGGCAAAGCTGGCTTCATTTGATATGCTCTACCCATGCAGTGTATATCCATGCAACCTACCACTAGCCATGTGGACAAAAGATATATACTGCTGTTATGTGCACTTTAGTTAACTTTGACTTATGACACCTACTTTAGGGTTTTCTTGGCAAGAGTTATTCAGAGGAAGTTTGCCATTGCCTTCCTTGCACACTGAGAGAATGTGCCCTGCCAAGCTCATCCAGTGGATTTTCATATCTGAGGGGTTTTTTGAACTCTGATCTCCCAGAGATGTAGGGTCAATGCAGACTGGCCTAAAGGGCTGGCCTGTGGGTGGAATTGGAGCATGGTGATCACACGCCAGCTGCCCTGACTCTGCCCTAATGCCACCTCCAAGCTGCATGCCCGACCGCATACTGAGCGGTATCAGGGCACCCCATTGGAGCAGTGCCAAAGGGGTGCAAAAGAGCCACAGTGTGGCTCTAAGGGCGGCTTTTTGCTGTCTCAAAAAGGAGTGGCATTTGCCAGCTCTTTTTGGAATGGCAAAAAGGAGGATTGGGGCTGCGGCATGTGGTTGTTGCAGCCCCGATCTGGCGCTCCCAGGGATGGCACAGAGCCACCCCTTAGGGGCCATCTGCATCAGCCCGTAGTCTCATTCAGACCAATATAATCATTCCATTTGTCTCAGAAGAATATCACACTACATTGTTATAGCATTATTATTCCACTGTGGCTGCTTCCTGTGGAATCTTGGGATTTGGAGTTTAAGGAGGGGCATTTAGAATTCTCAACTGGAGAGCTCTTAGGCCTCATTAAACTAGAAACCCCAGAATTCCACAAGAGGCAGCCATAGCAGTTAAAGTGGAACAAAAAACAGTGTAGTGTGATATTGACCTATATCACAAACTTTGGTTCTCCAGGGATTTTAGATTTTGACTCCAAGAAGTCCAGCCCAACTTGGCCAATAGTTAGGGATTTGTGGAGCTGAAGACCCAAACACTTGGAGGACCAACATTTGCAAATCCCTGATATACAATGCAGTGTATGTTATCCAAGAACAGTATGCTATGTGCCAGATTATAGATACTGTTCCTAAACAGAAGAGATGTGTCTTCTATAGGAGAAACTGCACATGCAGTCCCAGGTATGAATGACGTGCATATCTAGAATTAACTAAAAACATTTCTTTTAAAAATTCTAGCTGTAATGCCCTGTCCCTATCTAACTCAATGAACACACTGCATGAATGAAACCAGAAAGTTTATTGAAAATATCAGCACAGTAGCACATCCGTTACCAGATTTGAGTTAACAAGCTAAGTTTCACTTCTATACCCGCTGCAGATTCAACTCCTTCCTTCCTTTTCACATTCCACTCCCAAGGTGTGCTAGTTGCTTTATGACCTCGGTTCACACAGAACAATTCCTTGCAGCTGCTTATCCTCCTCCTCTCACACTCAGGCTCCCAACATGGCTACAGTATGGCTAAACAGGTCTAACTTCAACAAGACAGAAGGAACTATTAGTGGTGACTCTGACACTAGCAATCTGATGCTACTGGCCTTTAATATTTCAGCTATGCATCTTTTCCATCTGATTGGGGCCACATGCATATTTTATACTTGGGTATGCCTCCTGAATCCATGGAGATCAAAGTGTAACAGGTTTGTAGTAGTGAAGTATGAAGTATGATTTCAGCAATGAAGTCTGATCATAGTACAGAAAGCATCCCAGTCTGTATCTTCTCTTATTGATAAACACACATCATCAGATCGCTTGTTCAATCTAAGATGCTCCTGCATAGGGCAGAGAGCAAACACATTTGTAAAACCCAAATGGGGTTGTTGCATTATTTCACTATTTCTCTGCCCCCCCCCCCCCCCCCCGTGCTTGCCTCTGTAATGTTCTCCCCTTACAAATTTCATCTTGCAACACTGTGCATCCAAACGATTCCATGATGGAGCGCACAGGGGAAAAAATTATAATGCCATTAAAAGTTATCATAAATTTCAGATCAGCATCACTTCTAATCCGATACACAATTTTACTGCCTCTATAAAGCAGGTGATTTGCAGTGGTCTGAGGCGTCTCCAGGAGCGTTTTACTTCTTTTTAAATTAAACACACCAACTTTGTGCTGAATTCAGAGTGCGAACATAAAAAAGGGGGTAAAAAGGAGAGGGAAGGGACATCAGATGGGAATTGCAATTGAATCTTTATATATGCCATCTTGGCACTGTGGTACTAAATATAGTGCCAAGTAAATAGATGTGCTGAAATATTCAGAATAAAAAACAAATGTTCCAATAGCAGAAGAACGGAGGCACGAAAATGGTTCCCAGCACCTCATTGCTTTAAAAAGACAAGAACCAGGCAAATTCAGTGACTGATCAAGGACTGCTAGGTAGGCATTAATGTGCATCACATGCATTAAATTATAATGCTGAACTCAATTGTTTATTTGGGGCAATATATCTTTTAAAACACACGCACTAAATGAGTCATTAATGGAGAATATACAATTAGTGTGTAGAAACAAACATCATACAATATCTACTATGACATTTTTACAATCAGAAGGGTATATAAACAGTTTATGAAGCCATATTTGAAATTCAAATCTCAGGGATAGTGATTATGCAAATAATATAACACTGAATAAGGTCTCACACATGATGGAGGCTTACATAGATGTCAAAACAAAAAAAAGCAATTGAGAACATATCATCTGATCTCCTGCAGTCCATGCAGCTCAAAGAAACATACTGATTACTTGAGTCCACCAAAGGACATCTGTATGAGGAAATCTGTTTCCCAGGACTTAGTATTTCTTGTATGTAATCAAAGGGGTCACGAGCAGGAAAAAACACACCACTAAATAATGATCCCATTTTCCTGCACTGCATATGTATCATTTTTTATTACTAGAGTTTTTTTTTTAAAGAGCTATTGGGTGGCTGTCATAGCAAAGTTGATATTGCAAACCATTTCTGTGGTAGTGATAGTGGTGTGCATATGTGTCCATGTGAGTTTGTGTCATTGATCTCTAAAGCATACAAAAGGTTTCTGCTAAATTCAAGGATCCTCAGATCATGGCTTACATCTCTAGCAATCACCTGTATTGTCATATCTTTAACATGTTATGAGCTCAAGATTTATTTAATGCTAACAATGTTCAGCTTGCCCCCTTTTTTTGGAAAACATATTCAGAGGCTGAAAATAGATAATGATTAAAATGATGAAAATAACAGAAGAACATAGAACAGTATTACATCTAATAAATATATGAAGACTGGCTCATTTTAAACACACACACACACACACACACACACACATGAGAAAGCTGCAAGTCTATTGGAATAAGTACGTGTTCACAGTTATCTGAAATGAGAGCACAGATGGATCCAAGTAAATGTTCCCCCAAAGAATTAACATGTATTCCACCTTTTTTTTTTGAGCAGGCTAACAAAACAAAACTGTAAAGTAACAATTTAAAGCATTGCTTATATATGAACTCTAAAACATGGCAAACATTAGAGTAGCAGCAAGCATTAAAAGACAATAATATCTTGTGTGGGAATGTGTGTGATATGGAACCAGAGCCATCTAAAACCTATTATAATCTGTACACTTTTCCTAAAAAAAGAAAGTTTGTCATTGATTTCCAAAGGTCATTAAAGAAAGCATGATCATTCTCCTTGCATCTAGCCAAACATATTTCTGGGGCTCTCAAGGCATCCCTTGAAGATGTTCTCATTTGGCAGACAGGCAGGCAAAGGCTGCCCTACTTGTAATCTGGTCCTGTAGTCAACTGAGGAATATAAAGGAAGTCATGTCTGTCTCAGATCTTGGAAGTAAAACATTACATGTGATGATATTATCTGTAATATGTTACTTTGGGAGGCAAGCAAACAAGAGGGAAGGGGACAGTGTTCATTTGTAAACAATGTAATGACCAGTAACGGTGTTACTTTCCCCATGTAATGAACAATGTTTATCCATTACTTTTCTAGTAGCATTTGGGGGCTAACATGCTTTTTTTGGGAGCATTTTGAGGATTTTTTTGTTTCAAATTTTGGATCAGTTTTCTTACATTCTCAGTAGTATTTTTAAATCTTAAAATCAATATTTAACATAATGATATAATCTAAAATAACCTGCAGTATTAGTGGCAATGAATTACCTTTTCAGACTTTGCAATACGCCAGACAATATATTATTTTTAAAAAAGAAACATTCCCAACTTTGGTCTACCATTTTCAGCCAGTATGCACACACATTTCTGACAGCAGGGGGAAACTGAGCATTGACAGGGAGGTTTATATTCAAGCAGATGATTCTTAAATTTTTCTGATTCTACAATGTTTAAAGCTTTAAACACAAAGACCATCACTTTGAATTGTGCCTGGAAAAACAAATATAACCAATGAAGGTGCTATAATAAAATAATTATATGATATAGTATTCTGAAAACCTGGAAGTCATGGTTTTAATAAATTGGAGCTTCCAAACATTTTTTAAAAGGCAGACTCACACAAGCTGCATTATATCTCAGATCTTAAAAGTTACTTTATTTAGACTATCTCCCAGAATCACTAAGGTGTTGGGGATTCTGGGAGTTGTAGTCCAAATAAACTAATGTTCCTATGCTCTGTGACAGCAACATTCATTCCCTTCCTTGGTATAATTATGTCGTCAGTTAATAGTTTTAGTGGAATATTTTGGTATTCTTACTGTAGGGAGAGCATTTGAATATTGCCGAAAGAAGAGAAGGAGGGGTAGGAGGAAATGGAGTACCCCAAAAAGGAGTAATAAGAGGACACAGATGTGCATTTGTTAATTATAGTTTACATGATATGTCTGTAAAACAATTTTTAGAAAGAATTACTATAATGTAAATATTAGCATAAGACTATGACATGATGTTCTGTATCCCTGTCCATTCTACTTTCCAGCTGCTCACTGCTGATGGAAATTTTTACGTCTGTTTTCCCTTTGTCTTTAACTTTAAACAAGACTTATATCTAACATTCCTTCGGTCAGAGAATGTCTGCAAAGAAAGGAGTATCTTCTGACAGCTCTTCATTGTAAAATGGGGTCCATGGCTGTCTTACTTTCTTACTTCATGTTTAGAATCAACAACTCTTTCTCTCTAACACACCAAAACATCTTTGTTTCCCCTGTGATTTTAAAAGAAACTGCTTTTTGACATTTGTATTATGTCATGTGCTAAATTCCAGCATGGCATTACCATACAGTGGTGATGAGACTGCATGCTCCTTTGAGGTAAGAGGGTATGCTGATGGTAGCAGTGCTGCTGTTAGGGTCTGCGATTAAACATGCTTTTGCTGAGGAGCCAGACATTGGGCCTAAGCAGACTGCCAGAAATAGTGCACATTAAATTGAGGCACTGCCCTGGCTCAGTGCTAGGGAATCATGGGAACTGTAATTTATTGTGGCACCAGAGCTCTCTGACAGAGAAGGCTCAATGTCCCAGAAAAAAAATACAATTCCCATGACTCCCTAGCACTGAGCCAGGGCAGTGCCTCAATTTAATGTGCACTACTTCTGGCAGTCTGCTTAGGCCTTAAGTGTGTTAAACAGCCACTGAGCAGCAGCAGTAATGGATGGAGTGACACTAGCAGAGGATCTCTCAGAGACAATGGTAGTGGCACCATAGATAAAACTTGTTAGTACTGTGCAGAAGCAGACAATGTTAAATCACCCATGAATCCTCCTACCTTACCACCTTACCACACTACACTCTTATAGTGCTGATATTCCACTTTAACTGCTCTGACTGCCTCCTGTTGCATTTGGGGGTTTATAGTTCAGTGAGGCCTAAGAGTTCTCTGGTTGAGAATTCTAAATGCCCCTCCCTAAATTTCAAATCCCAGAATGCAACAGGAGGCAGCCAAAGCAGTTAAAGTGGAATAACAGTGCTATGAGAGTGTAGTGCAGTAATCTACTTAAAAACTCAATGATGAGACAGTCCAAAATGAAACAAGAGATTGTGTCAGAAGATAAGACTCCCAGGTTGGAAGGCATTCAGTGAGTTACAAGGAAGGAGCAGAGGATATATACAACTATTACTGTGGTTAATGATGCAACTGGACCCAAGCTAAAAGGCCATTCAGCTCAGAGCTGAAAGGCAAGTCCAAAGCTGCACAACGCATATTATAGGAACATAGAATGTCAGAATCAGGGGAAGCTAGATATTGTACTGTAAAAGAAGAACTGGGACATATAAACATTGCAATACTTGGGGTGAGCAATCTAAAGCGGACAGGAATGGGGCATTTTGTTTCAGAGAATTACAGAGGTTTTTTTACTCAGGAAATGAATATCTAATAAGAAAAGGAGTGGTATTAATAGTGAGGAGAGATGTAGCAAAAGCAGTCAAGGGGTAATGCAAAGTCTGACTGAATATATCAGTAAGAATTTAAAGAAACCTATCTATAGATTCATAATCCAAATGTATGCTTCAACCACAGAGACAAAGAGGGGAAAAATGAAAGATTCTGTGCTGGAGTTCAAGAGGAAATTGATCACACACCAAAACAGGACATGTTGGTAATCATAGGTGATCAGAATGCAAAAGTAGGAAACAGCAGAACCAGACACTGTAGGAGAATTTGACCTAGGATCAAAAAATAAAGCAGGAGAGTGACTGAATTTTGTAAAGCTAACAGATTATTCACCACATACATAAGGCATACTTAAGGCATTCAAAGAGTTGATTTTACACATGAATATCATCTATGGCCAACATAGAAATCAGATCAACTACACAATTGGATGCAGAAGATGGAGAAGCTCCATTCAGTCTCCAAAAACAAAACAAGGGGCAGATTGTGGCACAGACCACGAACCGCTAATATAAAAAAAAAAGAGTAAAGCTAAAGAAGAACATCAGATCAATCGCTGTGCCAAAATACAACCTGAAGAACATTCCTGTAAAATTTAAATATAGTGTAAAAATAGAATAGCAATATTAAGCCTAATTGGGAACCAGAAGAACTCTGGACTGAAGCTAGGGACATTGTGAGGGAAGAATGCAAAAAGATACAATCTGTAGCCAAAAAGAAAGAAAAACCTCACTGGATGACAGATGAAACTCTTCAAGTAGTTAAGGACAGAGGAGAAACAAAAGTAAAAGAGGACAGGCATAGAGTCAAAACACTGAACACAGGGGGAAGGAGAACTACTATAACAATCAGCAGAGAAATAGAAAGTGACAACAAAAAAGAAAGAACATGAGTCCTCTACCACAAGATCCAAGAAATCAAAGATAAACAAGAGTGGGGATGCTCTGTGCCTAACAGGGGAACACACTGTATGATCCAGAAGAAATAAAAGGCCAATGGAAACAATTCATGGAAGAACTATATAAAAGTGATTGAAAGATGACAGATTTATTCAAGGAAGAAACATGTGAAAATGAACTCACAGCTTTAGAAAGTGAAGTGGAAGCTGCACTCAAAGCATTTGGGAGAAATAAATCATTAGGAACAGATGGCATACCTAAAAAGATGCTTTAACATATTGTTTCTTTTTATAATTCCTCTCTGCATATTATGGCAATGAAAATAATTGAGTATTGTTTAACTGCTGAAACAGTCCAAAAGTATCAAGTCTTCTCCACTCAGCTTTTTTGATATCTCAGGATTTTGTTAGAGTATTCCACTTTTGACAGTTTGTATCTGAGAACCTACAATCAGTATGCAAGAATGTTTGACAATAGATATGTACCCAATAAGTTGGCACTCAATAAATTGGTAGTATCCAACATGTAAAGTCAAGATTCAACTGTATATATCAGCTGGCCTTCAGTATTAACCAAAATCTGATAGCTGCAATATGTGGCAGTATTGGGCAGCTAACATGCAATAGAATGTGAATATTTGACTATGTCAGATATACAGCAATCAGCTTTTGACATTATCCAACATAGGACATGCATTAGCAGTCTGTATATTGCTGCAACTGTTAACATTTCATATATTTACTAAAACAAGTTTAAACATCATCCTCAATGCAGTGTACACTTCTGAATTCAATATCATGACAAAAAACAGAGAAAAGCAACAATATAATAATACAGACAATAAACCAATTAAAAGTCTAAACAAACAAAAATGTTTTGGAAGAATTATGTCAGTGCCAGTCACGTTTCTGTGGGAAGCATATTCTATTGTTGGGGTGGGTGCCTCAACTGAGAAACCTCTTGTCCTTTTTAACATATAGTATACATTGGGTTGGAAGTGTATGTGCCTTCAAACTGTTTCCCATCTTTATAAAATAGGAAATAGTGGTGTGGTTCTGGCAGTTTTAGTCCAAATAAACTAGAGGTACCAGGTTGGAAATGTCTGCAGTGTTGTAACAAAGCCTATGTTATCCCATTTGACTCAAATCCATTTTCATCTTATGCTTCTTGTTTTCTTTCGAGGACCTCACCTGCACTTTAGAAATAAGGCAGTTTGACACTCCTTTAAGTGCCTTGGCTCAATGCTATGGAATTCTGGGATTTGTAGTTTTGTGAGATATTTAGCCTTTTCTATCAGAGAGCTCCAGTGCCAAAACAAGGCTGGAATTCACTTGGGCAATTGTGAATGTATAACCACCATTTTTGTGTGGCTGCATGGTATATCTCAGCCTAAGTCTTTTAATCCAAACATATTGGGCAGCCACCACTGTGAGCAACAGGGTTCTGCTCCCCTGTTGATCAGTAAACAGCAGACTGATGGTCCATCCCCTCCTGTCAATGATTTCTGATGCAACAGGCAGAAGCAGGTCCCTGTCACAATTCACCCTCACATTGGAGATAACTAGGATGAGGGGTTGGTGAGTGGGACAATCCATCAGCTGTTTCTTGATTGACAGGGGAACAGACCTTTACTGACTGCAGCAGCTGCTTCCTGAAAATTGGGAGATTTTCACAGTCTCTAGCTATTTCCTAAATTAGGGAATATGTAAGGATCATGAATATAAAACAGTCACTCTAGGCCACACATTTGTAACTGACTTAAGGCCTTTGCAGACTGCTAGAAATAGTGCAAATTGAGTCCACTTTAACTGCCCTGGCTCAGTGCTAGGGAATAATGGGAATTGTATTTTTTTTTTCTGAAACATTGAGCCTTCTCTGTCAGAGAGCTCTGGTGCCACAATAAACTACAGTTCCCATGATTCCCTAGCACTGAGTCAGGCCAGTTAAAGTGGACTCAATTTGCACTATTTCTGGCAGTCTGCAAAAGCCCTTAGTGAATTCCAGCCATCATCCTGGATGGCTCCTTTAAAGTTAAGACTAAAACCCAGAGGAGATTCACCATCCCACAGAAATGAAAGCTATCAACTGCCACTGCTTCAGATATTTCCTTTAAGGTCTTCTCTTGAGCATCCCACTCCTTTGTTAAAAGTTGGGCCAATATCAATTCTCCAAGCTCCTCTTCCTCTCTCCCTTTCCCTGTCCAATATTACACAATCTCTGCTTCTCCCTTGCCTGGGTGATCCCTTCGAGGACTCCTTGTGATGAAGGAAAGAGGAACCCTTATAGCACATGCTCAGAGGGCATGACAAATGACAGGCAGTAAAGTGCAAGACCATGGCAGAGTCCATTATCTGTTTAACCTCTAGACCACAGACATTTTTGTGGCACTTCAGAGTGAATGACAAACCAGTCCATCTTAAATTGAATTCCTACCCTCTTTATTGAATTCCTATGAAGTACACTATGAAGTACATAAAAGATAGGAAATAATCACAACAAATGTTTCTAAAATACACTGCTCTTTCACAATTTAACCTTGAATGTATCCAAGAACTGGCTTTGGGCTTCACTGAGTTTTGTTTCCCTCTCTCCAATTCTTTCTGTGATGATCAAGTCTGAATACCAGTCAGGTGGTCTTTCTATGAAAGCAACACTATAATGCACTTAATGTAAGTGCTTGGGTAGTCTTTCATGGACAAATTCTGCAGTCTTGGGGAAGCTTAAGGGCAGGAAACCCCACCTTTACAAATGGGGTGAGAATCATGTAGTCTCCCAATGTTGTCAAACTACAACTCCCAGTATTCCTCACCATTGACTGTAATGGCACAGACTGATGAGAGTTGCAAGTCAGTGAGATCTGGAGAATCTCCTCCTCCTCCCTTATATTCTGCCTATCTCTCAATATAGGGACATATTTCCCACCTCTGCTTTAAAGATTAGCAGTTTTGCCCTGTCCATGGTCCTGATGTTTCCGTCCCATCCAGACCTACTGGATGGGGAGTGTGGAGATGCTTTTAGGATCATTGAACAGGCCACATGATTCCCACTCTTGCTTTCCATTTTTAGGAGCTTCCTGGACTTGTTTATGTGTATATGTGCCTGCAAGCTGCCTGTTGACTTATGATGACCCCATGAATTTCGTAGGGTTTTCTTAGGCAAAGAATACTCAGAGGTGGTTTTGCCAGTTTCTTCCTCTGAAATATAGCCTACAGCACCTGGTATTTGTTGGTGGCCTCCCATCCAAGTGTTAAACAGGGATAACCTTGCTTAGCCTCCAAGATCAGACATGGTGCCTTTGGGGTATTGAGGCCATTCTTAGACTTATGAGTGGACAATTCAGCACATGACCCATTACATTTTCCCTCCAGAGGTCTTATCAGTGCCATGGCACCTGAGTCTGGGAGCAGCCACATGTTTTCCCCACAATATGGGGCATTAAAATATTTGCTCCAAGCTGCCTAGTGCTGACCAGAGTGCTCCTGTTGCCATTTAAACACATTAAAACTAAGTCTGGCTCAAGACATTTTGTTACCTGAGGTGGAGCAACAGATGTCCCTGCCCCATGTAAGCCAGGGTACGTAGTGAACAGCATCATGTTACTGACATATGCATGAATAATGACTCTTTTTGGATGGGGAGCAGGGGATTATTGTCTTGGTCTTTGCATCTTGTCCAAAACAATTCCTAGCAGTTGTACAGTTCCAAGAGGGACTGGTGCTGTTCCTGCTGTTTACAGCATGGAGTGTGGGGAGAAGGGAGGCAATTCAGGTTATAAAGAAGTGGCTTTTCTAGCATCTTGAGGGAAGGAAAAGAAGGGACCCACTTGTGAATGCACCATCACTTCTTTTTCTCTCCAAGTTGAGAGCAGCTGCTTTTAAAAAAATCATCTGAAATCCCCCCCCCCCCCAGTTAGCAACACCAGCCCCATCTTGGGACACTCAGCTGTCACAACAGGAGGAGGTCACAGAATGTGCATTATGCTCTATCTACTTAATGTAAAATCTCAGCCAGTATGTCCAGTTTGCCCAGGTATTTTGGCACTTGTGGTTGAAAATCCCACAAGTGCCTCTCCCCCTCCCTGGTGGTAAAACTTCCCTCGGAACACCTGGCCTCATGGGAGCCCTCAAAGCCTCTGCCAGCCCAGACCACCGGCTACTGCAGAGACCTGGGAAGAGACTTGAGAGCTGGACGGTGAGCCTCCTCCCCCGCCCCCTCCTCCCTCGGAACACCTGGCCTCATCCATGGCTTGGAAATATTTTAAAAAAATAAAAATAAAAATTACCAAAAGAAAACTTTGATTTTGCCATTTTATATAAGGGACGCCATTTTACTTTTTGTTGTTGTTGTTAACTGTCCTTGAGTCGATCTCGACTCATGGTGACCCTATGGATGAGACATCTCCAAGACCCTCTGTCCTCCACTGCTCTGCTTAATTCCTGCAACCCCTTAATACCCATGACCTCCTTTATACAGTCCATCCATCTAGCATGTGGCCTTCATCTCTTTCTACATCCCTCCACCTTTCCAAGCATTATTGTTTTTTTCCAAAGAGTTCTCTTTTCTCATGGTGTGTCCAAAGTCTGACAGCCTTGGTCTGGTCATCTTGGTTTCCTAGGAGGTTTCCGGCTTGATCTGCTCTAGGATCTACTTGTTTGTCCTTTTGGCTGACCATGGGACACTCACCACTCTTCTCCAGCACCACATCTCAAATGTCCTATCATCTTTTTTAACTGTCTAGCTCTCACATCTATACATGGTAATAGGGAATACAATGGCTTGCATGATTCTAACTTTTGTTCTGAGTTGTATATACCAGTATTTGCATTTCAGAATCTTTTCTAGTTCTTTCATAGCCACCCTCCCCATTCTTAGTCTTCTTCTGATTTCTTGACTGCAGTCTCCATTTCTATCAATGTTTGATCCCAGGTATGTGAATTCTTTTACTATTTCTATTTCTTCATTGTCTAGGCTGAACTTGTGAAGGTCCTTGGTGGTCATTATTTTTGTTTTCTTTATGTTCAACATTAAGCCTGCCTTAGCGCTTTCTTCTTTGATCTTCCTTAGTAGGTGTTCCAGGTCTGTGAGGTTTTCTGCTAGTACTATGGTGTCATTTGCATATCTTAGATTGTTGATATTCCTTCCTCCTATTTTCACTCCTCCTTCTGTGTTCAAGCCTGCATTTCTTATAATATGTTCTGCATACAAGTTGAACAGATAGGGTGAAAAGATACAGCCTTGTCTGACCCTTTTGCCAATTGAAAACCATTCTGTTTCTCTGTTTTCTATTTTGACAGTAGCCTCTTGTCCTGAGTACAGATTCCTCATCAGGACTATCAGATGTGTTGGCACTCCTGTGTCTTTAAGGGCATTCCATAACCTTTCATGATCTATGCAGCCAAAGGCTTTGCTATAGTCTATAAAGCACATGCTATTTCCTTTTGAAATTCCCTGGTGCGTTCCATTAGCCATCATATGTTTGCAATGTGGTCCCTCATGCCTCTTCCTTTCCTGAACCCTGCTTGGACCTCTGGGATTTCTCTCTCCATGTATGGTTGGAGTCTACATTGCAGAATTCTGAGCTATGCCACTGTATTTAATGGGATTTGAGCATCCATGGATTTTGTTATCCATGGAGGATCTTGGAACCAAACCCCAGTGGATAACAAGGACCCACTGTAACTCCAGAATAATAATAAAGAAGATTCAGTGGAAACTGGTGAAAATTATTTTCTGAAATGCTGCATGAATCATGATGTGACATATGATCAGTGGGAGAGAGAGGAGGAGGAACACAAGGATGGATGGAGGGAAATCTGTGATATTTCAAGAAAGGGTCTGGATGCAAATCTGGGAATATATAGGTAAGATAATTTTTTAAAGGATTGCAAATTCTCAATACTTCCAGAGACTTCCCCCCTCCCATTCTGGATGAGCCCAACATATTTTGGCTTTTCACAAGCCAGCACTTTCTGGCTCCAACACCGTGTGGAGCTCCAGAGGAAATGACTTCTGTGGGCCCAGTTAATCTGGAAGAAATGGAATATGAGATTGTGAAATCTGTTTCATGACACTTTCTCCAGACTTTTCCTGAGAGCTCCATGCAAAGTGAATGTGATGGCATTATGGGGCAGGAGCTCCCAGTAAATTCAGTAGACTCTCCTCCCTCCTGAACCTTCCTGGCATGTAACATAACAGAAACCCAAAGACTGCAGCACCTAGGCACAATGTGGACAATGTGGAGCCAAACAACGGCTCTGGCTTCAAACTGTGTTTCTCAAGGGAGGGAAGGTTTAATCAGAATCCTTTATGTTATTGGAGCACACATTTTTTGGGGGTAGTGGTTTAGTTTCTCTTTTAACAGGAAAAGAATGATCAAAAATAAGAAAACAATCACTGTTTGAAAGTGAAAGAAGGGCGCCTCCCCCCCTTTCCGCAGCCCTTTTTCCTACTTTGACATCTCAGTGTTTTTTTTCTCTTTTAGCTGCGGTTTCTGGGATAGGTGATAACTGCCAGTAATAGGATTAGCATTGATTTCTTTAGCAAGAACAGAGATGTGGCAGTTCCAGCCATTTACTGAACTGCCAGCTTTGAAATATCAAAAAAAGAAAGAAAGAAAAAAGAAAGGAAAGAAAGAAAGGAAAGAAAGAGAAATCTGCAAAAAAGAGCTTCTTGCAGCATTTTAAAGAAAAGAAAGCTTGTGTGAATTAAAATACACATACACACTGACTCATACAGATGTAGAATCTGTATAAACACACACACGCACATATGTGTGTGTGTGTGTGTGTGTGTGTGTGTGTATATATATATATATATATATATATATATATAAACAATTTGGTGGGTTTTTTGTTATGGTGAGATAAAAGATCAAAAGGACTGTCTGTGTTCTAAGCTTCAAGAAAGCCTTTCTAAAAATCATTTGGCTTTCTTTAGCTTTCACTTGCTAACATATTTTAGGAGTTAATCTTACATATTTATTATTGTATCCTGACTTTTTTTTAACCTTGAAATGCAAGCAAAGGCAGAATGAGAAGAAATGATGTAAAAATAAAGAGATCAGAGGAGGAGATGGCACCTATGGAGGTTGGTTTTATCTCTGGTGCTTGCACATATTGGCATAGAACGTTTTTTAAAAATCATCTACTGTATCCCCCAGAAGTCTCTGGTCCTCTTCAAAAAAGAAAAGATAAAGGTCTGTCCATGAATTAACAGAATCATTGCAAACTGATACAAGGCATATTAAATGTAGTTTCCAAGGAACTATTGATAACTTTCCTTTGCTTTTTCTTCCAATGGATATGGAAGGGACTCTAAATATACAGAACTGCTGTTCCTCACATGAAATCACAAATGTGATGAAATTCATCAGTGTCTTAATTATGACTGAGACAAGTGGTCTCATCATGGCAGTTTTCTTTGCTCAAGGATTTTAAAAGTCACACAAGACATTTCACTTCTAGCATGAGAGCAAGATGTGTGTGCTTTCAAGTTGCCTGTTGTCTTATGGTGATCACATGAATTTCATAGGGTTTTTTTAAGCAAGGAATACTCAGAGGTGTTTTTGCCACTTCCTCTGAAATATAGCTTACAGCACCTGGTATTCATTGGTACTTCCCATCACAAGTACTAACTTGCTTAGCTTCCAAAATCAACCAAGATCTGGTGCCCTTATGTTATTTAGGGCCACCCGAGAGCAAGATACCCAGTAGCCTGAGAACCATTGCTTAGAGCTCTTCTTTTTTTCTACTTTTTTTCTAGTCTCAATAATCCAGACAGCCCTTTCCTATTTTATAGCCTAATTAAAATTATTTACCAATACGTTATGATAGCTCCCATTTTTGCTTCTAGGAAGTGCCTTATTTTGAATTTCAACTTGAAGCTGGCCACTGTAACTTATATGAAAACAAAAACAGTGGTCAAATTTTGAAGCCTCCCCTTTACAATTTAGACTTGCAACTGGCCACTAGAATCCAAAACAGTTTGTTACAGCAATTAGGTCCCCTAAGCAGAGCCAACCCAGATGTACAATAGGGTCAACACAGTCCCTAAGGCTCTGCACATCTTATCCTTCACTTAAGTCAAGGACCAAAGAATTGTCTTTTGTGCTCAGTTTATATGTCCGTGCCTGCTTCTGCTCATAATCTGGAAGCTACTCCAAGAAAAAAGAATGGGAAGAGGAGAGCTCCTCCCCTGTGTGACAAAGGGCTTTAGGTCTTTAGTAAGAGAGGGGGCAAAGTTCCCACTCTAATTCTTCTGGATTGTGGATAGCCAGGCTGCTACCCAGGATGTTTACATTTGGCTGCTCCTATCCCTTTACAGAGGGCTGGACAACTGTGGGTCCTTTTCTGTTACCAGCTATAGTGCTATATTCAACTTTAAATGTCATGTTCCATCCTTTGGAATCCTTGGATCTGCAATTTAGGGAGGAACATTTAGAATTTCTCAGCTAGAGAGCTCCTCCAGTGGTAGAAATCCACAGGACACAACCATGGCAGTTAAAATGGAATCATAACACTATAAATGTGTAATGTGAAAGGGCTTTGTGAGAGACGAAGCTCATTTTAGTCCCTGCACACCTCTGGTGGAGCCCATGGAACTTCTCCAAGAAAGCTAAAGTGGCATCACGTCACTTCTAGTTTCATTTTTGGCTGACAAGCAACTTGTATAGTATTTTCAAAGGGTTTTTGGGATGGGGGGGCAGAAAATGTTCCATTTCCAGATGGGCTTTTGGCATTTGGAGCATTTGGAGGAAAGAAATCACCTGAAAAAATTCAATGGGGAGTCAATGTTTTTAAAAAAATGAAAAGAGAAAGTCAGAGGAGATGTGACAATGAACTCTCCAGACATATCTGTCATACTAATGTTAGCTGCATTTATGACTCTCTAATATCTTTTTTAGTATTGCTCTTTGCGAATAACAGACTTAAAGATTGGTGTAGTCAAAATGGTCTTCAAGGACTGGCTTGATTGTATTTCTGCATTCAAGGACAGCTGTTCAAAACAAGAATTTTTATTGACTGTTAGTAGATTTTACTGATGATTGGCAACTAGCATACTGTTCTTCCCAGCTCTTTGAAAATAAGGAGCAGAAAAGCTCTGAGTTGTTACAGGTCTAGGGCAACTGCTGATCTGCTTTCTCAATAAAGCTGCTTACAGAAGAAATCACATTCTGAGGGTTCCCCCTGCACTAATATCCCAACTTGGGCTGAATATTCTCCCATTTTAATGTTTAGATTGGAAATCATGCTTTTAGTGGACAGGAACATCTGAAAAAAATATTTATGTTAATGCTTTGCCCTTCGACCTGCTCATAGTCATCCCCCCTTCAATGTGTGTGTATGTGTGTGTGTGTGTATGTGTTGTGTGTATTGCTTTTTAAAAATAATGTACTGGTACTTATTTATGGAAATAGAGGCATGGACAATTCTAACTAATTGGGTATGGTGTAGGCCAATGCCACTCAGAGTGGTGGTCTGAAGACTGGTGACAGTTGTGAGTTATTTGCTGCTAATATTTGAAGAATTTCCAGGGAAGAAAGAAGCAGTTGTAGCTGGTGGGCCCAAATATGGCACTGGTCTGTGGCACACTGCGAAAAAAAGAATTTGCAACTCTTCCACATCAAATGGTTTAAAAAAATACTTATGTAAGCCAGAGGATGATATTAGATTTGGCTATATTTTATAAAAAAATGTACAGGTTGAATATCCTTTATCTGAAATGTAGAGAGATCTTGTAGCACCTTTGAGACTAACTGAAAGAAAGAAATTGGCAGCATGAGCTTTTGTAGATTTCAGTCTACTTCCTCAGATGCATTTGAGCAGGGGTAGGCAACCTTTCCCCTTTAAGGGCCGAGGGACTTCAGCTCCCAGAATCCCAGGAGCTACTGGCCAACATGGGACTATTGGCCAACATGGCTGAGGCTTCTGGGAGCTGAAGTCCCTCGGCCCTTAAAGGGGAAAGGTTGCCTACCCCTGCATTTGAGGAATGCATCCAAGGAAGCAGACTGAAGTCTACGAAAGCTTATGCTGCCAATTTCTTTCTTTCAGTTAGTCTCAATGGTACTACAAGATCTCACTACATACTGATTCTACAGACTAACACAGTTATATATTTTAATTCTATCTTTATCTGAAATGTTTGGGGCCATTACTTTGGATTTTGGAATATTTGCATATACATAATGAGATATCTTGGGATGGGATCCAAGTCTAAACAGGAAATTCATTTATGTTTTATATATACCTTATACACATGTACAATATTTTAAAATAATTTTGTGCATGAAACAAAGTTTTCATTCACTGATCCATCAAAAGCAAGGTGTCACTATTTCAGCCACCCATGTGGACAATTTTGGATTCTGGAGTATTTCGGATTTTGGAATTCCAGATGAGGGATACTCAACCTGTATAGCTAAATTCCATTACATATACCATTGAGATTTATAAAGACAAAATTAAACATGACAAAATTAAAAATACAATTCAAATATCTAACAACAGAGCAAAAAATTCAACAATGGCATAGAGCAGGGGTAGGCAATGTTTCCCCTTTAAGGGCTGAGGGACTTCAGCTCCCAGAAGCCTCAGCCATGTTGGCCAATAGTCCCATGTTGGCCAATAGCTCCTGGGATTCTGGGAGCTGAAGTCCCTTGGCCCTTAAAGGGGAAAGGTTGCCTACCCCTGGCATAGAGACATAGGTACGGAGATGTATTAACATCTCCAAATGCTATCCCCAAAATGTACTTCATCAGCAGTTCAGTCCCTCCAACACAGCCATTTCAGTGTTGGTGAGTGAGGGCAATGAGTGCTTTTGTTGTAACTGGATGTGCTGTGATAGACTCTTAGGTGCCAGTCACAGGCATCCTTCTACTGGAAGAGAGCTGAACATGTCTCTGGGAACACATAAATTGCTGTGTTGGGGGAGAGCCTGTGCTAATGAAAAGGTAGGTTTTGGGGAAAACCTTTGATTGCTGTCTATGCAACGACCATAAAAATAAATTGCAATCATGTAAGAAAGACTTATAATCTCTTAATTACTGAACAGGATTGAAGCCCATATTTTCTGAAGTGTTTGTGATGATTTCTTCATACTGTCTTCAGAACTCAGTGTATGTAATGAATGGGTATCAGATCTTATCAGGGTCAGACTCTTTGTCCCATAGCTTGTTGCACTTGCTATGTGATAATATGACAGAGAACAAATAAAGGCAACTGCAATTAAGGGCAGTGCTGTCTGCCATTGAGTGATACTAAGTTGACTTGAAGTCATGATGTGACAATATGACAGAGAGTAAACACAGCCAATTGTGACTAAGGGCACTCTGCCACTGAATGATACAATGAACATAATGATGCCATTTAACCAACATGAACTGGTTGTGTGAGATGATTGAGAAAAAAACTCAGTTCAGAGCAAGGAAAATGTTTTCTGGATTTCAGGCCCTTTTTACAAACTGTAAATGACAGGGCTGGGGAACTGTTTCCAACTTTACAGCCAATTTAATGTCAAAGAAGTTGCTAGGTGGACACATTCCAGTGATGGGAGGCCCAAAACCAAAAGTGTGAGAGCCAAACTGCCAGCCAATTGAGTATAAAGTTCTTACTGTCAGTAATTATGCTGTGGGAAAGACATCTCAACCTTTTACAACAATCTGGTAAAAACAACAACAAGCTACCAGCTTTTGATATCATGGAGAAGTCAAGATGGCCACACAGGGACCCCTCCATGTCATTCCCTGTCCTAATTATTCCTTCTATTCTTCTTTCTGGACAGGAAGCCACACGCGGAAGAATGAAAAAGAATGTTAAATGAAGTGGAGGAACTGAACTTTCTTCTCTCTCCTGTTCCTCCCTCCCTTTCTTTCCATAGCAGCTAAATGATGGAACACCGTGGCTGGCATTCTGTTACTGACATGCACAAGCTTCATTCCATCTTATGCTTACATAGGAGTTTATCACATGGGGAAAATTGGAAGTTTAAATGGATAAGAACCCACAATTATCCGACATATTAGGTACAATTGCGCAAATGGTTTTCACATGACGTTGTGTGCAAACTGCATAGAATCCAACAAAAAAGTGACATGAACCAGCAAATAGGCATTTGGGGGAAAATATCATGAATTCATTTCATTCATTCATGATATTGCTTTTTTTGTGTGTGAAATTGCTATAGTGTGAAAGCTATTTGTGGGATTCTCCCCAATTTTGTACTTGTTGCCAGATCTCCCATGGTTCTTTGCAGCAAGTTTATTTCCAGTGCTGATTTGTTGTGCTGGGAGGGATGCAGCCTTTTATGCTTCAGCTGTGGCTCTTAAAGGAACAGCTGCTGAGGCAAAGGCAGGGACACACACAGACAGAGAAAAAGGTTGCTTCTTCCTCACGCACATCTCTCTGTATGAATGTCTCTTCTCCTCCAGCCTTCTCCATTAGCCAGGGCTCTTTATGGGCCAGCTGCTGAGGCAAGGCAGGGATGCAGTGAGTGTGAGAGGTTTTTTTTCTAGCTTTCCTGCTTCTTTTGAGTAATGTTTTGTTCTTTTTACTTAGGTTGGATATCATTTCTTTGAAAGCAAGGGACAGTAAATGACATTTTTAATAAAGAAAATTGTGTAAATAAAGTTGTTTATTTCTCTGTGATTTCTCATGACACAACTACTTCTTCTGTGCGTATGTGCAAAAATGCTATTTCCGAACCATCGATGGGATTTGTCCGTATCTGTGTAAAAACCAAATGTGCTTTCTACCCACTCTCTTGCATTAGTAATGAGCTCTTAATGTGTCATTGTGCTCTGCATGTGAAAATCATTTGTGCATTTGCACACTTTTCCAGGATGCAGACACTTTAATCATTTTCAGGATGGAAGCACATAGGTCCCCATGTGATAAACTCCCTATTCATCTCATTGGTCACTATGGAGGTTGGTATTCTCTTCCTCTCTCTGAAGTGATAAAAGCCCCCCCCCAAGACTATGATAGGCACTCCCAAGAGCAATTTCATTGCTGCTGGAGAGTGGATGGGATTAGAGAAGAGTCTGGTTATACTTCCAAAGCCAGATACAGATCAATGACATCATCTACTGAGATTTAAGGAGGATCCTAGTGGACAATGTAGTTCTGCTTGTAGAAGTTTTACACTGTGTCTTATCATACAGGATCTCTATTGGGATTTGTAGTCAAAGTGGAAATGTACAGAGGTGAGAAAATTTCTACTGTGAAAATTTCAACCTGCAGGTGGGTTAAAAGTAAACAACACACACAGAACACAGTCAAGGTCATGAGCCTGGGAACATGGAAGAAAGAGTGTAAACAGATTAGGTCATTGGGTTTGGTGAGAACCAGGGTCACATGACACATGACACACAGAAGAAGGCTGGGTTTAGAGCTGTTTAGCCAATGTCTATAAAGGTAACACCCTGGGGGTGGAGTTTTTCCTTGAGTGGCTTGCTGGGCTTGGCATGGCTTGGCACAGAGTATTCTTTGTTCTAATGGCTTTTCTACAATGTAAATAGTTACCATGTTAATTCTGCATCTGAAGAATAAAGACCCTTCTTTTGAAGAGAATTTGGTCACTGGTCTGGTTCATGGAATGCCAGAAGGCTGCAGCAAGTTACAGATCCAGAGATGTATGGAGCTGGTGAAAGGCAGTCCTGCATACACTCTGCACACTTTCTAACCATAAATCAACAATCTCAGCCTAAGTATGTTCTCTATTTACTATGAGAGGTGTAATCTTATTTCCTTGGGATTTTGCAGTGGTAAACAACTTCAGTTACACTAGCAGGATTCTGGCCACTGTCTTTGTCATATACTTGTGTAAGTCTCCTTATGGTTGTACCTTTGGGGCTGTTTTCTAGCTATCATATGCAGTTCAGAGTTCCACAAGTGTAACTGTTGTACATGCAATTTCATGCTGCTGGCTTCCATGTACCAGTTGATTCACTGAGATTGCAAAGGCATCATTGCGCATTCCCTGTTGCACAACAGGACCAAAAAGAAGCCCACTGGCACATACAGAACTGGTTCCCCACATACAGAAGAAGGGCAGCATAATGCAACTTGTTTAACTACATGCATACAGATTTATGTTATGTATGTGTGCTGTAGGATCTTGGCTCATATAGTATAACTTAATATAAAGCAGCTCATATATAGTGCACAATTTTCTCTTTGGCAAGTTTCAGATTAGGGCAACATAACTTTTGCAATGTAATCATCTTCAGCTTCCTAGCATTTGTAATATGCAAGAGCTGAAAAAGAGACAATATTATATTATTTCCACACAGTCTCTTCCTCCCATCCCCCCAGAAGCTGGAAGGTTGCTATTCAAATATTTCTTTTCTTTGTCACCTTCCAGTGAGCCATGATTCTTAGGGGTTGTTTGGAGGTGATATATGCCCCTGAATGTTTTGAAAATTACATATTGTGCACAAAGGCAAAACAACAAAAGGGAAGAAAAGAGGCATGAGTCGCATTTGGAAAACTGTTCTAATGCCTTTTGTCATGCTTTGTCCCACCAAAAGAATGTCCATGAAATTTTAAAATAACAGAGAGGGAAGGGAACATATCCAAGATGGTGAAAAAGGAGTAACAGGATTTGGCAGTGACTGGGATGTAAGAGAAAAAGGGAGAGTCTGAGAAATCAAAGATGAGCCTGAGGCTACCGGCCTATGAGAGAGGGGAATCAGCAATGCAAAAATGTTGTTGCTGCTAAGAAATAATAATACTTTCTGCTTGCTAACTGTCATCTTGCAGCATATGTTATACACTGTCTATCTTCCATGAAAGGTGCTCAAGGTGACAACTGTTCAAAGGTACAAATGACCTGATTGCAGCAAAAAACAAAAGCTAAACAAACTTGTTTGTCCTTTTCTTAAAAATAGAGAGATATTTATTTCAGTACTGGAAAGCAGGAACAATCTTGCTTCAAAGTAAAGCAAAAGTTCTTGAGCTGCAGGCAGGGAGAGGGTTAGAGACAGAATTACAGCTTATTAAAAGAAACATGCTCTTTTGTGAATGGCAAAAGAAAAGAATTTTGTTATGAGTGTAAGATGTAATTAACTTTTATAGACTTTATTTCTCTTTTTGTCACTGTTACAGGTAAAACAGGTGGTCACAGCTGCTGGCTGTTATTCTGTCTGGATTGCTGCTGTGTCACTACAGTCAAACTAGATTATATGTTTAGCAAACCTTTTAGAAGCTGTGCTCTCTCTAGTGGTAAAAGACATCAGTTAATCATAGCAAGTGATTTTTCTCACCTATATACTTTGTATTTAGTGTGTTTTGTATTTAGTGTGCCCTGGTGGCGTAGTGGTTAAATGCCTGTATTGCAGCCACTCACTCATAGACCACAAGGTTGTGAGTTCAATACTAGCCAGGGCTCAGGCTAGACTCAGGCCTGCATCCTTCCGAGGTCGCTAAAATGAGTACCCAACTGTTAGGGGGCAATGAGCTTACAGTTGTAAACTGCTTAGACATCCCATAGCGCAATATGAAGCGGTATATAAATGAAGCTGCTTTGCTTTGTATTGGCTTTGTGCTTATTGAAAGGTATAAAGGTAAAGGTTTCCCCTTTGGTGTGATTATCTAATCATTTCTGACTGTAGCTCCATTACTAAGCCATAGAGCCAACATTGTTAAAGACAACTCCATGGACATGTGACCAGCATGACTGCATGGAAAGCTGTTGCCTTCCCATTGAAGTGTTACCTATTGTGTGGTGGAGTCTCCTCCTTTGGAGGTCTTTAAACAGAGGCTGGATGGCCATCTGTTGGGGATGCTTTGATTTTGAGTTCTTGCAACTGGTCTCTTCCAACTCTATGATTCTATGATTTATCTACTTGCACTTTTACATGTTTTCAAATGCTTGTTTGGCAGAAGCTGGGACTAGTGACAGGAGCTCACTTCATCACATGGTGCTTGGGTCTCGAACTACCAATCTGGCAACCTTGCGGTTGTCAGAGCTGGCATCTTAACCGCTAAGCCACTGCATCCCTTATTGAAAGGTCTACATGGGCTTAATTTTCAGATCTGCTTGCCTGATGCAAATAGCAAAACACGGCAAATCCCAGCAAAACCCAAGGAGTTGTATTATGGGAACTCAGGCTTTTATAAACCATTCTGAAAGAGTCCCTGAGATGAGCACTGAAGTAAGAAACTGTGAACTTGACTATGAGCATGTTAGATACTATTTTGCTCCCAACGCCAAGTTAATCATGATAATCTATAGAACATCTTTCCCCTCCCTTTCCTGTGCATCAAGCACAATTTTGTACATTCTCTCTATCACATTCCACAATCACATAAATGAGAACAAGAGAAAGCAATACAGCTTCTACTCAAAAAGTAGTGGAGAAAACACATTTACTCATGAATAGCATAACAACTGAGGAAAATTTACTGATAATATTCATAACAGAAGTGCCATCTTCAAGAAACTGTACAATAGCAATATAGAGTTGGAGACACACAATCACAGTGCTCTGTCGGCCTTGTTTGTACACAGGAAATGATTGTGTGAGGACTTTAGACTTCTGTTCCCATTATTTTACTGTGTTGTATTTCAAATGTGGTTTAAAATATACCATCTAAATTTTACTATTCTTGTTACTGTCCTTGAGTCAACTTCGACTCATGAGACCTTGTGGATGAGACATCTCCAAGCCCCCCTATCCTCCACTGTTCTGCTCAGGTTTTACAGACTCAGACCCATGACCTCCCTGATTGAGTCTAGCCCTCTGGCATGTGGTTTTTCTCTCTTTCTACTACCCTCTGCCTTCCCTAGCATTATTATCTTTTCTAATGAGTCATGGCTTCTCATGACGTGGCCAAAATAAACAGCCTTAGTTTGATCAGCTTGGCTTCCAAGGAAATTTCATGCTTGATCTGTTCAAGAACTCACTTCTTTTCTTTTTGGATGTCCATGGTGTTCTCAGCACTCTTCTCCAGCACCACATCTCAAATGAATTGATTTTCTTCCTATTCACGTTCTTCACTGTCCAGCTCTCACATCCATACATAGTGATGGGGAATACAATGACTTGGACAATCTAACTTTAGTACTCTGTTGTATATATTTGCTCTTTAGGATCTTATCTAGTTCTTTCATGGCTGCCCTTCCCATTCCTAGTCTTCTGATTTCTTGACTGCAGCCTCTGTTCTGATCAATATTTGAAATAAGATACAGGAAATCTTTATTTCAATTTCTTCATTATCTAGGTTGAATGTATGTAGATCCTCCATGGTCATTATTTTTGTTTTCTTTATGTTCAGCAGCAAACTTGCCTTTACACTTTCTTCCTTCAACTTAAGAATTAATTTTATTAAATACCAATAATAATAATAATAATAATAATAATAATTTCCTTAATAATTGTTCCAAGTCTGTAATGTTTTTCACTAGTAGTATGGTGTCATCTGCATATCTCAGATTGTTGATATACCTCCCTCCTGTCTTCACTCCTCCTTCTGAGTCTCAAGTTCCTCTTTGTATAATACTTCCTGCATACAAGTTGAACAAGTAGGGTGATAATATACAGCCTTGCCTTAACCCTTTGCCAACTGGGAACCATTCTGTTTCTCCATATTCTGTTCTAACAGTTGCCTCTTGCACTAAGTACACATTTCACATCAGGACTATCAAATATAGTGGTACTCCCATGTCTTTAAGAGTCTTCCATAGCTTTTTGTGATCTATAGTGTATAAAGCACATGCTGATTTTGTTTTGGAATTCCTTGGTGCAACCCACTAGCCATCATATGTTTGCTGTGTGGTTCCTAGTGCCTCTGTCTTTCCTGAACCCTGCTTGCACCTCTAGGATTTCTTTCTCCATATATGATTGGAGTCTATGCTGCAGAATTTTAAGCAGAATTTTACTTGCATGGGAAATTAATGCTATGGTGCTATAGTTGTTGCAGTCTTTTGTGTCTCCTTTTTTTGTGGATGGGGACGAATATTGAACATTTCCAATCTGTTGGCTACTCACTTGTTTGTACCCTTTTGTTTTCCCCATTTGTTGGCATATTTTAGTTAACACTGGAATTGATACTGTCTAAATCAGGTTTATTGAAATGTAAGAGACTTATTTCAGAGAAAGCCAGAGGGGGACTGTATTGGAGGGATTTATGTGAAATAAATAGTTCCTTTTCTTTCAGAAATCTAACCCACCCAGAAATGCCTACTGTCTTTCTTGTACCCTTTCTAATGTTTCCCCAGATGCCACCCACTGCAGACTTGCTTGCATAACTAAATAGCATTGCACCTTCCATGTATGGGCACATCAAGGGAGAGGAGACTTCATGGCTACACATTTCTGGTGGTGAAAAAAGAGTTGTAATTTGTTACAAAAGGAGAGGCAGGGCTACTCTTCCTACTAAAGTCGTACATTGAATTCTCTTTCTATCCTTGTTTAATTCTGAAAAGAAAGCCTTTTCTTGAGTCATGTGTGTGTGTGTGTGGTGGGATGAATTTCAGCCTTTGAGATTACTAGACAGCTCCAAGCTTTTATAGCCTTTGAGAAAGAATAGTGTGTAAAAGCATAATGAGTCACTATTAAGAGGAGTTGCCATATATCATACAGCAAGTCCCAGTATCCTATTTTTCGAGCCTACCAAAACAAGGTCGCTGTTCCCCTTTCTGCCCAGCTATGAAATCTGACACATAACATGATAAATAAATACTAATGATGGGCACCCAGATACAGTAATATGAAGGGGGGGATCTTGAGTGAAATATCTTGCCTCCACTTGCTTGTGTCAATGCAGAAAAAACTGTATTTCCTCTTTATTTGTTCTATTTGTTTATTTTGCTGGACCACCCCATGAACCTGCAAGAAACATGTGAGAGAGAAAAAAATTATAGCAACACCAACTATTCTGGGAGATACACGAGCCCCTCCATGTTTATCAGGTTGAGGGCACTGTATTTTGATGTCAATAAGCAATTTTTCCAGCCCGGTCTCCTGCCCGACCCTTTTAATCCATCAATATATTATTAGAGATAAAGTTGGTGGATGCCTGCTGCAGTTAGAAGATAAATGACATCTCTGAAGTCAGGCATTAAAGACTAGATTAAGGCCTTGTGACACCGTTTTCAGTGCTCATCTCTGCACTTCTGTTCAACCTATCACACTGAGTGACAAGAAAGAAAAATAATGAACTGGGCCAAGGAAAGAAGAAGGAAAAAAGGCAGAAAGAGAGAGAGATTTTGCTCCCCCCCCCATAGACAAACTACATCAGTTCACACTCGGGATTAGACTGTATTTAAAGAAAGAAAGAAGAAAGAAGAAGGGGGAATGTGGGGTCTGGGAATGGACAGTGCAGTAAAGATTAAAATAGGGAATGGAAAAATAAAATGGAGAGTTTTGTTCTTGTTTTTCCTTTGGCTTATTTTATTGTCATTCACATTATTTACCTTGAAGGAGTAACCAAACCATGTTTACTTGGGCACATTCATGTGCAGATTTTGGATGCTGTAGTTTTGTCTCAGTCTAAATCAAATTCCATTTGGAAGTCAGGTATAAATCATGAGAATAAATTAATCTTTACCAATAAAATTAAAATCTCAATGAATTAGAATTTATTTTTCTTTTTAAAAACTGGCTCTGGGATTTGTCATCCTTGAGGTGTCCCACTTTACTTATTTGGTGGTTCAAGCAAAGTGATTTAAGAAAATTTACCACTCACAAAAGCATCAATGTCATATTCCTTTCTCATTCGAAATGATACTCTGAGTAGCATCATACACTAGAAGGACATACAAGTATTGGTAATAATGTTGTTGCCAGCCTTACATGTAGCCCCTGAGCTGCCCAAATGAGCTGCTCCCTACAGAAATTCTGTACATTGAACAAAATGTGCCATAGAAGACAATGATAGCTACTACTCACACCACTGATGTCTGTTGTGGCCTTTCAGCAGCATGACTTCTGAGGCTACAGAATGAAATACTGGTTGGGTATGATACTGTCCACTTCTGCTGTTAAATAAAAGAAGTTTATCCTCTGACAAGGCCAAGGAGTGCATCATGTACAATTTGCCCTTAACTAGTAGTTGAGCATGTACTCAGCTTTTTGGTTTCAGTTCCCATCAAAACCATACTTTAGCTCCCTTCCCCTTCTTTTGTATAAGATTAAAAGAGGGGAGACAGGAAGTTTAACAGAGTTATACTTCTTTCCACTCTTCTCTCTCATAGCCAAAGGTGAGGGTGTAAATATGACACAGCAGTATAAGGAAAGATAAAGCTCAAAATGAGCTGAGACTGGTTAGGCAAGCAAGGAGCAACAAAAGTTCCCCCCCCCCCCCCAGATATATTTGAGGCAAGAGAATAACCAAGGAGACAGTGGGGCTTCTGTTCAATAAGGATGCCAAAATGCTAACAAAGCATAGTGAAAAGGAGAAGTACTCAATATGTATTTTGCTTCAGTTTTTCTCCCAAAGCGAACTGGGTACTTTCATGCAGCACCTTGGCAAGTGATCTGGACTGCAAATCAAGATTGCTAGGGAGTTAGTCAAGAATCACCTAGCTCCCTTAAACAACTTCAAATCTGCAGGGCTGGATGAACTGCATCCCAAAGTACTGAAGGAACTTGCTTACATATTCTCTGAACCTCTTGCCATCATTTTTGAGAAATCTTGGAGAACAGATGAGGTGCCAAAGGACTGGAGAAAGGCAAACATTGTCCTGCTCTTCAAAACCAGCAATAAGCAAAATGCAGGAAACCTCAGGCCAGTCAGTCTAACTTCAATACCAGGAAAAATATTACACCAGATTATAGAGGAATCTGTCCGGAAATATCTTGATGACAATGCAGTGATCAGAAGAAACAAGCATAGGCTGTCAAGAACAAATCCTGTCAAACTAATCTTATATCTTTTTTTTTGAGCAAATCATTAGTTTAGTAGATGATGGGAATGCTGTGATTTATCTGGATTTCAGCATGGCATTCGAAAAGATCTCCTATGATATTTTGATTAGAAAACTGATTAAGTGTGAAATAGATGGGAACACTGACAGATGGATCCAAAACTAGTTAGAAAATCATGCTCAAAGAATCACTATCAATGGCTATACTTCAATCTGGAAGAAAGTCTCTAGTAGAGTTCCTCAGGATTTTATCCTAGATTTATTACTCATTAACATTTTTATCAATAACTTAGAGGTGAAGGAGACAGGCAGGAACGAGTGGCTGGGAGCTGCTCCTCAGCCTGATCACCCCAGGGACTGTGGAGAACATACGCTGTGGCCCGAAGGGCACCTCCTGCCACAGACCCAAATAGGAGCAGAAAAGATCTGCTCCTTTTGGCACCAGATTTAGGCCACCTTAGGCAGTCCTAGTGTGGCCTGGGGAGGCTTCTGGGTGCTCTGGGGGCATGCACCATGTAAACACCATGCCTCCAGGTTGGCCAGAAGCCACCCCTGTTTGCCCATCTATTTTGGGCCTT
Organism: Phrynosoma blainvillii; assembly: GCA_026167975.1. Taxonomy (NCBI): domain Eukaryota; kingdom Metazoa; phylum Chordata; class Lepidosauria; order Squamata; family Phrynosomatidae; genus Phrynosoma; species Phrynosoma blainvillii. Next base: position 64,208,021 of record JANUYF010000003.1, on the reverse strand, counting down.
AGATGATGAAGTGGAGGTAATCTCTTTCTAGATCAAGAGAAGTAATAGTACCACTCTATTCCAGTTCTGGGCACCACTATTCAAAAAGGATGTGGAGAAACTGGAGCGTGTCCAAAGGAGGTCAACTAAAATGGTGAAGGGTCTGGAAACCATGCCCTATGAGGAATGACTTAGAGAGCTGGGTATGTTTAGCCTGGAGAAGAGAAGGTTAAGAGGTAATATGATAATGGGTGTTTAAATACTTGAAGGGATGTCATGTTGAGGAGGGAACAAGCTTGTTTTCTGTTGCTCCAGAGACTAGGACCCGAAACAATGGATGCAAGCTGCAAGAAAAGAGATTCCACCTCAACATTAGGAGGAACTTCATGACAGTAAGGGCTGTTCAACAGTGGAACACACTCTCTCGAAGAGTAGTGGAGTCTCCTTCCATGGAGGTCTTTAAGCAGAGGCTGGATGGCCATCTGTTGGGGATGCTTTGATTTTGAGTTCCTGCATGGCAGGGGGTTGGACTAGATGGCCCTTGTGGTCTCTTCCAACTCTATGATTCTATTCTATGATTCTATGATTCTCATCAAGCTTGCAGATAATACGAAACTGGGAGAGGGGAGGTATACCTAACTTATACCTAATGGAAATTGACCAAAAAAAGTTAAAATAAAAAAGTTATTATATATCAATAAAATAATCTTTTGCACAGTTATAAAAGATACAAAATAATATACATGCAAATAAATGTATCCCCTTGGGATAATTATTGATTCTAAATTGGACATGAGGCAGCAGTGTGATGCTACAGCAAAGAAGGCAAATGCTATTTTAGCCTGCATTAATAAAAGCATAGTTTCCACGCTGAGGGAAATAATAGTCCCACTATATTCTGTGCTGGTCAGGCCTCACCTAGAGTACTAAGTTCAGTTCTGGGCACCTTGATTTAAGAAATTGGAGCAGGTTCAGAGAAGTGTAATGAGGATGATAAGAGGCACATGGAGTTTACAAAACCTATGAGGAAAGGTTAAATGAGCCGGTTATGCTTAGTTTGGGATAGGCCTTTTGTCTGCTGCTTCAGAGTGTAGGGTCAAGTCTAATGGTTTTGAGTTACAAGAGAATAGATTTTGATTGAATATTAGAAGGAGCCTTTTTTGACAATAAGAGCAATTCAGCAATAGAACCAATTGCCTAGAGAGGTGGTGGGGTCTCCTTCTATGGACATCTTCAAAAAGAGGCTTTAGGGGATGCTTTAGTTGGAGATGCTGGATTAGGTGGCCCATGAGGCACCTTCCAACTCTATGATTCTATTGCTCTTTAACAGGGGTAGGCAACCTTTCCCCTTCAAGGGCCGAGGGACTTCAGCTCCCAGAATCCCAGGAGCTATTGGCCAACATGGCTGAGGCTTCTGGGAGCTGAAGTCCCTCGGCCCTTCAAGGGGGAAGGTTGTCTATCCCTGCTCTTTAACTTCATGATGCTGCTGCCATAATCCACACTAGCATTTCCTTTTGGTGAACAGAAACCTACTGATGGAAAAGTGTCTGTACATGACAAACACATGAACACAAACTAGATAAAAATAGTTTTTAGATGTTGTTGTTGTTGTTGTGTGCCTTCAAGCCATTTCGGACTTATTATGAGGGTTTCTTGGCATAATTTGGAGAGGGTTTGCTCTTGCCCTCTTTTGAGGCTGAGAGGGGATGACTTGCCCAAGGTCAGCTGGTAGATTCCCATGGCTGCTGGGGATTTGAATCCTGATCTCCCACTCTTCTAGTGTAACGCTCAAACCACTACACCATGCTGGCTCTCACACCATGCTGGCCTAGACTGTATGAGATTTGAGTCTTGCATTTCACACCACTTTGAATCAGTGCAAGCTTTTGGTTTTTTTTTTTTTGCCTTTGGCTGCTATTTATGTAAAAGCAAATGATAGTGAGATCTTTAATCAAAGGAGACTATCTGGCAAGCATTTTTTTTAAAAAAGAAATCTTTAAAAAAATAAAAGAAAAGTTTGTTTCCTTCTCCAAATAATCCATATCAGAAAAATGCCATTCTTTTGTTTCAATATTTTCAGCTCAGTGTGTCAGAGGGAAACAGACTGGAGTTTAAATTCAGCCCCAATTAGATGAATGTCCTCAAAACTGATTTTCCCCACAAGGTATCACAATCAGGGAAAGTAGAAGTGCCGCTGTTTTCCACTTTGGTCAGATCTTACCCAGGATATTGTGTCCACTTCTGGACACAACAGTTCAAGAAGCTGGACAATCTGGAATGTGTTCAGAGAAGGGTGACTTACAATAAAAGTGTTAAAATCAAGGGGGCTGGGAATTTTTACCTTGCAGAGGAGAAGACTGAGAGGGGACACAATCTCCTCTTTAATTATCTGAAAGGTTATCATGTAGAAAATGGAGCAAGGTTGTTTTCAGTTGCTCCACAGACTAGGGATGTATCCACATTGTAGAATTAAAACAGTTTGATCCAACTTTACTTGCCATGGACTCTATCTTACAGAATCCTGGAACTTGTAGTTTGTTGAGGTAATCAGTGTGGTCTGTCAAAGAGCTCTGATGCCTCACCAAACTAAAAATCCCAGGATTCTGTAAGATAGAGTCATGGCAGCTAAAGTGATGTCAAACTGCATTAATTCTGCAGTTTTGGATACACCCTAGGACACAAACCAATGGCTTCAAATTACAAGAAAGGGTTTTCACCTAAAAATTAGAAACAACATCTTGACTGTAATAGCTGCCGAACAGTGGGATAGAAAAAATTAGAGGGCAGTGGATTCTCCTTCATTGGAGGTCTCTAAACCGAAGTTGGATAAGCATTCTTCAGGGGTGGTTTAGGTATATATCCCTGCATGGCAGAGGGTTGGATTAGATGGTACCTATGCTCCCTTACAAGTCTAAGGTTCTTGTCCCTGTGGTTTGCTCCATTTTGCAAATAAAGAGGCAACTGTGTTTGCCTTCATAGGCAAAAATGATCAGAATTCTGTAAAGATTAAGACAAATTTGGTATAGTATAAGCTTCTGTATACTCTAATCCATTTCATCACTTTAATCCACATCAGATGCTATGAGTCTTCATTGTTTTTTTTAAAGTGGTAACATTTCCTTCCCTTTCTCCTTTAACCAGCACTGAGTAGAAATGTTCCACATTTTCATAGCTACATTTGGTGAAAATGGGTGGGTCACTTGGGTCAATTTTTTGTTGCAGAGGAGAGCTGAACCAGGGAAATCTGTGGATGAAATGCAGGTCAGCCTGATGGCGGAGCTTTGTCTGTTGGCCAACATTTCCCAGAAAGCTCCTTAACAAATGCTATGCCTTTCTGGGATTTTAAAATGGCAGCAACGTCTGAGCAGCCACTGGGGAGAACACTGTAGCTACTGCAAACACAGGCAGTATTAGTTATAAAGGATGAAAGGGGTACAAGGGAGAGGGGGACAAAAGGACTGGTGAGGGGAAAAACAGATAAGAGAAGGCATAACTGTGGAGTTTTCTGCTTCACCGGGGGGCATAAAGCCATCCCTTCAATCTCTGATTATTGTACCTCCAGTAGTGTGAGGTAAGGCAACCAGGATACAGTTATTGTGATGGTGACTTGGGATATATAAATATAAGCAGCCAGTGAACTGAAATTTTGGTGTGTAGAAAAAGTGAATGGATTCTAAAGGCAGATAACAATATTGAAATACGGGCCTGGAGGAATAAGCCCAGGACTGTACTGCAGGTCAGGTTCTTCAAGTATTACTAATGCTTGAGGATCTCTGTATGAAGTCTCAACAGCCAGCCAGGCCAGGTGAAAAGTCTCTTGCTCATTCCACATATTCCATAGGGGACTTAATCAGATCCAGATGTGTGAATCCAGAGGTTCTATTCACAAATTTCCTTGTTAGTGTATGGATAAAACTATCTTAGGTATGTGCCTGACAAAACCAGTTTGTAATATGCATGAGTACAAGGCCTCAGATAGTTTGTAGCTGCTCTGAGAAACTGAGGGCAGTGATAAAATGGTGTGAAGTCTAGCTTAGAGCTTAATGTTGAATGGGCCTCTCACTGTCTTTCTCTCTCTCTTTTGCTTACATCCTTGCTGTCCTTTCCTTTTGAAGATTTTCAAACTCTCTTTAAAAAAATTACTTTGTCACAATAATTCAGCAAAGGGTTTCTGTGCCTGTAGAAAATATTAATAGACTATTATGAGGTCCTACAACTAATTTTTCCACACATATCATCTGTCTTTGCATGGTTATTAAGCGCCAACAATATTTCATGCAATGCTTCTTGCTAAATTAATTTGGTTTCTTCTTCTCCTGTTTCATTTTTTCTCCTTCTGCAACCTTTAAAATTAAATTGAATCTTCATAATTATGGCTTTTTGTTGTCCCTCGTATCTTTTGCTTTTCAATTTCCCTATCAAAGTGGCTATAGAGTTTAATAAAGATGTAAGGAAACAGCACTGCTGAGTATAAGAGGCAGGAATGGTTTGGGTTTGGTTGGGATCAGAGCTCAAATTGTGAACTGAAGGAGAAGGAGCACAAGAGCAATCCTCTACAGCATTCAGAAACAGGGGTGGATTGTCTTCATAATGCACTAACCAGGGCAATTAGGAAATAATTGATCACTTGGGGATAGTCTAAGACAGGGGTAGGCAACCTAAGGCCTGGGGGCCGGATGGACTCCCCCCAAGGCCTGCCGCCGCCGCCGCCGCCGCCCGCCATGATGATATTGATTATTGTTGTTATTACTCGTTCTTGGGGTTTTCTTGGCAAAATCTCCACAAGGGTTTTGTCATGGCTTTTCTGGGGCTAAGAGAGTGTGCATGCATATTTTTAAAATTTTTATTTTTTTAAAATTTATTTATTTATTTATTTATTTTTGGTGCTTCGGCCCCCCAATTGTCTGAGGGACAGCAACCTGGCCCCCAGCTCAAAAAGGTTGCCTACCCCTGGTCTAAGATTTCAAGGATGTCCTATAATAGTGCAGACACAAATTTCCCCCAAAATTCTTTCAGGATCCAGCTTCCCTGTTTTAAGTTAATGGCTGGAATTCAGTATGGGACTTACATCTTCATAAGTGAACTTACTTGTGTGGGATATAGAACCAAATTTCAAAATGTCCGTACTCACCAAAGGGTTGGTGTGATGTTACTGCATATGGACGTCTACTGCACAATGGTAGCTAGTGGAGCAATTGATGCACAACATGTGCAAGCAGCATCAAGGCATATTGATATGCATCAGGACATTGGCTAAGAAGTACAGAAACACAACAGAAGGGTCCAAGGCACACCCATTGTGCCATGAAGTCCCCAATGTGCATCAGAGCATTTTTGCCCAGGTGTGCATCTTTGCCATTCACTAACATTTTGTTGCACTTCTACAATGTACCCAATAGCAATAGCAAGTATATTTCTATACCACTTATCAATGAACTAACACTCCCTAAGTGGCTTACAATGTATAAGCCAATTGCCCCCCACAAGCTGGGTATTCATTTTACTGACCTACGAAAGGATGGAAGGCTGAGTGAACCTTGGAGCCCTCCTCTAGGATCGAATTTACCACATTATGGCTGCAGTACCAGCATTTAACTGCTATGGACTCCTTAAAGAATTTGTAAACCCAAGGATTTGTAAAGTTATGAAATGTAGATTGTGATATAGGACCTCAACCACTATTAGTTTGGGAAGACACAAAATACTGAAAATGTTTGGTCCCATTCTGAGGTGTTTCCAATGCTGGTAATCTTTACTTTGTAAATCCAAGCCACTTACAGTGTAATCCCATACATGTCTACACAGTAAGCCCCACTGTTTTCGGTGAGGCTGACATCCAGGAAAGCTGAGTATGATTGCTACATCAACAGTATCCCAACTAATTTTTCCATACATATTTGTCTTGGGATGCTTTGCATGGTGATTAAGCACCAACAACTATTCATGCAATTTTTTTTCTTACTAAATTAATTTGGCTCTTTCCTTGCTTTATTTTGGGGCTAAAACCAGGGAGCTGGGATAGACCCTTCTTATGACTCAGATGCAGGGTAGCAAGAGTTGGCAGACAGGCTAGAACTAGTTTTGGATCCATTGATTATGAAAAAGAGCATGAAGGCAATATGGCTAAATAGGCCATACCTGGTAGCTGCAGTATTTACTGGAGATTTTAACTAGTCTTCCATTCCATATGGTCTTACCCATATAGCCCACATGACACCAGGAGAATTTTTCTTGGTGCTGGGTTCTTGCTGGAATGCTCACAAGCATTTCTAGGGGAACTCCCCCCACCTAGGCCCTATGCTACCCTTGCCAGAACTTGTACAACAAGGGAGTTGATGAGTTGTAGTGATGGTGCTACATTCCATTTCTTGTTTCAAAAAGCACAATGGGCCTAAGGACATACAGTGACCAACAATTTCTCCACTCACATCCCCTCACTCCTGGCTTTTTGATTCATTGTTGTTGCATCAGTGCTGCAACCCTCCCCCCACACACTTTTTCCCTGAGCCAGAGAGCCCAGAAGCTATCTGAGAGTGGGTAGAGATGCCTGCCCAGACCTCAGAGCTACCTAACACACAACAAGCAAACTTTCCTTTCTTCCAGTGCTGTTTACAGTGAGGTTTGTCTCTTTGCCTGGAGGAAGAGGGAAGCACAGCAAGTTTTCCACGAGACTTCAGCTGGTACACCAAGACAGGGCAACCCTACAACACTAACTGAGTAGTTGTGATTCAATTCTCTTTTGAGACGCATTCATGTTAAATATGACACACAAAGAAGGGCCTTCAACTCAAGTTGGATGTTGCATGCAAACATGCAAATTAATTAGTTTCTGGATGCCTGTACCTAAGTGAACAATGATATTGAATTGCAAAATAATACTTTAGTCATTGTTCAGCCTGTATCTCCATCTGACATTATTGCTCGATCTTGTGGAAACTGGTGATGGTGTTTTCAGCATCTTAGTGCTGATGTCAAGAGATGCAATGGCTCAGAGGTTAAGACACTGACTCTGACAATTGCAAGATCGGCAGGTCAGCAGTTTGAGGCCCAAATGCCATGTGACAGAGTCATCTCCTGTCACTAGTTCCAGCTTCTGCCAACCTAGCAGTTCAAAGAAAGCATGTAAAAGTGCAAGTAGATAAATAGGTACCACTTCAGTGGGGAGGTAACAGAGTTCTGTGTAGTCATGCTGGCCACATGACCATGGAGTCATCTTTGACAACATTGGCTCTTCAGCTTAGTAACAGAGATGAGCCCCATCCCCTACAGTCAGTTACAACTAGACAATCTTGTCAAGGGAAAACCTTTACCTTTTATCTTTAGGGCTGATGCAGTGCTGAAAAGATGTGCATGAGAATGGCTTTGCTCTTAGGCAAAATTATTTTGCTCTGCTGGAGATACATATACTTGCCTATTTGTGATGGTATGATACCCCACAATAGAAACTGATCCCACAATAGAAAATTGCTGGTTTTACCCCTCATACCTATCGAGCTCTTGTGTGTAACATGGCTAAACACAGTGGTCACCAAATGTCATATCATCACATGTCATCACTATGACAAGACTCCACCCTTCCCTCCATGGCTCATAGAATTTCTGGCTTTTAAGATAAGTTTTAGTTTAATTTTAGTTTGCCATTAATCCTTCCCCCTGCCCACCAGTACTTTTCAGGGTGAATGTTACCTTGCAGTAGTGCAGGAAATCAAACATACAGATACAAAGAGAGACAACATGCATTTGTTGTTTTGCTGTCCTTGGACAACTTTGCCATTTCAAAATGCTTTGTTATTTTTCAAAATTATTTCCTTTATAATGGTTACAGTCCTCTTCCTCTACCCAAAGCATCTTTACTTTTTTTTTTTTGATTAAAGATACAAATAGGTTTTCCCAAGCAAAGAAAGAGTGAAGATTTAATTTGTTTCATTTTTTTTTTTTTACAAAATAAGAACTTTCAAAAATTTGTAAATCCATTCATAAATTCAAGAGTAAAACTTGAGCAAGGAAATGAGTGGAAAGTGAATCTTATTATTCAGACATTTAGTGTTTTGCTCTCAAATCTGAGTTTCAATTCCTGTATATTCTGCCAAGTTTGTAGTGCTGAATTAGTTTTAATTTCTTACTCCCTTCTCTGAGATTCTCCTCATCTTTAACAATTTTTATGGCAAGCAAATATATCATAATTTCTTCCATAGTGATATAATGCAGGTACCTTGGCCAGTGAAAATATGTTAGAATTTAAAAAAAATATTTTTGATTAAACTTTATCCAAATCTACACATTTCTTTACAAATGGGATGGAAAGAAACTGATTGTGGGAGAATGCAAAGTTGACAGACTAATAAAAAACAAAACAAAACAGACTTCATCAAGAATCAGACTGGAAGATATGTTTGCAGAGATGCTTTCCTGAGTGGTGAAGAATGTCTTATTATGGCTTGTGTTTTTTTCCAGCTAGGTGTTTTGCATTTACTGTGCTTTGTGTTGCAATTGGTCATTGGAAAGCAAACACAGGCTTCATTTGCAAGTTTGATTGTGGAGGCACACTTACTAAAACTCATTGTGAGATAGAAAACAGGTTTCTTCCAGGAAATGCACATCTCCTTAATGTATCTTTGAATCAAAATTTGAACAGCTATCACACTATTGTTGTGGAATTGAGACTAGTACAGTGGCCAGTAGTCACTGATCCTAGTTATACAATCCAAATCCAGTATGAGAATTCCACTGTTATTGTCTATTTCAATAACGTAGTGGAATCTGACACAAATAATGAGTCAGGGTCATCTGGTCAGTTATGTTATAGGTCTTTTATTGTCAGAATATAGCTAGTTTTTAACATTTCACCCCAGTATAGACAATTATTTTAGCCTGAAAAGGTTATGTGATTTCTACAGTGACTTAACCTGCCATGTGCAGAATGTGCAGTTAGAGAAGGTTACAGGATTGCTAGATGCATTGTGTGTTGTTATTGCACTCTAGCCTTCTGTGAGATCAGTAGAAAAGATCTGCAAGTAGAAATGTGTTGCTATATGGTGATCAAGTGCAAAGGATTTAATCAAATGACATAAAAACAAGTAGCATTCAGTAGACCAGGGGTTGGCAACCTACAGCCCGCGGGCTGGGTGTGGCCCGTGGAGGCCTTGGGACCGGGCTGTGGCTGGTCCCGCCGCCACTGCCGCTGCCGCTCCACGTGCGAGCGCGGGTGCCATTTTGGAAGGCCGCAGTACGCATGCGTCAGGCGAATTCACCCAGAGCAGGTGCGCTGCTGCCTTGCCAGGGTCCAGGGAAGGCCGTAGCGCACGTGCGCCGGGTGAATTCGCCTGGAGCAAGCGTGCTGGGGCCTTTCCTGGGCCTTGGCAAGGCTCCAGCGCACCTCCTCCAGATGAATTCACCCAGCGCACACACGCTGCGGCCTTCCAAAATGGCACCTGTGCTTGTGCACGCATGCTCACGGCAGCGGGTGTCATGTGCATGCATGCACCGAGGGGAAGTGTATGCGCGCATACAAGGGTGCGCCTGTCCTCCCGGCCCCCGGTAACAAATGTTGCCAACCTTTGCAGTAGACAGTTAGATTTACAAAGGTTTTTGCATGGGACATAGAAGGTGTTTCCTTACTGATGACCACTAGGGCTGGTGGGGCAGAGGCTAGGGATACCACAGGTAAAACCCAAGGATCGCCAGGCACTGAACCAACTACATCTAGTTTGCTATCCAGTCTCCTCCTTTGGAAGGTCAAAGTACACCTTGTATCCCCTGCTGGTTGCAATGAAGTTGGGGGTAAGGTGGGCAGGCACTCACATATGAAAACTTGTCTGCCTTTGCGTTCTGAACACATTTTTCTCCCCAAAAGAATGTGTGGCCTGAATGTGCATTGTCAGCCAGGTGTATTTCACTGGGCAGCACAATGTCAATGCTGCCTCTTGCCCAGTTCAAAGATGTGGAGAATAATAAAAAGCATTATCAAATAGATTTCAGCTTTTCTATCCATTCAAACAAGATTGCCCAAAAATTTCTTTGAGGTCAATTGGAAAGAGAAGACCAACCAATTGTAACAGACTGATAATTTTTTTAGAGGGGACCAGGCTTGTTAAGACCTCTTTCCCAGGCTTCACTCCATTTGAGGTAAGCAGGTTATCATGAGGATGTGATGCTCAATCTTGCCAGATGGACAGAAAGGGAAGACCAAACTTACACACAAAAGATCCTATTATTGGCACAGCACATGTGCAGATCCATAGCTAGCGGCTTAAAGTATAATCCTGCTACTGTCACTATTTACCTATCGCCATAAGTCAGACACACCAATGCATGAGAAGATTAAAGCTAGAAAGCCTTGAATGGAGGGTTCCCCACTCTCTTGACCTCCCCCTTCAGCACTGAGCAAGAGCTGAGACAGCCTATGAAGGGTTCAGCTTTACAGGAGAGCTAGCAGCTTCTAAATGCACTTGAACTATTTCCTGAAAGTCACCATAAGGCCATAAATACTTCCCAGTGGGCTGTGCAGTCTCCACAGAAAGCTTAATGCAACAACAAACAAAACATAATGAAGAAAATATAATGCGATCAAAACAGACTAGAAAGAGTAGTACAGTAAAACAAAAATCAATGAATAAAACAAAGGTCATGAAAAAAATAACAAAAGACGTATTTGATGGACAGAGAGCTAAGTAAGTGAAAGGTTGTTCCCTTCATGTGTGTGCATGTGTTTGTGTGTGCATGTGAGAGTGAGTGATATGTTTGTTTTGTTGCCAGGAAGCTACAACCCTTTGGGAGGGAATGGGTTAGGAAATGATTAAGTAAATAGATGAATAAATATTAAAATGTGCATAGCTGCCATAAATTAGCAGCCTTTACAGAAGTCAGCGTGGATGTTAATATTACATTCCTTTTCAGAACATGCTGAATTTTATTTCACTTGTGATTTTAGAGCTGTGGTTTTAAGTCGGAATTTAGGTAGGCTGCTGCCCACACTCAGCTCCTGTAAGAAAAGGTGGGACCAGAGGCTGGAAATACTACTTTTTTGGACTGCAGTTCTCAGAATCATCCAGGAGAATTTTGGAAGTTGTAATCCCAAAAAGCAACATTTCCAAGACCTGGATACAAATCAAATCAATCAATGTCAGACTCAGAAGACCTGTTTAGAAGATGGTAGATGGACAGAGCACTGTAAAAACATAGCCTTTCATTAATGGCCAATTGAACTCTCAGATGTGTTTGCATAATACAGATTAGGAGTGAGGATCATGTGACCTTCTAGATCAGTGGTTCCCAAACTTTGGTCCTCCAGGTGTTTTGGACTTCATTTCTCAGATGCGCCTCCAAGCTGGGCAAGCAGTCAGGAATTCTGGGAGCTGGAGTTCAAAACATTTGAAAGACCAACGTTTGGGAATCATTGCTCTAGATGTTGTTGTAGTGCAACTCTCACCAGTTCTAGCTACTGTCACCAATGGTAAAAGATGCTGTAAACTGCAGTCCAACAACTTCTGGTTATGGGGTGTGTGATTCCTACTCTAGTTATAGACACACCTTTGGATTCTGATTTCTGGAAATGCTGTGTCCTACTGAGCCTCATCTCTGAAATCCATGATAGGGCTTTTAGAGAATTACAAAATTAATACTAGAGAGAAATTTCTCTCTCTGGCACCCCCACCCTCACCATTTTATTGTACTAGTTCTACCTTTTTCACCACAACTCAAAAAGACTGATTTTTTTAAAAATAACAGAATGCTGAAGTCACTCACTTCTGAATTCATTTCAGTGGCACATATTCACTAGTAATGTGTTATGTTCTGAGGATTTCTATTAATTGCACTGTCATAAATAAGCCCTCTTCCAACCCATCTAGACACAGGTGGTTTCAGTTTTAGAGTATATAGTGTTGTCCACTAATAATTCTTTAGCGATGTGGTCATCCCCTAATGTGCTCATGTCATGAATCAGCTACTTTCCTTTCCCCTAACAAAATTCTCTTAGACCAATATTTTGCATCAGCTGCTCAGTTAAATATAATTAACTTAATTATATATACTTAATTAAGTAATTTCTCCTGGCCTGGCTCCCTCAAAACTGATGGAAATGCCATTCATTGTGCTCCACTTGGCACAGAATGGGTGTGCTGATGTTGAATAAGGTAAGTTGGTGGGAAGTTACAATTGTGGCAATAGCGTCACAATCATGGCTAAGCAGTGATCATGAATACAGAACAGTTAAGGATGAGTAGATCTAGGTAACTGTTCTGTATTCACAATTACGATGTCACAATTGTGACACTATTGCCATGATCGTATCCACCCCCCCCCCCACATCACCTTCACTTCCGGTTGTGGCTTCTGTTGTGAAGTCACATTACATCGCTGGTGGAATTTTATGGTGTGTGTATATGTGTGTGAAGATGGCATTGTCTTCCATTTGTAACTCTAACATGACTTTTCACTACTTCCTTTTTTCTTAGTGGGGAAATTCTGTTCAAGAAGGAATGGTGGAACTACTTCACTATCAGAAAGCAGAGAAATGCCACTCTGCCTTCAGTGACCAGCACAGCAGACTTATCTCTATGCTATATCCTACCTGAATATACTTTTTTTTTTAAAAAAAGGGGTTTGCTAAATGCACACAGTGTTAAAAGACAACACCACCCTGTCTGTTCTCCTTTGATGTGCATCCATCACTTGCAGTTGCCTCCTATAAGAAACCCCACCGCACCCTTAGCAGTGTCACTAAACAGCAGCAGCTTGTACATTTCTCATCTTTAAGGTCAGTCATGCTAGGGCATCAAGGCTTGGCAGATGGATTTATGGGTAGTCTTAGATGTAGTTATATTTTATAATGCATGTCAAAGGTGCCTAGAACCAAGGATAGGCATCTTTCAGATTTGATTGTATGCACTGGGATAAATAAAGAAAGCAGTGGCTTCAGGGAGAATTTTGCAGGTGACAAGACTGTCGATATGGGATTTGAAAGTCTGCCAGGCAAGACTATAAGATTAGGTTTACCTCTCCCTGTTAAACATTTACTTGATGCACGATTTCCTGCTCTGATCTCTCTGCTATTTTCTAGGAAAGTAACATATACAGGTGAGTCATATGTTTCTTGAATCTGGCCAAAAGAAGACCAACAGGATAAAGCACCATTCTGGTGTATTTGCACTTTATTAAGGGGAATGTCAAAACCATTCAGAATCGCTGGGTCATAGTTTCCCCATCATTAAAAAGCTCTTCTCCCAGGAACATTTGTAAATTGTAAATGAATGTCATGTTAGGACTGTTGGAAACTGAAACAAATCATGGTTTCATTTATGCCCATTATGGTTGGACAACTGATTTCCTATACAGGAAATATGTTTTCCGTGCAGAAAAAAATGTTTTTGAACAAAGAATCTCACATGTATTTCTCTGCAGAATAATTCAATTCCCTTGGAACACTTCAAAATGTTTCGATACATAAATATCTCACTGATCTATTATTCTTCCCAACAGGTGTTTGTGTGTGTGTTTGGGATTCCAGCTGTTGAGAAGCTAGTTATTTTTTTAACTGGGAAACAAATAAATGAGAATATTCTTTCCAGCTGTTTTCTGCCACACAGTGAACACAAGAGAAACCTTAGGCTTGTAGACATCTGTGAGTGCTATTTCCACAAAGTTGGATCCAAACACAATTGCTATTCTAATTTATTTAGAAGCTTGTGCTCATGGAGGGTTTTTCCACCGCAGCCATCTAATGAGAAGATGGGCAATATCGGAAGGTGGACTTGTGCTATGGCCTCATGTTGCCTTGTACCTGTGGACTCATTTGTGAAAATTAACACAGGAAAGGGGGGGGGGGTTTCTCTCTCTTTCATTCTAAAGCATGTGTGGGTAACACATGGTCTGCATGCTACTTTTAGCTTCTATCAATTTCTGCGATCTCTCTCTTATCCTGAGTTTCAGTGGTGAAGGAAAAGCACACAAAACCTCAGCTTTCCAGAGGGAGTGCAGGCCTCGTTTTCAAGCTGAATAGTGATCCTGGAAGCTTTGCAGAAGTGCAATTTGACTTAAAAACAGTGCACATACTTCTCTTGCACCTTGTTTAAAAGGAAAGCTGTGGCTTTTCCCTTGCCACTGGGCCACCAAATTTCAGCTAGCAAATTTGGCAGAAGCAGGGATAGGGTGCATTAACTAGGAGGTTTTTTTTGTAGGGAGCGGTGGCAATTTCCAATGTGCCAATCAATTTCTTAGACATTTTATATCATTGTTCAGTGGCATTCTGTTCTCTTATCCCTCTATATTTCCCAAGTTGTCATGTTGCTTTCAATCTCTGCATGGAAAAGTTAATAGTAGCCTAGCTGTACCTCTCTGAACACTTAGTTGGGAGCAATTCAACACAATGAGACTTAAGACTCAATTGTGCAAATGGAGTGGCAAAGCCAAAAATAAACAACTGCTATACCATCGGGGGACAAGCTTTTCACTTGGATGTCCATCCTGTAGCATCCAGTTGATATTGGAGGGCAACCTGTGGTGCCTTGAGAAAACCTCTTTCTCTTGTCCAATATTTATTGCTATTGCATATGCCGACAGTCAATATTTGCAGAATATATATGTATAAATAATCTTAGAGAGAGGGATAAAAACCAAGGAAATTTCACCTCAGAAAGCCTTTTATTCCAACTGGAAAATTGCCCTGCAAATGTACTCAACACAATGCTCCATATGTCATTTGGAACTGACAGGTGCAGCTGTTAAAGCTGCTATGTTATCTCATCTCTGAAGACAAATTCCAGGCTGTATTTCACTGCTGCTCCATAATGTGTGTGGGTACACTACCTAAACGCTGCCTTACTGCTCTATATAGATTTCAGGCATAGTTCTGTACTTAGGGGGGCAAAGCAGTCAACTAAAAACAACCTGTGATATTCACAGAACCATGCCAACCTGTAGAAAGAGAGGTGAGATGATAGCAGAGAACCACACATGATTGGCTGTAGCTCCCTTCCTTGTGACATATGTCCTGAGACTTGAATAATCTGCTACAAAGATCAGCCATCATGATAGGCATCAGGATAACTTACTCAGGTTTGTCCAGTGGAACTATGGATGCCTGTAGATACTTACAACTATAAAAAATGGTCTCTTTGCTAACAGAGATTTGTTCATAGCTAATGTGCCTTTTCAAAGTGTTTATGTCTTTGTAAACCTCTAGAACCTGCTGAAGCCGCTCTTTCATAGGGTGAATCAAAAATATCTAATGCTTACTCTGGAGAATTTTGGCAGCACCATCTCTCCTTTGGGAGATTATTGTTTTCTTGTTAAGGATACTTGTTATGCTCACCTATTCAGGAAGCACTCCATCACTCTAATTGAATTGATTTCATTTGTCATCAGCGATGTCAGCCTGTTGGCAGCTAACCTGGCTATCTACCTACTGTTGTAAGGTCATCATATTTGCTACATGACCCCTGGTTGGCTAGGACCACTCTTATAAAGACTATAACACAGTGATTAGAATGGGGGAAAATGGTACTGAACCAGTACTGAACCAATAGCACAAGGGGACACAATGGTGATGAGCAGATTAAAGAAAGATGAACATTTTCAGTTAACTCCCCTGCCCTCTAGAAATATTTCTGACTCACAAAGCCCTATTTTAAATCTGTAAATAGAAGTGGGAGGATATTTGGTGCAGACCCCTTGTTTCATTCTCAGCCTCCAGCTGATTTGTATTTTGTTATTGCAATTGGTATATTAGACCACATCAAACATGTTTGTACTAGAGACTGTTTAGAAAAGTTTAGGGGGAAAAAAACACCTATTTTTGGACTACAACTCCCAGAATCCCTCAGTCAGCATCAGATTCTGGAAGCTGTGTAGTCCAAAAAGGTATGTTTTCCAAGCTGTGCCCCTAGCCCAACAGAACTTTCTTCTTTCCCCTTGCAACTTTTTGTGTCACCTCTTCAAAATTCCCAGTTCTCCTAGCCATCTGGATCAGGTTTTCAGGGGACAGAGTAGGGCTATAGATAGTAGGAGAATCAATTCCCCCTTGAGAGCAACATTCTTCTATCCTGGCTTGTACCATGAGTTTAGACTTTCCTCTACCATTGTTTGCCTAAGTGACATAATAGGAACATAGATTTATTTATTAAAGAATTCAAAACCTACTCTTGATCTTTAATCAGATTTCCAAAGCAGTGCTTAATTTCTATGAGAAAACAACACCACACATGTAAAATGCAAGAGACAGGAAAATCAGAGCAAGCAACAGCAAATATTCTCAGCAGTTAAATCAAGTTCAGTGAAAGCAAAGCAAGTAAGGAGGTCCTGACATGATACCAACAATTTATGAAAGACAGTTCTAGACAAAGCTTTCTGTAGTGTACCATAAGTGAGGTGCCAATGATGCATTCAGGGCAGAACATCCAGAGTGCCAGTCAGTAGAATGAGTAGGAGGGCACATAAAGGCAGTAGGAGGACCGGCCTGGCATATTTTGAAGTAAGTGAAGCAGAAGTCAGATGTAACGAGTTAACGAGTAATGAATAACATAGTTGCCTATAATAACTTAGGAGGAGGGCTGACAAGGCTCTATCAAAGTTATATTTCAGAAGTAATGGATGTCTGGAAATTATGTCATTGTAGGAAGGGAGGGGAAATGTGGCAGCACCTTTAAAACTAACTGCTTTTTATTTTCTCATGAGCTTTCATGGATATAAATCCACTTTTTTTGACGCAGAATCAGTTAATCTTAAAAGTGCTGCCACATTTTTCCTTTCCCTTCCAGTCTCCTTTTCATGCTGCAAGAGACTAACACGGCGGTTTCTTTGAAAACTATGATATTGTTGTATAACATATAATTTCATAGTTGTTTTTCCTACTTCCTTTTCCATGTCATTTCTAGAGGTAGTTTGAATGTGTAAGCAGGAGAGCTTCTTAGGTTTTATGCCATTCTCTTATCAATCCTAAACTTTCTTTTCAAAAAATGTAATGGGAATGTAGCAACAGCAAGTAAGAAAAAGTAAGGCACAGATGTAATGAATAGCATAACAAGTTACATCTCAAACATTACAATGAGTAACAAGTATGGACGGCTTTTGAGATATTGTAAGGAGGAACAGGAATGAATTACTTTTATAAAGCAACTATTCAGTGTTCTGAAGTAACAGGCAACACCATCTAAATTCTAAAGAAACTGACTCTATAAGGATCATTAATATACTACTATAAAAATACCAAACTGAACCACTAGATGCCACTACAGAAAAGATGCTCTCCCATTTGTCATACACATCATTTCATTTTATTCATTTCATTTGTATGCCACCTTTCTTCCAGAATCGGACTTGAGGTGGCTCCCAGAGAAAGTCAATTAAAAAACCTTCAAAACAGAATTAAAAAACAACAATTAAAATCACCATATTAAAATGTATAAAATAATTTAAAAGACATACAAAAGTTTAAAAAGATAGATAAACTATCCTAATAAGAAGCTCTCCTGCTTACACATTAAAAGCCTTCTTAAACAAAAGGGTCTTTGCTGGCTGCTAAAAAGAAAAGGAAGGAAGGAAGGGGCTAATCTAGCCTTCTGTGTAAGAGAGTTCCAGAGGCTGGAAGCAGCCACTGAGAAGGCTCTCTCTCTCTCTCTCTCTCTCTCTCTCTCTCTCATATGTCCTGACCAAGCAAGCCTGTGATGGAGGCAGGACTGAGAGAAAGCACTTAAAGCACTGCCAGGTTCATATGAGGAGATCTGATTGTTCACATAGTCAGGGCCTAAGCCATATTGGGCTTTTATACCAACACTTTGAATTGTGTCTAGAAATGAACCAGTAGCCAGTGAAGCTGATTTAGCAAGGCAGTTATATGCTCCCTGTAACTAGCCCCTGTCAGCATTCAGACTGCAGCATTTTGGATCCACTGAAGTTTCCAAAGGCAGCGTCATGCTGACTGTGTTATAGTAGTCCAATCAAGGCATGTGTCACCATAGCCAGATCTGACATCTCAAGATATGAGCACAGCAGGTACACTAGTTTTAGCTGTGCAAATGCTCTTCTGGCTACTGCTGAAAACTGGGCATGAACTGAACCTAGGAGAACACCCAAGCTAAGAGGCTGAGATTTCAGGGATAGTGTAATTCCATCAAGTACCAGTGGATATGCTTTTTGACTGATCAGGAACACTTCTGTCTTGTGCTGATTAAGTTTCAGTTTGTTTGCCCTCATTGAGTCCATTACTGGCAGAAGGTAATAGTTCATTACTAAGACAGCTCCCTTGGAATCAGATGGAAGGGAAGGTAGAGCCTTATTGCATGAGAAAAGAAAGTTGAAAAGGGAGTAGTGGCTTTTCCTGGAGTGCTCACAAGCTGTAGTAGCACTCCATTTTCCTTCCTGTGGGAGACAGTAGTAAAAGCATGCCTTTTGCCAGATTTTTTCCAGCACGATAAAAGGCATGCTTTTTACTACTGTCTTCCTTGAGGGGAACAGAAATGCTTTGCCTGAATGAAGAGAGGCATGGAAAAAGCTGCTACTCTCCTGATCTGTTTTGGCTTTCTTTTCTCATGCAATAAGTCTCATAGAGTTGGGTATCATCAGCATATTGGTGACATTGAACACCAAACTCAGGATGATCTCTCTCAGCCTTTTCATGCAGATATTAAACAGCACGGGAGACAAAACAGAATCCTAGGAAGTCAAGAACCTACAGGCCAATAGCCAGGATGTTGAACAGGAATGCTACAGCACTGCCTTCTGAGTTTGCCCTTCCAAGAAGGACCAGACCCCCTACAGAACAGTTCCCTCAAGTCCCATCCTAAAGAGGTGGCCCAGAACAATAACATGGTCAATGGTATCAAAAGCTGCTGAGAGGTCCAGCAGAACTAACAGGGACACACTCTTGCTGTCCAGCTCCCCTGTGTAGGTCATCCACCAAGGTTATCAAAGCTGTCTCCATCTCATAACCAGGACTGAAGCCAGATTCAAATGGCTCTAGATAATCCATCTCATCCATAAACCTTTTGAGGTGAGAGGTGCCATTTCTGCAGGTAGAGGCATCCAGACAAGAGCACCTGATAAATTTTTAAATACCTAGACAGGTTTATATGAGAGTAGATGCTCCGACTTTCATATGAGATGGTTCTTGGGTAGAGGAGGTCATTTTGGCCAGACAATTTTCCTTATTGATTTACTAGCACCATGCATCCAAATCTCTACATCAAACAGATCGGAGAACTGTGAAGTCGTAGGCTTTCATGGCCGGCATCCATAGTTTTTTTGTGGGTTTTTTCGGGCTGTGTGGCCATGTTCTGAAAGAGTTTCTTTCTGACGTTTCGCCAGCATCTGTGGCTAGCATCTTCAGAGAAAACTGAAATGGAAAAGCCTGGTTGTATATATACTGTGAGATCCTGGGTAGGGAGGGGTGGTTCCCAGGTGAACTGTGTGTTGTCTGTGTTGAATTCTGCTGTTCCCATGTAAACTGTGTATTGTTCTGTGTCAACACAGACATATCCTGGATTGCATAGCCTGAAGCGAAGCCATCAACACAGAACAATACCTATTCAACACAGACAACACACAGTTCACCTGGGAACCACCCCTCCCTACCCAGGATCTCACAGTATATATACAACCAGGCTTTTCCATTTCAGTTTTCTCTGAAGATGCTAGCCACAGATGCTGGCGAAACGTCAGAAAGAAACTCTTTCAGAACATGGCCACACAGCCCGAAAAAAACCCACAAAAAAACTAAAGATCGGAGAACTGATGTATTTACTGATGTATTTACTGATGTAAATTACTTGGCATGTTTAAGCCTGTAATGATTGAGGGAACTATTCAGAAGAAGACTTCAGATGTATACATAGCCACAAGTTAACAGAACTTGCTTTAGCCCAGAGTTTGTGCCACTACTGTGCCTTCCCCTAAAACATGGGCGCCTTCAATGCAAATAGGAGAGTACTTCAGGCAGGCCTTTGAATAAAGCTGTATAAAGCCAGAGTTCCATTTTTATCTGGCTAATTTTCTTTCCTGAAATTAATTGTGTGAAAGAAAGAGAATAGAGCAACCTGCTGGAACAGGAAGGAATAAAAACCTTGGACAGAATGGCTTTGCCTCCCAGGCCCTGAAATTTAAGATCTTTATAAATGATCTGTTAAAACTATAGTGACGATAAGCTTATGAATCATGATCTATATTAATCAGGGCTGCTGATACAGAAAGATTAATTGAAACGTGCAGTTCTACACAAATGATAAAGTGGTAACAATTTAATATCAGACAAGAAGAGTGAAGAAATTACACTCCAAGCTTCATGCATCATTACTATGGATATTAATATTTTACGCAGCGCAACAGCATCGGGAATCATAATGAAAATCCATAACTAGTGCACAGACATGATTAAATACAACAGTCTTTAGGTGCTGTTTGGTGATGGGGGTTTAGCCATATTTCACTCCTGCTGTGGGTGATTCGAGTGATAGAGTCTAGACGAGAGTGATTAAAAAGTGTTCCTCCTAAAGGCTGTTAACCTTTTACTACAGAAATGAATTTCTTTGATTTTAAAATTATGCCGCTCACCCTGGTCTTTTTTCCCTCCTTCCCCAAGTGAAAACCTTGTATGGAATATAGATAGAGTGGGTTCCCTAGGCTTTTGAAAAAGCATCAGGAAAGCAATGTGTGTGATATCCCCCATGAAGTACAATCTTCGTGTGTGTATGTGTGGTTGTGTACAAGAGATGTTGAGACAGAACACATCCTTATCTTGATTTTGCGATGTGGGAAACTGATAATAGACTAACTCTGTTTAGCTCTGGGGTGGGGAAGACTTGGTTCTTCAGATATGGTAGGCTTGCAGCTCCCACCATTTGTTAAAAAGAAATGACAAAAGTTTAAAATATAATTAAACTATCCATAAATGTAAAAGCAGTAAAAAAAACGATTATTGTTAAAAAGAAAATAACTAAAAATATAAACAATACAGCACATTTTGAAACACCCTTCTCCCTGAGCAATCAATCTTCCAAGGCCAGCTGAAACTAAAATGTCTTCTCTAGACTATGGAATGACTTCTTTACTAAGGGAGGTCCAAATCCTGAAAGCAGCCACTGAGAAGGTCCTCCCCTATGTTCCTACCAGATGTACTTGTGAGAGTTGTGGAACAGAGAGAAGGGCTTTGTCAGAAGATCTCAAAACAGAGGCAGGTTCATATGGGAGAACATGGTCCTTCTGATAACCTGAACCCGAACCAAATATTACTTTATAGGTCATGAAAAGCACTTTGAGTTGTGTCTGGAAACAGACCAGCAGCCAGGGGACCTGTTGCAAGAGGGATGTTGTGTGGTCCCTATAGCCAGCCCATTAATAATTTGGCTGCAGCTCTTTGGACTAGGTGAAGTTTCTGAACAGCTTCAAGGCAGCCCCACATAGAGCATGTTGTTGTGTTGTTGTTAGCTGCCTTCAAGTCAACTTCAACTCATAGCTACCCATGAATGAGACATATCCAAGTCCCTCTGTCCTCAACCACTCTTGCTCAGGTCCTGCAGGCTCAGGGCCATATTTTCCTTGATTGAGTCTAGTCGTCTGGCATGTGATCTTCCTCTCTTCTTCTACCTTCTGTCTTTCCTAGCATTATTGTCTTTTCTAGTGAATCCTACCTTCTCATGTGTCCAATGTACAACAGCCTCAGTTTAGTCATCTTGGCTTCCAAGGAGAATTCAGGCTTAATCTGTTCAAGGACCCATTTGTTTGTCTATTTGGTCATCCATGGTATCATTAACACTCTTCTCCAATAGGATACTATGGTTAAAGCATAGAAAGCTGCTGAGATTCCAGGAGAACCATGTAGGTCACATCTTCCCTGTTACATCAGTTCCTAAACTATTTGCATCTCATAGCTGAGACAGAAAGATTGAAAAGGATCTAGATAATTCATTTTATCCAGCAATCTCTGGAGCTGAGAAGTCATCACAAACTCAAAAATGGAATATTGGAAACTGGTTGGTAGTTGCCTAATATGGTGGGGATCCAAGGAGGGTTTTTCTAACAGTGGTCTTATAATTGCCTCCTTTAGGGATGATAGAATTTTGTCTTGTTTTAGTGAGACATTGACCACTCCCACTACTCACTCAGCCAGTCTCCTTCTAGACTTTTTGATAAGCCAGTTAGGGCAAAGATCTAACACCTATGTGGAGGCTCTAACCTCCAAGAATCCTGTCCACATCCTCAAGCCATACAAACTGAAAATTAGCCACTGTCTCTGTACAAGCAGGGGCCCACTAGGTCTGTATTAATTATGGCATCCAAGTCACATGGCTACAAAGCTCATGTAATTTTTACTTTAATTGTATATTATCCTTTTCAACAACCAAAAATAGCACCTTTTTTCAAGCAAATGTCTTTTGGGCATCCGGGCAGTGGAAGCAAACTTTCAGTCTTGCAATCATGATAGTGCTATGATTTGAGTGAGTTTAAAATGTGAACTGTAAATACTCATATTATAGGGATGGAAATAATATTTGAAAACTTGACAAACAAACAGAGCAGCTTCCTGAGTATCAGGTACGCCTGACAAAGAGAATCCTCCTCAAGCCCATTTCTCATTTCTTTTTCTAGTCCTTGAATAGACTTAAGGATACTAGAAGCCCAGAATCACCCTTTTTTCTGCCCCCCTTCCACATGGGCCACGTGGGAAGGCAGGTGGGGCAGCCAAGCAAAGAAGTTCATGGCTGGCTTTTCTGCTAGCTGGTGAACAATGATGGCATCATCCTCTGGGACCTCTGGAAGACACCAAGGAGATCCTAGAGTATGCCCATGTTGTACAGGATAGAATGGTTAATGAGGCTCCTCACTTGGCATACCCCATCCTTCCACCAGCCAGTACATAGTCATGCCAGAAAAAGGATGGGGGCAGCCTTCCAACAAGGATCACTGCCCTTGTCTGTGTCAGAAGATGAGAGGGAGTGTCAGCATCAATCCTCTTCTTAAAGTTGTGCCTCCCTCCCAGCTGGTCTCCCCTTCCATTGGCCACTACAGTGGGAGACTGCAAAGAAAAAACAAAAACAAAACAGCATGACTTTGAATACTTTGTATTCAAATGTAATACTTCACACCTTTGAATGCTTTGAATCCACACATTTCAATACTGCATAGTAGTCTGGTGTCCACATGGAGGAAAAGAAATGTTCTTCCCTGGTTCTTGCACTGACATGTTTAGATGACACATGGGACCAAAATAGGTAGAACACAGGCCCAATCCATGCTTTAGGGTGCTCTCTGGAATAGAAAGAGTCCCCTTTTGCTCTGGAATAGGGCAGAAACTCTGGAGAATCCCCTGGGTGTGTGGACTGTGAGCCGATGCAGGAATGGGGACGAGGAGCATCAGTGAGCGGGATCAGTAGGGAGCACTGGTGAGAAGCATCACTGATCTCTTTTCTCCCAGAACTTCCAGTTCCCTGCTATAGCACTTTCACTTTCAGGTTTGTGTGGTTCTGGCACCATTCCTTTTGTAGTTGTGGAAATTGTGGACATTAGCACAATACCATCAGTACATGCACTGATGGTCAATAGGATGGCTGCTGCCTGGGGAGTGTGCAAAGAGTGCCGCCAGTATTGGACTGTTGTGGTGCCAGTTGTGCAGACAGTTTATCCTCCCCATAGATCGGGAAGCCCCGATGGTAATCCAGGTTTTCCCATCAGTGCAGACATGGCCAAAGGTGTGCCTGTAGTGAGGAGAAAATTGATTAAATTATTTATTCTCCCCTGCAGAAACAAATAATTTAAAGAAGCATAAGCCTATCATAATATATGTGTGTGTGTTTTAAATCCAGGATTGGTAAACAGTTTGTTTTATCTTTTGTTGTACTTTATCTAACATGTTAAAAGTATTTCTAAAGCAGAGGATCATTTTGTTCGGGAAGAAGAAATTGACTGGAATTCTCTTGGGGCTTTAGGCTAGCATAATGGATTACACCAGTGGATCTATGTTTTAAGGCAGTATATAGTACTTCCTCACCTGAGGCATTTGATTGACAGCACAATGGCTGTGATACAATGCCTGGGTGAAGCTCCACCACTTGATCAAATGGCCAATGACTATCAGTGGAGTGTGTCAGGAGAGCTGGTTTCCACTACAGCTGGGCTGTACTCAATTTAGGTATGCTGGTCAAACTCTATACAGTTGGCTCTCTATATTCATGGATTCTGCATCCACAGATTCAACCATCTATGGCTTGAAAATATTCCAGAATTTCCAAAAAGTTAACCTTGATATTGCTGTTTTATATAAGGGACACAATTTTACTATCCCATTGTACACAAGGGGATTTTGTGTCCATGGACTTGGTATCCACACGGGGCGGGGGGAGGTTAGCAGATACCAAGGGCCCACTGTACTCTGCCATGCAGGATCTTGGCTTACATGTACTTTTCTGCTGAATTAAGACATGTGAATGACAGAGGCATTTAAGCAAACCTCCATAACACATTTATATCTAAGGACAGATATTGTCAAGATGTATCAGTGCTTGCTCTGGATAGCAAAAGGTATAATACCAAAGCATGGAAAGCTACTTTTTAAAAGACTTGAATAAAAATGTTAGTCGCAGCTAGAATAGACCCACTAATCTGTTGCTGAATGTTAAGCCAGTACTTATATAAAGGCCATTGATTCAGTTGGTCTTCTTTAATTGGGTCTAGCAGATGGATTCCACCTTTGGACTACAGCTACCAAAAGTCTATGAGCCTACCTATCCAATTAGCCACACTGCCTAAAACATTCCATAGTTGTATTCCCTAAAAGTAACTTTTCCAAGTTCTGCATGAAGAGACAAAACTTATCAGAAGTAATGTGAAAAAATTGTGTTGTCTGTCCACTCAGAGAAACACAGCCTTCCTACTGAACATTTGTAGAATTTGTCTTTTAAGATTTTACAACAACATAGTGATTGCTATCTTGGAGGTTTTGCTAGGTTAGCATGAAATATTTTGTTCCTTAATTTTTAAAAATACTTTTTAAATCCACATATTCAAATGCATACATACCAGCACTGACATTAAACAAATCATCAGTTCCAAATATATTTCTTCATATCACTAAAACATTCATCCTAGGTTGTTCTTCCTAGCATTCCTTTCACACAAACATCTTATCAGTTTGTTCCATTTCTTTCCTTCTTCCTTCACCTTCTTCTTCAGCTCTTCTACTCATCATTCTTAAACCTTCCACACTCATCCTTCCATCTCCATTCCTTCTATATTACTTTCACACACCCTTGTACTTACCTAAACATTCATCCAAACTTTACTGACAAGAAGTTTCCTTAAAATTTTAAAAGTCTATTTCTCCTGTCAAAGTAAGCTGTTTTCTTAGTTCATCAGTACTAATGTTGGCTTTGTTTATTCAAACAATTATAGCCAACCAGTAAGCCTTTATATCCTTTGATCCAATGTTACCAAGGTATCATATTTCTGAGAGGGAGAATGGTGAGATTAGAAAACCTCTTGTGAAATAAGGAACTGAAATGAGAGAACTGAAAGAAAAGACCTGATGTTGCCTTTCTAGATCTCCAGCAACTCCTTGGAGGACTGGAAAGGCAGCATCAGCTCTCTTCTCCTGGATGTAGAGCTGTAGCTGTATGCTGTTTGGGTACTTCCTGGCCACACCAGGCAGCTAAATAGCTGTGACAGTGTGCTCTTGCACTTGGAAGCTGGCTTCTGGAGAGAGGAGGCAGGGAGGGTCTCAATTTTATTTATTTATTTAGTCCCATCAGTATACATAGCAGATTACACAAGTGATTTAATTGTTTATTTGCTAGTTCTTGCAGGCTTACATCCATATTCTACAGTGATCTCTAGTATCTGTTGGAAGATTTTTGCATTCTGTTTCCCTCTCCTAAGATAGATAGGGGTTTCCTGCATGCAAGCTCCCCTCTCTCTCTCATTCAAACTATGGGCCAATGCAGATGGCCCGAAAGGGGCGGCTCTGTGCCAATCCCCAGAATGGCAGATTGGGGCCTCAGCAACCACACGCTGTGGCCTCGATCTACCTTTTTGCTGCCCCCAAAAGAGCGGGCAAATGCCACTCCTTTTGGGGGCAGCAAAAAGCCACCCTTAGAGCCACGGTGGCAGCTCTTTTGCGGCCCTTTGGTGCAGTGTGTGTGCATGCTGTGCCAACAGGGCATTCTGACACTGCACGCTGTGCAGACGGGTGCACGGTGTCTGGGCCGAGTCATGTCCTAGTCGGGGCAGCCGGCGTGTGGTCACCCTGCCCCAACTCCACCCCACATAGGTCTGCCGGTCTGCATCCCACCTATGTGATTTAAGTCACTCCACTTTTTGGGTCTAACAGAGATTCTCTTTAAAGATTTTCTTCTGAGCTGTTTGGTTTTCCATCTTCCTTCTCTCTCACCTTTCTTTGAAAAGATGGTGAAATAAAGATTTTTTTTTTACCTGAACTATTCACTAGATTAGGATATAGCTTTTATGCATATATAGATTAAAGCCATTAGTAAGCTTTTGTTTGAACTACAAGCTACTTGTGTTTGTTGTTTTTGAGTCAGTCTCAGTTCTTAGGGAAGCAATAGGCACATTTCTGTTACTCTGCTAATTTAAAGCTAGGCTCTCACAGGCTTGGCTTTGACATTTTTTATATTTAAATATTTTTGTTTCCTTACCAAAGGCTGAAGCCTTAGGAATCTTAAATTTCCCTATAGTATTTAGCTGGATTTCCCCACAATCCTTATGGTTTGGAGGTATCTAGGACAATTAGTTGCTTTTGTAGAACTATCTCACTTGTTTTCTTCTTCTAGAACCTTTTTAAAAATTTTTAAAAATTTGTATCCTCTCTTTCCAGCAAATTGCACACAAGGTGGCTAACAATATACAACATAATTTTTATTAACATACAAAGAAAGCAAACTCTCACAAAACCAAGGGACAATAAAACAGATGAAGCGAATAAGATATAAGAAAAGAAATATTGTATCATTCTTATACCATCCTGGTCAGTTTGGAGAGAAGTCACAACTGGGTGACCAAAGTTCTTCATATACACATAAAGGAGAGTGTATATTTATATGTATTTTTCTGTTTCTGCCCTTACTCCAAAATGATAAAAAAACCTTGATGCCTGAAATTTGGCATGCCTACTAGGGGGTTTCTAGGAGGTGTGCACTGTGGCTTATTTACTGTAGTTTTGAAAACAAACAAATTAAATATTAGTTAATTTCAGTCTGTCTACAGCCTGCAATACCATCTTTAGTCTCTAACTGGATCTACATCCCTTCCTAAGTGGAAACTACAGTCTAGTCTGGCATAGTAATTCTTCCAGAAGTCTTCTAGGCTGCTGTATGTGAATTAGAGACATGGCATGGAAACAACATACTATGGACAACTTCTGCTTTCCTCTGCAGGATCCCCAAACTCTTGAACAGTTAAGGAGGGGAAGATTCTGCTGTATAGCAAGGTGGAAGAAAGGAGTGGGAGGAAGAAAGGAGGAATGAGTACTGTAGTGGAGGAAGAGACAATTGGAAAAAAATAAGAGATCTGAGAAGAAAAGAGTGGTGGGAAAGAAAAGCAAGACTGCAGTAGGGAAAAGGAAAATTCACCTGGGTGGCTGAGGAAAGTGAAAGGCCACTTATGAACCATCCCTTAGGAGAGAAATAGCATAGGAATAGGTGGGTGAATGAGGCTATAGGAAGAATGCTTGGGGTCAGTGGGTAGAAAGAGCCCTAGTGACAGGGGGACTAGATGGTTTCTAGCTAGAGATCTAGAAATGCTTCCAAGTTTTCTAGTCCTTGAGAATAAAGAGTGTCTTGACACGTTGAGCTTTGTCATACAAGGAAGTAAATTGGAATTAAAGCAAGATATTAACACATTTGGTCAGTATATATAACATGTCGTCATGCCTATTCTGTTGCTGCTTTGCATTTCCTTTGTTTCTGTAGCACACCTTTTCATTGATGTGGAAAACCTATCAATGGGCTCTTAATATTGCTCATATTCCATTCGTCCTCCTTGTGCAACATGTTTCTTCTGGGGCAATAACAATTGACAGCAGTCATGTGCCATGAGGGGGCATGCCTCCCTCTCCTCCTCTCCCCCCCCCCCATCACTATATTCAAGCAGGCCCCTTTCATTTAAAAAAACAACACAAATTTGCTGTGATTACATAATTGCAGCAAAAATAAAATAAAATAAAATAAAAGGAGCAAAAACAATGTTGGCAAAGGGATGTATGCACTGAAAGGCATGGAAAGTGGGGTTACGGAGCCAGTACAGAAGAAACCATGGATCACCAAATCAGCACACTCACAAGATTGAAGAGAAGTGAGATATTGAATGTTTTCAAACTGATATGTTATTGTTCGCTTCAATAACGTGATTGTTGTAAGAAAAAATAATGGTGTGATAAAATCCTTTGAGATATCCCATGAAGAAAATATGACACTGTGAGGATTGTTTCACTTTTCAGGCCCATATAAAATCTTTTCTGCAGAGACAACATCTTTTGTTGAAAAGTGCATAAAATACATTGTTTTCTGTAATAATAATAATAATAATAATAATAATAATAAAATTTATTTTTATCCCACCTCTCTGTCGAACAATCAGGGCGGCTTACAAAAATAAAATCCATACAATCCAAGATAAAACATCCCCCACCCCTCCCCCCATTAAAACAGTATCCATTAAAAGCCTTAACATAAAATATCAAAAAATACAATAACAAAAAACAATGAACAATTAATAAGATTACAAGCATTGACAGCAAACAGTAGGAGAGCCAAAAACTAAGATGGTAGGGACACGCATTGTACAAAAATGTTGGTTTTATGCAAGAATTAAATGATTGTTTTCATTTTTTTAAAAAAGTCCCTTTTAAAGCTACCAAAAATAAATAAATAAATTGAAAAATGTGCAACTCTCATAATCACCCCAGTAAGAAGAACCTTTTAAAAAGAATATTTATTCTTCTATGTGAGAAAATATGTAGGGATGTGTGTTTTGCATGTTGTAGTTGTTTTCCAGTTATTGTTTTATTGTTTTATTATTATTATTTTATTTGTCATCTCACCATTGCTGAAGAAAGGTTCTGCATTACCTTGGTATATGGAAAAGGAAGAAGGGATGCTGTCTTCTTCTTTGCCTTCAGCAGCAAATTGTTTTGGAAAAGCATTAAATGCTAAAAATTATCCTGGGGCTGTGTCTTTAAGAAGCTTGATATTTTAGCAGTCCCTGGTTCTATGAGAAGTCCTTATTCAGCTGTTCCTAGAATCACATCTTTAATGTTTCTCAGGAAAATTTCACCCTTCAAAGAACCAAAAATGTTTCCCCCTCTTTTTCTTTCTCTCTCTTTTTCTGTTACCACAGTCCTGTATCCAGTTTTCTGAAAGTGGGATACACAGGACACAAGCAGACCTGCGTATATGACTATAAGTTGTAAGCTATTGGCTACCTTGGCTGCCTGATTTGACTCACCCACAGTTCAATGGAGAATATAGATTTTTCAACAAAGACAGAGTAAACATTGATCAGTATTGTCTTCAAAAACATTTTTTTCAACTAGTGCACCCCACAATGAAGGATCCCATACACAGTTTATAAAAACAAAGAAAAACGATACACTTCTTGCTTTCACTATTTCTTTCCTATATGTAGAGGTAAGCAAATTTAAACAACAATGAAATCAATTAATGGAGCAAAATTCACACAATAAACCTGTTGAAATGACTCTGATTGGATTGCAGATTGTATGGTCCTAATAAGAGGTGAGATTACTATAGTTTTCCAAATAGGGCTCCTGTGGCTTTAGTGCTGCACAAATTGTTGTTGTTAACTGCCCTCAAGTCGATCTCAACTCATGATGACGCTATGGATGAGACATCTCCAAGACCCTCTGTCCTCCACTGCTCTGCTTAGTTCCTGCAACCCCTTAATACCTGCGACCTCCTTAACCGGCATTATTGTTTTCCCCCCAAAGAGTCCTCTTTTCTCATGATGTGTCCAAAGTACAACAGCTTCAGTTTGGTCATTTTGGCTTCCAGGGAGGTTTCCAGCTTGATCTGTTCTAGGACCCATTTGTTTGTCCTTTTGGCTGTCCATGGGATCCTCAGCACTCTTCTCCAGCACCACATCTCAAATGCATTGATTTTCCTCCTATCACCTTTCTTAACTGTCCAGTTCTCACATCCATTAATAGACAGTAAAATAGGGAATAGGATGGCTTGTATGATTCTAACTTTTGTGCTAAGTTGTATATATTTGCATTTCAGAATCTTTTCTAGTTCTTTCATAGCCACTCTCCCCATTCTTAGTTTTCTGATTTCCTGACTGCAGTCCACATTTCTATCAATGTTTGATGCCAGGTATGGGTATTCTTTTACTATTTCTATTTATTCAACTTGTGAAGGTCCTTGGTGGTCATTATTTTTGTATTCTTTATGTTCAACATTAAGCCTGCCTTAGCACTTTCTTCTTTTATCTCCCTTAGTAGGTGTTCCAGGTCTGTGAGGTTGTCTGCTAGTACTATGGTGTCATCAGCATATCTTAGATTGTTGATATTCCTTCCTCCTATTTTCACTCCTCCTCCTTCTGTGTCCAGGCCTGCTTTTCTTATAATATGTTCAACATACAAGTTGAACAGATAGGGTGAAAGGATACAACCTTGTCTGACCCCCTTTCCAATCGGGAACCATTCTGTTCCTTCATTTTCTGTTCTAATAATAATAATAATAATAATAATAATAATAATAATTTTTATTTATATCCCGCCCCTCTGCCAGGCAATCGGGGTGGCGTACAACATTACAAAACTTAGAAACAATACATCAAATTAAATCCTGTCCCTCCTTCACCCACCCGCCCATCCCACCAAACATACAAGCAAACTAGGTAACAGTAATTAAAAATACAATTTAAAAGCATAATTTTCTTGTCATAGCATGGTGCCGACGAAAATGTTCTTGGCAGTCCTATATAGCCTCCAGCGTCCGTGGGGATGGAGTGGAGGAGGGGCGGCTCAGGCTGCACGGGTGGTCACCCGGGGCTGGCCCTCTGGAGCTGGTAACTGGTCCTCCGCGGCCTGGAGGACGCTGCCACTCACCACCTGGTGCTGGCGAAGGTGTTCTTGACAGCCCTATATAGCCTCCAGAGTCTGTGGGGGTGGAGCGGAGGAGGGGCGTCCAGTAGCCTCTTGTCCTGAGTACAGATTCCTCATCAGGACTATCAGATGTGTTGACACTCCCATGTCTTTAAAGGTGTTCCATAGCTTTTCATGATTTATGCAATCAAAGGCTTTGCTAATAGGAGACTTTACCTCATTGTTGCAGTTGTCCTATTTCCTCTGTGTGGGTAGCTGTAAAACAGAGGTGACCAACTTTTCTGATCCAAGGGAAATTTGTTTTGCCCTGGGAACCTCTGAGGATTGCACAGGCTGGTGAAATGTAAAAACCAAAAGGTATCAACACGAGGAGTGGCCAAAAGGCTACCTCTAGATTCTACACACACACACACACACACACACACACACACAAGAATTTGGAACCCAGGCACCAAATTAATTCAGCCTTTTTGACCAGAAAAAAGGGCCTTTGGGAGAGTGAGGGAGGTTTGCAGAAAACAGCATTATGGGGCTGTATGTGTCCCAGAGCCACTTTCCCTACCCCTTTTTTGAAAGGGGATGTCACCAGAAACAGGTAGATATTCTGTTAAATGTATGTACCCACATTTTTCTGTACACACACCCATGCACAGTGCTTTGGTATTTTGATAGACCTTTAAGCAATGCAAATCACTTTACTTAAAACACTAGCTAGATTTTCTGCCTGTTTTGAAAGTCTTAACTAAAATAAAAACAATGGGGTGTCACACCTCATCTAACAGGTATCTCTATTAGCATATTCCCTCCAGCAAGCTTGTGCTTCCCAAGGAGAGCTCAGTGCACATATAATTCAGCAATGTCTGGGAAGCTGGAAGGAAGCAATGTCAATTCCCAATCAATCAAAGCAATTATTGTTCAGCAAATAGAGATTGTGAGAAAACCACTATCAAATTAAAACAATAGGCAAAAATTCATTTTAAACAGTGCAAAAACCATTTGATGGGGAAAAAAAAATCTGCTCCCACTGATCTATCCAGGAAATATTTCAGCCTGACAATTTCCCATTTTACTTGGAAGAAGGTAATTTTTCTTTCTCTCTGCCGCCTAACCCTCGGATGCTGCAAACATAGCCTCTGTATACATGACCTATTTACCATCATTGTTCAGCAAGAATTTTATTTCCTCCCTATCATCTGTGTCCATCTGCTCAAGTAATAGTTCAGCCAGAAATTTCCTTGAATATAGTGCTTCGAACGGTCAGCACAAAAGACTGTACTACTGCTATAAATCCTTCACCCCCCTGAAACCTCCATATATATGAATGTGATCCAGTTACTGACTATCAGGTCCCCTGGTATCACAAAAGCATGATTTGGAATGTGGTGGTGGAGTCCTTGGACAAGAGAAGTATGCTGAAATGAGTTCATGTATATAACCTTCCAGTGGGATTGACCCAAGACATTTTGCTGCCTGAGGTGAAGGATGAAGACTCCCGCACTTCAAGTCTGTATTCCAAAGCATGCTGGACTGGCAGCTGAGTCTTACCCTTAACAATGATAACACAATTTTCACAGGATAATGGCTCTTTAAACCCCCAATTTCCCCCATGTGATAAAGTCCTTATAGTTTTTAGTGTACAACAACGGAGGACCAAAGCTCACTAGTCACATGAGAGCTTGAAAAGTTGCTTCTTGGAAAAGTCAAACTAGAGCTTAGGAAAATTGCAAGTGGTCATGATTGTTAGAATATGGATGGGTTATACAGTCAAAGGTGAAATGTAACTTCTTTTTAACTTTCAACTGCAACAAGTTGGGATCCTATGCTTTTGAGATTGTTAAAGATGTAACCTCTTATGGCTGAACTGGACAAGTTCATCACAATGGATTTTACTTAGCTATCTTATTTTTCTTTTATATGCATTAATAAACTATGCTTTTGGACTTAAAATGTGTCTTCTTGACTGAGGAAGACAGGATCCTGAAGAAGAGAAGCTGAGCCAGTTGATGATAAGAGATACAAAGTGGCTGTGGATCACAGCAGCCAGCTTGTCCTGGAGATTCTGCTGGGTGTCAAAGAGCATCACTGCAACACCCATCATCTACACACTGACAATGATTGCCAAAGGATTCTGAGTGTTGTCCAGAAATAAACTTTTACATGATCCAGGCAAATCATATCTTTTGCTAGCCAGAGGTCTCAGTGACCAAGTTCAGTCCCCACTGATTTCAGCTAGTAAGGCTCAGGCAGTTGATGATGTGAAAGACCTCAGAGAATCTGGAGGGTTGCTGCCACTCAGAGTAGACAATACCAGCCAAAATGGACAAATAACCTGACAAGGATGTTAGGTAGCTTTCTGTGTACAGCACATTTACAAAGCAGAAACTGTGTGTTGACAATGCTGTTAATTGGCATCTTATAATGTTGATGTTTTCCTTCTGAAAGAAATGCCTGTCTATGTGATAAAAATGGTGAACTGGTACATTGTTGAACTGGTTCTAAATGGTGGTTGCATTGTAAGTCTCACAACATGATATCTTTATGAGAAGACAGAGCATCAAGACCATGCAAAAAACAAGAGTGTTTGGTTCTTATCAGGCTAGAAGATGGCCTTTCCACAAGGCATTAGAAACATGGCATGAGTGAAGCCCACCAGAGGGATGGTATTTGGTTGGCGTTCAGGAGCTAAAGGAGCAAGTGGGGCAGAATGTTTTTGGTGGGACTGACAGGTGGCATTGCATCAGGGAAAAGCACAGTAGTAGCTATACTGCAGGAACTGGGCTGTGCTATTATTGTTGCTGATGTGATAGCCCATCGAGTGGTCCAGCCATGCTTCTGGGCACACCAGCCTATTGTGTATTCCTTTGGTCCTGAGGTTCTCTTGGAGAGTGGTGAGATCAACTAACTGCAAAGCTCTAGGAAGTATCTTTTGTCCCAGACGGAAAAACATTGGCTGCTAAACTCACTCAGAGATCGAAAAGGAAATGCTGAAACAGATGTTGAAATACTTTCTGCTAGACCACAGGTATGTTATCTTGGACATCCCCCTCCTATTTGAAACCAACACATTGACCAGGTTCATAAAACATACAGTTCTTGTGTACTGTGACAATCCCAGCTGTCTCTTCTGATGCACAAGAACAGTTTGACTCAGGCTGAGTCAGAAGCACACATTGCTGCCCAGCTGCCCCTTGACCAGAAAGTCAAGCTGGCCAACCACACCAGTGACAATTCGGGAGATGCTGAAGCTACAAGGAGGCAAGTCCTGAAGTTGCATGCAGCACTGGAAGACTCCTTGGACTTCCTGTGGGTACGCCTGTTGGCTGTGGTAGCAACAGCTGGGGTTGGCAGCCTGGTGTACTGTATTTGCTACTGTGGCAACTTGTTTCTTAACTTGCCATTTCTATGCTGGGAAACAGAACAGAAATCCAGGCCCTTTAACTTGGTTTACATGACTAATGAACAAAATCCAGACAATGGTTTGGAAGCTAATTTTTCCCCAGTCACCCCACCTCCACCATTCAATCCTCAGAAATTATAAAAGAAGGCATCATTCCAGTCCCTCCAAAGTTGCTCTTGACTTCCTTTTCTCAGGTGCTTTTTCAAAAACAAAACACACTTGCAAGGCAACATGAATGGGGCCATGGCTTACTGAGAGGTAGGATGTGTGTAATAAACTCAGGGTCAAAACACAATTAGTGTATTAATTTTTGGCATGGGAATCAATTCAGAACAAAGCAGTAATGATATTGTGTGCTTTCTCCCCACAAATGGGTGAAGTCTGGAATTCCCCACCTTTTGAAAAGCTTTAATTTTTTTATGGGTCTTTGAGCATAAGATCAATGTCATATACAGAAACAGGTAGACATAGAGCTCAGCCATCATGTTGTATGTAGGGGAACTGACAAGTAAAAATCATTTCTAGGACTATCTAGATCAGGCGTAGGTAACCTTTCCCCTTTAAGGGCTGAGGGACTTCAGCTCCCAGAATCCCAGGAGCTATTGGCCAACATGGCTGAGGCCTCTGGGAGCTGAAGTCCCTTGGCCCTTAAAGGGGAAAGGTTGCCTACCCCTGATTTAGACCTTAGAACCAGACTGCTGTATGTAAGTTTTCAAGAGAATGTTTTGTTCCTGCATTTCATTTAACACCTTTTTATTGATATGTCTCACATAATCCAAATTTTGTACTACATATAGTCTTAGAATACAGCATTGGAAACATATGCCCAAGTTGGAACGTCCTCTTTTTTAAGCAAGGACTGGAGTAAAGACATCACTGAGAGTGCAACTACTAGTCTCTCTTGTTCATTAATAGTACAATTCTGAAAGCTACAAGTGTCACCCCAATAATGAAGAACAGACACCACTGAGGGAAACTGGCAAAGCTGTAGCAATTTCTTCTCAGTTACTCTTGAGATTTGGCTGTAGATTCAAAGGATACACAGATGGGGGGGGGGGGGGGGGCTGGAAGGAGGAAGAAGGAGGGAGAGAGGAGGAGTTGGCTCATATTCTACTGTGACCCAATTCCATACAAAGCATTTTGCAACAAAACACTTCTCTATCTACAAAGTACAAACAATCTTTGTTTTCAGTACAATACTTATCTGCATTTAGGCCAACAACAGCAGTGGCTGGCGTATTTTTATGGCTCCTGTTATCCTATTTATCCCTCTGTCTCTGTCTTTCCTCTGCATGCTTGGTTTGTTTCTCTTTCCTTCTATCCCCCTCTCCTTATGTTTACAGGCAGGCCAGAAAGACAGCAGGTATGGGAGGCTGCTGAGTCTGACCTGGACTTATGACTTTGAAAGAGAGAGGATCACATGCCAATATATTTGAAAGATCATAATTTTTGGAGCAAAAGAGGACAGGGCTCTGCAGGAGGATGGGGTGGGCAAAGTGCAGCTCATGGGCCACATGAACAGACCACATTTTGTGGCTCCTAAAGTACCTCACTAACCTCCCCTCACATTTTTAAAAACAATATTGGCATAATTTGGGGGTAACCTTAGACCCTGACCTATGCAGAAAGACCCCCAAATGTGTGAAAACACACACACAAAAAATACCTCCACTCCATGTCCTACCTTTTTCATTTCATTTCCTGTCCTATTTGGTAAATGACATTTTTTTCTCCAGTATATTTTATTTACGGTCACCCATTAAAAACCTATGGAATCACTGAGGTTGCCTGCTTTTAGCTATGCATAAATCAAGAAACAGCGAACTTGTTTGTTTCTGTGGAGAAACACCCCCATGACTCAGCCTCAGTTTTACTAGACAGAGGAGTACCTGAACAACAAGGACATTCCTTGAAAAAGTGTGTTACCAGTGTAATTGTCAAATTGAATAATTGCTTGCCAAAATGGAAAACCAGTCACACAGTACAAAAATGAGATCTACCACATTACTCCCCTTACCCCTATAACCACCACATATGGAAGTGGCCTTGACAGCTAGTGAGGAGGACTTGGTTAAAATAGTATGATGCATTTTATTTACAATACCATATATGCTTTTCCACAACTATACTATATTTAAACTGTTTTTCCTAACCCTGAATGTACAGGGGCTTGTTGTTGCTAACTGTCCTTGAGTCAACCCTGACTCATGATGTGGATAAGACATCTCCAAGACCCCCTATCATCCACTGCTCTGCTCAGGTTTCGCAAACTCAGGCCCATGACCTCCCTTAATTGAGTCTATCAATTTGGTGTGTGATCTTCCTTTCTTTCTATTACCTTCTACCTTTCCTAGCATTACTGTCTTTTCTAATAAATCATGACTTCTCATAATGTAGCCAAGTATGACAGCCATAGGACGTTTTCACACTGTCCTCCTAAAGCCGGGTGGAGCCATTCCGGAACGGGTCGTGCCGCCGATTCCGGAATGGCTCCGCCGCCGAAAGGCTAATTCCTGTTGGACAGCCGGAATTACCTTTCCGCCGCTTCAGCCGGAGTTATCGTTGGTTTGGCTGGAGTGACGCCGGACTTAGGGCTCTGTGCGTTTGAACACATGGAGCGAAAAGCCAGACGGACGCAGGGATGGTACCGGAAGGGGCGGGGTTTGCTGCCGCACGCGTCTGAACAACCGGGAAATGGAGCCGGAGTGAGGCCGGATGGAGGTAGGATTGCCTCCTCAAAAAGGCCAGTGTGAAAACGTCCATAGTTTGATCATCTTGGCTTTTTGCTGATGATGCAGGGAGAGTTCAGGTTTTATCTGTTCAAAGACCCATTTGTTTGTCTTTTTAGCTGCTCATGGTATCCTTAGCACTCTTAAAAGAACACTATTTGTTCTTATATCTTTACACTTTAGAATCTTGCCTAGTTTTTTCCTAGCTGCCCTTCCCATTCCTAGTATTTTTCTGATTTCTTGACTACAATCTCCATTCTGATCAATATTTGATCACAGATATAGGAACTATTTAACTATTTTGATTTCCTCATTGTCTAGGTTGTAGGAAGAAATTAAAATAAGTCTCTAAAAAGAAATAGATGTGCTATTTTTATGGACAATATTTTTGGAGCTGAAAAAAATCTAATGTACACATGAAGAAAAAAGGGATTGTACAATCAGCTTAGATCAGCTAATTTAACTTGAAAGTTAAATTGGTTTACATCAATACAACTGATCTATCAGTTAAAAGAATTAATTTAGATCAAGAAGCAGCCTAGTGTGGACAGGGCCTTAGGTTTCTAAAAATACAATCATGGCCTCCTAAATTTGAATCTACTGTTCTAAGCAGAGTTGGAAAAATTACCTATATGGGCTAGAACCCCCAGAATTTCAACATTAGCCCAGAAGCCATGCTGACTAAAGGATTCTGGGAGTCTTAGGACAAAAAAAGGAAGCTTTTCTTAGTTCTGCTTTTAAACAATTTCTCTAGGATGATCAGATTCAAACAAAAATGGGAGTGCTAGAGGATATGTAGTCAGTCCTGGTTCAATCTTCAATATGGAGATTATCGTACCACTAAAAAACCTGGCTTACCTCTCTCAAGTTGAATTCTAATTCGGGGTGCAGCCAGGTCCTATTGCATGTAATTTGCCACCAAATCCACTAACTGAATACAGCCTGGCTGCATCCAGGATCTCAGGCATGCTCAGCACGTTGCTTTTCAAAGTCGGGAGATTTTCAACTTTGAAAAGTGGCTTGCTGAGCGCACCTGGGACCCCGGATGCAGGTGAGCTGCATTTGGCCAGTGGATTTGGCAGTGATTATGTGCAACCTGGCTGCACCCTGAATTAGAATTCACCTTGGGAGAGGTAAGTTGGGCCTTTTTTTTTTTAGCAGTGTGATAATCTCCTATGATGAATTCAAATAATCAAGTAGCAGATGATTGAAAGGACTAAGAGTCTCCTTGCACAAGAAAACAAAGTGGAAAGGGAGCCAGGAAGTAGTGGTTTTCTCTGTGCCTTCCCACATGATGTCATAGTGCTTCAGTTCTCTTCCCACAGGAGATGGATGTAAAAGCATGCCTTTTGACAAACAGATTTTTCCAGGTAGACAAAAGATGTAGTTTTACAACCATCTCCCATGGGAAGAGAACTGAAGTGCTAGGATGTCATGTGGTAAGGCAAGGAGAAAGTCACTATTCCCCGTCTCCCTTTCCACTTTGCTTTCTTGTGTGATAAGGCTGTATGATCTTAGAGTATGACATTGTGAAGCAGCAACACCAGTCACAGTAGAGAATATTAAGTAGAGATGATTTTTTTTAAAAAAATGGTTGAGAAACATGTTTTTTGAGGGTAAAGAAACCATCAGGAGTCAAATCCTGGATTGATGGAAATATTCAGTATTTAGACTTGTGCAAAATTTTCATGTGGTTAATAGGTACAGAAAACAGTCTAAGGAAGACTCAATTTCTTCTAAATTTACCAAACAGCTAGAAAAATACATTTGGATCCTCCCTCTTTGTTTTCTACCCTTCATACCCATACAGAGAAAGAATTAGGATTTTTGTAAGTCTCTGTGCAAAGAAAAGGTGAAACACTACTGTTTGTCGTTCTTTATGCTGAACCAATAGAACACAAAAGTCCCATTTCAACATAACAGCAAAATCTGATCTACCTGACAGGGTGCTTGTGAGGATAAAGTAGGGAGGAGGAAATCCCTGTATGTTTCCTTGATTCCATTGTTGGAAAGGCAACTAATAAATAACAAAGCAAATAAAAACCCCTATCACAGAAAAGATGAACAAGAAAACAGAAGAGCTTTCTTTGTATAGCAAAATCATAGGATGTGCTCTGTAAATCATTTTGCAGCTTGGCAGTTCTTCATAAAGGGTTGCCTCATTGGACTTTCAGCGTTTGCTGACTGAAGACCCCAGTCCTCCATTAGCTGCTTAACACATCTACCCCTCCCCCCACCTCTTTACCAGAGTCATAACAGTTTTGACACACCACAAGTGTTGAAAATACTGCTACGCTGAGGCTTTCTCCAGGGACCTCAACATTTTGCAACTGAGGGCAGAACTGGGAAAAAGTTTGTCCTCACTCAGGGCAACAAAAACTAATACAAGATAAGGGATAAGATATTTCCAGTTATTCTCCTCCTTTTCAAGCTGGACACAATGGTTCTCTCTGAGGGTGCACCTTCACTGTAAAAATAATGCTGTTTGACACCACTTTAAGTGCTTTAGCTCCATCTTATGGAATTCTAGGATTAGTAGTTTTACATGGTCTTTAGCTTTCTCTTCCAAAGAATGCTGCTGCCTCACAAAATTACAAATCCCAGGATTCTATAGGATGGAGCCATGGTAGTTAAAGTGGTGTCAAACTGTATTATTTCTACAGTGTGGATGCACCCCAAGATTCTATGCTTTCTCTAAGGATGGAAGGTGATCTTTTGTTAGTTGCTTTAATGCGACTGTTTGGGGGAAAACCTAATGCTTGAGGGGGTTCATGGCACAGGCTTTCTGATGGACTCTCCTTTAGGCCTGTGGTGGGCTTATCTAGTACTACTTTGGTTGGTGCAAAATATAC
This sequence comes from Phrynosoma blainvillii, assembly GCA_026167975.1. NCBI lineage: Eukaryota > Metazoa > Chordata > Lepidosauria > Squamata > Phrynosomatidae > Phrynosoma > Phrynosoma blainvillii. The sequence continues at coordinate 64,168,004 of JANUYF010000003.1, read as the reverse complement.
ATTATTTCAGTTATTCATAATGTCCTTGAAGACAACGATTCTCCATCAAGCCAATTTGAGGGAAATCCAAATGGAAACCATTTTACTGCCTGATACTATGCACCAGGTCTTTCTTTTTAAAAGGGGGCATGTAGCAGGCTTTGGTGATGGGCTCCAACAGCTGGTACTGACAAGGCATTGTCTCAAAATCTTTTGGAAATGTCAGAATTTGCTGTTTCCTTACTTATGGAAAACAATCTGAATACGCAAGCAATTGCAAAATGTAAAACCCTATGCAATTGTCTGTGAAGTGTATTCAATCCATATGTGAAAAAAGGAGTGGACTACTCCTGCATTCTCAGTCCTCACTTTTGTCAGTCTCCTCATGTGGAGATCAGTTAGCTTTAACAGAATTTCCTCTATGGGTGGATACATGCAATGTGATTGGGGACCTTGTGTTTTGTGTGTGTGTGTTTTTCCCTTTTGATTCATGACTGCACGGAGAATGTCCACATATAGAGGAAACTCTCCTGTTGAGACTGATCTTTATATAAGGATAGTGACAGAACTGTGGGTGGAGATGGGCCATGACACCCCTTCCCTCCCCTCATTCCATTCTTCACATGTTGATTTACCATACTGTGATAACAAGAGTAAGCCCAAAAGCTGATGGAGGGGAAAGCTGGCTCACCCCTGGGTGTTCCCGATTTCTGGGGAGAACACACTGACCACACCTCCAGCTATCACAATGGGCTGACAACTGATGTGCGATCTACACCACTCCCTTCTGGCTGTGATGACCAACCCACCATAACAGAGCAATCACCTACAACCTGCACTATGCTATTATTTTTTCTGTTCTGCTGAGTATGGAGACACTCCACTAGCAGCAGCCAATCATGTCCCTCACTCCGCCCAGACATTAGCTCATTGGATATCCCACACAACTGTTTGCTCAATTGCACAATTGATCAACTGCCTATATGGTGTATTGGGACACATATTAACACATTAGCACAGCATGAGCATGGATCCCCCCTTTATCTTGCTTGCCTTCTGCAGTTCACTGACTAGAGCAGATGGTTGCCACCATGAAGGGCCAGTTTGGGGCAATCGAAGCCCTCCTGGACCAATGCACACATGTCCATCCATGATATCCCTCCTATACATACCCCTTTCTCCCCTTTTCCCCATTCCCCTCTGTTGGACCAGCCAGTTTATTAATGTTTATATTAAATCTATTTTATTGTCGGTAATCTGATATGTTTATCCCCATTTTGCTTCACAGGGTGTGTGGTGGGTCAATGGTGCAATTGACCACTTGTGTGCTTGCATGATTGATTCATGAGCAGGTAACAAAAAAAAAAATTATGGCCAGAAATGGGTGGTAGTGTGGGAGCCCAAAATTAAAAATGCTGTAGCCTATATGGGAATTTCCAGCTAGCAAGGGGGTGGCAGCTTGCCCAGTCTAGGCACTTGCTTCTGATGGCTCCACTGGCTGCCTGGCTCCCATCTCTGTACTGGCACATAGTCTGCACACTTATGCAATAGTTTGCACCTTTTGACATGAACCAGAGCAATCAGAATTTTTTTTGTCTGATGTTAAGCCATGGAGCATGGCTTAGGATCATTTCTCTGCTGTCTCAGCCATGTGTGCCATCTTGACAGATGAGTTCTGAAATGGGGTAGGGCCATTTCTTTCAGCCCATGCTGGGAAGCCTCTAATACAAGTTACACTTTGGATTACTTACAATAAGTGGCACACAATGGGTTGATACTGTTTTGTAAAGTCAGTTGTATAGTGGTTTCACTAGGTAATGAATGCATGGAGAAATGCTGTCTAATAACAACTCATAATCCTTTCCTATCCCGATAACACAAAGCTCCATAATAAGTTACCATGAAAACTACTCTGAAATAACAAACTTGTAAGCAAACAATAAGAAAAAGATGGTGTTTCACAATGTATGGAGAACTTCCTCACTTCACAGTCATCATTCTCTCCAAAACAGCATTCATTTCTAGCAGTTGCATGCTTACATGTCCACATACAATATCTGTGCTGTTACTGAGCTACTGAACAGCTATGCCTTCAATCACATGTTAGTAATGCTCAATTTATAGGATTGAGATGTACGGTCCGTTTGACAACAAAGAGTCTGAAACCCCGAAATGGTGCAATTAAGGCTTTGTCAGTGCGTATCTGTCTTGAAATACCCCCACTGAACTGATGCAGGAAAGCTATCCATTCTTCCCCTTTTCAGGGAGGCCAAGAATGACTTTTTAAAAATGTTTCATGAGATCTCAAATTCTTTTATCCAAGGAAATATGTTAATTGTTATTCTACATGAGTGGAGTCACACTCTTCTCATAATCATGGTTGCATCTGGAATTCTGAGGGTGTGTTGTGTCCACTATCACAAAATGGTTGCCTGTGTGTGTGAGAGAGAAGGAGGGAATAACAGTGTGTGCAATATCTAAACAGCATTTAATATGTACATAAAACCACCTTCATTTTATTTACAGATGAAGAAAACTGTCTATGACTAGAAACAAACATTTAAGAATGGACTATTGTTCCAGCCTATTATAATAAATTCTGAATTTAACACCACAATGCTCAGATTAGTACAGTGTTAACGATTAAGGTTTTGTTTTTTTTAAACTGCAAGACTGCAATAATATTTTTGTGCATGTTGCTTGATGACTGAAGCTTAAGTGGTGTGTGTATGTGCAATGAAACTAGATTTTAAGGTGTAAAATTGCATACAATAAATGGCTTCACAGCCTTAAAAGCAAAGCAGCGGAGAATTTCACAGAGCTGAGATTAAAAAAAAAATACTAAAAAAAAATTCCTAAGAGAAAAACTATAGAGTCTTTTTACAACACGTGAAACAGAGTCACAATCAATACCACTAAATATTTAAGACAGCAAATATATTAATAATTTGCTTCCCTAAACAAAGAATTAGGGAGTAATGGCAAAACAATGGAGCAGTAAATGAAGGGAGCAAGTAGTAGGGGTAATATGGGCCCACCAATTTTGGAGAACACTACAAAGTTAGCAACTACTATCCGCATTTCTCCTTTTTTCAGAATCAGGCACTTGATATATTGGTCATCTGTAGTCACCTCAGTTAGGGGTGAAACAGAGTGCCCCAAAAGGATGGATCAGGGCCACCCTGGAGTTGCTTGCCCTGGAGCTGTGGCAACCACGCATCCCTAATCTGCCCCAGTGCAGCAGTTCTGAATGGCCCTTTGAAAAGGAGCATTTTTTTTACCACTCCTTTTCAGGGCAGCTCTTCTGGGTTGGGATGGCTTCTGGGTGGCTTCCAGGCAGCTTAGGGCATGTAATTGCCATGCCCCCAAGCCACGCAGAAGCAGGCTTTTTTCACCTGTCTGTTTTGGGCCTTAGTGTCTAATATGCCAGAACAGTAGAAAGAGGCTAGTTTCCCAGATTTCACTTGCATTTCTGTGATGTTTTCAGAGACCTTAGGACAAGCAATAGCTCTTTTATTGTTGATCTCTTGTGCGCATTTTGCACAAGGGTTAAGCAAACTGGTACTCATCATACATATAGGTGATGTCAGGTTATCTAGCCCTGTTTTTTCCATGGATGCCATCAGAAATAGCCTTTCTGAAGAACATAATAACAGTCTATTTCTAGGAACAATTAAAAATGCTGGTTATGACTTATAAAGTCCTACATTATTTAGGTCCAGGTTATTGGTCCGATTCAGGATGAGATGCTCTGGAGAGATCCTTCTCTCAGTCTCCCTACTTTCATAGGAACATTTTAGTGACTGTCCCTAAGCTAGGGTTACCATACATCCTTCTTGTCTCAGGGGCAGGACAGATTGCTGCAAAAGGGCAGATTGGGGCCACCCTGGTGCCCTGGTGCCACTCGGCCTGGTGCTGCATCAAACACATGCTTTGGCCCCAATCCACCCTGTAGCAAATAGGGTGGCAACAGATTCTCCCTCCCAACCTTAAAAACTATTGTGATGCTTAATGTCAACTTTGGGCCTTTGTCCCATTGTGAAAATATTGTAATCCTTAATTTGAAGGAGCAGAATTGGAACTTTCACTCTTGCACTTTGATAGTGTCAGTTGGTTTCTCTGTGAATTCTCCATTGTAACATAGATCTTCTAGGATATGAGAAATCTTAAAATTATTCTTAAAGGTGATGTTGATCAACCTGATGGTCTGATGTTTCAATCCTAAGTAAAAGTCTGTAATGACTGATGGTGATGGTCGTCATTGTGAATAAACTGCTAGTACAACAATGGCCAGCCGACTATTCCCTCTTCTTCACTGGTGGCTTTTAAGCTGGCTGTATGTCTTAAATAGCCTATTTTAAGATTCCCTAGTTTCATAAAAAGTAAGCCAATGAAAGGATTAAACTAATTAAAAAATGTGAAGTCCATCTTCAGAGCCATAACTTCCCACATGATCCAAAACACAATAGAGCTGAGGAGGCTTGTTGACTCCAATAATTTCTATGAACTAGGAAGGGACTCAAGAACTCATCCCCACAAAAATAAAGTAAAATACAAAGAACCTACTGTTCTCACAACAAAAGGTAAAACTCCTCCTTTCAGCTTAGCTTTCTCCCTAAACACTATTCTCAAGCACCAATAAATCCAATACTGAACAAGCTGCACATACTATTCAGACTACACTTTCTTCTGTATTCACCCCTGTCTAGGAAGAAAATAAAATGTTAAAGAAAATCATGCTATAATTTGTAGTCCTGTTTCTTGATTATTGTGTGGTGGTCTCTTAGAGGGTTAGCTATAAAAACTGAAATTTTAAGATGTGCTGTCTTTAATTACACATATGTTTTACAGGAGTTGCACATATTTCTCTCTATTGTATGGGTCTTTTGTGACTGTACACAAGGCAGCACAGTTGCTATGGTACTTAGCACAATCACTTTGGGTTTAAACTATAAGGATTATTGCAGAGCTTTGGAATTCTGGGAATAAACTGATCCACCACTTTCCAAGGGGACATAGAAAGAGAGAGAGAAAGAGAGGTGAGGGGAAGGAGGGGTTGGAGAGAGAAAGAGAGAGAGTAGGGAGGAGGGGAAATGAAAGGATATTATTTTTTTGTATCTGTCATTTTCCTGCTATCTCCCATATGACTTCTTAATCCATCAGAATGCTGGGAAGATAATGTTTTGGGCGAAATAACATGAGAGAGAGGATAGACTCCCAAGGACCAATATCTTTATTGCTCGGAGGATAAACGGATTATGTCAGCCATTTTCTGTTGCTGACAGCTTTTCTTATTAACCGATTTTATTTTTTAATCTTCCAGGGAAGAAATATGGTTTTATGTCACAATAAAACGCCGGTCACATCTAATTCTGCCCTCAAACAAACAGATTTCTGAAAGCCTTGCAGAGAAATTTGAAATAACTTTAAAGAGGGGTTTTTTGGATAAAGTCTTTATCCAGAGGCTTGTTCAACTGCAGTGTAAAAGGTTTAGAGTGAGAGAGGGAGAGGGAGTAAGAGAGAGAGGGAGAGGGAGAAGAGAGAGAGAAGTCCCTCACAGTTGTTTTCCCCCCGTTGATCCCCATTAAAAGAAACTCTTCATTGTGATGTACTCAAGGAAATGCAGCTCAAATGAAAGAGTCATATGAATGTTAACAAATATGGCTATTTGTGTGGCTTATGCTCTCCGCTGGGCTTAGAGATGTTGCGTGTGACACCCAGAGAATGAAGGAAGCAATCATTAGAATCCCAGCAACCTGCTTAACCGCCTTCTTTCAGACTCTCCTTTTTGATCTGACACTATTTTTTCCTCTTCAGTTTTTCTGGGATTACTGTGGAAGATGTTAATAAAGTATTGCATACATTGTGTAGGCAGAAAGATAAGAAAGTCTCTTTGGATGAAACTTTGAAGTTTTCAGCAATTCACACGTATACTTGTTGCTCCTCTTCCCTCCCTGCACATCTCCCTGTGGATTCAAAAGATCCCAAGGTTTTATTTCTGCGTTCACTTCTTCCAAAGGCTCACAATGGAGCATCTTATGTGCTGTCCTGTCAGGAGCAACATGAGACACCATTAAGCTAATCACACATGCTTTCTTATGGATGTCGCTCTTGACTTGCCCTCATTTAAGAGGCTGCTCCACTCACAGATCCAAATTTTCTTCCGTTCCACAATATAGGATGCTACTTTCCCTGTTATGACAGTAAATTGTATATAGGGAGCATGATGAAAGGTGAAATGGAGGCTATGGAAAGCTTTTTAAATGTTGAAAAAGATACTTTCCCTCACTTTCAGTGTCCTATTCTAAGGCATCACAGCTTTCTCAGTTAGCAAATTCTGCTTAGATAAAAATTTCAGCTAGCCAAAAAGTAAATAATAACTTTATACTTCTGTAAAAGTCAACTTCATGATTTTGGCTAGAATTGGATGTACAAATGATTAACAACATTCAACACATTTATACCGCAATCAAAAAATTCAGCAACATTTCCAGAGGAGTACCATAATAGAACATGAGCCTAACTGGCTATGATGGTGAAAGACTGAAGTTGTGCTGAATCCAAACACCTCATAAACAAGGGGTGCTGGAAATTACTTAGGAATACCCTTGTTGCCTTTATGTTTGGGTGTTCCTGGAGAAGCTTGGGATCTACAGTAACTTGGTTTCTCTCTTTTCCTGCCCCTCTTGGTCCCCTCTGGCTCTTCTGCCTACATATCTTATCCAGCAGAACAGTTCTGCTGGCAATTTGCTCTTTTTGCTAGGTATCTGAGATCAACCACAGAAAAGGGTTCTGCCAGCAGAAGGACATTTGTGCCAATAGATGAAGTTATGCTCTTATCCTAATCCTTTACAGGGAATACATTTTTGTGTTAGAATTGTGCTGTAAATCTATTATAGTTGAGAAAACAATGAGGAGCTTCGTGGCACTTTAAAGAAGAAATGTTCAGTGGGACTTCAATATCCTTGGGGGATCCATTCTGGACTCCTCCATGGATACCAAAATCCACATGACCTCAAGTTCCATTGTCCCTAATGGTGGCATGTGCACACTGTTAGCGTGGTGACGCAGCGCATGGGAACCATGTAACGTGAAGCACCAGGATCCAGACTGTCTTCGATGAAGCAGGCAACGCTGTCAGCTACAGGAAAACTCCTTTCCCCTCCAGACAGAGCAGAGAGAGACTCAGCAGATGTCTCACTAGGAGGCTTTTAATCTTCAGACGTTCTATGTACAAAGGCTATGTACAACGATACACCAACACACTCTCCAACAATCTCCACCTTCCACAATCAACCTTCACATGTGTCCAGAGACTTGTCCCTTATATAGCCAGTGTTCCACATGGATTTCTGGCCCTGCCTCTTCCTTTTGGACACCTGTCAATCATTAGTATAACACATCATGTTTGCAGCCCTTTTTCAGCATTTACTGTGCTTTGCAGCACCAAGTGACTCCCTGTCATTATGTCACCTCCTGTTTCATCAGCCTTGATGCTGCATGACTCAGCAGTGGCCAAATGCTTAGTCATCATGGCTGCTGCCATTCACCACATTGTGCATTTTTCACTGAAACATTCCAACATTCCCCTCCAAAATGAACAATGTGTGCACAATTTTTACTTTTACACTTCTCATGTAGTGTGTTCTTTTCTATCATGGAGTGTTTACCTGTGGCTCCCCTTTCTGTTTCCCTTTTGTGACTTATCCCACCAGCCTGACGTTTCTAATGTCCTCTTGCTGTGTTTCAGTGCTCTGGCCTCTGTCTGTGCCACTGTCAAACCTGACCTGTGTGTGCCCCAGAATTTAGAACCCCGTTCTAGATCTCCGAGCTCTGGTCTAGATCCACGAACCTCGTTCTTTTCCTCCAGCAGCACTCTCCTGATATGCACTTCACTGGAAACTGTCCACCACTGCAGGCACATTTCTTCATCTGATGCAACTGCACCCTGGTCTGCATCTACCTGCCATCCTGGCCTAGACGATCTTACCACTCTGCCAACTTCTAGGCTGCACCTACAGCTCTCCAGAGCCCTGAGCTTCCGCTGCTGCTCCTGGTGTCAAACCTAGCTCCGAGGCCAACCACTCATGCCTCTCCACCTGCAGAGCCTTTGTGAGGATGTCAGCTACATTGTCCTCCGAACAAATGTACTCAAGTCTCAGAACGCCATTCTGGACCAACTCCCTCACATTCATATACCTGACACCTTTATATTTCGTTCGGTTCTTCAGGTTCTCCACCTCTGACATGGCAATGCAGGCCTGTGAGTCCTCATGCACGACCGTTAGTCCTGTGCATGCCTCATCTAGATCTTCCAGCAGCTGTCTTATCCATTGCACCTCTCCTGCCATTTCGGACAAAGCTGCAAATTCAGCTTCCGAGGTACTCAGTGCCACACAGCTCTGTTTCCTGCCTCTCCAAACCACTGGACTGTCTGCGTACCTGATCAGCAAATCTGTCACTGATTTCCTATCGTGTAATTCAGATGCAAAAGAGCTATCTACAAAACAATCCAGCTGTGCTCCAGATCCCTGTAGCACAAGCTTCTGCTCCTTGCTGCCCTTCAGGTACCTCAATACCCTTTTCACCGCAGTCCAGTCCTCCAACTTGGGATTGCTTACTCTACGGCTCAGCACGCCAACAGCAAAGGCTATATCTGGCAACGTGTTATTGGCTATAAACATTAAACTGCCAATAACCGACCTGTACAGATCAGGATGCTCAAACACCCTGTCAGACTCTGTGCTACTTGTGAACCCTGGTGTTATGGGACTCCTAACCACCTTTGCACTCTCTAGCCCACATTTCTCTAGCAACCTCTGAATCTTTTTTGTCTGACTTAGCATCAATCTGCCATCTGCTCTTCTCTCCACTTCTATCCCAAGATAAGACTTGAGGTTCCCTAGGTCTTTTAGAAAAAATTTCCTTGCCAGCTCATCCTGCACGGCCTTCACCTCCTGCTCCATCTGAGCAGCCACACAGAGATCATCTACATAGATGACTAAAGTCACCCCTCCTCTCCTATACACACATGAGTCTGCCACACTCCGTATGTATCCAAGACTTACTAGGTCCTTGTGGATGCACCTATTCCAGCAGCGCGTACTCTGCTTTAGGCCATAGAGGGCTTTCTTGAATCTGTAGACCCTGCCCTCCTTGCCATCATCAAACCCAGGTGCCTGTTCCATATACACCTCCTCCTCAAGCTTGGCATTGAAGTAGGTGGTCTCAAAATCAAAGTGCCTCACTATCTGCCCTTTCCTGGCAGCCACTGCAAGCACTAATCTGAGACTTTCTGGCTTGGCTGTAGGAGAGAATGTCCTGTCATAACTCTGAAATTTCTGTTGAGAGAAACCTCTTGCTACTAGCCTGGCCTTGTACTTCTGGGTCCCATCAGGCATCTCTTTCCTTTCGTAGACCCACCTGCAACCTACAACCTTCCGGTCTCCTGGGCTGGCTACCTCCTCGAAAACCTCTCTCTTCACTAGTGAGTCAAACTCACTCTCCATGGCCTGGAACCACTTCTCTTGTTCCTCTCTGGGAAAACTGAGAAGCTCCTGGAAACTCTCAGGTTCTTCTGCCACTGCAGCACACACCCTAGCATTCTGTACTATGAAATGCTGTGGAGGCCTTCTCACCCTTTGTGTCCATCTGGGGATGATCACTCTTGCCTTACCCCTCTCATCCTCACTGTCAGTGCTGCTCTCTACACCCCTGTCTGTGGTTGTGGGTGTTGACGCCTCACTCTTGGGTGTTGTGACAATGGGAGCTTGGGTGCCTGTGAGCTGGCTAGAAGTACTGGGCTGACTCTCTGTAGTGTCTTTTGGTGTTTCCACCCCTCCATTCCCAGTACTGCCACCACCCTGTTGTCCCAGTCTGATGAAGACTTCCTGATTTGAGTGGATTCTCTCCCACCCCGAGTGCCTTTCAAAATTCGCACTCCTGGACAACATGATGCACCCACTTCCCAGATGGAACCTATAGCTGTTCCCCTCATACCCCACAAACATCAATCTTTTCCATTTGGGGTCGCCCTTCTTCCAGAACCTCTGGGGAACCAACAAATTGGCAAATTGCCCAAATACCCTCAGGTATTTCAGATTGGGTGGCCTTCCATACAACATCGGGCCTAAAATAAGAAGAAGAGCCTCCCTCCATTACCATCTGATGTCATCTGGGGGAGAGACACTAGGCCGAGCACCATCGGGCCTAAAATAAGAAGAAGAGCCCTCCCTCCATTACCATCTGATGTCATCTGGGGGAGAGACACTAAGCCCAGCACCACCCAGTCTAAAATAAGAAGAACTCTTATTTCTTAAATGATGGGTGGGATTTTATGTTTTGTTTAATGGAAATTGTAATATTGTAAGCCGCCCCGATTGCTCTGCAGAGGGGCAGGATATAAATAAAAAGTATTATTATTATTATTATTATTATTATTATTATGTAGTATGGGGTTTGCTGCACCTCGGAATGCCACAGTCAGTTGCTTATGTGGCATGCCGCCAAGACTGACTCCCCCCAAAGACCTTCTGGAGCTTCAGCATCCAACAGCATACAGTCTTTGAGTTGGGTCAGCATGCCTATCTTCCTCTCGGCTAGTCCGTCCTTCTAGGGCATCACAGGGTTGGTGATGTTGTGGCGGATGCCCTTCCGCTTCAACCAGGTCTGTAGGCTGAAAGAAAGACACTCACCACCCCGGTCTGTAACAAGGGAGCCCACCTTGAAATCAAATTCCCTTTCAACTCTCTCCACCCAGGCCTTGAATGTGGGAGCTGCCTGATTTTTCTCCTTTAGAGTAAAGGCATATGTGTACCTCGTATGGCAATCCACAATTACCATAAGGTACCTATTCCCACCTATAGACTTGCTATAAGGACCTGCTATGTCTGCATGATCTACCTGAAATGGCCTCTGGGTGGTGCACTTGCTCCTTTTTGCAACAGGGAAGGCTTTCAGCTTAATCCTGCTGCATACAGTGCATTCCAGGTGGCTACTGCAGTTCTCCCACTTAAGCCCAGGACATACCCCCTTCAGCTTGTCCAAACTGTTGAACCCGGCATGCCCTAGGACCCTGTGTAGGTAGTGCACACAATTGGAGTGCAGTGGCACATTCCCAACTGTGGCACACTCTGCCTGGGAATCCAGAAAGTATAACTTGTTGTGCCTGTGTGCTTTGGCACAAACCTGCCCCCCTCTAGTGATGAGGCACTCATCCCCCTCAAACTGCACTGCATAGCCCTCTGAAACTAAGACTGAGACACTGATCAAACAGTTTTGTAACTTGGGGGCACAGAGGACATTCTCAAAATCCCTTTCAAACCCAGGGAAATGCACAGTCCCCATGTCTCTGATTTGGCTGGAACCTCCATCAGCCAAACCCACTCTGCTAACACTGGAGGGCTTCCTATCCTTCAGCAAGGACCTCTTGTTGACGATGTGATGTGTGGCTCCACTGTCAATCATCTAGAGATGTGTGTCAGCATCTGCATGATGGGCCTTAGAGTCACTCTCCTTGACTGCCAAAACAGCCCCTTTCCTGTTCCCAGGAGACTGGCGTGGTAGCTGTTTCCCTCTGGCAGCTGGTGACCTCCTGCAGTTCCTTTGAAAATGTCCTGGCTGTCTGCAAGAGAAACATCGTTTTGCTCTGCAAACATCTGCATTCTCAGTCTCTTGAACTGCTTCTGGTGGTGTGGTTGTTGTTGTTGTTGGCTGGACCTGTTGCTGTCTCTGAATACCAGCTTCAAAACGCCATCTCTGGCATTCCTCCAAAACACGTGTGGTCACTAGGTCTACAGAAAGTTGGGTCTCTGGCACCCCCTGGAGGCTGTACAGGATATGGTCAAAATCTGACGACAAACTGCTCAGCAAAATGTGTGCCTTCTGCAGCCTTGACGACTCTATTGCTCTAGCGTGTGCTTCCAGGAATAGATGTTTCATTTCAGCCAGGTGCTGCTCTGCAGACTGGCCTTTGACCATTTTACATGCATACAGTCTCTTTGTCCAAAGCATCTTTGACAACGAGGAATCAGACTGATGCACACTCTTCAAAGCAAGCCAAACCTCCTGGGCAGACCCTTTATCTCGCACATGGTCCAACTGGCTGGGGTCCAAACAAAGACAGATAGTCGCACAGGCTCTCCTGTCTATTTGTGCATTCTTGGAATTTAGACCCTCTTCCACAGGTTCCCACAGCCCCTCACGGACCAGGGTAGCTTCCATGAAACTGCCCATTGCGAGTAATTCTGATCAGTCAATTTAGGAAACTTTATGCCTCCCATTCTTGCAATTAGACAAAATCAACAGCACAGCGTTGGCAGCCTTCCCAGCTTTCACTATCAGTAACGGATAAGGGCAGCTAAACAGCTAGGCTCTTAACTCTTTGCCGACCGGCACTTTAGATAGTTGAAAGCAGCTCTTCTGGATGCAGACAAAGTGACTTACTTTCATCTAGTCAGAACCTCTGGCACAGACTGGGCCCATAACCAGCGTTAGCGTGGTGACGCAGCGTGTGGGAACCACGTAACGTGAAGTACCAGGATCCAGACTGCCTTCGATGAAGCAGGCAATGTTATCAGCTACAGGAAAACTCCTTTCCCCTCCAGACAGAGCAGAGAGAGACTCAGCAGATGTCTCACTAGGAGGCTTTTAATCTTCAGACGTTCTATGTACAAAGGCTATGTACAACGATACACCAATGCACTCTCCAACAATCTCCACCTTCCACAATCAACCCTCACATGTGTCCAGAGACTTGCCCCTTATATAGCCAGTGTTCCACATGGCTTTCTGCCCCTGCCTCTTCCTTTTGGACACCTGTCAATCATCAGTATGACACATCATGTTTGCAGCCCTTTTTCAGCATTTACTGTGCTTTGCAGCACCAGGTGACTCCCTGTCATTATGTCACCTCCTGTTTCATCAGCCTTGATGCTGCATGACTCAGCAGTGGCCAAATGCTTAGTCATCATGGCTGCTACCATTCACCACATTGTGCATTTTTCACTGGAATATTATTCCAACACACATAAATGCACCACCATTAGGGACAATGGGACTTCATGGCCAGGTGCATATGCCGGCATTGGGGACAACCTGTGGCTTGCTGTCTGTGGATGCTTAAATCCATGGATGGCAAGTCTGCAGATACAAGGATCCCACTGTATTATGGCATAAACCTTCATAGGCTAGAATTCACTTCAACAGGTACATTAATGAAGAAATAAAATGCAATACTAAATTATAAATGTACAGGTGGGTCATGGTGGGAAGTTGTAAACAGAAAGTTTAGACGAAAAGAAAATTTAGAAAATGCTGATTAAAAATGACTTTACTGATGCCCATTCAAAAAGTAGTTGGTGGTAATAACATAAACAACTAAGCAACAAAACTAATTAACATATACATTGTGATCAAATAATGACAGCAAAAATCCATTTGCTAGTCCCAACAAGTAGTGGAGACCCACAATGTTTGCATTGACTCAGGAAGGCTACTCAAGTTGAGATAAACAAATGGATTTAGACCATTGTCATATTCAGAGCAATAGAGATCTAACTGAACTTCTTGATAACTTGCAATTGAGCAGTTTAATGTGGCAGCCAACCTTTTGAAGTTCCTTTGCTCAAAAGTGACCACCTTAGGCCCGGTGATGGAGTGTCCTGAAAGACTGAAATATTTCTCCACTTCTTCTTCTTCTTCTTCTTCTTCTTCTTCTTCTTCTTCTTCTTCTTCTTCTTCTTAAATTGCAGTTTCTTTTCCTGATATTGGATTCATGTCCATCTTCTCTTTTGCTTAAAGAATGGTGGCTTTTTTTGTCTTATGTAGAATTCAGATGGACATTGCTGCCAGATGATAGTATATATCATGTTGGAAGATGAGCTGGTGAATAGATCCTTGATATAATTTGATCCTGTAACAATATTGCTTGAATAGAGAGACAGAGCTGGCATCTCCAAGTTAATTGCAGGGTCTGCTCCCCCTGCATTTGTGTTTCTGTCTTGTGGTCTGGTATTGGTACACTACCAGTATAAGCAAAATAGAAGACAGCTCCATGTGCTGATAGATGGTCACTTCTTTATTTTTTTTATTGCTTTACCAAGCTCAGTGCAGTTCAGCCTCTACCAAAATTTGGACTTCTTCAGGGTCTTCAGTATAAAATACAACATAAAATCCCATTAAATATATTAGCCTGGACAACACAAAATCAGTTATATTCTCTACAAGCATATAAAATACTTCGTTCAACATGTCAAAGTGTACCAGAGGGTTTTTTTGTGGGGTTTTCAGGCTGTGAGGCCATGTTCTAGAAGAATTCTTCTAGAACATGGCTCACAGCTTGAAAAACTCATAAAAACCTATGTACATACATATTTTCAAACAGAAATTTTTGGAGTTTTATAAGACACTCTCCAAAAGATTGGACCACTAAACAGAGACTACCATTCTTTCTTATTTATACATGAACACAGGAAATCAGGAGAGAAAAGAATCTCTCAGAAATCATTGGCTCCTAGTCCCCTGTCCCTTATTTTGTTTCCATAATAGGAAGGAAGGAAGGAAGGAAGGAAGGAAGGAAGGAAGGAAGGAAGGAAGGAAGGAAGGAAGGAAGGACTGGGTAAACCATGGATGAAACCTTTTCTACAAGTTCCTGTGATCTCCCTGTTTGTTTAAAAAAAAAACATTTTGAAAATCAGTCATTTTGTTGCTCATAAAATGCTGTGAACTTCAACTCAGTGTTACATTAGGATTTTCAAAAGATCCTGGCATCACCTGGAGAAACAGGCTGATTGTTGTTGCATAGTTTAGCCATATTGAAGCATCTTTATGGTACAATTCTTTGCACATCTGCTCGGAAGGATATCTCATTAAGTTCAATTAACTTATTTTACTTGTAAGCAGCTTTGACTCTTTATTTTGGGGAAAAGGTGGGGTTTAGATAAAGGAATAGTAGTAGCTGTTATTATGATCATGATTATTATCCAGTGAGACTTATTACCAAAATGGTGATCCCTACTTAGACAGGAGTTTGTGGTACTGAGCTTAATGGGACTTTCTTCTATGTGGAAATATAAAGGATTCCACTATTAATCCCTTTGATTTCAGTAGGATACTAAGGGAACAATCCTATGGGGAGGTTTTTGAACAGACTCGAGGGAGAC
Organism: Phrynosoma blainvillii; assembly: GCA_026167975.1. NCBI lineage: Eukaryota > Metazoa > Chordata > Lepidosauria > Squamata > Phrynosomatidae > Phrynosoma > Phrynosoma blainvillii. The sequence continues at coordinate 64,152,864 of JANUYF010000003.1, read as the reverse complement.
GAATAGAAGCTACACTCTCTCTCATTGGAATAAACAGAATTTTAAAATGACTTGTTTGCCCTTGGTATTCCAAAGTGAAACGCTCAACCAGAAGATTCAGATAGATGAGCTGATGCTCTTACAAAAACAAAAAAATATGTATAAATAAATAAACAAATAAATCAGTGAATGTTCTTTTTAATGACTCATTACAGTCACATTAATAATGCTTATAATATTAGATAATTACTGTAAATATGATAAAAGGATGATGCATGCTGATGGAAGTCTTAAGTAGGCTTAAATGGGAGGAAATCCCCCTCACTGTCTTGGCATATATGTATCTCTAAAATGGATGCTAGAACAACTTATGTGCATGTGAAAACACATAGAGTGTAAAAACAGAGAAATTTGCACATTATGTACACAGAATCTATGGGTTAATGATACTTTTTATTGCTTTATTTTTAATCATCTGTATCATTTACAGATGATTTATTTATTAAATTTATATCCTGCCTTTCTGCCAAAATGTAAGTAAAATAGAATTACACTAAAACCAGAAACGCAATTTTAAAAAATAAATCTCTCTGGCTTTTCTTCGCAAATGAAGATTCAGGAAGGACTCATCCCACGCTTTTTGCAAGCGCGCTGATGACTAAAAAGGCCAATCCTAGATAAACAAGTCCGGTTGCAGAAAGCACAGCAGAAGATCTCCTTGGGTGATGTTTCCAGGTTGTGATTCTTTCTGTGTTGTCATTTCTCTTCAAGACTTGTTTGGCGTGACTTCTCAAATAAGGCTGCAGCATTGTGGATAGTGCATCTCCATGCCTCCTGATGTGAGGCCAGGATGGACCATTGTTGGTGATCAATTTGGCCCAGCCTGAGATGTTGTTTCAGGGAGTCCTTGTATCGCTTTTTTGGAGTTCCCCTCTTACGCTGACCTGTGGCAAGTTCACTGTAGAGTACTATTTTTGGGAGGTGATGATCCTCCATCCTAGAAACGTGCCCTGCCCAGCGCAGCTGTGTTTTCAATAGCATGGCCTCAATGCTGGTGATCCCTGCTTGCTCAAGGACAGCAACATTCGTCACATAGTCAGTCCAGTGTATATTTAGGATTGTGCATATACAGTGCTGATGAAAGTGTTCGAGGAGTCGTAAATGTTGGTGATAGGTGACCCATGTTTCAGACCCATAAATGAGAATAGACAGTACAATGGCTCTATACACACTGATTTTTGTGCTTCGGCTCAGGTGTTTGTTACTCCAGACTCTTTTGTAAAGTCTTCCAAATGCGCTATATGACTTTGCTAATCTGTGATCGATCTCTTTGTCAATCTTGGCGTCTGAGGAGATGATGCTTCTGAGGTAGGTGAACTGCTGAACGGACTTAAGCACAGATTTGCCTACAGCGATGTGGGGATCGTGGTGTTTGTCCTGTGGTGCAGGCTGGTAGAGAACTTCCGTTTTCTTCAGGTTGACTTCCAGCCCAAACAGCTCTGCAGCTGTTGCAAAGCAAGATGTTAGGTGCTGCAGAGCTGCTTCTGTGTGGGCAACAAGGGTAGCATTGTCAGAGAAGAGCAGCTCAAGGACTAGATAGTTTAGAGTCTTAGTGTGAGCCCTCAGACGGCTTAAGTTAAACAAGCTACCATCAACATGGTAACGTATATAGATGCCGTCTTCTTTGAGCTCTGCTGCAGCCCTTTGGAACATCATGCTGAAGAAGATTGTAAATAAAGTTGGAGCAAGAACACAACCTTGCTTCACTCCATTAGTTATTAGAAAGGGCTCTGAAAGAGCATCGCCGTATTTGACTTGACCATGCTGGCCCTCATGTAGCAAGATAATCATTTTGAGGAATTTGGGGGGGCATCCTAGTCTTTCCAGGATCTGCCATAGACCTTTTCTACTCACAGTGTTGAAGGCTTTGGTGAGGTCAACAAATGTTACATAGAGTCCCTTGTTCTGCTCTCTACATTTCTCTTGCAGTTGTCTAAGGGCAAATACCATATCTGTAGTACTCCTATTGGCTCTGAAGCCACACTGGCTTTCAGGAAGGAGTTCTTCTGTAATAGCAGGAACTAATCTGTTCAGGAGTATCCTTGCAAGGAGTATCCTTAAAAAATAAATAAAACACAACTAAAGGACATTAATACAAAGTAATAGCACTCAACTTTTAAGGAGTATCCTTAAAAAATAAATAAAACACAACTAAAGGACATTAATATAAAGTAATAGCTCTCAACGTCAAAATACCCCTAAGCAGCAATCCAAAGGCCTGTCTGGATAAAACAAACTAACAAAAAGCCACAAACAAACAAACAAAAACCCCAAACAAAACAACTTTGCCTATTAGTGATGGAAGAATAGGAGAGAAAGCCAAACTGGCTCCCATAGCAGGGCATTCTAGAGCTTGGGCGTGTCGTCAAGAAAGTTTTCTCTTGCATCTCCAGAAATGTGCCTCTCATGATGACAGAACCAAGAGAAGAGCATCCCTCAAAGACCTCAGCCCTGGTAGGCTTATATGGAAGAATACAGTCTTTTGAGTAATATGGTCCTAACTCATATAGAGTTTTGTAAAACATAATCAGAACTGAATCAAGAATGGCTTCATAGATTGCAAGCAGGACTCTGAATTATGCACAGAAACAGACAGAAACCACTTAAACTGAAAAAGAAGCCAGATACTCATTGTAAGTGACCAAATCAATGCTTGGCCATAGCATTCTGGACCAACTGAAGCTTCCAGACTCTTTTCAAAGGCGTTCCAGCACAGAAAGTGTTTCAGTAGTCTAAATGGTCTATAACTAACTATCAAACTTATTGCATTGTTAAATAACTCACCTTACCTGATCCGGCTTAAAATTAAATTTGCAGTGTCCAGACCCTATTGCAAGAGTATTGCTGCCAAAATTGCCACCTGGGACCATCCCAGGACCATCCTGGGGCCATCCTTTGGCCATCCTCACTCCTGGAACCGCTCTGATGGCCATTTTCTCAAGCTAGAAAACTCCCAGCTTCGAAAAGAGCTGCGCTGAGCAGCTCTAGGACTGGGAATGGCCCTCAGCTGCATTCAGGTGGTGATTTCAACAGCAAAACCCATGCAATAGGGTCCGGATGCCACCCAAATTTAATTTTAAGCTGGATCAGGTAAGGCGAGTTATTTAACAATGTGATAAGCTCCTATATGTCATCATGGCCAGACCCAGGAGCATTTATGGGACATGTACCAGGTATATCTGTGCAAATACACTCCTGCCCGCCTCTGGGGTGGCAATGCTGGAACTAGATAACTGGTAAATGAGCAAAAGTCAGTGAGAACACTGAGGCTTTATAGACAATTTGTCCACTTCCTCTTCTGTGATTATAGCTGAATCTGGTTCATCATTGTTTCCAGCTGGGTCATTTCTCTCCTTCTAGGCAAAAAGGTTTCCTGGTGGTCATGTGGTAATCCAGCAATGGCTTTGATTTTTCCACCTGGTTCATCACCTGTGCTCTGGAGTGCTATAGGATGAGGGAAGAGTGAGAGAACCTGAGACTTTTTCTAGGAGGAGGAGGTGAGGCATATCTGTGATGAAACTCCTCAGGGTGCCTGCGGGGCATTATCTGGGGAAGAGAAAAAATTTGGACATCTGGGCAAGTGGAATTTGTTGAAAATGTCTCCTAACAGTCTCAGATTGGATCCTGACTTCTCAGGAGTTATTACGCCAGTCATTGGGGCCATTTCCCTATTCCAGAGATCAATCAAGATTGTACCAAAATTCTATGAGAAAACAATTTGGCTCCATCCTCCTCCTCTGGTGGACATCTTAATCATTCTGCATCCCTGCTGATGCGCCAAATGTCCATAAGGCCAAAACCTCATGAGGAAGTATTGTGACAATGGAACTAGGGAAAAGTCTCTCCACAAAGACCACCACTCCCTGAAAGCAAATTATTAATCCAGCATGTAGGCTGGTTTATCTAATTTTATTATTGTAGTCTGGCAGCAACTTTCCAGGGTCACAGGCAGTGGCTATCCCACTCTAATATCTTTTAACCTGAAATGTGTGGCATCGAATCTGGGACTTATGCATCCAGGGTAAGTGCTCTCTGCTTAGGAGCAATGGCTTCCACATCACATTATTTTATATAGAAAAGACGTTAGGGTAGATTAGACATTGCGTATACTCCCCATGGCTGTGTATGTCAGTCCATTGAAACAAGAACTCAAATGGGGCAGTTTGCTGTTGTCTACACAGCTCAATAAGGGCAGAAAACAGACAGGACAAATGATGCTGCAGGTTCCAATATCTATAGCTATAGGTCTTTTATGTTTGGTTTTTTTAAATACCCAAATGATGCTTTTGGGGGGTTGCAGACTGTCAAAAATAGTGTGAATTCAGTCCACTTTTAGGGTTAGGGTTAGTGCTAGGGAATCATGGGAATTGTTATTTTTCTGAGACATTGAACCTTCTTTGTCAGAGAACCCTAGTGCCACAATAAAATACAGTCCCCATGATTCCCTAACCCTAACCCTAACCCTAAAAGTGGACTGAATTCACACTATTTCTGACAGTCTGCAACCCCCCTTAGTTATCTTAACCTATTCACTGGCAATTCTTGGCAACAGCTGCAACTTTTTATACCCACTCTCCAATTATTTTTGTTTTAAATTCTAAGACATATTGCTATGGTTTTGCTGGGTTGTTATGGTTCACCTCCAGTTATGTGTATCATAACGCAGATTGCAGTGTTTGTATGCTGCATGGTCTCAACATGGATTGTGGGGGAGGTAATGGTAAAGGCAATTTTTCATTTTCTTCTCTCCCTTTCTCTCTCTGTCTCTTTTTAAAAAATAGAATCATAGCATCCTATTGCCTCATGTATTAGTGAAATACTAACACAGAACATTTGCAATTTCTCATTAATTAATTGATGCACTGATTCTAAGAATATATATATATATATATATATATATATAATTTCATTTGTATGCTGCCTTTCTCCCAGAAAGGGACCCAAGGCTGCTCACAGATTAAAATATTTTTAAGACTTCACAATACAAATTTAAAAACCATGAGACTCATCTAACAGTATAAAATTACATTTAAAATGTTAAACAAATCAGAAATGTAGAATAAACATACTTGTACAGTTGGAGTTGGGTGGTATTTTCTGACTCCTGTGAGAATTCCAGTGTATTACAAGCTATAAAAATGCCCAGTGTACAAAGGAATATTAGTGTATGTAAAATAATGAATGTTTCATTGAAAAATCCAGAACCAGAAAACACAAACTAAAATAAAATCCTTTAAAAAAAAAGGGGGGGGACTTGTATGGTGGAGTATTTCCTAGCCTCAATTAATTACAATGTATGGGGAAAATGTTGATTTTCTCTAAATGGAACCAGCCTCCTCCCTCATTGCATCATGGTTCAATGAAAACTAGCATGGAACAGTTTTATCCCAATATGATATATTGGTTAGGACAAAAATGTACCGAGTGAAAAAACCCAGCAATTTGGGGGGATGGACGGATGGACATTTCTGCTTAAATCCAGTCTTTGGCCCCAACTAGAGTAGACCTACTGAGGCTGCTGCCACAATGTAGAATTAAAGCAGTTTGATACCACTTTATCTGTCATGGTTCCATTCTATGGAATCCCTGGATTTATAGTTTACTGTAGCACCACATCTCTCTGACAGAGAAAGCTAAATATCTCACAAGACTACAAATCCCAGAATTCCATAACATTGAGCCATGGCAAAATGATGTCAAGCTGCATTAATTCTGCACTGTAGATGCAGCTTCATGAATCATGGGCAACTTGTTAAGTCAATACTTGGTAAATTCCATTGACTGAATGAGTCTAATCCAAGTGGTACAAGCAATCAGATTTAGTGATTGTCATGAGCATTATGCATTTTAAAAATAAGAAAAACATGGCAAATGGTTCAAATTTGTGGGTACAATTTATAACTGTGCACATCACAATGTCATACAATGGTTGTAATGCAACATCCCAGCAACACTTATATCAGTGAGTAAGTGCCACTGCACAATGCACATCACACAGTGCAAAATTGTGATGCCAAATATAGGATGCACAACCACAGTGTGCAAGGTGCAACTGCAACATGCAATGCACAATATGCAAGAGAAGGCACAGGAGAACATGTCACTAACAGAATTCCAGCCATTGCCAGTCTCTTCCTGTACAGATTCTGAAAGACAAAATGGCATCTGGCAGACTGAAATGTCCCATTGTAGTGCTTGAGGATTAAGAGCGTGAATCTGGGCAAAGAAAACCAATGTTGGGAAGTTTAGCTAGGGAGTTAGGGAGGTTAGTTAGGGAGCAGATGCTCCCAACAATGCTAATGCAAAAGGAAAAGCAAAGGAAAGGGAAGGCAGAGCCATATTCAGAGCCATATTCATTCTAGTGCCATTGTAAGCACAGGAAATATATTAATACTTCTTTTCCAATGTGGAAAAGAAAAATCAATAGGGAAAGAAATATTATTTTTAATCTTCTAAGTGATTTTTTTTTTTTACAAACAACGGAGGAAAAAATGGAAAACGATGAAAAAAAGGACTTGCCTGTGTCCTTTTAACCTTTATTTATTATCACTCAGTCCACATCAACCCATGACTGCATGATAATTTCTTTGGGATTTCATTTTAATTTCAGTGTATGATATAATTCAGCACAGCTTTTCACAATATTTTTTTAACTGTAAACTTTAAAAATCTCTTTAAAGAAAATGCATCAAGGAGAAAGCCCCCATCACCCTTCTGTTGCAGTTACTTAATTTATAACATGAAAAGGGTTTGTGCTAAAATATGATAAAAATAAAATCAACACACTTCAAAAAGGGAATATTCTGTAATAAAGCATTTAAATTTGAAGGGTAGCTGCTTCTGTGCTTCTTGGAGAGTTTGCATGAGACACACGTAATACTGTAAGTTTTCATGGAGGCTGTCGCCTTGATCCAGCTTGACCAATCCATGTGCAAACACAGATTATTACATGTAAATGGTCCATCTGCTCCCCCTCCTCACACAAATGGGAGATTTCTGTGGTGTGAAGAGTATTCAGCTAGGAAAAGGGAGGTCCCACACCCAAGAATGAGTGAACATGTGCACATGTGCACATTCTGCACTGCTGAACAAAATAGCAGTGGGCATGTAGAGTGGCCAAATGTCCTACTTGAGAAGAGAGTCCTTTGTTTGAAGGGCTATCCAATCCAAGGATAAAGAACAATTAAGATGCAGGAGCAAGGGCTTTGAAGTTGCCCATCCACAGAGTTGCCATATTCCAGTCTCTCATATCTAGGCATCTAATTTGCATATTGCAAATTATTATAGTTATGCATACTATTAATTTGCATTCTGATTATGCAAATTCCACACATTAATCATTGCACTTTTTCAATCATTATGTTTCAACCTTAATACCACTACCAAGCTAAGAGTTCTTTCCCCCCTTCTTTTCTCCCCTAGCTGGTGTGAAGAGAGGGATGCTTTCAAGCAGCCCCAGGGAGTAAAGGGACTCTCTTGACTCTCTCCAGACTGTTTGGAAGTGAAGTTCAACCATGCTGCTTGCCATCGCTGCTTGCCTCTTTTCCATTCCTGCTTTCTGGGCCTATCAGAAGAAGGGGTAGGGAATAATATAATAATAATAAAATTTTATTTCTACCCCGCCTTTCCAAAAAGGATCAAAGCGGCTTACAAAAGTTAAAAAGACCAATATAATACAATACTACAATACAATACAATATAATACGAAACTGGTCAAGGAAGAAAACAGGAATCAACTAAATCACGAAATAACAGGGAGAGGTGCTTCTGGTCAGCCAAAAGACAGATCCAGGAACAGGGATCCAGCCTGTGTTAGATGGGGTTACAATCCCCCTGAAAACTCAGGTTCATTATTTGGAGGTACTTCTGGATTTGGCATTAAGCCTGAAAACCCAGGTTTTGGTGGTGACCAGGAGTGTGTTTGCACAGTTAAAGCTAGTGTGCCAACTGTGCCCATTCCTGGAGAAGTCAGATCTGGCCACAGTGGTACATGCCTTGGTTACATCCCATTTGGATTACTGTAATGAGCTCTATGTGAGGTTGCCTTTGAGAAGTGCTCAGAAACTTCAGTTGGCCCAAAGAGCTGCAGCTCTTTGTTTGTTGGACCTGACTACAGGGAGCATACAAACTCCTTTGTTGTGACAGCTTCATTGGCTGCCAGTACGTTTCTGGAACAATCGAGTGTCTATAACACCCTATACAGCTTGGGTCCAGATTATTTGAAGGAGTGCAGTGGGAAATGTCCTGCCCTGCAATGGGAAATGTCGTGTGAGACTCCGGGTGCCATTTTGGAACACAAAATGGCACCCCGGAGAACCCCCATGGCCGTGCTGAGCCTCTCCAAGGCCCGGTGTGGTTGAGGGAGCCCTTCTGGGGGACCCCCATGGCAGCGCTGGGCCTCTCCGAGGCCCGGTGGGGTCAAGGGAGCCCTCCTGGGGGACCCCGCGGCTGTGCTGGGCCTCTGCGAGGCCTGGTGCGGTTGAGGGAGCCCTCTTAAAAGTGCACCACCACAGCCCGGGGGGCATTGGGGGACAGGGGAACTGGCCCCACCCCCAAAAAGGTTGCTGACCCCTGATTTAAACTATAGTAGTTATTTTTAAATGTGCATCTATTCATATGAATTTTTTTTCCAGGCCTTCCATTTCCTTCTCACCCCCACCCCCCATTGGTTTTGGTGATACATAATTAGCTGGAATATGGCTGGGAGAGAGCTAAATCTAGCTACCTTCTCTCTGCAATGTTAGTTATCACCATTGCCAGTATGTCTTACTTGGGGTGGCAATAAAAATTTGGTTTTCTTTATGATACCCAGCAAAGGATCCTAGTAGCTGCCATATCCTTCATTGCTTCAGCTGATACAGGCTGTGATTCTGTTTGATGTTGGCAGAGTGTAAAGTTCCATCAGTGTACTTATGTGGAGGTCCAGACAGTGATATCTGCCAGGTAGATTATAGGCTCAGAGGGATCTTCCCAGTGCCCCCCTGGCTAATTGGTGGCCATTTGTGTCAGGGGACAGAGATGTGTCCAGGTGCCATCTGGATCCTATTTTGCAACCCAGGAAAAACTATGGTGCAAGAAAGCACTGGGTGCAAGAGAAGAAATTTAACAGTGCCTTTACACAACTATTTGAAGGTTTATGACTAGGGTCACAATTTGCATATTTCTGTATTCCATAACATTCTGATCTCACCCCCACAATCATGTATATGTTAATATATCTGTGTCATTAAGTTTTTAGTCCCACCATTACATCTGAAGAAGTAGAGTTTTAAAAGTGGAGTTTAGCGTGAAAGCTCAAACTCAAACTGTAGACCTGCAATTATCACTGTTAGTGTTCCGTGTGTTGCCAGGTATAAATTTTTCAGACATTAAGCACACAAATACAGTATAGGCTTATTTACAAACAGATAAACTATGGAGAGATGGAGAGGATTTCTGCAGGCCATTTTTCATGGGAACCTAAACATGTCCCTACAGGACCACAGACCGTATCCTTGCATTCTCCTGAACTGTTTTGTCACTGAAGATTCTTTTGAGTCTAGGCCTGTAAAACAAAACTACAGTGTGTTTCTTCACTCACAATTGTTGGTAGTCAGATCCTAACAAATATATGAAATTTATGATTTCCACACCCCTTAGAATCTAAAGTGAACATATCTTTAAGACCACTTGATTCCATGTTTTGTCTAATAGCATGCTAGATCCCATTTGTTTGTGGGGCTTGTATGTTGGGTTGGTTAGGGGATCCAAGCATTGCAAGAAGTGGTCTTCAGCAAAGGATGGAAACAAGTGTTTTTTGTTTTTCTTTTAACAATGTTCACCTCACTTTCTAAGGGGTGTGGAGATCACAGTGGTGCATGCTAGTGGCCCAGGAACTAGAAGTACAAATGGCTCCCAAAAGGGAGTAGCCACTTGGTAGAAACTGAGGGCAGGACATTACATTTCTATACCACTTATCAGTGCACTTAAGCACTCCCTAAGTGGTTTACAAAGTGTAAGCTAATTGCTCCCAACAAGCTGGGTACTCATTCTAGCAACTTCAGAAGGATGCAAGGCTGAGTCAACCTTGAGCCCCTGGCTGGTATTGAACTCACAACCTTGCAACTATGATTGAGTGGCTGCAGTATAGGCATTTAACTACTGTGCTACCAGGGCTCCTGGGCAGGGAGCCGCCATTATTTGGAGTTCTTGGGGCAATGCCACTCCCAGTTCAATGCCCCAGATTGCAATAGAATGTCCATCTTATTGTAGCAGTTTGGGGGAACTTCATTGTGCATAAAAAAGAGTTAAGAGAGGCAGAGCAATCATGGAAGAAAAGATACAGACAACCATAGCATGCCTTGGCTGTTCTTTTTCTGTTCATCTAGGAAAAGAGCAAGGAACTCAATCAAGTCACTGATTATGAAGGAAAATATCTCACTCTGTGCATAGCGCTCTTGAGTAAAGCTGGAGTGTAGGGAAACTTGCTGATATAAATGGACAAAGTGATATACGGATGGGATGCCAGTTGATTGCCACCATTTTTCTTGCCAATCACTACTGAATGGAAAATGGATTCCTTGTTTATTTCCCACAGTTATTATTGACAAAAAAAAATCACAACATTAATTTGCTTAATAGCACCCTGCTGCAGATGGCACATTTTGCCCAGCATGTTGGCACTGGCTGAGGACTTAAGGAGCCTCATCTATTTAAGTCAGGATTCATCTGTATGTCTGTTTATCAGAGGGCTCCTTAAGTATCCAACACAAAGGAGTTGTTTATTTTCAATTAGCATTAAGTCATTGAAAAGAGCTGTAGATACCTTCTTTGCTGTCAACCATAAGCAGCCTCAGACCACCAAAATGAAGGTAACCTAAGCCAAGCTGGAATCAGAGAGAGCAATTCAAGTTTCCAGAATGTTGTCTTTAAAAGAAAATTGCTTACCATCTGTTGTCCACTGAACAAATTCATTCAGGGGAGGGTCTGTGGGAAAATTAGACATTGTTATTCAACAGGAAACATTTTGATAAATGTGGAAATATCTGATTCTCCTCTCTCTTCCTTCCCAGTTGTTTTGCCACCAGGGCTCACTTTCCACTCTTCTCTACATCCATCTACTGGCTAGAAACAAATAGCCAGGTTAAAAGTTCCATATCTTGTCTCCCTAAGTCAGTGAGAAATAATCAAATTCTTTCATTTCACCTTTGAGTTTGGAATTTTAGGTAAGATTTCTGTTTTAATTTCCAAAACAGGAAAACTATGTTCTCTCTCTCTCTCTCTCAATGTGTATGGTTGAATGACAAGCTGTGGACAACTGTGGTTGGCACTTAATGCGTAATATTTAATGACATAAACAGGTTGTTCTTAAATCTTGGCCTAGAAGCCTCAAGGCCTCATCTGGCAACTGGCAAGCCTACATCTATTTCACTTCAACAGAATGATTCCTGGAGAGTTGCAGCTGGCCCTATCTTTAGGAAAAGTGAAGCAGTAGCAGGTCTCTGAACTTTGCTCCAAAATGTCCCATCAATTCCTCTCACTTGGAAGACAGAGCTCTGTGTGTGTGTGTGATGGCACATTCTCCTGCTCTTGAGTGTGGTAGTTTGTAGTTTGCTGGCTTGGGATTGTATGGTCTAGACTGGGACATAAATATTTAAATAAATAAATTGTCATTGCCTCTCGTTACTTGTATACAAACCCTGAACACCTTACATTGCTTATTAGTTGCTAGAAATGTTATTTTTATTTTCATCTTAACTAAAATACCAACAAAGATCCCTAAATGTTCCAAAATTCTTCCCTACATAAATGTTTTGAAAGAACACGTAAACATTGCTCATTACTGAAGAATAAGGAGGGATACAAGTAACAGTGTTATGACTTTTAAGACTACTGAGGTCTGATATTACTTTTATCACCAAACTCTGATCCTGAAGTACATCTGGCTTAGCTTGGACTAACATAGGAATATGAGACTTAGCCCTTGGATAATAGTAATGACCCAAGATGTTGCCTAATTGAAATTAAACTAGCTGTTGCTAAACTCTTTAATCAACCATCCACTTGTTAATGCTCCTGCTGTGCAATTATTCAGAGCAGATGGCATTCATTAGTTCTGAGGACTATGCCTAATAATTGAATATAGCGCAAGTCAGGAGGCCTCTAAATTAAAGTGTATACAACTGGTCATACCACGTTTTTCATTTCACAAAACAACAGCAAATGTTTGGGGGAATACAGCTCTGGATGCATAATGCACATAGTCTCTAGCACTTGGTTAAAACATCCCACCAACAAAGATCTGCTGCCTAAGGTAGCTGCCTCACTTTGATTTATGGTAGGGTTGATGCTGTTTCTTGGTTTATTTATTTATTTATTTCTTATGATATTTATATCTTTCTCTATATCAGTGGGTCTCCAGGAGGTGCATGATAAAGGAAATTAAACCAGATTTCAAAAGCTGAAACTATAAAAGATAGCTTGAACGGTTTATAATATATTAATTTGTCGTTGTTGTGTGCTTTCAAGTCATGTCTGACTTACAGATGTTGACCCTAAGGTTCTATCATGGGGTTTTCTTGTCAAGATTTGTTCAGAGGAAGTTTGCCATTCCCCCCCGAGGCTGAGAGCATGTGACTTGCCCAAGGTCACTCAGTGGTTTTCATGGGTGAGCTGGGAATCAAACCATGGTCTCCAGGGTCCAACACACAAACCTCTATGCCACACTGGCTCTCACATAATATATTAAACAATACAACAATTTAAAATAAGTGAATATAGTTTTAAATTATATACATGATTTGGAAGAAAAATTATACCCCAAAAGATTTAATAAAAGCTATGTTTTAACCAGGTGCTAAATAAGGTCCCTAAGGGGAAGGCATCCCACAGTTGTTGTATCACAACAGCAAAGATCCTCTCCTCTTTTATATGCAGGGTCGAAGTTTTATATGCAGGGGTGAAGGTGCACATTTTCCAGAATATCCCAGGTTCTTTTTGCTCCATTTGGAGGTGTCCATCATCTAAATACCTTGCCTTCAAAGTGGTTTGAAACTGCTTTATTTGGCCCATCCATTTCACCCCCTAGTCAGCAATCTAGCTGCTCCATTTTGGACTAGCTGCAGACTCAACTTCATGTGCAGTCTCATGTAAAGCACACTGCAGTAGGCTAGCTGGAAATTTTGCAGTGTGTGAACTACTGAGGTTGAATTATTGTTGTTCAGGGCAAGCTGTAGCCACCACACTCTGAGGGAGTATGCATGGGGACATGTGTGATCTATATACACATTTCTGTAATTAAGTAAAGTAAAGTTCCAGGGTCTAAACCCACATACATATTTTAAACAAAACAAAACCTATACAGAATAAAGATTCATCATAAGATTCCCAGTAAAGATGGAATACACACTCATATATGCAGTTGGGTTTGCTGGTCGCTATCCATAATGATCAGAGATCAAAACATAGCTTGGGCAAGCTGTATTGATTCAATTATAGTTCATTTGGCCCTGTCCTGATGAGATAGCCCAGTGCCTCAAATTTCAAGTCATTAAAAAACTGAAATGGCAAAAGAAGAAACAGATTTGAATTATGTGAGCCTTTATCTTCTGTTCCATTCTGGTCACAGGGTCGCCTTGTAAGGTACAGAATAGATAAGTCAAAACAATCAGCGCCATTGTTGTGGAAAATGGCAAACCTAATTCCTCCAACCACTAGATGAGGGTGTGCTGTTGCCATGTTGGTTGCAGCGAATGAGCAATTCAGGCTAGGAAAAATAAAATGAGATGGATGAAATATATTCTTACATGAGCAAGTTGAACTGTTGGGTAGCCATGGCATTTTTCAGCCCTTGAACAATCCAGTTTTCCAGTGAAAAACATCTCATGAACTCTTGGAATAGGGCAGGATTTAGTTACCCACACACCCACCCTTTTCTACTGTCTCTCATTTTGTTTTAACTGTGCCACTTTCTACAAAGGCAAAATACAAAAATATCATGCAGCTAAAATAATTATTCATGTATTATGATACTAATTCTTTAAAAAAATTAATTGCTCCCCCCCAGTCCCTTAAAAACAATGTACAATGAAACACACTTAAAAACATTCTAGCAAAACAGATTAAAAGTAATTTTTGAAACCCAATTTTAAAAACCAAAGGCCAAGCAGAATAATAGAAATTTGAGTGTCTGCCAGAAGATTAACAGGGATGGAGCCGGCCTGACTTCCCTCGTAGCTTTGTCATGTTCCATTGTTACTATCTGAACGGACTGAAGACAGCTATTCAATCATCTCAGATTTTATTTGATTATGGGTTTTGATGCAGATTTTTTTTTAACATTCAGTTTTGCAATGTTTTTTCTTTCATTTTATTGTGACTTTGAACTGTTATGGCATAGTGGTTAGAGCACTGAACTAAGACGGGTCAGGATAAGATTCAAATCATCTATGAAGATACTTAGGTGACCAAACTTTGGCCAGTCTCTCTCAGTCTCAGCCTAACCTGCCCCACAGAGCTGTCATGCAGAGGGGAGAGCATTGTACGTCATGCTTTCAAGGAAGAGCAAGATAAAATAAATACAGTGTAAGCCATGCTGGCTCATGGTCTGAGTGGGAGAGGGGTCTCCTCTGTTCAGCCACAAGTCACCTGTAGCTGTAGCTTTCCTTCTTTGGGACCTCTTTCCTATCATGAATCTACTGTCTACACAATTGCTGTTGAATGAAATGCTATCCTTAATTAATTGTCAGATGACTGAAGTCTATGGCTGAGAACAAATGATAACTTATTTTGGGATCAATAACACTCACAATGTGTTGGGAGAGGAAATGTGAATGCAGGCACATCTCACTTAACAATTCCCCTAACAAGCTTATATTTACAATTCTTTATATGACAGCCCAGCCTCCCATTTTCTTCTGTCTAGCTGGAAGGTTTTTAGCAGCATACAGATTGAGAGAATGGTAAAAGAGGGCAGGAGAAACAGACTTTTGGTGTCACATTGCAACAGTGTTAGGCAGGGGCAGTCCCACTTTAAGCTGGAAAACAATGGGATTCTAATCTAGCCAATCCTACAGTAGTTGTATGGGCTTGCCTACAGCAGGCAAGGTAAACAGTAGCTGCCTCCATGCTTATTGAGCAATGCATGAACAACAAAGCACAGAGAAAATGGGAAAGTAGATAAGCCGGTGTCCAGCTACCTCTAGCATGTTTTAAAAAGCACAGATTTATAGACCATAATGAAAATCATTTAAAAAATTGAGGCTGGTGAAATAAATAAAATAATTATGGAATCATAGAATCATAGAGTTGGAAGAGACCACAAGGACCATCCAGTCCAACCCCCTGCCATGAAGGAACTCACAATCAAAGCACCCCTGACAGATGGCCATCCAGCCCCTGTTTAAAAACCTCCAAAGAAGGAGATTCCACCCCACCAAGGGGGTGTGTTGCACTGTCAAACAGCTCTTACTGTCAGGAGGTTCCTCCTAATGTTGAGGTGGAATATCTTTTCCTGTAGCTTTCATCCATTCTTCTGGGTCCTAGTCTCTGGAGCAGCAGAAAAAAGTTTGATCCATCCTCAATGTGACACCCTTTCAAATATTTAAACAGGGCTATCATATCAGTCCTTTGATGCATATTGGAAGAAGCTTTCAGTTGGCTTCTAGGAGATTAAAAAAGATTTTGTAAGCTTATATAACCTTTACTTGACCTGGTGGTTTCACTTCACATGTGCATATTGTTAGTTTTGAATAAGAAGTCTGCTGAAATGTATTGAACTGCTTTTCTTTTTCTAGCATAGGAAACTATTTCTGTTCTTTTAACGTTATTTCTACCTCTGATACCAAATGTTCTGTTGAAGAAGAAATGCCCAGAAACACATCTATAGTTGGCCCTCACATTTGCGGCTTTGACTTTTGAAGATCTGATTATTCACAGATTTGATTAATATGTTATAACTAGGAACCTATAGGTCCTCCAGTGTGACTCTGTTATAAATTTCCACCAAAGTCACACTAGAGGACCTAGAGATTCCTAGAGAGAACACTTCTCTAGGCATTTGTAGAACCTAGAGATTCCTAGAGAGGTGTTCTGTCAGGTTTTTTTTTTTTTTTTGTATTTCCCCCACTTCTTAATTTGCATTTTTCCCACTTTCACAGGGCTCCTGTGCCCCAGCAAATGTGGAGGTCCACTGTACTTTGTTAACTAAGGGCCTCTACAGACAAGACCTTTGGGCCATCCTGGAGGCAGGGATGGGGAGGGGCAGCCACATGCCGGCCGCTTCAACCCCTCCCTGAAGATGTCCTGATGCCATGCACCATTATGCATGGTGCGCGATGTCAGGACGTCCTTCTGGCACAGTATTTTGACGTGCTGTGCCAGAAGGGACGTTAAAGAGCCATGCGCTGGCTCTTAGGGAACCCTTTTTGCCTGCTCTGAAAAGAGCAGCATTTTGACGCTCCTTTCCAAGGCGGCAAAAGGGAGGATTGGTGCCAAGGTGTCTGGCAGCCTTGGCCTCAATCCTCCGCTTCCCGGGCGGCCCAAGGCCACCCGTCTGCATCCCCCCTAAGATATACATGTATACCCTTAGTATGATGATCATGATTGCCATTGTTATGCAGAGAGGGCTGTCCAGATGATTTTGAAGTACAATCTCTGTGATCCTTTTACCATTGGTTATGTTATGTGTGTGATTTTTTAAAAATGTTCTTGTTTTTAATTCTATCGTTAGTTTAATTCTATTTTTAATGTTTGTATGATATGAATTTTAAAGCTCTATCACTTCTAAACTTTGTAAGGTGCCTTGAGTCCCAGACAGGAAAAGTGCTGGGATATAGATAAAAATGCTGCTGCTGCTGCCGCCAATGGCTAGAGCTGTTGGAAACTGCAATCAACTACCTCTTGAAGGTCACATATTCCCCACCCCTGTTATTGTTACTGTCACTACTGTTGTCATAATGCATTGATATTATTCTTTTCCTGAATATAAAAAATTCCTCAGTAATTCTCATAAACACCATTATAATTTAGGACAGTACAGATTATTATGCTGAACTGATTATTTTACAAGCCCATCTTCCTTCTGTAGGCTTGGTGTCACTCATATCAAAAGTGGGAAGGTTGATGGCTAGGATCCACAGTTGCCTCAAGAGGCTATGAGTATGGATTGATGATCAGTTCCAAAAGTGCATATGTGACCATGTGACACATCATTGGGGTTTTAAAAAATGATCTGGGTGTTGTTGTTTTTTAAGACAAAAATAAAGTTGGTGAGTTTCCCTATTAAACGTTCTTAGTGAACTTACTTACTAGTAGTTTCTATATTTTTATAGCCAGATAGCAGCAGGTTCAAAAGAGGGGAAATGTTCTGAAAAATATGGAATATTTGGGACAAGGCAGTTATGAAACATATGGCTACAGTTAAATTAATAATCAGTGGCAAATTTGGATAGAAAATCAGAATTTCTTTAAGCAGAAATCAGTTCAGAAGAAGGTAATGGTAAAACCGCGCTGAAAAACTCTTGCCAAGAAAACCCCACAATACGTTTGCCTTAGGTTCACTTTAGGGCCACCATAGCGGCGGCGGCGGTGGCGGCGGAGAAAGGACCCACGTCCTGGGCTCTGGATGGCCCCTCCCTCTCTCCACCTCGCGGCGGCAGCAGCGCAAGCGACCGGGGAAGGCCGGAAGACCGGGCCTATAAAAAGGCCCCAGCAAGCCTTCTGGCCGGCGGCGGTGGCAGCGGCGGAGAAAGGAGCCACGTCCTGGGCTCTGGCTGGCCCCTCCCTCCCTTCAACTCGTGGCGGCAGCAGCGCAAGCGGCCGGGGAAGGCCGGAAGACCGGGCCTATAAAAAGGCCCCAGCAAGCCTCCTGGCCGGTGGCGCAGAATCAAGGGTAAGTCGACGTTTGGCCCTGAGCACGCCCAATCCATATCTGTTCTACTTATCCAGACTATACTTACTGCGAACTGTTGCATGCCCATGTTGTATGCTAAACAAGCCATAGAGTGACCTAATCGATTACTTTGGACAAACCAAAATAAGATTGTGACAGCAAGAGTGTGATAATGAAGAGCAACTCTAAAAGAAAGAGGAGAGCAATCAAAGGCGAAGGACTTATTAAATCTAAGAGAGGTAGGAATCTTAAGAAAAACCAGGAGGGAAGATTAGAAAACTTAGAAGTTTTAAAAGCAGCTTCCACCCTCAGACAATTAAGAATGGAAGATCTATTACTACATAAAGATCTAGGTAATATCCCTACTGATCATACTTCCAACTCATTTATAAGCACCTCTGACATATTGATCCCCGACGAGGAGGACTTGTTGTTAAACGAGGACTTTGCTCACAAACTAAATTTTGCACCTGACACCACAAAAGATGTAAGGATGGATTTAGATCTAGTAGCCAAGAATTGTCTTTTAACAGCTAAGACAGTAATTGCAATCTTTGAACAACTGACCAATATTAACCAGAAGGTAGACGGGATAAAGGACTTATTGGAGAAATCTAAACTTAAGCCTAAACCAACTTCCAAACGAGAAGAAGTTGTGGAGGTAAATGACCTTTCTAAACATGAACCTCATTTATATACACAAGCAAAATTTAAAACAGCGCACAAGGTAAATTTCAAAGACAAATTAATTATACAGACAAATAAGATTGTGTTACTAATAGCAAACAACTCATACAATAGAGGCAGATGGTACAATAAAAGAACAGTACTGCATTCATTGTCATCTCTGCTACAACGAAGGATGCACACTAGCGAGCTCCTTGAAATATTTTGGTTGCCCACTCGGAATAGTACTATGAGAATAGCATTGACCTTTAAGAATCCATTCATTCCAACACTGATTCTTGACAGTAGAAGATTGCTTACAAAATTTGCGATCACTCCAATGAAGGTATTACTCAACACCAACGTCTTACCGTTAATGAAATCTACATCAAGAATGGAGACTGTCAGTAATGGAATCATCAGCAAAGAGATAAACAAAAAGAACAAGCAAATCTCCAATAATGTACCTGATGATGAAGAAGAAATTGCCCAACTGTTTAGCTCACTCTCTCCTGAAGAACAGCAAAGTATCTTGTATAAGTTAGATAATGTTAAGTCAACTTTAAGTTCTGTTGCAACCACAACAAAGACCATCAATGAACTTTTACCCTCCACCTGTTCTGCTTCTGATCTACTGTCTCCATCAAAGAAGGGTCTAAAAAGAATTGTTGATCGCTGAGACTGTTTTGAGGAACCTCTGATACCACTAACGCATACGACTCCCAGACACTCATTGCTCTGTGCATCTGACAATATGACTCCATTAATACATCTGTCTCCTAAATGTAAGATGGATCTTCTTGATAAACCTCTAACACCACTGCCATCATCTGGATCCCCAGCAACTCGTACAAACAAAAAAAGGAGAAGATCCAGTCCAACTGGGCAGCTTATGCCTTCAGATAACCAATTCAATAGAAAATCAAACAAGCAGTTTGGCAATTCAGGTGAAGTATCTATAGATCCTTGGAATACTTCAAAGGAAGGAGTAAAAGATACTAATATAACTACTAACACAAATATATGGACTTACAGCCCCCGAAATGCCTATACTGGAATTGGGGAACAGACAGAGAAGGAAGCCCACTCAAATAATCTACAGCAGGGGTAGGCAACCTGTCCCCTTTAAGGGCCGAGGGACTTCAGCTCCCAGAATCCCAGGAGCTATTGGCCAACATGGGACTATTGGCCAACATGGCTGAGGCTTCTGGGAGCTGAAGTCCCTTGGCCCTTAAAGGGGAAAGGTTGCCTACCCCTGATCTACAGGGAACAACAACATTAACACCCCTACTGACTCCTAATGCCTGACAATCAACATCGCTAACTATTACTCCATTAACTCTAATCTCTTGGAACATTGCCGGATGGAAAGCCAGAAGTAGAGATCCCTCTTTCATGTCTTTCATTTCTAGACATGACGTCATCCTGCTTCAAGAAACTTGGCTAGCAGAAGAGCTGTATGTTGAGGGCTACAAATCAATTGTTATGGACGCAGTGCCAGGTAAAGGCCATGGTAGGCTCTGTGGAGGTCTAGGTGTATTAATATCTATCTCGCTACAAACACAGATATGTAAAATATCCATCTTAGATCAATTTGCCTTAGCAATTTTGTTGCAATTTAAGCACTGTTTTTTGTGCCTGATCAATGTTTATATACCACCCTTGCAAGGGCATACTACGATAAAAGAAGTCTGGGACAAACTGAAAGGTTTTGTTAAAAACACCATCATCACCTCACCGGCAGCTTACCTTATACTGGCAGGAGATTGTAACGCAAGAATTGGAACAAATGACACTAGTCTCTTTTCTAAATTTAACTGCCAAATTCTACCATCTATAATTACACATCCATTCTTACGCCGCCAGTCTAAGGATACAGCTTGCGACTTTAGAGGGTTGTGCCTGGCAAAAACCTTTGAGGAATTAAATCTGGTTATTTTGAATGGTTCCACAAATGACGACCACCCAGCAGAATACACTCACTGGACGGGCAACAGACCCTCAGTACTGGATTATATAGGGATATCACAGGATCTAGCCCCATTTGTACACAAATTTTCTGTTGTTGTTCAGCCTGAAAGCAATCACTTTCCTGTGTTGTTATGCTTAAAGCCTTTTGATAGCTTGTTCTTGTCAGTATCCCAAAATTCGGCCCTGCCCGATGAAATCTGTACCACACGGGCTAAATGGTCTCCACAATTATCTGAGGCCCTTACCAAATTCCTTGGCAGTGATGAAGTGAGAACCCTCTATGATGAAATAGTGGCTGGTAGAGCAGATCCCAACATACTGTCAAGCTTTAATAACTTAACAAGCTTAATTCGATCATTTTTATCTGCTCCTAAAAACATCACCAACAGATATAAACAAAAAAACCAGGAAAGTTGGTTCGACGCAGAATGTAGAGAGGCTTGGATAGTACTGAAAGACCTCTTCAAACAATACAAATTTAATCCCTCACAATGTTCTGTGCTAGACCTTATGAAACAAAAGAAAAAATATAAACAATTGCTTAGACAAAAGAAAAGGTATGCTATGCAAGCTTCCTGGGGAAGGCTAATAACAGCAACCAGCACAAATAATCCCACTCTGTTCTGGAAAGAGGTGGCCCCATCCTTCCCCAAAAATGTACAAAACTCCATGTTCCAGATTCCAGCTAGTACTTGGGAAAATCATTTTGCTGATCTATATGAAAACATTGAGGAATCACAAACCGGACTTAAGTTGGAAGCAACCACCTTACCTTTCTGGCCCCCAGTCTCACACTCAGAAATCAAGAGTTTGATAACTCAACTTAAATCAGCAAAGGCTCCTGGCGCTGACCTTATTACCTGTGAGATGCTTAAAAAACGATCAGAATTGGTGGATACCTGTATTATCCACACTCTTCACTGCCATCGATTGATCAGGGAACATACCATCTGACTGGGGTCTAGCAATCATAATTCCAATATACAAAAAAGGTAAAAGAAATGACCCAACAAACTTTAGACCTATTAGTCTCCTCAGCCAGATTAGCAAAATGTATGCAAAACATCTGCAAGCCAAGTTAATGGACTGGCTTGAGTCAGAGGAAATTATGAAGGATGAGCAGGCAGGATTTAGGGCGGAAAGGTCAACACTCGATCATGTGTTAGTACTACAACATCTGGTAGAGAAATACTCCAACAAAGGCCAACCACTGTATGTAGCATTCATAGATTTCAAACTGGCTTTTGACACCGTTCCCAGAGCTAAATTGTGGGATAAATTAATGAATAGCACAATTGATAAACGCCTTCTCTTATTGCTCGTCAAGTTGCATGAAAACAACCGCTTGAGGGTTAGGTGTAGTTTCCAAGGTCATGTATCCAAAGAAGTAAAAGTCCAGAACGGAGTCAGACAGGGGTGTGTCCTGGCACCAACTTTATTCAACTACTATATAAACTCACTAATTTCATTTCTGAGTAACCCCTCTTACCATCCACCCAAAATAGCTAACAGACACATCAATGTATTACTGTATGCTGATGACACAGCAATCTTGTCCCTGACTCCAGTTGGCCTCAAAAGAGCCTTAAAGTCTTTAGCGCTCTACTGTGCGGAAGAAAACTTAACAATAAATTACACCAAAACCAAAATACTCTCTTTTGCCAAACGCCCCAAAATGAGGAAATGGAGGCTAGGGAAGCAATCTATCTAACAGGTCAAAATTTTTAAATACCTAGGTATTGTCTTTCAGTCTACAGGGAGCAGAAAAGCTCACCTGGACTATGTTACTAGGAATGCCCAGAGATCGGCAAATGCCATTCAAAAGTACTTCTTTACTAAGGGAGCCCAGTATATTCCAGCTGCAATCAAACTTTATTTGGCAAAAGTTAAATCACAATTACTCTACGGAGTTCAAATAGGACCCTACAAAGACCTTACTTTGCTAGAACAAATCCAATCCAAGTTCCTAAGGAAAATATTTCAAGTACCCTGTTGTGTGCCAAATGCAGTTATTAGAAGGGAAGCAGGAATTAGTAAGCTTGAGACTAGCATGTGGATCAACATCTGCACATACTGGCTCAAACTGAATAAAAACCCTAGAGGGCTGATTAAGTTTGTCTTGGCAGACACCTATAAGTTCTCCTGGGAAGTAGAAATAAATAAGAAATTGGCCACATTGGGTCTTTCCAGGGATACTATTCTGAAGCTAAACCTAGATCAAGCAAAATTGATTATTAAACAAAGACTGCTAGACATCGAAGGCCAGTTGGAAACTGCTGCCTTCCCAAAATATATTATAGTCAATAAACAAATTCGGGTTACTTCACCAGCTGCATACCTGTCACAAATTACATTGCCTAAATTCAGGAGAGCCTTCTCTCTGGCTCGGTTCAATGCCTTACCTACAGCAGTATTGGAAGGCAGGTTTAAATAAGTGCCCTATAAATCCCGTCTCTGCCCATGTGATACGGGCGCAATTGAATCTATTGAGCACGTCCTTTTATATTGTCAATTTTACAAAGATATCCGTCTCCAGTTGATTACTCCTCTGTTAGAAAAATACCCTGGTCACTCTGATGCTTTTTACATCCGCAATTTATTAAATAACCAGGTATCTGAGGTGGTACTTAAAGTAGCAAAGTTTTGCTATATCGTATGTAAACTCTGACCCCAAATGGTTAATGGCAATTAACATGAGCAAGTCCGCAAATTTGTAATTTTGTAAATTGGTGATACCAGGGATAGAACTTAGGAAGTAATGATTCCGACCCTGGGTATGCTGAGTTCCCAAAGTTGTCAACACAGATTGGTATTATTATGGCTGGAAATCGCTGTTTTCCGTCGAGGTCATCGCTTCAGTCTGTTTATGTTCCTAAAACAGGTATACTGTGGATATAAAGCTTTCATATAAGAGCACTGGGAACTAACAAGGATAATTTTGTATACCTTGTATAATCTGAAGGGAAGCAACAGAATCTCTGGAGAAACAGTGGAAGACACTGGATTTGAACCAATTAATATTCAGAGATATTATGAGTTTTATTTTCACTTTTATTTTTATAATGTTTTACAATCATGTTCAGGAATTGACCTATTTTTATTGTGATTTTGTACTTTTATTGAGACTTTTGTACTTTTGTACTAATAATTCTCGATTTTGCTGGTCAATGACCGAATAAAACTTTACTACTACTAGGGCCACCATAAGTCGGAAGTGACTTAAAGACACACAAAACACAGACATGCACACATTCACTATTCAGCTATAATCCTGAAATGCCAGTCAGAATATGTCTTTAAAAAAGAAACAAAGAAACATAAAACTCCCAGGGGTACTGTTACAGAATCCTGTTCTTTGCTGATTTATAGAATGTAACACAGAAAGCTCTTCCTCTAAATTCACTTGACAAGAGAAACAATTGTCCATCTCCAAAATTATCTTGAACACAGAAATATTTTATCTTCTTTAAGGCTAACCATTTTTAAAAATGGGCTACAGTCTGCTTCATAAGATGCTACCTGAATGAATACCTTCTCCCATGTGTTTCTGCCCATTTAGTTAATCCTCAGATGCTCTTGTCGGAGACTGCATCTTCACTGCAGAAATAATCCAATTTGATACCAATTTAACTGTCATGGCTCAATGCAGTGGAATTCTGGGAATTGTAGTTTTGTGAGATATTTAGCCTTCTCTGTCAGAGAGCTTTGGTGCCACAACAAATTACAGTTCCCAGAATTCCATAGCATTGAGCCATGGCAGTTAAAGTGGTATCAAACTGGATTATTTCTGCAGTGTGGATGTAGCCTGAGTGTCTTCATGTACAATGATGGGACAAGAAGCTAGGAGATGAATGGCCTTCTATGCAGCAACCCCTTATTGGAGAAGATCTGCCTGGCATCCTCATGATATTCATTTAGATATCAGGCTAAGATTTTGTGTTTGTTCTCAGTTTCATTGCTGGTTTCAAAAATCTTAATATTTTAACATTTTAACTATGAAGTTGCCTATATTTTTGCTTTGGTTGCTTTTTTTTGTTATTTTGTTGACTCTGTTGGATTTTTAGTGTTGCAACTAACCTAAGGACATTTGTTCATTGGGTGGTATATAATTTGATAAATACATAAATAAAATGAAATAAAATAATTTCATGGTGTAAAAATTAGTAAGTTTTTAAAATACCATGGGATTCTTTGTTTTTGTTGCAATGGACTAACATGGCTTTCCCTCTGGAAACAGCTAACAATAAAAAAGTAAAATATGATAGGGCCAAGTCCTTAGCTAACTTAAACGAACACACCCCACTGCAGAACCATTTTAAGACATGCTGAGGCTCTAATTTATGTTAAATTTAAAAGGCTACAAAGCATCACCAATTCTGTTTTTTTTTAAAATTTAAAAATATGTAGGGATCCCCTTGTCATTCAAGGTCCTAAATGATACTTTCCTTATCTTGTGTATATATTTGACCCTATCCCATTGACACCAAACTTTAATCTGTTGGCAATATATTATTCTGCCAATTTTTTCATAATGATAGACAGTTGTTAGGAGGAAGAGGGTGTAAACTGGTGTTGACTTTCTTGTTCCACATATCTTTAATGTGTGTCCACAATTCCACATATAAGGTCACAACTGTCGACTCCATTGTGTGTGATGGCATATGCATGTCATAAGAGAGAAGGTGTGTGTGGGGGGGAGAGGGGAGTGTGCTACATGGTATGGTAGATTTGACAGGAGAGCTTTGTGTCAAATGAATAGGGGGTGGTTGTATTATATACATTCCCTTGCTCCAAGCTCCAGATGATAGAAATCCTATAATCCCACCCTGCTCTAATACTGGATTAATGTGGATTTGTTAATAAAAATGCTAGGGAAAATGAGAATAAATTGTAATTAACTCAAACTTCTACTCCTCACATGTTTTTTGAATATTTTTAAATAGAAAAGAAGGATGGCTTTCAATGTTGTATGCTCCTGTTGTAAGCAAGATCTCTGGCATAGAGATGAGACCTTTGGAAGTGATGTCTTTCGGGCTGAGCTGGCTGTAGCAAGAACAGCTCCATAAGGATAGGAATGGAATAATGACCATGCTGCCTTTTAGGAGCTTTGAGAAGTGCTCTTTGATATTAGTAGAGCATAATCCTGAATGGATATGGCAGTTTATTTCAAATAGCATGTACCAACAGGCAAAGTATTGTCACAGGCAAATATAATGAGAACAATATGAAAACTACTTATCATACCCACTACAGTAGGTTTAGAATTACAGCATTAATGTTGCTACCTGCTCAACAGCATTAAGAGATCATGCTTTGCATACATGGGATTTCTTAGGAGATACTCCTCTGATCTCAAGTCTTTATAGGCACAGAGACATGCAGAGCACAATACTGAGCTATCCAACTCAACATCCTGCCTAATCCTTGTGCAGCCCCATAGAACTCTCACAAGAAAAGGAAAGAAAGAAAGAAGGGAGGGCAACATATCCAATCACACTCTGTGAAAGAGATCACTAAGGATGTGCATGGGAGAAAGCCCATCCATTTTCCCCAGACCTCTCTTTCCAAGAGTGGTCAGCCAGTTCTTGGGAAGCTCTTCAGCAGGACAGGAAGAGGAATAACAGCCTGATTCAATTGTTGTTTTGCAGAATAATAGATTTTATCCAGTCTTTGTGTCCATGTTTATAGATAGTAATTGACTAATTAATCAGTTAATCAACTAAATGTCATATGATTGATAGATAAAAGTGCAAGCTTATAAATGTCTATCACACGTAAATTCCATTTACTTCAAGGGGACTTAAGGGCTCCTCACACTAGCCATGAGAAGACACACTGCAAATTTCCCTTTTTTGCTCCTTCACAGATTGTCTGGCCAATTTTTCATATTTGTCCATTTCACGCATTCATAATTTTAAAAAAAAAATCTCACCATTTCACCTCTCATTTTTGTTATTTTTGGAGGCCTGGCTTCTCAGAAGTATGATTGTAGGTTCTTTGGCAATTTTAAAAAGTACAGTTGTTATTGTTCTGTAGTTTCTTGTCTGTTCAAGGCCACAGGGTAACTTTTCTAGCCTTCCTGATACACAATAGAAAACCTGGGTTGGATCACCCATATCTAGTCCTGGACTTTCCAACAGCTGGATCCCATTTGGGAGAAGACTGTGATATTAAATACATAAATAAATGTCTGAAGTCCCAATGTCTTTCTTGTTTAGAAAGAAGGGGATCCAGATACCACAGCATGCAGCGCTGTGGGGAGGAAACCAGCTTTGATGGCTGATGGGAGGAAACCAGGGATCTCTTTGGGTGGCATGGAGTGCCATGACACCACATGGGGGGGGGGGGCAGAATCACAGAAAATATTAGGTCAAGCTGCGGCCCTTCAGCTTCAGCAGTGTGCCTCATCCTCCTGCCCTTAGTACAGTGTGAGCATAGCTGGTTGCTTTGGGGCTGGGTAGGAATTTTCTCCCCTCTTTCCAAAGGGATTTTTCAGCTAGCCCACACTGTATCTGGGAACCTCAGGATAATTGGGTTTTGGTGGTGGCCATGAGTGTAGGGTAGAGCTCTGGAAACACCTTGCTAGGGTTCTACAGACTGGAAGTGGGGAAGGACTCTGCCCTGGTAGTGGATCTTGGACTGTGCTCTCACTTCTAGAGTTATACATCTTGGCTGGGATCACCTGGGTCTGCCTTTCAGCAGACGTCTAGCCAAGAAACAATCCAGCAAAATAAACTGTACCCCGTATCAAGTGTATTGCCCAAAGGAAGGCTGGGGAGGTAGTCAGGGGGTGACATCTTCTCCCAGCTGAACCTACACCAGGTTGCTCCCCCTCATTCAGTCTTCCAGGATTAGAAATAGCCCTCATGGTGCAGTGGTTAAATGCCTGTACTGCAGCCACTCACTCATAAACTACAAGGTTGCGAGTTCAATACTAGCTAGGGCTCAGGCTTGACTCAGGCCTGCATCCTTCTGAGGTCACTAAGATGAGTACCCAGCTTGTTGAAGGCAATTAGCCTACAGTTGTAAACTGCTTAGACACTGCATAGCGCGGTATGAAGCGGTATATAAATGAAGCTGCTTTTAAATATCATTAATTGGGTCAATAAAGAGGCCCTTTATTTAACCCCACTTACTGTGCCTGGTCTTATTATTCTGTAGTGGGTGATCAATGGTCATTACCATTGTCCCTTCTGAAACTGAGTCATGAAATTATACCACATATTCCAAACACAGGGAAACTGTATATGATAATGGCATCACATTACTTGTTGTCTTGCTTTGGAATCATTTTTTAAACATTCTTAACCCTGAATTTGCCTCCCCCCCCCCACTGCTGCAGCACACTGAGATGACGTACAATGTACTTTCTGCTAGAACCCAAGATGGTTTTTCCTATGTAACTGTAAACCATTTAGACTCCAACAGCATTTATATTAGTTTAAGACTGTTACTATAGTTATTCAGATGTGTAAAGCCAGCATAGTGTAGTGATTTGAGTGTTGGACTAGGAGACTGAGATAGCAGGATTTGAATCCCCCCTCAGCAATGGAAATCTATTGGTTAGGTACAAACCACATTCTCTCAGCCCAAAAGGAAAGACATCAACATTGTTGAAATCAGGTTGAAGTCACAAAATAACAAATGGATATGTGTATCACTTTGTATTTGTAGTTGATTTGAGTCTCACCTCCTCTGTGCTACTTGATCACTTAATTTGTAGACCTTTTTGGAATTCTTCATGGTCTGTTTGGGATTTTGCCACCTTGAATAATTCACTGTCAACTTCAGAGACACTGCTGATGCCTAGCTCCAGATCTTTTACATTATATAACATCTTCTCAAACCAACTAAAATGGATGCATCTTACTGTATCACATAAGGTAATTTGTGCGCATCTCACAAGTCTCTAGGTGGGGAGAGTTTTATAGCTGAAACCAGGACAGCTGTTGAATGAGGAAGTAGTTGCCGTGAAGTTAGAAGATGGCCGATATAATTGTTAAATAGGCACTTTTCTCATCTCAGAGGTTTCAATGGAACCTAAGGAAGGAGGGAACATATAAACTTTCAGCATTACCACGGGAATACTGCTGAAAATGCTTTCCCTATGGTGATTCCTATATGAATATTTAGATTTCAATAGAATTCTGCTATAATGATCTGTGTCTGCTAGCAGTCACTGAGAGAGTTGGGAAAAAAACCCAATGTAATCACAGGAAGCCACCCTGTAAAGTAATCTTTTCCAACAAAGTGATTGTGAAATATCTTCGCCTACGAATCCCACCATCCCCATACAGTATGCTGGTAGCTGAGATGATGGGTGTAGTCTAACACATCTTAATGGCCATAATTTGGAGAAGGCTTCTGCTGGAGAAAGATCTCATCATTTGGTTATCATTTTCAATAGCATCACCCCACACCTAAGGGATGTTGGATCATATCTGTTCAGAGCAGAGCAGAGCAGAGCAGAGCAAAGCAGACCCTCTAGCTGTCTCATTATGCCTGACTATTGGACATGCTGTCTGGATATCACAGTAGCTCAGTAATAAAGGAGGCCACATATTTCTCATATCTGGTTTAAAGCATAATAATTCATTAAAAATGTAAAAAAGTTGCACAAATTTCTTGTATACAGTGACTGGATTTAGAAAGGGCAGAACCCAATATGGACATGAGGAAAGGGAATGAAGATACACTTTAAAATGTCAAAAGCATCATCTTGAATTTTGGCCAGAGTCTCCAAAAACTAGAAAAGTTACTTTGTTGGACTAGAGCTTACAGAATCTCCCAACCACATGGTCTCTCGACATAATGGCTGGGAGAGCCATTCTGGAAACTGTAGCTCAATAAAGTAACTTTTATAAACCTAACACCAGCAATTATGCAATCCAGTCAAGCACACAGTAAATGATGCAAAATAATATTTGCCTTTCAGCAGTACATATCAGGAGTTGTGCACTGAATGGCTTTATTGCTAAATTGGGTCCAGGCTATTTGAAGGACCGTATCTCCCTGTATGAGCCCCCCAGGAGTTCATCGGGAGAGGCCCTTCTCTCTGTCCCACTACCCTCTCAGGTGCATTTGGAGGGAACAAGAGAAAGGGCCTTCTCAGTGGCTGATCCCAAGCTCTGGAACTCCCTCCCCACAGAAGCCAGGATGGCTCCATCCCTGCTGTCCTTCTGATGGCAGGTAAAGACATTTTTATGTTTCCAGGATGTTTTGTTTTTGTTTTAAAGAATGTTAAACTTTAAAATTTTAATAATGTAATGTTTTTAATTGTTTGAATTGTTTAATTGTTTTTAAGCTTTGTATTTTAATGTTTTCTACTGTTTTAACTTGGACTGTTTTAGATTTGTTAGCCGCCTTGAGTAACTGTGTTGGGGAAAAGGTGGGATATAAATAAACAGAATAATAATAACAACAACCAGCAGCTAATGGTCAAGGGCCATCATCAGCAATTTGACAATGGTGAGTCATTGTCAAATCCACACAGGGTGAATGCCATGTTTTTCTTGAGCAAAAGAGAACTCCATGCAGGGAAGGAGAAATCTCAATTTGACAGGAAGTCAGACAAATCCGTCTGTCCTGAGTGACGCATATCAATAACATCCCAAACAAAGTCATGCTGCAGCAGAAGAACAGGGCTGGGCAAATCTGTCAAGCTTCATTTCATTCAGATTCTTGTTTTTCCCCTTCATTCTAAAGTTTGTTCTATTCCATTTCCACACTGGATTTCTATATAATTTTTGCAGTCTAAATGAAAATTTGTGTGCAACTTTTATGTGCAACTTTCAAACTATACACACTGTATTTGCTTTTCTGTGCATAATTTTCACATGTAAGCATTTTTCTTGTGATCCTCCTCTTCCCAAATAGTGCATTTCACAAACTATTTATCTTAATTGCATTCTATGTCTTGTTAAAAGTGGAGGAGGAGGAGGAGATCATCATCATCATCATCATCATCATCATCATCATCATCATCATCACATGCAATAGAACCATGAACTTTCAAAGTATGAATTTTGAGCAATTATATTCCAATTCAGGTTTAGATCTGGAAAGTGTGCAAATTTGTACACAATGAAAATACTATGCAGTGCTGAACCTAACAAAATGAATCACCTATTGTGAATCTCACCCTTTGGACACTCTTCTCTTATGATTTATCTACATCTTTTTTCACATACCTGTCTCTGGCATCAGTACATGCTCTGGACTATTGTTTGGGATCCTTTAGTGCCCTTGCACACCAACATTGCCAGTTTGTTTTCATTCTCTTGGTAGGTCTTAAGCAGGGATTGCTGTCTTTCAAACTGTAGGTGATAATATCCAACAGTATCTTTTCTGTTCAAAGTTAGCAGGCTGATGTTGCTGTGAGTAAACACACCAAAGGAAGGGGGTCTTTACATCTATTCTTGCCACAGTATCAAAGGAAAGGACTCAGCATATGAAGCTACCATTCATTTCTAAATGTGTTCTGCTTTTATTCTGGCACTAAATGAGCTCAGTTTTGCCTTACAAAGGTCTAGTCTACATACAAATGGATTATGAGAATTGCTGTGAATATTCACAGCTTTGCATCGCTGGTTGTCTTCACTTTCCTGCACAAATATGGATCTATTTGCACCTATTCACACACACCCTGCCAAAATGCATAGTCATCGCCACATATGTGATAATAGACATTTCTGTGGGTCTCCATGGATGCGCCAGTAAAAAACATGAAGCCTTTTCCTGCTGAGTTTAAGGAGTTTTTTTGGGAGCCCCCACAAAAAGCCTGAACTCCTGTGAATCACGTGTGACCAGATTACATTTTATTCAACTGGAATGAGGAATATTTTAATCATGTTGACTAGCCTGAATTTTCCCATTCCCTCTCAAGGATTATTTCATATTGTCATTCAGAAGGGAAGGAAGTATTGATCTAAAATAAGCAAAAAATTGATGCAGAACATATAGTTATACCATTAAAAAGAGTTTCCAAGGATGGGGACATGTATTGATTTAGGACCAGGGTTTATGCTAGGTACTGTACAGATTTTAAACAATAACAAAGTAGTCAGCAGGAAAGTGAACTGATTTTCTGGAAAAATCCTCCAGTGTTCTCCAGTGTAATAGACAGGTACATCTTTTGGTTTTGCCTTTGTATAATAAAGTGAGAAATACTGAAAAGTTACTTAGCATGCTTATTCCAGGAAATGTTAAACAGGAGGGAACTGCACTCCAGTCACATAGCAGCAACATGAAAGTATACTTTAGTGCCATCTAGCTTACCATACATGTAATTATATATCTCTATATATTTCTGTACACTTTGTATTTCTGACCAGTACACCCCTCTTTTGATGTAACTTTTGCCAGTTTAACTGAGAGGCTGATTTGCCTATGTACTTTCAGGATTTTTTGCTTTTCTAAAATAACAGTGTACATTTTGAAGGTACATTTTTAAAAAACAAATAATCCCTACAGTTGATCGTTGATGTTTCAGTTCTTAGGCTACTTCAAGACTACTTAAGTTGGTGCAACCTCAAAATGCATTTATCTTTGTTCAGGTATAACAGTTCAGTCATTCTGAGGTTTGTGTGTGTGTGTGTGTGAGAGAGAGTGTGTGTTCGTCCGTCCCTTTATGGATAAAAACTAACAGATCATATTATATTTCTTGACATATTCTGAAGATATTGATGGTTAATTTGTATGTGCAGAATCAGTGGTTTCAACTATTTATTTTGAGGGGGATTTTTGCTTACTTGTAAAAGTGTGACCAGAACCACACATGATTTTATCCAAACTGTGGTCCAGATACAAAACCTTCAGGGTCTTCCAGCATTATGGGCCTGGAAAAACCTCTATTGCAAATCATGTGCAGTAGTGTATGTAGTGTATGCCTATTTAACATCTTGGGGGCTGTTGGTCTGACTTTTTTTTTAACAGCAGGGAGTTCAGTTTTGAAGACATGTTGATTTCAGTGACCATTGGCATTCCATATTTTGCATCATCAGCTTGCAAGTTAGTCAATCACCGCAAGTCAATTTGTGGCCTCATCCTGCAAATCAGTGGCTACTGTGGCTATGAAACAATTTTTTTTTTTTTGCTGTCTTTGTTTTACTTACTTACTTTTCACTTAATTGCCTGACTTAGGGAAGTATTAGATATGACAATTGCTGGTCCTGTGCTTGAATCTCCTACACTTTTAAAGAAGGTGATTAGAAACTAAGTGGTAAGTTTTTTGTTTGAGTGAGGAGTGGGGGAGTGGCCACTCCCTTTCTCATTTTATTTTCTCCAATGAAAATCACAGACAGAAATGAAGCTTTGCTATTGGCAGCAGGGCAAAGAACAATCTCTTGCAACAGTGATAATAAGGCGACAGTTTTTCCCCCTTCTCTACATCACAGTCCCAATAGATACCAAACTCCCTGCCAGACCAGCTCCTATTTTGGGAAGTAATTCTTCCCTAATTGCATTCTGAAAGGAAACAACAAGGAATTTTAACACTTCCTGCTGCAAGAAAGACTTTAAAAACTGTTCTGTTTTTGAAGACGAATAATAGTTCATGATCTATTCTGTGCAAAATGCACAAGAAGTCATTTGGCACAGCATTTTCTATTCAGGAAACAGCATTTACTTTATTTACTTTGCTGATAATAATAATAATAATAATAATAATAATGATAATGATAATATGCAGAAATATTATTTTGGGCAGAATCAGTCCCAACTGTGAAGATTCTTATCAGTCCAGGATTCCCCTTGTCAGAGTGTCTGACACTCATAAACACATTTTTCATCCATTAACCCCCCCCATATTCTTTCCATCTCTACTGCTAGTCTCCCTCCTTCTCCTAAAAATTCATTGGGAATCCAGTCATGAATCTCCCACAGTGATAGCTACTTTGGCCCTTAGGAAGGCTTGGGTAAAAATGCATGTAATATATTCCTACTTTTGCAGATTCTTGTTGCTCTGTGAATGTGGAGGATGAACACCTGGGAACTTTGGTGTTATGTGGACAGTTCTTTTGCGTCAGAATTAGGAGACAAGAAATCAGTTACAGGAATGATAATTAAATACAGTGAAAGTCCAATAGTTTGGAGAAGTAGAAAACAAACTAATGTAGTGTTGAGCACGACTGAAGCAGAATTTGCAGCTTTGAATAAGATAGTGCATGACGTACAGTGGGTTGAGCAATTGTTAAATGATTTAAATGAAAGTTTCAAGATACCAGTGGAAATTCTGGAAGATTCACAGTCATGCATAGCGATGGCTGAAACTGAAAGTTTGAAGAACAGAACAAAATATGTTGGTGTAAGATGTCAAAATGTGCGAGACATGGTTCAGAAGGGTGAAACAGAATTGAGATATATAGAAACACAACACAACATAGCAGATTTGTTCACAAAAGCATTGACAGTAGAAAAACATGAAAGACTGACACAAATGGTTGGAATGACATTGTAAGACACATACAATATTTTATTTCGGAGGGGATTGTTAAGGAAAATGCAACATGGGACATACAGTGATAGAAATAAAATATGTATGTGAAAGTCACAATGACTAAGCAAGAGCAATTATGAAGCTACACAGGTGCAAAAGCTAATGTAATTTAGAAGTCTTGAGAGCCAAGGACAGAGTTATAGAATGCATATTGGAAACACCTGAGATTCATTAAGTGTACAAGGTAAAATGATGAAATACTTGGGTTGGTCTTAAGTATGGGTTGAGCTATGTGAACCAATCAAAATAAATATACACACCCACTGGGTGGAAACTAACTAGTGGGTGGTGATTAACAATGGCTATAATAATTGCAATGTTTGCCAATGTGTTTTTTGTGGAGTAGTTTTGGAAATATTGTGGGTAGTTGAGGAGATTTGTAGAGATTGTGATTTGTTGGGCATATAGTACTTGTATATAGTAGAATAAAGTAGATCTTTTATATAAGACTACTGAGTTGTCTGGTGTCTTGAGTGAAGATACAAGAGCCAGCAGAATCCTGGAAAAGTTTGGAGACATCTCAGGAAGAAGAGAGAGAAGGCTTGGAGAGTTTGTCAGGGTCTTCAGCCTATTGTCTGAAACTCTGCTGCTTTGGAGAAAAGCATTAACCACTGATCAAAGCTGGTCAGCTCTGCTGCATAACAAGGGGGTGAGTTAGAGCCAGAGGTGAAGAGCTACAACTCCCATCATCCATGACAGGCTTTTCTATTGCTGCTAGTGACTGCTTGGCTTTCTGCTCTAGTCCCATATCAAATCAGAATGTTCATGGGAATGTTACCATAGAGATGGAGCATCATTCCCCAGATGTATTCAAGAGGAAAAAAATTGGCTGCTTCCATTGGATTCCCATGGGGACAGCCATATTCCTCCCATCCCATGATATTGGGCTCTCCCTGGGGCTATTCTAACTGAGAATACTGCCAGGTGGGCATCTAAGCCACCATTTCAAGTGGTGGCAAAGTTTCCTTTTCAAATTAAAGACAGATTTAAAACTTGTGTCCCTCTTGTATCTAAAGGTACAAGCAGACTGCAACAGGGTTTGGATTTTGTTTGTTGCTTTGACCCCTGATCTTTTCTGGACATTTTCAGCCTACCCTAATCAAACACACTGATCTACTAGTCCTAGACAGTGATTTTTTTTTTTTTAAAAAAGGATTTTTTAAGGATTTTTTTGCCATTCCTCTCCCTGTTCTGCTTGGAATCATAATTCATAGAATCATAGAGTTGAAAAAGACCACAAAGGCCATCCAGTCCAACCCCCTGCTATGCAGGAACTCACAATCAAAACATTCCTGATAGATGGCCATCTGGCCTCTGTTTAAAAACCTGCGAAGGAGAGTCCACTACACTCTGAGGGAGTGTGATCCACTGTCAAACAGCTCTTGTTGTCAGGAAGTTCTTCTTAATGTCTAGGTGGAAATTGTTTTCCTGTAGTTTGCATCCATTGCTCCATGTCCCAGTCTCTAGAGCAGCAGAAAACAAACTTGCTTTATCTTCAAGATAACATCCCTTCAAATATTTAAACATGCCTATCATGTCACCTCTTATCCTTCTCTTCTCCAGGCTAAACATACCCAACTCCCTAAGATGCTCCCATAAGGTATGGTTTCCAGAACTTTTACCATTTTAGTTTCCCTTCCTCTAGACATGCTTCAGCTTGTCAACATCCCTCTTGAAGCAGAATAGAGTAATGCTATTACTTCTCTGAGAACCGGTGTAGTATAGTTATTTGAGCATAGGACTTGGACTCTGGAGATCAGGGTTCAATTTCCTACTTGGCCATGAAAACCCACTGGGTGACCTTGGGCAAGTACTCCCCTCAGTCTAGACACTATACTACTATTGATGCAGCCTAGAATCATATTGGCTTTTTTAGCTGCCGTATTACACTGTTGACTGTTGACTGTTGACATTTCTCCTTGCTGAAATTCATTTTGTTAGTTTTGTCCCATTCTGAATTCTGATCCTGTTCTCTGGGATATTGCTTACCCCTCCTAATTTGGTGTCATTTGCAAATTTGATAAGCATCAGATTTCCTCTATTCCATCATGCAAGTCATTGATAAAGATGTTGAATAGCACAGGACAAAGGACAGAACTCTGTGACATTCCACTAGTCATTTCTCTCCAGGATGAAGAGGAGCTGGTGAGCATCCTTTTTGTTCAGTCAGTCAACCACTTACAAATCCACCTAACAGTAGCATTGTTTAGCCCACATTTATTATTATTATTATTATCCCCCTTCCTCCCAGTGCAGGGACTCAAGGCAGCTAACAAATCTAAAACAGTCCAAGTAACAATATAAAACATTAAAAATACAAAGTTTTAAAAAACAATTAAACAATTCAAACAATTAAAAACATTACATTATTAAAATGTAAAGTTTAAAACTCTTTGAAACAAAAACATAAACAAAACAGCATCCATGTCATGTGAAGGCCTGGCAATATAAAAATGTCTTTACCTGCCACTGGAAGGACAGCAGAGATGGAGTCATCCTGGCTTCCCTAGGAAGGGAGTTCCAGAGCTTGGGAGCAGCCACTGAGAAGGCCCTCTTTCTTGTTCCCACCAAATGCACCTGAGAGGGTAGTGGGAAAGAGAGAAGGACCTCTCCCGATGATACTCTGGAGTGCTCATACAGGGAGATATGGTCTTTAATATAGCCTGGACCCAAGCTGTATAGGGCTTTATAGGTCAAAACCAGCACTTTGAATTGTTCCCGGAAAAGAAATGGCAGCCAATGGAGCTGTTGCAACAAGGGAGTTGTATGCTCCCTGTAACCAGCTCCAGTTAACAATCTGGCTGTAGGTCTTTGGACCAGCTGAAGTTTCTGAGCAC
The DNA here is from genome assembly GCA_026167975.1 of Phrynosoma blainvillii. Classification (NCBI taxonomy): domain Eukaryota; kingdom Metazoa; phylum Chordata; class Lepidosauria; order Squamata; family Phrynosomatidae; genus Phrynosoma; species Phrynosoma blainvillii. The sequence goes on along the minus strand of JANUYF010000003.1, from coordinate 64,115,987 downwards.
TTTTCAAAGGCAGCTCCACATAGATTGCATTACAGTAATCTGAACTAATCCACATTTTACTAGTTTTTTTTACAAAAATATCATGTTTACAATAATATAATTTACTAATCCACATTTTACTAGCTTGTTCACAATAATATCATGAGAGACCTTGTCAAACGTCTTACTGAAATCAAAATATGCTACATTCACAGCATTCCCTTTATCTACCAAACTCGTAACTCTATCAATACATGTTGATTTTTAGTGACAGCATTCCTTTCTAACTGCTTATAGAACATCTGTTTCATGATCTGCTCTAGAATCTTTCCTGGTACTGATGTCAGGCTGGCTTGGTGGTAACTGTTGGGTCCTCTTCTGCCCCCCACTTTTCGAAGATGAGGACAATATTTGCCTTCCTCCAATCTACTGGGACTTTCCCTGTTCTCCAAGAATTTGCAAAGATTATTGTCAGTGGTTCTGAGATTATGTCTACCAGTTCTTTTAATACCCTTGGGTGTAATCCACCTGGCTCTGGAGACTTGAATTCTTTTAGAGTAGCCAGATATTCCTGTACTAACTCTTTACCAGTTTTTTGCATTTCCCCACCTGCACCATCTGCTTCATTTCCCCCAGGTTCATAGAATCATAGAATCATAGAGTCATAGAATTGGAAGAGACCACAAGGGCCATCCAGTCCAACCCCCTGCCATGCAGGAACCCAAAATTAAACCATCCCTGACAGATGGCCATCCAGCCTTTGTTTAAAGACCTCCAAAGAAGGAGATTCCACTACACTCCGAGGGAATGTGTTCCACTATTGAACAGTTCTTATTGTCAGAAAGTTCCTCCTAATGTTGAGGTGGAATCTCTTGCATCCGTTGTTCTGAGTCTTGTTCTCTGGAGCAGCAGAAAACAAGCTAGCGCCCTCCTCAATATGACATCCCTTTAAATATTTAAAGAGGGCTATCTTACCACCTCTTAACCATCTCTTCTCCAGGCTAAACATACCTGGTTCCCTAAGTCGTTCCTCATAGGGCATGGTTTCCAGACCCTTCACCATTTTAGTCACCCTCCTCTGAACACGCTCCAGTTTTTCAACATCCTTTTTGAATTATAGTGTCCAAAACTGGACACAGTATTCTAGGAGGGGCCTGACCAAAGCAGAATACAGTGGCACTATTACTTCCCTTGATCTAGGTACTATACTTGTATTGATGCAGCCTAAAATCGCATTGGCCTTTTTAGCTGTGGCATCACACTGTTGACTCATGTTCAATTTGTGTTCTACTAGGAATCCTAGATCCCTTTCACACATAGTCTCGTTAAGCCAGGTGTCCCCCATCCTATATCTATGCATTTCATTTTTTTGCCCCAAGTGCAGTACCTTACATTTCTCTAAGTTGAAATTTATTTTGTTAGCTTTGGCCCAGCTTTCTAATCTATTAAGGTCATTTTGAATTTTCATCCTGTCTTCTGGGGTATTAGCTATTTCTCCTAATTTGGTATCATCTCCAAATTTGGTAAGCATGCCCCCTATTCTTTCATCCAAGTCATTGATAAAGATGTTGTATATCACTGGGCCCAGGACAGAACCCTGTGGCATCCCACTGGTCATTTCTCTCCAGGATGAAGAGGAGCCATTGCTGAGCACCCTTTGGGTTTGGTCAGTCAGCCAGTTACTAATCCGCCTAATCATTGTATTGTCTAGCCCACATGTTACTATCTTGTTTGCAAGAATATCGTGGGGGACCTTGTCAAAAGCCTTACTGAAATCAAAATATGCTATGTCTACTGCATTCCCTTCATCTAGCAAGCTGGTAATTTTATCAAAAAAAGAGATCAGATTAGTCTGGCATGACTTTTTTTTTGAGAAATCCATGTTGACTTTTAGTGATTGTGGCATTCCCTTCTAAATGTTCACAGACGCTCTGTTTAATAAACTTTTTCTAGAATCTTTCCCGGTATTGATGTTAGAATAACTGGATGATAATTGTTGGAATCCTCTTTCCCCCCCCCCCCTTTTTGAAGATGGGGACAATGTATGCCCTTCTCCAGTCTGCTGGGACTTCTCCTGTTCTCCAGGAGTTCTCAAAGATTATTGCCAGTGGCTCTGAGATTACATTAGCCAGTTCTTTTAATATCCTTGGATGTAGTTCGTCTGGTCCTGGAGACTTAAATTCATTTATGTTAACCAGGTATTCCTGTACTTCCTCTACTTATTCTGTGCTGCATTTCCCCTATTGTGTCCTCTGCTCCATTTTCCTCAGGGTTAACACCCTTTTCCTTTTGTGAGAAGACTGAGGCAAAGAAAGTGTTGAGTAGTTCTGCCTTTTCTCTGTCCCCTGTTAGAATTTCTCCATCTTCTCTGCACAGTGGCCCTACCATTTCCTTCTTCTTTCTTTTGCTACAGACATATCCAAAGAAGCGCTTTTATTGTCCTTAACCCCTCTAGCAAGCCTGAGCTCATTCTGTGCTTTGGCTTTCCTGACTTTACCCCTACATGTGTTAGCTATTTGTTTGAATTCCTTTTTACTGATTTCACCCATTTTCCATTTCTTATACATCTCCCGTTTAAAACTTAGTTCAGTTGAAAGTTCTTTAGTCATCCAGCCTGGTTTCTTGAGACACCTCCCATTTTTTTGAGAAACTCCCATCCATCCTGAACTCCCTTCTCCTTTAGTATTCCTGACCAAGGCATCACTCCCAGTGGTTCCCTAAGTTTGTTGAAATCAATTCTCCTAAAGTCTAGAATGAGTGTTTGAGTATGCCTATCTTCTCCTTTCCACTGTATAAGAAAGGCTGAGCACTGTTTTCCTTCTGCAAGAAGACCAAGGCAAATAAGGTGTTGAGTACTTCTGCCTTTTCTCTGTCCCCTGTTAGCATCTCACCATCTTCTCCATACCATTTCCTTGTCTTTCCTTTTGCTACAAACATAACCCCAAAAGCCCTTTATATTGGTTTTACCAATAGATAAATAACAGGCAATAGCAATAGTAAATCTGAGTTCTCTCTGCACTTAGCTTTTCTGACTTTCTTCCTACTCATGCTGATTATTTGTTTGCATTCCTCTTTGATGATTCCCCCGCTTTTCCATTTTTTGTACATGTCCCTTCAAAATCTTAGCTCATTTGAAAGTTCATTGGACATTCATACCGTTTTTTTGTGAAGTTTTTGCAGACTATTCACAATTTATGACTGATTTTATGCAAAATTCGCAAGTGGTTGTTTTGTGTAGAAAACAGCTTTTTCTATTCAGGAAGCAGCATTTCCTCTGCAGAAAATAATACTTATGTGCAGAAAATAACATTCTGCCCCCCCCCCCTGCACAGAACATGATATTTTTGTAAGGTAAAAAGGTAAAGGCTTCCCCTTTGACAAAGTTGTCATATCGTGTATGACTGTAGGAGGCAGTGCTCATCTCCATTACTAAGCCAAGGGCTGTTAGGCATGGTAACACAGTGTGTGGAGACCACATAACGTGAAACACCAGAATCCAGACTTCTCCGATGAAGCAGGCTGCTTGTCAGCTGGAGAAACTCCTCTCCCCTTCCAGATAGAGCACAGAGACTCCACAGACAGACATCTCACAAATGAGGCTTTAATCTTTGTTGCTCTATATACAGATATGTACAGCATACACCAACGCAATTCCAACAGCAAAACAGCAATAAACAATCCACCATCAACAATCCACAACCCACAATCCACAATCCACATGTGTGTCCAGAGGCTTGTGCCTTATATAGCCTGTGCTCCACATAGCTTTCTGGCCCTGCCTCTTCCTGCTGGACACCTGTCACTCACCTGAGTGACACTGCACTTTTGCAGCAGTTTCTGTGCTTTCCAGCACCAGGTGACTACCCCCATGATGTCATGTCCTGTGACATTTGCATGAGGCTGCATAACTCAGCTGTGGCCAAATGCTGTGTCATCATGGCTGCTGCACTATCCCACAATGTACATTTTCCCTTGGGACTCAAACCTAACAAGGGAGCCAGTGTTGTCAAAGATGACTCTGGTGGTCATGTGACCAGCATGACTGCACAGAATGCTGTTACCTTCCCACTGAAGTGGTACCTGTTTATCTACTTGCACTTTTACATGCTTTTGAAGTGCTAGGTTGGCAGAAGCTGGGACTAGTGATGGGAGCTCACTCCATCATGTGGCATTTGGGCCTCGAACTGCTGACCTGTTGATCTTGCAGTCATCACAATCAAGTGTCTTAACTGCTGAGCTATCACACTCCTCTATCTGTACATAGGTATTATTTTCTGCACAGAAAATGATATATTTGCACAGAAATATTATTTTCTACACAGAGGAACCACATGTGAATTTTGGGCAGAAAAAAATAAGTCTCAGATTGGTGGGTGGTGGTCTCCATTCCAGGGGTATGGTAAATCTGGTCTGGGCTTTACTCTAAATTTCAAAGCTGCTATCCAAGATGCCCCAACTGGGATTCAGCACCTTTAAAGTCTGGGATAAAACCCAGGGTTTATATTAACCACACCTCTGACATGGAAGCTGCTACTAAAACAGGTATCTGAAGCAAAGAAAATTCCTAAGAATGGAAACCTCCCTACTGATGGAAACAGCAGCTTTTAAAAGAGCTATAAGAGATGTGAACAAAACATGGGGGCAGGGGGAGGGAGGATTAAAGTCCCACTCCTTGTCCATGGGGATCCTGACTGGCCACTCTAGCAACTCCTACCATGGGGTGAAAATGGTATTTGAAACATTAAGTCACCCATCTTTAATGTAATGTGTCATTTGACCCTTACTAATGAATAGTGATGCTGTCAAAAATTAGTCCATTTTAAATTAGAAACTGGTATGCCTGTAATTTTTAAATGTATAAATAAAAAAATAAAGTAAAATGAATCAGAAAAGTGTTTAAGTTGAAAGGGGAACTTTACTTTAATGAACTATTTAGTATAATGAACTATTTATTAATTCATTTTTTGCCTGCGTCTGCGCCTGCTTCCTACACAGTCTGATTGATAGAAATCAGATTGGGGAAATTTCTAATAAATGTAGGAATAGTACATACAATGTGGTCGGAGGGTTTTAAACACTTTTCTTCTTTATTTATTTTAATTTCTTTAAGTGTAAAGACTTTCAGTGTCTGGAAATTGTCAACAAATCCAAAAATGTGTCCTTCCTTTACTCAGTTATCTGGGCCAGCCATATTATCTTTGTGGACCCTCTCACTGAAAGGCAAAGCTGCCTAAAATTAGTTGGGTATTAATTTTAAATGAAAGGTGACTTAATGCTGGATAATCTAAGGAAATATCCAGCGCTTGTGAGATGGTTATACAGGTAGTAGAGAAGCTATTACCATTTTACCCCCCTTTCCCCTTTTTGCAATGAAAATGAGAATTTCAAATGAAAGCACAGTAAGAGGTAGCCAGATCATGGAAGGTTCCTGTGGTCACATTTCAAAATGCAATGCATCTTTTCCCATCAGCACATGGGCACATGGAGGCACTAATGCACAGGCGCCCTGGCTGATGCAGCCACATAACAGGCTTGCTTGCTGCAACCTCGAAAAGCAATTTTTCCTCAGCATCAAAAAAGTTCGCCTTTCCACTTAAACGCTTTTCTGATTCATTTTACTTTATTTTTTTCTTTCTTTCTTTCTCTGCTGTATCCTTTTCAATCTAGAAAGTGACTTGGCCTCTTCTCCCGCCATCTATTTTCCTCCTGCCACTATTCAGTTTAGGCATGAAACACAGAACTAGATTGAAAGCATTCAATGGCCATTCAATCGGAGAAGAAAAGAGCCCCTCAGAGCTTTATTAGATATGAAGATCCACAATAAAAATCAATTTCTGCCTCTTTATGCAGTTTAAATGACAAAGCACCCACCCATTCTGCAGCCATTGTGCCTCAGAAATGTAATTCAGTGGTGGAGCCGGGACCAGAGCGTCATGGACTCCCTGACCTGCACTGACAGATTCCAATATGATACAGACCTTCTCAGATAATGACAGCCACTTCATCTCACAGTAGGAGAAAAAAGTTATCTGATATCTTTGAGGGTTAAAAGGCTATGTGGGCAGCATTTTTAATAGTCCTCTAAATCAGCATTCTAAAAAATGCTACCTTTTTCTTTGGTTGAATCTTGTTTGCCATGCCCAATCTTTCTTAAGGCTATCACTTGTGCACTGGCCCTGGCCTGTCTTTTTCTCCCCACTCCCCAGGAAACATAAAGCAAGGATCACATGAAAGGTCAGCATTTGTGGACCTTTTATCAAGACTCACATCCTAGAAGGGGGTCTGCGGCTGACCCCTGTAGCCCCCAGATGTGGCTGCTGCTTCTCCCTGCTTTTGCTACCTGTTTACCTCTTCTGCCTAAGCATGTCAGCACTGGCAAGGAGAGAAGAAGAAGCATCTTCATCTTATCTCGCTTGGTTGCTCACTCTGTCTTTGTGGGTATGCTGGTGGGCTCCACAAGTAAGTGAATGGTTGGGCCCACTGAGAGCATCTTGCCCAAGGGCCCCCAAAAGTAGGAACCCAAAAGGTCAGGCAGTGCAACATATTTTCCCCAATATGTAGCTGCCTAAAAATTAGCAGGAAATGCTATGATATCTCACAGGTATGCAGTTGGCTATCCTTATTCAGAGATGGATGAATCTGTCACATTTAGTTCCACTCAGGGCTGATGCAGACTGGCATTTTAGGCCAGCCTGGGGGTGGAGCTGAGGTGGGGTGACCACACACTGGCTGCTCCGACTCTGCCCTGACACCGCGCACCCGTCTGCATGGCTCATGGTGTCAGGGCATCTTCTTGGCGCAGGGTGTGCACATATGCACCAAAGGGATGTAAAAGAGCTGCGGCGGCAGCTCAAGTGGCGGCTTTTTGCCACCCCCGAAAGGAGCGTCATTTTGCTACTCTTTTGGGGGAGGGGCAGCAAAAAGGAGGATTGGGGCCATGACATGTGGTTGCTGAAGCCCTGATCTGCCACTCCCAGGGGTGACCCAGAGCCACCCCTTCTTGGCCGTGTGCATCGGCCCTCAGTCTCTCAATCATGACCATTTTTCATGCACATTTACCCAGTGGTGTCACAAGGGAAGTGCGGTGGTGCAGCCCATACTGGGTGACACCTCAGAAGAGGGGTGAAACCCGATCAGGCCACCCTTCCACTGGGAGGGAGGAGCAAGCCCTGCTTCCCCACAGTGATAGTGGTCCTTATGAGGAGGTGCCACCACCATGGGGAGAGACAAGGCTGAGGGCACCTGGCCCTGCTTCCCTGTAGTGGTTGCCTCTGCCACTGAGGTAAAGGAGAAGAGGTGAGCCAGGCCTTTTTGCCATGCCCCCTGGCAGCCCCCCTCCAACTGCAATTACCTAATGTATATTTATCTATTTTGTACATGATTTTTAAAATGTATATATTTTCTTGCACATTTTCTGAATATTTTCATTTTTGCAGGCTATTTCTCTGTATGTCACACAGTTTAAGGAGACAAAAGCCAAAGGGGAGACTGTTTGAGCTGCTCAGAAATACACAAAACTTACTTATACACAGAGAAATGGTTTTGTGGTGACTCAGGCAACAAGGGCTGCATCCGCACTGCAGAAATAATCCAGTTTGACACCACTTTAACTGCCGTGGCTCAATACTATGGAATTCTATGAATTATAGTTTGTTGTGGCACCAGAGCTCTTTGACAAAGAAGACTAAATATCTCACAAAACTACAATTCCCAGAATACCATAGCATTGAGGCATGGCAGTTAAAATGGTGTCAGACTGGATTATTTCTACAGTGCTGTATCTGCTTAGCAAGAGAAGAGACAGAAGTATTTCCAAGTACATCTGACTACAAACTTTATGTCATGATACAGCATTGGCCACAAAAGCTAAAAACAGATTGACAATGCTTCCAAAAGATGCTCAGGCTTTGGCACATCTCTAGAGAAGGGAATCTTATAACTGTGATATTCAATAATACCTTCATTATGTGCTCTTATGGTATTATACCAGGGGTGGGCAATTGTGGAAGACTTGGGAGGGAGGAGCACTATATCCCTTCAGTAGACCTTGGACAACCACATACCCCCCACATCTACTCCTGTAAATAACAATACCATCAACAGAAAGCCCCACAACCTTCCTTCTCTTCATCCTGCAAAGCATTCAAACCCTCTTTAGGAGACATAGAGGTGTGTTCCCTGGGCCCCTAGAGGACATTGTGGATTATGGTGCATTTTGGGGACATATTTTGGAAAAAAAACACTTTGCAAAACTTCATTTTGACCCATAGGATTCTAGGACGGTTTTAGACATGATGGAAATGGCCTAAACACCTCCGAAAGGTAATTTCTGGGCACTTTTTAACCCCTGGGGGGGCTGTTGGCCACAGAAATAGCCCGGGGGAATGCACTTTCCGCACCTCTGTCTTAAACTGTGATATACATGGAAAGAAGCCAAAATGATATTTAATTTAATTTTATTGTAAATGAAAGAGGCAGGGATACTGATTGCAAATTGTTTAAAGATTCTAAGATCAAAAATAGGACATTTAATTGCACCTGAAAGGGACTGAACAGACAAAACAGCAATGACTTTTCTCTCATGATTTTTCAGTGATTGAGACCCAGATCTTGTAATCATCACAATAACTCTATCTAGTAGCATTACTGTCAGTGGCAGCTGGTGGCTTCCACATCAAATGGATGGTAGATCCACTCAGGGGTTTAGCCTGAATTTTAAATATGTCATCCAGGTTACTGAATCTATTTGGGGTTCAGCAATTTTAAAAGCTGCATAAAAGTTCAGGCTAAATCCCAGAGTGGATTCATTACCCTGACACTAATTATTACCCTTCATTTTGTAGGTGGGGCTGCTTGAGACTGAAAGCTTGTCTAACAAGCTCCTGTTTTAATTGAATAATATTCAAAGGCTATGCAATAACACATGCTATCTAGTTATTCCATCACACCAGTGGGAATTCCTATTGGTTTGATGTACTGCTTCATTTCTTTTACATTCAAATAATATCAAATTCTCAAGAAATTGTCCCTATGTCTATCCCCTTCTCACTTAACACTTAAATGGTACTGAAGGATTTTTTCTACCCTCCTTGGAATTGTGCAGACCTCAGTGGAGTTCTTGACTCCAGCCTTGTGTTGTTGTTGTTGTTGTTGTTGTTCTTCTTCTTCTTCTTCTTCTTCTTCTTCTTCTTCTTCTTCTTCATTGATGGGTTCTTCTGATTATGTTCCCCTTCATCCCCTTGGAGATGACCTGACCTGTGTCTGAATCCCCAGCCTTTCTTCGATGGTGCATCAAGAAGCTTTGTAAACAAAACAAAAACATATATCTCAACCAAATCCAGTGCAGTTGCCACAGAGAGTTAAGATCCAGGACACATGAAAACTTGTATTTTAGAAATAGCAAAGTTAGTGGGAAAATGCCACTATGTTACATTTATCCTAAAATATACATTTTAAAACCCCTTTTTTTGATTGTGTATACATTAAAAAGGAGAGCCAGTGTGGAGAAATGGCTTAAGTGTTGGACTAGGGTTCAATTTCCAGCTTGGCCATGAGACTCACTGAGTGGCCTTGGGCAAGTAACATGCTCTCAGCCTCAGGAGAAGGCAATGGCAAACCCCCTTTGTGCAAATCCTGCCAAGAAAAACCCATGATGGCATCCCTTCAGGGTCATCATAAGTTGAAAACAACTTGAAGACACACAAAAACAATACATTAAAAAGGGCTTGTTTATAAGATGTTTATTGATTATGTTTTGGCATTTACATTTATACTATATTACTACATGAAAGTCTTTAATGGAATGCAGGTGAAGTACTCCATTTGTGAGTTTATTCCACTCCTTCCCCTGCCATCCCTGCTTTGAGATTCCTAGAAAATGAATCAGCTGCGTGGATTTTTGAAAACCACTTTCTCAGCCAACCACCCAATTAACAAGGTTAAGAACAAATGCCTATATATAGGAAAGATGAAGGAAACATTATTTTTAGTAGCTTGATAATTATAAATGAGCTAGGAGCAAAGGAGCACAGTTAATAGAGACACTCGGCTCAATTCTAGCCCAATAGTTCAACCACCAAAAAATGGATATAAATCCCCAAACCAAGGGAAGTTTAACAATACCTGGAGAGATTCCCACAACACATGAAGAACAACCAGTACCCCTCATCACAATAATCCAACTCCCCAATGATCCATAGAGAGCCCCCAAAGTGGGATTATTTTGCAGATAATTGCTGCATGATGTGACCAAGGGGGCTAACAGAAGGCTACCTCCAAGCAGAATTTATAAAATAGACATGTGGAGAGCAGGAATATGATAAGAAGATTTTCCTCCTTTCTGTAGTTCAAGCTGTTGTCATGTTGCTCCCAAAACTGGGGTGAATTGGGCAGAAAAACCTACAAAATGGAAAGAGGATGGCCAGGATAGTTTGGAGAAGAGTATGTGTGTGGCACACTGGTGGTAAACAACTGATCAGCAGCCTGGTAAAATAGTTAATGGAGAGCAAGAAGAGGCAAAGATCAAAATAGTTTGGAGAAGACAAGATGGAGAGGTAATATGATAGCTATCTCTAAATGTTTGAAGGGTTGTCATGTAAAAAAATGAAGGAAGCTTGTTTACTGCTGTTCCAGAGACTAGAACACAAACTAATGTATTCCAATTACCTGAAAAAGATTCCATCTAAACATGAGGAAGAACTTCCAGATTTCTGCATCTGTTTGACAGTGAATGACTGCCTTGGAGGGTGGTGGATTCTCCTTGGAAGTCTTTAAACTGATGTTGGATAGCATATTTAAAATTTATATAGAATCATAGAGTTGGAAGAGACCACAAGGACCATCCAGTCCAACTGCTTACCATGCAAGAATATCACAATCAAAAAATTCATGACAGATGGCAATTTAGCCACTGTTTAAAAACCTCCACACTCCAATCTTTTAGATACAACCTTTCAGGATTGCTTTAGCTGTGTATTCCTGGCTGGCAGGGAGTTGGACTGGGTGGACCTTGTACTACTCCCCAACACTAAGATTCTATGATCCTATGAAAAACAGGCCAGCAAGCCAAAAGGTGTTCAGGAGGAGGCTTAGGGGCAACCAAGGACTGACTGACCAAAACTGATCAGAGGTTAGAATGAAACAACTGATCATCAGCAATAATATTCACAGAGATGAAAACCACTGTGGTTTTCCACTTCCTTTTCTTCTTCTTTCCTCCCTTCTCCTGTTCTTCTTCCTGTCCATTGCACTTTGTGCTTTCCACAGTTGCTACCATCTGCCATGGAGTGAAAAACTATGGTAAGGATGGCAGGGGAGGTAGTGAACCCAGGGCAAGGGAACAATGTAGTAAAAATACTGTGTCACATATTATTCCCAGGAAAATGCCCTAAAAGTTAAATGGAATTTAATCAGGGAAAGAGTTATTATGTACTAGCTTATGTTCTGGTTTATGTTTTTATATATACATCACATATATATACACATATATAACATTCATATCAACACCTTGGTTAAAATCTTAATTAATGTTAATTAAAAAGTATGCATGGAAACTATGCTTTGCATCCCAGGACATCATCCTACCATTACTCAGTTGTGAATGGCTTCAACATGTCATTATATCCATTCTTCTTACAAATAATTTTTCAAGTTCTATATTGGTGGTTCAGCAGTTGTATACATTTATACTCCATGACAAGTGATCTGGGTCAAGGATGTTAACCTTGTTGAATTCTAAGTCTGATACGATAGCCATGTTTAAGTATCTGATGGGATACAATGTAAAAGATGGAGAAAGGTTGTGTTTTTGTTTTTAATGCTCTAGATAAGTGCAACTATATAATGGATTCAAATGGCATGAAAAGAGATTCTGACTAAACAACTTTCTGATTAGTAAAGAGTTGTTGGCCATAGGATAGATAATTTTAGAAGGTGGCGGACTCTTTCTTTCCCTGGAGGTTTCTGAACAGATGTTAATTAGCCACTTCTCAAGGATGCTTCAGCTCTGGGTTCCTGCTCTACAGCTAGATGGCCCTTGGCTTCATTGTAAATTTTATGATTGTTTCATTGTAAATCATGATAGGGCTCTGATTCCCTAGCATGGCCACTCAACACCCATCTTCCATAACAGACAATCTCCAAATTCCAAGCACTGCAAAATGCAGCAGATCTTTCAATTGCCTGACATGAAAAAAAGCATCCTGTGCTCTGTCTTTTTAAATGGGCTTTCTAATATCTTTTCTCCCAACACTATGAAAAGAGGAAGGGTAGGAAGAGCCTTTATTTACTTAGACTGCTTTTTTGGCTGAATTACCCATCTCGGAGATGTGGATTTGATGCCACCTCATCTGAGGTTGTCTTTAAGATTGGAGGTTTTGTTCATTGCTGTAATTACAGTGTGAATAAGGGGATGGATAGGTCTGCAAAGTTAAAACATTTCTTGAAAAAAACTTTTTAAAAGTACAATGTGAATGAGGTTTACTCTTTTGCCTTAAAGTAAAATAGCTTTTATCTCCTCCCCCTCCCTTACAACAGCCTCCTCTACCTAGATAATGCATTTGGTTAGATTTATTTGCTCAGCCCAGAAAACTTGACACTAAGGGGATTATTTAGTTTTAGATTCGCTGTAGTCCATAGTAATAGCCAACAGGGAAAGGAATGAAGCAGCGATATTAGCAGGGAGATGGGAGGGGAGGGGGGGGATGAAGGAGGGGTGGCATAGACTGCAGCTAAGCAAAACTGCTTGCATAAACACCATTAAGAAGATTTAGACATTGCTTTCCTTATCATCAGCACTCCTGGAAGAAATAAAAAAGAGAGAGAGAGAGAGGAAAAGAAAAAGCGCAAAGGGAAAAGGGACAGGCCCGACTTGCTGTGTATGCGTTTCCATCAAGATTCAATACAAAATAAAACTCTCCCAGGGTCCAACCGCAGCATTTCTGCAGACCTCTCTTGAGTTGCCTCCTCCTGGTCGAAAGGACACATTTGTTCCACATGTTAGAAGAGGAAGAAGTCAGCGTAAACTGGAGAAGAAAGCACCTGGTTTCAGAGCAAGACACCACAGAAGGAGATAAAATTAGGTCACTTCAGAATGACCAAATAGTGCATTTACATCTCTGGGCCTCTTTGCAGATGTTCTCCTCAAGCACATGGATTCCCTTTGTGCGTTCTTACGGAGACTATTAATTCTGGAAACAGAGAGAAAGGAAGGAGAAGGAAAGATAACTCAGGATCCCATGGGATGCTTTAGTGGTAGACCAGCCTTGAATGGTGGTGGGACCAGTTTGGGGAACCTCTTGTGTAAGCATTGGGAGGCTCAGGAAAACTATGAAAATAATCTCCAGCAATCTGCAAATATTACAGTACCACCATGAGCACCACCACTAACAGAAAACTGGCATAAAGAATGCGGAGGGGAAAAAGTGAAACAGGGTAACAAATTTAACAATCTGTCCCATCACAGGTCAACACTGTAGGTTGTCCTCTTTTTGTCAGCAATGTTTTGTCTAATCTAAATGGTTCACATGAAGGAAGTAGGCTATTGAAAGACTGTAATACAGTTTAATGTGTTTCACAAGGGAACAAATATATAACCCATCTTTCAAAAGAAAACTCAGGGGCCTAGATGAATCACTGTGAGGATCCAATCAGACATCTTTTCTTTTCTTGGCTTTTCTTTTCTTTTCTTTATGTTATCTTTCATTTGTCCATGTGAAGTGCTTTGTGTGATCGCTGTCTGTCCACATCTGCTTTCTCTGCACAGGAGCAGCAGGCTGTTCGGTGGTAAACTCAGGTGGTATGCATACACAGGCTGTGATAAATCTTGGTTGGAACTACAGCAGGAAGCAAAATCAGGGCATTGCCCTTCCAAATGAGAATTCAGCTCCCTTAAATGAAATTTCCCTTTGAGTACAAAATTCTAGAGAATGAGACACTGAAAATCCTTCACAGCTAGACCTCCTTTATTTGCTATGTTCACATTCCCTCAGTAACTTTGTATTTTTTGCTTTGGATGCCTAAACTGTATTTCTATATACTCAACTGAAAATTTAAGTATCTGCAGTGCTAGACATTAAGGGACTGAAAGAAAATGTCATGGGGGGCAGGATACTTACTTGTGGGGCAATGCTCTCACCCCCTAAGTTACACCCCTGTATCAACATCATTCGTGTGTGTGTGTGTGTGTGTGTGTGTTTTAAAGCAGTGGTGGGTGCTGGGATAGAAAATCTCTAAGATTGAAAGAAGGTAGGAGTATAAGAAGGGAGCTACTTTTAAAAATAGGAGGTAGGAGTATAAGAAGGGAGCTACTTTTAAAAATAATACCAGTAGGGAAGACTTCAGTGGCATCGCTGGGAAGTGTGTGTCACCCCAAAAGAGGGGTGACACCTGATCAGGTGCTCTTCCTGCTGCAGCCCTCCTGGTTCCATCACAACAGCGGCAGAGAGGGCCAAGTGCACTTCCCCTGGCTTTGCTGCAGCAGTGGAAGCCTCCTCACATGGATACCTCCACTGCCATAAAGAAGGAGAGGCCAAGTGTGCCTTTTTGGCTGCAGCTCCTCCTTCACCAAGTGACACCAGGAGTGGGGATGCCACTGGCAGACATGAAAAATAAGTCAATGTATGTATACACAATAGCATTTACAAAATAAGAAGAAAAGCTCAGTAAATGTACAGGGGGTGCAGTGGCTAGGGAAAGAAGTCAAAACAGGTTGTCAAAATGTTTCAAAATATCTCCCCCAGTTCTATGTACAGACACTGGTTGGATTGGCAGATGCCACTTCAAAAATAGTTATGAGACAATGCCCAGTATCAGATTTCAGGATAATAAGTTAAGGCAGGCTATCTAGCTCTTTCCTCTGACACCTTGCTTCCATTGTACTCTCAGGATCCAGCTCACTGGATGCCACTGAAGTCTTCCCTATTGGTATTATTTTTAAAAGTAGCTCCCTTCTTATACTTCTGCAACCTTCTTGCAATCTTAGAGATCTTCTATCCCACCACCCACCACTGCTTTAAAACACACACACACACACACACACACACACACACACACGAATGATGGTGATACAGGGGTGTAATGGTAAACCTGGCTTGACAGGTGAGGTAAATCAAATAGGTATAGATTTTATGCAGAAGAATAACCCATGCCAGAAACACACAAGTCATCATTTTGGCAATTTGCAGTGTGTTGTAGGTTTATACCAGGAATGGACAGGATATTTTAATGGGCCACAAGCCCTGCTGGATTCCTTGGATGGCCCTTTTACTGATCAAGGAGCTTATCGGACACGATCCAATGTGACTTAACCCTGATGGGATAGACGCATGTTTAACCGTCAGTGATGGATCTCACCACATTCCCTGTCAGCAGCCCGTATGCAACCCAGGCTTATCCCATGGCTTTTCAAGAACACCCATTGCATACGGGCTGCATACAGGCTGCCGCCAGGGAATGTGTTAAAATCCATCACTGACGGTTAAACATGTGTCTATCCCATTGTGGATAAGTTGCATTGGATCGCGTGCGATAATCTTCCAAGAGAAAAAATAGTGAATTGCTTATCTTGGAAGATTCATTCACTTCTGGTATTGAAAAATATGTTTTGGACTGTTGACATTTTTTGAACTTCTGACCTGGCAAGTAAAAACATTCTTATTCCATCAGGCTTTTAGAAAGTGACTTTGATGGGCTTTTAATGGCATGCTATGTTGTTTTGTTGATTTTAATGTTTTTTACAATGAATTTTAATGGTTTTAACTTTACAGATTGTTTTTAAATTAACTTCTATATTTATACCTTTTACTGATGTTTTTGTATATTTTTTCAGTCTATACCATTTTAAATAAACTGTAAGCCACCTTTGAGCCCCAGTATTGGGAGAAAGCCACAAAATAAATGCATTAAATAAATAAATAAAACAACCACATATTGATGCACTCCTTACTCCCCCAGCCCAAAGTAATGAGTTAAGGTAGTGTTGTTACGTTTAATACATTACTTCCAAAGTCTTGTTTAAAAGCTATCTGTGGTTGATGGTGAGCTAGCATGGTGTGATGGTTTGAACATTGGACTATGACTCTGAGATCAGGATTTAATTCCTGCTCAGCCAAGTCACATGCTCTCAGCCTCAGGGGGAGGCATTGGAAACCTCTTCTGAACAAATCTGGCCAAGAAAACCCCATAATAGGTTTGTCTTAGGGTTATCATAAGTCGGAACTATTTGAAGGCACACAACAACAATGGCTGGTGGTAAGAGACTATGGGTCTTTGCAGACTGCCAGAAATAGTGCAAATTGAGTCCACTTCAACTGCCCTGACTCAGTGCTAGGGAATCATGGGAACTGTAGTTTATTGTGGCACCAGAGCTCTCTGACAGAGAAGGCTCAATGTCTCAGAAAAAAATACAATTCCCATGGTTCCCTAGCACTGAGCCAGGGCAGTTAAAGTGGACTCAATTTGCACTATTTCTAGCAGTCTGCAAAGGCCCTATAATTTAGAGGTGAGGAAAATGTGGACCATGGGCCACATGGGGTCCTCAAGCCTTTTTTGGAAAACCCTATTCCTCATGCCCCAGTGCAGAAGATCAATAATGTCATACCCAATAACAATGATAGCATGGTGAGTATACACTTCTACAGTAAACCTATTTTTCCTGGGTTCGTTGCCTGATCCTTGAGACTCTTGACACTCTTCTTTAAAACGGTGTACATATAGCATGTTGTGGGTTGACTTATCCAGCACCTCTTGCTGTGTGTGTCACATGTGACTTTGATAGTCAGAAAAACATGATTTTGGAATGTTTATCTCCAGCGAATTGTCCTTTCCTTTGATCTGTGTGATCCCTGGATCAGAGACTCTCTGTAGGGGTCTGGAGATGTTGAGATGTTTCACCCTGTCAAAAAAAGAAAAAAGAAAAAAAGAGTGAGATTCTATTGGAATCTGTTCTTCGCCTATAGCACTTCGTATGGAGCTGATAATTGTACAGCCATGGCTTTGTTAAAAAAAGAAACAACACAGACAAAACTCCATCATGATTACTTTTGGGAGGATATTGTTAGCAAGGGGACAGAACAATGCCCTTGAAAACTCCCTAATGTTTTGCCAGTACAGGACTGAAGCTCTGATTTATATTGTGCGAGATCCAAGAATAAGGCCAAGTCCAAAGGCGAATGAAGGGAGAGGCAGAAAAATCAAAGCAGTCCATTAGGAAGAATGGTTATCTAGGAAGTTTGCCTTAGGCAAAGAGTTAATCCAGGCCTGGGAAGAGAGAGCATTGGTAGTTAAAGCCCTTTAATGGCCTAAGCTCTATGATAATTAGTCCTGCCCTGGAGGTAGCTAATAGTGCTCCACTCCAGCTTGAAATGGGAGCTTGATCCACTGCTGCGGCCCTAATCCACTGCACACAATGGAGGCTGAACTAATTCACTGAGTAAACACTTTCTTCAGTTACTTACAAGCTGTCTTCTATAGATTCACTATCAAGCCTTGGAAAGAAAATCAACTTTTCTTGTTTGTTCTTTTTCTTTTTCTAAAAAGGAACTGCCTGAGCCTGGCTGAAGTGCATTTGGACTACCTAAGCATTCTGGGTAGAACCTGGGCAAATTAGGTGTGTCGCTTTACTCCGTAGCCTTTTATTTTAGTTTACAATAATTATACACTTTAAAAAAATGAATGTCCACTCCAATTACCTAGATGTTTCCCCTTTCTTTTATTTGAGGAGCCATGTGATCATGGATATCGGGAGGCCCTGAATGAATCATTCAGAAATTTATCAGATAATATAATTATTAAAAACATAACCTCACCAAGATTAGAAATGTTTAGATTATTTTGAACTCACTCAAGCAGAGCTTTTTAAAAGTCACCCATTAAAAGGTAAGTTCAAGAGCCTACTTTCCATAGCGTTCCCAGCATTCAGTGGTGCAGGTATCTCCAGAATGTGGAGACATTCATGTTTAGGATTATAACTCTCAGAATACTCCAGCCATTGTGGCTGGAGGCAGATTTTGTGAATTGCAGTCCAAAAAGGGAAACTTTTTCCAAGCTCTGGTTATTTTAGCTTTTGTACTGAATCAGGTGACCAGATGTCCTCTTTTTCCTACATTTCAAGCTTCTGTCCAGGAGAAATTTCTAAATGTCCTCTATTTTAAGCCTAAGAAGCACATTGAGTAAAACCACATTTACTGTTCCCCTTCAAAAATCTGTCCAGTCAGCAGCCTGTCCTTGCTGCAAAGAGGGGAATAGGATGGATCCTTCTAAAAGTCTTTTTCCTAGGAGCAGCAGCAGACAAGACTTGCCTTCAGAGTTCAGGGAGAACTTGTTTCTTGGGAAAAGGACAGAAAATGTGTTAGGCAACGGGCTGCTTGAGGACACAATGCAAATGCTGAAAGCGTGTTTTTCCTTCATTTCAACACAATGGACAAATGAAAGGAATAATTTAAATGTAGATTCAATAAAGGGTTTGTTGCTAGTAAAGGAAAATTTGTTGCTACTAAAGTAAGCATTTGCCTTGCTCAAAGTTCTATAAGTATATTGCAGGCCAACGAGGCATTTTAATGAAGATAAGTTCATAAGAAAAATGTGGTTGAGTACATAATAAACCATATGGAATGAATTTATATTTATATTAGTGTTTTTAGCTTTTATGTTGTAATGTCCTATATTTTTCTGGAATGTCCTACATTTTATGATGCTTTGTCATTTTTTGTGGTTACGGTATGTACTGGATGGGCACCATGTACTGGATGGTCTTAAGGTGTGAGGACTTCCCTTTTTAGGGAGTAATATGTAATCCTGAAGCTCCATGTTTGTTTTCCCTAGGGTTCTTTTGTTCACCATCATCTCCCACTTGCTGTGAACTGTAGGATTTTTGTTTCCCCCTGATGGAGAAGAGAAATAGGGTGAGCAAAGGACTGAGGGGAGAACAAGGCAGGAGCCACTATGGCTCCATGCTCTCGATAGCCCTGGACATTTAACGGTATAGGCACTGCATCTCAGTATGCATCTGTGGACCTTATAAGTAATATCCATCTTCCTATGCTTGCTTTTGACATGAATGTTCAAATTACAAGCAAAAAAGTTTCAGAGAATAATCATCTATTTGAAGGCACTTCTAAACCTGCCCCCCTGATGTTTTGGAATACAACTACCATTTTCTATGACATCAACCATGCTGGCTAGGCTTGCTGTGAATTGTAGTCTGAACATCTGGAAGGCACCAGGTGGGGTGAGACAACTTTATTCCAAGGGCTACTGGATGACGTTACCTACCTTCCGATTTCTTGTGGAATTCCACATGCTTGTTTACTGGAAATCACACTTGGGGAAAGTGTGCCCAGAATTTCATGGCTGGCTTGGCTCTTGGCCACGCAGGCTGGGGAATTTGGGGAGTCATGATCCAACACAGAGGAAGTTTTCCCCAGGCTCTGGCTAGGAAACAGCAATCCATTGCCTGATTGAGTTGAGGCCCAGTCAAGATAGAAGTCATTTGGGCAGAGTCTTCTTCCTCCATTCATTCTGCTACCTCCATTCTGTAATTTATTTTGAAACTTAGAAATAAGGGGGAGGTCTATTATCCATCTGCTCTAAGGGTGCGAAGCAAGAGAGGACCATCCAGGAGGCTCTCTCCTGCTATCAAACTTGCACTATTAATACAGTAGCTTGGAGCTAGGAAAAGAATCATATTTTTAAGTGCACGTGCCTATATATCAATATCTTCTTATGCAAGAAAAATGGAAAAGAAATGGGGGGGGGGAGAGAAGAAAGGGAGAGAGAGAAATCCCTGTTTGCATTAGCAGCTGCTTCTGTCTCCAGGCACTTTGGCAATGATACCTCATCCCATCTATTCAGCAACCCATTATCATTTCCCTCCTTCCCATTATTCCCCTTCACCCTTATCAGATGCAAGCATCGCCTCAGACACTCCAACTGGAGCCTTGTAATTGTCCCCTGGTTGGTGCTCGATAGCACCTTGAACCGCCAGAGCAATCTCTGCTTAAAAAATAGGCCTCCAAAAGGAGGCGAGGAGAGAGTTTGCCTGTGGCTATGTGGGATCCTTAATAGCTAACTCTCCTTCTCCTTCCCTCCCCTCCTCCTCATACACATAGATAAATGGGAAAGGATTTGATATACTGCCAGCCTTTTGGGATCTGGGTGGCCTGACTTCACTCTACCTCCATGTGCAGGCACGGCTTTTTAAAATTTTTGGAACCAGAATTCCATTAAGGTTGTGGTTCATCATCAATGTATTATAGGGGTTCTCATACTTTTTACCCATGTGACCCCCTTTACATCTACATGCAAACATTGCACCCCCCGACATAGTATATGAATAATAATATTTTATATAGTGTGCACATTTTCATTCACATATCAATGTATATTCATATTTTAATGTTTTATAAGGAAATAGCTCTTCTCCTTCTCTTCTTCCCTCAGGCAAATGGTCCAAGCAGCCTCCTTGCCTTTCTCTTCCCCTCCAGGACAGAATAGGTTTGGGAGAAAGAGACCTCCAAGTCTCATGCACACATCCTATGATCAACTCTCAACCCCCCAGAGATCCTGCCTGACAGTTTGAGAATCATTGATGAATTATGAATGCAAATAGTAAGAGTGCATACTCGGGATCTCTTCACAGCTTAGAGATAAAACAGTCCTATTCATTGCTCTTGTTTAAGAAGTCTTGGTATATCAGTCTACAATCCCCTGTCCCCAGCCTTTATCTCTATGCAGTCACCTGAAACCAGCCACCTGAAACCAGATAGTCTACAGGTAGATTATGACATTCCTTCTGTTACAGGGCCAGCCCTAATACTGAGAAGAGTAGAAAAATTGAGATGCCAGGAAGGAACAGTAATGTTGTCTCTTAATGTATTATTATTATTGTATTCAGAACTTGGATAAATTATTTTGTGTACTTTATTTTCCAGCAACCAACAAAGTCCCTGGCCATGCTACCTCTGGGATTCTAGGAGTTAAAGTCCCCAAAAGGGAACTTTTCCAAGATCTGATTGGAGTTTCAGTACCAGGGTGTGGGATAAATGCTTGTGGAATTTTCTGTGGAAAGGCACCAAAGCAACTTTCTTGGCTTTGGGTATGATGAATGTTGACTTAAGGATGGAGTTCTTGATTTGCAGTTCTGCCTCAGGCAGAAAAATATAATGAGTCAGATTCTGCTGTGCTGCTCCTGTTATTATTACATACTCTCCAACTCTCCCAGTTTTTCAGTGATAGTCCCAATTAATCTCTGTTGTCCCTCTTTTCCAGCTGCTTTTAAAATGTCCCAGTTTCTCTCACCTCCTCCCACATTCCCCCTTTGAGCTTGCTTTACTTTGCTTGCTGCAAACTGAGTTCAAAGTGCAAAAGCAGTTGATTAACTAAGCAGAGGGGAGAGGACAAAGGGGGCAGAATCTTGCCCTTCCATGTAGATTCAGACCAAACCAAACTGCTGCAGCATTTCCTAGCTTGTGTTTTGTTCCTCATTAATAACCTTTGCTATCTTGACGTCACTCTGATGCTGCTTGGTCTCATGTTCTCCAGTTTTGGCCTGTGAAATGTTGGAGGGGATGTTGTGGTGGCAGCGGTTGATGATGATGATAACAACAACAACAACAACAACAACAATTCCTTTTTCCTAAAAAGACATGAAGCCTTTTCAGACTCTCTCTCTCTCTGAGGATGGATGGATGGAGATATAATAGATATAGTAAATATCATTTTTGCTGAAGGAAACTTTAGAGAAGGGAAATTTACCAGCCATAATATAGTGTGGAAACAGGCAAATATAATATAAGGAGAGGACAGACAGATAAGGGACACTTAGAAAGAGAAAAAAGAAACAGGTTCAACCCGCCCACATATACCCCCTATGAAGGTAAAATGCAACTGGTTCAGATAGGAGGGATTTGATGCAAGCTGTGCTCACGTAGGAATGTTGCAAAGCAGAAAGTGATGAGCTCAATCTGAATTCCTGAACCAGATGATTAAATTTTCCACATGTGAATCAGTGCTATACCATGAGTTACAGTGCTGTTAAGAATAGGTATGGCATGTGTTATCAAAATCAACTTTCCTCATTCAGGAATTAAAGCCTCCTCAGCTACTCTTTGATCCATTGGTGGTTGCAGAGCAACAGACCCTGTGAACACATGGCTCCATGGAAAATTTGCTCATTAGATTAGCAGCAAGCTGTCTCACCAGTGTGCATACTATGTGGCAGGTGAGAGTGGGGCAGAACCATTCTCTAGGGAATCTGGGGGTAGGAAAGGAGGGGGAGCTAAAATTGCCACTACTTTTGGTACTCTCTCAGTGGGTACATGACTATATTCTTCACCTCCAAACTCAAATTTTCATCTAGAAAAAATAGTATGGTAATAGACCTGCATAGAATTGCTTTGTAGAATTCATTTTATGTGCACAGTGAATAGGGTGACTGTGCTGTTGAGGGTGTATTTGTGGTCATTTCCAAAACTGGCAGGGAACAAGAGGAAAGGCCAGAAGGGCATTTTGACTCAGAGCTTGGAACAATTACTTTTTTAAGACTATAACTTCAAGAATTCTCCAACCATCATGGCCAGTGGCCATGGTGGTTAAGACATTTTGGGAACTGTAGCCCCTAAAAGCAGTTTTTCCAAACTCTGGCCAGTTACTAGAACATGGAACCAGAAGACGTAAAAAGAATGTGACAGCAGCCAAAGGAGGGAGATGTAGAAGACAGAGAGGAAGAAAATAGGAGGAAAATGCATCCCTCCAGAGTGTCAGAAAACCTGTTTACCTTTGCTGGGGATCCTTAGCATTCAAAATATTTCTGATTTTTCTCACTTTCACCCTGCTTGAAGCTATGAGTGATGGTAACTTTCATACCTTCAGATTTTCTGTTTATGTTGTGAAATTAAGGACAAGCAACAGTAGAGCAGTAGAACAATTGCTTTGTTTAGTTCATTGTTCCACAACAATGCACTGCCAGATATATTGGACTATGTACAAGTCCCATCCCATACAGCACCATTATTTCCCAGGCTCAATTGGAGTGATGGGAATTGTAGCCCAAACATACCTGGAGGGTTCCAAGATGGGAAAGGCTAATTTTTAGCTAGTCCCTAATAAAGGGATTAAACTTCACTGTTATTTATTGATTTCCCACCCAAGGGTCCAGAACAGGTGCATTCAGTTTTTGTCTACTTCAGGAATAAGCAGAATAGTATGGTAATATATAACATTTATTTAGTATTCTCCCTGCCCCTATCAAAATCTCAATGAAATCAGAATTTAGCTATCATATGTAATCTCAATAATTTATGTAGGTATGTAACATATTCGGTGGTAGCCATATAGCAAAGTACAATCACATCCACAATCCATAAAACAGTGATACCTTTATTCAACCAACCAAAATACACAAAATATGTGATGCAAGCTTTTTAGGCTCCACTGGCTTCTTTTTTTAGCTGTATTTCTCTTTATAAAGGTCTTAGTGACCATCTTTCTTAAATTCTCATGAAGCACATGACGTCCATAATATCAAGCATTCCAGTCTTGCATGTAGCTATGATGAATCTGTGTCTATGTAAACAGGGGGTGAAACAGGCAATGCTTTATTAGAGTACAATAGCACTGAAAATCCACAAAACAATGGTACCTTTATAGGGCCAACCAAAATGCACAAAATACATGTCACAAGCTTTTGAAGCTCTACTGGCTTTTTCATCAGGCAAAGTTGTTAAAAATCATACAGGAGAAAAATGTTTTGATGACATCACAGGCCTGCATTTTGTCAACATGTTGTTGGTGTTATTCTGATTATGGAGGGATAGCTATGCAGGCATAGCCAGTTCATCCTCTTCCTAGCCATGTGGTATTGAAGACAATTAAGTCCATGAAATAAAATTTAAACTCCATTAGCAACACAAAAAAGTACCTTCCTTGAAATCTAGGATGCTTTGGTTGTATTTTGAAAACACTTTGGCCTGATGAATAAGCCAGTAGAGCTTTGAAAGCTTGCATCATATATTTTGTGTATTTTGGTTGGTCGAATAAATGTATCACTGTTTTGTGGATTTTGTATTTTATTGTATGTAGGTATGTATGTATGCACATTATCCAAAAGAGAAAGAGGAAAAGGAAGGGGGGAGGAGGAAGAGGAGGAGGAGGAGGAGGAGAATTTTAAAAATGTATATAATAATAACAATAATAATAATAATAAAATTTATTTGTATACCGCCCAATGGTTTCCCAATCCAGGCGGTTAACAACATAAAATACAATACAAAATATTCCCTCCCACCCTTAAAACAGTATTAAACAGTTACAAAATAAAAACTAATATCTATTATATTAAAATCACATAATTACAATGTCAATAACCCCATGAGATATTCCAATTTTACATAGTGAGGGAGCCGGTGCGACATAATGTCCTAGATACGAACAACCCGAGGTCGGCCATCTAATCTGGAAAGGCCTGCCGGAAGAGATCCGTCTTGACAGCTTTTTTAAAACTATCCAAAGATGTTAACTGACGGATCTCGTCCGGCAGGTCGTTCCAGAGTTTGGGGGCAAAAACAGAAAAGGCTCTCTGGGAGGTTGCAGACAATCTAGCTCTTTTTGGCTCTAAAAGTTTCCTCCCAGAGGAACGGAGTGCGCAGGAGGGATTGTACGGGAGGAGGCGGTCTCTGATATAACTTGGACCCAAGCCATTTAGGGCTTTATACAACTGCATACACACAAATCATGCTTATTATTCTACATTTTAGATTGGAAGGGTAGGCAGACTGACAAAAGGAACTACTATAGCTAGACATATTAGGTATTGTATTAGTTATTTGGTGGTAGATTTCATGCTATGTAAGTTTATTTCCAATAGCATGTCCTACTGGAGAAATCAAGGGCCAGTTCATACATGCAAGAGTGACAACCACTGATGAATTCAGTCAGTAAGCCAGCTACAAACCAACTAACAGTAGAATTGTCCAGCCCACATTTTCATAGAATCATAGTACTGGAAGAGATCACAAGAGCCATCCAGGAATTCTCAAAGATTATTGTCAGTGGTTCTGAGATTACTTTTGCCAGTTATTGTAATACCCTTGGGTGAAGTCTATCTGGCTCTGGAGACTTGAATTCATTGAAAGTAGTCAGGTGTTCCTGTACAACCTCTTTACCCATTATGTGCTGCATTTCCCCTATTGCATAATCTTCTCCATTTCCCCCATTTTGAACCCTGTTCTTATGGGAGAAGACAGAGACAAATAAGGTGTTGAGTAATTCTGTCTTTTCTGTGATGCAAGTATCCAAGAATATCATTAGAGACCTTATCAGTTTTTAAAAAACTAAAATCAAGGTAAATTATATCCACAACAATCCCCTTTTCTACCAAGCTTGTAACTCTGTGAAAATGGTGGTGGCGATTTGTCTGTTGTGACTTCTTTTGATAAACCAATGTTAGCTGTTAGTAAACACGGTATTCTTTTCTAGCTGTTCACTGTCCAGCTGCTGAATGATCAGGTGTAGAACCTTTTTGAGATCAACATTAAGCTGAGAGGTCGCTAGTTGCCTGAGTCCTCTTTCCCCCTCAAGATTGGCCCACCTCTTGTCAGCCGGGACCTCACCTATCTGGAAGTCCCTGGAACAACAAGAACTACCGCATCTGTCTACATGGAGCTTTTTCCAGTACAAAGAGGTCAGTTCTGTGATTCAAGACAGCTCCTTCCTAAGATACACCATGTGAGGGGTGGGTTTGGGATTTGGGATTGTGATTTTATTGTATTGTATTGTAAACTTATGCTTAATTTTAATGCTGTAAACCGCCCCAATTGCTCTGCAGAGGGGCGGGATATAAATACATTTTATTATTGTTATTATTATTAGCAGTAGTACCTCTGGAGATGTGAATTCATTTAAAGTCACTGGGTGTTCCTATACCACCTCCTGTGTCATCTATTTTGGTCTGCATCATCATTTATTTTATTTCTACTGTCCTGAGCATTGTTTTCCTTTTGGGATAACACAGAGGCAAAAACAAGATGGAGCAGTTCTGCATTCTCTACCAGCCATGAGCTGTCTTCTCCATGCAATTGGTATGCTATCTTCTTTTTTTTTTCCTTACTCTGAACAATGCTGGGGGTTAGTGGTTAAATTTTTAAAAAGCTCTCCTGCAAGACCAAACTCTTTTTGAGCCTTACATTTTAAAAAACCTGCTGTGTGTTTGGGGAAGAGCCCTGTAATAAGTAGGAAAGGAATAGGAAATATCTTTGCTTGGTTTTATGGACAAACTAGATGTGTTGTGAATTCTATGAATGCAATTAATATGCAACACTCTAGGTATGGAAATACCAGCCTGAGGGCACTTGAGCAACCTTAACACCATGGGGACTAGATAGAGAAGAGGAGTTCAACTTTTCCATCATCATAACATAAATGGCATATTAGGCACCTTAGAATATAGACTTTTCTTTTATAAAAACAAGCAGCAGCTTCAGAGAATGAATCTAGTCAGAACCACTGCAAGAAAAGCAGGGAACATAAACTCCCCCTTTCTACTCCTATTCTCATGGTCTCAAGGCTGTGCAGGCTTCTTTCTGGTTGCTATTTACATAGAGGGAAAGGTGCATTTTCATTGCATTTACAAAATTACCAGTGCATTGGTATGAGCCTTGTTTCATGGTAGGAGATGAAAATGGGGGTATGCTCATCATGTGTGCTGGGTGGCTCTAAGTGTGGTTTCTATTTCCTTGGCAACCTGCCTCCCATTGCATTATCTGTCCCAAGGCTGGGCCAGTATTTGTTGCTGCCTGTGATGAAGAAGATGGGGCCATTTGTGGCTTCCTTGTCACTGGGCTAAGGAATTTGTACTGTGTTTTAGTCTGAATTTAAAAGAGCTATCCAAGGAGCTGCACTCTGTTCCCCAAATAGGTCTAGTAACTTAGTTCATTTATAGCCCACACTGAAACCTGGAATCGATTCACCACCCACTGAGACAGAAGCTATCAGCTTCCATTGGGTGGCTCCTTCTCTCATTCCATACACAAAGGTGAGTAGACTGGCAGTTAAATCGCTCTGCAATGTTAATAACAGGACAGAATTCTTTGCTACATCTGAAGAAAGGAGCAAAGGGCAGGCTGCATGGGATACTGCTTTCTCTTCCAACATTTGCTGCTTGAAGCAACCAACTCACTTTGTTTTATAATAGGGCCGGTCTTGTTCGGTCCTGGTGAGGTACAACTTCTTGGTAACACAGAAACAGTTTCAGCAGTATCACAAAACATGAATGAGGCTCAAAGGACATCTACAGAGCTCATTTGTAAAGCAGAACATTAGTAGGATGGTGGTGGTTGTGTTTGCAGGAAATCAGATACAGAAAAGCTGATCAAGATTTATATATCAGTATTTGGCATTAAAATGTGAGCGTTGGATCTATAAAAGCCCATCATAACAGTGACAGGGCCTCAGAGTTTCTGTACATAAATCAGGTTGTTGTATTTCAAATGCATGGAAAATATTTGTAAATGAACATCATCTCATTTATTTATTTATTTCACTTAGGACTTATTGGCATGTCTTGTGATTATACTGCAGGATTTGTAAATCTGTTTTAGGATTTGTAAATCTATTTCCTGACTCGTAAGCCAATCAAATGTTTCAGAAGTCAGTCAGGTAGTTACATCTGATGCTAAAAGTCATGGCTTGTAAATCAAAATGCTGTTCTTAGCATTCTCTCTCTTTCTCTCTTTGGAAAAGGATTTATGAAACTAAACAGAGATATCTAAATCTGTTTTATTAAAAGGACCGATTTATAAATAAAGACTGGCAAAGACTGGCTTGGCACACAGCAGATGATGAGTCAGGATGTGCAAAATGGCCGTGACAAGGCAGCCTCTTGCTGTCTGTCAAAAATAGAAGAAGGGAGGGGGCAGAAAGAAGACCTGTGATTTAACTTCTGTATCTTGCAACAGCTTTAGCTTCCATTAAAAGGGAAAAACCTTGTGACCCTGGATCATAGGGCCTGCACAATGGGATGAGATACTAGTCCAATTTTTCTGTCCAGCAATTTCTCCCCCTCAAACCAGTACCCAATTAAGATGTGGATGGTCCAACCCCTCCCCTTGTACAAATGATGCCCATTAAAACTCCTTGATAACCTCTTGACTTCAAATTATCCATTGGGGTAAGGGGTGAGCATTTGTGTAATACTCACTGCTTCACAAGTTTAACATTAGAAATGTGCCTCTTATGTTAAAAAAAAATTAAGTGGAGAAAAATCAAATTTCCACAGTTCCAAAAGTTTTTTTTAAAAAAAAGGCATTTAAAGTTTAAGCCAGGGATTTATAAATGGGCTATTAAAGTTTAAGAGTTTCATTATAGTCTCCCCCCATACTTTTTTTTTAAAGTCATAATTACTTGAGGTAGAGAAGGAGGGTTAGGTCTACTTTATTCCTAGTGGAGACTATACATATATATGAAGTATCTATATAAAAGCAGGAACTGAGCTTATATTAATACAGTTTAACTGATATTCAATAACTTCACCCTCCCCTTTTTCTATTGTCCATATTTAAATACTTCAAAAAGAATTCTAATCAAGTGGAAATTAATAGGGGAGGAAATACTGGGGCTAGCAGGAAAGGGCTCTAATCCCACTATCTCTTAATATTTCAAAGTCTCTTTTATTTTCGTAATAAAGAGAGAGAGAGAAAGGAAGGGAGAGGGAGAAAGTGGAATTAATCCAGTGCTCTGAACTGTCCTCTCGTCTTACTGCTTTAAATAAATTCTAAGACCGTATTGCGCATGAGAAGGCCATTCCTGGCCTATGGCCAAGCTGGGCTGTCAATTCTCAACTTTTCCTTTCTTCTGGAGGTGTGGGTGGGGAGGAGTATAAGAAAGGCAGCATGGCAGGAAGTCTACTTTGTGTCATCTTGAGATACATGTGTGTGTGTGTGTCCCTTCCAAAATAGTTTATTACCTTTATAGCCACAATTTGAACAAGTAACTACATATTTTCATGTCCATTTTTGGAAGTAATGGAAATAGTTATGTTTAGATACTTTTGAGAAAGCCATTTACAAGCCCCTGTCTTGTGTTATAAAACATACCTTTATCTGTCCCATCACATTTATACTTATAACAGAGAATGAGGCCCAGTTCAAACCAGGACTCGACCCATGTGATATTCCTTCTCTACCTTTTTTGTGTAACTAATAACAAGAAAATTACAGCAATGCCAAAATGTTATTCCAACTTGATATTATCTGTTATGTTGGAAAAGATTAAATACACATAACTCATTATTTGCAACCATTTACATCCAAGTGCTGAGTAATATCTGCCTGAATCGGTAATGCCTTTGTAGAAGTACAACCAGTGCTTCTGTGACAGAGATCTGCAGGGTCTAAATCTACCAATGGCCTCTGGGGTTGTCTTTATGAGGACAAAACAAAATTTCAACTCACAACTCATTGTGAGGTGTAGCATTTCAGAAGTGATGAGTCCCCTGGGGGAAAACGCTGGAGTGTGAGGCTGTCTTGCCTTTCTAAGAATGTGTCAACTTACCCACTGTCACCTTAGGGAAGGTGAGAACTTGGGAGCTATAGTCTGAAAGAATAAATTTCCCAAACTTTTTATTTTATCCCTTTGCTCTCATTTGCTTCATGGACTTTTTAGAAATTGTAATGGAAATCATTGTTTCTACACTTGTGCAAAACTGCTGGAACCATTCACTGCCAATTGGCTCACTTATGAGAACTTTTTTTAAAAAAAAGATGATGTATGTGTGACAACAAATAAAACCTTATACCAAGAACTAGAAGAGCTGTGAACCTGCTTGTACTTTTTAAAATCATAATCAGGGGTTCTGTTGCGTGTCGTAGCACCTACAGAAGTTTTGTTGTTGTTATCTGCTATCAAGCTGGCTTTAACCTATGGTGATCCTACAAATGAGAGACCACAATGAGACCCCACTATTAACAGCCTTCCTCTGGTCTTGCAGACTCAGAGTTGTGGCTTCATTGATTGAGTTAATACACATGTAATGCTACCCTTCTCTTTTCCTACCATCTTCAGCTTTACCAAGCATAACTGCATCTTTCTGTGAGTCATGGTTGAAACACAAAACAGGACTTTTTCAACACCAGTCTCCTGATCTTTGAACTCTTTTGCTACAGAGACAAAATTCATTCCTTCACTTTATATAGAAAATAAAGACTGCTCCTTCCTATTAGACCTTTAATAGTGTGTAAAGTTAAAAGTGCTGTTTAATTTTACTTTTAATTCTAGCCTTGAATATTTTGGATAGAATAGTTACAGCTGCTGCATTTCTAGATTTGATGATACATTTTTTATGATTCTTTTTAAAAGGTACATCTTTCTGGGCATCAGGAAGGTGGATAGTTATATAGTTATATAGATTTAAAGAATAAACAAATAAAATGTTGAATGGATAATTCAGTTATAACTCAAGAAACTGGCACAAACTTCATTCATGTTCTTTCAAATGTCATTTGAAAATTAAATGAGGAGGGTGGATCTCAATTAAAACAGATCAGCAAATGTAAAATCAAGAAGTATAAAATAAGAGCTATGCAAAACGCAGAAGACTTAGTTCATTTCTAGGAGCATTTCTAGGGACTATATGGTTATATTTTTTGGAACTATCCCTGCTTTTTTTTGTGTCATAATCATTCTTCCTGCAACAAGCATACATCTGAAAAGGAGTTGGGGTTTCACTTTGTTGAATAATTTCTGCTTTGCATCTATTGATTCTACTTTTTCTGGCTTCTTGCAGCTGAAAATAACTTGCCCAATTCCACTTACATCTAGTCCTATTAGTTGTAAAATTGTACCAAATTCCTGTGAGTCACTATGAGGGCAAGAAAGGCAGTACAGAAATCCAATACATACATGCATACAACAAATAGAAATGTGTAGGTACACAGACTTCCATACCCGGAGACAAAAAATGCCACCCTTTCTCAAAGCAAATCAACAGTTATCAGCTTCCGTCACCAAGGGCAGTACCAGTCAGGCGCAATAAATCATCCATAGGGAATAGAAAAGATTAGAAGCAGAGACTGAACACAATCAAATGAGATTTTACTTGGAAAATTGCCATTGAGAACAGAAGGAAATAATCCCAAAACACACACACTGACTCTGAGATGGAAATGCTGGAGACTCTAATGCTAAAGGAGACCCATAGGTGACGTCACCAAATGCATGCATTTGCAATCAGACACAGCTCCAATATAACTTTAGCTACCTATGCAAATGCTTTGTGTAGTGAAATGAAGTCTGTAGTAATCTTTTGCAGGGTATCCACCTACTGTTACAATAGTAGTGGGATCATGCATCTTGTGGTGAGGAATGGGAATGCTAAATTTCTATTTTATTATGTTTTTAATGCGTTTTTGAAACTGCTTGTAAGTTCTGTTTCTGACATGTTTGTAAAATAGAAGCTTGGTTGAATTGTGTTTTAAGTGTTTGTATTAAGAGTTTTTTAGTTGCATTGCATTTTTAAAAGATTGTATGCCACCTTGACTCCTATGCTGGGAGAAAAGCAGAATAGAAATAAAATAATAAAATAAACTATTATTATTACTGTGGTTGAAGCTTTTCCAAAGGGGCCATAGAATGGCAAAAAAACAATAGCATTTATTCACATTTTGTTTTTAAAAGGCAGAAATGAATTTCATACGTTCCCCCTTGCCTGAAATGTTGCACAGAAAGTAATATGAGTTATGCAAAAATATCCCAGAATGGATTTGTAGATGGCTGAGAGGCTTTTCTCCAAGCTAATTGCTTGGACTATTAGACTTCTGTTAGATATGCATTTATATTAAGAAACATATATATCTAACTTACAATTGTTTCTAAAGATAAATGCATAACAGAAGCATAAGAACTTTGTCTTCTTATGCTTTAAATATCACATAAGAAGCAGCCCTTTGGAAGCGGAGACAGCCATTTAGTGTCACTTTGCAACATTACTAGTAATTGTTGGTTGATTTAATATTTGTAGGACAGTGAATCCACTCTGGATTTCAACCTGACTCTTTAAGGAGCTGTCCAGGTGCTGAATCTATCTTAGGCATAGAATTCAACACTATGAATGTCTCCTTTAAGGTTCATTCTAAAGTCCAAGCAGATTCAACATCCCACTGGCATGGAAACCTCTTGCCATCACTGGTGATAACACTTTCAGCAGGTTCATGATTGAGAACATAAGGAGGGTTGTGCTGGAACTGACCAAAGATTGTATAGTCCAACATCCAGTTTGCTTTAATGGCCAATCAGAAGCCTATGAACAGAACATTAGAGGAATAGTTTTTCCTGCTGTCATGCCCAAGGATCAGTCCACAACGAGACATATAGCTAGTACAGTCGGCCCTCCACAGATTCAACCAGCAATGGCTTGAAAATATTCAAAAAATATATAAATTCCAAAAAGCAAACCTTGATTTTCCCATTTTATATAAGGCCATTTTGCTCTGCCATTGTATATAGTGGGATGTGAGCATCCATGGATTTTTGTATCCCAGATCCCAGCAAATACCAAGGACCCACTGTATTTAGAGACATACTTCAGGGCTTTGCAATTCATAAATTACCATCAAAGAACATCAAAATAATAAAATGAGCATAAGCCATCATAATAATATAACAATAAAAGCAGAACATAAAATAAGGAAAATTGTTAAGTTAAATGCCTATTCTTTGCAATGCAGTTGTGTAATTTCCTTGCAGCCATATTAAACAGAGCTGCCATGCAACTAATAAAGGGTAGATCATCTCACAAAAGTTCTGCTACAGTATTTTGAGATTATTTACTAAGATGTCAGGTATTAAGATAAGAGAGGAGTTTCCCTCTTAACTTTGTGTATAATGGCATGACAGTATGCAGTGTGTCCAGTTCACAGTCTGGCAACAGCCATAAGCCACTGGTTTAGCAGTTGTAACCCTGGCAATTTGCTACCTAGAGAGAGGGCACTGCCTGAAACCTTTGTTCAGTGAAAGCCTTGCAATGCTGAGTCAGTACTGGAAAATATTTTTCCTAGAATGAATTTAATTTTAATGTACCATAGGGGTGGAATCAAACATTGGTGAGGGGATCCCTTTGTCTAGCCTCCTCATAAAAGATCCAGCTCCTTGGGACAGAATGATATCCAGAAGACAATCTTACTGGAACAAGTCTGAATTATATAGAAAGGGGAAAGATGTTTGCAAAACCAAAGCATATAAACATTTTTAAAAGCTGTGCTTGATTAGATCAGGGATCACACAGAGATCAGCCAGGTGCTTAAGGGAAATGGATACAAACCAGATATGAATGTGATCTCCCAAGTAGTTCATTACTTACAGCATTCTGATTTTTTTAAAAGTAAATAACTAAAAATATTATTGAAGTTACTTTTGAATAAAGGGACAGCAAAAGGCTATTTTTAAAAATAAAAATGCAATTATAAGAGTGACAAACTACTCTGGACTTCAAATGGAAACAATAACAGGTTACTTCTCAAAATTTACTTCAAATGTTGAGATACTTCCCAACTTTGATTACAACTGGCTTAAATTAAGAAAAAGAACACACCTACTGGCGGGACTTACCGATGGGGGTAACTAAATGGATCCCCATGTTCAGAAATTAAGGGTCAGTTCAGCAGTGGGATTGGGAGAGTCATAATAACAACATTGAGTGTATAGGTTGGCCTTTCTTTTGGGTTTCCAGAAAGTACCTGGGTGCCTGAATGTCAGAAGGTGGATACTGGGCTACTAGCTGGACTCTGGATCTGAACCAACAGTGCTTTGAGAATGGAAATGGACAACAAAAGAAGATCTGGAGCTATTTTTGCTGTCTCTGGGACCTCTGTAGGTTGTAGCTACCTGTTTGTTTGTGTGTTTCTTTGTTTTAAAAGGCTACTTCTGCCCTAAGGCTGCAGGTGTGAGTGGGTGAGTGGGTAGTATTCAAATCACAATTTCCAGAGATTTGGTGTGTGTGCACAAGTGGTCATTTTTACATTGTTGTTTATATATGGGAGGGCATGGCCTGCACTAGGGGCTCTGGCAGACCACTCTGCCTTTAAAGAAACATGAATAAATCTGGTTCCAAATTGTTTTTAGATATTCTTGTAAGGAAAGGAAAGGGGATAAATGCAAAAGAAATGAGTCTGTGTCAGTTCAGTACCAGGTTTGATTTCTCCAGCTAGAAATTGAAAAATGTAAATTCTCATTTAGAAATCGAATTGAATGCCAGCAATTCTTCCAAAACAAACAAAGAAAAACTTGTTTTGTGCGGATATTGAATTAATTTCTAGAATTATTATTTCATCCTTTTAATATGTCGCTCCAACATTTTTCTTCACCATTTCAAAACAAAGATTAATAAAAAGAATCTGGGCAACACAAGTGATGAAAAGTAAGGAAACTGTGATATTGTAAGTCTGTTATGTTTGAATTTCAGAAAGCCAAGATAATTTGGGGGCTGAATTGGGGGCTAAAATGTTTTAATTTTGCCACTAATTCTTCAAATGTGATTTTATTTACAGTGTCTGGAATATAACAGGAAGCTTTCTATGCCAGACCTATATAAATGAAAAGGATCTGCTCCTCCACTAACCATAAGTTAATACCAGTGAGGATTGAAGAGAAGACAGTATCTTCCTGCCTAAAGTCCTTAAACAATGGCCCAGTTTCAGGTTGTTATTCCACAAAAGAGCAAATGTAATAACAAACCAATATTTTTATTTTTATTTTTTTGGATAGGGAAGAAAGCTGATAGAATGAGAATCAGATCATCTGAGATGTGTTGCTGGAAGAGAGTTCTATGGATACCATGAGATATCCAAAAACCATTAAAAAAATGGGTCCTAGAGGAAATCAGTCTTGAACTCTCTCTACAAGCCAAGGTGACTAAACTGAGACTGTATTTTGGACACATCATGAAAAAACATGACATTAGAAAAGACAATGATAGGTAAGGTAGAAGGCAGTAGGAAAAAAAGGAGTCTGCATTATAGACAATCTTATAGACAGTTTACAAGACCTGAGCAGGGTTGCTGATCACAGGACAAATGGAGATCATTCATAGAATCAGCATAAGTCAAAGTTGACTTGATGGTGAAAAACAACAAAAGCATCAGCTTCCAGCCTATGTCCCCACTACTCCTCTGGATTATATTTGACATATAATTAATTTTAAAATTAGAATATCAGACTGGTTCACTTGATATTCTGACTGGGTGACAAAACAGAAAGCTCCAGTTTGTTGCAAATCCCAGTGTGAAGAGGAAATTTCATCTCCTTTTGTTCAAAGGGAAATCAAGTGAATCAGTATGATATTCTAATTTTAAAATGAATTATGGCTTGCAGAAACTACATTTTTTTCTCTTTGGCAGAAATGGGAAATGGCGGGTTTGTTACAAACCATGAAGGAAAGCTTCTAATCTCATTTCCTCCTGTGAAAAAAGAAAAGAGGTGAAAAGAAAGCATCACATCACAGCCACCTTGAATCCCACTCTTAGGGAAAAAGTGGGATATAAATAAAGTGATTGGTTGATTGAGTGATTGATTGATTGATTGACTGACATCAGCCTGTGGTTCACATATGCTTGTTTTCACAACAAAAGACCATGAACTGAGCCAACAGAGAGTGTGTCAATAAGAATCTGGAGGCTGTATCTGTAGTGTAGAATTAATGCAGCTTGACCTCCTTTAACTTCCATGGCTCAATGCTGTGGAATTCTGGGATCTGTAGTTTTGTGAACTATTTAGTCTTCTCTGTCAGAGAGCTCTGGTGCCACAACAAATTACAAATCCCAAGATTCCATAGGATGGATCCATGACAGTTAAAGCAGTGTCAAACTGTATTTATTCTGTACTGTAGATGCAGTCTAGGAGACCTGGAACCAAATTAACTGAAGTTTGGGGGCTGTGTCATGGATTTGTTGGAACTGTGGTCTCTTATTCATATCGATAAAATGGTATGAGGGTTGGAATCTTACCTTACAGAATTAGGATGAGATTCTGGGAATGCAACAATTCACTGACAGAGATGGATGTTCTTCTATAGCTTCAGAAAGTTACTTTTTTGGACTATAACTCCCAGAAGCCCCCAGTCTGAATGGCCGTTCTGACTGTGGAATTCTAGGGGGTTTCATCAAAAAATTAACTTTTTCTAGCTGTGGAGCTGATTTATGGAAGTCTGTATTTACTTTCGCCTGATCTTCATACGTACATCATATATATATGTGCATACTTAGTCACAAATTCCTCCATTCCAAATCAACACATGTGCCTGAAATACATATACATAAAGAGACATTTGTATAGAAATGGATTCAAAACCCAGAGAAAAGGCCAGTTATGTTCCTGAATGAGAAAAAGATAAAACCGAGGGAATACAATAACCTACAAAAGTCAGCAAATCATCCAGTTAGAATATAATTTTTGCTGGACAGAGGTTGGGGGTGGAAGTGGGGGGAGAAAAATCTTTCTTCCAAAGAAATGGTGGTTTAAAATTAAAATTCACTAAAGAAGTCTAGCTGACACATTTTTGTATTCTTTGAGGAAGTATATCTTTTTAATTTAATGCACTGTCCAATTAAAAATAAGTGGTCCCTTATTACAGATATGATTTATTCTCTGATAAACTGCTGATTTATGGCTCACTGGGGTATATATTTAATACTGTCAAGGAAAAAAAAATGAAAGGACATACCCCAAACTATCTGCTGTGCCAGAGCGACTGAGTCTGAAAAGGATCTGAGGCAGCAGAGGCCCCTGGGAGTGAAATGTAATCTTTGCCTGGGATAAAAGCCCACAGAACTGCTGATCTTTACAAAAGGATCCATCTCCCACCTCACCCTGTTCTTTCCCACCACACACCTCCCTTCCTGGCATGACCCTGCTAGCCCCTGCCAAGCCAAGAGTTGCACTTCAAATGTTAGTACTAATATTATTGAAAATACTATTGTTTCTTTGAAGAAAGGATAAAGAATCTAAGCGTGGTTGCAGACTTTCTGTTAAGCTTAACATGAGCAACCTGAAATATGGACATAAGCTCTGTTGAAATGGACTAAAAATGTATTCCCATAACATACACAGGGTTTATGGCAGTGGCACTGTGCGACTTTTCCACTTCCTGTTCCCATGCTAGGGTCAGTATAACATATGGGGAGAAAAAGAATGTCTCTAAATATAGGCAGAGTGAGAAATATTGCCCTACATGTTCATGGATAAACAGAACTGCATTGACAAGATGATGATGATGATGATGATGATGATATTAATATTTATTTATATCCTGCCCTTCTCCCAGGATTGAGAGACTTACGATATTACAATATTAAAGATGGAGTGTGTGTGTGTGCAGCAGCTAACAATTCTGATTAAAGAGTAATGACACCAGTGGCTAAAGATGCAAATGAAGGTTTTATCATAAGAACACCATTAAAAATCAGAAAAATATCTAAGGATGCTAAGCTAATATGAACTAAGCTAGTTTCACTTCTCGTGTTGCTTAGATCGGTCAAGAAGAGAAGAAGTGGAATGTATCACTTAGGGGGAAGGTTAGGTAGGATAGGCAGATAAGAGAGGTAAAGACTTTGGGTCAATGAAAAGTACTTAACCCTATCACTGGTGCTTTCTCTGAAACATCCTTAAGTCTTTTAACTGTTGAGTGTTGTTGCATTTCCAAAATGGAAAATTAAATTGTGTCATTTCTCACTGAAATTAAGCTATGTTGCCTGACATAATGAATGAATGATATCCATTAATTCATACAAAAATATATACATACGTATTCCCCACAAATCAGGACAATGTGTACAATTATATCAAGTCTGCCATGTGAAAAAGACTGGAAATACTTGTTCCTTCTTGCATGGTGTTTCAAAAATGCCAGTCATGCTCTCACACTCATCTCAAAGAAAACCTCCTTTCCATAAAATGGAAAGAATCAGTCATTTCACCCACATTGAGAAATGTAAGGGATTAGCATAAACTACTGGAGCCAGTGTGGAGTAGTGGTGTAAATGCCAGATTAGGACTATGCCCAGCCATGGAAAGCCATTAAGTGACCTTGAGCAAGTCACTCTCTCAGCCTCAGATGAAGTCAATGGTAGCTCCACTCTGAACAAATCTTGCCAAGAAAACCATGTGATAGTTTTGTGTTGGGGGCGCCATAAGCTGGAAATGACTTGAAGGCACACAACATCATAAGCGATCAACTATAGCAAAACAAATGTATATGCTGCAAAATGAGAACAACTGAACACCAACTACATGTAGAGTATTTCTTACTACCTTATAAGCACAGTTCCCCTCTCCCCTTATAAGCACATTGTCTATCATTGGGAAAAATCCCAAGAGTTGGTGTGTCTGTATTGGGGTATATAGAATAGAACATCAGTTGACAGGTTAGTATGACATTGGGATAAGCCTATTTTATTTTATTTTATTTTAGAATTTTCATTATACATTTAACTAACAAGTCACCAGGGGTGTAATGAGACCATTTCCACTGGGGTGGAAAGGAAGAAGCAGGAGTTGGGGTGTAGAAGGATCTGCGCATTGGTCACTGTGAGAAAAGTTTTCTGTTTCCATACAAAAATAGCCCTGAGCTAATGCAATTTAATTAAAAAATGTATTGTGAAGCTTACAAAAATGCAAATTCAATACATGCAAAGTAGATGTGTAGACCAAATAACAGTGACTAGGAAGTAAATTCATATTTTGCAAGTCATCCTACTATAGTAATCACAACTATTAATGGATTTAAACTATCAGTGGTGTGTAATGAGCTGTGCTATCTCTGAAAACTTGCAAAGAAATGGTCCACTTGAAATTCCTTCAAAAAACATAGTTTTCAAAAGCCAAAGTTTGATGTGCCAATGAGCACTAAATGCCACATGATAGTTCAGCACATGTCTTGAAGCTGAGAAAGAATTTTAACATATGGGTATAGATATGCCAAAGCTGAGTCCTGTAACATATACATTGTTCATTAGTGGAAAGGCTTGCTTGTGTGATTTACTAAATCCATAGACAAATACCAACATTCACCACAGGATTGTTCCATGTTCAACTAGCATTTTGAAGGTAGGTCTTACTGGTATTCTCTATTTCATTTATTTATGACATTTATATCTCACCCTTTTTTGATGGAGGTCAGAGGGCTATACATGGTTTTCCCCTGCATTTTATTCTCACAACATCCCTGACAGGCAGGTTTGGTTGAGAGGCAATGGCTGGTCCTAGTAATCCAGTCTAATTACTAAACCATGCTGAGAACTCTGGACACTGTTTCTTCTACCTTTCCATCCTTAGCACATGGCATATTCATAGCTCTGCAATCCAATGCCTATCTTGATATCCCTCTAGAAATGTGGACTTGGAATGGTAACAATAGATAAAGTATGATGGAATTATAGCTATCAGACATTCTCTTGACACACCCTTCATGACACCCTAGGCACACCAGTCAATCCATCAGTCTATCTATAATTCATCAGTGCTGTTAAGTGCCTACATTCCAAAAAGTCTACTGAATTACATAATTTTTTAAAAACATTATTCAGATAATTTGGTAATGACTCAGAATGACATCCCCCTCAAACATACACATATTTCTGCCAATTTGCTCTGTGTGGCAATTTTTGTTTGTCTGAAGTTGACATGATTGGATAAAAAAAATGACTTGTGCATACTGAAAGGAGGAGGTGCCTATAATTTAAAATTAATGATGTATAAAATGGATTTACTCAAACAAGTTTTCTATAGAAACTGAGAGCAACCCAGCATCATTTATCTCAATGATGTTTGATAGGTAAATCATATACACCAATGAGAATACATACGTTTCTGTAGAACATTTGGTACAATTTAGTTATCATATTTTGAGTGTCTACCAGTCAACAGGAGAACATTTTCTTTCATTTTCATTCAGTTTTTGTTATGAATTTTAAAGTAAACCAACCCAGTTTGCTCTTTCAGAACACACACACACACATACATACACAGAGATTTGTTGTTGTTGTTGTTATGTGCCTTCAAGTTGTTTTCCAACTGATGGAGAACCTAAGGTGAGCCTATCACAGGGTTTTCTCTGCAAGATCTGTCCAGAGGGGTTTGCCATTGCCTTTCTCTGAGGATGAGAGAGTGTGACTTGCCTAAGATAATCCAATGAGTTTCCATGGCTGAGGAAAGATTTAAACTCTGGTCTCCAGAGTCTTAGTCCAACACTCCAACCACTATGCCACATAAGCATTTTCCTCCTTCCTTTCTCTCTCAGAGAATAATTCTCTGAGGATTCCTTGGATTGCATAGTTCCCAGAATTTGGCAATGCAATTTTCAGAGTGTAAAAAAATCTGTTAAGGAAAGTTGCACACAAATCTGTGTATTTTAAGGGAAACTCTATGTGATATATATCTAAATTATGCATTAAAAAAACAAACTTATGTAGAAATCAGATGGAATGGATTGAAGACTGAACACATGCAAAAATGTCATGGACTACAACTAGAATGATTCTTTTATCCCTAACTAAAGACAACTAATCCAAAGTCAGTTGGTGAGATTCACAGCTTTAGGGCAATTTGAAACCAGATCTCCATACTTCATCTATGATGCCACACTGATAATGTCCCACACAGGTACAATTTCTGCTAAAACCTGAACCAGAACAGATCAATATTGCTCACTCATATTTGCATGATGTTCAGAAATAAAGAAACTGCTGGGAAAATAGCAAGTGCAAGGCAGTTATCCAGACCAAAAGGAAAAGAAGTGCATGACAAAACAGCATGATTCCTGACTGCATGAGAAAGGGGGAAATGATTTCATCTAGGAGACAACAATGTAATATTTCCTATTGGTAGAGTAGGATGTTCTCTAGTGCCTATTCATTCCAGTTTCTCCATTTATTCAATAATGTTTAGCTTTACAGGTTGGCTGGCTTACTGTGTCTCTGATCTTAGCTGACGTTATACATTTATCTAATGAATCAGAAATGTTAAAGATTTGCCCCATCTACCACAGTTGTTTGGGTACAGGTAATCCAAAAAGAGAGAGATTTCCATACTTCCTGACTTCACCCCAAGCAACAATCCCCATAGTTTCATAAATCCAAAAGGGCTTATTCCTTAATGCTCCATGCACCTGGCTAGTGGATAGGTTTGTGTGGTGTGGATGCTGAGAAGAGGCACGGTGGCCTCCATAGCATAGTGATTGGACGTACAAATGTCCTGTGTTGAGCCGAGACATGTTAACTGGTTTTTTCTGATATCATCAACTATATTTAAACAAGCATGATGCCTGAGTGCTCTTTGCAGCTGGTATGTTATACATAAAATATGTTGAGTCAGTGATAGCGTTCTTATCTAAAGACAGAAGCCAGCAAAATTTCATCTAGCGCACTTCGTCAGATTGTTCCCTGACACAGACAGCGGGCAACTCGCTGTGACAAATGGGTGATTGCATCTGACTCTCGGGAGAGGGCTGTTTTCATTCTCCCTCACCCGCTGTCTCTGTTCCTGCATCCCCAGATATTGCCTGCTTAGAGAAGAGAGCAGAACAAATAGTTGGTGCTGCAAAGATGTTATTAGCCATGCCATCAAAAAGAGCCTGGTTAAAAAAATATATTTGCATTTATGGCCTTTCCATTTCGCTGGGTTAAAGTCAGTAGGGTGGGGGATAGTGCTACCAACTCCCCCCCAAACCCATAGATGATAGAAGAAACTGCACATTTCTAATCAGAATTGGTTTCTCTATGAAGGAGAAAGTAGGACTGTTCTACATATTACATGGGTTGTTATGTGTCAGAGGCATAGATTTTGTAAATCAGAATGATGCATGGCAGTTATCTGCTGCAGGTACCTCACAGAATCATAGCACTAGAAGGAACCACAAGGACCACCTAGTCCAAACCTCTGCTGTGCAGGAATATACAACTAAAGCACTCCAAAAATAATGGCCATCCAACCTCTGTTTGAAATGTGGAAAGAAGTAGAGTCCATCACTTTCTGAGACAATCTATTCTGCCTCAAATCAGCCTACAGTAAACGCCCAGGGAGACATGTTCCAAATAAGAACAAAGCATATCAGTAAAACACTGGGTACAGATATATTGAGTCTACTAAATGGGCTTAGACATCACCAAAACACAAGGGGACACAGGTGTGCATTTATATATACAGATTCAAATTTAGAGGTCACTGCTATACATTTAAATAGAAATATAGTCCCATCCTAGAAAACTGTGATCAGAGACCTGGGCATCTGTTGAGTGAGGTACCTAGATGTCAGTTATTGATGCACAACTAGAAGGCCCTGCTCTCCTTATAATTCTTTAGTTTTAAAGTAACTTGGACTGGATCGTCTTCAGACAGAGGATTGACCTCTGATTGCTTTTCAAACAGACGACTGATCTCTGTAAAGCAACATCCCTGGCTAGTCTAAGTAGAACTAAAGTTGAAGGGGCTGGCAGTGGAGCAAGCCTAAAAGCACCTCC
Source organism: Phrynosoma blainvillii (assembly GCA_026167975.1). Taxonomy (NCBI): domain Eukaryota; kingdom Metazoa; phylum Chordata; class Lepidosauria; order Squamata; family Phrynosomatidae; genus Phrynosoma; species Phrynosoma blainvillii. Next base: position 64,073,517 of record JANUYF010000003.1, on the reverse strand, counting down.
ACCATCTTGAAGCTTGTGTACCTGTACTACTAACTGTCACTTTCATCCACCATTTTGGCTGCTGAACTTCAAAAACTTAGTGACATCCACATGGGACACCTGGTGGGAAATTTTGTGTACTATTTCTCCACAGCTAGTTACTGTAGGCTTCGGCCAGGCCTGAACGATGTTGTTTTGTTCCCTATCTCCACAGCTATTAATTTTCCTGGCATACTACAAGCTTATACAGAGATATATGATACTCTTAATGTTTAAAATTTGACCTTTCTTGCTTCGTAGCAAACTATTATCCAGATTCAGGAATGGCCTGCCGGATGAGATCAGTCATATTACTACCTTAAACAGCTTTAAAAAGCTTTTAAAAGGCTTGTTAAGATGGATCTCTTCTCGCAGGCCTTCCCTGAATAGATATCCCGACCACCAAAAGATCCTGTGTATCCCTGATTTGGCTGTAGTTATTGTTATTTGTTTATTTGTGTTATTATTTTAACTGTGGTTTAAATTGTCACTGTTTAATAGTATTTTAAGGGGTGGGTGGGATCGTGGGATATGAATGTATATTTTAATGTTGAAAGCCGCCCCGGTTGCATTACACAGAGGGGCGGGATGAAATTATTATTATTATTATTATTATTATTATTATTATTAAAATATTAATCACAGGATGGGCCGAAAACATAGGAAATAATATCTTACAATGAAAAGATATTATTTTCCCCCATCCCTTCAGAGGAGATCAGAAAGTTTGACTCTGATTGGGAGAATAGGAGACACCTGTCCTCCATTCCTCTTGATACTGTTCTTAGTTCATCGCTATTTATATTGTTATGTTATTGAATGTTTATTTACTTCTCATGACTATTCTTAAAATCTTTAGGGAAAAATCTGTAAGATATCCAACTGTGGAAAAACTGGACTTTTTAGATCCTCAAATGTTAACCCTGAAATTGGAAAATAATGTGGGCAATAGGAAAATAAGTCCCCATTTCTCTTTACAATCCAATATAGTATTACATGGCATCCCTGAGAGTCATTTCCTATAATGTTAAGGGCTTATGCTCAGCAAAAAAGAGAGGGGAAATCCTAAAACAAATCAAACCATTACACCCAAATTTCTTATTCTTTCAAGAAAGACACCATAAAGGTTCTGATCCCATCCCTCTCCAAAGTTTGGAAACCAATATGTAGTGGGGGGCACAGGAAAAGCCAAAGGTGTAGCCATTCTCCTGGGCAAATCATGTCCTTTCCTGGTAAACAATAAATTTAGAGATGATACTGGGTGCTACCTAATATTGATGGGGGAAATGTTTGGCCAACCCTACACTTTAGGAACCTTCTATTCACCCAATACAGGTCAGCACCAAATTATTTCAGCTTTTTTACATCATCTGTAAAGACCCTAAGTGAAGTGGCTGTTGGGCATATACTTTTGGGAGATGATTCTAATGACGTTTTGCATTCCTATCTTGATAAATCAAAACCTCCTAACATACAAGTCCAACCCCATTGATGCAGATAATTAAAGATGCAGGATTACTTGACCATTGGAAAGACTTCCCCTTCCACTCAGCAGTCCATAAGACATATTTCAGAATTGGTCTTTTTATTTTAAATTCCATAATCAATCCAATCTTATATTCAGACCATTCACCAATAATACTAAACTGGGCACCAGAAGGACTTTCCCAGACTTCAAAGTCTTGGTGGTTTAGCCCAGCACTCCTAATGCAATCAGATAATGGCTTTTAAACAAATTAAAGGAAATAGGAGGACCACCTAGATCACTTACCTTATTTGGGGCACGATGTGTCCCCCCCCCCAGCACCAAAAGATTAACATCTTTAATCTACAACTGTTTGATTGACCACGCTTACCAAACCATCCATGCATATAACTAACCTGGGAAATGGATCTGAATCTTTCAATTCCCATTTCAAAGCGGACTACAGTTTGGTCTTCCACCCCTTTTAAATCCAGATCAGCACTGATTAGAGAAAACACCTTGAAAATTATACACAAGTGACACTTGGCTCTAGTGAAGCTAGCCAGAATGGTTAAAAATGTTTCCTTCAAATGTTGGCATAGTTGTAATGATAATGGCACATTTCTACACATGTGGGTAGACTGCCCCAAAATAAACACATTTTGGCAATTGATACTTGAACAAATTTCATTGATTACCAACCAAGAAGTAAAATTATGTGTCCAGAAATGCTTTTGTTATTGACATATGTAGACACAAACTCAAATTTGAAACATAAAAACCCCATAAATTTTTTTGTTACAGCAGCCCATGCAGAAATTGCCAGATGCTGGAAAACAGGAGATGTATCTTTAGATAAGGGGTTGAAAAATTATGAGACCTTTGGTTACTTCAAAACTGTCAGACAGAATGGCAAGTTATGCAGGACGACCAAAATCAAGACCTTTTATAGACAAAGACAGAAACAAGAGGAGACAATCTCCATCTCATCTGAACCTTTGGTCAGACATTCTGGACTAGATTTATACAAAGATAGCACTGGACTTTAAAATGACCACTAACATTGAACAGAACCCAAGAAGACGACCTGCAACACAATTCAAAGTTGTGAGAGGAATTGGTTTATTTTGCTTTATTGTTGTGATATGAATTGGTTTATTTTGCTATATTGTTGTGATATAAATCTCCCTTCACTTTGTTTATTGGTTGGGATTTATAGTATCTTAGCCTAGTATGTATTGGCTACATTCAGCATTTTTAATGACTTGTTTGAATATTATTTTATCTTATATTTGGGTTCTGCACACAGAACCTTGGATTCTTATTTGCCTAATAGATTGGCAATATTTTTAACTCATTTTTTTATCCATCACTTTTTCTTTTAATTTTGTTCTCAATAAAATTGAACAAATTTTTGAAGCTTTTCCCCTAGACTTTTTTGCTTTGACAGTTTTTTGAGGTTTAGGGTTACACCTCTTAGTTTTGACAAATTGTTGACATATACTAAGATGAGATTTGGAATTTGAAAGAACTGAAATAGAAAAGGAAACCTCCTTGCTTAGCTACATTGGTATACATATAGTCAGAAAAGAAGGAAAAGATTGTGGTTGGTTAGCACTAGTGGCTAAGTGATACTGTCTCAAATGGAAAAATGAAAAAAAGCCCTGGCTATATGCACTTCTTTGTGAGTAATTCATAAGTAACAGGCCTCTTTGCTCATTATGTGTAAAAGAAGACTTGAAAAGAACTCAACTTTCTCTCTGTTTTCTTTAGGATTCTAGGAGAATCTATCTATAACAGAATCCTTGCTTAGGAAACTCCATAAAAGACAGAGAACTTACTCTTCATCTCCTCCTTTTTCTCTCCCTCCCTCCTGCTTTCCCCCCTCCCTCTCTCCTTCTTCCACCTCAGAAAGTAATCTCATCCTTTCGTCACATATTATTGAAATCCCAGCTCTTTTTAAAAAGTCTCATTTTTGCCCAGACTGAGAGCATGTCATTTGGAAGTGATGTGCAAGGCAGGAGATAACCAGGTAGAACTCAGCGATTCGCCACAGAAAATGGCTCCATGTATGGCTGTAATGCTATCAGAGTCTGTCCCTCAATAGCTCTTTACTTCTCCTGAGCTCACAATCTGCTGATTCAAGAACTTTGTCTGGAGGAGGAGGAGAGGAGGGGAAGTAGGGTGGAGAGAGTTGTGGAGATAGATACAAATGTAGTGTTTGTGGTCCTCACTGAGCCCACATTAATGCAGAGGCTTTCGGGTAGCAGGGAGGAGTGCTGTCACTTTTCCCTCTCTCATTCTGTGTCCTCATTTCATGCTTTCGCTGTGCTGATTGGGCGGGCTGAATCCCCTCAGCTAACTGCTTAGTACAAAACAGTTGCACTTCAGTTTAAAGTGGATAAGAGCTAGAGGCAAACCAAACACAAGTGGAGGATTTAACAAAAGCAAATGTGGTTCTCTGGATGGCCCAGAAACCGGAGCCTTTGGAATTTCCTCTCACAAAAGGCACACGCTTCCCAAATGTTTCTCATTTCACTAATTACATATTCATTTATTTGCATGTAAAACAGGGAAGAGGCATTCTCCGCTCGTCTTGGTGTGAACATTTCGCCTTCTTCCAAGCAGGAGCAAGGCTAACCAAATTGAGAATAGCTCCCTTGGTAGCTTGTTAATTGCACATTATCGTGACGCATGTGACCATAAAGGCCCAGCAGGAGCATTTCAATCAGAATTCTTGTTTAAATTAAAGTTCCCTTTTAACATCAGCACAGAAGTAACAAGTTTTAAACCTGCAGAACGCTTTTTCTGTACCCAGCAGAAACAGTTGACAATCATTGCTGATACCTGGGTGGATGAGTGAGGGGGTTAATTGAATTTAGGGTTTTTTTAAAGGTCAGTGGGTGCATGCATAATCTAGCAAGCACTAAGTATACTTTAAAATGGAAATCTAAAGGTGGTTCCAAGGGAGGGGAGAGGTTACAGAAAATTGGGGGCTCAGAAACTGTGGATTTTTGTTTGCATAGATGCTAGAGCAGTTTGGGGAGTCACTAGTGTGTAAAATAGCATTTAAACAGAAGTATATGAAAAAAAAAACTGCTTAGGGAAAATGTTACATTGAATATCCTGGACCCATCCCCTCTTTAGTTGTTGCTCCCAGGAGGGAAATGTAGTCTCATGTTCATAAGGTGCTTGTCTGAATTCTAAGCAAAGTGAATTCATTTGAAATCAATGGGGCATGCCTTTGAGTAGATATGCATTAAGTCTACCACCACCCCACCACAGCAAAAGACTTATTTTCAGAATGCTGTGGGCCGTGCTTAGATCACTGAAGGTCATAAACCCCTGCCCTAGAACTAGTGTCTGAAAATGTAAGCTACTGCTTTGCAGCTCACAGAATGTTGAAGTATGTGAATTTTATATGAAAATATTGAGTTGCATGTGCCACCAAAGACATTCTAGTCATTGTTGTATATGATTCAGAGTCTCTCATGTCATAAGGAAGCACCATCAGCAAGTACCACTGTAATTGGTAGAGGGCTGTGGTTTTCAGGAATTATACAGCAGTGAATCTTGGCATTTCTTCACTGATACTTCTTTCTCAAAAAGCTATGGTGATTTCTACTTTTTTGTTTTTGTAAATGCATGGGGTTGGACTATCCTATGCCAACACAGTAGTGGCATATTTAGTACATGTTATATGTTAATGCTAGTTTCTGTCCCTTCACACAGTGCTACTTCTCATCATACCAATACCATGAATATTTGTAAGAAAACAATGTTTGTGTATGTGGGTTTTTTAAAGCACTATGTAGCAGTTTTGGTTGAATGCTGAATCCTAAGTCTAACTGGGCTACTTCAGACCAGTGGTGACATTTCTTGAGGCAAAGCAGGTTTCCCTCTAAACTGAATCTGGACCTGAACAATGTTTCATGAAGCAATCCAGGCTTTGCAAAGGCAAGCAGCCTGACTACAAAAGAACACTGTGTTTTAAAGTTTTCTTTCAGTAAAAAATAAAAAAAAATACCTAGGACATAGATATAGGGGAATGGAGAGATTCAGGCTCAGTGGCTGACAGATTGACTTTATTTTTAAAAGGCATGCTTTACTGGATTTTACCAATTCAAGTGCTTTGGTGTAGGGACTGTGAGTCTAATAAAACTATTGCTTCTGACTGGGACCATGAGATGGCCATTCTTCTAAGGACAACATGCTTCATTCTTTAAAAAGGCATAAACTGGTATTTGGTCATTATTAGTCCATAGCCTCTGCATCCTTCCTTCTGGTATTTTGTACTTTCCTCATTTAGGGACAGTCTTTGATGTATGTTATCTTTCTCACATTAGTTCCTGTCACACACACACACCATAATGGAAGGAAACAGAAGCAACCCACCATGCCAAATCTGAGAATCCCGTTCCGTGGAAACTACTGTACTTATCTTTCTAAAGTGTTGCAGTTTTCTTACCTGAGTCCATCTTTATATTGCATGACATTTTCATAATGTTACACAGGGAATATGGGAGAATACATGCTTTCATATATATATGAAAAGACCCTTCACCATATTGGTTGCCCTCCTTTTTGAACTGTGGTACCCAGAACTGGATGCAGTATTCCAGGTGAGGCCTGACCAAAGCTGAATAGAGTGGCACTATTACTTCCCTTGATCTAGACACCATACTTCTATCAATGCAGCCTAGAGCATAAATAGTAATGCAGAGCTTTATACTCCTAATTAATTTCACCCAAATATTGTTTCAACAGGTCTATATGGCCAAAAAGTATATCTGTACTAGAGAATTATAGTAGTTTCATACCACTTTAACTGTGATGGTTTCATCCCATGGAATCCTGGGATTTGTAAGCTGATGAAGTAGCTAGGATTAGATAGTCACTAGAGTTAGCCCTGACAGAAACTGGAATCCACTATGATCTTGAAAAACGTATGTTTCCTGGCTCTGTCCTACTTTTTTCATTATAGAAGTTGGAATCATTCTATCAGGAATAGTTTTTATGCTGCTGTGTTGCAAATATTTCTTTGATCCAGTAAGAACACAAAAGTTAATAATCCTGGTTCTCCCCCCCCCCTTTTTTTTTTTTTTTTTTTAAATGGGAAATGTAAGTGAGGGAGAGTTTTGCTTGGTCTACATTCCTAAGCAAACTGAACTAATTCATACTTTCCAGACCAGTAGGCTGATCAGATCAGAACTAGCCTTCAGATTTCTCACTGCTCAAGGTTTTATGGTGAAGTTCTCAGTACAGCAAATGTATAAAAGCCTCTATTTATTAGGGAAAGTTGCATATAAAAATACTAATGTTTTCGTGTGAATGTCCAAGAAGATATTTTTTACTCTTTAATTGCGGTTGGCTGTGGAAATTTGGCAGATAGACTTTGTGGGTGAATACACGTGAAACAGACTCGTTTGTCCATCACATACTAGGTGTACACTATCAAAAACTTAGCAGAGTACCATTAATTTTAAGAAAACTTGCTTAATATTTTTGTCATTTGAACATTTCCATTTGCAAACAAAATCACCCCAGCAATAATTTTCTAGAAATGAGTTTTCACTGTTGGCTACTGCTGTTGTAACTAGTTATTTCCTACAACATAAATATGAAAAAGGAAGCCCCCCCCCACCTTTTTTTTAAAGTATAAAATATAGGATTTTAAAACCATTCCTCTTCCAAATGCAATTCAGCTTGAATAAGTGAAACCTGTATATCAGTACAGAGGTTAAGGTCATTGTCATTTACTAATGTATCAGCGTAATCTTTCACTTAAGCTGCCTAAACTTTGATTGGAGGAGCTTGTACCATTTCTCAGAAAATGAAGAGTGGGTTTGGGGAAGAAAACTGCTCTAAGGATTTCTTCTTTGTTTACTAAAATAAAAGCCTATGGGGGACTTCTCCACTGTCTACCCACACTCCAACCCACCGTGAAAGTTTATATCGTACCATTTTATGCTGGGGCCCTTACACATTATGCAGTTAGAATCACAGAATCTGGAAAGGACAACAAGGGTCATCCAATCCAACCCCCTGCCATGCAGGAATACACAACTAAAGCAAAATGAGGACATTGTCCTCTCATTAAAAAATTCTCATCCAATGAAATTTTCCTTCAGTTCCCCAATTTCTATCATTGCTGAGAGTGAGGCACTGAAAATTGTTTACTCTTCTATTTGTTTGCCCATCCAACCTCTGTTTAAAGACCTCCAAGATGGAGAGTCCAGAACCCTTCAGGACAGTCCATTCCACTATTAAACAGCTCTTACAGTAAAGACATTCTTCCTAACATTTAGATGAAATTTCATTTCTTATAATTTGATAACAGTTATAGAGCTATAATTCTATTTTAGCTGCCATGGCCACATCCTATGGAATTCTGGGATCTGCAGTTTTAGGGAAGGCTTCTTAGAATTCTCAACCAGAGAGCTTTAGTGCCTCACCAAACTACAGCTCCCAGGAATTGATGGGATATGGCTGTGGCAGTCAAAGTGACATCATAGTGATATAATGGTGTAATGTGAGCAAGGGCCACTGATTTTAATCAGAGTTTGGAAGTAATACATCACAAATATCATAGTTCATAATTACTTGCATTAAGGTATGGGGTTTTTTTGGTAAACAAGAGAAGAATATTATATTTTAAAAATTGATGTAACTGTAGGAATGAAGTCATTCTGCTGAAGTAAAAAGTAATGATTTGTAGTTACTTTAAAAGTTACTTTGTTGATTTTTTGTTGATGGGAATTCCTGCCATTCTCTTAGCAATCCTAAGGTTTCATTTTTAAAAAGTAATGAAAAGTAACAACAAAGTAACAAACAGCATAACTAGTAAACACAGCAAGCTATGCTTAAAGACAACAACATTATAAAGAGTAAAAACAATGAAATACCTTTTCAAAACACTGTAACAAGTAGCAGGAATTAACGGCTTTTTAAAAGCAACATTCTAAGCTCTGGTTTTAATATGACATCTATCAGTACAGCATTCCTAATTATAGTTCTGGATTTGCTAAAAGCAATTGAGCCTTACTAAAATATTATAACATGCAAAAATGTAAAATGGATTCTAGCACTTAATCTGAAGGAATCAAAGGCAAGTTGAATTTTTTAGCAGACATATGGAAGAAGCTTCTAGACAGAAGAGAGGAATTTTACGCAGGGGTGGTGTAGGGGAAAAAATAATGGTGCTGCCCTCCTACAAGAATTCTCCCTCCCCATGAAATTTTCCTTCCCAAATTTCTATAATTGAGATAGTTTCAAATCTCACTTGAGCATTTTGGAATATAATTTGAGCATCCAAAGAAAAGGAACAAGCAAGAGAATGTAAATACAGCAAATAGAAGAGTAAACAATTTTCAGTGCCTCACTCTCAGCAATGATAGAAATTTGGAGACCAAAGGAAAATTTCATTTGATTAGAATTTTTATATGGGAGATAATGCCCCACCCGCACAGCTATACCTCTGACTCTATGGAACATGTCCATCTGGCAAGGAGCTAAACACCAAGGGTATATGTCAAACATCAGGATAGAAAGGATTCCAAATGCCTAGCCAAAAATTAGTTTCTAGTCCTCTCTCTTTCTCTCTGGCTTTTCTTCGCAAACAAAGGGCCTCAGCAGACGGAGGCCCCGGAGATGCCGCGGGTCGGAGCGCCGCCGGAGTTCAGCCTCCGGACCGCGGCGCTCCTGCGGCGCATCTAAAAGGAGCACCAAATTGGCGCTCCTTTTAGATGTGAGGGAAAGTGCGCCCTAAAAGCGGCGGGCGCACTTTCCCTGGCTCAAACGGCGCAGCGCATGTGGACGCTGCGCCGTGAGGTCATCCCCGGTGCGCCGGCCGTGCGGACGGCCGGCGCTTCTGGGGGCGACCTCGGGGAGAGGAAGGGGCGCCGCTCGTGCGGCTGCCCCTCCTCTTCCCTGCCCGGAAGACGACTCTTTTAGTCATCTGCCGAGGCCCAAAGATTCAGGAAGGACTCATCCCACGCTTTTTGCAAGTGCGCTGATGACTAAAAAGGCCAATCCGAGATAAACAAATCCAGTTGCAGAAAGCACAGCAGAGGATCTCCTTGGGTGATGTTTCCGGATCGTGATTCTTTCTGCGTTGTTGTTTCTCTTCGAGACTTATTCGGCGTGACTTCTCAAATAAGGCTGCAGCATTGTGGATAGTGCGTCTCCATGCCTCCCGATGTGAGGCCAGGGTGGACCATTGTTGATGATCAATTTGTTTCTAGTCCAGCCTAGGGGTAAATCTGGGCATTTGCAGACTGCTAGAAATAGTGCAAATTGAGTCCACATTAACTGCTCTGGCTTAGTGCTAGGGAATCGTGGGAACTGGATTTTTTTTTCCTGAGACATTGAGCCTTCTCTGTCAGAGAGCTCTGGTGCCACAATAAACTACAGTTCCCATGATTCCCTAGCACTGAGTCAGAACAGTTAAAGTGAACTCAATTTGCACTATTTCTGGCAGTCTGCAAAGGCCCTCTGTTCACGAAGCAAGTGACTAAGCAGGACAATGATGACAAAATTGATATTGTTCTGACTTGGCTGTATTTTTATCATCTTTACTGTTCACCGCCTAGATTGGTTTTCCACTGGGGCGTTATATAAATAAATTATATTATTATTATTATTATTATTATTATTATTATTATTAAAATTAAGTGGACATTAACAGAAAAGACTGTGGTACAGATATGTCAATTGATATAACCTACAGGACCATTCCTAACCTACAGGACCATTTCTATATATTCTATACATACTTATATAGCAGGTTGTTGTTGTTGTGTACCTTAAGGTCATTTACGTGGTTTTCTTGGCAAGATTTGTTCAGAGGAATTTGCCTTTGCCTTTCTCTGAAACTGAGAGAATACTACTTGCCCAGTGTCATCCAGTGGGTTTCCATTGCCAAGCAGGAATTCAAACCTTGGTCTCCAGGATCATAGTTCAATGCTCAAACCAACACACCATGCTGGCTCTTACAGAGGTGGTAGCTCACAGTTAGGTATTCTCTTGCTTGGTAACAGCTAGGTCGAGGTATTTTGCTGCCTGAAATGGAGCAGCAAGTGTCTCCCTATCCCTCAGTCAATGTAAACAACAACAACAGTAGCATTGAAGCTAAAAATTTCACAAGCATCACAGAGTAGAAAACAACAAAATCAAATTTAATAACTAACCATTTCCTGCCATTTCATGATACCTAACATTAAGTGCCTAATGACAGGGCTGGCTCTTCATGCCTTTGGCAAACAGGTTTACTTACTGAGATGGCATGGTGTAACCACAATGGCAAGGAACCTCTTTCCAGAGGGGTCAGCACAGATGAATTTGGGGCTTTAGTCTATGGTCCAAAACATGCCAATTATGTTGCTGGAGATACATATTTTCCCTCCTAACATTTAGATTAATTTTGAATTCTCCTTTCCTTATACACTTGCTCTCTCAAAATGAGTTCATTTGTTCCAGTAAAGTGAAGCCAAACCTTCATTTGCAAAGAGGGTAACAATGTCAATTGTTTAGATCAATCACATAAAGTTTGTCTGGTGAAAACACAGGGCAAAGATAAGAGTTATTTGACAGGACGTTTGAGCTTGAAAAGACAGGCTGATGCTTTTGGGTTGATGTCTAGTTCCACTTTAAAAGTCAGTGTGGTAAAGCACCACTCACTTTCTTTGTATAGTCCTGTTGAGAAGAGAGTTTGGCAGCAAAGGCCATCTTGCATCCTAGGAGCTTGCTGGCCCCCAAGATCCTCCTTTATTGTACTCAAAATAGCATTGTGATTAGATATAAACCAAAACTGTATTTCCTGCTCTTCAGTAATTACACTGGCTTAAGGGGGCTTTATGCAGCATGAAACCTTATTATTCTGCAGAATACAGTTCTGTATAATTTGCTTCTCCTTCATTGCATGAATGGGGGGAAAATCATATTTTGGTCTGAATTGGGAAGAAAGGCTCAGTTATCACTTGAGAGTGTGGTGTTATTTTCCTCTCGGAATTAAAAAATCCATCTGGGTGTATGACCCCTTTTACCCTACAGCCTCTCTATTCAGCCTTTTGTATGCAGATGAACCTTATCAATCTCTACTGGCTCAGAAAGATGCACCAAACTGGGTGCATGGTCACGAATCCACCCAGCAAACCATCTTCTTCATTTTAACAGAAATGTATACAAATACAGAAGGCTGAGAATAAATGCTTGCTGAGATGGTTATGCTTTTGGGGAGGAGCAAAGAAGAAGGCATAAATGCTTTTACAATCCCAGTATTCATCCTAAAGGTATTTCTCCAGTGCCACATTTTGTGGTGTTTAATACCACCATTCATAATATTAGTCACCCACCATCTACACACTAAAGGAAGGTGATTCCCCATGCCAATCGCAGTTAGGATAGATAGCCTGGGAAGAAGAACTTGGCAAGCAAAGCTGCCACCAATCTACAAGAACAAGAAGACTCTCTTTTAATAACGTATTGACTGTTTCACCTCCTGTTTACACAGACAAAGACTCACCATGGGTACATATAAGGCTGGAATGTTTGATATTATGGATGGCATGTGCTCCATGAGAATTTGAGAAGGGTGATCACTGATTCCTTTATAAAGAGAAATGCAACTAGTCTTAGCTGTCTGAAGTTATTTGATATCAATGGCACCACATGTCTCCTTGGAAATGAATTCCTGTTGGAAAATCTTTACATTCTCTCTCCCCCTATTCAGACAGATAGGATTTTCCCTGCATGCAAACTTCGCTGTGTCCCCTCTTTTAAACATCCCATTTGCTTCTTGCTGAATCACAGGGGTAACCTTTGTAGATTGGTAAACAAATAATGTGATTCAGCTAACTTCCTTTAGGAAGTTTTCACTAAAAACAAAGAGATTCTCTCCTGCTACTCTCAGGTTTTCCAACTCTCTGCTCTATCAACTCTATCAACATTTTTCAGAAAGATGGTGAGATAAAGATTTCTTCATTTACCTGGACTATTCATGAGCTAGGTTAGGATGCATATGTAAATTCAAGCCATTAGTAAAAGTTTGTTTTATTGTGTTGTCTTTGAGACAGCCTCAGTTCCTAGAGGAGCAGTTAGACAAGGACACATTTCTGCTGTTCTGCTGATTTAAAGGCTAGATCCTAGCAGGCTTGGCTTTGATACTTTTGATATTTTGAATTTTTTGTTTCCTTAACAAAGGCTGAAGTCTTAGGAACCTTGAATCACCAACAATTCCATTTACAAAGTTCCAATCAACAACTCAATCTATACATTGTCATAGCTTTGCTGTAGGTGTATTTTTCCAGTCTCCTGTATCCCCTGCAACCATTTTCACATAGGTTGATCAAGGCTATACAAATGAAAGCTTTCTACATTTTTAAAACACCCTCAGCTAAAGCTCCAAAGTCAATCTTAGCATTTTTACCATTTTTTAGATTTTTTGGGGGGAGTGAGCATGTACATGCATACACTTATTTCAATATTCTGCTTTTGTTGCCTGTTTTTACAGTGTTTTGCCATGCATTTTATTCTACATTTCCTTGAGCAGCATATGAGTGAAAAAGCAGTTAATAAACATATCAATAGCCTAGTTAAATAAACACACTTGGAAAAAAAGTACCATTAATTGGATTATCATATTAGAACAGCCTAGGAAAGGAAACTACATCACATCCTTCTTTTGGCCCAGTGGGGCCATGGAAATCCACTGGGTGATGTTAGGCAAGTCACACAGTCTCGGGGCTTCCAGCAGGGGACGGCAAGGCGATCGGTTCGCAGTGAGGGCTCTCCGCGGATCGCCTGGGTGGGGAGGAGGGGATTTTAAGAATCCCCAAAAAGATCCTTGGGAAAGGATCGTGTTTGGGGCTCGCTAGATCCGGGCTGATAGCCAAGATCGTTGTGGATCGAGGCAGAAGACTGGATTTTTATGAGCAGCCAGCCCCGCTCTGGTAGCAGTCGCCATTAGCCTTGCCACCTGCCTTTTTAAACTTTTTTTCTGGAGGAATAGAACTTCAAAGGACATCGGAGAAAGTAAGTGCATACAATTGCTTTCTGTTCAAAGACCTCTCAAATTAGAAGGGAGCAGCTTTAACTGTGAAAGTTTGACGATTTTGATATATTGTTATCTAGCCTCTATTAACAGCAGAGGAGGCCGAAAGTGAAAGCGGAGCCGGCAGATATAATTAATTTAAAGGCATGAGACTCTTTCTCTTAAAGCAACAAGATTGCTTCAAAGTAGAAAATAAACTTTAAAGAACTCAACTCATTAATACTAATCTGGATTGGGAAAGAGAAATATAAAACACCCTTCCCGCACGGACAATTAATTAATTAATTAAAGGACTCCGAGTTTAAAAGGAGGCAAGATGGCGAATGCTTGAATATATTGGGGGAGAGAAGTGAGTACCTCCTTTGTCAGGAAGAAATCCCTTTTTTTGCCTTTTAGGACAGGAAGGGAAGGAAGAAAACCCCAAATAAAAGGGGGGAGAAATACAAAAATAACAAAAAATAATTAAGTCTACTTTGAGATAGAAGAAGCATAAGCAGAGCCAAGGAGGCACTAGAGAAAAGTAATTATAAAAGAGAGACAAAACAAACCACGAGACATAGTCATTTTTGGAAGTGGTCCAAGAGGACTTCAGAGAGGTTAAAGAAATTTGGGATGTTAATATTTCCATCACTTTTTAATTAATGCTTGTGTTAAAATTGGAAGAAACAAAGCAAGGAATAGAGGCTAATTATAGAGATAAAGCTTTTTGAAGTGGGAAGTGCTGAGAAAGCCACGGCTTGAAGTACCAGCAGTGAGAGAAATATAAGAGAGCTTGCGCCGGAAAGAGGACAGGAGGAGGGGGCAACAGACAACAATATTAAGGAATAATAAGAATAATAAAGAAAGATTTCGTCGGAAGGAGGACGGGGGAGGGGACAACAGAGGGAAGACCCCAGTAGCGAGAAATTTCAAGAGAAAGATTGCGACGGAAGGAGGACGGTGGAGGGGTCGACAGAGGATCTGAAACACTTCACAAGGAGATATTGTTAAAAGGAAGATAAGAAAGGGAACAAGAAACAGAAGAATACAGTCTCACAAAGTAGAAGAATTAAATACTTAATTTAGAAAGAATACAAATAACTTAGAGATAAGAACCTATTGGGGGGCTGGTGCCGGAGATCAAGTTACTAAAACTAAATGTTTTAATAGATTGACTTTGTTTCAGTTATCTTCCTTTAATATTAATTATATAGAAGGCATATTATATCTAAATTTTAAAAATTTATATTTTTTTTTAAGAAGAAACAGAAGAAAGAAGTGTAAATTTTAATATACATATTAATTTTGTGCTTTCCTGTTTTGTTTTGTTTTTCTTTTCTTTTTTTTTACCTTCTATTTTAAGCATAGGCTAAAAGTAAGTTATAGTGAATTATAGTGATTTACACCTAGATAAGCAATTTGTTTTCAGATAAGCAATTTGTCTTATTAATTGACTGTATTAAGTATACTGTGATATATTGCTGTGTCCTTAACAACATGGCTTCAGGAGCAAAGAAACCACCCACCCCCCCAATGAGTAACACTCAAAGGAGAGCATCTACAGACACAACTGGAAAACAGGATCCAATGCAGTCACTGCTGGAGGCTTTCCAGAAAATGAGAGAGGAAGTTAGAGTGGAAATAAAGGTGGAATTGGAACAATCAAGAAAAGAAACCAGAGAGGAATTGCATAAGGAATTATCGGAATTTGGAACCAAACTAAGTAAAATAACAGATGAAATAGAGGGAATAAGAGGAGAAGTGGAAGAATTAAAAGAAACGTCCAAAGAACTAAAGAATACAACAGCAGAATTGATGGAACAACAAAAGAAAGAAAGTAATATAAACTTGTTACAAGAGGTCCGTCATAGAGAAAAGAGCCTTAAGCTTAGAGGGGCACCAGAATCTATAAATAAAGATTTATTTGGAATAATAACAGCAGCACTGGCAGAGCTTACTGAAATAACTCAAGAGGAAATAAGGAGAGAAACAGACACGATATTTCGTGTGAATTCCAAAACAGCAAAAGAAAAAAACATGCCTAGGGACTTAATTATAACATTCACCAGAATAAGAACAAAAGAGTTAATATTACAAGCCAGCTATAATAAAGAATTTTGGATAGAAGGGAAATTGGTTAAAATTTACAAGGATGTACCAATGGCAATACTTCGAAGACGTCAAGAATACAAATTTTTAACGCAGGAGCTGGTGAGAAAAGGAATACGATTTGCGTGGGATAGAATGGAAGGCTTGTCCCTGACATATAGACAAAGGCGCTATAGAATCAACTCAGTAGAAAAAGCTAGAGAATTTTTGAAGAAATTGAAATCAAGGAAACAAGAACAAGCTGGAGATTCGAATGAACCATCGCAGGAAGGAAAGATGAAGACCAGGTATAGAACCAAATTAGAAAGCCAACAGGAATTGGCGGAAAAATTACAGGAACAAGGAGCATGTGCGTTATATACTGAAGAGGATCTACAAGGGAAACTGGATAGTGATACAAGTGATGAAGAGGAAATGCAGGATAGAGGTCAAGTAGATGAGGATGAGGAAGAAGGCCAACTTTAGGATTCAGCAGGAACTTAAATTAGCATTATTTAAATTTATAACACAAAATGGAAATGGCTATGAAAATTATTTCATGGAATATAAAAGGACTGAACTCAAAACACAAAAGGAGTAAAACATTTCATTTATTACAAAAACAGAGGCCGCAAATTATTTGTTTACAGGAAACTAAAATTAGAAGAAATGAGACAAAATACTTAGTAAATAAGAAACTAGGACAGATGTTTACATCTACAAATGAGAAAAGGAAAGCTGGAATTGTATTATATATTCAAAAAAGCTATAAAGCGATTGAATTATTTAAGGACCAAAAAGGACATTACTTGGGCGTGGAAGTACAAACAGAGGAAGGGAAATACCTCTTAGTATGTATATATAGTCCTAAAGAAAGGCAAGCCTCTTTCTATGCAAATTTGAAGGAAGAAATTTTAAGAGTACACCAGGACGAACACAATTTAATTTTACTGGGAGACTGGAATGGGGTAATAAACCCTAAAATGGACAGGACATCAAAAAAGAAAATCAAGCAGAACCAAGGGAAACTCCCAACATCTTTTTTTGATTTAGTGGAACAACTAAACTTAACAGACGTATGGACTGATTTATATTCCAAAAGTAAAGGATATACTTTTTTTTCAGAATCTTACAAATCACACTCACGAATTGATATGTTTTTTACTTCAGCCAACATGAAGACTAAAATAAAAGAGATGGAAATTCTACCAAGAACAATATCGGATCATAACGCAATTGTATTAACTTTAAACAAATCATTGAAAAAAACTGAATGGAAGTTAAATGATTATCTTTTAAAAGATAAAAAATTTGTGACAAAATTGAGTTTAAGTATTAGAGAATACTTTGAAATCAATAATAAAACATTGATCAAAGCAAAAACGATTTGGGATGCCAGCAAAGCAGTAATACGTGGGATACTAATTTCAAGAGCTGCTGAGATAAAAAGACAAAGAGAACAAGAATTTAAATCTATGGAAGATAAAATTAAGCGTCTTGAGGAACAATTAATAGCAGATCCTACAAATGATAAGAAAGATAAACAATTGAAATATTTAAGGAATCAATTGGATAAAAGATTATCAGAAGAAATTGCAAAAAAGATGAAATTTGTACGACAAAAATATTTTGAATTTGCAAATAAATCGGGCAAATGGTTAGCTTATAGATTAAAAAAAGAAAAGGAAAAGAGATTAATAACAAAGATACAGGATGATAACAAAGTAGTCCATACTCAGCAAGAAATTCAAGATATTTTTTATAAATACTTTACAGAGCTATATGGGAAAGATGATATAGAACCTTTGGAAACTCAAAAGTATATAAATAAACAAGACGTACCAGAGATAACAGAGGATCAAAGGGAAAGATTAAATAAGGACTTTACTGAAAAAGAGGTGGAACAAGCAATAAAAAAGCTGAAATTGGACAAAGCTCCAGGACCAGATGGATATACGGCTGTTTATTACAAGACATTTATAGAGGAATTGAAAAAACCATTGTGTGATACATTTAATTGGATAATAAAAGATGGAATTCCTGATACCTGGAAGAATGCAAACATAATACTGATTCATAAAGAGGGAAGAGATGAATTGCGAGCTAAGAATTACAGACCGATATCTTTGTTAAATACAGACTACAAAATATTTGCATTAATAATGGCAGAACGACTTAAAAAAATATTCTCACAAATAATTAAAAAAGAACAGTCGGGATTTTTACCTCAAAGATATTTAAAGGACAATATAAGAACAATAGTAGATGTGATTGAATACTATGAAAAGAATAATGACAAAAAATTGGGACTTATATTTTTGGATGCAGAGAAAGCTTTTGATAACGTAAATTGGACTTTTATGATAAAAATATGTGAAAAAATGAAGTTGGGAGAAAAATTCTGTAATTGGATTAAAGAAATATATAGTGAGCAATCAGCAAGCCTGGTGATAAATGGAAACAAATCACAAAAAATTAATATCGGCAAAGGGACGCGTCAGGGATGCCCGTTATCACCTCTTCTTTTTATAATGGTGTTGGAGACATTACTAAATCAGATAAGGGGAAACCCAAACATTAGAGGAATGAAGATTAAAGGAAAAGAATATAAGTTACGTGCCTTTGCCGATGATGTGGTATTGATATTGGAGGACCCAATAGAAAATATAAAAGAAACGTTTAGAATGATAGAAGATTTTGGGAATAGGGCCGGATTTAAAATAAATTATGACAAAACAGTAATAATTACAAAAAACATGACAAAAAAAGAAGAAACAGAATTAGCTGAAGAAACGCATTGTAAGGTTGTAAATAAAACTAAATATTTGGGGATATGGATATCCAAAAGGAATGTAGATTTATTCGAAAACAATTATAAACCAAAATGGAGAGAAATCAAGAAAGATATGACAAATTGGAGTAAAATTCAGCTATCATTATCAGGAAGAATAGAGACGATAAAAATGATGATTTTACCCAAATTAAATTTTTTATTTCAGAATATCCCGATAATACATAACAGGCAAATATTTCAAGAGTGGCAAAAAGATTTGAAGGAATTTATTTGGAAAAGTAAAAAAGCGAGAATCAATTGGCTAACAATGACAAGACAAAGTAAAGATGGAGGGAGGAATGTACCAGATTTAGAACTCTACCACAAAGCGAATGTTTTAGATTGGCTATCCGAATGGATAACATTAGAAGACCAGGATATATTGAATTTGGAGGGATTCAACAACAGATTCGGATGGCATGGATACTTATGTTATGATAAGGATAGAGTTCACAAAGAATTCCAACACCACGTAATAAGAAGAAGCTTACTTAAAACTTGGAAAGAACTGAAAAAAATAATATACACTAAAATACCTTTATGGACTTCACCACATGAAGCTTTTTTTGGAAGATGGACAGCCCTTCGAATTTGGTTAAAATATAAAGAGATACTGGAGAAGATTGGAAACCAATTGGAACTTAAAGCTATGTCTGAGATTCAACACTTAGATGATAAAATGCACTGGTTATTATATACCCAAATAAAGGAAAGATTTAAAATGGATATTAAGCTGCAAGGGGTGGAAGAAGAATTGAAAGACATAGATAAAATTTGGCTGGGGACAAGAGAGAAGAGAATAAGTAAATTATATAAAATATTAATGTGTCAGAGACAGGAAAAAGAAATAATATCAGACAATATGATCAAGTGGGCAACAGACATTGGTAGGACAATAATGGTAGATCATTGGGAGAAAGCAAGGAAAATGACAAGAAAATTTACTCGCTCTCAAGACATAAGAGAAAATCAATGGAAAATGGAACAAAGATGGTATCTCACCCCTGCTAGAATGGCAAAAATTTATAAACTACAAAAGAACGAATGTTGGAAATGTAAAAGCAATGTTGGATCTTGGTATCATGTTTGGTGGAGATGTCCCAAAATGAAAAGGTACTGGAAAAAAATACACATGACGATGGAAGACATACTTAAAAACGGTCTTGAATTATATCCAGAATTATATTTATTAAATATGACATACAAACTAGAAGCAGATATAACTAGAAAATATTGGAGACTAATACTTTACATGGTCTCGGCAGCAAGAATACTAATAGCCTCCAAATGGAAACAGGAGACAACTCCAACGGTAGATGAATGGCTATTGAAATTGTTAGAGATGAAGGAAATGGACAAATTGACAAGGTTATTGAATAATGAGAATGTGGAATTGGTTGAGGAAGAGTGGGCTCCAGTGGAAGAATATATAAATAGAAAATGGGAATAAAGCAGCAAAGTAGTTATTAAGATTGTGTAAATGAACTGGATCTGAGATGATGATAGAAGTAATAGATACAGAAATGATGTATGCAAAATGTGAAAAAAATGTACTTACTTTCAAAGAACTATTGAGAAGTCTGAACTATGGGTAAATGTACTGTAAAGATGACTAAGAATATATTTTAAGTGGATTTTTTATGTTTTTTAAAAATAAAAAATTAAAATAAAAAAAAAAAGTCACACAGTCTCAGTTGCAGAAATCCCTGTGATAGGTTCACCTTAGGGTTGCCATAAATCGGAAATGACTTGAAGGCACACAACAACAACAATGGGAAAAAGAGATTGTCTTCATTTCTATCACTGGTGAATTGGGTAGGTGTGGGTGTACACACAAGTGAATCAGCTGACATGAGCTTCTAGTCTATCTGTGTTTCTTTTTTTAATTTTTTGGTTTTCATTAATATTTTTGCCTGACAAAATTAGATCCAATAGTAATTCTCTATTTTCACATGCTATATGTCATTCCTGGGGCTCCTTATGAAAGAGGTAGTGTGCATGTATGCATGTGTGAGAGGGTGGCTGGCTTCTGCAGAGCTTTTGTCCTCTGCCATAGAAAGAAAGGCAAATGAAGGGAGGAAAAGACCAGCCTGCTAAGCAGGTCAACAGTGGCAGAGCTATCAGATGCCATGCTGAACTAATTCCTAATTGGGGCAGTGTTTGTCAACACCAAGAGAGCCCTAATGCACTCTAATCACCAGAGCCACAAGCTCGGATAGAGATCTTAATCTCCCTGCTGTGTCCCTTTCACATAACCACAAGCTTTCTCTTCTTTCCCCTGGCACCATACATGCATACACAGTATCCATGGGACAGAAGGAAATTTCAGAATAGACACTTGCTTTATTATAAATTCCAAATTGCTAAGGTGAGGGCACACATCTGGGAAGGAGATGAGACACCAGCCTTATGGAGCAGGTAGCATGATTTACAGAAACATGGATATACTTTGCTTAGGTGTGTGCATTTGTCTCTTCTGCATGATAAAACTACAGGTAGTAAAAGGGAAGTGGTTTTCAGAAACACACATACTCACCACATCTGTTCACTGAAAATACAGGTATACAATCTAAATCAGGCATCACACATGAATTAGCTTTTTCATGCATGATGTAATACTAGTAGTAGTTCTATTGTTTAACTATAAGCCCCAGCAAAACAAAAGTGTTGGAGAGGAACAACAAACATAGCTCTCAATTCCATAGCCAGCACAAATAAAGAAACATGAAATATGACTTTTAAAAAACATTATTGAACAGAAAATGTATGAGTTAACTAGATGCACCAAATATCAGACAAATATCTTTGACATGACATTGAGTATCATAACAAACAATATCCTCAGTCACAGCCTTATAGAATACACAATGCTGTTCCAACAATATATTTGAAATTGGCCTTCTATGAGCCATTTTAATCTTAATTTTAATCTTAACTCCCTGGGTGGACCTTTGGCTGCCTAAGGCAAAGGACAAAATGGTATCTTCTTCCTCATGACACAGAATCTGACTAAACTACCTGTCAGTGGACTCTTATTTCAGTACTGGCAAAGGGGCAGTATCTTCCACCACACTTTAGAGCAGGGGTAGGCAACCTATTTGAGCTGGGGGCCGGGTTGCTGTCCCTCAGACAATTGGGGGGCCGAAGCACCAAAAATAAACAAACAAACAAACAAACAAATAAATAAAATAATTTTTAAAAAATAATTTAAAAAGTAAAAATATGCATGCACACTCTCTCAGCCCCAGAAAAGCCATGGAAAACCCCTGTGGAGATTTTGCCAAGAAAACCCCAAGAACAAGTAATAACAACAATAATCAATATCATCATGGCGGGCGGCGCGGCGGCGACAGAACCAGCCTGGGGCCAGTCCAAAGGCCTGGGGGGGGCGCATCCGGCCCCCAGGCCTTAGGTTGCCTACCCCTGCTTTAGAGAAATCATCTAGGACACACCACATAGTTACACAGCTCTATCCAGCAGGAGGAATCATTGAGAGGTTGCTATTGCTGACTGCTAGCATCTGCCACTTGAAGATTTTGCTTCACTTTTTGCCTTGTTAACTCCAAGAGATTCTCTATTTACAGACATACCTCAGTTAACAAAGCCTCTCACCAATATATATATATATATATATATCCTTTTACAAAGTCTTTTTTATGACATCCTTTTTTTCATCTGCTGTCTTTTGAACATCTTTTTTTTTTTTTTTACCAGAATACAAATTGAGAGAGTGGTGAAGAAGGGCTGGAGAAACACAGATATTTGGTGCACATTGCAGCAGTGTTTAGCAGGAACACTCCCAGCTAATCAAGCCAATCCTACTATAGTTGCATGTGCTTGCCTACAACAGGCAAGGTAAACAGCAGCTGCCTCCATGCTTACTGAGCATGAATGAACAACAAAACAGAGAGAAAAGGGGAAAATAGATTGGCCTGTGTTACCAGCTACCCTTAGCATGTTTTAAAAAGCACAGATTTATAGATCATTATGAAAATCATTAAAAAAAATATGAGGCTGGTGAAAGAAATAAAATAATCCCTGGATGCATTTTGAAAGAAGCTTTCAGTTGGACTCTAGGAGACTCAACATGTTAGTCTGAATAAAGGGTTTGCTGAAACATGTTTAACTGCTCTTTTTTGTGATATATTCTTTTTGTGTTATTTCTACCTTTGTTATCAAATGTTCTGTTAAAGAAGTAATACCTAGCTACACATCAGCTTTGTTAACTGAAGTATAATTGTGTTTGAAATTAATAAAACCCAAATTAATATCTTTATGATTATATAACATCTAGAAAATCTGGAAGTGTGAATAACAAAAGTAACAGTGAATGTGTCCTTTCCAAACATGCTGTGCCTTGACTGAGAGTTACTACAATATCACATTACACTCTTATAGCACTGTTATTCCACTTTAACTGCTATGGCTGTCTCCTGTGGAATTCTGGGGTTTGTAGTTTAATGATGCCTAAGAACCCACTGGTTGAAAATTCTAAATGCTCTCTTCAGGATTCCACAGGAGGCAGCCATAATGTGGAATAATAGTGCTATAACAATGTAGTGTGATATCACATTCAGGTGATGATCTCAGTCATTTGACAATCAAGGTATCTGTAATACAGCTATTCCCTTTTCAAAATTGAAGGGAAAGCCATAAGCTGTACAAATAAAAAATAAACATGATGATGACAATATTAATATTCTACTGTGAAAACCTGACTTCTTGTCCACAGAGAAGGGCAACCTTCTGGTAATCACTTTGGTGAGACACTAGAGTTCTCTGGCTGATAATGCTAAATGCCTCTCCCTACCCATGTGAATGGTCCCAGGGTTCTCAGGTTCTACTCAATCAACCTGAGTTCTTCTGGCCATCTACCTCTTTACCAGAGGTAAGCCTGAAATCAATAGGACTTTGATGGCTCACATCTCCTCTCTAGAAACAAGAACCAGACACCTAAAGCCTCTCTTTAGTCAAAGATTCCTGATTCTCCTTTTGGTGTTTTAAAAAAATTCTACTGGGTGGAATCTGGGGTTTCAAGAACTGAAAATGTAGGTAAAGCCTGCCTGGATGTTGTCCACCCCTGGACTAATGTATGACTAACAGACTGGAATCTTCTTCATGATATAACCAGGGGTTATGCTACTACAGTGGGCCCTTTCCCTCTACAGAGTTTGGTTTTGCCCCTCCCTGGATGGGAAAAAGTGCAGGAGCTCAAGGCCATATTAGTCAATGGGCAGCAATGTGCATATGCCTATGGGTGTGCACTGCCATTGGCTAATATGGCAAGCTCACTGACATAGCAGGCCTACTGTACAAATACTTTTTCATCATTGTATAAAGAGGTATCGAATATCTTCTTGTACCATAGGTTTCCAAAGACTATACAGTTGCTGCCAGATGGTGCCTTGATGCAGCTCCACCCTTAAACCCAAATGCTCACCAACTGACCAGGGGGGAAATGTGTTGCATTGTTGCCCAACAGATAGCCATTACCATCTTAAACACCCATGTAAGGACACTTTCTATGCTCTGAGAGTGTTAAATAGGATCACTGCCAATATGTGGACCCAACCATTGAGTGCCTGTGGGGAATGCTCATGACACAGGTGTTATCTCTTCAGTGGAGCAATGAGGGCTCATATTATGCAGAGACTCTTGCCAGCCTAGTTGGACCTATACACAATTAAAATATTCTTCATTCCAGTCAAATAAGAATGCAGTCTGGCCACATGTGATTCACAGGTGTTCAGGCTTTTGCAGGGCAGGGGGAACTCCATGGGAACAGGCTTCACAGATTTTTATTGGAGTATCCATGGATATGGACAGAAATATGCAGTATCACATGTGTGGGCATCTGTCTGCTTCTTATGAATTCGAATGGTTGTGCATTTTCAGCAGGGGAGGTGAATAGATGCAAATATGTGCAGGAAAGTGAAGAGAATTATCCATCAATACAAATGTGTGAAAATCCACAGCAATGTGCATAATACACTTGTGTGTAAACGGATTCCAAGACAACTTTGCTTCCTGACCCAGAGGTGAGAATTCCTACCATTCTTGTTTCCTTTTTCTGTTAGGTTTCTTGCTGATTGTAGGTCAGCAGCAGTCTGATATGGATTTACAGTGTGGTCCTTTAGACCCATGATGGGAAGTTGGGGTGCAGTAAGGAGACTGAGGAGGCAGCCTGGAAGAACCTGAATTCCATGGAATAGAAGGCCTTTGGTTTCCTGAGTACTTCACACTTTTCCTTTCCCAGTCAGTGCTTTGTGCAGCAAGTGTCTTGATACCTCTAATTTATTGGTGATAATCACGTGGGTAGCCATTTGTAATCAAATTGAACATATAACAAAGATATATTCACACTGAGAAGGAGTGATGATAACGCCCCATTTAGTAATTTTTGTGCAGCCAGTAATCTGGAGAATGGATGATAATAATTTCTAGCTCTGAAAATCTGGAATGACAATCCTTGGTGTTATTCACTTTATGAATAAAACACAGCTTCCTCTCTATGTCTGGTGATAAATTCCTTTTATTAAGGCCACTTATGCAGGACTTTATCTTAATAGTCTTACATACGGAGAAGTCTCCATGGTGAGGTTAGGTCGTTTTTCACAACACGCTCCAATATGCAGGAGAAAGTAAATAAATACTCATCAGTGACATGATGATCAGCAATTGAGTGAAATGGCCTTTGGTAAGAAAGCTACATGACCCAATTCAGATTCAACATTTTTACTTAGACATATTAGGAAATGATTTCAATCTAAAATCACCATTATTTATTGGCTGGCTACTATGTTACATCAGCATGACTGCAAAGGCGTCAATGAGAATGTTAAAGAGACATATGGACACTTTCGTGTGTCACCTAGCAGCACAAAAAACCCCAAAACAAACCTTAAAAAACCCACCAATTATTATGAGGAAAAGCTGAGGGACATGAAAAAGAGAAAGCTAAAGAGGATAATCGTGTCTTGATGAGCTGTCATATAGAAGAGAACAAGGAATGGTACTCTGTGGCCCTGAGACAGGAACTAAAGGGTTCAACTTAAGAGAGTAGATTTTGGCAGAATATTAAGAGAAGATTTTGGATGGACATTAGAAAATACTTTTTAAATATTATTAAAGGAAACAGAGCATATAATATCCAAAATATATAAGATATTACTGCAATGGGACACAGAAGAGGAGCAAGTGAAAGAATGCATGATCCTTTGGGTGCTAGATTTGGGAAGACCGGTCCAGTTGGAAGAATGGGAGAAGTTGTGGAAAACAAAAATAAAACACACATTGAGTTACAATCTTAGAGAGAACTTTTATAAATTGTTATATAGATGGTACTTCACTTCAGTTAAATTAGCGAAGTTTTAAAAAGATCCAAATGATAAGTGCTGGAAGTGCCAAAAATATAAGGGTACCTTCTTCCACATGTGGTGGTCGTGTCCTCTAGCAAATAACTTTTGGGCAAATATACATGATAAAATTCAGAAAATATTTCAGTATAAAATAGAAAAATATCCCAAAATATTCTTGTTAGGAATAATGGAGGAAGAATTTGAATAGAAACATGGAAAGAATTTTTTTTACATGATAACAGTGGCAAGAATAACATATGCAGCTAATTGAAGCAAAACAAAGTGCCGGAAATAACAGAATGGTATTCGAGGCTATTAGAATACATTGAAATGGACAGATTAACTCAAATGTTAAGAAATAAGCCTAATGAGAAATTTAATAAGGAATGGACAGATGTAATCAAATGGATTTAATATGAAATACAATCATAAATGGACACCTAGAGAACTTAAATGACTCTGAAATATCTAAGTGTTAGACAAATTGGGAAGTAGATATGAAAGTTACTTAAATGATGTAATGAGATAAGAAATTTAGAACAAGTATAGGTTGTATCATATATACTTAGGCAACTAGAGTACTTAGACAATGATAGCTAAAAAATTAGGTATATAGAACTAGAACAAAGGTATAAGTATAAATAATAGGCATAAAGTTATTGATGTTGGAAAAAGGTCTTTTTTTCTGGAGTAAAATACTAGAGACATTAATTTAATGTAGAAATAGTTATAGCCTCGAGGAAGTTCATTTTAATTTGAAGTGATGTTGGTTTGATTGTAGTTGTATGAATATGTGTATTGTTAGTGTAATGTAATGTATTGTAATTGTATGTATTGGTTAAATGTTATGTTTATGTTATGTTAGTTATGCTTATGTTAGTTTTCTTTTATGAAATGAGAGTAATAAAGACTATTTATAAAAAAACAAACAAAAGAAAAAGAAAATACTTTTTAACAGGACGAAGAGTCCAGTGAGGGAGCCAATTAGCTAGTGAAGTGGTAGGCTCTCCCCAGAATTGGAAGTAACACATTCAAACTAATAACATTATTTATAATGTGTTACATTAGATTAGAGGCTATGAAGGACAACTTTGTTATATTTCAAATGTTCTAATGAGAATTACTAAAACATTCTATTTTTGGTATGTTTTTTGGAACTGTGAGTCATACTGTATGTTTTGTTTTGTTTTTAATCAGGGTTGGACTACTTCTTCATCCATTCAAAACAACAACAACAGCAACCTAAGAGGAGCTTTGTTATTCCTGGCTCCTGCCTGCTCTCCACAATCACTGCTGAATCAATCCACTGCACCTGCCTCATCAGCAAGAAAGAAAATTAAAACGTTTTTATTTGCTTTATATTATTATTATTATTATTATTATTATTATTATCCCGGCCTTTTGCGGACGCAACCAGGGTGGCTTACAACATTAAAAATACAATAAAAAATACAATACAAATCCCATAAACTCACCCACCTCTTAAAATAGTATTGAACAATAAAACAATTTAAAGCATACTTAAGATAAGTCAAACTAACACAGAGCAGTAGCAATGACTGTGGCAAAAATTGGGAGAGAGAATGGGCTGACTCTTGAGGCCGGCATATCTATTCAGGAAAGGCCTGCCGGAAGAGATACATCTTAACAGCCTTTTTAAAGCTGTTTAAGGTGGTGATATAATTGATCTCATCTGGCAGGCCATTCCATAATCTGGGAGTGGTTGCTGAAAAGGCCCTCTGGGTGGTTGCAGCCAGCCTAGTTTTTATAGGCTGCAGCAAATTCTTCCCAGAGGACCTGAGTGTGCGGGGGGGGGGGGGATTATAGGGGAGGAGGCAGTCCCGAAGATAGGTTGGACCCAAGCCATTTAGGGCTTTAAAGGTGATAACCAACACCTTGTACTGGGCCCAGAAACTAATGGGCAGCCAGTGAAGTGATTTTAACACTGGCGTTATATGGTCTCTTCTCGATGTTCCTGAGACCAATCTGGCTGCCATATTCTGTACTAATTGGAGTTTCTGGGCCAAGCATGAGGGTAGCCCCATGTAGAGCACATTACAGAAGTCAAAATGGGAGGTTACCAGCGTGTGCACCACAGTTTCAAGGTCCCTAACTTCCAGGAAAGGGCGCAGCTGGCATATCAGCTGAAGCTGATAACAGGCACTCCTAACTGTTGCATTTACCTGATTTGTCATCTGAAGTGATGGATACAAGAGCACCTCCAGACTGTGAACACAGCCCTTAGAGGAGAGTGTGACCCCATCCAGGACTGGAGGTTCTACCCCAATACCTTGTTTCGGGGCCGCTACTGTAAGTACCTCCATTTTATCTGGATTCGGTCTCAATTTGTTTTTCCTCATCCAGTCCATTACTGCCTTAAGAAAGTCATTGAGAGGAGAAATGCCATTTGAAGTCAAAGCTGAGGACCGAGAAATGGACAAATATATCTGGATGTCATCAGCATACTGATAACACCCTGCCCCATGTCTCTGGATAATCTCTCCCAGCGGCTTCATATATATATTGAATAGCATCAGGGACAGGATGGCACCTTGTGGGATTCCACAATTAGGCTCTTTCCTTGTAGAGCAACTGTCCCAGAGCATCACTCTCTGGAATCTTCCCGAAAGGAAGGAATGGAACCACTGCAATGTAGTGCCTCCAATTGCTAACCTATTCAGGCGATCCAAGAGGATGATATGATCAAAAGCTGCTGAGAGGTCCAGTAGCAGCAGTAGGGTCACATGACCCCTGTCGATGCCCAGAAGAAGGTCATCAGCCAAGGCGACCATGGCAGTCTCAACTCCATATCTTGTCCCAAAGCAAGTTTGAAATAGATCTAGATAATCGGTTTCCTCCAAGACAGCTTGGAGTTGAAGAGCAACTGTCCTCTCGATCACTTTGCTAAAGAAAGGTAGTAGAGAGACTGGCCTATAGCTTTTCATGTCCAAGGGGTCAAGGGAAGGTTTTTTCAGAAGCGGCCTAACCACTGTTTCCTTCAAACAAGATGGAACATGACCTTCCCTAAGGGATGTATTGATGATGTCCGTAAGGAATATTCTCAAGGCATCACCCCCCGGATGGCCAGCCATGACGGGCAAGGATGAAGAGAGCAGGTTGTTTTCCTCACTCTACCAAGGAGCTTGTCCACATCATCAGTACTCACAGATTGAAACTGAGCCAGTATAATTTCATCAATGGAGTTGCTGGACACCTCGTCAGTTGATTCTGTTACAACACTGGTGTCTAAGTCGACTCTTATCTGAGAGATTTTATCTGCAAAGAAGTTGTTAAACATGTCACAGCAGGCCGTTGTAGGGTTAAGTAATGGGTTCTGCACAGGTGGAACCTGTGTCCGCTCCCTTACCACCCTAAACAGCTCTGCCGGATGGGACTCTGCAGACGCAATACATGCAGAGGAGAAAGATTTCTGTGCTGCACGTATTGTGTCTCTATAGGAACAAAGAGATTTCCTATGATGAGTCTTGTCAAATAAGAGTTGAGTTTTCTGCCAGACGTGCTCTAGTCATTGTCCAACCTGCTTCATCTTCCTATGCTCTTCTTTGTACCATGGTTTACCATTTGAAGCGGGTTGGAAAGGAGCCTTGGTGAGATCGGTGTTCCATGTATTAACCAAAGCCTCAACAGAATCACCAGTGTTGCCAACCATTAAACCCTCTAAGGCTTTCTGGAATCCAATTGGTTCCATTAGCCTTTGAGGCAGACCATTCCTGGTCAAGATGAAACTAAGAGCCACTGTCTGTCCCTCCGGGGGTGGTGGACCGATTAGAATGGTCCACCTCGAAGGCTAATGGAACCTATTGGATTCCAGAAAGCATTAGAGGGTTTAATGGTTGGTAATGCTGGTGATTCTGTCGAAGCCTTGGTTAATACCTGGAACACCGATCTCACCAAGGCTATCGACACTATCGCTCCCAAGCGTCCTTTCCAGCCAAATCCTAATTGTAAGCCCTGGTATACAGAGGAGCTTAGGAGGATGAAGTGAGCTGGACAACGACTAGAGCGCGAATGGTGGAAGACTCGGCTCTTATCCGACAGAACTCGCCATATGAAATGATTCCTATCGGGAGGCATTGCGTGCAGCGCAGAGACTTTTCTTCTTTGCATGCATTGCATCTGCAGAGTCCCATCCAGCAGAACTGTTTAGGGTGGTGGGGGAACTGACACAGATACCTCCTGCGCAGAATCCTCTACTTAATCCTACAGCAGCCTGCTGTGATGCTTTTAACACCTACTTTGCAGATAAAATCTCTCGAATAAGAGCCAACCTGGATGCCAGCTTTTTGACAGAATCCGTAGGTGAGGTGTCCAGTAACTCCGTTGATGGCCTTTTACTGGATCAGCTTCAATCTGTGAGTACCGATGACATAGGCAAGCTCCTTGGTAGAGTGAGGAAGACGACCTGCCCCCTTGATCCTTATCCATCTTGGCTGGTCATCCAGGGGGGAGACTCATTGAGGGTATTCCTTCGGGATACTATCAACGCGTCATTCAGGGAAGGCATTGTTCCATCCTGTTTAAAGGAGGCAGCGGTCAAACCCCTCCTGAAAAAGCTTTCCCTGGATCCCCTGGACAGGAATAACTATAGACCAGTCTCCTCGCTGCCCTTTCTAAGCAAGGTGATTGAGAGGGCGGTTGCTTCCCAACTCCAAGCTGTCTTGGATGAAACCGATTATCTTGATCCATTTCAAACCGGCTTTAGGACAGGATTTGAGTTGAGACTGCCATGGTTGCGCTGGCCAATGACCTCCGCTTGGGTATTGACAGGGGTAGTGTGACCCTGCTGGTGCTCTTGGACCTCTCAGTGGCCTTTGACACAATAGACCACTCCATCCTCTTGGATCGCCTGAGAGAGTTAGGAATTGGAGGCACTGCTTTGCAGTGGTTCTGTTCCTTCCTCTCGGGCAGATCCCAGAGGGTGAGTTGCTTTTCTAGAATAGAGCTTAATTGTGACATCCCCCAGGGCGCCATCCTGTCCCCGATGCTATTTAATATCTATATGAAGCCGCTGGGAGAGATCATTCGGAGGCATGGAGCATGGTGTCTTCAGTATGCTGATGACACCCAGATATACCTCTCCATGACCCGATCATCTGCCCAGACCTCAGATGGCATCTGTCCTCTCAATGATTGTCTTAAGGCGGTAATGGATTGGATGAGGAAAAACAGATTGAGACTGAATCCAGACAAAACAGAGATACTAATAGTGACGAGCCCAAAACCAGGTTTGGGAATACAACTCCCAGTCCTGGATGGAGTCACACTCTCCTCCAAGGACTGTGTTTGCAGTCTGGGGGTACTCCTAGATTCGTCGCTTCACATGATTAATCAAGTGAATGAGACAGTCAGGAGCGCCTGTTATCAGCTTTGGCTGATGTGCCAGCTGTGCCCTTTCCTGGAGATCAGGGACCTTGAAACTGTGGTACACGCCCTGGTAACCTCACACTTAGATTTCTGTAACGCGCTCTACATGGGGCTATCCTTGTGCCTAACCCGGAAACTTCAATCGGTTCAAAATATGGCAGCCAGGTTACTCACTGGTACATCTAGGAGAGAGCACATAATACCTGTGCTTAAATCTCTCCACCGGCTGCCAATTAGTTTCTGGGCACAGTACAAGGTGTTGGTTTTGACCTTGAAAGCCCTACATGGCTTGGGTCCAACTTATCTCTGGGACCGCCTCTTCCTGTACGATCCCCCCTCCCCCCTGTGCACTCTGGTCCTCTGGGAGGAATCTGCTGCAGTCTATGAAAGCTAGGCTGTTGCAGACCTCCCAGAGGGCCTTCTCTGCCGCCACTCCAAGATTATGGAATGGCCTGCCAGATGAGATCCATCTTATTACCACTCTTGACTGCTTTAAAAAAGCAGTAAAGACAGATCTCTTCTGGCAGGCCTTCCTGGAATAATCTCCCAGCTCCCCTTCCAAGATGGTCTGGCTGTGTCATCCCGCTCTCCTAGCTGCCACTGTCCGTTGTTAATTTGTTTGATGATTTTATTATTTGATGTTTTGTTACTCTGTTGTTTTAACACTATCTTAGTTTAATTTATTTTTAAGGGGTGGGTGGGTTAGGGGGAGTTATTTGATTGAGGTGTTTTATTCTTGTATTGTTTTAAGTTGTTATACGCTGCCCTGGTTGCTTAGCAGAGCGGCGGTTTAAAAATAAAATTTACTATTATTATTATTATCATTCTAATGGATCCACCACCCCCGGCAGGGCGGACAGTGGTTCTTAGTTCAGCCTTGATCAGGAAATGATCTGTCCATGACAATACGTTGGTTTTAATAACCTCTGCCCACGGATATTCCTGTTCTGTACTGAAGACTGCATTGAGGGTATGACCCACACAATGAGTGGGCCCAACGACCAACTGGGATAGGCCCATGTTTGTTATGGATTCCATGAACTCCCGAGCTGCACCTGTTAGATTTGACAAACTGGTCTCGAGTGGAATGTTGAAGTTGCCCAAAACTAGAAGTTTGGGCGACTCCAACAGCAACTCTGAGACCAGCTGTGACAGCTTGGTTAGGGAGTCTGCTAGGCAACGGAGTGGACGATATACTAGCAGAATCCCCAAACTATCCTTGGTCCTCAGGCTTAGGTACATACACTCGAAGTGGACTGTGTTCCAGACAGGTATCCTGGTCAAGGTGAGGTTGTTCTTGTGAACTAGAGCCACTCTGCCCCTGCTGCCCAGTTCCCCTTACCTGCTCACTAACAGAGTACCTGGCTGGGAGGGCCTGCGTCCAAGTTATAGTGTTGTCTTCTCCCAGCCAGGTCTCTGTAAAGCAAGCCAGGTTGGCATCCTCATCTAGGAGGAGGTTATAGATGATATGAATCTTGTTTTTGACTGACCTGGCATTGCAAAGGAGTAAGGTAAGGTTCTGTGGAATGATTGGTACACTCTCCAGTCCATTCTGGGAAACAGGGTTTATATGGAAATAAAAGCAGTCCAGGACATGCATGCCTTTCCTGAAATCTAATAGGGATCTGAGAAATCACCTGGAAGTGATAATTCTGCTGGAAGGTGCATGGACCCTGTTTATAAGCCTCTTAGTATTTTTTGTTCATAAAGATACCACAATTTTACTTGTTATGCATAAGAAATAAGTAACAAGAAGAAACAATTATTCATTTTTAATGATGAAGGAATAATAAGTGACATATTTTCAATAATGTACCAAGTTCTGACTTTTCTTTGCTGGAGGTCTTCATTAGATGCTGGCACTTTGTTGGGAATTTTCTGCACTTTATTGTTCTGGAAAGTGAAAGGGGGAGGTGCAATTGGAAGCCCGCTTTCAAAGAGGTTAGAGGCACTCTCTCTGTTTTGCACAATGGCAATGCTTTCCACACTGATCTGGTCTTTTAGAACTAGCAATGCTCAGAATGTTGGTGGCACCCTTCTTTGACCATGTAGTGTAAGAATGATTGGTACTCTGGGTGAGGTTCATCTGTCATTTATTTCATAAGTACAGTAACATATGGAACAAACAGAATTAAGCAGACATAAAATGGATGCCATAAGGATGTGTTGTGTAGTAGCAGTCAATGGCTCCCATGACATTGGGGTAGGGAATCTGCTCTGGGTTTTACTCTAAATTTTAAAAGAGCTATCCAAGGCACTGAGCCTGTTTAATTTGACTAAAACCCAGAGTGGCTTCACCACCCCTTTGACACAGAAGCCACCAGCTGCCAGTAGTAGAGATATCAAAGGTTTATTGTCATCTCTCTCTTGTTTCCTTTGAAAGGATTCATGCATGTCAATCTAGATATGATGGAATTTTTTTCTTGAGATTCGTTAGAAAACTCAGGAAAATATGAGAGATTGATTTAATCTCACCAGCAAAGTAAACACAGCAGTGAGTGTGTGAGCAGGAAAGTAAACTAGTCAACTCTTACTCTTCTTCCAGACTGGCATGTCTGCCCCCCCCCCAAAGAATCAATACAAAGTCTTTAAATAAAATAAAATAGATTTACTTACAAAATCATGTGTACACATATACACAGGTCCTGCTTAATGTTGCACAGAAAATGAGATAGAAAGAAGTAGTCTACATGCTTCTTAAGAAAGTTTCCTATCAACATGCTAGGAAGTCATGCTGCTCTGGACAAGAACAAAGTAGATAATGGTGATCCCTCTAGGGACAAAGAAAAGTGTGCTCTTAGAGAAGGAGGAATGAGGGGTCATAAAACAATAAACTATCATAGACATGCTTTTATGTTCCTAGAAAGACTCAGCATGCTTAAGTTGCAGTATCCCCAACAAGACATGATATTAAGAGAGGGGGAATTTAATCTTTTTTCTCCTTGCCATGGTTATGATAAGTTGCCTCTCTGGCAAAGCAACCCATGGAGGCCCTCAAACCTCTGTCAAGCTCGTGGTGGCGGCTGTTAAATGCACCAGTTTCAGGACTGGTGGAAATTCTGTCCTGATGTGGGAGCATGCCAGGGAAACAACAAGGCTTTGTATCCTATGGATCCAAAGGCTGTTTCAATCCACCCCTTGCTCATCCCATTTCTCTTCTTATTCCTATCAGAGCATGGAAGATGGAGGTTGATGGCAGCAGAGGTTTTACCACTTTAACGAGGAGACTTCCAATAGTATATCTCCTTCTCTCCCTCCTGACTTCCTCTCCCCAGGGTTGCCAGGTCAACAGCATCCCACTCCCTGCGATTTCAGGATCAAAATGTGAGCCCAGGGGCTGGATCCTTGTGATGTTATCCTTCTCCAAATGATGGGTACAAGTGTATGCACTCATGCTGGATTTCTTCTAGTCCACTTCTTGGGAATGGGTGGAGACATGTGGCTAGACTTTCAAACCAACCAACAGCACAGCAATTCCCTGAGATTTCAGCCAGTGCACTGAAACCTAGCAATGCTACTCTACTTGCAGAAAGTATGTGTGTATATTCCTTCAAATCATCTGTAGACTTATGGTGATCCCATGAATTTCATAGAGTTATCTTAGGCAAGGGATACTCAGAGGTGGTTTTGTCAGTTCCTTCCTCTGAAATATAGCCTGTAGCACCTAGTATTCATTGGCAGTCTCCCATCCAAATAATAACCAGAGCTGACCTACTTAGCTTCTAAAATCAAATGGGATCTGGTGCCTTTAGGGAAGTCCACAAAACTCCATGCTACCTGGATTATCTTCCCAAGGACCATGAAGTGATGTGCATTTCAAGGGATGCCTCATTTGTCTCCAGTGGAAATTTCCTTTGAAATGTAAATGTTAACTTCCAAGAAGGGATTTAAAAATATATCCAGACTGTGGCAGAGACAGAAAATGTTATGCTTCCTCTCCTCATTCCCATCCCAGTGGTGCTCAATCATCTCTATGTTTTATATTTAAAAAGTGCACATTTTATATATCCATGTATTTAATGCCGCATGTTCTGACTTGACCTTAAAAACAGCATGTGATTTAGTCTAGACAGCTTACAAAGCTTTTTCTGATTCCAAGATTCAATGAGGCTGCATCTACACTGCAGTTTGACACTTCTTTAACTACCATGGCTCATTGCTATGGAATTCTGGGGTTTATAGTTTTGTGGGATATTTAGCCTTCTCTCTCAGAGAGCTCTGGGGCCACAACAAACTACAAATACCAGGATTCCATAGGATGGAGCCATGACAGTTAAAGCCATGTCAAACTGCATTAATTCTGTAGAATGGTAGCAGCCTGAGTAAAATTCTATTGTTATTTCTTATTAGAGTCAGGCCAATGAATAAGTGGAATTTACAATGGTGTTACCTTATCATTCAGCAATTGATTCAATGAGTCTGCTCCAGTTGAAAGTATTAAAAGGCTTTAGGTCTATGGATACTGAAGAAATCAACCCACATAAGCAAGGTCATGTTACAACAGTTGGGACTGAACTTTTTTCAATCACACTAAAACAGCTGTTAACATCCAAAATGAACATTTTATTTTTAGGCATAATAGTCCCATCTCCATCATCCCCATCTCTGTCACCCATGTCACATGCATAAAGGCTTTTCAGTTAACACATGAAGATAAAGAGTCACAGCGCTTATGCACAAAATTGCTCATAATTGGGTAAACATTCATAACTCTGACAAAGGATTCTTCCTTGTTTAATTAGTCTTTTTAATTAATTGTTTGTAGAACATTGTTTTGATTTTTAACAATAATTATCAGGAGAAGGACAAATTGTGTGGGGAATGTGGGGCTAAGGTGAGAAGAGTAGTGGAGATAAATTACAATCTTAACATTTCTGGCCTGAAATATTCCTCTTTCTCTGTGAAAGGTCTTCCTCTCAGTCATATTAAATATATGCTTGTGGGTTTCCTATCAAATTTGGACAGATAGAGCTGTCAGTGTGGGCTGCCTTGAGAAAATATCAGACCAGAGCCTTGGACTTCACAAAAGTATCACAGCCCATAATCTCAAACTGTTCCAATTTGGCAGGGAAAACTCTGTTGTCCCACTTTTTCAGCCGCCTTGAAAATGTCCCAGTTTCTTTTCTCTCTTTTTAAAATGTTTTTATTAATTTTATTGATTAAAAACACTACATGGTAACATAGGAAATAAAATAGATAACACAGATCAAAGAAGAAGTGAAAAAAGTATCACATACATAAACATACAAATAAAGCTAAATAACATAAATTGACATAAATTTATGTCCCAGTTTCTCGCTCCTCCTCCCACTTTCCCACTTTGTCCCCAACTTACTTTGATTGCTGCAAACTGAGTTCAAAGTGCAAAAGCAGTTTGCATTCAATTAACTCAGCAGGGGGAAGAGGAGAGGAGGGGGCAGAATCTTGCTCTTCTCAGTAGGCTCAGGCAAAAGCAAATTACTGTGGGCTCTCCTAGTTTGTCTCTTCTTCTTCATTAATACTTTTGCCATCTTCACAACACTTTGATGTTGCTTTACCACAAGTGTCCTGGTTTTCATCTATGAAATGCTGGAGTGTATGCATGAGAAATAACTGTTGGCCCATCTTCTCAAATTTCCTGAATGGCTAGAAAATACCTGAAAGAAGGTCAAAGTAAGTCCTTGCAATTATGGATGGGTGACCCAGGTGTTTGTTTACAAAAGAATACCAACCTTCAGTTTGAGTTTTGAGAGAAACTGAGGAAGACTGCAAGTTTGAGCTCTTGGGGTGTGGGCTGCCATCCTAGAAAATCTAATGGAGAAGCAGTAGAGGCTGAATGTTTACTGAAGGGTTTAAAACAGGGGTCAGCAACCTTCCCTTACCTGGGGCCGGTCCCTTCCAGCGGGCCCTTCAGGCGGGTCGGGGGGGAATGGCGGCGCGCACACTCATGCGTGCATGCGTGACCCCCGCTGCCGTGCGCGCCGCTGCCGCCACCTCCGCACACGCCTCCGCCTCCGCATACGTCGCGGCCACCATTTTGTTTGCCAAAATGGCAGCCGCCACTCATGAGTACTGCGCATGCGCAAATGAGTCGCAGCCGCCATTTTGGCAAACAAAATGATGGCGGCCAAAATACACAGTGGTGGTGGTGGGTGGTGGCAGTGGCGGTGGCGGGGGCCGGTAACCGGGGGTCCGCGGGCTGGATGCAGCCCACAGGCCGTAGGTTGCCGACCCCTGGTTTAAACTATAACTCAATCTAAGTTCAAATTCTATGCTTGGAAAAAGATTTAAATATTGCAAGCCTAACATTGCTCAGGTTGACGTTAGGCATGGGCATGGAAAGAAAGGAACCTTTGACACAAAGTGGTTGCACTATGCCTTGGATCTCTTCTATCCACCTACGGATCTACCATGGACAATAAGGGAAGCTAAAATCAGAACTTTGTGCTGTTTATTTCCTTGCTTTAGCCTATGTTATTTGTGCTTAATAATTAACCTTTCAGCTGCTTAACCTTTTGGTTAAGTAATGTGATATGTTCCTGGTGGTGGTAGTGATGGTTATAATTCATGTCCTTGCATGAGTGTTTTGGTACTTCTTCCTAGTTAGTGCAAAAGTGTTGGCAATGTTAATCTGCTAGGGGAAGTGCATTGCTTGGAAACTGAAAATGTATTGGGTTGGATCCAGATTAAGGCAGTCATGTTTTAGACTTATTTAAATCATTGAGACTTAAATTATTCACAAATAACTTCTAGTGGCTTTAGTTGGACCAAAGCATGACTCTTTGTCTAGATCCAGCTCTTTGGGTTTCACTAGGTACCACAATTAGAGTTCGCCCACATAATACATGTGAATCCAAGTGTTCCCTAATTCAGTAGGTTATGACAGCTATTGATTTGTTGGTTGTCTGAAAGTGAGTTTAGTTTTACTGGTAAGCTGAGGCAGTTAGACACATCTAATTCTAGCTCCCTGGAGTGCCAGGTTTATTTGTTTGTTTATTTAAGGTGAAGGAAAGAGCTTGTGGATCTTCACAGCATCCCAGCCACATTGCAAGATATTGCAATTTCTGCTGTAAGTGCCAGAGTCTCTCTTTCCTTTTTCTATCCCAATTTACAGTGATCCAAACTGTTTCTCTCTCTCAGCTCTATTAAATGGATTAATGTCTATTTAAAAGTTAATGTAGCTGTGCAGTTGTCAAATCACTTTCAGTAATCATTTATGGTTTTTGACCCTGTTTAGTTAAAGGACACTTTACACAGCACAGATGTATCAAAGGAGAAGCGTGTCTCTCTTCTCATTGATCTGCAAAGAGGGAGGTCACTGAATGAATCTGGATTTTAATTTGAATATTCAGCTTTTGAACTATGTTCATTGTGATGTTTGATGAAGGCTCTCCTGGTTTTTGCTAATTATATATTTCTCCTAGATGATATTTTTATTTCTGATGTGGCATTACTGAAGAAGACTAATTGAAGTCTTTGGTCAGATTTTTATCTTATTATCTATCCTTAACTATTTATATGCAGCGTGAAATTTATTATCTTACTCCTCTTACTGTCTTGACGCTTATCTGCCAAGGTGCTTGGTGCTTATCCTCATATTAGCCATGTGAGGGAGTATTTTACTGAGCAAATGAAAGAAACCATAGCTTAATGCGGGGGAGAGGAATTTTCTAAAGTGTCAAAAACAAAGTAAAGTCCAAACAAACTTCCCAGTCTCCTTTTTTTAATTACTTTTGAAACTGCTAAAAAGATGCCAAATTTTTGTTTACACTGTCTTCTTTTGCTCTCTCTTTCTCAGTTTAATGCAGGGGTAGGCAACCTTTTTGAGCCGGGGGCCGGGTTGCTGTCCCTCAGACAATTGGGAGGCCGAAGCACCAAAAATAAATAAATAAATAAAAATAAAAATAAAAAATTAAGAAAAAAATTAAAAATTTTAAAAAATATGCACGCACACTCTCTCAGCCCCAGAAAAGCCATGGCAAAACCCCTGTGGAGATTTTGCCAATAAAACCCCAAGAACAAGTAATAACAACAATAATCAATATCATCATGGCAGGCAGTGGTGGCGGTGGCAGGACCGGCCTGGAGCTGGTCCAGAGGCCTTGGGGGGCCGCATCCGGCCCCCGGGCCTTAGGTTGCCT
This sequence comes from Phrynosoma blainvillii, assembly GCA_026167975.1. Classification (NCBI taxonomy): domain Eukaryota; kingdom Metazoa; phylum Chordata; class Lepidosauria; order Squamata; family Phrynosomatidae; genus Phrynosoma; species Phrynosoma blainvillii. The sequence goes on along the minus strand of JANUYF010000003.1, from coordinate 64,034,222 downwards.
ACCCTTGGTTTAATGTATTTGTCCTCATACATGTTGTTACATTATTCAAATCTGACTTTGTAGTGTAGTTCAAGTCAGTTGTGTGATTTCCCCAACTGCCTGCAGTGAAACACACAGCCAGTCCAGGAAGCAGTGCCTTCATTCTCAGTTGACTTAGTGATGCTAACCTGTAGCAAAATCTGGATGGATTCGTACTATTGTGATATCATCCCATTTAGTATATGATCCCTAGGGAAGTAACTGTTTGTGTGGTCAATCCAGGAAGAAGAAAGAAATGCAGGCTGTGATTGCTGAGAAAAGCAGCAAAGGGAAGCAGAGGTAGTGAAATGTAAAAGAAGAGCATTCAAATAGGGGAAGTATGGAAAATGTTTATACTCATTAAAATAACTAATTCAGCATTTAAAATGGGAAAATGTGGAATACCATTGCTGAAGAATATTCAGTGTAGTCATTTTTCTTGGGGATTGCTACTTGTAGCCTTTTTTTCTGCTTTATTTCTTCAAATGACAAATAAACTAAAATTGAAACCATCAGCAAAGATATCTGGTATCTATTGGAACCAATAATAAAGATGGCATATAATAGTCCTGTTAATATAAATGCTATTCAGTCTTTAACAGTATTATCTTTAATTTAATCTTGCAGGAATTGAGCACAGTTAATCTGCACTGGAGCTTTTTCTTAAAAGTAAGACTCAAATGTACCAGCTTTGATCTACTGATCAAGGTATCACTTTCACAATACACAGTTCTAGAACTCTGCTATTGCTTTGTCGTGGCTGAATCCTATGGAATCCTAGGATTTGTAGTTTGGTGAGCAGAAAATTCTGCAGAATGGCAGAAAATTCAAAATACTTAATGAAAAAGCAAATTCCAGGATACCATAAAATGGAGCCACAATAGTTAAACTGATAGCACTGTTATGGCTGTGTAGTGTGAAAGAGACCCAGGTAAAGCTCTAATTTAAAATATACCACTTGTGGAGCTAAAAAGCAAAGAGTGCTTATAGATAGGTGGCTCCTAATGCTAGCAGTCAAAGATAATGTTTAATAGTTCCACAAATGGAATGGTTGCTTTGGTCCTGTAAGAATTATGCCACTAAGGCATTCAGATTATTATGACAATAACAGCATAATAAATGCTTCACTTGTAAGCACCAAAAGATTATGTATATCAGGCTTTTGAAGGACCTTGCTGGCATTATTCAAGCCATAAGGATACATAGGTTTCCCTTGCCTTGTGTGGAACTGGAGGAAAGAGTAAATTTAAAATGAGTTTTGTATATAGTTTATACCCCAAACCAAATGTTTGACTCCTTTTCAGAAGAATTACCTGTATAGCTTTTATTCTAAAAAAGAAAGAAAAAAGACCAGAAGCTACTGAAGCGATCTCAGTTCTACTGAAATCACTACAAATATAATAATTAAATCTTCCACATAGTAGAGATGGGCCTTAACTTGTTGAACAATTTGTTTTCTTGCCTTAGGATAAAGGTTCTCAACCATGGAAGCTCCAGATATTATTGGACTTCATCTTCCACAATCCTTGGACATTGGCCAGGTTGGCTGGGGTTTCATGGAGCTGGAGTCCAACAATATTTAAGATTCCCTCCTCAGCTGAGATTCACTCATTGTGACATGTAATTTCCTTTCTTAGAATAAAGGCTTTGGAAGTATATGATTTCAAGAGAGGATATTGACAATATATGGTCAGATCATTCATTCTGAAATGTGGTGTGCAGCTACCTTCTGATGGTTGCGTTGTTCTTATTTCACACATATGTATTTTTTAAAAGCTTTAGTATTTCCTTTTAAAATGACAATATTTGAGAATTTTCCAAGAATGAAAATAATCTGTGATTTGAATGAAATTGATTCAAAGTGTAGCTTAATTACAAGAAACCCAAAGCAAACATTCCTATTCAAGGAAAGACTCTGGGGTCAAAAACACTTTACATTCATTATACATACATCTCTTTTGGAGTGGCATTATCTTTGCCCATGTATTTTATCTAGCAGATTTGCATGGATCTCTGTTAGCCATTGGGTTTTGGTTTATTCATATCCAGCTGGGATGAGCTTTGTTCATTTTAATATTCTGTTCAGAATAACAACATTGGGATCTTCGGGGCTGAACTATATACTATATTAAATGTGTGTTTGCTATTCCTAGTTTTGCCCATGCTGTTTTCCTTATTAAAAAACAGCCACAGTGTTCAATGGGACACCATGGTGTGGGGGAGATGAGATTTAACAATTTCTTCCTATGCTGTTTTGTCTACCTGCCTTTCACCTTATGGTGATCCTGTGAATTTCATAGGGTTTTCCTAGTCAAGGAATACTCAGAAGTGGTTTTTAACACTTCCTTGCTCTGAATTACAGCTTACAGCACCCAGTATACATTGGTAGTCTTCCATCCAAGTACTAACCAGGGATGACTCTGCTTAACTTCCAAGATCAGACAGGATGCAGTTTCAACATATGTGCTTGAACATATATTCAGGTTGCCTCAGTCCTACTTAAGTGAAAATTTCAGGTACAAGGAAAGATTAACAAAGTCCAGAAGCACTATGTTGGAAAAAAGAAGAGAAAGGGGAGAAAGGAGGGAGGAGTCTCTGTGACCACACAGTTATCTGGGAGTTTTGGGGATCGCATTGTCTGTTTGCGTAAATACATTAATTAGTGATGAAAATACATTACAAGTGAGCAAAAAGGAAGCATGTGAGACAGTGTGAAATAGAAGATGAGTATGTAGGAAAGCCCTAAACTGGCTAAAATTTCCATTATTTTAATAGCAAATAGAAGAGGAGTGTATGTGAAGAGAATGTTTGAGGGGAGCAATATTTCCCAACAATTAAGAAAAATACAGTGTTGTAAGTGTACAGTGTCCTCTGCACTCATCCTTTTCACACATTTCTAGTTTTCCCACTAGAGAAAAAAGAACTAACAAAAGCCCTCCCAGCTCCAAAAGAAAAGAAGACCACATCTTCTCATTCTGCCTCTCCAAACCTTTTCCCTTGGTCTTCAGCTCCACCTCTTTATTTCTAAGCTGTATCTGTGTCTAGGAAGGACAATGTTGTCTAGATTATGTTTTTAAATTGTGTTTTACTTGTTATGATATTTAATTCTGTTTTAATGGGGGGAGGGTTGGTACAGGGACATTTTGTACTGTTTTAATTGTAAGCCACTTAGATTGATTTATCACATAAGAAGGATATAAATATATTATTATTATTATTATTATTATTATTATTATTATTCTGTGATAATGGCAGCTCAATATCACACAGCTCTATCCCAGGTAGGAGACCTGGCCACCCTATTTAACTTCCCTTCTTGTCATGGGAAAAGAATTTTCAACCCAGGGAAGAATTCTGTTATGTAAGCTCCTTCACCTACATCTGCATCCAGGAGGGCTGAACCACACATACCCCTACTTGCCTCTTGAATGATCAGCAGATTCCTTTCTTTCTTGGAGGAGGGGTACAAATTTAACCAAGATGATGCAGAAACCTTCTCTTTTGGTTATTAAATTGCTTCTTCCATTTCATGTTAATAGATTTTCTCTTAAACGGAGTGATTCATGGTTATAATTAATATTGATCATGGAGGCAAGGAACAGCCCACTCTACTTTTCCCATTTCTTATGTTTTAGCCCAGTGCTGCAGGGAGGGGCAGAAAATTCAAATTCTGTTCTGTTCTTGGTAGATGTTGGTATTTCCCCCATTTCTCTCTTGTTACCTGTATGCAGTCAGTACTTGCTGTGTCCACACTCAGATATATTCAGGACTATTGTTGATTCATGACCTGAGCAATGATCAACATTGTGGAAAGAAGTGTTCTGCAAGGGAGAAGTTTGGCTACCCATTTGTGTTGTGCACTTAGATTTTGGTTCTATACCATCTCTCTGGCAAAAGGTCTTTAAAGTATATCTTTATGGGGGGTTCTCCTAGAGATGGGCAAAGTGTGGCCCTTTTGGACTACCTAGACCACCCTTTTCTACCTCACTCAAAGGGAGTTAATTGCCTCTTCTGGAAGCCTTCAAGAGACACTATCCAGCTTTTAAATAGGTTATACTTTACACTGTTTAATATAAAAATGAGATGTTGACTTCTTGTCACTTCATAAAATCATAGAGCTGGAGGGGACAAGGGCCAACTCCCTGCCATGCAGGATACACAACTAAAGCTCTGGTGGCGCAGTGGTTAAATGCCTGTACTGCAGCCACTCACTCATAAACCATAAAGTTGCAAATTCAATACTAGTCAGGGCTCAGGCTTGACTCAGGCCTGCATCCTTCCAAAGATGCTAAAATGAGTACCCAGCTGTTGGAGGGCAATGAGCTTAGACACTCCATAGCGCGGTATGAAGCAGTATATAAATGAAGCTGCTTTGCTTTTGCTTTGCTAAAGCACCTCTGAATTTTGGCTTCTGTTTAAAGACCACCAGAGAAACTACCAGCCTCTGGGGCAGTCTATTCCAGTGCTGGACAGCTCTAACCATCAGAAAGTTCTTCCTAATATTTAGATAGAATCTGTGGTAATTTGAATCCATTGGTTTGTATTTTGATCTCTAAGCAGCAGAAAACAAACTTGTTCCAACCTCTACATGACATACCTTCATATATTTAAAGATAATTGTGCCATATCACCTATTAGTCTTCTCTTTTCCAAACTAAATGAGCCCAGCTCCCTGACCTGTTCCGAATATGGCTTGGTTTCCATATCTTTGATCATCTTGGCCATCCTTCTCTGGACACATTTGAGTTTGGGGGGGAAAACACAATTCCTCAAACCTAATACGGTAATCATTATCACCATCATCATCTACTGTCCAGTGTCTGAATAGAATATTGTTATGTTCAGGGAGAAGGGGGTAAGTAGGTTACATTGTGTCACACTTGATACCAGAGTCAATATCAGTAACTGCATCCTTTGTGTGAGAAGAGAGCCCTTTAAAAGGGGGGAGGGGTTCAGTATAGGTGATTCATTTTTAAAAAAATATTCTGTAAAAATACATTTAGAATTTAAAGCCATACGTATAAGCTGGCAAGTCACATTGGATCTCACAGATGCTGCAGTTGGCTCTAGGATTGTGCATATCTGTAAAGTCTGCATCCACAGCACCCTTCCTTTTTCACCTCCTAGTCTAATGTGCATCCAGTTCCTTAAGTTTTTTAAAAATGAAAGCAAAGCTATCTTTTCTTTGATTTTTTTATTTGTGTATGTTTCAAATTGGATACATCGCTTGAACATATCTCTCCATTGTGTTTAAATTGTGTTTTGCACCCATTTACATATTTTCCTGTACATGTTTCAAATATATACATTTTAGGGGTCTACGACTGCAGCTATCCATCAATACAAGGATTTCAGAGAGCAAACTGTGTGCAGCAAATGGGCAGCCTGGAAAACATAGACTAAGAAAACCTGTCAAACCATGGGCTGAAATTGGATTCCTCACACTTCCTACTCCATTGCATCAGCTTCAAGGGAGAAATGGGAAACTGTATAGAGTGCCTGTGAAGTCAACTTGACAGCAGTTAACAACAACAAATAACTGGATGAGAAGGTCATATAGAAGGTGAAATATTGACAGGCATAGATGGATCCAAAGAAAGACTCTAGTGACAAATATTAACAGTTTTATTTGGCAAAACCTTCCATGGACTGGAACCCAACTCATTAGATGGATGGAATTATATGGTGCATATTTGTATATATACTTGAGTATGATGAGGATGTGGGGAATTGAAAGGTAAATGGTACAAATATTGATGGCAATTTTCACAGTGTGTACTAACAAACCACAGCTGGGGTGTAACATGACCCTAGCAGCATAATTAATAGGTATAGTAATGAAAAGTCTTTGTTCTACCTAAGTTAGAGTTTAACCATGAGATCAGCTCTTGTTGGAAGGGGATTACCAATAAAATTTTTGAGTCTTTAAGGTTTCATTCGACTTGGTAGCTTTTGCTATGACAGACTAACACACTTTAAACTGAAGGTGCTACAAGATCTCTTTACACACTTTAAATTTAAGTTCACAAAAAATATTTTTCTAGGAAGAAGACACAGACCTAGATACAAATAGTGATGTGTTGGAGGAAGTAAAGAACATTTGCACAATTTCTCATCCCCAGTAAGAGTGGCTAGACATTTTGAGCTGTCAGATTGTCAAAGACTGTTAGATTATTCTTTTTCAATCCTGCAACAAGTACAAAAAGACCAGCATTTTTTCCCTTACAACTGACTTGGCACAAAATTTTTGTACTTTATGCAAAAACCACTGTTTTTAGCACAAATCAATATTTTTCCACAGATGATTTTTTCCTCAAATACCCCTAAAATACAGGAGGAAGAAAACACCCCACTTCATTAAAAAAAATGCAAAACTTATCTCATTCAGTAAGGACAAAACTTTTAAATGTTTTGTCATTCTTGAAACATAGTACAAAATAAGCAAAGATTTCCAATCGTAGGTGTGTGCAGTCTGGCTGTGGGAACTTGCAAGCACTTTCACCCTGAGAGATTCTCCCACACATTCCTGGATTTCTGTGCTGTTTCCTGTCAGCAAAGTGCTGAGACAACAAACCTAACCTCTCTGTCCATGGTGCTCCTATCAGCCATGGTTATTAAATCCCACAAAAGGAAGAAAGAAGGGAAGTGAATGGGTCCAAAAGAAGAAAAAGCACTCCCCTCCACCCCCAATTTGGATTACCTCCTACAGAACAGGACCTGCCAGTGAAAGGCTGAGAGTGTAATTGCTGGTCTGAAAGAGAAAGAGAAACTATAAAAAGAAAGAGAAAGAAGAACGGGAGAAAATTGATAATGAAAATTTATCCTCTGAGCGAACGGTTAATTAATTCTGAAAATATCTGTCAGGCTAATAGAAGGGGAGGGAGGAGAGCACGTGCCACATAACACAATTAGTAAAATAATAATAACAAAAAAAAAGGAAAGTGGGGAAAAAGATTTTTGTAAGGTGTTGCTATCTTCTTACAGAGCAGGCCCTTGGCTTCCCAATGTCATTCTCTACACCATTTCCCCCCCCCCTCCCTTCGTCTCTTTTCAGAAATTGTTCTCATGAATGATTTATATATGTCTAGTTATCTGGAGTGATTTCTATGGACCCGGGCGCACTGCTGCATAATTGTTAATTTTAATGCCATAATAGCTTCAGATGGAGGAAGAGATTAGGCGTTTATTGCACAATTAAATGAAACATACTTGAGAATCACAAAAGGTTCCGTAATTATTTCAGACCATTAATAAAATGGGCATTAAATTATATGGGACACAAAAGGGAAAGGAAATAGATTTTCATTACAGCAATAGAAGCCGAGAGTAGTAATAGATCCTTGTTGAATTCTCTTTCTCTCTCACTCTCTCACTCTCTCTGAAATTAATTGTTGCCCAGCTTATTTCAAAGCAAAATAAAAGAGAAATAAAGTGTGTTAAAGAAGCCCTGATGAAAGGGCTTTGTTTGATAAGGACAATAGCCACTGATAAACCTCCAAATAAAAGACTCTGCTTTGATTTTGGCTTCTGTCCTGAAGGCTGGGGAGCATTTTCACAAACAGGAGGTTTTCTAACAGAACAATGCCAATATAGGACAGAAAAAAGAGGGAAGACTAGAGGTGGGTCCTCTTTTAATCCTAGATATTTGACCCCGCTTTCTATGCATGCAGTAGATTCCTCCACCCCTCTTCTCTTCTCTCAAGCCCCTTCTCAAAATACAGACTTGCAGCAAAGTCTTGAGCTATCTGAGCCACTCCAGCATCTGTACTTCTGCTTACACATGATTCACCAACTCCACCTTTCTCTCACCTCTCTAGTGAATAGCTACCAGGCAACTGGAAAACGAAAATGTTTAATAATAGCTATATTTGAACCCACTGTTTGAATCAGGAGTTCTGAAAGCTGAATCATACGTATGGCTCCATCCACATTGCAAAAATAATCCAGTTTGACACCAGTTTAATTGCCATGTCTCAATGCTATGGAATTCTGAGAATGGTAGTTTGTTGTGGCACCAGAGCCACAACAGAAGCTCTGGTGCCACAACAAACTACAGTTCTCAGAATTCCATAGCATTGAGCCATGACAGCTAAACTGGTGTCAAACTGGATTATTTCTGCAATGTGGATGGACTCTATGTTAACGTTTCCTGATTTTTTTTTCTTCACCTAAAAGCAATCCAAAGGGGTCAGGAGAATGGATCAAAGCCTAACTAGTAAGGCTGGTGTTTCCCTTTCCCTTGTACTGTATCTTTGCACTGTGATCAGGCAGGTACTGTAGTGATGTACGAGAAATCTGCCATGTCAACATGTTGTATAGATTTAATACATTTTAACCTGTTGAACCTATAGGCAAACCAGAATGCATTTGTTCAGAAACCCCCCCCCCCAGATTTTTAAAATTCTGTGATCTTGTTCATAATTCTGATTTATATAAAATTGTGAGTTTTCGTGACAAGTGTGCATACAAGATACACACCTGTATAACAACATATTATATTAGAGACAAATGCTTGTAAACAGTTTGCTCACTCAGAAAATACATATGAAGCACATGGTTTAATGATGAGGTGTACAAAAAGATGTACACTTTTTTGTTTGTTTGCTCATTTGTTTTGAGGTGGGCTTTGATGAATTTTACCTTATCCACAAACACATACAAAATAATGAACATGTAGTTAGAAAAATAGAAATCCACCCAACTTTTAGTACCTATTACTAAACATTTTATAAATCTAAATAATGAACTTGAATATTTAGCAGCACAAAATTGAATCTTATTCACATAAAGAAAGAGCTTTGGGGAATGCTGAATTTTTTTAATTGAACTGTGTTAAACTGTTTTTATCCATTTGTTTCAATATCGTGAATAGTTTAATTATGTTTTAATATTGATATTTGTATGCTTTTAATCATATGGTACTTGTTTAAAATTGTATGACACCTTGAGACCCAATTTGGGGGAAATGGTAAAGTACAAATAAAATTAATAATGATGATAAATTATAATATGATCATTTGGGATTGTGGCAGCCATGGTTTTCAATCAGCCAATGATTAATTCCAGTTGCACTTCTGGAAGCTAAGCCGCTAATGTAGGGGGGTTGCAGACTGCCAGAAATAGTGTGAATTCAGTCCACTTTTAGGGTTAGGGTTAGAGTTAGGGAACCATGGGAACTGTATTTTATTGTGGCATCAGAGTTGTCTGACAGAGAAGGCTCAATGTCTCAGAAAAATAATAGTTCCCATGATTCCTTAGCACTAACCCTAACCCTAAATGTGGACTGAATTCACACTATTTCTGGCAGTCTGCAACCCCCCGTATGGCTGATATCACTAGCTGAACTCAACATGGATTGGGTGCCAGAAGCTAATCCAGTTGTTCTGTTGATGGGGCGAGCAGGTAATTGGAAGTTATTAGAGGCTGCCAGAAACCATAGCCATCACACACCAAAACAGCTGCATGAGTTTAATGGCCAGGATCCCATTTTTAGTTCTAATTAGAGCAGACCATTGAATCAATGGGATTTACATAGGTATTGACTCACCATTCATCACTGGATTCAGTGGGTGGACTTTAATTGAAAATACCAACAGGATTCAGACCGATGCAAATGAGAAATAGGTTATAGTTTAATTTTATTATAGTTAATGCAGTGCTTTGCAATGCCTAGACAATTTCAGGATATGGGAAAGCAATGTTTGACTCATACTTGTTAGCCTTGTGCCAAGATTAGATCTACCTCTGAGACTGCTTCTGAGGCTAAAGTGTAGCATTAAGAAATTGACAAAGGAAGTAGTATACAAATGGCTGCTTTCACACCCATCATCTTCCATCAGCTGTCTTAGGCTGCATCTGCACCACAGAAATAATCCAGTTTGACACCACTTTAACTTCCATGGCTCAATTCTATGGAATTCTGGGACTTGTAGTTTGTTGTGACACTAGAGCTCTCTGACATAGAAGGCTAAATGTCTCACAAAATTACAGTTTCCAAAATTCCATTGCATTAAGCCATGGCAGTTAAAATGGTGTCAAACTGCATTATTTCTACAGTGTGGATGAAGCCCTGTTCTTTCAAGACTATTTTGATGGATTTTAAATATAAATGTATGTGCTTTTCCTAGCCTTATAGCAGGACTTGGTCCCTATGGTGCTCCAGATCCTTTGAACCACAGTTCCCCACAGTTCCTCACCAATGATCATGATGGATTATGCAGGTGTGGGCCAAACCATCTGGAGAAACTGAGGGCCATTGCAAACTGGCCTAAAGGCCCAGCCTAGGGGTGGAGTTGGGGCAGAACAGCTGCACGCTGGCTGCTCCAACCCCACCCCAACACCGGGCTGATGCCACGCGCCTGTACACATGGTGCATGGTATCAGGAGTGGCAAAAAGGAAGACTGTGTGTAGAGGCCCAAAGGTTCCTATCACATGCCTTAAAGCAGGGTTGGAAATTGTTTAGCCCACAAGAAACATACAGACCCCACCCTAAGACCCCAGTGCAACTCCCAGGATGTCCCAGATGGCATCTCAACACTTTCTTAGAACACCCCTAAAATTGAAGTTTGCATGCCCAGAAACCTCCATGTGATGTAATCAGCCATTTAAAGGCTACTTTTAGGTCTCAAATAGTACCCAATCACCCCCAAAGGAAAAGGTATGGATGTCACCTGCCAATATCTTAGGAGGTGTTGAAATGGATCCTTGGTAAGTGCTATAAAGCATAGCAGAGAGCTGACTTCCTATTATAATTCACATTTCTTTGTACAGCTTCAAAATTGCAGTAGCTGTTTCTCATGTTCCTTTCCTCTACACATTTTCTTATGGTCTTGTAGGAAGGGTGTTAGAAGGTGTTCATACCTGAAATTTGCTGATAGCTCAAGATCCTTTGTTTAGTTCCTGGCACTTCTGTCTAAAATCCTGGAAAGCTGCTGCTAGTCAGTACAGACAATGCTTAGCAAGTCTGACTGATGACTTTGTACCAGGCATCTTCCTATGAGTCCTACTTTCAAAGGAGTGCATAGAAGAAGGATACTAGCCCTTTTCAAATGTTCTGTTAATCCAGCTAAGTAAAAAGGTGAAAAGGTGAGAATGTTAATGGTGCTCCCTTCTTCCATCAATCTCCACACATAGAGAGCAATGGTCTGAAGAAGAGAGCTTCCTCTATGTGTTCAGGAGAAGACTGTCTTCATACTGTTACTCTTCAGAAATGGAAAGCAATGACTGGGGTTATGGGAATAGCATATGTCTCTTCTCATGTATTGCCTTACAAACTCTTTTCAGCCATACCTGAGGCATGCTGTTTAAATACATGAGGAAGGGGAGAGTGCAAGTCCTGCCTTCTCTGTTTCTTCTCACATAAAACCAAGATTCTTCTACCCCTGAAGACTCTCCATGCAAACACCATCATTGAAAAAACTGGGTTCTTCTCATTTGGAGACTCTCTACCATTAGAAGGGGCTCTCTTCTTTAGAAACATTGCTATGATGTAAAGAAAAACAGAAGGAGGTTTATATGCCCTTTCACATAGGAGATTATTGCACTAACATTAAACCGACTGCATCCTAATGGGGTGCAGCTGGGAGGTGAGATATAGGCAGGAATTATTGCACATGATTCACTGCTGATTCTGCCAACCGAGTACAGCTTGGCTGCAGTCTGGGTCCCAAGAGCACTCAGCAAGCCTCTTTTCAAAGTTGGATTTTAAAGCTTCTGACTTTGAAAAGAGGCTTGCTGAGTACTCCTGGGACCCAGACTGCAGCCGAGCTGCACTTGGCCAGTAGAATCAGCGGCAAATTACATGCGATAATTCACACCTGTATCCCACCTCCCGGCTTAAATGTTAGTGCAATAATCTCCATAGTTTAAAAAACATGCTTCAGGTATGATTGAATAGATATTTTAAGGTAATACATGAGGAGAGGTGAATGCTAATCCCATTCCCTCAGTCATTGCTGCCCACTTGCACAAAGTGACAATTTGAAGAAGAGAGCCTTCTCAATGTATTCGTGATTTGTGAATACACACAGGAGACTTTCTTTTTCTAAAGTACATTACAAGACTCATCATCAACACCCATGCTTGCTGTAAGAATATATCCCCTTCTCTAGTTCTGACAGTAGAGTCAAGCTAAAAATGGAAGAATTAATTGAATTTCAGCTCAATGAACTGAAGAAAAGAAAACAGGGGGGGGGGCAAGGACAGGGCTTCTGATGCCCATATATACTATACCATAACTCAGAAGTAAATGGGAAGGATATGTTCAAAGAAACCTAGTCAGTCCTCCAGTAAGTCACTAGCTAAGCAGAGTGAGGCCTTTGATCTGACTCCAGCATTTTGTTGATTTGTAATACATCTGGAGATCAGGGATTGAGTCCCAGCTCAAGCATGAAATCTGGGTGACCTTGGGTAAATCACATGCTCTCAGTCTCAGGGGAAGGCAATGGGAAACCTGCTCTGTTGTGCCTTTTAGATATTATGGCAATCCTAAGGTGAATCTATCACAGGGTTTTCTTGGCAAAATTTGTTCAGAGGGGGTTTCTCTTTACCTTCTTCTGAGGCTGAAAGAGTGTGACTTGTCTAAGATCACCCTGTGGGTTTTCATGGCCAAGCAGGGATTTGAACCCTGGTCTCCAGAGTCATAGTCCATCACCCAAACCACTATACCACATTGGCTGTCCAATAGACCCTGTCCATTCCTCACTCTTGCTTGTCATGATTTGTCATGTGGCACCTCTTGACAACCTGTATGAGCCTGCTCAACCATGATGATCATACCAATGAAGAATCTACTCTCTGACCTACCAGTGAGAGCCATTAGGTTATTGGTAGCCTATGAAACTGTTTCCCAAAGGAGAGATCTTTATATTAAGTATATATTTACTATTTATATTAACTATAATAATATATATTGTGTTACTTGAATAATGGAAAGTGCTATTTGGGAGAAGACAGTGATAATGTGTTGTTAATTAACTGTAGAAAAGTAATGTAATGCAAACATGAGCATGATGAGTGAGAATTCTATTTAATGCATGAGGACCAGAGGGCTTTGAGTGCTTAACTCTTAGAAGCCTGAATTTGAATCCTCATAAATTCGACCACGACAGAAATCCTGGTACATACACACTGTACCAAAGAGGCGCGAAAGAGCTGTGGTGGTGGCTTTTTGTCGCCCCCAAAAGGAGCGGCATTTGGCCGTTCTTTGGGGGTGGCAAAAAGGAGGATCAGGGCCGCAGCATGTGGTTGCTGCAGCCCTGATCCGCTACTCCCAGGGGCAGCTCAGAGCCACCCCTAATGGGCCGTGTGCATCAGCCCTTAGTCTTAAAGAGAGAGGGACCTAAATAGGAACTCTATCTATATAATGAGGGGAAAGAGAATGCGTAAGTTTCTTCCAACAAAATGTAAGCATCAGGTATTGGAATTCATTACAAACAATTGGGGGTGGGAAATAATCAAGAACACATAATTTAAATGAAAAAAAAAATGAAATTGAAAATTTTTATTTTAATGCCCTGCATGCAGATTTGAATTTCTTTCTTTTTTTTCAAGCCATGCACTGAGAAGTGGAAACTTTTAAGCCATCTCATCATATGGTGAAACCACTGGGTAACCAATTTGCTTCAGATCTCCACATTCACTGTTTGTATAATGAGTTGTATTTCATCTTCTTAAAGAAGAGTGTGTGAATAAATTCTCATAACACACTTCACTGTAACCATCTTCTAAAATTGTATAGAGATAGATTTCCACTCAGCCCTCCCTCCACCCATGTTTTCCTTGTGTTCACCACAGAAACAGATTGTCTTAAAGCAGATGCAGTTCAGAGAGTCATCTAGTGGTTGGAAAATAGGCATATCGTTACACGTGTGCATCCCATTTTGGCACAAAGTAAATATTGCTATTGTGCCTATTTGCTGCAGTTTGTTGGAGTTTACACAGCTGTGATATCCCAGACCAGGGGAATTGCAGATTCCCTTCCTTCACTTGCCACAAGGGAACCTTTTATTAAATCTTAATCCCTCTGCAAATTTACTGAAGGGCCTTAACTTGGAAACACTGCTGCTGTAAAGATGTAATTGACAACTTAATTTTATTGTAGGAAATTTGTGTTCCTCTTGATGCCATGAGAAGAATCCAGGTTTGTATTCCAGATTTCATCTGTCTGAAAAATAACTACTGTGCAGTGTTACCAGAAGTGGTACATAGTCACCCTGTGCATCCCAGTCCAATATAGAATTAGATGGGCCTAACCCCATTAAATCCAATGGGTTCATAGGTATACCAGGTCCTAAGTAGGAGGATAGTCTTACATTTTTGGTATTTTATATGTCAACACTTTTTCTAAGCTACACATAGAATCAAATGCTATAGCAGGGGTAGGCAACCTTTCCCCTTTAAGGGCCGAGGGACTTCAGCTCCCAGAAGCCTCAGCCATGTTGGCCAATAGTCCCATGTTGGCCAATAGCTCCTGGGATTCTGGGAGCTGAAGTCCCTCGGCCCTTAAAGGGAAAAGGTTGCCTGCCCCTGTGCTATAGTGAAATAATTAATGTAATGGCTTTTGTGGATTAGAACATCTACAGCTTCTACTCAAACAAGAGGTTGAAATGTAGTATAAGAAATTCAGGAGGAGATGCCAAAGTAATTTGGTTTAGAGGAACAAAGGAAGTGACAAAGACTGTATGTTTACAGCAGGGGTAGGCAACCTTTCCCCTTTAAGGGCCGAGGGACTTCAGCTCCCAGAATCCCAGGAGCAATTGGCCAACATGGGACTATTGGCCAACATGGCTGAGGCTTCTGGGAGCTGAAGTCCCTCGGCCCTTAAAGGGGAAAGGTTGCCTACCCCTGGTTTACAGGGAGGGAAGGTAAGGGGCTTCCTATAGCCATCTTAAAAGAGCAAGCATGGTGTAATGGTTTGAGTGTTGGACTATGACTATGGAGACCAGGGTTCAATTCCCAGTTCAGACATTCAGAGTTAGAATCAGTATGTAGAGAGATCTTGTAGTGCCTTTGATACTAACTGAAAGAAAGAATTTGGCAGCATGAGCTTTCATAGTTTTCAGTCTATTTCCTCAGATGCAATGCATCTGGATCTGTAATTAGTTAAAAGTCAGGATAAGGCAGTAATAATCGGACCATGTTTATAATGAAGGAAAGTAACCTGTGGGATGCCTCCCAGATGGAAGTATTGGGAATAGTGGTTTTGAAAACATTTGTAACAAAATCTAAGAAGTGGAGTCAAGGACAGCTAGTAAGAGATGCAAGCAGGACCAATGCTACTATTACTCAGTGTGAAGCAGCTGCTTCAGGCATCAATAATTGGATGTCATGAAAGAGCAACAAATTGTTAGTTACTTGATTTGTTATTTTTTTCATTTTTACAACTAGGGAAAGAGTGAGGCATTTGTGGGATCTTCTGGCTCATGTGCCAAAATAATTTAACAGACTCTAGTACCTGGACTATCCCCAAAACAGATTCAGCCCAGAGTAGATTCACTGCACTCCTGATATGGAAATCAATAGCCATCACTGAGTGACTCTAAGGACCTTATCAAACGCTGGCCACGAAGCGAAAAGTAACAGAAAAGTAACCGAAGTGAGAATAAATTCAGTTCTATACCGAAACGAACTGAATTTCGCCCTGGCGGCCATAGCGCAATGAATACGAAGGCTCCAAAGGGGATTTAGCGATCAGGTGCTGTGGGATGCGGTTCACGTGGGAAGAAGGAAAACACACACACACACACATTTTCTTTTCTCTCTCTCTCTCTCTCTCTCTCCCTTCCCGCCACCCAAAAAGCCAGCATCGCAGAAGGCGCTTCTGTGGATGGCAAGGATGGGATGAAGGAGTCGGGAGGAAAGGCAGCCAAGGGGACCGAGGAGGAGGAGGAGGGCTGGAGGACTGGAGGAGGGAAGGGGTGTTGGTGGGGAAAAATGCGAGAGAGATGGAGAGAGAGAGATCGCCTCCCTCTTCCCTCCTCCTCTCCTTCTCCTCCTCTTTCTCAATCCGGTTTGCCTTTCGCCAATCCCTTCCCCTCGCCGGGATTTTCTGCTTGGGAGAGCTCTCCCTGCTTCCCCGCCCCGCCCACCATTGCGCAATGAATACGAAGGCTCCGCTTGTACTTCCCCAACAAACCAAATGTCAAAATCTCCCTACTCGCTACGGATTAGCTTCGGGTTCTGTGGAGTTTCGGGGCAGCGTCGTGTGTACACGCGGGGAAACAATACAGATTAGCTCCGTGTTCTAGGGCAGCGTCGTGTGTAAACACGGGGAAATAATATGTATTAGCTGCAGGTACCCTTTGGATTAGCTCTGCTCTAGACCCCATGTGATAAGGTCCTAAAAGAAGGACAGGCAACTATTGAGAAATGCAGGCTGTACTTCTCCACCCATGGAAACTGTCACACTCACCTTTATATATATATTTTGTAACCTGAGGCCCCTGGGGCCCCCAAAATGGTCCTGGGGCTACATGCAACCCTTAGACTACATTTTACCAACCCCTGCTCTAAAAGTTCACTTATCTCCCCGAATACTATCTATCTATCTATCTTTACCTGGTGAAGCAACACTTGACTTTAAAAGCTTAGGGCCTTCCTAGTTGGCCTAACAAAAGTATTACCACAATATGGACTTTGTATATGCAGAAGTACATTTATTTTAACATATATGCAATTTTATATCTGCCATTTCTACACTGTGGTTTCAGGGAATGCAGCAACAAAATAAAACTGATGGACCATTTCAAAAAGAAAGTGTAGGAATACGCTGGATAGAAAACAATACTTCTACAGTATAAGCCTAACTGCTGTGTAGGTGAACCACTGCTCCTAGGTGGGTGGAGTCATAACCCTTTGGCCAAAACCCAATTGTTAGCACCAACTAGAAAAGATCTATTGAAAAAAACTATTGAATGATAAATCAACACTTCTGTAAATCCCATTGATTCAAGAGGTCTATCCTACTTGGGTCCAGGTAGTGGATATAGCCCATTTTCTGTATCTGGTCAGGAAGCAGTCATGGGGAGATTCTGGCTGATGAAAGGGTCAGGCCTTGTCTTTAAGAGCAGAAAAACCACATTCTCTTGTGTTTGCTTTCTTTGAGAAAGTCATGGTATGTGTGCAGCAGAGTGACAACCATGAAGTCCTACACTGATTTGCTACAATGCCAAATAAGCAAAAGAGTACTTAAAGGGAAACATAAGAAGCTAAAGAAAGAGTCAGAATCAGGAGAAAGGGAGAAGAGGTCTTAGAGAGATGAAAGAAAATTTCGCATTAGAAGGACATAAATAAAGAGATAAAATAAAGCATGAACAATACACAGCATTAAAAGAGACCACAAAAAGAAGGAGAATACTGGCTAAAATGCTAAACAGATAGAAATATAAATGAAAGTTAACAGCATTTGTGACAGGCTCAATTTGTGGTTTATTTTGAAAGTTTTCTTCTTTATGAGCAAATTTTCTCTTTCTTATGGTAGAAAGTGTTTATTCACAGGACTAACAGTGAAATCCTGTACATGTCTACACAGAAGCAAGTCCTACTGAGCTCAATTATGTTTAAGACTGCAAATGAATCACCTGCCCATGTGGCTAGCTCTTTCTATGACATTTGGAAGAAATCATCCTGTGACAATCAACTGCAACAGTTCCCTGATGAAATGTTTCCTAAGATTGCCTCTTCTTTAGAGGAGCTCTCAGGCCAGAAGATATTTCAGAGGGACTTTTCCATAGCTTCATCTCCAATAATGGCCAATAATTTTACTAAGCTATTTAGTTTGTCTTTGTGACCTACAAACACAGGAACTCCAATGAGAGCTCTGAGTACATAGACAAATTATACAATAGAATTTGTCTCTGGGAACTGATCTCAAGAGGAATGAGAAGCAGCACTAGAATTTGACAGGGATGGTTGAAGTGTGCTCCATTCATTACTGTGTCAGTCTCAGCCAGGCTGTGTGATTATACTAATTCTTAAGGAATTCACAATATAAATAGATAATCTTTTAATGAAAACATGTCACATGCCCCTAAAATCAGTCTCTGTTGAGATTATTGCACCTAGGAATCCCAGTGGGAGAGATGTGGGATCTAAAAGATGAAAATGGATGTTATGGCATTTACCTGTGTCTGGGCTGTAGGCAGCCCATATCCTCTTGGGCAGCCCACCTGCAATCTGGACTTCTTCCATGGCTTTTTCAAGAATGGAAAAATCTCATTCTTGAAAAAGCCTCAGGAGAAGCCCAGGTTGCAGTCGGGCTGCCTGAGTTGATATGAGCTGCCTACAGCCTGGACACGAGTAAATGCATTAACATCTGTTTTCATCTTTTAGATCCTGCCTCTCCCACTGGGATTCATGGGTGTGATAATCTCCTGTGTCAGAGGACTAGTGAAAAGCCAATGTAAGACCAATTTTTAAAAATGACCCAGGGAAGATCCTGAAAACTACAGAAACAGCAATAGCAACATCACTAGCAAGTCCATTTCTATACTGCTTATAGAGTAAATTGGCGCTCCCTAAGCAGTTTCCAATGTGTAAGCCAATTGCCCCCCAACAAGCTGGGTACTCATTTTATCAGCTTATGAAAGGATGAAAAGCTGAGTTGACCTTTGAGTCCTCCAGGATCGAACTTACAACATTGTGGCTGTAGTACAGGCATTTAACCACTGTGCCACCATTAAAGGCACCATTAAGCACAATTGGCTTAATGTCTATTCCAGTTAAATTCGCAGGAAGGGTTATTAATAGAATTTCTCTCTGGGAAGAGACAAGGAGGAGGCCTGGTAGCACAGTGGTTAAATGCCTGTACTGCAGCCACTCACAAACCACAAGGTTGTGAGTTCAATACCAGCCAGGGGCTCAGGCTCGACGCAGGCTTCTATCCTTCTAAGGTTGCTAAAATGAGTACTCAGCTTGTTGGGGGCAATTAGCTTACACAATGTAAACCACTTAGAGAGTGCTTAAGCACACTGATAAGCATTATGGAAATGTATTGCTATTATTAAAGATAAATTCATCAGTCAAACAGAAGGGCAAGCCCTGCTGAAAAAGAGTCAACATGTCTTAATGAGTCCAGTCTTGTTAAGTTTTCAGACTTCTTTGAAACTGTCAACAAATATGTAGACCACATGATCAAGTAAGCATTATCTACCTGGACTTCCAAAAAGCTTTATGTAAGTTACATATGAAAGATTTGTGGGATATGATGAAAAGTCCTGTATCAAGTGAAAGCTGGCTAAGGAACAAGAAGCAGAAAGTACTGTTAAATGGCCATTTGTCACAATGGAAGAATGTAAGACTGCATTCTCTCAGAAATATGTAATAGGACATGTACTTTTAAACTTCATAAATGATCTGGAATTAGGGTGGCCAAGTTTGCTGATGGAATTAAATTATACAGGGTCATGAGAACCAAAATGGAAAGCAAGGAGTTCCAAAAGGAGCTCACCAAACTGGGGTCCAAAATACACTTCAGAAATAATCCAGTTTGAGACTGCTTTAACTGCCCTGGCTCAATGCCAGGGAATTCTGGGAACTGTACATTTGTGAGACATTTAACTTTCTCTGAAAGACAGCTCAGGTCCCACAATAAACTAGTTCCTAGGATTCCCTAGCATTGAGCCAGGGCAGTTAAAGCAGTCTCAAACTAGATTATTTCTGCAGTGTGTTTTGAACCTGGGAGAATGAGCAGTAAAATGATAAATGAGATTCAATATAATCCAATTTCATGTGGTGAGTATTGGGTTAAAAATTCCAGCTTCACTTATGTACTGATGGGATCTCAGCTAGTAGTGGCTGGCCAAGAAATATGCTGTGACATATTACTCAGTGAACATGTTGACTCAAGATGCAGTTGCCAAACAAAAGTCAAATTCTGTGCTGGGCACAATTAGAAAAGGAAAATAAAACTTCCAGTATCATACTACACATATGCAAAACTGTGGTGTGACCATTTCTGGAATACTGTGGACAGTATGGACCACCACACCTAAAGAAGAATATTCTAGAGCTATAAAAAGTGCAGAAAAGAGCAATGAAAATGATCAAGGGAGTTTTGCAACTACCTTACATAGAAGGTGATAGGTTGGGGGTAAGAAACAAAGTGTGTAAGAGAAGACATGGTAGAGGTGTATAAAATTATGCATGGTGCAGAGAAAGGAAGATTCTGTCTTTCTCTAATAATATTAGAAACTAGGTTCACCTACTGAAACTGAATAGTGAAAGATTCAGGACAGATCATGGGATATACTTCTTCACATTGTATGTATGTATGTATGTATGTATGTATGTATGTATATAAACCCCAATCTTCAGCCTCAAAGGCTCTCCAAGTGGCTTACAAATTATCAATTTGACAGTTTCTTGCCTTCAAGCTTACAATCCAATTAAGACATGATAGAAAAGGAAAGGGGAATGGCAGTGGGGGAGGAGATTAAGTCCAATGGATACTGCTAATTCTTTTCTCCCTCTGTGGAGTAATAGTAAACTATAAAACTTGCTGTCATACAATTCAGCTATGGCTGCCCACATGGATGGCTTTAAAGGGAGAGTGGATAAATTCATGCAGGATTGGGTCTATCAGTGGCTGCTAGTTAGGATGGCTGTATATCATTTCTAGTAACAATGGCAGTGTGCCTTTGTGTACTAATTGCCTGAACACATGGGATGAAAAGCATTGTACTCATGTCCTGCTGGTGGACTTCCCATAGGCAACTGATTGGCCACTGTCTGATCAGAATGTTACATTTGGACTGATTCAACATGGCCCTTGTTATGTTTTTACATTCTATATAAAATAGTGTTAGTTATGTGAAAAAGAGATGGACATGATCAAAAGATATGGAATTTGGAAGGGGCTCCTGTATAATATCACTCTTTTTTACTGGCAGCACTTACCAGTTGTCCCCCTATTGAATAACTAAGTTCTGCAATCCAGATGCATGATAGCCTAGGTAAATCCAATCCTAGTCCACAGTCAGACATCTGCTATTATGTCAATAGTATAATAATAATAATAATAATAATAATAATTTTTATTTATATCCCGCCCCTCTGCCAGGCAATCGGGGTGGCGTACAACATTCAAACATCAAAACAAATAAAATCAATACAAATCCCATCCCTCATTCCCATCCCCCAAAAAACAAATCAAACAAAACAAATTAAAAACAATTAAAATTAGCTTAATTCACAAAGCAGATCTATACAATAAACAAAGGAATTCTAAATATACAGAAAAAATAGGGAGGAGGGGGCGGGGGAGGAGGCTCACTGCCTAGCTCCCAAGTCTTTTCCCCAGTTTCTGCTATGGCCGGTGGTCTGGGCTGCAGAGATTTTGAAGGCTCCCATGAGGCCAGGTGTTCCGAGGGAGGAGGGGGCGGGGGAGGAGGCTCACCGTCCAGCTTCCAGGTCTCTTCCTCAGTCTCTGCTATGGCCGGTGGTCTGGGCTGCAGAGATTTTGAAGGCTCCCATGAGGCCAGGTGTTCCGAGGGAGGAGGGGGCGGGGGAGGAGGCTCACCGTCCAGCTCCCAGGTCTCTTCCCCAGTCTCTGCTATGGCCGGTGGTCTGGGCTGCAGAGATTTTGAAGGCTCCCATGAGGCCAGGTGTTCCGAGGGAGGAGGGGGCGGGGGAGGAGGCTCACCGTCCAGCTCCCAGGTCTCTTCCCCAGTCTCTGCTATGGCCGGTGGTCTGGGCTGCAGAGATTTTGAAGGCTCCCATGAGGCCAGGTGTTCCGAGGGAGGAGGGGGCGGGGGAGGAGGCTCACCGTCCAGCTCCCAGGTCTCTTCCCCAGTCTCAGCTCCATACATAAGCTGTGTATGGAGTAGGATTTCTAAATATCAGTGTGGTGTTCTCTCCCCCCCCCTACTGTTTGATTCCCACAGTTCTGGTCTGTGGTTGAACTGGGCACAGGATAAACTGTCAAATATATGTGCCCTTGAATGTCAGACATGGATTCTGACAGCAATTTGAACAAGGCTTTTGAGCAATTCATGTTTTGGTATCCCTTTTTAAATCCATACATTGAGTTCCTGTCAGCTCCCAAATTGAGCACAGATACCTTATCCAACCTTATGAAACCTCCATTCACCCCTCCCCAACATATACTGTTTCCCAATTTCTCATCTCCAGCTTCACCACCCTTTTCCATCAAACATCATTGCCCCTTCTCTTTCATTATGCCTTGTGCCTGGATCTGCCTTTCAGGAGAGCAGTGTGATTCTCTCTCTTCCTTCAGCAAGCACCAGGGGAGAAAAATGTGATGTGTTATGCAAGAATGTCTGGATAATCAGTGTGAATGTCCTCAGAATAAAAGTTTCATTCCCTGTCTGTTGTATGCACACAATTCCCAAGTCCAGCTCTCCACCATCACTCTTCTCAGTGAAGGGATTATGCAGATTCTAATTTTAAGTAATCTTGGCTAAGTGCCTCTGGCTTCTCCCATGTTGAGCCATCTGGATGTCCTAATATGGTATGGATGATTTCCTGCGCTGGGGAGTCCTCTGGTGGCTACCCACCAGCAAACTCCTTTTGATATTAATTTGAAATCAAAGATTGAATAGGGGTGATTGGGGGCTGGATCCTAGGTTAACAACAGCAAGTTGGGGAAAAAAGCAATTAAGGGGGAGGAAGATTACATTCAAGCTATGGCAGGGCCTAGCAGCACAACAATAACTCTCATAATTCATTTCATGCATCTGAGGAAGTAGACACAAGTCTACAGAATCTCATCCTGCTACTGTCTTTTTTTCAGTTAGTCTCAAAGGTGCTACAAGATCCCTCTGCACACTAATTTTCCAGACTATTACACCTAATAGTCTATTAGACTATTAGACTATTACACCTAATAACTCAGTTACCCTTTAGAGTTTATATTTCTCTGAATTTTGCAATGGAGTTCTTTAGTCAAAAACAACACTACAAAAAAGTGTATATTAGGGGAAATCCCCTGCCCACATTATATTTGAAATTTGCTTGCAGAACTCTGTAATTCTGTAGGCAAAATTATGTGCCATAATGCATGTGCCATAATGCAGAAATATATACATATACCTTTTCATGGAAATGTTTTTTTAAAAAACAAAAATCTTAAACTTTGGGATGAAATGAGGATTGGAAACATTCAAACACTTTGGAACAAACCAAATATAACACTGCAAAAATGAGAAATGGTGAGACTTAAATTGACAGCTTCTTCCATCCATTGTCACTATTAGGATGATGAGACAATAACAAATCAGAAGGACTTGAACTGAACCCATCACTCATGAAGGAAATTACAGAACATTGTTATATCTCCTTCTTCTCCACACTGAAGCTTCAGTGTAGAAATTTCCTGCTTTTTGCTTTGGAGACTGTTAAATGGGACAGTACTATAGGCCATACCAGCTTTCTCTTCTGGTGCTTGAGCAATGCTTCTCTCTCTCTTTAAGAAGACTGAATCATGGACAGAGATAACATACTGGAAGGCTGGAGAGGAAGACACGGGGGGCCTGATAAGTGCAGTGGTGCCTGACTGCCTCTTTCTATCTCTCTTAGGCCCAAGGGCAGCTGAGCAATAATCTCCCCTGTCCCTGATTACAGCAGGGAAATCCATGACTTGGCAGCTCTCATGACTCTGGCAGATGTCCAGAAAATATGGAAAACTCAGGAATTCTGGGCAGCCCCAGACAATTGTCTTTGTGCTTTGCAAGAGGTTTGTGTGATGATTGTCTACTTTAAATGCTGCAGCATCCCAGCAGAGATACATCAGGCAGGGAATTACCTGTCCTGTCTGGGACATATAGTTGTGAGACTTTTGAACAATGTTCAGTGTCACTGTTGGCAAGTTCCAGAGTAAGACATGAATGCCAGTAGTTCTTGGGCCACATGTTTGTGCTCCTTATTCATTGGATAACATTCAGTTATTCCATACAGCCCACAGTTGAACAGTGCTCCAGCTAACATTAGTCTATATAGCTCATAATGATACCAGTGGGAGCACTGTGATCTGCTCAGTTTTTCACACCTGGTTGCCTTCATGGGATTGTACTAAGGAAATGCTTCCAGCAGTTAAGAATAGCTGAGGAGGTGGTGGAGGCGGATATTTTAAAAATTCTTCTTCCTTTAGGGAGGATGGAAATAACTCACCCTCTCTCTCTTTCTCTTTCTCTTTCTCTTTCTCTGAATGCAGGAGAAACTAAGATATTTGTCCTTAAGTTGCAGAACTTTCAGTGCCTGAAGGGTCTTGGGTTTTTAACATCACTTTACTGACTCATTTTTGTGGTGCTGAATTAGGGTTGTCAGCTCTTTTCCACCAAAAACAAACAAACAAACAAACAAAAAAACACCACCTTATCATTAATAATGGTATGGTGGGCAGCTAAAATGTAGTCCTTTCCACATTGAGAACAATTGTACCTGTTGCAGATAGCTGATACATTTCCATTTCTTTTTGAGTAATTTACCAATGTTCAGAAAGCATGTCTGTATTGGAAAGAACTGGAGATGTAGAAAAAATAGAATTTACAGATTTTCCCATCCATACCTACCCCTGTAGAAGAAGATGCTGCAGACAAAGAAGACACAAGAATGTGCCTGTGAATTTGGATCGAAGAAGCAACTTCAGGGTTTTTTTTAATGCTGGATGTTGCTTCCTATTGTGTTACCCTTGCTCAGGAAGTCTATACAGACAGAGAAGTTGTGGTGCCTCCAAGCAGTAAGTCTGGATTACAGAGTCCTATGTGGGGGTCAGAGAGGGGAGAGCTGTTAGCAAGGATTTTCACTATCAAAATGAAAGCTTTAGGATTTCCCTTCACTTCAAAGAAAAGATGCCAATAGAAGCACATCCTTGCCTTGTCACATTGGTAGGCAGAGGCAGTATTAGCATCATTGACATGTAAGCAGAGGAAGCCAGGGGCTCAGAAGTGTGGTTCCATGCTGTCATAAACTCACGGTGAAAAAATTTCAAAGCATTGCACCGAGACTCAGCCATGCAGCTCCCATTGCCTTATGCATTAGTAAAACAGCTAAATCCCCATGCACCACTTTGAAAATTTCTCCTTAGGAGACTGGAAGGGACATCAAGCTTCTGTTTTATTAGATCTAAGGGGAGAATTAATGGGATATTTATGTGGGGGTCAAGGAAACCTGCAGCACACCTATATAACTAACTCCTCCCTTTCTAGAATGATCAGTGCTGGTCCAAAGATTAACCTAACAACAGGACAAACTTTTCAGGAAGTTATAGTTGTTACAGAACTCTGTGAACTCCTTTGCTTTTACTCAGGCCAGGTGCAGAGTTATATATATAAAAAATTCTTATGTGTCAAGTGGCAGGTTCCTGAAAAACATACTGTTGTTCACTAAAGAACTTTCCTTGCCATTTTGTTCACAGTGATAAATGCAGAACCAACTTCAAAAGAGAGAAAACAATTGTTCAAGAGAGAGAGAGAGACTGAAATGCTTGAGCATTTTGAGTTTTGAGAATTCCTGTACTGAGGTGACCTGTACCTTTTAGACTACTGTGTGGATCAAAATGTCATTATTCACTAGATTGCACACTTGTGATATGGTTCTTGGCAGTTTACATGTATCAAAAGCATGTACCTAAATATATATTTGATGGGAAATACACATTTAAATATGTATTTTGAGAGAAACATCCAAATAAAATGCATATGTATTTGGAGAAGATTTTTTTATTTTATTTTTTTAAATCCAGCTTGTAGCAGATTAACAGAGAAATAGAATGGCAATATAGTCAACATATACAAAGGGAAGTGGCTAGAAAGAGCAAAAATTGCCTATCCATATATTCAAACCTCATATTTTGACTACTGGTCTTCTGAGATCTTGAGTCCATTGTTCAAATAAACAATTTTCCCCCTAGTGCCTTTGAATGGTCATAACCAAGATTTGTTATTGTCTTTTCTATACGGCCAGTCTGTGTAGCTCAAGCACTGGTAGTAAAATGGACAGCCATCACAAAGTGGGATCATTAGGATATTTTCCAATTCAAATTAATATTACCAGGAATCAAAAACTGATGTAGGCATCATATTAATGTCACCCCCATGCTTATGTCTGGTAATCTGAACTCTGTTCTTACTCCACAACTCTGCCTTTCTATGCATTGTCAGGGGGTTCCTCTTGCTTGCAAACTGATGTTCAAAGATAACAATAGTCCTATTCTCCCTTGAAATTGGATATTATTTGTGCAACATTCTAATAACACTTGGTTCTTTGTTTGCCTGGGCCTTAATGGCCTCTATGTGCAAATAGTGTTCATTAATAAATAATAGCATAACTAATTTGCCAGACTTCATTCTTCTTTTTCTGTTTAGTGCTAGAATGCAGTACAGTCTCATATATTCACAGAGGTGCATTGCAAAATATATCACCCCCTAAACCACAGAACAGAACTATCATTAAATAAATAAGCAACATCAAAGAGTAGCATTAATCATGCTTAAACCTGGTGCAGGAAAACTTACTCATTTTGCAGGGTACTTTACTGTTTTTTTCCTCCCAATACGGAACCTGAGTTGGTTCACCTAAAATGAAACAAAATATACATGCAGGAATATGGCAATAATTTGTAGGTATTTTTCAGCATGTATCGCCCCTCCTCAATCTGGTTACAATGCTCTTACACTGAGGTATCCTGTTTCCACCAAGAAATACAATATTTTGAGCCATCCACACACAAGACACCAATTAGATTGCTACAATGTATTCTATGTAGGGTGCCCTTGCAGATGAGTTGAGGATTGTTCAGAAGGTGAAAATAATCCAGGTAGAATCTGGGTTGAATCTCAGTTGTTCACATGCATTTTGAGTGCATGTGATTAAGATTTTTTTTAGGGGGTGGGAGCTGGCAAAAAACCCACTTAACCCACAATAATCAATGGCAGATTTGTTTCCGAGTTTTTCTGGAAGATTTGGATTATCAGCTGTGTGATTAACCAATACAAATAGATCCAAGATAAACCAGGATAAAACTCTGCATGCCTTGAACGTGGTTTGAATACATTCACATCATTAACTCCATCTTGAGTACTGACACATGTGAGCAACCAAACTTGCAGAGATGCATATAGATACAGTTCCATAGTGTGAATAACAAACCCAGAATGTGTGAATGAGATTATTCACATAGTCACACTAAAACCAACAACATGTGAATGACCCCTGGGAAGCTACAATTAATGCAAAAAGCAGAAGCAAGATTGACCAATGTACCATATAGAAATTATGCAACAATAGTCTTAAAGGGCTTGCATTGGGTGCCAGTTCACTACCAATCTAAATTCAAGATTCTAGTGATAACCGTTAAGGCCTTAAATGGCTATGGACCCCAATACTTGAAGGAATTACTTGTTCGGTGTTGGAGGAGTGGGTTTTTGTAAATCCAGCAGAGTGAAAACACGCAGAGCATCCAAGCTTCTAGCAGTAAGCTTTATTATAGAAAAATATGCAGAGTAAAAAACTATAAAGTCCACTTAAGCATCACATCTTGCAGATGTGGCTAAACAGGAACAAAACTACAGATCCTTAAGGCTACATTATGAAGCAGTAAGACATACTATAGCTCTATTGCAAAATAAAGAAAACTTAATCCATTCTAATGAAAGTTCAAAAGCAGACTAACTTCAATGCCTGATACACAATTTCTCAGCCCAGCCTTTCTCCACCTTTTGGGTGTTAACCTTTAAGTTAATTGGATGTTCTGTACGTGACGTATGTTAACCCAATCTCTTGTTGTTCATCTTCCATCATGTGATCTACTTTCTCATAACAACTTTTATTACTGTTTCCTTTGTGTAAACAGAACACTTTCCCATCTAGTGGTTTCCTCTTGTTTTGTCTTTTGGCCACCTGGACTGAGTTGTTGAGCTCGGCCTAGAAGCATGTTCTCATGGAAAAAATACAGACACACACATCTTTACATTTCACCATTGACTGTATAGCCCATCAATACTTCAATACTTGAAGGAATTACTCTCTCCCTATATCCCTACTTGAGGACTGAGGTCTGCAAGATGGACCTTCCTTTGTGTCACCTAAGTAGGAGCATTACAGTGTGGGAGAATATGGAAGAGGGCTTTCTAGGTTGTTTTAGCTCAATAAAGGAATGCTCTCCTCCTGAAGGTCCAGTTGGTACCAATGCCAGTTCTTTCTGACAGCAAGTCAAAAACATAGCTTCTTATTAATGCAAAAATGTGTGTGTTTTGTTAAAAAAAAATCTGTAACTTTTAAAACTATTTAACTTCTTATCATGTTTAACATGTTTTTATCATATTTAAGCAACTTTATTGTTTGAATCTAGTTTTAAAATTATTCTTTTATCTGCATGCCACCCCAAAAATCCACAATAAAAGGCAGATCATAGCAATTTTAATAACATGAAATAAACAAATATTGCATTGGGCCGCCTTAGACAAAGGACAACATGGTGTGCCTGTCTGCCCCAATTTCATATATAAAACCCTTTGCAGTCACTTCTTCTTCTTTTAACCTTGACAAAAAGATAGCATCTTCTGCCACACCAAAGGGCAGGAAGGTAGTTTGGAGGTTCAAGACAGGCTATGTTCTCAGAAGGACTAGAATGCTGTATGTCTCTTGTGCCCCCCCCCACTGTCATATGTTGCCTGAGGCAGTTCCCCCACTTTGTCTAATGTAAAGCTAGCTCTACATCCCTTATATCTCTTCAAACAAATCTTGACTTCACCTCAACTGTTGCTCCCTGTGACCCCACACTGGGCACTTTCAGCAGTCATATACTGGTTGATAAGAGTTCAGACTGTTTATTCAGCCATTTGGTGAATTTTATAGATGTTGTGGATGAACAGAAAATTTACACAAGTATCAATCCTAATTATACGCATGCAGTATTTATTTCTTAATTAGCCATTCTGGGAAGGGGCCTATGGACCATTGAGCACAGGCTTCTTTAACTTGTGGCCTAAATTGAATGAAGCCCACAGGCCATGGATGGTGGTTTGTTAGGAATACAAAATCTGTTTTTGCTATTTGCCCAAGACTGCAAAAATTCCTAACTAGGATTTGTCAAGTCCTAGGTAGGTCCAAATGCATGAATGGCAAGCTGAGCTATTGTACTGATATATACTTTACTGATTGTGCTGAGATACACTTCACTGGCTGAACCCAAAGGGTGCAAGCAATTCATCTTGGAGAGAAGTGACAATTAGGGTGCCACAGGGTTTTGTCCTGGGCCCAGTGCTATTCAACATCTTTATCATCAACTTGGATGAAAGAATAGAGGACATGCTTATCACATTTGCAGATGACACCAAATTAGGAGTAGCAGCATAATATCTTAGATGAGAAGATCAAAATGACAATAGATTAGAAAGCTGGACCAAAACTAACAAAATGAACTTCAACAGGGAGAAGTGTAAGGTACTGCACCTAGGGAGAAAAAATGAAATGCATAGATATAGGATGGGGGACTCCTGGCTTAACAAGACTACATGTGAAAGAGATCTAGGAGTCCTAGGGGCTCAACAGATGGCCCAAAAGGGGCGCTCCATGCCTTGGGAGCACCCGTTCGGGGCTGCAGCAACTTCCACACTGCGGCCCTGATTCAGCACTTTGCTCCTCTAAAAAGAGCTGGCAAATGCTGCTCCTTTTTAGAGTGGCAAAAAGCTGTGTTTGCTGCTGTGGTAGTGGCTTTTCGGCACTTCTTTGGCACAGTGTGTATGAACTCTGCACCAAGGGAGTGTTGTGACGCCACCTGCTATCTGTTTGGGTGGGCGGCATGAGGAAGACGTGAGGGTGGAGTTGGAACAACTGGTGTGCGGTTGCTATGCCCCCACTTCACCCCCAGGCCAGCCCTTGTGGCTGCTCTGTACAGCCCCATAGTAGACCACAAGTTGAACATGAGTCAACAATGTGATGCAGCAACTAAAAAGGACAATGTGATTCTAGGCTGCATTAACAGAAGTATAGTGTCTAGATCAAGGGAAGTAATAGTGCCAGTTTATTCTGCTTTGTTCAGGCCTCACCTGGAATACTGTGTCCAGTTCTGGGCACCACAATTCAAAAAGGATGTTGAGAAGCTGGAGCATGTCCAGAGGAGGGTGACCAAAATGGTGAAGGGTCTGGAAGCCATGCCCTATGAGGAGAGACTTAGGGAGCTGGGTATGTTTAACTTGGAGAAGAGATGGTTAAGAGGTGATATGATAGCCCTGATTAAGTATTTGAAGGGGTGTCATACTGAGGATGGAGTAAGCTTGTTTTCTGCTGCTCCAGAGAATAGGGTGCAGAGAAATGGGTGCAAGCTGCAGGAAAAGAAATTCCACCTGAACATTAGGAGAAACTTCCTGGTAGTAAGAGCTGTCAGAGAGTGGTGGAGTCTCCTTCTGTGGAGGTTTTTAAATAGAGATTGGATGGCCATCTGTCAGGGGTGTTTTGATTGTGAGTTCCTACATGGCAGGGGGTTGTATTGGATGGTCCTTGTGGTCTCTTCCAACTCTATGATTCTATGATTCTAGTGATTACATCCAGGCAGAATGCTGAATCATCAAACTGTTCAGAAATATAGTAAAATATTACCACTGTATAACTATGATGTCTTTACTCTGAATATGCATGAGGTTATAACTCTATTGACCCAAGAGTACTAGAAAAGGTGGCACTACTGCAAGTGTATTAGCAGTAGAATTATAGGAAAACTACTATTAGAAAGCCCTACCTGTAGCTGTGTTAAATTTTAATTTTATTTTTGTGGAGC
Organism: Phrynosoma blainvillii; assembly: GCA_026167975.1. NCBI lineage: Eukaryota > Metazoa > Chordata > Lepidosauria > Squamata > Phrynosomatidae > Phrynosoma > Phrynosoma blainvillii. The sequence continues at coordinate 64,003,470 of JANUYF010000003.1, read as the reverse complement.
ATTTCCCACCATTCACACATTTCTTCATAGTCAGGATGGGAAGAACTTCCACAAAAAACAACAATTTATATGTTGGAAACCAGACTTACAGATTAATCAATCCAGGCTCAGGGCTTTGGGAGATTAAGTTTTAACAGTCTGTATTTGAATCCCTGTATATTCAACCATGTTAGTGCTAAATTAAGATTGCTTCCTCTCTTTTGTTTTCCTCAGGGGCTCCTCATCATTAACATTGGTACGGCAGGCAGACACATTGTGTTCTTCATGCTGGGAATAGCTGTTTTGATTGAAATTTAGCTAGTGCATAGGAAAGAGAAATTATTTCAGTTTGGTTTTGAAGAATTGACCATAATTCACCAATTTATTCATAGGCTGATTTTTTTTTTTAAAAAAAAATGAATGTGCAAAAAGATGGAACTATCATATTTTCCCATTCCAGTCCTGAACACCCTAACTTTGGAGGTGAGGAAGAAGGGCCATCATTAACAAACTGAAGTGGTCATAGTATTGTTACTTAGTTTTTTCATGCATTATTACTTTATGACATTATATTCCTACCTTGTGTCTCTGCAAGTTCTTCCAAATCAATATGTCCATCTGTCTGTTCATCTATCCAGCCACCCCCACATCCTTGCAAATGCAAAGACAGTATACAGTAAATATCACCAAAGAAAGGAAGTCATACAAAAGTAATATACACAATGGAACAGTAAAACAGAGTTCCCATAATAAAACATTTAGGGAAAAAAGATAAGATAGAATAATAGGTAACCAACACTGAATAAGGCTGGGCAAATGAAAGAGTGTTGACTTGAAGCAAAATTGGTTTAAAGTAAGTACCGTATTTTTCGCCATATAAGGTGCTCCGGCATATTGGGCGCACCCAATTTTAAAGGAGGAAAATCCAAGAAAAAAGGATTCCTCCCTTTAGCCGGAGGCCCTTTGTTCAATGGGCTGGTGCTGGGATCGGAGAACTTCTCCGATCCCAGCACCAGCCCATTGAACTGAGGTCGCGGGGGGAAGGAGGGCTCCTTCCCCCCCGCGACCTCAGTCTTTGAATGGGCTGGTGCTGGGATCAAAGCGATCCCGGCGCCAGCCCATTGAAAGACTGAGGTTGCGGGGAGAAGGAGCCCTCCTTCCCCCCCCCCCCCCCGGCCTCAGTCTTGGAATGGGCTGGTGCCAGGATCGAAGCGATCCCGGCACCAGCCCATTGAAAGACTGAGGCGGGGGGAGAAGGAGCCCTCCTTCCCCCCCGGCCTCAGTCTTGGAATGGGCTGGTGCCGGGATCGAAGCGATCCCGGCACCAGCCCATTGAAAGACTGAGGCGGGGGGAGAAGGAGCCCTCCTTCCCCCCCGGCCTCAGTCTTGGAATGGGCTGGTGCCGGGATCGAAGCGATCCCGGCACCAGCCCATTGAAAGACTGAGGCCGGGGGGAGAAGGAGCCCTCCTTCCCCCCCCCGGCCTCACTCTTGGAATGGGCTGGTGCCGGGATCGAAGCGATCCCGGCACCAGCCCATTGAAAGACTGAGGCGGGGGGAGAAGGAGCCCTCCTTCCCCCCCGGCCTCAGTCTTGGAATGGGCTGGTGCCGGGATCGAAGCGAGCCCGGCACCAGCCCATTGAAAGACTGAGGCGGGGGGAGAAGGAGCCCTCCTTCCCCCCCGGCCTCAGTCTTGGAATGGGCTGGTGCCGGGATCGAAGCAATCCCGGCACCAGCCCATTGAAAGACTGAGGCTGGGGGGAGAAGGAGCTCTCCTTCTCCCCCCGGCCTCAGTCTTTCAATCGGCTGGTGCCGGGATCGAAGCGATCCCGGCAGCAGCCGATTCCAAGACTGAGGCCGGGGGGGGGGGAAGGAGGGCTCCTTCTCCCCCCGGCCTCAGTCTTTCAATCGGCTGGTGCCGGGATAGCTTCGATCCCGGCACCAGCCGATTCCAAGACTGAGGCCGCGGGGAGAAGGAGCCCTCCTTCTCCCCGTGGCCTCAGTAGTAGTATAGGGTGGCACCTCTCGTCAAACTCATAAGCCCCGCCCACTGACAGGTGCCCCGCCCCGGAAGTCCCGCCTTAACCGGAAGTCCCGCCCTCCCCGGATATCCGGCCTCCTGCCGGAAGTCCCGCCCTCCCCGGATATCCGGCCCCCTGCCGGAAGTCCCGCCCTCCCCGGATATCCTGCCTCCTGCCGGAAGTCCCGCCCTAGCTGGAATCTCTGCCTGTAGGTGGGGCATCTGTAGGAGTCATGTGACCCTGAGGGTTTGAAAGAGCCAATCGGAGGGTTTTTTTCAGGAACCTTCCTGATTGGCTGGGGCTGTCATGGTGGGTGGGAATGGCCCCGCAGGGGCCATTCCCCCATGCCCTTTCTGTGGGTTGGGCTCCACTTTGTGCAGGAAGTCTTTGGGCAAGCCCGGACATATTCAGAGAAGGCAACATGGAGGCCCATAGTACTTCTGCAAACCCTGCAGAGCAAGAAACTCAAACAGGAAATGTGGATCCAAAAAGGAGAAGGCGTTATATCAGTAGTAGTTCAGATGATGGGCTCTCTACCTATGCTGAACTGGCTAAGGAGGAAGCTGGTGAGATTTCCAAAGCATGGAACCGCATGGTGGACACTATTTCAGCAGAACCCCCTGTAATGCAGGTAAAATCTGGCTTTTTTGTTTGTTTGTTTTGAAGGGGTTTGCCCAGCTTTGCAAAGTCAACCCCCTCCTTAAAAAACAAATCATTTTTCTTTATATTTTAGCAACCCGGGGGCAGTAGTGGTTCTGCAGAAACAGAAAAGTGTGCTGAAGCATGTGGAGGCAGCCCTTTACCTACAGCTCTGTGGAAACTTGCAAACATAGGGCGTGTGGATATACCAGTAAGTCATCTTTTAGAAGTGTGTTTTGGCAGTAAATGGGGTTTTAAAAAGGGCATTTCAAATGAAACCTTTTAAAATGTGTTTCTTTGTTTGATTGTTCTTTAGGAATCTGTTGATATGGCTACAACTCAACCAAGCCATGTGGTCATGGCTGAAATTCTGGGTTTAGAAGTTGGAAACGGATCATCAAATTTTTCTCCCAGAGAACTGAAAGTTTTAATGTCCAGTTTAGCCAGAGCGGTGTGTTATGGAATTATCACACAATGTTTTGAACAAGATAGATATGAATCCTGTGTTGGTTGTGTAATCCAGGCCCCTGCCCAAAATTCACATGACTGCATTCTGTGGACAAAACGTTATCTTTGTAGAAAATTAAGCCGGCTATGTGGGCAAATAAGTTTTAAAAGTGTTCTGCACATATGTCTCCTTGTAGCTTACAGTTTCAACTTTCTGTTGATAACAAAGGAAACAGTAGACCAGATCTTACAAATTGTAACTAAGGTAGAGAGAGCTAGAAATTCACTGAAAGAATTAAATAAGATTTTAAAACCACGTGATAAGCCTTTTTTGGAGCATGTGTTTAAAGTGATTAAAAATAGGTCTTACAAAGCATTTCTTACAACTTTTAACAGGCCCTCTGAACAGTAAACTTATATGTGTTAAACCGGTGACTGATTTGAGACTTTTTTTAAAAAAAAGTTTGTAAAATAAAAAAGGGTCTATTTAAAATGATGTTTGTGATTTTCTTTTCAAAAAAAAAGTGCCTGCTGCAGAGATGAGGCCCAATGAGTATTTAAATGATGGTACCATCATTCATGCACCACTTAAGTTCCTTAGAAAACATGCGGCTTGGAGGTAGATGGGGCACAAAATGGAGGGGTTTGGCTGAGGGGTTGACTCTTTAAATTAAACAGTGAAGAGGTTGGAGAGTAGGGCTTCACATAGAAACCTCCAAACCCTGATCCTCCTTAGCCTAAAAATCAGAAATAAAACAAAGAAGAGATTCTACAGTTAAACAGTATAGAGAGAAATATATTTCATACGGTCCCCTACCCATATCCACACATACCACATGAATCTAAAAACAGAAATGAGAATGGCTCTTAAATAAGGTAGAGGGTTGGAAATCTTTACAACATTCCTAAAACACAGCAATAAAAAGCATGATTGGTGTTTTTAAACAGCCCCCTATATTTACCTGGTGTGTCCTCTGCAAAAGCCATTTTTAAAAAGGGGGGTTGCCACATGGCTAAGCTGCCAGCATGTCTTTTGGGGGTGGAGTTGGGGGATAGACCCAACCTACTAAGGACAGCCTTGGGGCAGGGGGCATAGACCCAACTTACTAAGCTCCACCTTGGGGCGGGGGGCATATACCCAAACTTCCATCTTTTTCTTAGGAGTAGGTGGGGCACAAGTCTCAAGAGCCAATCACAGACTGGTTACCTAGTGTTTAAAAGTTCTGCAGAGAAGGGGATCTTTCCTTTTGCTTCCTGTTGGGTCCGGCTACCTGTGAGACTGGCTCTTGGTAAGGGTTTTTTTGTTTTTGTTTTGTTTTTGTATGTTCCATAGCACTGTTTTTCAAAAGAATGCCTTTATAAATATGTTTCTTCCCCCTTTTGAACCCTTATTCAAAATGGATTGGTGTTGGCCTTTACCCCCAGTATAGAATAAATATTTGATACAAAGTCAATTAATTTTGGTGGAAAAACATTTTTCCATGCCCTTTATGTAAAATTTGGGGGTTGGCATTAGCCTTTGTTTTCCTGTTAAATGTTTTTAATTGCTAGGCTGTAGTGCTGTTAAAAACAAAGTTTACATGTGGTGAAACAAGAGAAGGGGTACAGGACACCAAACTTATATAGCAAACTCTCTTTTTAGTTTTTTCAAAACAAGAATTTTAATTGTTTTAAAATCCTTTTTACTTTTCTATGCTTCCAGGGGGTAGAATTGAAAGGGGGGGGGGTTAAGAAAGATGTTTTTAAACATCTGCTAAATGTTTCCATTTATGACCATGTGATTGGGCATGCTTTTTTTAAAAAAAAAGTAAAATATATTATGTTTTTAAAAAGCTCTCTTTTTAGTTTTTTCAAAACAAGATTTAAATTGCTTTAAAATCCTTTTTATTTTTCTATGCTTTGTGGAGACTTTGTGGGGGAGACCTGATGGGATTAGGCAGCATGCTTTCAAGGTGTTAACTGGGTGTGTTCAAGAGTTGCCTGCTTTAAAAGTTCTTTTGCCTGCTTTAAAAGTTCTCTTTTTGTTTTTTGTTAAATAATGCTGAATTTATTTTTATTCTTTTTTTAAACTAACATTGCTTTGAGCATTTCTCTCTGTGTGTGTTGCTGTTAGGAATTGATGGCTACTAGGTATTTTCAAAAGATTTTATTTAACAGATAGCCTTGTTATAGGAAATCAGCATACTAGGGTTTTATGCTGGAAATAACAACCATTTTAGATATAAGAAATATTTCAGGCTGTTCATAAATCCTGTTCTCATATTTCTGGGTATAACTTCATGCTTCATTATTAATCCATTTTCCTGAAATAATGAAAAGAAAAAAACTGTTAGCTAAGCCAACACATTTTTCTTATTTGGCCCCTGATTCCATAGGGATGCCAAAATAATATATCTTTAAAACCTGGCATTCTTACCCAGCTGCCATTTTCCTTCATCCAGATGTGTTTCTCCATTATCAAATAGCCTGCAATGCAATCAGTAAGTTGCTGCACATTGCTATCTGTGAGAGACATACCATTGTTTTTCAGCTTTTTAGCAATAACGCCCCCAAATAAGAGGACCACTACAATTCTTCCCCAGTTGGTTTTTCCATCAGAAAATTGGGACTGTATCACTAGCTGAATTATTTCACAAGCACGAGAAATATTTGGGATGTCCAAAGCCGTTATTAGGGGTTCCAACTTTTCTTCCAGGTGTTTCTGAGTTGAATTGGCAATTTTTTGTAAAGTGAAGTATATTTTCTCATCTAGTTGTTCATTTGGAATTTGCCCACATACTAGATTTAAGTAAACATGAACAATGCTGAATGTCTGCTTCTCCATCTCTTGTCAGAAGCAGAAAGCCCCAGAACTGCCTCAGCAGTATAATTCTGCAGGGTGTTCTATACTGGTTTCAGGGGAGGGGAGGGGAGGGGGAGGGGGGTCTATCTGGGCATGTCTCAACATGTTGTTGTAAGCTTTACATAGGCTTGAGCTAATCTTCTTTTCACCCCTAGATTCCTATCTGGTACCTCAGATCACTGCAAATAATGAATAAACAAGTTCAAAACAGTCCTTCAGAGGTGACAGCCCAGAACACAAAAGGCATGGCTAAAACACAAACACAAACCCTGGGGCAGCCTTCAAATGAGGAATTAGGTAAAATCTGTGCTTAAGAAACTGTTTTGTGGGGCAAACATTTTGGAGGTGTGGTTAACAACATTAGTATTGTTATTTGGGGGTTTGTTCTTTCTGAAATGAGTGTTTGGTCTTTACAGAGCTGATTTTTGCTGAAAACAGCTATGAAGACCCTGAAGCATCTGAAAGCCCAGTGCCAGCATCTAAAAGTGGAGGTATATTGTGTGTGTGTGTGTGTGTGAGAGAGAGAGAGAGAGAAAGGAAGAAGGAAGGGTGGGGGTGTGAGCTCTAATATTTTTGTTTGGTTTGGTTTTAGACAAATCTATGAAACGTAACAGGGAAGAACCTCAAGATGCTACAACGCCTGCTTCTAAGAAGCAAAAGAATGAGCAAGCCGGTAACCTGTATCAGCGCTTTGAAGCCCGGAGGAAGAAAGCCACAACATTATCGGCATGCTTTGAGGAAATGCAGAAGATGGTCGTCAAGGGGTGTGAGATCCTTCGGCGTGCTAAAGGCTACGAAGCCCATCTTAATTATATGTGGGACAATCCTGTTACACAAGCGCATATTGATGCTTTTTATGAAAGTATTAAAAGCTATAGTCGGTATATCATGAACGTTGAATATCAGCAGATAGGGAGAGGCAAACCTCAACCAAGAGTCAAAAAAGGCCGGGAGGGTAAATGTGGCAGGGTGGCAGGGTACTGGCCAAAGCCTAGCAGGGGTGAACAGTATTGGAGAAGGAGGGTAACCAAGCTGATTAATAGGTCAAAAAAAGTACTCCACACTCAGAAAAATAATAGAAAATGTAAAGGGGGTCTGAAATTGAGGAGGCTGGTAAAAACCTCAGACTCTAACCATAATGCTGATAATGGCGCCTCTTCTCTCAGTACAGAACCTCAGAGAGCCCGGCCCTCTGACTCACCCAGGGCTGAGCTCCAAAACTCAGAAGGTTCTGGTCCTGATAATAACCAACCCTCTTGTTCCAGTATAGGATCTCAGAACGCTTTGGAAGTTTCTGACTCATCCAGGGATGAGAGCCAACCCCTACATGCAAGCATTCCACACTCCCCAGATGATGAGGGCCCACCTGCTGTGTATGCAGAGCGTGTACGCTCATGGCAATGGACCCACAGGTTGTACCGTTCAATTCGTATTGGAGAGGAATTCCGTTTTAGAAATTTAGAACATGTAACCTCATACACACAAGCTATAAATGCATTATACAATGCAATACAGAACATTCTAGATGATCTTAATCAGCGAATTAGCCCTGAAGATTGTGTTCAGATCAGATTGCAAGCTGATGGCCTAAGAAATCCTCTGTATTCTGTTAAAAAAAGTAAGGATCTTTTAAATGCAGAGGATTTTCTGTCACAAATGAGTAACCTGTTGCAAAGCAACATGGAGATCTGTGCACATTCTGATTTTCATCTTATAATTACAATTGTTAAACCTCGGTCGGGTGGTGGGCATAGATCGCTAGGCTCCATCCCCTCTAGTGAAATAGTAGCCAAAAAAAGAAAACATTTGGTTGATTTAAATTATACAGGCACTAACCTCTGTTTTGGAGGTGGCTTGATTGCGGTTATGAGTGAAAAGATTCCCAGAGACTCCCAGCTGCTGACAGCAGCCAGGCAACTGTATAAGGAGCTTGGCTGGTCTGATCAGAAAAAAGTGACATTAAGCGATATTTCATGTGTTGAAAGCCACTTGAAAGTCAACATTCATGTGGCACATTACTCTAAGAAGGGATGGAGTCTTTTTAAAACCCTGGGCCCTCAATATCCCAAAAAATACACTCTGCTCCTGCATGATGAACATTTCTATGGGGTACTTAATGTAAAAGCTCTTTTTGGTATGCGAAACTATTGCATATTTTGTCACACCCTCTATAATCATAACAATCATGACTGTTTATTTTTCTGTAGGATGTGTTTGAGAAAAGATTGTGCTGAGGTAGTAGATCAGCTGGGCAGGTGTTTTAACTGTAAGCTGAGTTGTAGGTCTAAAGAGTGTTTAAAAATACACAGGCAACTGGCATCAGAGAGAAAGGTAAGATGTGAAGATAGATACTATTGTTTTAAATGCTCACATTACCAGAAAGGTGACCACGATGAGGAAAAGTGTAAAGGCAGGCAATGCACAGTTTGTTGGGGTTTCATCACAAAAGATGATGAGCATAAATGCTTCATGCAACCCTTAAATGACCCTGAAGTTTCTGTGCAATATTTATTTTATGATTTTGAATGTCACCAAGTGACCGGTGTACATGTCCCTAATTACTGCTTTGTAAAAGCCTTTCCGGGGGAAACTGTAGAGTGCTTTAAAAATGGCAACAAAAGAAAGCGGAGGTACAAGAGAGGTGCTAAAAAGCAGTGTGACAGTGATGAGGATGATGAGGAAGATTATGAGTGGCCCCTTGCCGGGAAAAGTTGGGAATTTAAGGGGGAGACATGTTTATCTGACTTTATTACAACATTTATAGATGTCCAGTTTTCTGGGTGCACATTCTTGGCACATAATTCTAAGGGTTATGATTGTTACTTGGTGCTGAATCAGCTAGTGAAAGAAAAACTGGATGTAAAAATTATTGCTCAGGGTGGAAAACTGATTTCTGTTACAGTGGAAAAGTTGGATATAAAATTTATTGACTCCCTGAGCCACCTCCCCATGGCCCTCTCTAAATTACCAAAAGCTCTAGGATTTGAGAGCCATAAGGGTTTTTTTCCACATTACTTTAACACGCCTGAGCATTGGGATTATGTAGGTCCAATGCCCCCAGCTGAGGACTTTGGTGTAAAATATATGATGCCTGGTGAAAAGGAGGTCTTTTTAGCCTGGTATGCAGAGAATCAGGATAAAATCTTTGACATGCAGAAAGAGCTCGTGTTTTACTGCAAAAAGGATGTTGAAATTTTATTAGAGGCCTGTACCAAGTACAGGCATGAGATTGTAGAACTGACAAAGGAAAAGAGGGTTGTGAAGAAAGGGAAGAAAGAATTTGAAAAGTGGTTTGCTATAGACCCCCTGCAATTCCCCACCCTTGCAAGTGTCTCTCTTGCCATGTACAGATTTAAGTTTCTGCAGAAAGACAGCATTGCAATTCCAAGCTTTGTCAATTACCACAATCAGTTTAAAAGGTTCTCAACGCCCTCTATTCAATGGCTTATGTATATTGAGCATAAGGAAAAGCTTGAGATCCAACATGCCTTAAATGGTGGAGAGGTTAAAGTTGGCAATTATTTTCTTGATGGTCATGCAACCGCAGGTAATAAGAAAATAGCCTTTCAATTTAATGGTTGCTTTTATAATGGCTGTGTCCTATGTTATCCTCCAGAGGAGAAAAACCCTGTGGTGGGGAAATCTTATGAATTTCTTTACAATGCCACACAGAAAAAATCAGCAGAACTCCAAAGCCTGGGTTATGAAGTGAGATCCCTTTGGGAACATGAATGGCGGAATCTGGTAAAAACAGATTTGCAACTCCAAACGTTTCTTGCTTCACCCCGCTTTCCAGAACCCCTAAACCCCAGAGATGCTCTCTTTGGGGGGCGCACAAATGCCATCTGTCTCTACTTTAAACCTAAAAGTGGGGAGACAGTGAAATACTTTGATTTCACCAGCCTGTACCCTTATGTTAACAAAACCAAAGAATACCCTCTGGGGCATCCTGAAATCATTTATAAGGATTTTGAACCTGTCACAAACTACTTTGGCATAGTGAAGGCAAAAGTTATTCCCCCCAGAAATCTCTATTTTCCAGTTTTGCCTTCCAGGATCTCTGGAAAACTTATGTTTGTGCTGTGTTCAACCTGTGCTGAAGCACGGCAGTTGAGCCCATGCAAGCATTCAGATGAAGAAAGAGCTTTTCTGGGTACATGGTGTTCTGTTGAATTAAATGTGGCTGTAGAGAAGGGGTACAGGATTGCAGAAATCTATGAGGTGTGGCACTTTGCACACAGGTCTTCTGGCCTGTTTTCAAAATACATTGAGATGCACCTACGGCAGAAGCAGGAAGCTTCAGGCTATCCTCATTGGTGTGTTACCGATGAAGATAAAGATAAATATATAAAGGATTACCATGTGAGGGAGGGGGTGCTTTTGCGCAAAGACCAGGTCATTGTGAACCCTGCAAAGCGTCAGATTGCCAAACTGTTTTTAAATTCTTTGTGGGGAAAGTTTGGGCAGAGAACAAACCTCCCTCACACTCAGGTGTTGAGAGATCCAGATGAATTCTTTCAGCTTGTGTTTTCTGATGCTTACAAGGTTTCAATGTTTGAATTTCTTGATGATGAGGCTGTCTGTGTGTCCTGGAAATATTCTGATGACAGGGTGACAACCTCAGGTAGAAAAAATGAATTTATCGCCTGTTTTACAACGGCTTTTGCTCGTTTGGAATTATATAAATTATTAGACAGGCTTGGGAGGCGTGTTTTGTACCATGACAGATAGTGTCATATTTGTGAGTCAGGAGGGAGACTGGGACCCTCCCCTCGGAGATTATCTCGGGGATCTCACAAGTGAGGTTCCCGCAGATCAGACCATTACAGAGTTTGTGTCAGCAGGTCCTAAAACATACGGGTATAAGCTGTCTAATGGTACAGCATGCATGAAGGTCAAGGGGATTACACTGAACAGTGCTAACTGTGAAAAAATTAATTTTGACAGTCTCAAAGACCTGGTATTCTCCTACGTCTCAGACAAGGAAGGCTCCACGCCTCGTGAAATTGTGGTACAGCAGCCAGGTATTGTAAGAAATAAGCAGGATTGGACACTTCACACTAAAACTCTGAAAAAAACACAAAAAGTTGTTTTTGATAAAAGGGTTATCACCGAAGGATTTAGGACTCTCCCTTATGGATACTAAAATAGAAACACGCTGGCAGCACCCATTCTCAGCTATTCTCGCTGGGCCTAGTGGCTGTGGGAAGACCTTTTTTATAAAAAATATGTTGGATAATGCTGGTACTATGTTCTCAGAAATGCCTCAGAATATTGTCTGGTGTTACAGTTGTTGGCAACGTTTGTACAAAGAACTTCAATGTAAATACCCCATTCAGTTTGTACAGGGCCTGCCTGAAAAATTTGATGATGATGAGCTGTTACCCCCCAATAAAGTAAATCTTTTGGTTATAGATGATTTGATGGTTTATGGTTCTGAAAATAGAGCTCTTGAAAGAGTTTTCACCCAATTTGTACATCATAGAAATCTGAGTGTATTTTTCATTACACAAAATATTTTTTGCAAAGGAAAAAGTAGCAGGACTATCAGCCTTAATGCTAAATATATGGTGCTCTTTAAAAACCCTCGGGACAAATTGCAAATTGCTACTTTGGCCCGGCAGATGTATCCAGGAAATGTCAATTTTTTCATGGAGGCCTTTGCTGATGCTACAAGCAAACCTCATGGGTATTTAGTGCTGGATCTGAATGCTAACACCCCTGATTGTTACAGGCTAAGAACTGGCCTTTTCCCTCCAGACTGGCCTGTAGTATATATAATGAAGAAAAGCCATTCCAGTCACAAAAGGGCCCGATTTTAACAACACGGCCATCTGTTGCAGCCTGCTTCTCCGGGGGCAACATGTCCAATCGTGTAAAGAGAAACCTGGCACTCTTAAAACTGCTTGTTACAGTGCCACCTCGTCAAAGAAAGGCCATTTTGTGTTCAGCTTCAGATGACCTTGTTGCAGCCATTTCAGAAATAGCCCTCAATACTTTAAAAGGTAATATCCCTTTATCCCCCCAACAGGTGCGTATATTAAGAAAAAGGCGCACCCTTATTAAAACTCTGGGTAACAGTAAATTGCCCCTGAGAAAAAAGAAGTACCTTGTGAAGCAGTCTGGGGGCTTTTTGGGGCCACTGCTAAGTTTTGCAGTTCCTCTAATAACAGGCCTTTTAACTAAACAGTGATGGAATATGCTGAAAAAATGTATTTGGTCCCCAGTCACCAGCTAGACCAATTAAAGGACCCAGCTTCTAAAGATGAAAACATCAGAACTACTGCAATCTCTTCCTTAGATACTGAAATGCAGGCAATTCTACGCAGGACTGACTTAACTGAATATGAAAAAGCCCGGCGTTATGATGCTTTGCTCCAAAAATATCTAACTCATGTAAAACAGAAGGAGGCAGAGAAACAAAATTTAAATCTGTTTCTACCCGAACCTCATTCTGAAGAAGTTGTGGTGAACTCCCCAGGTGACATGTTTCAAGAAGTGTTGGACAGCCTGCCTGCTAGGTACAAAAATAATGCAAGGTTGTTACTAAACAAAATGAGTCAAAACAAAAATGTTTCTTCGTGGGATGACAAGGGGACCTTTGTGTATAAAGGAGAATCTATAACCGGATCTAATATATTGGACTTAGTGAAAAGCATAATACAAACTCATGCTTTACCAACCAAACGCCACCCCAAAGGATGGGATATTTTTTTGAGGGCCTTGGCTGAAATAAATGCTCCAACCTCTGTGGTGGGTAATACTGCCAATAGAGAACTTTTGGACCGTTTAAAGAACAATGAAGATTCTTTACCAGTAACGCCTGTATTGTCATATGGGTCTTCTAAAAAGCGGCGCCAGGCTGCCTGTACCTGGCTCACTTTTTAGCACAGCTACTGTCAGAAAAAATAAAAGTCTTCTTTTTTAACTAATTGATAGCCTGCGGGTGTTTTTTTAAAAACAAAAATAAAATAAAACCAGGACACAAATTATGTTTTTACAAAGCCCACTGAGGGGGGCGTGTGTTTATTAGGAAATACGGTTGTGAAACTCATTACAGGATATACAACCTTGAGTAGTCTGGAAGATGTCTGCGACAAGTCCAGACATGTTCTTTTTCTTTTTCACAAACTGTACAACCATCTCATCATTTTTTTCCAAAATGGGAGAATATAGATCTTGAATACTTTTAAATGTCAGCCCCTTACAGCGCTGTTGTAGAAAAAACACACAGTGGTATCCACAAACCACAGAATCTGAGGCTTGTACTGCTCGGCCCTGATACACAGTTTTGTAGCAATTTTTTCTTAAAAAATTCATAATGGTTTTAGGAAACAGGGGGTGGTCTGGAGGGTGGCCATAGGAGTCAAAAAATTCACCAGTCTTTTCCTCTGTCAAATATATAGCAAGCCAGTGTTCTCCTGGAAGGTTGTGAGGGTGGGTGTTTATGATCAGGCCAAGGGGTCTTTGCAGCAACTTCTTTCTGGGGAGCATGTCACAGGGGAAGACTCCAAAGAAACTCTTCCGAGTATAAGGGTTGGAAGTCAGTATGCGGGTTAACTGCAGGCTATCCATGTTACATATAATCAAACAAGACATTTCTTCGGTGATTTATTTCTATCACATTGTCAAAAACTCCATAAACAACCATATTGACAGTAGTTGGCAGGGGCCTGGCAAAACGCAGCTCTGCCCTCAGGTTTCCAGTTTTAATCAAAGAGTAGTGGTCACCACCTTCTTGATCTGGAGTCAGGTCAAATGCAAAGAGTGTGTAACCTCTTGCATATTCCTCGCGGTTAATTAAAAGAGACCTGTCTTTCATATGCTTGCCAGCAGTCTGTACCAGACTCATATACTCTCGCACACAATTTTCCTCTTCAAAATTGGGCTGAAATGGTTTCATAGGATTCTGTTCTCCATCCAGGTAAAGGGCCGCAAAATTAATATCATAATGCTTAAAGTTAAAGGGGTTTTTGTTGTAAACACCACTAAAAGCATCATTGTCAATCAGGCCTATAACCACCTGTTTAGGTAACTGCCCCAGAAACAGGTTCTCCTGATTAGACACACGGCTGCCTCTTGGGATGCTGAATACCTTCATACTCACACGATCCACAGGATATTTGGCATTGGCAGTCAACAGTCCCTCGGCATGTCCCAGGCGTACACCAGGGGACACCCTCACCTTTTTCACAAAAAGGGAGGCTGATAAAATTTGTAGTTTGTATTGTCGGTCTGCAGCATCACTCATTAAGCAGAAAGCATCTTTGTTGCGAGTAAGCTTAATTTTCACATCAACACCATTTAGCAAAAGCTTTTCTTGAAAAAACAGGTCAGCATGGAGATGGCCCAACAAGTCTATCTTTCTACTTACAGCAGTCAGTGCTGCTCTTTTAACAAATCCGTCATTATCCCCATCCAATTCAGCCGATTCATGTTCTCCAGCTGTATCTTTATAAAACAGCCCTGCAGAAAATTGAGTTGCTAGAGTGTCATTGCTGTAGTTTAGCACAGATTCAATGAAGGCTCTGTAAGGGTAACAGTTATTACTCTGGCTGATGAGTCTGTCTCCTAGAGTAATATCAAGTTGACTGAAAATGGAGGCTATTGGATAATTCACCAGTCCTACCTTAGCATCTCTTGCAAGGTTTGACCCGTTTTCATTCACTATTTTACAAGCCAAATAGAGGAGCGTATTGTTCAAATCCATGTAGTCCTCACCATTCCCGGCGATGAAAAAGTCAAGGGGGGCAGATTCTGTAAGAGCCGTCAGTGGAGGAACCTCAATAAACACACTTCTCTCAATACTGGTCTGGGTAGGTCCAATGTGGAATAAATCCAATTCAGATTTAGTGCACTCTTCAGAGCCACAGTGGATAAAGGCCATGATGCTGGTTTAAAAGATGTCCTTCTTAGACAGAACCCTCTGTCGCTTTCGCACAGCTCTCCGCTTCTGAGTTTTCTTTTCTTGTGGGGCTTTTCTTTTAAGGGGGTGGGGAGGTCCTTTCAGCCTCACCTGTGATGCTTTCCTTTTTAACCCCTTCCTTCTCTTAATGTACATCAGACCCGATCCTTCTTGCAGATTTGGGGGTGTCACTCTATTTAGAACTGCTTCAGTCATCTTGCCAGCTACATCTTTGGCAATATTACGAATAGCTGTTTTTGCATGAGGTTTAATAATGTCCAGGCCTCTTCTTAAAAGCGGAACAGCTTTTCGAAAAAGGCCTCTGAAAATCCCACCAAGCCCTGCACCGTACATTTGGGGGACACCCTGATACCCAGGAAGGCCATTTCCAGCTTGGCTTCTGTAATAATTTCTGTAAAGGGCAGGGTCCCCATATGGTTTTAAGATCACCATTTTAAAGAAGCAGGGTTCTCCGGGGCCGGAAGTGAAGCTTCACAACCACCTTTCCAAAACGAAATGGGACTTTTTGGTTCTGATCTGTCTTTATCTCAACAGTGATGGTGTCAATATGGTGTTTGCTTACAGGAATGTAGTGAGGCTTGTCATAACAAATATTGACATGTTCATTATTCTGTCCTTGCACAGGCACACAGCGTAGCAAAGGCACATAGACGTCCCCAACTATCTGATGCTCCACAATATCTGTGTAAACATATAAACTGGTAAAACCCCCAGTGATGTCTGCTGCAAAAGGCAGGATTTTGACATGATGGTTGGGAAACAGTCCTAATATGTAGGATAATTCTGCACCAACCATAAGTGTGTATGCACCACCTGGTTCAAGCCTAACTTTTCTGGACACTTGGTCATACCGCAGAACCACTTCTGGGGGGTCATCCTGTGTTTTTATAAGGTTGTTCATGTATTCCAGCAGTTCGGGGATATTTGAATAATAGCCACGTTGTAGAAGGTAACGCCACGTCCTTTTTCCATTTGCAATTTCAAACCGCACATCTGCTCTTACAGTGTTCCAACTATGAGGGTACTGTATCTCAGCTAGTCCCACCTCCCACTCCCCAGGAAGCTCCAGAGGTCTTGCTACAGAGATAGTAAAACTTGAGATTGTGTTCTCTGGAAAAACATCTGCACAGGCATTACTTGGAAGTAGAGCATAAAAGCTGCCATCCCCCATTTTTCCACCTCTTCACAAGCAGTTACTACAGAGGTTTGCCAACCTCGGTAGCATGAACCCAACTGTTGAACTTGCTTGGCCATCCTAGCCATTTCACTAGGTATTGCTTATTTCTACCCTGCCCTTTTGTAGCTAGAATTTTTTCAATCCTGTACACCTGGTCCTCGGCAGTGATAATCTTTTGTAATTCTTCAGGATAAAAGCTGCCAACCACAGCCTCACCATCATAATCTTTCAGCAGAAACACCGGCCTATCTGCTTTTTTGATAACCTGGTCCACAATGAATATCTCTGTGGTAAAATTCTGTTCATAGCCCTTAGCAAATACTCCCTTGCTTTTAGAAATCCTCACATGGTCTCCTTTTCTGAGCATCGGCGCTTCCTCTTTTCTTTTGACAGGGGACCCATAAACTGTTTTCCATACTGCTAGATCATTGGACTCATTGACATCAACAGGCCTTGCTTTGATAGTACGGTGAAAACTATGATTATAACTTTTTATAAACAATGGGAGGGCATCAATATAGGTGAAGGTATTATTAGCTGTGAAATACCTCCACATTTTTGTTTTTAAAGTTCTATTAAACCGCTCCACAACCCCAGCCTTAACTTCATTATTGGTGACAAAATGATATACTCCATGTTGTTTTAAAAGGCTACTTACAGGCCTGTTTAAGAACTCGAGGCCACGATCAGTCTGTAACTTTCCAGGTTTTCTTTCTGTAAAAATAGTATTAAAGGCTCTTGACACTTCTCTACCTGACTTATCCTTCAGAGCCACAGCCCAGGCATATTTTGAAAAGATATCTATCACTGTTAAAATGTACTTGTAACCCCGGTTATACTTAGAAAATTGCTGCATGTCAACTAAATCAGCCTGCCATTGAGAATCCACTTTAGATACAATAGTCTTGTTTCTTTTAAAATGGACCCTGGCTGGCCTATGTAGTGTATAACTGTCCTGTTTGGAAAGCCATCTAGCAACATCCCCTTTCCGGATGGTTTTGCTCTGTTTTTTGGCCTCTAGAAAGAGGGGATAAACACCTCCAAAGCTCCCAACTTCTTCAGGGGCATAATATATTTTCTTTAGGATTTGTTCATGTTCTGACATTTTGTCAGTTTATGTAAATATGAACACACAGGTATAGAACAAGCCATTTTTATTGCAAATAACATGGAGCACATCTATTCCTCAGGCTTGATGGAAATACATGAAATACATGATATGTTTACATTCTGTGAGTTTCCGATCTGAAGATTCTTCACATCACTTTCAGGCACACCCGCCTCCTGTTGGCAAAAACATTTAAAACACCTTTTAGTTAAAAAATAAAGCTATCCCCACAGCTCACCCCCACCTCTCTGTCTCTCTTTTAAAAATAACCCCCGCTCAATATGAGGCCTCTTACCGGTAAGCTCTCGTAACCCTCATCTGCCATTTCAGAGTTGTCCACCAAGGCATCAAGAAGTGGCTGGTTAGCAGACCCAGCTGAGTCAGGCTCTCCCATGGCCCTCTCAATCTTCTGAGGGTCTGTTGTAGAAAACACACTGCCATCTATCTCTTCCAGATCAGAAATCAGGGATTTTTCCATCTTCGGGAAAAGCGCTTTCAGATCACAGCCACAATCGCACTCTAGGTCAGAATCCTTATCAGGATCGTCTATACTCCATTCCACCGAGTACTTGGTTTTAACCCTGGGGCCTTGGTCTGCTGAAAAACCAACTACAGGTAAATCCTCCACTGAAGCCTCTTTCTCAGCAGCACTGGATTTCGGGTCTGCAGGAGTTAGTGAGGGAAAAGAAAATCTACGGGGCCTCATAGATTCTTTGTAGGATGCCTTCTTTTTAGGCCGTTTTTTTATTGCTGCAGAGGGTCTGGAAAAACTCACAGAGCTCGGAGTAGTAGTGGCTGACTCCATGTTGCCTTCTCTGAATATGTCCGGGCTTGCCCAAAGACTTCCTGCACAAAGTGGAGCCCAACCCACAGAAAGGGCATGGGGGAATGGCCCCTGCGGGGCCATTCCCACCCACCATGACAGCCCCAGCCAATCAGGAAGGTTCCTGAAAAAAACCCTCCGATTGGCTCTTTCAAACCCTCAGGGTCACATGACTCCTACAGATGCCCCACCTACAGGCAGAGATTCCAGCTAGGGTGGGACTTCCAGCAGGAGGCAGGATATCCGGGGAGGGCGGGACTTCCGGCAGGGGGCCGGATATCCGGGGAGGGCGGGACTTCCGGCAGGAGGCCGGATATCCGGGGAGGGCGGGACTTCCGGTTAAGGCGGGACTTCCGGGGCGGGGCACCTGTCAGTGGGCGGGGCTTATGAGTTTGACGAGAGGTGCCACCCTATACTACTCTCAGTCTTTCAATGGGCTGGTGCCGGGATCGCTTCGATCCCAGCACCAGTCCATTCAAAGACTGAGGTCGCGGGGGGAAGGAGGGCTCCTTCTCCCCGCGGCCTCGGCCCTTCGCCCTATAGGGCGCACTCACTTCCCCACGCTCATTTAGGGGAAGAAAAAGTGCGTGTTACAGGGTGAAAAATACGGTAAATAGACACACATATCCTCCTGTATATCCCGAGGCCTTGCCATTCAATAACAGACCAACACCCAGATTTACATGTAAATCACTTCCTCCCAACCAAGAGTCACACCCCACTCACTTCCATGCCATCATCCCCTGAAGAAGCCAGCCACAGATGCAGGTGAAACATCAGGAATAAATTCTTCCATAACATGGCCACATAGCCTGAAAAACACACAAAAAACATTGGATGCCAGCTGTGAAAGCCTTTGACTTCACATTGGTTTAAATGTTTATTCCAGTTGTACTTCTATAGGGATGATGTTCTACAATCAAGGTGCCATCACATAAAAGATTCTTTCTTTATTTGCCACATATTTTTCCCCAACAAAGGTCTTGGGAGGAGAACCTTCTCTGTGAATCTCAAAACATGGGCTGTAATAGGATGCTATGAGGAAGAGTTCTCTTTCCCAAATTACATGACAAGATGTATCTTGGGAAGATGTACAACCAGGAATATAGTTGTTACCCACCCCAACCCTATAAAGCATGTATAATTCAAACAAACAATACCAAATGATAGGATGAGTGATGTTCTCAGTGGCTGATCTACAACTGATGTTCCACAGTTAGGGACTGTGGCTGAATAGTAACTGTAAATGTTATTTTGAGTTTAGTTTCCTTGCAGGTGTTTGAACCAAACTGCCATTGTATGAGGGGAGTGATCTTTAATGAAGGGACCACAAGTTCAGGATGGAATAGTACTGGTGTGTGCTCCCATTCAGCTATCAATAATTAAATGGAGATGATTCTTATAATCTTCTTATTCCTATTCTTGTTTTCTGCTGCTTTGGTATATTAATATTTTAGTATTAAAGTGGAATTCATGTTCTAAACATTTAAGTTGTGGTTTTATTTTGTTGTGAACTACCTTGAGATCTTCTGAAGAAATGTAAGATATACATGTTTTAAATCAATAAAAAATATATTGCTTCATCTAAGATATGGCTCTCCTGTTAGATACCTATGGAAATATTTGTGGTTATAACTGTACTAAAGAGACTCCAGTTAAGCTCTCACTCTTTCTACATTTTGTTTAGATATTTATTCACCCATTAAAGCTTGAGTATCACATATCTGAAATGCTTGGGGACAGAAATGTTTTGGATTTTGGGATACCTGTATTTGCATATATGTAAATAATCTTGGAAATGGGACCCAAACACAACATTAATTTATGTTTCATATATATCTTATGCACTTATCCTGAAGGTGATTTTACAGAATATTTTTAATAATTTTTGTCCATGCCACAAAGTTTGTGTACATTAAACCATCAGAAGGCAAAGATGTCACTATCTGAGCCACACGAGAAACAAGTTTTGGTTTTTGGAGTATTTTGATTTTCAGATTACCTGATAAGGAAGACTCAAGTTGTATTAATTTCTTAAAATTTAAACACCCACTTTCTTGGAGATGTGAAATCAAGAAACCTGTCAGAGTCCCCCCCCCCCTTAATCATACTTCAATACTCTTTTTCCTGTTTTAAATGCCTAGTGAAGGACAAGGCTTCCTGTGTATGCTTAAGTTTGCTTAAGGTGGTCTTAGGGCCTTTGCAGACTGCCAGAAATAGTGCAAATTGAGTCCACTTTAACTGCCCTGACTCAGTGCTAGGGAATCATGGGAATTGTAGTTTATTGTGGCACCAGAGCTCTCTGACAGAGAAGGCTCAATGTCTCAGAAAAAAATACAATTCCCATGATTCCCTAGCACTGAGCCAGAGCAGTTAAAGTGGACTCAATTTGCACTATTTCTAGCAGTCTGCAAAGGCCATTAGTTAAGCAGACCAGGGCTGTTGTTGAGTGAATTCAAGTCATTCCCAACTTATAATGATCCTAAAGTAAACTTATCACAAGTTTTCTTGGCAAGATTTATTCAAAGGGGTTTTCCTTTGTCCTCCTCTGGGGCTGAGAGAGTGTGGTGCCCAAGGTCCCCCAGGGCACTTCCATGGCTGAGAGGGGTTTTGAACCCAGCCCAACACTCTGACCATGACATTATGCTGGCTTACTAGACCAGGGTGAATCTTCATATTATAGTATGTGGCTAGGAACAAGTAAAAGTGCTAGTGATGTCCTTAGGACCAGGATATTTGAATGACTTGTATGACGTCCCATCTCAAAAAGTGGTATTTTATCACATGGGCAAGTGGTTTTGGCCTTGGCATTTTTCTAAGTATAAAAACATTTCTATGATGCATTGTGTTGAGTCAATGTCCTCTCCACAAAGTTCTAGCTAGCTACATCTGTATGTATGCTTATCCTGCAAAGCATTTCTTTTGAAAGTTCTAATATTTGCCGAGAGAGGATGTATGACTCATAAACCTCACTGCCACTGTGTGTCCAATATTTTGCTGTGATATTTATGCCGCATTATACACATAGCTGGCAATTAATGTGTAATCTGCTGGGGAAAACATGACATTGTAGTTGGAAAACTGGGAAAAGACAATATCCCAGAAGTGCAAACTTGGCAAGAGAAGTACACATTTGCATGAAGATGTTTGGAACCTCTACAAATTCCTCCTGTGCTAGTCACATGACAAACCTGCTTAGATTTTGTTAAAAGGTTCATGGCCAGGTTCACAATTTGCATCTTTCTGGATTCTATCATATCTTATTCCACCTTTTCAGTCATGTAACTGTGCTTAAATACCTGTGCTAGATACATCAGTGTATTTGAAGAAGTAAGTTGGAATTCCAAAAGTTCATACTGAGTGGGATATATAAGTCTTAAAGGTGCTACTGGATTGGACTGCTCCCCCACCTCAATTTTCTTTCTCCTGTACCTGCAAATGATGATTGGATGCATAGGATGAAACACCTAGATCTATCAACCAATTCAATATATAGTGGACCCTCCACACTTCCTGAGGTTAGGGGCACAGGACTGCCATGAAAGTGGAAAAACTGCAAATTAAAAAAAACCCCATTTTTTTTTAAACTGAGAGAACTCCTCTCTAGTAATCTTTAGGTCCTCTAGGGCAATTCTGTGGTCAAGATCTGCCAGAAGTTGACCATGAAATTGTACTGGAGACCTTACAATTGCCTAGAGAAGTGTTCTCTTTAGGAATCTCTAAGCCCTCCAGTGTGACTTTGGACAGAAGTTGACAATAGAGTCATGCTGGAGACACAGAGGTTTCTAAAGAGAACATATTAATCAGATCCATTAATAATCAGATCCGCAAAAGTCAAAGCTGCAAATGTAGAGGGCCAACTGTAGTTTGGTTTATCATATGCTTTTTAATTAATTGTTTAACAATGATTTCAATTTACCAAAACATAGCACCAAACTGTAACAAAAAAAAAGTAGAGATAGCTTTTTCTTGTTTTTTAACCCTAATCTAGAGTATATATTGCCTTTTAAGGTAACATAATTGGCTTTTAATTCTAGTACTAAGAACTGTTTGGCAGTAGCAGAAGATGGTGATCCCTTGGAATCATTGTCAGGATTTTTTGTTTGTTTGTTTTCCAAATCTAGATCTTCCATAATACTGATGGTGTTTGAATTTGTTTGTTTTCTAAAGATGTATGAGTTACCATAAAAGGGGTATCTATACTTATGTGATAAAGAAGAAAAGAAAGATGCCCCTCTAGCAATGAGAAATGGCTTTATTGTGTTATAGGTCCAAAACACACTGCAGAAATAATGCAGTTTGACAGTGCTTGAACTGCTCTGGCTCAATGCTAGGGAATTCTGGAAGCTGTAGTTTTGTGAGACATTTAGCCTTTATGTCAGAGAGCTCTGGTGCCACAATAAACTACAAGTCCCAGGATTCCCTGGTACTGAGCCTGGGCAGTTAAAGTGGTCTCAAAGTGGATTATTACTGCAGTGTGTTTTGGACTTACAGTTAAGAGAAACTGTCCCTTACTTTTAGAATGACCACAGAAGCAGCTTCACTAAGGATCTAGCGCATGTATCCATGTACTAGGTTAATTTTCAAAAAGTTAGTTCAGAGAGAGAGCGAGCAAGTGAGAGAGATCCAGTTGATAATCCCAGTTAAAAAGCCTGGTGGTGTGCCTTCTGCTCTTTTTCCTCTTTACAAATGGTTGCCTAGAGAACTTACCTTTCTGCTGTACTGCTGCAATGATGGTGACATATACAGGTTTGCTCATAATTTAGGTTTGCTCATAATTCCACATGCTGTATCTGAGAGTTGTAAAGGCTTGTAGGGAAGATCAGGGACATCCTGACAGCACAATCCTATCCATGCATACCTAGAAATAAACCTCACTGAGTTCATTAGGGTTAACTTCCAGGCAAGTCCACAAACAATGCAATACTGAGCATGTTTATTTTAAAGCAAACCTTGCTGAATTCAGGTACTTGTATAAGGCTGCAGCCTTGGCCATTCATACATTACATATGAGTGACAGGAAAATGGCTTTTCTGTGATACTAGAGGACCAAATTGAAGTCTGTGTTAGTCTCAGATTTTATTCTAGCACCATACTTGTGTGGCCTTCAAAAGACAGATGTGTGTTTCGCTTGCATCCGTCCCTGTTTGAGGGAATAAATAAGAAGCTACAAAAATTGGCAATCCTGAAAGACCTTTTAAAGAGCTGAATGCTCCCACTAGGTTGTGTAACTCAGGAATGGATAGGTCCCTGAAAGAAGTCAGATGAGAACAAGACCCCATGCATTTGCTTTAGATTCCAGAAATGATGTCCAGCATTTCTGTGGGAAATATGACCAGAAGCTTGTATCTTGGGTGGGCATGCATTCAGAAATGGCATTAATATCAACTGAACTTTCTTTATACTCAGACATTTAGGATCAAGGGTCCAAAACACAGTGCAGAAATAATCCAGTCTGAGACCGCTTTAACTGCCTTGGCTCAGTGCTAGAGAATCCTGGGAACTGTAGTTTATTGTGGCACCAAAGTCTGACAGAGAGGGCTAAACTTCTCACAAGACTACAGTTCCCAGAATTCCCTAGCATTGAGGCAGGGCAGTTAAAGCAGTCTTAAATTGGATTATTTCTGCAGTGTGTATTGGACCCATGGTCTTTGGAACAAGGGGAAAAAAATAGCTTTTTAGTTGACCACCATTTAAGGGCTATGTTCATCAGATTTATCCCCAAATACAGATTTCCTGAATCCTTCAGCATATATATATATATATATCTGTCCCGATCCTCTCTTCTCCTTTTGTTAAGGACACAAGAATGTATGGATCCGTGAGCTAATAAAATAGACAATACACTGATAATAGCCTCTTCTTCTTTGAATGATTCTGAGTTGTTTGGATTGCTTTTGCTTTGTACTGAAATAGCCATGGATGCTAGTCGACTTTACTCAAAACCAGCCCCTTGGGTTTTCAATATTTGTTCCCGTCTTAAAGGGCTGCTTGAAACGACTGAGCTCTGGAAGCTTTGAAAGAGAGAAAGACTTGTTTATCTTCACTCATGTCAGTTGTCCACACCGAATGTGATGTAAATACATGGCTATATTTAAACGCACCACGGTCTCTTGTTGCATAATGCTGCTGGTTCACACATTATTTTTATTTTTATTTTAGAAAGCCTTTGAAAACAAGACAACAGCTGCATGTCCGACTTCTTTTGAAAGAAAATCAACATACGAGGCTATGACAGCCTTCAAGCGGTTTGAATCGTCTATGGTCCAAAGCACACTGCAGCAATATTCCGGTTTGAGACCGCTTTAACTGCCCTGGCTCAATGCTAGGGAATGACGTCTGGGATCTGTCCTTTTGTGAGATATTTAGCCTTCTCTGGGCCTTTACAGACTGCCAGAAATAGTGCAAATTGAAGCCACTTTAACTGTCCTGGCTCAGTGCTAAGGAATCATGGGAACTGTAGTTTATTGTGGCACCAGAGCTCTTTGGCAGAGAAGGCTCAATGTCTCAGAAAAAAAATACAATTCCCATGATTCCCTAGCACTGAGCCAGGGCAGTTAAAGTGGACTCAATTTGCACTATTTCTAGCAGTCTGCAAAGGCCCTCTGTCAGAGAGCTCGGGGGCCACAGGAAAATACAAATCCCAGGACTCCCTAGCCAGCCAGGACAGTTAAAGCGGCCTCAAACTGGATTATTTCTGCAGTGTGTTTTGGACCTATCACACACACACACACACACACACACACTTTTTTTTCGCCCATGATCTTTTTGGCACGTGAAATGCAAGAAGCGTTGTAGCTGGTTATTGGATTGCCCCCAAATCGAACACCTCCCAGCCCAGATTTCATGCAGATCGTGCCCCTTTTTTATTTTGGAAGAAGAATTTAGAAGGCTTCATTTATAGAAATCGGTCGGGGGGGGGGGGGAAGCAAGACTTTTCTGGAGATGGATTTCGGATAGGGAGGGAGAAGAGAGGAAAGGACTTTGGGGCGCCCTTTTTTCTATGCGGCTTATCTGCCATCACGACTTTCTTCTGTCTCCAAAAAGGCATAAAGACGTCCTGCTTCAACTCCTCCTGTTCAATGTCGGCTGCCACCCATAGGCAAACTCCAACGGGATTTTTAGGAGGTTTCCAAAACAAGGGAACCTTCCCGCCCCGCAAACATTGAACTATTTATTAGCCTCTGCATATCTATCTGCCTTTCTCTTTTACGCAGGTGAATGAGGGATGGAGATAGCTATGAGAATGAGGAGGATGCAGAGGGACTTGGGAAGAGAGAGAGGAGGGGTGCAGACTGCCAGAAATAATGCAAATTGAGTCCACTTTTAGGGTTAGGGTTAGTGCTAGGGAATCATGGGAATTGTTGTGGTTGTTGTTTTGAGACACTGAGCCTTCTCTATCAGAGAGCTCTGGTGCCACAATAAAATACAGTTCCCATGATTCCTTAACCCTAACCCTAAAAGTGGACTCAATTTGCACTATTTCTGGCAGTCTGCAACCCCCCTCAGAGAGCGAGAAGAAAGACACAAACCAATTTAACTTAGCAACAGGTTCTCTCTCCGGAAGCTCTGGCTTTCCTCGGCCATCCAAAATGTGAATCTTTGAAAATGCATTTTAGTCTATCTCAGGTGGGGAAAGTATAATGAGAGAGACGGGGAGAAATGTGTGTGCTCCCTAACACGGGCTGCATCCGCATTGGTGAAATAATGCGATTTGAACCTTCTTTAACTGCCATGGCTCAAGGCTATGGAATTCTGGGAAGTGTCGTTGGTTGTGGCACCAGAGCTCTGGTGCCACAACCAACGACACTTCCCAGAATTCCATAGCCTTGAGCCATGACAGTTAAAGAAGGTTCAAATCGCATTATTTCACCAATGCGGATGCAGCATTTTCCAATGTCTGAGACTGGCTTAGCCATCTGGCTCGGTCAGTGGAGCCAAAACAATTAGGGAATAAGTTGGAAGATAACAATTCGAAAGATCAGCAACAGGGATATCGCCACAGACCCCCAAAGTCTTTTTTGTGGGGGGGAAATAGGTAGAATATAATTTGGCAGCTAAGGAGGAGCACTGAGGTGAACCGTAGACCTAGGCTGCATGCACACTGCAGAAATAACCCAGGTTGACACCACTTTTAACTGCCACGGCTCGATGCTATGGATTGCCAGGATGCGTAGTTTTGGGGAGTTATTGAGCCTTCTGCTCGGTGCCACGACGAACTACAGATCCCAGCATTCCACAGCGTGGAGCCCTGGCAGTTAAAGTGGCTTCAACCTGGATTATTTCTGCAGTAAGGATGCAGCCCTAGTTTACCAAAGTTTATGTGACAACTTCATTCCCTCGGTTAATGTTGCATTACACTGTTACAGCGCTATTATTCCACTTTTACTGCTGAGGCTGCCTCCTGGGGGAACTCTGGGGTTTGTAGTTTACTGAGGCTAAAGAGCTCTCTGGATGAGAATTCTAAACGCCCTCCCCTAAACTGCAAATCCCAGGATTCCCTAGGGGGCAGCCGTATAGGTCAAAATGGAATATAATGCTACTATAACAGTGTAGTGCGGTATTTGTGAGGATATTCCAGACTAACAGGGCTATGGCTCTGAATTCTAGCCAGAAGGGAGAGCAATTTGAGGCTGCATCTGTACTGCAGAAATAATCCGGTCTGATACTATGGAATTGTGGGAGTGATAGTTTGCTGTGGCACCATTTCAGTGAGTTTACATGGCCGAGCTGGCTTTTGAACCCTGGTCTCCAGACTCATAGTCAAACCATTTAACACCACGAGTGGCTCTACAACACTTAAAATGGTGTCAACCGGCATTATTTCTACAATGCAGACGTATTCCCCCACCCCAACACACACAGAGTCCTGGATTATTTATTTTTCATGGTTGATGAGGGAAATGGTGTCACCAAAACTGAGAAAAATGTCAGGCCATTCACAGCCCATTCGCGGGATAGAGATTTGGGGTGCTTTGATAGAACTGTAGGAAAGAAGAATTTGACAAGAATTTGACATATTTTTTTTTCTTGACAGAAAAGTGGGCGAAAAGAGAAGAATTTTGGAGAGGGCTTGCCCTCCATTAGAGAAAACAGCTTCATCCGCATAGATAAAACTATCACAACTCCTACTTTTTTAGAGTAGTGGCGGCTGCGTTCCAATAGATTTCTGTGTGTGTGAAGGAAAGTGTGAGGCAAAATGTGAGGGGAAAACGTGTGGAAAAATGTGAGGGAAAATATGAGGGAAAGTGTGAGGAGAAAGTGCAGGGGAAAGTGTGAGAGAAAATGTAAGGGAAAGTGTGAGGGGAAAGTGCAGGGGAAAGTGTGATGGGAAATACGAGGGGAAATGGGATGAAAGTGTGAGGGGAAAAGTGTGAGGGAAAGTGAAGGGGAAAATGTGAGGGAAATACGAGGGGAAATGGGGGAAATTGTGAGGGAAAATTGAGGGAAACTGTGAGGGGAAAGTATGAGGGAAAATGTAAGGGGAAAGTGTGAGGAGAAAGTGTGAGGGAAAATATAAGGGGAAATGGGGTGAAAGTATGAGGGGAAAACTGTGAGGAAAAGTGTGAGGGAAAATGGAAGGGAAAGTGTGAGGGGAAATGTGAAGGAAAGGTGTGAGGGGGGAAATGGGGGGGGAAGTGTGAGGAAAAATGGAAGGGGAAAATGTAAGGGAAACTGTGAGGGGAAAGTGCGAGGGAAAATATGAGGCAAAGTGTGAGAGGGAAAATGCGTGGCTTGCGTGCTTCAAACAGGTGATGGCTTTCCCTCCCTCGCACCTGGCTCCTCCCGCTCGCCAAATCATAGCCCAGGTCAATGACTAGTAAAGTCGTCGGAGGCGGAGGCGGCGAACGGTGACTCCTTCTTCCGACCCGCTGCAGGGACTATATGTAACACGCGTGTCGTGGGGGAGGAAAAAGAGTTGCCAGGATACACTACCAGTGGGGCGGGAATTTCGCGTCATGCCGCCTCACGCCAACATCACTGGGGGGGGGGGCATGACGCGAAATTCCCTCCCCACAGATAGTGTATCCTGGCAACTCTTTTTCCTCCCCCACGACACGCGTGTTACATATAGTCCCTGCAGAAGGCTTTCCCTTCTGAAACAAGCGTGTCCACTGCCTTTCATTGTCCCCACCGACCGTCTGGGAGTTTTTAAAAGACGGGGAAAGCAAACCACAGCCCCTGGTTGCTCGCCCCTTAAACTACTAGCTACCTCGGGCCCTTGACACGAGTCTTATCGAAGGAGAAGCAACCGACTTTCCAAAAGGAGACGTCGAAGGGGGCTCACCTGGCCATCCCTTCCTCACTCTCACCGGGCCATATTCCTTGGCCCATATAGTTGAATGGAGTGGGATGGGAGTGTGGGGAAATGTCTGCTGTCGTCTGATGGAAAATGCATGGGGGGGGGCGTGTGGTCAGAAGAAAAGAAAGAAAGAAAGGAAGAAAGGGACGAGCTTTCCCTGGGTGAAGAAAGAACAAGACGTTCTGCAGACTGCCAGAAATAGTGCAAATTGAGTCCACTTTTAGGGTTAGGGTTAGTGCTAGGGAATCATGGGAATTGGTTGTTCTTTTCTGAGACACTGAGCCTTCTCTGTCAGAAAGCTCTTGTGTCACAATAAAAAACAGTTCCCATGATTCCCTAACCTTAACCCTAACTCTTAAAGTGGACCCAATTTGCACTATTTCTGGCAGTCTGAAAAGGCCCCAAGTTTCCCTATTTGTGGTTGTTGTTTCCCTTCAAGTCGACTTAGGACCACCCTCCCCTATGATAGAGTTGCCTTTAGGCTCACCATAAGTCAGAAACGACTTCAAGGCACACCACACACACACAAGGCGACTCTATCCCGGGGTTTTCTTGGCAAGTTTCTTCAGAAAGGGTTTGCCCTTGCCCTCCTCTAGGGAGGAGAGAATGTGACTTGCCCAGGTCACTCAGTGGATTTCTAGAGCAGAGCCAGGATTCGAACCGTAGTCTCCAGAGTCCTAGTCCAGCGCTCACCACTCTTATTTACGTTTCACCATTTTTATTTTTATTTTTTAAAAACCATGGTGGTTTACTAAATCTGAATAAGATTCCCCATCCCCGCCAACGCGCCTTGTAAAGATCATGTTTCCATTTTTTGGGGTACCGTCGTGTAACCTAGAAACCTCGCTTCCTGTTCACATGCACACCCATCCCCTTATACAGGTGTATCTATAGTTATAACGACTGTACATATAAACTATATATACATACACACATACATACACATATAGTGAGATATATCTATATCTATATCTATACCTATATCTATATATACAGCCTTCCATATTCTTTATATATACAGCCTTCCATCCTTTCGTAGGTCGGCAAAATGAGTGCCCAGCTTGTTGGGGGCAATTGTAAACCGCTGTAGATTGTAAACCGCTTAGAAACTCTTAGTTCCGTATACAGCGATATAGAAATGTAGCTGCTATTGCTATATACAGTTGTGATGGCTGTGGGATATATATATCTGCTGCTTGGCTCATATATATATATATATATATATATATATATATATATATACACAGCCTTCCATCCTTCCGTAGGTTGGTAAAATGAGTATCCAGCTTGTTGGAGGCAATTAGCTTACACCTTGTAAACCGCTTAGACTAGAGACTGCTTAGTTGCGTATGAAGTGATATAGAAATGTAGCTGCTTCTGCTATATACAGTCGTGATGGCCGTGAATATATATGTGATTCATACATATATACGAATATATATATATGAATCAAAGAAACCAAGGCCAGCCATCTGGAGGTGGAGGATGACTTGGAGGGTGACTTGGAGGTCTCCCATTCCTGGGGTCGAAGTCGACTGGAAGGCAGTTCAACCACAACAAATGCACAACGCGAGAATTAAAACGGAAGGCTGAAGGCTTTGCACGCAGGTCCCAATTATAATCGCGGGCGGTGATTGATTTGGATGTGTTGATCTATTTTATATAAAGGGAGAGGGGAAATGAGAAACGAGGGAGGGAGAGGCGTCGGAAGCGACTCCCTTTCCAAGCAGGCATACCGACACAGAAAGCAAAGCCCCCCGATTTCTTACATATGCATGAACCATCGCCTCGCCCGGGATCCGTAACCTCTAAATAGACCTTGGGGAACAGGAGCGGAGGGCCCCGGGCAGAGCTGGGGAAAATACTACATCTGCTCGGGAAGGAATGAAAAATAGTCATGATCGGTGCTTGGTAAAGGATTGGAGAGCCCATTACCCCCTCCTCCTCCTCCTCCTCCGATGTCAAGAGCGCTGCTGCAGCCGCTGCGGTTTCTTCAAAACCAGCACTGCCCATAGAGAAGATAATGGGGTTTATTTTATTTTAATTTTTTTGGGGGGGGGGGGCTCTGGGAAGGTAACCACTTCGAAGCTGGAGCCAGCCGAATTGGGGCGATTCCTATTGAGTCCCAATGAGCCAAGCAGCAGGTGGAGTGGGGGAGAAATGGGGAGCGATGGGAGGGAGGCTGCGATGCCTGTCCAGGTGGAAAGAAAGGACTTGGGACGGTCTTCCCTTAGCGCCCAAGTTCAAGGGGAAATCAGTCTGGAGGAGGGCGGGAAAGGGGGAATCCCCTGGAAAAGAAGACATTTGTTTTCCCTCTTGTAACACACCCACCCACCCACCCACCGAAATGCTATAGAAAAGGAAATGCATGCCTTTCCCCCTCCGCCCTTTTTACATGCCGCTGCAAATCTTTCAGGCTTTATTAGAGCAGAATGTGTGTCTCGCCACAGGGCAAGAAAGGAGCCTTTTGCTTTCCTCCTTTCGCTCCCGGACTGGATGGGAATGAAGCACTGGGAGGCAGGCAGGCTCCTGGTTGTGCCTCCTCGCATAGCTTGAGTCGCAGTTTTAAAATACCCGGGGATATATATATATATATATATATATATATATGGAGGAGGATAGTTGTTATGTTGTGGATGATGGTGAGATAGACACATATACAAGGAGGAGGATAGTTGTTATGTTGTGGATGATGGTGAGATATATATTCCCTTCCTTGTAGATATCTTGGCATTTGTACGGTTTTTCTCCTGTGTGCATTGCACTCTATATATATCTCACCATCATCCACAACATAACAACTATCCTCCTCCTTGTATATGTGCACATATATACATATATATATCACCACCATCCACAACATAACAACTACAAGGAAGAGAACAGTTGTTATGTTGTGGATGATGGTGATATATATATATATATACACACACAGGGAGGAGGATAGTTGTATATATATATATATATATATATCTCACCATCATCCACAACATAACTACAAGGAAGAGAATAGTTGTTGTGTTGTGGATGATGGTGATATATATATATATATATATATATACACACACACACACACACACACACACAGGGAGGAGGATAGTTGTGTATATATATATATATATATATATATATATATCACCATCATCCACAACATAACATCTATCCTCCTCCTTGCAGAAATGGAAAATTCACTTCACCTGAAGGAGGATCGAAACGGGCCCCCCACATGGCTATGGTTTCAAACATCTTTTTGTAAGGTAACAAAAGGCATCTTAAAGATCCGGAGCTCGGCTGCTAAAGCGAGGAAGCCACCCAAACTCTTCTGCTCTCTGAGGCGTTTATTGGGAAACAACCATGTATTTTAATTTAATTTAATTTAATTTTTTTTAAGTGAAGGGAGTGGAAGAGGTTATGGGGAGTTATAGAAAGGGGTGGGAAGAAGAGAAGAAGGAGAAAGGGGGGGGGGAGGCTGATGCTGGAGGAGCCGTTTTAAAGTAGGCAGGTGCCAAAAGCTAAAACGCCCTCAAAGCACCCGATCTCCTTGGGGATCCGAGGGAAATGGTTTCCATTTAATAAATATTTTCCCCCTGGGCATTTTGCGTCAGGCAGCAATTATTCAAAGGAAACAGGCGGGGAAGGGAGGAGGAGGGAGGACGCCGGTGTGTATTTGTGTCCTCTTTCGAAGCCAATCTTTAAGAATGAGGAAACAACAAAAGCTCTGACAGGAGGAAGAAGAGGAGGAGGAAGAATTTTGAAAGAGGAGGCAAAGAACAGAGAAACACATTATGAAAAATAAAAATCGACATCACACACACACACACACACACACACAAAATGGGATACAACTCTTCCTCGTTCCCACACTGTCATGTCAATGTGCATTTGGAGGAAGAAGATTCACGCCTAGGAAAGCTCATACTGCCAACTTCTTTCTTTCAGCGAGTCTCTTAAAGGTGTTAGGAGATCTCTCCATATTTTCCAGACTCACACGGGTTAGGACCAAAACACACTGCAGAAATAATGCAGTTTGAGACCGCTTCGACTCCCCTGGCTAGGGGATCTTGGGAATTGTAGAATTCAAAGATATAGCCATGTTAGTCTGTAGAATCAGTATGCAGAGAGATCTTGTAGCACATTTGAGACTCACTGAAAGAAAGAAATTGGCAGCATGAGCTTTCGTAGACTTCAGTCTACTCCCTCAGATGGGAATTGTAGTTCCTTATAGCCCCAGAGCTCTCTGACAAAGAAGGCTCAAATGTCTCACAAACGGACCGTTCTCAGACTTCCCTAGCATTGAGCCAGGGCAGTTCAAAAGTGGTCTCAAACCGGATTATTTCTGCAAAGACCTACGTCTTTGAATTGGATCCTCTCAGTGTGTCATATTCTCCTTTCCAACTACCTGGTCTTCCGGGGACTTCGGTGGTCTTGCTCTTCCCCACCAGAAACTAAAGTCGGGGGTCTTATATAGTGTGACAAATTAATCCCGAACAACGCTGGAAGTGAGGCTTTCTTCCCCCCCCCCTTCCTCCTTGACATCCCATCCACACGGCAGAAATGATCCGATTTGAGCCCAGTTTGACAGCCGTGGCTCAAGGCTCTGGGATTCTGGGAAGTGTCGTTGGTTGTGGCACCGCTGGTGGATCCAGAATCCCAGAGCCTTGAGCCACGGCTGTCAAACTGGGCTCAGATCGGATCATTTCTGCCGTGCGGATGCCCCATCCCCAAACGAGGGGGCGTGGGGCCTTGGATTGGCGCGCCGTCCAACAAAAGCGCTCCCTTTCATTCCTCCCCCTTTTCTTCCTCCGCTTTCCTTTTCCGGAGGTCTTCCCTCCCTCCCTCCTTCCCTCCTTCCCTCCTTCCTTCCTTCCTTCTTTCCTTCCTTTTCCCCGGCCTCTGATTGGGCGATCGGGGGGGGGGGAGGAGGGGGTCTTGGGAGGGAACGCCTTGCCGCCGCTCCTCCATCTCCGTCGGCTGTCCCAAAGAGCCTCGCCTCGGAACTTGCCCGCTTTGGGCTCCCAACTCCGAGGCGCCTTCGCTTCGCTCCGCTTGCGCTCCGAGGCGAGCCCGGCTTCCAGGTGGAGGGAGAGAGAGAGCTTCCTCCCGCGGGATTCGCCGTCCTCCGTGGCCTTTCCCCGCCCGAGGTCCGTCGTCGGGGCTCGGAGGCCGGCCCTGGCATGATCAGCTGAGCCGGTGGCGGAAGGCAGGAGGAGGAAGAGGAGGAGGAGGAGGAGGAGGAGAGGGAGACGGTCGGCTGCTGCTTGTTGCTGTCGTCGTCGGTGCTGTCGGTGCTTTGGGTCGGGGGTCCCGTCCCAGCCCTGGGACCGCATCATGTCCAAGCCCTCGGACCACATCAAGCGCCCCATGAACGCCTTCATGGTGTGGTCCCGGGGCCAGCGCCGGAAGATGGCCCAGGAGAACCCTAAAATGCACAACTCGGAGATTAGCAAGCGCCTCGGGGCGGAGTGGAAGCTGCTCTCGGAAGCCGAGAAGCGGCCCTACATCGACGAGGCCAAGCGGCTCCGCGCCCAGCACATGAAGGAGCACCCCGACTACAAGTACCGGCCCCGCCGCAAGCCCAAGAACCTCCTCAAGAAGGACAGGTACGTCTTCCCCTTGCCTTACCTGGGCGACCCCGACCCGCTCAAGGCGGCGGCGGCGGCGGCGGCGGCGGCGGCGGGGCTCCCGGCCACAGACTCCCTGCTGGGCTCCGCCGAAAAGGCCCGGGCCGCCTTCCTGCCCCCGACCTCCGCGCCCTACTCCCTGCTCGACCCCAGCCAGTTCAGCTCCAGCGCCCTCCAGAAGATGACCGAGGTGGGGGCGCCCCACACCTTGGCCACCAGCACCCTGCCCTACGCCTCCACCTTGGGCTACCAGAACGGGGCCTTTGGCGCCTTGAGTTGCCCCAGCCAGCACACCCACACCCACCCCTCGCCCACCAACCCGGGCTACGTGGTGCCCTGCAACTGCACCGCCTGGTCGGCGGCCTCCAGTTTGCAGCCTCCCGTGGCCTACATACTCTTCCCGGGCATGACCAAGACTGGCATAGACCCCTATGCTTCAGCGCACGCCACCGCCATGTAACACACACAGGCCGGCATCATCATCATCATCAGCATCAGCATCACCATCAGCAACCACAGAAGCAGCAGCAGCAGCAGCAGAAACAACAACAACAACAACAACAGTAACAACAAACAACCAAACAACCCACCCCACCCCACGCACCTCCTCCCATTGACAGTCAGTCCCACAGCTCCATAGGGCAGGAGGCAGGATGGAGGAACCCCCCCCCCCCGCCCCCGTTACATTTTGGCTGGAGGGGGAAGCCCGACCTTTGACGGGCGTGTAACATAGACTCCAGAAACAGAGACATTTTAAGGGGGGGGAGCCTAAAAGAAACCTGACAAATGCCCTGGGGATCTAAACCTGATTTTCACCTCGGGGAGGGAAAAAAAAAAAAGACTGCTTAAGACTCTCTCACGCCTTTATTTTATTTATTTATTTATTTTCGTAAGGGGTGGGGGTGGGGAAGTCTGAGACTTTGTAATTTAACCCAAAACAAAAACTTTCTCCCCCCCTCTCTCTCACACACACAAAAGGTATTATTCCCCTCCCCTCTCTGCACTTGGGGCTCTAAACCTATTTATTCCCAAAAAGGTGTTTTTGGTCTCCCCCTCTCTGCACTTGGGGCTCTAAATCTATTTATTCCCCAAAAGGTGTTTTTGGTCCCCCTCCCCCTCTGCACTTGGGGCTCTAAACTTATTTATTCCCCCAAAGGAATTTATTCCCCTCCTCTCTCTGCACTTGGGGCTCTAAACCTATTCACAGAAAGGTTATTTTTTTTTTTGTCTTTCTGCATTTGGGGCTCTAAACCTATTTATTCCCAAAAAGAAGTTTTTGGTTTTTTTCCTCTCTGCACTTGGGGCTCTAAACCTACTCCCACAAAAATGTATTTTTCTTTCTTTCCGCACTTGGGGCTCTAAACCTACTTACAGAAAGGTGTTTTTTTCTGTCTGCACTTGGGACTCTAAACCTACTCACACACAAAAAGGTGTTTTTCTCTCTCTCTGCACTTGGGGATCTAAACCTACTCCCAAAAAGGTGTGTATTCTCACTGCAGTTGGGGCTCTAAACCTATTCACTCAAAAAAAGGTACTCCCACAAAAAGGTGTTTTTTTCCTCCCTCTTGGGGCTCCGAAATGCCTGAAACTTGTAAGACTTGTAAATGTGTCAAACTTTTAATTGCTCTTTTTGACCAAAAGGTCAAACATCCTTGATTCTTTCTTTCTTTCTTTGGTTTTTTTTAAAAGAATAATATATTATTTATTACCTTTATGTCTATGAGTTTATATATGATCGGATATGAATCGGACTTGAATTCCTAGAAACCCTGGAAGAATCCTGACTTGACTTAAATGGTTTCCTCTCTCTCTCTCTCTCTCTTTTTGGTTTTGCACATTCAAAGACAAGATTTAGCTGTTGTTATATATATCTATATATCTATATTTTACCATCCAGCACTAATAGATTTAAAAAATTGCTTTTCATGTCAAAAAAGGAGAAAAGATTAAAAGAAGAAGAAGAAAGAAAGGAAAAAAAAAAACCCTCTTCAGAGTTATTTAAAAAAATGGGGGGGGGGGGGCAAACGTTTATATTTCAAACATGGTATGATAGTGTTTGCTTAATTTAAATCAGATAGTCCTTCAGTTTGTGTGAATCAGTTCAAGTAGACCTAAGTTTACTTTAGACAGAATGTCAGATATGAAGTCAGGCAGTAGAACTGTTTTGGTTTTTTTTTTTTTTTTTTGGTTTATTTTAAAGGAGAAAAAGGAAAAAAAAAAGTAATAATAACACGGTGATAATTTAAATATGTTTTAGCAATGTATTGGGGGGAGATTGTATCCAGAAGGATTTTACCTCGTTAATTCTGTTCATTTGTTGAACAAAGACGTTTTGAATAAAGACAATCTGTCGTCCAACACAGTCCTCTGTGCTGTGAATCCAACTTCAGTTCTTGACAGCTTCCACTTCAAGGCTTTATATATATAGATCGTGAGGATGCTGAACTAAGCATCCCGCGATCGATCGGGTCCTTGGGCCTGTCAATGGCCGAGCAGTTAGGATCAGCATTCAGTCCTGAGGGTATGGATCCAGGAGGATCGGGACACTTTTAGATCTGGGAGAGGATCCGGCGGGAAGTTCCTTTGCGCAACATACTCCATTGAAGCGAATGGGTCTTGCGATTGCAATTCCAGGTTGACTGAAAGGAAGAACTTCTCTAAGGGGATTCTGCCCATAGTTTGGTGCTGGCTGCTTTTCTGAGCTCAACTACTGGCCTTTATTTCGATTCGTGACTTTCTAAGGGGCCCAGAGAGTGCAGGGTTTCTTTATCTCGTTCTTCCTCTTGTTTTTACAGATGGCAAAACTGAGGCTGAGTCAGAGAATGGCTGGCTCTAAACCAGTCAGGTTGCAATGCTATATACTTTTACTTCTAAGTAAGCCCCCACTGAATTCAATTGGACTTGCATCTGAGTTAGAAGTGTCTAGAAGTGCAAGGTTAGTGAGATGCAGAGTGTTTCCCAGGTTGACACCATTCATCTATTTATGGGCCCCACTGGGTTTGCACACTTACCTGGGAGTAAGCCCTGTTGAAGACAATAGGACTTCGTTCTGAGTAAACATGGGCAGGTTTGTGCTATGGGAGCATTTAACAAAAACCTGCTCTTCACATTGACTTCTAAATTGGTCCTCTTGCGTTCAGTGGAGGTTACTCCTGAGTAAGGACTGTAGCAGAACCTGGTCGGTGCTTAGTCTTCCTGCCTTGCAAGAAGCAGAACCAATCTAGATACATTCTGAATGTATAGAAGGAATGTATGTTCTGTCCACACATTCAGAAGGGAGTCTCATTGAGATCAACGAGACCTACTCCCCGGTGGATTGTCCGCAATCTGAGTGACGGGGGAGAAGGCGATTTCGCCCTGTTTTCAAAGAGAATGGGAGATGACGGTGTGATTCCGCGCATTTTTCTTTCTTTCTGGAAAGCACGTCCCATGGAGGTCAATGGGGTTGACTTTCAGCTAGGATTGAGGCCTGAAGAGAGCATGGAGGAGGAAACTCTTGAGGCTTAGGAGTTGGTCCAGAGTTTGCTTTGTGGGCGGTAGCAGAGGGGTGTTGATCCACCGGTCAGGTCCTTGCACTGTTTCCAGCATAGTGATTCTTCTGCTGAACCCAAACTTGAGCCGAGGAGAGGAGTTGTGTCTCTGCTGGGGGAGAAGGACCACGCTGGGGTCCCAGGTCAGGCTCTTCCCATTGCTAGAAAAGCCTAAAAAGACAAGAGCACAGAGCCTTTCCTGCTAAGATACTCCTTTCGACTTGCCCTCCTTGTCTCTAGACAAGAGCTGGATTCCCTGGCGTCTACTTCCGAGTAGACCCCTAGAGGACCTGGCTGCATCCATTGAGCTCTAAGGAGTGCAGCCGGGTCCTCGATAGGTCTACTTGGGAGTCGATCCCATTGAGTCCAAAGGGATTCACTCCAGGTGGCTGGCTTAGAGCTTTCCCTGCCGCCTAAATTTCTAGGCACGCTTACAATGTCGACCCCCAGGGAGTGGGGCTGGCCCCTTGTCCCTCTTTAAAAGGACAAAATATTGTCTTCCCCTCCCAGGATCTTGCAATCCAAAGGCCCCCGCGCCTCTCTTTGAGCATTTCAGGGTAACTTTCCCCCAAAATCCCAAGCAAAAAATAAAATAAAATAAAATAAAGGTAGGCCTGGCAAGGCAGAGAAAGCCCAGCTTTTTGACAGCTTCGGGAAAAGGAAGCCGGAGCGAGTCCGATTAGCATCTTGTCCCAAACAATTAGCAGCGTTTGCCTTCGCTATTCATCAGGTCTCCCCTTTTGTTCGGGGAAAGGATTTTTCATTAGAAGGGGTGGAAGGAAGGAAGGAATAAAAGAAAAGAAAGAATGAAAAGAGGAGAGAGGAGCAGTTGTCCATCTGGCTGGGCTGAATAGCAGCCGCGATCCATGTTGTTGTCGATGTTTTTTTTTCCCTTTTTTCCTTTTTTCTCATTAAGTGCTCTTTGGAGACCGACGGCATCAACACAATTAACAGACACGGGGCCCTGAATGGGAAGGGGAAGCCTGGGAAGAATAGAGGGAGAAACGAAGGGGGAGAGATCAGGCCCAAGGAAACAAAGAGAAGCTTCCCAAGGCCAGCTTAGGACGCCTGAACCACGCTTCTTTAGCATGACAAAAAAAGTAAAATAATAATAATAATAATAATAATAATAATAATAATAATAATAATATCATCATAAAAGAGTCCCATTTACAAAAGGGGTGCCATTAAGAGGTGGGGCTGGGCGGGGAAGAAGACACCACTGTAGCGGGATCGTCGCGGGAAAGGAAGGGACGAAGGGAAAAGGAGGAGGCGAGGCTTCAGGCAGGCAGGCAAGGCTGATTTAACCCCAGCTGACAGTTGCTGTCAGCCCCCCTGATAAGACTCGTCGCTCAGTGTCCTTTAACATCTCCCGAGATTAGGCTTAAGGCTGGTCTCAGGGACAGGTGCCTGCCTGCCATCAGCTCTCTTCTTCCCTGGAGATTTCGGAGAAGGGAGTCCTAAAACAGCAGAAAGCCCCCCTCAGAGAAAGGGGACTCCATCCCCAACAGGCACCCGTCCTTCCCCCCCACCCTTACTGGATTTCTTTCTCTGGGTCCAACCCCCCCCTCCCCCCCCAAAAAAAAATCCTCCCTCCCGCCCCTTCCACCTAAATTGGAGTATTAGGAAATGAGGCGGAATGATGCAACTCATTGGGTCTATCACAAAATGGATCGGGTCCTGGAAAGGGGATTTTGACACCTGTCTGGTTGTGGATGTAACTTGGGAGATGGTTTTTGCCCCTCTTAAATCACACTGCAGCACTCCCCCCAAATAATAATAATAATAATAATAATAATAAGCAGACCGGAGAATTTCGCAGTGTTCCCCTTTCTTTTAGAGTTGTTGCTAAATAGGTAAACTGAGGCAGGGCTGTGTCCCTGGGAGCAATTGCTGGTCGTGGCAGGACACTTCCTGGGGGGGGGGGGACGGGACAAAGTACGGAGTGGGTTTACCAATATACCTACTACCTCTAGCCCCGAAACCTTCGGTTCAGATAGATTGATGTGAAAAAGATGCTTTGATTCCAACCGCATCTGTGAGGCTGCTAATACTTCAGCAATGCGCCCCCCTTTTTTTCTCCCCCCCTATTTTACTGCCTATTTGTAAACTTAGAGGCTCCGCAGAATGAAAATGAATGAACCGCAGCCCGTTAAGTGAGAATCGGTGCGATCTAAGGATGGTGTTGAATTTTATAGCAGGGAAACGTAGTTCTGTCCAACGTAGGGAAGCGCAGTTCTTCTCCTGGAAGAATCCTGTGTGGTTGCAAAGTTTGCACATCATTTGCATTTTGTGTGTGTGGAGATTTCGCAGTGCACAAATCGCTGCAAGAGGGTATGGAATATATATATATATATATATATATATATATATGGGATTGACTTGAAGAAGCAGCAGCAGCTCAGGATGCTCCCAAAGACAGGGAACTTGGAAGGACTGCCTTGAAACTTCAAGGTCTCTCCCACCTCCCTTCCCTCTAGCAACAGATTTCCCTTCTCCCCCTCCTTCCTCCGAATTACGCCCCTTCCAACCGGTTTCTTCCTTTCCAGGTGTCTCCTAGCTATTTTGACGCGGGAGGAGATAAATCTATGAAATCATCGTCACGACACCGAAAGGAACCGATTACAGATTCGGATGTCCAAAATAAATAAATAAATAAAAGCACAAGAAGGGGAAAGAGACAAGGAGAAGCGGTGTGAGAGATGGGTGGGGAGAAAAGATCCCCTAAAGGGGGGAAAAAAGCCGCTCCTTGTCAAACCTGTTTCCCTACTACAACTGTTTCTCGGTTTTCTCTCTCTCCAATAAAATCATTAAAGGCAAGACTTCGGGGTTAGGAGACACACCACGCCTTCTCTAAGCTGCCAGACAGAAAGGGGGGAGGAAGAAAGGGGATTTACAGTAATTTAGCCATTAGCGGCTCAGGCTGCGTCCGCACTGCAGAAACGATCCGGTTCGAGACCACTTTAACTGCCATGGCTCCATGCTATGGAATTCTGGGGATTGCAGCTCCGCTCTGGTGCCACCACAAACTGCAACCCCCAGAGTTTCATAGCATGGAGCCATGGCAGTTAAAGTAGTCTCAAACCGGATTACTTCTACAGTGAGGACGCATCTTCTCTCTCTCTCTCTCTCTCTCTCTCTCTCTCTCGCTTTCTCGCTCACAGCTGCTTTGGGTTAAGGAGGGTTAGGATTCCGTTGCCTTGTCGATTTATTTTAAATGTTTGGATTTAAGATGCTGGCAAAGCCAGCCTGGGAATTGGAATCTGTACTGAAGCTTGCATAATAGACAGCTTCGGGTTTGAGGTGGTATAAAAAGTTGATCGTAAAATAATTACCCCCCCCCCCAAAAGTTGAACTTTACAAGCCTGCCCTTCAGTCCAGTTCTTAGTTTGGGATTCCCTGCCTCAGGGGGGTTGCAGACTGCCAGAAATAGTGCAAATTGAGTCCACTTTTAGGGTTAGGGTTAGTGCTAGGGAATCATGGGAACTGTATTTCATTGTGGCACCAGAGCTCTCTGACAGAGAAGGCTCAATGTCCCAGAAAAAAACCACAATTCCCATGATTCCCTAGCCCTAACCCTAAAAGTGGACTCAATTTGCACTATTTCTGGCAGTCTGCAACCCCCCTCAGTCTCTTTCCAAAAGCGGTCCTGGAGCCTTCCCATCATGAAGCTGAGGTCCCAATAAATGTTTGGGGCTTGGAGCTCAGCCTTTTGGCTCGGAAATAGTAAGTTCCCTTGAAATCGGTGAGTCTCACCTTCTCCTTCTCCTAGTCAGGAGGTGGTCTGGTAGGGTCTTATCTCTCTTACCAATAGGGTCTTATCTCTATTGGCAGATCTGGGAGTAACATCTTCCAACTTGCTTGCAAGCATCTCTGGATGAATGACTGTCAGGTCTTTTGTGAATACTTACCTTTGAGTAAACCCCGCTGGGACTTCCTTCTAAGAGACCGCCTTTAGGATCATTGCAAGCAATGGCACATTTCCCCATCGATTTAGATGCACTCCAGACATTGTATTTGGGTTGTGGAGGGAACATTTTGCATAAATCTCTGATTCCAAATCATCTCCTTTTTGGAACCAGGTCGGCAGAAGGTTCCGAAATTTATTTC
The DNA here is from genome assembly GCA_026167975.1 of Phrynosoma blainvillii. NCBI lineage: Eukaryota > Metazoa > Chordata > Lepidosauria > Squamata > Phrynosomatidae > Phrynosoma > Phrynosoma blainvillii. The sequence goes on along the minus strand of JANUYF010000003.1, from coordinate 63,961,945 downwards.
TCCTTTTCCAAAAGGGCAAGCGGTTGTTCTTAGGTGTAAACTTGACTTCAGCCTCCCAGTTTACAGTTTCCTAATCCTCTCCAACGATTAGGTTGAAGTTCTAAGAAATCAGCCTCGGGGCTCAAAAGACCCTCTTCCCATATTAAGTTACAAGAGGAAAGGCTGGATTCTTGAACAGTTTTGGTGCGCAGAAGAACCAGTTAAGGAGCAATGCTTATTTTTGAGAAAGAGGACCCACAATTAACAAGTCTAGGAAATGAATTATTATTAGTGATAACAAGGGCAGGAATTCGCAATTGGGGATGATGAGTTATTCAGAGAGATCCCAAAGATCGTAGGTTCTGGTTTGGTATTCTTATTCTTATTTTTGTTGTAATTTTTAAGCCCCCTCTGCCTCTTGTCTAGCCATTCCCTTGACTGTACCTGGTACATGGCAGTTAAAGTGGTCTCAAACCGGTCTCAAACTGGTTGAGAAAAAACAACCAGGAGGAATCTATAAGACCCCTTCATATCGGAAGGGATGGCAGCGTGGTCTAGTGGTTTGAGTGTCGGACGAAGACTCTGGAGACTAGGGTTCAATTCCCACCTTGGCCATGAAAACACTGGGTTGTGTGTCTGTCACACTCTCTCAGCCTCAGGGGAAGGCCGGGGCAAAACTCCTCTGAGCAAACCTTGCCAAGAAAACCCCAGGAGAGCTTGGCCTTAGGGTCGCCAGAAAGTCGGAAACGACTTGAAGGCGCACAACAACAAAAGGCAAGGCAAGTTAATGGTGTTTCTTTCTGGGAGAAAGGCGGCATAAAAATGAAATAAGTAAGGGGGGTTGCAGACTGCCAGAAATAGTGCAAATTGAGTCCACTTTTAGGGTTAGGGTTAGTGCTAGGGAATCATGGGATCTTTTTTTTTTTCTGAGACATTGAGCCTTCTCTGTCAGAGAGCTCTGGTGCCACAATAAAATACAGTTCCCATGATTCCGTAACCCTAAAAGTGGACTCAATTTGCACTATTTCTGGCAGTCTGCAACCTCCCTAAGTTGATGGTAGGACAACCTGGAGAGTAGCAGCCCCGTTTAAAAAAGAAATGATGAATAAATAAATCTGACGGAAAGGGCAAAAGGGAACGGGAGAAGGAAAGCAAGGCATTTAAATGAAATAACTCGAAGGAAGAAAGGGTTGAGCTTGGGAGCTGTCAGTTCAAGAGAGGCCTCGCTCATCTGGCTTCATTTTGTAGGAAACATCTGGTGGTGCAGGTAAGAACATGTCTACCAACGCCCAACTAGGCAGCGATCAAAGGCTGCATCCGCACGGCAGAAATAATCCTGTTTGAGACCACTCTGGGGCAACAAACTACGGGGGGTTGCAGACTGCCAGAAATAGTGTGAATTCAGTCCACTTTTAGGGTTAGGGTTAGTGCTAGGGAATCATGGGAACTGTTATTTTTCTGAGACATTGAGCCTTCTCTGTCAGACAACTCTGATGCCACAATAAAATACAGTTCCCATGGTTCCCTAACTCTAACCCTAACCCTAAAAGTGGACTGAATTCACACTATTTCTGGCAGTCTGCAACCCCCCTACGATTCCCAGAATTCCATAGCATGGAGCCATGGCAGTTAAAAGGCGTGTGTGTGTCAAACCCCATTCTTTCTGCTATGTGGCTGCAGCCACCTTGGGAGAGTAGGGTCTGTTTTGGAGCAGTTTCTTTTTGTTTTGAGGAAGAGGAAGGGAAATTAAGGGAAAATCGAGGTTTTGTAACTGGTCTGGGGCAATTGACTAGAGATCCCCCCACTACCCATCCCCAAGGCGGAAGATCTAGTTCTGGAAAATCAGTATGCTGGTAGTATGAGCTTTGGTAGACTTGAGCCTGCTTCCTCAGATGCATGCAGAGGGATCTTGTAGGACCTTAGATAGAGGTTGGTAGGATGAACTTTGGTAGACTTGGGTCTACTTCTTCAGATGGTTGTAAAGGGCTCTTGGAGCACCTTTGAGATGAACTGAAAGAAAGAAGCTGGTAGCAAGAGCTTTGGAAGACTTGAGGCTACTTGCCTGCAGAGGGATCTTGGAGAACCTTTGGGTATATTTTATTCCGCCAAATCCGTCTCTCCTCTATCAAGACTGAAGCTGCAAAGCAAGAAAGCACGTGCAGCGCAGGGTTTGTGGAAGGAAGAGCGAAAACATCTCGAGGTTGGAAGCAGCAGGAAAATACAAAACCGAGAGAGTTTAGTGTGCCAAGAAAGCTCAGAGTGAGTGAGAGAGAGAGAGAGAAAAAGCAGGGCTGGAGAAATGTAGAATTGGATGGGGAGGCAGAGAGAGAGAGAGAGAGACCTGAATGGGTTGGTAAGGGAGTCCCAGGCAGTGCATCTGCACTGCAGAAATAATCCGGTTTGAGACCGCTTTAACTGGCATGGCTCAAGGCTATGGAATTCTGAGGGTTGGAGTTTGTTGGGGCACCTTTGGTGCCCCAACAAACTCCAACCCTCAGAATTCCATAGCCTTGAGCCTTGCCAGTTAAAGCGGTCTCAAACCGGATTATTTCTGCAGTGCGGATGCATCCTTGTTGGTCTCCTCTGCCCCCAACTGGGCCTCTTGGGATGGGGCTCTGGTGCTCCCTCGCCTGGTCTTTGTGGTTCCCCCCCCCCCGCACCCTCCATCCCCGGCTTTTTTCAACCCATTGTCACACCGCAACGCAATGGGATTTGCACACTTGAGGTGTAATAGCATTACTGCATTAATTAAAATTTTCATTTCACGTCCAGATTGTTTACTTATCTGCTGGAAACATATGTTGAGCGGAGGAAAGATGCTGGACTCTGCACTGTTGCCCAAGGTGCAATTCAATACTGGGGGTAAAGGGGGAGGGGGATCGGGGATGGAGGAGGTTTTTTTGAGAGGGGGAAGGAACAAAAAAGAGAGAGACCCCCCCCCCCATTTCCTCTCCTCCTCTCTTTCTTATATCCTCCAGCCTTATCTTGGTGGCTGTATATTATAAGGATACTGCATTGAGAGGAATATGAAGATTATATTTTCTGTCTCAGACCCCCCCATCCTACCCCCCCCCAAAAAAAAACCCCTTCCTAAAGCCGGATTCCAACCCCATTTTCCATTCCTTGGGTGCTGATGAAAAAAGAAGAAACCGGAGTCCTTTCTGGCCTCAGATCTGGATTAAGACAAGCTGAAGACACGCAGTCCCAAACTGCATCCGCACTGCTGAAATAATCCGGCTTGATCTCACTTGACCTGCCCTGACTCAAGGTTATGGAGCCAGGACATTTTGTAAGAAGGGGTCCCAAAGCGAGGGGAACCTTCGGTCACTTTCCAAAACTACCCAATTTATCTCAGAGATGCCACTTTTTTTCCTCCTTTTCCCTTAAACATCTATTAGCCTGTAGCCTGTGAGCCGCCTTGGGTCCCTTTCTGGGAGAAAGGCGGCATACAAATGAAAGAAATACATTAAATAAATAAATAAACAAACACGGCTACATTTCTCCCCCTTAAAAAAAAAGTCTTATGCTTCCAAAACCAGGGAAAATATGAACTTTAGTTGCTATCACTATTGATGGGAATGGATCAATTAGAATGGATTGATCGCCACCGACGAAGCTCCAGAAAAGTGTGGTTTAGGGCGCTGGGGTGTCAATCTGGAGGTGCCCCGAGGATCCTGGGGACTCCCCACCCCTGGAACCCTTTGAGACAGTGTGACCCGAGGTCCTCCTTTTTCTGGGGAACTGTCCTCTATTTCAGCCTTCAATCCAGGAGAGATTCCACAACGTCCTCCATTTGGAGCAGATGTTAAGAAGCACGACTTGGTATTTCTAGGAGGGTCTTGAGCTTGTCCCTTTGGAATGTCCTCCCTCTTTCTGGAGTGTCCTCCACGTTGTGGCGCCTTGTCCTCCTGGGCGGCGAGGACCTGTGCTTTGAGAGCCCATGCCTCCATCCTTGCTAACTGCACTGGAGAAATAGATCCAGTTGGACTCCAGTTTAACTGCCCTGGCTGACTGCTATGGAATTCTGGGAACTGTAGTTGGTTGTGGGCCCCGGAGATTTTTCTCCAGGGCGGAGGAGGCGCCAGCCAACTTGATCTGTTGTTTTCGGACAAGAAAGTTGCAAAAGCACAGACAAATCAGCCCCAAATCCCTCCCTCCTTCTCCCCCAAAACCAAGGGGGCAGCAGGAGGCCGGGGGGGGGGGGAATCAACCCTCCCTTTTTCTTGGAGTCTCTTTTATTTAAGCATCGGAGCCGCTTTGCAAGAGGAATCCAATCTCTCCTTATCTCGGCCAGGCTCCTTTCAGGCTGAAATAAAGGGGGGGGGGGGGGGAGGAGAGACGGGTGGGAGCAAAGAAAAAGCAAAAAAGCAAAAAAGGAAAAAAAAAGAGGGGGTAATTGTTCTTTATTTCTCTCTCTCCCCCTCTCCTCCCTTTTAATTTAATACGGCCGCCGCCGCCGCTTTCAGGTCATTTATATGCCTAATTTAGTGATAAAAGTCAATAAGCCAGGATCACAGCCTTGTTCCCCCTCCTTGCAAATATTGCACAGCGAGGGAGGGCTGTGTGTCTGTGTCTGTGTGTGGACAGGATGGGATGGAGAGAAAGATGGAGGGGAGAGAGGGGGGAAAAAAGAGAGTATTTATTCCCCCAAATCCGCCTCTTCAAAGCATCCTTTTTTAATGTAATGAGGCTGATCTTGCTTTGGCGGCGGCTGTCAAACCAATGCGGCTCTTTTCTTGAAGGCCAGGTTTGGATTTCCCTCCCTGGGATCTTTCCCCCAGACCCACCAGGGCAGCAGGGAAAAAAGAAAGAGAAAAGGGAGAAAGAACCCCCAAACAAAACCCCAAAACCGAGATAGAATCGCTTTTAACATTCCCGCTGGTTTGACAAAACCCTAGCCAGGAGAAAAACAAAAACAACACACACACACACACTTCTATATTGGGAATAATTTTTTTGGGGGGGTGGCTGGCTGGATTTTGTTTTGTTTCCTGTGACAGAGGCGGAGGAGAGGGGTTTTTCTAATTTTTAAAAAAAGAGAAATGCTAAGGTGTCATCCTCCTTTCCTGGTCTATCTGTAATTGAATCTAGGTCAGTATTCTAAAGCAAGAAAAGTATGCTTCTGACTTTCCTACATCCCCTAGAATTTAGGGGAAGGGGGGTGTCTTTGCAATTTCATTTAAAATGTAATGGTGGATGAACTGATAAGCAAATGGGGGGTGCGGAGGGGGCTTTGCTTAAGAGGGGAAAAAAAAATAAGGCATGGTTTTAATATGCTTCCAGGTGGGGGGAAATGATTTACATGGGAGTTTATTTCCTCTTTGCTGATATGAAAGAATTACAGATACAAAACCCACTGATCTATAGAATAAAAAAAGAAAAGAAATGTTATTTTGCTGTAAAGGTATCAGTTCATTTATATTCATTTAACCATCCATCCATCAATTTAGTTTCTCACTCCTTGCACATATTCCTTAGCTCTGTTAAAGCTTACCAACCAATATACTTTTCTGGAATATACAATGAAGTTCCCCTTTGCTTAAAAAATAAATTAAAAAAAATCATGGGATGAAGTTAGTAAAGAGGAGACCTTTTTCGCCCTAGGGAACACATGTGCACACACACAAACACACACACACACACTTCTATGGAGAGAGTGAGTACTAGTAAAGATGAACCAGTCATTTATTCATACATATTAAACTGATTCATCTTCCCATTCATCAACACCTGTATAGTCATGTGCCACATATATACACACATCTTCATGACATTCATTTTGTTCATTAAGCTCATGATGACTATGCAAGTGTAATGTAGATGTGAAAAATTAGTGCACAAATATAAAATACAGTATTCCAATATATCAGTCATACATACACTGAGATAATGTGTTTTATAGCTGTGCACTGATTTTGCACATCTACATTATGTTTCATATTGGCATATTTATCAAGAATGATAAGAAAAAGAAGAATAAGAATAATTTGGATATACTGCAGCGAGACATCAATATAATGAGTGCACACACACACACACACAATTGTTAGTGAAAAAAGAGGAAGTTCTTCATTTAAAGAAAGAGAAGGTCAGATTAGATTCTCATAATACAGAATAGTCCCATCTGGTTTTTAAATCAATAAGAGATTTTCACTGGAGGGAATAGATAGAGACACAGTTTGCTCTTTGTCAGTAATATTCAAAGAAAGCAAGGCCAAACCCTTTCTTCCTAGCAGCAGCACATGCTAACATTAAAGCCAAGCAAGACCATTGTAGAAGAAGCTCATTTTTATCTTTACTCGCTGAACATTAGGTAAAAAACACAGTGCTTTAAATGGCTTTTCTCCAGTGTTTGACTCTTGCAGGCCTACTTGGGTGAGAAGTTGCAGGAAGGTAAGTGAGATTAATTTCCAGTGTTGAAAAAAAAAAGGTATAGTATTTGGGTAAAGAACATTTTCAAAAAGGCTAGGGAAACTAGCTCAAATTAAGCAAAGCATAGTAGACAAACGTTAGCAAAAGGAAGTCATGAAAAAGGGAGCAATCCTGGGCTGTCTTTCCCATTGAACTCAGAGGACTTACTTCTGAATACACATTAATTGACTTGTGTTCCTTATTTCACTGAAGCTGATGAAACACAGTGTGATGGGACACCCAATATATTCAAATGTATGCATGCCCCAAAATAAATCCCACCATGTACAATGGTGTTCGTTCCCAGATAAGTGTGCACAGGATTTTAATTTAACTTGTAATTCATTTTTGCTGGATCACTCTCGATTTTTGCCTAGATTTCTATCTTCAGTAAAAGAGTGGCTATACAGCATTCTGAACATCCTTCTCACTCTTTCAGAAATACACATCTAAATAACAGACTTATCAAATGCTCCAAACATCCTTAAAACAATGAGACAAGCAACATGGCAGGCAGCTTACAAAGAGATCAAAGTCTGAATGTTAAATGGGGTGCATTTTTAAAATTTTTGAACCCATACCTGACTAAATCCATGATCCTGTTATAAACCATAGTTAATTATAAGGTTGCTACTAGGCTGTAAAAGAGGAAAAAAATCTGTTTAAAGAAACATGCATGGAATTAATGCATTGAAAAGGCACTCTTGAAATACAAGCACAAGTGGAAATCAGAATCATTGGCATCCACAGACTGGGAGCTTTTGTTTAAATTATGTAACATGGGGTTTGTGTTTGACTTTGGTAGTGGGATTCTAAAATTAAACCACTGAACCACACAAAAGCCCAGTCCTTCCTAACTAGTCTCATTTCAATCGGTGGGAGCTTGGCCATACATTTCCATGAGAGCCCAAAGGGACTTGAAAGACCCAATTGGGTTGGGAACTGAAATGCTGTTGCATAGTGTTTAATTTTATTAATCTTTTTTAAGCCCACTGCTTTTGAACAAATGCCCATTTAAAGCAGTTTTGCATAATTACATGTTTCAGTCGTGTTTGAGTTGATTCTTAATTTATTATTATTATTATCGTCGTCTTGGGTTGCATGAAAATTTCTTGATTCATTTGCTGAAACTGAGTCAGGTCTCTCTTCTGAGCTCTTTTCTCTGAGACACTTTCAGGATTCATTGCCTTGCTGCAAGAAGGTTTGGACACAGAGAACAGTGCCAGCTTCTAGAGTGGGTGAGTAAATCTTTCTAGTGTTCTTCAGTTCAAATGTTCTCCGGGACAGAGTTGTGTTGCTGCATTGTGTCCCAGAATATAGTAAAGTTCCTCCCATACAAGGTTTTTCTTCTTCATTTCCCCCCCTGGATGTCCCCTTGGTCACTCAAAGTCACCTCTGTCTTCCATATAAATAAATAAATAAGCAGGCTGCTTCAGGTCATGAAGCAGGCTAGGTTTAAGGGCTAGGTGAAGATAGGGACTGGTGTTTCATGATGTAACAAGGTCTTTTAAAGTGTTGGCCCTAGCATGCCTTCAGTGTTGGGAGAAAGTGCTATGTGGAGTCTATCTAGTTTAGGCAACAAATGATCCTGTGGTAGCACTGCAACCACTTAACTTACTGTAGTTTCCATTTAACACTGGGTAAGCAGTGGGGCTGTCCACATACTGGTGGACTGTAATGCCTTGCAGTCAGCATAGCCAATGGTGAGGAAATCTGGGAGTTACAGTCAAACAATATCTAGGAGATTACACAATTTCTACCTCTGATTTAAAACTTTAGCAGGTTTAGCTGACCAACCAGTCTTATCCACATTTACTAGGGAATAGGTCCAGCTGAAATCCATGGAGTTTAAATCTGAGTAGATATTCTGTAAATATAGGAAAGACAGATTCGTCTGATTGCCTATCTTTAACATGGGCATTCAAATAAAGTTACTCTGATAGACCTGCTTCACAGAGAACAGATATGAACCAATCTAAATCTAAAGTTTGATGAGAGTTATACATGAGTTCAAACATTTTCCTTTGAAATAAGTGGGACCTAATAGCTTTGGGACCTAATAGCTTTGGCTTTCTTCTTTGCCCCTGAATTCTACATATACCTGTGAAAGGTTTAGGTTCAAATATACCTGTGAAAGGTTTATGAAATAGAAAAAAACTCTAAAATATGAGCAAGGCAAAACTATGTAAAATATAAGTACACACCCCAGGGAATCCTGAGGGTTCTTACTGAAAGCTACATGTGAGAAATACATTAACTGTTATGATAAATGGCCTGTTAACATATTAAGATTCAGTTATGCACAGGTACAGACTCAAAGTGAGGATTGTAGAAAACAAGCAAACAGATATTAAGATTCAGTTATGCACAGGTACAGAATCAAAGTGAGGATTGTAGAAAACAAGCAAACAGATATTAAGATTCACTGTTCACAGACTCAAAGTGAGGATTGTAGAAAACAAGCAAACAGATAACATTGTATGCTTGCATCATACACACATGTACATAGACAAGGTCGTTCCCATAAGTTGCAGCCTCAAACTTTTTTTTTTTTTTTTTAGTGTACTCTATGAGGGACCATCCTTCAGTGATAATACTTTGTTTTATATACTCAACTTTGACATCACTGGTTAAAAGGACCAGGTAGCAGACAATGGGAAAGGGTCTTTCCAGGAAAAGAAAACAACGGTTAGCTACATAGGGGTGCAAATTGTGTAGTCCTCCAGATGTTGTTGAATTACAGTTGCCATCATCCTCATCATTAGCAATGCTGACTAGAATTGCTTAGAACTGCAGATTAACAGTATCTTGAAGGCCACATAATTTGTATCTCTGGCGTAAGTGGGCACAAAATCTGATCTGGTTAAAGGAAGCATGCTATTTTCTATAAACATAGCAAATATAGGCTTGGAGGTTTAAAGATTGCCAGTATATTTTTTTTTATGGATTCACCTTACTATTATATCTAACAGAATAAAAAGAGCACTGTGTGTGTTTGAATGACAGGAGGAGTATAAGAAATGTATGGGATAATGTTCACAAAAGAGGGTAGCCTCTGGACTATGGGATGAGCCTTGGAGAATTGCAGAACACTTCTCAGTTTCAAAAGTCTTTTCAAACAAAATGATTGGGGTTGTGCAAAAACCCTTAGAATGGGTTTTGCATTGCATATCTATAATGTGAGTATAAAAGACAGATTGGAAGGAGAACCTATTTGATTTTAAAAATTCTTCCATTTTTCCCCCTCATGTTAATGTGAGTATGCTAACAGATAACCATGTGTAAAAATGGTTTCTTTTGCTTCTCTTTGTTTAGATGTGGTAATATTTTTTCAGATGTCTAAAGTGAGTCAACACAAGTGAAGCTATAAGCCTCATGGTTCAAAGGCCATTTTAGTGAATTGGACATTTGAGGCTATGCAAGACTTTGTTTCTCACTGTGGCAACAGGAACTGTTTTAGAAGTTCTATTATTCTGTGTGTGTGCACGCACACACACATATGTATGTCTCTGAGTTATTCTCTTCCATTGAGGTTTGTAAAATTAGGTGATCCTGGCTGCTCAGGAGTATAGAACAAATGTATATTCTAGTTTTAATTTTAATACAGATAGTTTCTTTGGATTTCACCAAGAGTTGGGAACGTAGCACACACCATCTACTTACTTATTTTAAAAGCATGTGTTTGTAGCAAGCTGATTTAACAGAATTTGCTTTTGGGGGAAACAGACAATTTGATCCACAATGCAATTAAATGGACATATTTAAGCCATTTTAGACCCAGTGAAGACAGAGCTACTTGAATTTCAGTTTTGGTTGTGGATTGGGAGCGTTGTAATCCTCCTTTTTCATTATATCTTGAATGCAGTGCAGGCCATCCTATTAATTTATGGGCAGTACCATGAACCCGCTAGTATATGTTTTTATAACTCCAGACTTTCTGTATTAATTGAACATTCTCAGGCTGAAGCTCTTTAAGTGCTATTTCTCAAAATGCTGGTGTCTGGTGATTTTTGTAGGTAACCTAGTTTAGGACAATCAACATACTTAGTGGTCTGGAACACCTTTTTTTTTCTTAAGTGATGCTCATGCTACTTTCTGGTTAGCTGCTGTGGGTTATAAAAGTATATGTTGAAGTATATGTAGGGCACTCTCTCTCTCTACTGTACTTATGGCTGCTGTTTCCTTGTTCTTAGCTCTCTTCTCTTGTCAAATCTTGCTTACCTTTTCTGCATGAAAACCCACCTCTGGAACCCTCCTTTGTGGAACCTACTTAAATCTCTTAGTGTAGTTCTATCCTATGAACACATCTTCAGATCTGCAGTTCTGCTGGAAAAGGTAAGCACTAGAAATCCTTCATAGTAACCTCTTCTGGACACTTTCTAGTATAATGAGTTTGGCTGCTCTTGATATTTTCTGTCCTTTCTGAATCTGCAAATGAGTTTGTTTTTGAAAAAAAAAATCATTCTTGGTTTTCTGGTTTAAAGAAAACTAGTGGTACTAAAGGATTTGTTATGACTAGAGGCTTTTCTGTCACCCTTATACGATCATAGATCAGAGTCTAATCTAAAAGAGTGATTTGGATAACTACCATCTTTAGTTTTCATTCACTGAATCATTCCAAAATGACTTTTATCACCTTCAAGCAAAACTAGGCCAACTTAAATTCATTCTGTGGCCTAATGCTAGCAGTTGGTGGCAGTGGTGTCACTAGGGTTGGTGTCACTTGGTGTGGTAATGCATGCTGTCACACACCCCCTTGACCTCCTCCCATATCACACCATACAGAAGTAATGTTTTTGTACTAATGTTACTCATAAATCATAATTCCCTTATATCACTCAATTTAATGGTAATAGCTGTGGCATAAACAAGTAGCAAAATGAAAATTATACCTTTAAATTACAATATCATATGCACAGCCTAAATATATTTACATGCACATAGTTTCATGTGATTAAAGTGAAAATTTAGTAAGATATGTTTTTAAAGAAAATTAGAAAAGAATAAACAAATTTAATTTTTTAAAAATGGTAATTTTTATTTTTAAATTATTATTATTATTATTATTATTATTATTAAAAACCAGAGTTCTCTTCTTTCTCCTCCACTGAGCCTTGCTCCACTCACACCATCTCTTCAACATTTTAAAGGAATGCAGGCAAACTCCATAGCCTGTTTCTGCCAAAAGGCATATATTTGGGGAGCAGTGGTGTCACCCCTGCCTTAGAATGTCACCTGGTGTGGCTCACTTCCCTTGAATGCTAGTGATGCCCTTGGCTGGTGGAACATGCTTTGATTTTCTGAGATTTACCCAAACATTAGACGATGAGGACCTATATGTTCACCAGTTTTGTTACATTGTAATGGCACTTCCTGTTCTTCATTGTTACAAGAAGAAGCATCCTGACAAGCTTGTGAGCTGGCCAAAGTTCTGAATTTCTCAAAGTCAAAACCCCTGAAACTATTAAAGAATAATAATTTATTTAGGAAACCCTAATAGAGTGAGGGCTTTCTCCTGTTCCGGGCAGAAAGCAGCAAAACATTTGTTGCTTATATATTTGGGTTACCTGTACACTTGGGATACATGTCAATATGAAACCTCTATACAATCAAAACTTCTATGCTACCCGTTTGGCTCTTTCACATTGGTGCTTGTAGGAATTCCTCCCACTTAAAAGTGTTTCTGTGTTGATTGATGAGGCTATTATTATGAAAACAGAACAACAAATGGATTTTAGATTTTAGACAGACTAAGGGCTTATGCATAACATAGTAAGGTCACTTAGAGGACTCCTTTGGAGAGAGGTAGTATCTCTGCCATTAGAAATTGTTACAAAAATTTTGGATGGGCATTTGTCAGGGTGCTCCAGCCTTAGATTCCTGCACAGGCAGGGTTGGACTAGATAACTGCTGGGATCCTTTCCACTGTTATGATTCGATGACTCAGAACTGAGCCCCAAATGTCCAAAAGTGCTAAAGTATTCAAAGAAACTAGCCTCATATACAACTAAACATGAAAGGCAGAATTGTATAGGCAATAGTATTCCCTGTCACTATGTATGGATGTGAGAGCTGGACAGTTAAGGAAATGGACAAAAAGAAAATAAATTCATTTGAAATGTGGTGCTGGGGAAGAGTGCTGAAGATACCATGGACAGTAAAAAGAACAAATAGGTAGGTCCTAGAGCAGATCAAACCTGAAATTTCCCTGGAGACAAAGATGACTAAACTGATGCTGTCATACTTTGGTCACATCATGAGAATACATAACTCATTAGAAAAGACAATAATACTTGCAAAAAGTAGAGGGAATTAGAAAGAGAGGAAGACCACATGCTAGATGGATGTACTCAATTAACCTACAGAAACTGGGAAGAGTAGTGGAGGATAGGGAGTCTTGGAGATGTCTCATCCAAAGGGTCACCATGAGTTGAGACTGACTTGAGGGTGGTTAGCACCAACAAAGCCTCATGTCACATGCTCAGTAGAAACAAAAATGATAGAAAATAAATCTTTTTTGTATTCTACTTTCTCTGAGTCATGGTGCTGTAGTAGGCCTTTCTTCTTCAGATTAGTCTCTAAAATGGGTTCTGAAATCTCCCCTGCCCCATTTGTTTACTCCAGCAGTTTTATCTAGATATTAAACAGCATGGGGGAAAAAACAGAATCCTGGGTCAATGACCAGGGTGTCAAACAGAAGTTCTCCAGTACCACCTTCTGAATTTGTTCTTCCAAGAAAGACTGGAACCACTGCAGAACAGTGCCCCCAAGCTCCATCCCAGAGAGGTGGCCCAGGCATATACTACTGGTATCAAAAGTGCTGAGAGGTCCAGCAGAAACAACAGGGAAACATTCATTCTGTCCTGTTCCATGGGTAGGTCATCCAACAAGGTGACCAAAGCTGTCTCCATCCCATAACCAGGCCAAATTGAAATTGATCTAGATATTCTGTCTCATCCAGAAATCCCTGGAGCTGGGAGGCTACTACATACTCCAGAATCATTCCCCCCCCCCAAATGTTAGAGACTGCCTGATAATTATCCAGAATGGTGGGATCCAGGAAGGTCTTTTTTTTTTTTAAGTAATAACCTCACCACCAGCCTCTTTGGGGCAGAGTAGAAACTTCCCTTGCTCCAGTGAGGCACTCACCACTCCCCTTACCCACCTGACCAGTCCTCTTCTAGCTGCTTTCAAAAGCCAGGAAGGGGAAGGATCCAGCATATATGTGGTGGCTTTCACCTCTTCAATGATCCTGTCCATACCCTTAAGCTGCATAACTTGAAACGTATCCAAAATTCCATGTTTTTGTTTGGTGCCAGAATGACAGTAATTTTGGCACCAATCTGGCTTCTCATGTAAAGATATTCCATAAGTGGGATGCCACATCAGAGAAGGATTTTACCAGACTTGGAATGGACAGTCCTTCAAATTAGGACACCTTCAAACAGAAGACTGTCATTTGAGAGTCCTTCAGATAAAGAAGTGTTCTCTGTAAAGTAAGATATATATTTACTCTAATACTGATTCTTCCCTACATGTGATATCAGGAGCATGGAATCCCCCATCCACTTCTTTGTATTCTGGTTGGCCACCAATTGGGAATGGGGATCGGTCATAAAGGACAACAATTAGTACAGCACACATGGGGAGGTGAGAGAGACGTATTTGACAAGAAACTGGATTAATGACCAATTATTTGGTTAAAAGGGCAGTTAAGAAACAGAGTTGTCTTGCTGTCTGAGGCAGACTACCAAACGTTCTTGTCTTCAAGTCAATATACAGTGAGACCAAGACTTACCATATTATTTTGACACCTGAGGCAGAAAATCCCACATATACTGCTGAGACATTGGTTTCCAGTAAATCACAATCTTCTTTCTCATTATTAATACAGCAAATCTTAAACTGATGTCCTTCCATGCCACACAAAATCAGCAGGTTGAGGCAACTGGCTTACTCTGCCTTCTAGTAGGGCTGGCTTTACATAGGCTGCAGTGAAATTCTGAGATTAAGTTGTGGTTTCGAATGTAGTTCTCTTTTGTTGCCTTAATAAAACCCCCAAAACAATTCAGTGGTTTCAGGAGATCAAAACTATGTTATTACATAAAACCAGCTTCTCAAAACATGTTTTATCTTAAAGTGACTATCTATGCACCTGCCTGCCCCTAAAGCTATGCAAGTTAAGCTATTTAGCTTCAGATTCCAAAATAATTCACATTAGTAACAATAATCTCACCACAATTAAACTCAGCAACCTCTGGCCAAGCTAATCTGATGTTCATCGACAACCTCTAAATTAGCTGAACAGGATCACAGAAACAAGATTCAAAATTGGGCAAAAGAAGAAAAGTATAAACTGCACATAAACAAAAAACCTAGTGTTTTTGAACAAACTTTCTGTAGCACTGAATTTTTTGGTGCAGTTGTTCTTTTTATGGACACATCCTCATTTTTTTTTTTTACATAAATCTATTGCAGTGCTAGATTTGCAATATGGTAATATGCTCAATTGAATTATTGCAGTCATAGTGACAAAGCACAATGCCTTTACCCCCAGAAATGCCAACTATTTCTTGTTTGTGAAAGCCTAGGTTTACGTGCTTTCATTACCATGTTCATTACCATGGCAGAGAAATATGATGGAGCATATAGGAGTAAGTGTGGTGTGTGGCTTGAGTTCTGGACTAGGTTTCTGGAGACCAGAGTTCGAATTCCTGCTCGGCCATGGAAACTCACTGGGTGATATTGGGCAACTCATAATCTGTTAGTCAGAGAGGAAGACAAACCTCCTCTGAACAAACCTTGCCAAGAAGTTGCCATAAATTGGGGATGAATTGAAAGCACACAAAAACAATATAGGAAATGGACTGGATCCATTGGGACAAGTTAGTCATGACTAATTTAAGTTCTATTGATTCCAGTGGGACTAAAGGATGATTAAAATATTTTTGATCATTATATTTTTCCTTTTCTGGGGGAAAGGAGGTTGGTCAGAGCTCTGGAATGGTGTCACAGCCTTTGCTATGGGACTTAGCAGTTGCCAGGAAAAAAATACAACTTCTTGCTCAATTGAAGCTTTGATTGGACAAGAAAATGAAGTAGAGAAGGGCTCTTCTCCCCCATAGTCCAAGTGTTATAATAATAGAGGAAATGTGCTTCCCCACTTGAACAGACTGAGAGAGGAAATAACAATAAAATGTTGTGGATTTTTTTTGGCAGGGCTTACTCATATCTTCCCACTAAAAGCAGCTTTGCCTAACTTGGCACCCTCCAGATGTGTTGGACTGTAAGTCCCACTGTTCCCAGACAGCCACCAGCTCGTATAATGGGAGTTGTAATTCGATATGTCCAGGGGACATCTGTCTGGAGAAGGTTCTTTTAAAGCAGGGGTTTGCAAAGTGTATCCTTGGGGCTACACCCGGTCCCAAAACTGTTTTGTAAACCTTGACCTCTTCAAACTGTCTAGATGAGAGGTAGGCAATGACACGGGGGCAAGGGGCCATTCTCTCCCCTGCCTACCTGATGGGCTGCACTGGCACATTTCAGCATACTGGAGGTAATGCAACAGCTGACATTTGGGTCACTTTTCAGCCAATGTTGAGTTTTTCCCCCCTGGGGATTTGAAAGACTCTGGGGATTGAGGAAATGGAACTATTGCATTTGTGGGTGGTTATGGGGGGGGGGGGCATTTGTACAAAAAAGTACTCACAAATCATTCAAAAAGATTAAATTGGGTCTTCTGGTGGCTGGGGGAACGTTTCAGGGTTGCACCTAGGGTGCCAGGGAATACATGTACACTGTAGACTGCCTACCCCTGCCCTAGACCATCCTTTGACAAAAAATAAAGTATGAATTGTCTCTTCTGCAGGCCATCTATTCACCTATCAAATAGGTTACATGGTCTCCCTACACAACTTTACCTTTTAAAATACCTATTTTTCAAAAGAGGAAGTGGATTTTCTATCATTTCTGGTTTGGTCTTTCAGTTTTTGGCAGTGCATAAATTCCCTGAAGGATCCAAGGGGCAAAAAACGTGCCATGCATTGCCTTCTCCTGTCTTACATTATGCCTTTGGAGGGGAGGCCTGTAGTTCAGGATCAGCCTGTAAAATGTCACAGATGAAGACATTTCTAGTGTTTCTAGACTGGATATTTGTGAGCAGGGTAAGAGAAAAGACCTTGCAGGGCTGCTCAAGCATTTACGGGGAGAGGGTGAGGGTGTTGTGTCCCCAAAAGGAATTCCTCCCTCCACAATAAAATTTTCTTTCAGTCCCTAAATTTCTAACATCGCAGAATGTGAGACATTGCAAACCATTTATACCTAGCCCACTTATATATTTGCATTCCCTTGGTAATTTTGCCTTTCTTTCGATGCCCAAACTATATTTCTAAATGACAAACTGAAGTTTTAAGATACTATGATGCTACAGTGGCATCACTGAGAATGGTATCACCATGGGGTGGGGGTGGGGGTGGACTGCCTTGCCCTTCCTCCCCAGCTGCCTGCCCACCCAAACTGCTACTGAGGGGGACAGTGCTGTGGCTTCTGGAGTGCCCATTCAGGATCCTGCATGGCTGCTCTCTTAGCAGCCACACTGGATCCTAAAGGCAATGCACCCCCAGCAACAGCTGGTTTTGAGGAGGCAGTGCTCAAGGGGAGCTGTTTAGGGTCTGGTGCAGCTGCTAGATGAGCTGGAAAGGGAGGTGACACCCTTTCTTGCTTGCACAGTAGCTGTGCTAGTCAATCTGGTTGTA
Organism: Phrynosoma blainvillii; assembly: GCA_026167975.1. Taxonomy (NCBI): domain Eukaryota; kingdom Metazoa; phylum Chordata; class Lepidosauria; order Squamata; family Phrynosomatidae; genus Phrynosoma; species Phrynosoma blainvillii. Next base: position 63,944,801 of record JANUYF010000003.1, on the reverse strand, counting down.
CCCTCCCACTGGATGAAACCCTCTCCTGGGATGTCAGCCAGTGCAGTCCACACCCTGTGCACCCTGTGATACTTCTGTGATGCTAGAAATTTGGGGATGGAAGGAAAAAATCATTTGTGAGGAGGTAGCATTCTTATCTGGGAGCTCAATGCCCTCATTTTATTTCCTCCGGTACATACATCCCTGAGGCTGCATTACTTCAGTGTCCAAGGCAACTTCATATGTTTTCTATTTTCTTTTTGTGGAATTTAAATTGGGATGGACTGGGGAAAGCAAATGATAGAAGAGAAAGTGATGGTATGTAAAAGAAAGCCAGCCATTTTGACACTAGATGGATCTTTTTTCAGACTGAAACCTCAAGCTCTTGTGTATACATAATGGCTTCTTATTTCAGTACTCATCCACTACTCAAGATTGAACTGGAGACATTTTGCTTCTAGAGTATCAGAGTATGGTGCCTTTCTCAAGTTAAGGTGTATAAAACCCAAGGTGGCTTGATTTTTGGCCCTAGAAGCAGAGATCTCTGTGTGCGCCTCACCCACCTCTTGCCCAATAAAACAATGATATGATATAAAAGGATTATTTTATTCAACAAAGTAATCAGAAGGAAGGAGAATGAGGTTAGAGGTTCCTGTAGCTACTTGCTAGACATGCTTACAGATGAGTGGTCAAGATCTCCTGCTGTTTGTAGCCCCTTGACTTTATTTCTAGGCAAAAAAATTTCCTTGGTGAAGCAAAGTATACACAGAGATGCACACACACAAACACGCATGCACAGACATCATAGAAGTATTGGCTGATTAATCAAGAGGATGCAAACAACCCATCCCATGCTTTGGATTATAATCACCCATGTAACAAGGCTGCAGCTACAGTAGTTTGACTATGCAATTTGTGCAATTTTACCTCCTGGATAATTTATGCCATTTGCCCATAAACCTTCCTTGCACATGCAAACATTCTCTTGAGGCTGATGGAAAAATACCTCACCAGTCTCACAGGTGAAGAGGAAAAAAATGCAGTTTATTTTTGGGGGAGTGACATCCCTATCCCTGACCAGGACAAATATCTTATTGGAAAAGAAAAGAAAAGCACTTGAAAAAAACAAATTGCTTTAAAGACTTTTAGGAAGGGGTGGTGGGATGGGGGAAGCAAGTTCTCAGTGTCTAGATTCAGGTTCTCAGAAAAGAGAGAGGACAACTGTGGCCTCAAGCTAAATACATTTCTAATTTTGCTGACCTTCATTTCTGTTACATGATCCATCTTATTGTCCCCTATGTGAACTTATGTGGACTTTTCCCCTCCTGATGACAGCAATTCAAGCTATTTCTTTTATAAAAGATGAACAGGCGGAGATATTGCACCCTGTTGTAAAAGTGCTGGTCCTCCTTGACTCCACCACCTTCCAATTTACAATTTTTTTGCAAAATTGTTCATCTTTGGGATGAGAAAGATTATTGTTGTTGTTTTTTAAAGTGTGAATGTAGGAGAAACCAAAATTGACAAAAGGCTTTGCCTGCTTAACTCTTAGTTTGAATACCTGTGTATTCAACTGAAGTGCTGAAATACACCTAAATGCCCTGAAGGCACCCAAACTAAACAGAGTCAGCCCTTGTTACTACTTAGATAGAAGACCTCTAAGGAATGCAGATGCTCAGTAGGCTATATTCAAAAGAAGGCTATAGCAAACCACCACTGAGTATTTCCTACCTAAGAAAACCCTATGAAATTTGTGGGGTCAACAGGGGACTTGAAAGAACACAGTGATGAATTAGGGTTGTCCTTTCTTTTCTTGTTCCTCAATATTTACCAGTTATATTGCTGGTAGGTAAAAATATTTAATAGCTACTCCTATTCAATTTAATGAGTGCAAAAGAGTGAATTTTTTATTTCAGTTTGGTTTCAATAATAGTTTACAAACATTAATATTTTTTCCATATTCAGGGTGAAAAGAACTCAGATTTTTTTTTTTTAAATTAAGTTCAGGAGAACTTGAAACTGACAGATTCTTCTACTCCTAGCTGGTACTATCAGATAGTTTCCTCAGATCCTTATACTGCCTTGTTTCCTTATGTCAGAACCATGAACAGCTTGAGTTGGATATTCTTTTGGCTAATAACTAATTGGACATTTCTCGTTGAACAAAGGAATTCAGCATTTTCTTTAAACATAATCAGTTCATCCTGTGATGTAATTATTTGCCCAAGGCTATACTAAGCTTGATGATGAAGACGTTTTAATGTTAGTTTCCTGTGTTCAAAAATACAACATACACTGACTAATTGTATTAAGATTTTCTCATAAATAAATCCCACATTTGATGGGACTTATTCCCAAATTAGGCATAGGGTTGTTTGCAGCAACAGTCTAGTGGTTCTCAACCTTGGTTCTCCAAATGCTTTGGACTTCAGCTTCCAGAAGCTCCAGTCAGCATGGCCAAAGTTCACAAATTCTGGGAGATGAAGTCTGAGAATCACTGTACTATACACAGACAAGTTCTGTGCATAGAAACAACTTTCTATTTATTCACTCATTTATTTGTTTATCAGTTCTCAACCTACCAGGGCTCCTAAGGTAATGTACAATGGGCAAACACTTTTAAAAATTTAAAATTACCCTCCCCTAAACAAAAACAAAACCCCAGAATAATACTTCTCTTTAAAAATAGTTCTTAAACCATAGATTCTTTTAAAAAAAACCCCAAAAACAGTTCAACAAAGCTAAAAAGGGCCAGAGCAGTAATCCTTCATTTGAAGAATCGATGGCAAAATAGTAAAGTGGAACAGCAAAGTAATCTTTGTTGGCTAGAAACTGAGAAAGAATGAAGTTAGCTTGACCTCCCTAGGGAGGGAATTCTATAGTCAGGGTGCTGCTCCAAAGAAAGCCCTGTTATGTCTACCTACCAACCTAGACTTATGAAGTTGTGAGACATGCAAGAGGACCTTTGCTGAGAATCTTAGATTTATGGATTGCTCAAATTGCATTTGCACAAAGTGCTAATATTCCCTGTACCAGGCTGCTTGGCTTCTGCATGTTAAGGGGACACAGAATCATAGAGTTGGAAGAGACCACAAGGGCCACCCAGTTCAATCTCCTGCCAAGCAATCAAAGCATTCCCAATAGATGGCTATCCAGCCTCTGTTTAGAAACAGCTTTTGTTTAAAAAGAAGGAGGCTTCACCACTCTCAGAGGTAATGTATTTCACTGTTGGATAGTTCTTACCATCAGGAAGTTCTTCCTAACGTTTGCTTGTTTGTTTGTTTATGGGATTCATATCCCCCCTTTCTCCCAAAATGAGATTCAGGTGGAATCTCTCTTCTTGTAGTTTGAATCCGTTGCTCTGTGTCCTAATCTCTAGAGCAGCAGGAAGCAAACTTGCTCCTTCTTCCATGGGGCATCCTTTGGAAGCAGGAGCAAACTTGTTTTCTGCTTGGTGAGATGTGAGAAGTGGGGTACTGACTTTTGTTTTTCTGTTTTGGGCAGAAATATGTTCTTGATCACCCATGCTATTTTCACACATAATGCTCATGTTTGGGATTTTTTAAAAAAAATCTATTTTGCATATTGTGCATTGATAACTCAAAACCTGCATTGACCAGGATGTCTTTTTAGGAAGAAATGGACTCTTTTCTGTTTCCTAAACACTGAAAAACATTTAAAAATGACGTTACCAAACAAACAAAAAAGGATATTCTTACCTGTATTTGGCAAAGTCATAAAACCACCTTTTGTATTGGCAGACAACAACATGGTCTCCCAAAGTAGTGTGTATGTGTTTTAACTAGTGATTAGCTAAATTCCTCCCCCTCCACTCCAAACTACACAAAAAGAGAGGGCTGAAGTACATATGAGACAACAGATGCCTATCTTTAAATGCAGGCCACAACCTAACATCAGTAAAGTGTATGAACAGGGAGTAATTTCAAGACGAGAATGAGGTCAGAGTGATGGGATGTTACATATTTTACTCTGCTTACTGATTTTCTTCTCATAAAATCTTTCTCTGTTTAGTTGTTGCTGAGCTGAAAATTAGTTTGTCTGTGGTAAAACAACTTGGAGTAGGGGCAATGAAAGAAATGTTGTGGGTGGGGGATGAATTACAACTTCTCATTTCCCCAGTTTTGCAATTCATATACCTCCCTTGCACTTCAGAGTAATATAATAATCATTACAGGGTATTTGGTAGCTATCTGCAACTGAAGCATGAGATTGCCTTCACTGCACATTGTTCCATCTTAATGAAGGATTCTTGAACACACCCCAAATTTATGTCTGATGTTGAGGAATTCTATTTTTGCAGCTGCAATCCAGTTTTTTTTCCAGCAGATAAACAGCTCTAGAAGTGGTTTTCTTAAATGAATGGATATCTGAAAATCACAGGGACAAACCAGCTTAGATGCTAGGACCAGAGACAACTTATTGGTTTGGCTAGATGACAGTTCTGTAATTCTGTCTCTTTATCCTTGATTGCTTTATGTCATTGGGAATTCAGAGCTATCTCATCTTTGTGTTTCTTTTTCCATATCAGTCTACCACTTGAGAGATACAGAGACATGTTGAGATAGCATGATCATTCTGTTTCTAGCCCATGCCAGTTTTCCATGTGTTCATTCAACACACCCATCTCATCATGTTTCTGCATCCATGTGATAATTCTTTTAAAATTGCATGAAAATTTCTTTTTAAATATAGATTTTTTTTTTAAAAAAAATTGATTTGTACCCTACTTTTCCTTCTAACAGCTATGGGAAATTAAAAGTCTTACATCAAAGCACATAGGTAAAACTGCAAATTTCCAATACCTAAAATCGCCAATTTAAAAATAATAGATTACACATGATTAAAACTTATTTTATCACAAACTACACATTTCTAAAAATATAATATGGTAAAGAACACATTTCAAATCAATTTTTGTTTTTTTATTTAATAGTTTTATAGTGAAATTCAGAAAAGTGGGAAATCTGAAAGATACATCTATTTTAATCTGTGCATTAAACCCAGAGTATGAGACCACTGGACATGTTGAGAACCCATTGCCATGCTGGTAGACAGATTCTAGAACTTTCAGTAGAAAGAACTATTTTCCCCAAGATCTGCTCAGAATTCAAAAAGATGGAATATCTCAACCTTCCCTAGGTGCAAAGTTGGTGCAAGAAGGAAATAATCTTCTTTTCCCATATAGGAAGCAGTCAGGATACAGACGGAGAAATTATGTTTGTGTGATGTGGGACATTTTGTGCTTCATGATGATTTCATACATGGTTGAGTGCTGCCTGGTTACTTTCAGGATCATTTGTAAGGCCATCCAAGTTATTTGCTGTCTTTGAAAACACAGTAAAGAGAATTCTTGTCTCCATGATAAGGTACTTGTTACAATTAAATGAAGTAGAGGTCTGCTCACAGTATTCATTTTGAAAGAATGATGGGGAAGGAGGAAGTTCCAAAGCATTTTTTTAAAAAAAATCTTATTAATAAATATTTCTACTCATGTTCATCATTACTGGAGCTTTAGAGCATGGTGACCTACTAAATAGCCTGTAAGTTTGGACTCTAAGAAAGGGAAATAGTTGCTTAAGGAAATGTAGTTTTTCTCACATGAAAAAGAATCTTCTAGGGAAGGAATCAGAGACAAAAGTTGTGTCAGTCTAGAAGATGAACTGAGTGGTCCTTAGAATGTACTGAACAGTTGCATTAGAATTTGTGAAAGGTTTTGTTTTGTCCTCAAAGTCTATGAATGCATTAACTTTGATGCTAATCCCTCTACACATGTAATAATTTAATTTATTTAATTTTAATGTATCTATAAAGAGAAACAGAACTGATGGAACCAAAGCTGAAGCATTTTATAATTGTGTTGATCTGAGTAGGATTGCACAATTCATGTGTTTGCAGTGTGACAAAATGTCCTAACTGCAAAGGAGGACAAGGCATCACAAAATGTAGGACATGCAAGAAAAATCTAGGACATGACCAAATAAAAGCTATAAACATTCATAGAAATATAAATTTATGTTTCGTAGCCATGCTCACAATTGAGGACATTTTAGAATTTCTCCTGAACAGGAGCTTAAAATGTAAGACATGTCCTGGAAAAGAAGTATGTCTGGTCACCCTGTGTGTTTTGCTCTTTCGTGAAGAATTCAGTCATTCTTAAAGGGGTTTCACATTGATTGGATTGGGTCACATGATAATGAATGGAGAGCAAACACATTGTGTTTCTGTACTGTTGTTGAGTTTGAAGTTGAAACCTTGGTATATGAGAGCAAGTGTGGCATAATTGTTAGCACATCAGATTAAATACCTTGCTGGTATTTAGTATCTAAGCAGGGTCAGTCCTAATTAGTACTTAGATGATGGGAGACTGCCAAGGAACCACAAGCTATATTTCAGAGGAAGACCATCACTCCATATTCCTTACCTAAGAAAACCTATGAAATTCATTGGGTCACCATAAATTGATAGGTGACTGGGAACACCCACCCACCAGAATAAGTCCTTGAAGTTCCACATTCAAACTCCCAGTCAGCCATGAAGCACACTGGGTGATCTTGTCTGTCATTATTCTTCAGCATCACAAGGCTGTTGTGGAGATAAAAATGTGAGAACGGGTATATGTCATCTTAAATAGGTTCAAGTAAAGATATGATAGAGAAATGGGACAAAAGTTTTCCCTTGGGGTTTTTGGGATGGTACATTTGTTAAGCTGTAGGGGAAAAAAGAAGACACTCTTTTAATCTCTGATGTTTATGTGTGTATTTATTAGTTATAGGTATAATAATAACCCATTGCTCCTTCAATGAGCTCAAGGAGGCATTCCTGGTTGTCCTCTCCTACCACTTTATGTTTACAACTGGTGCATCTACACTTTAGAAATAATGCAGTTTAACCCCACTTTAATGACCATGGCTCCAGCCTGCAGAATCCTGGGATTTGTCATTTTGTGAGGCACTAGCACTCTTTGGCAGAGAAGGCTAAAGACCTTGTAAAACTCCATATCCCAAAATTGCATAGGATGGACTTACAGCACTTAAGGTGATGTCACACTGCATTATTTCTACAGTGCAGATGCACCCAATAACTCTGTGTGGAAGATCTAGCCAACAGAAAGAGAGTGAATTGTCCAAGATCACTCAGTGAGTTGCATGACTAAGACAGATCTTGAATATGCATTTTCCAAGTCTAAGGGCCTTTACAGACTGCCAGAAATAATGCAGCTTACGGCCACTTTAACTGTCCTGGCTCAGTGCTAGGGAATCATGGGAATTGTATTTTTTCTGGGACATTGAGCCTTCTCTGTCAGAGAGCTCTGGTGCCACAATAAATTACAATTCCCATAATCCCTTAGCACTGAGCCAGGACAATTAAAGTGGCCTCAAGCTGCATTATTTCTGGCAGTCTGTAAAGGCCCTAAGTCCTGCATGCTAACCACTGCACTACATATATGCTAATTGGAATTAAATCCTTTGTTTTGATGTGATTTAATCTCACATAAGTGTGTCCAATGTCCTTATTCTATAAATATACATACCCACAACGGGGAATAGTTGTAGAATACCTAAAGAGAGCATTTTGGACTTGTTCCATTTTACTACCTGCAATCAGCTTCAGTCCCATTATGAAAATGTTAGCACAGGTTGAGTCTTCCTTATCTGGAATTCAGAAATCCAGAATATTCCAAAATCCAAAATTGTCCACATTGGTGGCTGAGGCAGTGACACCTTTGCTTTCTGATGTATACCAACTTTGTTTCATGCACAAAATTGTTAAAAATATTGTATATAAAATTATCTTCAGGTTATGTGTATAAAGTTTGTACAAAACCAAAAAATGAATTTTGTGTTTCAAATTATGTCCAAGGCATCTCATTATGTCCAAGACATCTCATCTCATTATGTATATGTAAATATTCCAACATCTGAAAACCTCTGAAATCCAAAACACCTCTGGTCCTAAGCATTTTGGATAAGGGAGACTCAGGGGGACTGCAGACAGGAGGCTCTGGGCCGCCCCAGGAAGCAGTGGATCAGGGCCATGGCAACCCACGCTGTGGCCACGATCCTCCCTTTTGCCACCCCCAAAAGATCGGCAAGAGCCAGCACATGGCTCTTCAGTGCCCTTTTCGGCGCAGTGTGTTTGAATGCTGCGCCGGAAGGGCATTCTGATGCCATGAGCCATGTGTAACGGCGCATGACATCAGGACAATATCAGTGTGGGGTTGGGGTGGCCAGCGTGCAGCTGCCCCAACTCTGCATCCAGGGTGGCCCTTTGGGCCAATCTGCCGAGGCCCTCAATCTGTACTGTGTATAAGATATAATGGGAATATAACCAGGCAGATTTTTCTGTGGTACTGGAATCCTTTTATTACACCTAAATCCTCCTCAAACATGTCCTACCTAGTCTTTTTCTGCCTGTAGTTCTGCCACAGGACATCTTTGAATTAACCAGATTATTTATTTATTTATTTATGGGATTTATATCCCACCTTTCTCCCAAAATGGGATTCAATTTAGAATTCTCCACATCACAATTTACCTTTGGAGTCTAAAATTTTGAACTTGCTGGCTTTGTTTACAAACTGGGAATGTTACATTAGGAATTCTCTATTGTTTGCATTTGTTTATCCTTATGAACTGAATATGGTGCTATGTTTGAACAATTTGCTCTAGTTTTTAGTTCCTTCCCTGTGTTTGTGTATGTCCACCCCTTTCATGTTACCAATATGCACATACCAATTGACAAAATATTGCAAAGAAGGCAGTCTTGATGCAATCAAGTAAATGCACATTTTCACCAGGATTCTTTTTTACATGAATAACTGATGTGCTAGATCACGTGTACACATTAGTAAAAAAAAAATGCATATAAGAATGTTGATACAATTATGCAGGTAGTTGTATCAAGACTGGGAGAGGTGGTTTTTTTTTTTTTTGGCAATGCTTTGCAAATCACACATGTACATTGAATATGCAGAAGTGAGGGAGAGGATGAAAATGAAAAGAGCAAGGAACTGAGAGAAATTGTATGCTCCAAATATAGAATTAATTACAGAAAGTTTTCTGGTCAAACTGGTATTTAGAAGGAGTGGAATCTAAGGCAGATCAAACCAGAGAAACACTAAAGGAATGGAACAGAAGAAATGCTTTCAGTGTTACCATTAACAACAAGTTTAAAAGGTTACCTTCAGGGATTGTAGCCCCCAGAATCCCCCAGCCAACGCTGCCACTGGCCATGCTGGTGTGGGATGGGGATGTAGTCCAAAATTTAACTTTCCCAGGCTCTGATTACATCACACATGAGATCTCAAATATATTCTGAGTGATTGCCAACTTCCAATTACTTACAGCTCATGCTGTTCCAAAAATGTGGTCAGGAAAGCAAGTTTAAAACCAACCTTATTTATTTTAGTTTATTTATCCCATTTATACAGCTTTTGTCCCATGAATGAGGCTAAAGGCAGCTTAAATCAGAAATGCAGCTTGAACCAAAATGCAGATTTTCTTTTCTTAAAAACACATATAAAAACCACACCAATAAAAGAAAGTACTGTAGTTATGTGGCTAAAAGCCCCATCTAGGGAAAGCAAAATCAGTTACTAAAAGCTCACTTAAGAAATGTCTATTTATTGTTGAAATCTAGCATTGTGTACCCCAGCAACTATTGCCCATACCAGCTTATTTGTGTCAAGTGCCCAGAGAAAAGGACATGATGTGTACACAGATGAATCAACAGGCAGTCATTGTCCATACTCACTTAGTAGGAACATGCTTTGCCAGTTATAGCCAGTGGCAGCTGGTAGACTTCATATTAGTGCATATTAGTTTACTCCAGGCTATAATTCTCACTTTAAATACACTAGTCAAGCAGCTGAGCCTATTTTGAGGGTAGATATTAGCATCTTGAGTAGCTCTTTAAAGTGAGAATTAAGGCCTGGAGTGGATTCTCTGCTCTACTATAATGGAAGCCACCATGGATGTAGCATCGGGATGGTGCCTGTTGGGTTTCCCTGTGGATTACAATGGGATTCAGGAACAGAAGTATGGTAGTTTCAAAGATAAGTGGGTGAATCTTAAAAGTGTCCTAATTTTAAAAGTATGTTTAATTAAAAAGAGTGTGGCTGTCCAAATATTTATGTTGAACATTGGCGTGTCAGTGGTTGTTAACTTTACATTAATCATTTCACTGCAGATAACATCCCCACTTCAGCCATTTTTTTTTTAAAATAAACCCTCAATGCTTAAACAGCTATTTTATCTTTTAATCTACAGACATTGAATATTATACAATGCAAGAATCAAATTCAAGTTCTTGGGTGGATGGAACTCTTGGTTATGGATGTATTTTCAGCCTTCAGCTGTGTCAGGGAGCACTCATAAAGAACATGGGCAGAATAAAAACACATTTGGGGGCAGGGCTCTAGCTATGTTGCTTCTCCTCTTTAAGAACCATTGCCTTTAGGTCATGTAAAGCAAAGATAATGAAACAAGTCATTTGGGAGTTCTTAAATAATGTGAACAGGAACACCGAGGGAGGAAATATCAGTACAGACCTACCAGCACAGAGATGAGTCTGTCTGAGGAGAAAACTTTCAGAGAAAACCCTCTGCAGGAGGAACTGGGATCATTGCTTTGGATCCTTGAACTATGAAATAAAGAAAAAGGGTCTAGTTCTTTGAAGTTTGCATTCTTGCAAGTTTTCAACTATTTGCATGGTTGCAGGCAGGCAGTTTATCATGTCCTATAAATACTATTGGTCATCTCAACTAGAACAGATAAGTTGCTGATAAGTTGGGTAAGGACACAAAACTTACCTAAATTCCTTTTTGTTGCGTTTTCTTCCTTCCTTCCTTCTGATTCAGGGATCCAGAATAGCTTACAAAATCACTAAAAAAATACATACAGAATAATAACAACAACAACACGAACATTATAATAGTAAAATACAATTAAACATGTTTACCTAAATCCTATTAGTTAATTCTGGTTTAAGTAGAATAGTTGAATCAATTGTTGAATGATGAGACAATATATAGGTAATTCCCATTGATTCAGTAATTCTGCTCAAAGAGGGGCTAACAACAGGATTTAGGCTACTGTGATATTAAAATAACCATTGAGTTAAAACAGTTATATAAAAATGTAAAATGGATACAGTGGGTTTACTCTGGTAAGAAGTAGCAACTGAATGAAGGCCTAAACATTGGGGGGTTGCAGACTGCCAGAAATAGTGCAAATTGAGTCCACTTTTAGGGTTAGGGTTAGGGAATCATGGGAACTGTATTTTATTGTGGCACCAGAGCTCTCTGACAGAGAAGGCTCAATGTCTCAGAAAAAAAACAATTCCCATGATGCCCTAGCACTAATCCTAACCCTAAAAGTGGACTCAATTTGCACTATTTCTGGCAGTCTGCAACCCCCTATTGTCTGCATTGGATGTATGTAAAATGTCATTTCCCATAGAAGTATGAGACTGGCTACAATAATTATATGGATATCTGTATGGACTCTGTCTTCGAACTTCTCTTAGCATCTCATCCTCTTAGCCTCACATACTACAAAGAAAACTTTTCTCTGTATTGGAAAGTTAAAGAAATAACTGTCAAGAAATACTTGAAATTTTGTTTATTAAACACTGATGGGCAAAAGCTGTTTGGCTCTGGAGAGGTAATAGTGGTAGAGTTATTATATGGGGTGTGCAAGTATCTTAATGTTGTCCCACAGAAGCTGATCCTCCTTTATTATTATTATTTTTAAAATAATATTTTTTATTTTATTATTCTGGTGTATATTTTAAACCCAGAAACTAAGATCATATGTACATACATCTCTCTCTGTCTTTCTGTCTGCCCTAACTCTGGGCCTTTGCAGACTGCCAGAAATAGTGCAAATTGAGTCCACTTTAAGGGTTAGTGTTAGTGCTAGGGAATCATGGGAATTGTTTTTTTTTTTCTGAGACATTGAGACTTCTCTGTCAGAGAGCTCTGGTACCACAATAAAATACAGTTCCCATGATTCTCTAACCCTAACCCTTAAAGTGGACTCAATTTGCATTATTTCTGGCAGTCTGCAAAGGTCCTCTCTGTCTGATAATAGAGTGGTGAGCTATTTTGGGTGAGGACAAGCTAGAAAGGTAACAAAGTGATGAAATAAGAAAATAGTCCAAGAGCCCGCAGAGTCAATTTTAGTCCCCCTTTAGTGTGTGTGTGTGTGATCTTTTTAAGCAACCCAGTTTGGAAGAGAACATTTCCTTCATCTATTTATCCTTGATTGGTAACCTTCTTTAGCTTCTTTCACTGGTACACCTTATGAGCTAAAGCCATCCTGAAGGGAAATTTCGCAAATGGACAACTTGTCTAATAGTGATGACTTCTGCAATATAACTTTTTGCATTAAGATGAACTCCCACAGCTCTTTCCTTTCCTCTAAAAAGAATGTTTAAAAAGTATGCTGAATCTTAAAATCTAGTCATGACTGCTTTAGTTGTCGGGTAATGCTCTCATTTAATGGCTTTATTTAGATCCATTTTCTGTATGCAAATCCTGAGGATTTGGCTTTACAGCAGCCAGTTTAAAGCACTCTTCATCCAGCCAACTGCATTTGTTCAAGACTCTTGCATGTCCTGCCTTTTCATTCCCTCTCCTAAAGGGACTTGTGTGATGCAGGCATTTTGATAGCCTTCTGTTTTTTATATTAATATGGTGCATTCATACATTTTTAGCTATAAGCCAGCATGTTCAGAGGCCAGCACAAGCTGTGCATGCTATGAAGCAATGAATGGCTGATATTTTCTGAAGTTAAAATTGTGAACTGCATTATGATTACTTAAACTTGGCAAGCTGACATTTATTATGATATCCTTGATATTCATCAGCTGAGTTAAATGATAATTATCTCTTTAAAGCAACTTCTAAAGTTTTTTTTTTAAAAAATCTCTTATAATGTCTGAAATTTGGAAAGTCAAACTACACAGCTGATGTTTTTGCCATATATTGGATTTATGAAATATTTCTTGTTTTCCTTCCTTTCATATCGAATTTCCTCTTTTTCTAAGAAACAGAGATCCCAAATTTTCATCCTTTCAAACCACATTCACTGTGTCATTTTCCTGTTCACTTAATATAGGGCCGTTACAGACTGCCAGAAATAATGCAGCTTGAGACCACTTTAACTGACCTGGCTCAATTCTAGGGAACCATGGGAAATGTAGTTTATTGTGGCACCAGAGCTCCTTGACAGAGAAATGTCTCAGAAAAAACCCTACAATTCCTGTTATTCCCTAGCATTGGGCCAGGACAGTTAAAGTGGTCTCAAGCTGCAGTATTTCTGGCAGTCTGTAAAGGCCCTGTACTGTTCCTTGCCTAAGAAAACTCCATGAAATTCACAAGGTCACCATAAAATGACAGATGTCTTGAGGCAAATACACATGCATAACTTTCTAAATTCTTGTATAACTCTTTCTTAATCTTTGTTTGGGCTGCTTGAGAAGCACTGCATAGCTACTCTGTGTTGTACTGTAGCTTCAAAGATCTGCCACTGTAGAAATCAACACATTAATCAAAATTTGATGTTCATTTTGATGCCCATGTTTAACAGTCTGCTCCTTTAGTAATTTAGAAAAGCATATATTCTTTATTTTCCTTATGATCTGTCTATGTTCTTTGCTATTGGCTTTAGCTTAGACTAACAACAAAACAAAAACAACAATTTAGGAAAAGCTCTTTTCAAATTATTATATGCATTTCATCTAGACCAAGGTTTGATTTCCAGCTCAGCTGTGAAATACATTGGGTGAACTTGGGCAAGGCACATGCTCTCAGCCTCAGAGGAAGGCAATGGCAAACCTCCTCTGAACAAATCTTGCCAGGAAAACCCTTAGGATTTTTACCTTAGGGCTGCTGTAAGTTGGAAATGACTTGAAGGCACATAGCAACAACTTCTAGAACATCAGAAGGCTGAGATTTGTCACTGTCAACAGCAAACCACTATATGTTGTGTTCTGTTGAACCCACTGGCTGGGCTCCCTGTACATATGTCCAAAGCGATGTCCTGCTCTTGAAAGTTGGGTACCCATGTTCACTGCAAATGAAATTACACAATGCACTGTAGCAACATAATGGAGAATTTGCAGAAGACAGATTTTTTTTAATGGGATAATAGCTTGAATTCTATAGCATATTTTTGAAAAGACTAATGAACCTGGTCACATGGAGAAGATTAATGATGCCATATCCATTTGAAAGTTACCATGAAGACAAAGAGGTTGATTTGACTGTCAGTGCCATCCTGTACGAAGAAGGTAATGTTAGTTCATGTGCAATAAATGTACCTAGCTTCTAAATCTCTGGTCTAGACTTTATTGCTCTATAACCCCTCTGCTATATTCCACCCCTTTAAAAACAACAACAGTGTTACCTTTTGAAGGCAACAAACCTGTCTAATTTAACTACATTAGTTCTTATGTTCATTTGCTTTTATTACCTGGAATGTCTTCCTCAGTGATTATAACCAAGCTGAGGCCTTCTTTGTATGTTCTGCCTGATTCTCTTCTTTTTCTTTTCAGAAGTAAATGTTTTTGTCAAAACTTCAGTAAAGCCCATTCATGGTAAGAATAATTAAAGTGATTGTTACAAGGGAAATATATTGTGGAAAAACTGAACTTCACACAATATATGCATACCTGCAATTCTACTGTGAGATGTTTTTTCCTCACTCTAGGACCTGATAGTTAGATCACTCAGTAGAGACAGAAGAGAACTTGTGTTGACTGGCTATCTAAAGAAATGACAACATGATAGTCATTGATGTTGCATAAAAGCTTCTTATTTTATTGAATGTGTGAATTCTCAGTGTGAAACTTATAAAAACTCTCTCAATGAAGTGTTCTGAGATGTCTTGTTTTCTTGAATGCACAACAATACACACTCTTTCCCTCTCTTATGTCTATAGAGTACAGTGTTCATAGGAATGAAGCCTGAGTGAAAATAATGTCAGCTACCAATTCTTTCTCGCTCTCTCATTCCCTCCCCCTCTCCCTCACCCCATATATTCTCTCTCTCTCTTTCTATCCACCCACCCACAGAGTCCAAAAGATAAAAATCTATTCTTTTATTCCCAGGGGAATGACACAATGATGATTGCTCTTGTATATTTCATTGACTGTGACCTTGGACAAGTCACACACACTCAGGACCTGGACAGATTGCCAAAATAATCCATCTTGAGTCCACTTTAACTACCCTGGCTCAGTGCTAGGGAATCATGGGAACTGAAGTTTATTACAGCACCAGAGCTCTCTGACAGAGCAGGCTCAATGTCTCAGAAAAAACTACGGTTCCCATGATTTCCTAGTATTGAGCCAGGGCAGTTAAAGTCGACTCAATTTACACTATTTCTAGCAGTCTGCAAAGGCCCTCAGGGGCAGAATGGTAAACCTCCTTTGAACAAATCTTACCAAGAAACCCTTGATAGGGTTGCCATAAATCTGAAATGACTTGAAGGCACAAAACAACAAGTCCACAATGAAGATGCCCAGATGTTGTTAGTGGAGGCCAGTGGCTCCAGTATCAGCGGGACAGTGAATCCATTCTGGGTTTTAATCCAAACTTCAAAAGGAACTATCTAAGGCAGGGGTAGGCAACCTTTCCCCTTTAAGAGCCGAGGGACTTCAGCTCCCAGAATCCCAGGAGCTATTGGCCAATATGGGACTATTGGCCAACATGGCTGAGGCTTCTGGGAGCTGAAGTCCCTTGGCCCTTAAAGGGGAAAGGTTGCTTACCCCTGATCTAAGGTATGGGTCCTCTAAGATAGGGTTCAGTACCTTGGATAGCTCCTCTAAGCTCTTTACATGAGAACAGAATGGATTGATTGATGTGAGAGCCACCATCTGTTCTGGCTGCTGGACATTTATGAACCTGCTGTACTCTATTAGACCAAACAATGTGCAAGATTAGTGAGCTATGGCCCTTCTGTGTCTAAGTGTAAGCCTGGACATCCACCTAGCTTTCAATGAAGTCTACCCTGAGGTACACATGTATGTATAGGGTTGGAACCAGAGTCTGTTAGCTGACAACAATTGATGGAATCCTACAAGTGATATACACTAGTGTATCCAGGATTGAGCATAGTGTGCTAAGCAAGGTAGCTAAGAGCTACATGGGAAAGTGGTCTAACTTATAGAACAACAATTATGATACCCTATATACTCTTAGAGATGTCATACAAAGAGGCTTCAACTGTCTCCTTATGTGACATTCCACACCAGTATTGAATGCACTGTTATATTTAACTAGTGGCAGGGAGAAGGTGAGAGTGTTCAAGTAGCATCAAGCTACAGCTGTGTAGGTGGGAGAAATGAACAGTTCTTGCTGTCTCATACCTCCAAAAAGTGCTAGAGTACCTAGTGAACTTGCTAGAGATCCAAAAGGGTGGCAGCTGTTCCTTGTTCCATGATCCACAACTGCAGCCAAATGCTGCCTCACTACCCCAGTCCAATCAAACTGTTATTCCCAGGAAGTACAGAGTAATTACACTATTTTTTGTCAGGTGCTAGTGGATCTTAGCCAATGTGAGCTAGTAATTTTCACTTTGCCTCATTTATTTTCATTTTAAATTCCTATGTATGTATGAAATAAAAATGAGCCAGTGTGGTATAGGCTGAGTACTGGACAATGGCTCAGGTGTAGTAGTTTGAGTGTTGGACTATGAATCTAGCAAACCAGGGTTTTAATCCCTGCTCAGCTGTGCAAACCCATCATGTGACTTTGGGTAAGTCATACTCCTTAAGCTTAAGAGGAAGGCAATGGAAAAACTCTTCTGAATAAATCTTGCCAAGAAGACTTGCATAGAAAGAAAATGAGAGTAAGCATATGAGAGAGCACACAGAGGATGAGCATGCATGCACCCATATACCCCATAAAGGAAGAGTATCTACCTTTGAGTGTTTTTATGCTTGTTTCTATCAACACATATGGGAGTGTCATGTATGGCTTCCCATAACCTTTAAGACAATACTACATACACCAAATATATCATTACAAGATATTGGAGATTCTGCCCATCCTACATAGTCTCTATGAGACTCCTTGAGCTCCCATTTGAACTCTAAAGTCCCACAGCAATCATGACAACAGTGTTTATGTGCTATTGTAATGCTGGTTTGATAAGCCTAAGTGCTTTTTAATGCATAACATTACAGCTTGTGTACCTTATTCTATCCCTTACAGAATGGCTGTCTGGAGGGATGTAATTCCAGTTTCTTGCTTCTGCACACCATTATTTATAAGACACGGTAGCATTCCTATGCTGACGATGGTTAGAGCCACTATCAAGCTATATTTAGTTGCAGTAATTTGGCAAGTGTCACACTCGCAGAGTATAACACCCTCTTCATTATGTACAGGACTGGATACTAGTGCTGTCTTGATTTCTATTGAACAAGAGCAGGCTTGTTTAGAGGACTGGAGGGCTTTTTTGGCTCTCAGCATGGACTGAATTACCACTAGTTCTGAGAATTGGAACTGATTTTCTGGTTACTTCGGCTCAATTTTGGAGATAATATTTTGTTCTTATAGGTTGGACCCTCCAAAACAGCATTCTGTGGCAACCCACATCTCCCAGGGACAGTTTTCAGTTGGAAATTTAGAGTTTTTCCAGTTTTTTTTTTTAAAGGGGAGGTTGGAATATTGGAGGGTAGGAGTGGTACATGGCCAGCACAAAACTATGCATGTGTGTTCCACACAATTCCTATCCACATGATAGAGAATTCATTTGTTCCTAGGGAGGATTCTTGAGCACGCTCAGGGGTGGGAGTCTGGCCTGCTCAGTTTCAACAGGTAGAAGGGGTAGCTGGTGTAGCAAATATGCTACAAGTCCCACCCACCTATCCTACAAAACCACATTCTCAACATCTTCCCTTGGCTGCACTTAGTTATATCTCCCCCTGATTTTTTTCATTCAAAAAACTTCTTACGTGTTTAAGCTCCCAGAGGGATATGGCTGGTTGGTCCTAAAAAGAGGATGAAAAGCAGGCATAGATGGATCTTTACTTTCCATGATGTTATGTTCCAAGGCAGAGGTGGGCAATTATGGAAGTTTCAAGGGGTTGCAACTGCTACAGTGGCAATTAACCCTGAAAATCTTGAAAGTTGTATTTCTCCTTTTGTGAAAAGTGTTTTTGGGGCTAAAGCAAGGCACTGAGAGCATGTGACTTGCCCAATGTCACCCAGTGGGTTTGATGGCCAAGTGAGAATTGAACCTTGGTCTCCAGAGTCATAGGACGTTATCACACGGGGCCTAAAGCAGAAAGAATCTTCACCCAATCCCATTCCATTGCGGTTCTTTTGCCTGTGTGTTCACACGACGTCGCACGCAACCCCGTCCCAACCCCATCCCAATGCTGCATCATCCCCGTTCTTTTGAATGCTGGTTTCTTGGGGAATTGCAAGTGCGCGACCGGAATGATACCGCAATGATGCTGCTTTCGCCGTATGTCTGATCACGAGATACGTATCGTGGAGCCCAGGCCCTGCGCAGGCTTCGGAAGGGGTGTGTGTCCCTTCCCAACCCAAGCGGAGAAAGAGAGCCGCTCGGAAGGGGTGTGTGTCCCTTCCCAACCCAAGCCGAGAAAGAGAGCCACTCGGAAGGGGTGTGTGTCCCTTCCCAACCCAAGCGGAGAAAGAGAGCCGCTCGGAAGGGGTGTGTGTCCCTTCCCAACCCAAGCGGAGAAAGAGAGCCACTCGGAAGGGGTGTGTGTCCCTTCCCAACCCAAGCCGAGAAAGAGAGCTGCTCTGAGGACGTCTGTTCAGAGCGGCTCTCTCTTGGGAAGGGGTGTGCGTGCGTGTGTGACAGCCGGCTGTCACACACACACACACACACACACACACCTTCCCAAGCCTGGAAGCCTGGTTGCTTTCCTTGGGACGAGGCCGGGCTCAGACCCCGGCCTCATCCCAAGGAAAGCAACCAGGCTTCCCTTGGGACGAGCCAGGGTCGGAGGAGCCCTCCGAGCCCGGCCTCATCCCAAGGAAAGCAACCAGACTTCCAGGCTTGGAAAGGGGTGTGTGTGTGTGACAGCCGCGGCAAGTGACAGCTGCGGCTGTCCTGTTTCTGTGCATGTGCAAGAACATCCTTGCTGGGTTGTGGAAGGGATCTTTCCACTTGTGTGTGAATGGCAGATACGGTTCCCGGGAGCGTATCTATCGCGGTTTCGTCAATTGCGCAATGATGTTAGTTGCGTCTGATAGCCATTTCCGTCTTGTGGGGTCTATACCGGTATAGTTCTGGATTGATTCCATACTGCTTTCTTGCTGCTTTGAGACCTGCGTGTGATAACATCCATAGTGTAACACTCAAACTGCTATGTGGTGGGAGGCCTGAAAACTTGGAATTATGGTCTGCATGATTCCCACTCTTATTCTAATGCAACAGTCACTAACTTTTGAATTTTTATTCCAGCATGAAAATATTTTCTCTTAGCAGGCTAATTTCTTATGATGAACCTTCCAAATTAATTTCCCATCACTCTTGTCTTTCAAATTAATGAAGTTCGGTGGCGCAGTGGTTAAATGCCTGTCCTGCAGCCACTCACTCATAAACCACAAGGTTGTGAGTTCAATACTAGTCAGGGCTCAGGCTTGACTCAGGCCTGCATCCTTCCAAGGTGACTAAAATGAGTACCCAGCTGTTAGGGGGCAATGAGCTTACAGTTGTAAACCACTTAGACACTCCATAGCGCAGTATGAAGTGATATATAAAATCATTTTAAAATTGGTTTCTCCCCACAAGATGCTCTCCTCTTTTTCATCCCTGCCTGCTCCAGAGTCTCCATTGTTTTAATTGATTTAATTTGTTGTCTGTCTTTGTTTAAATTTGTTTTGTTTTAAACTGGTTTTAACAAAGACTGTATTTAATATATTTTTAATAGGGGGGTATTATTGTCAATTGTTGGGGTTTGTATTTGTTTTAGCTGTAAGCCACCTTGATTGCTATGGTAAAAGGCGGGGGTAGAAATAATAATAATAATAATAATAATAATAATAATAATAATAATAATAATATAAATGAAGGTGCTTTTGCTTTGCTTTACTTCTCCCAAAGATAATTTCTGTAGCCTGAAGGAAAGACCCCACCCCAATTTCCCCAATCTCATTCATTTATGTCAGCTTGCTTTCAGTCTTTTTAGGGCTCCCCCACCCCCTGCATATGTTTGCAAAGGAGCTCTCAAGATGAGGGGAGGGGGAAGAAAGATGCATGTTCATGGAAAGCCCTAGATATTGCAACAGAAGCTGGACAAAACATCAGACCAATCCTCCACTGAAATCATCTCTCCTCCACTATAGAGGAGAGACTCAAAACTAGAGATGTCAATATTGACTATGTTTGTCTCTTTGTAGTAAGTGGGACAATGTAAATAACATTCTTCTTATTGTGATGTGTGGTGAGAGTCCCTCCCCCATAGATTTTGTGCATTTTTGAAAACATTATTTTTTGCATTTCCTTAGAATGTGTAAAATTGAAAAACACATTCATTGTTGACTTGTTGCATAGACTAGCACAAATAGTAGCATTTGATGAGTTGTTTATGTCTGTGTAAACAATGAAAAGGATCCTGTAGCCTCCTCTGAGACTGTGAGAAAGAAGTTTGTAGCATTAGTTTTCACAGACTGTGTGTATTTCATCATTGTGAGAAATACTCATTGTGTCTTTTTGTGCTTGCTGTGTGCATATGCACAGGGAAGAGGCACTAGTGGTTCACAGAAAACATGAAGGGGGGACAAAATGTTCAGGCATTGTGCTGGAGGGGAGTTCTTGTGAAGAAGCTGGTGAATCCTGACAGGATCTCTGACCAGACTGAGGAGGCCTGTCTTAACCAAAATCATAGCAGTGACAAGATTATTTAATCTCCCAATTTAAGACAAAACAAAATGCACATCTGATTAAAGGGCAGCTGTTCCATCAGTGAGCCATCCATCCAGTCTGCCTCCACTCTTAATTCATATCCATAACGAACAACACATGTACCTATATGATCAAATTTGGCTTAAAGTGGTTGGGGCCCTGCAGCAGTTCCAAAAACAGTACCTTATTTGTATGCATGTATGAGCTAAGTAGTGCCATGGAAATTAAATAAGCAAATAAATATAACCAGCTCTCCATATCCATAGATTCTGCATCCACAGATTCTACCATCCATGGCTTGAAAATTATCTCCCCACACACAATAAATTCAAATGCAAACCTTGATTTTGCCATTTTTAAAAACAAGGCTTGCCACTTTACTATACCACTGTATATAATGGGACTTGAGCATCCATGGATTTTGGTATCCATGGGGAGTCCTGGAACCAAATCCCAGTGGATAACAAGGGTCCACTGTATTGAACAAAATGCAAAGTGCAATAGGTAGAAGCACATAAACTTTCTGATGTTAAACTTTGTTCACCTGTACAGTTTCAGACCAGCAGCCTAATCCAATTCATTTGCATTAATTTATGGAGGTAATTCACAAAATGTTAATAATAGAAACATGGGGAGTAGGTGGGGAAGTGCCACAAGCATGCTGCATTGTTCCCCTTTAGGACAGGGCTCCTAGCCAGTGAGAAGCCTGAAGCAATTGCACAAATTAGTTCATCCCTGCAGACTGTATGGTAGTCTAGCACTGTCTGTGGGAGAAGGTAGTGATAGATGTTTCAACATGATTCCTACCCCTTTATGTTCACTTCAGCATCCTAACATGAGTGAGAGCTTCAAACTTCTTGTTTAGGGCCTTGCAAATATTTTAAGAGATCATTTTTTGGTCAAAAAGAATGAGAACTATTGAAAAATCTAGGGGCAGTAATGGGTTAGATGTGATCTACTGGACTGAAGATTGATCCAAGTGGGATATCTTTGTTCCTGGCTGAAGGGACAGATGAACTCAAGAATTATACTTCCTTTGAACAACCAGGTTCACAGATTAGTAGTGTTCCTGGATTTGGTTTCATATCTGTTAGACCTGTGGTGGTAGTCTCAGAAGTGTCTCTACCCAACTTTGGCTTAGTGGGCTAGTTCTGCCTGTTCCTAAAGGCAATGGTAACATACTCCTCAGTTACATCAAAACTAGATTCATGCAATTCCCTTCATGTGGGACCAACTTTAAAGAGTCTTCCAAAGCTATAGCTGGTCTAGAGTGCAAGATCAAGGATTAGGAGACATGTGACCTTGTCTATTACTACATTTGTTATTAATTTTCTTCCAGTCCCAGTTCAAAGTGTTGGTGATAGTCCCAAAAGTCCCAGATGTCTTGAGTAAAGGATCCCTGATTGCCTCCTTCAGCTTTCTTAACTCAGAAGGTAGGAGCTTTCTGTGGTTTCCATGGAGTGGAGACACTGTGATAACACATGGATTGGATTGGAGTGGAGTGGAGTGGAGACACTGTGACAACTTCTTGGTAACTGCACTGAGCTTGTGGCAGCTTGTTAAATGGAGGCTGCTCCCCACTCTGGATATAATAATAATAATAATAATAATAATAATAATAATAATAATTTGTATACCGCCCTGTGGCGAACCAATCCGGGCGGTTGACAACAATAAAATATGACAAGATTAAAATATAACATTAAACATTATAATCCCTCACCCCCTTAAGAAAGTATTAAACTATATAACAAATTAAAAGCACAATATAAGAACATAAAACCATAATTAAAATCACCTAAAAACCCTGATGTCCCTCTGGAGATCCTCAACCATCACTAAAGATGGGGCCACGGGAGGAATGAGGGGATCAGGAAGCCTGGGCCGGGATGGTTAATCTGGAAAGGCCTGCCGGAAGAGATCCGTCTTGACAGCTTTTTTAAAGCTGTCTAATGATGTCAACTGACGGATCTCATCCGGCAGGTCATTCCAGAGTTTGGGGGCGACAGCAGAGAATGCCCTCTGGGAGGTCGCTGCAAGCCTAGATTTTAAAGGCTGCAGTAAGTTCCTCCCAGAGGACCGGAGAGCACAGGGAGGATTGTACGGGAGGAGGCGGTCCCTGATATAGCTTGGACCCAAGCCATTTAGGGCTTTAAAGGTAATAACCAACACCTTGCACTGGGCCCGGAAGCTGATAGGCAGCCAGTGGAGGGACCTCAGAACCGGAGTAATGTGGTCCCTCCTAGATGTACCAGAAACAAGCCTGGCTGCCATATTTTGTACCAACTGAAGCTTCCGAACCAAGCACAAGGGTAGCCCCAAGTAGAGCGCATTACAGAAGTCCAGGCGTGAGGTTACCAGTGCGTGCACAACAGTTTCGAGATCCCTTACTTCCAGAAAAGGGCGCAGCTGGCGTATCAGCCGAAGCTGATAGCAGGCACTCCTGACCGTCGCATTTACCTGATTTGTCATCAGGAGCGACGAGTCAAGGAGTACCCCCAGACTGCGAACACAGTCACTGGAGGAGAGTGTGACCCCATCCAGGACTGGAGGTTGCAACCCAATTCTTGGTTTCGGGGCCGCTACCGTGAGCACCTCCGTCTTGTCTGGATTCAGTTTCAATCTGTTTTTCCTCATCCAGCCCATTACCGCCTGAAGACATTCATTGAGAGAAGAGATGCCATTGGAATTCGAGGCCGACGAACGAGACATGGAGAAATAGATTTGGGTGTCATCAGTGTACTGATAACACCCAGCACCATAACTCCGTATTATCTCACCCAGCGGCTTCATATAGATGTTAAATAACATCGGGGACAAAATAGCCCCCTGAGGAACCCCACAAGTGAGTTCCCTCTTACTGGAGCTACAGTCCCCAAGCAGCACCCTCTGGGACCGACCCGAGAGGAAGGACTGGAACCACTGCAAAGCAGTGCCCCCGATACCTAACCCCCTCAGGCGGTCCAAGAGGATGCCGTGATCTATAGTATCGAAAGCCGCTGAGAGGTCTAGGAGCACCAACAGGGTCACACTACCCCTGTCGATGCTCAGACACAGATCGTCGGTCAAGGCAACCATGGCAGTCTCAACCCCAAAGCCTGTCCTAAAGCCGGTTTGAAATGGGTCTAGATAATCGGCTTCATCCAAGACTGCCTGGAGCTGAAGAGCAACCGCCCTCTCGATCACCTTGCTCAAAAATGGCAGCAATGAAACAGGCCTGTAGTTCTTCATATCCAGGGGGTCCAGGGAAGGCTTTTTTAGGAGCGACCTAACCGCCGCTTCCTTTAAACACGATGGAACATGTCCTTCCCTGAAGGATGCATTGACGATATCCGTGAGGAATCTCATCAATGCATCCCCCCCCTGGACGGCCAGCCATGATGGGCAAGGGTCGATAGGGCAAGTCGTCTTCCTCACCTTACCAAGCAGCTTGTCCACGTCCTCGGTACTCACAGATTGGAACTGATCCAGTAGAACTACATCGGCGGAGTTGATGGACACCTCGCCTGTAGACTCTGAACTAATGGTGGCGTCTAAGTCGGCTCTGATTTGAGAGATTTTATCTGCAAAGAAGTTGTTAAATGCGTCACAGCAGGCCGTCGTCGGGTTAAGCAAGGGATTTGGCGCAGGGGACACCTGCGTCATCTCCCTCACCACCCTAAACAGTTCTGCTGGACGGGACTCTGCAGACGCAATACGTGCAGAGGAGAAAGCTCTCTTCGCTGCACGTATTGCCTCCCGATAGGAACGAAGAAAGTTCCTATGGCGAGTTCTGTCAGATAAGAGATGAGTCTTCCGCCACCTGCCCTCTAGCCGTTGTCCAAACCGCTTCATCCTCCTCAGCTCTGGTGTATACCAAGGCCTCTGATTAGAAGCGGGATGGCAAGGGCGCTTGGGAGCGATCGCGTCGATAGCCCTGGTGAGATCGGTGTTCCAGGTATTTACCAGAGCATCGACAGGGTCCCTGGCATTCCCAACCATTAAACCCTCTAAGGCTTTCTGGAATCCAATTGGCTCCATCAGCCTTCGAGGGCGGACCATTCGAATGGGTCCACCACCCCCGGAGGAGCA
Organism: Phrynosoma blainvillii; assembly: GCA_026167975.1. NCBI lineage: Eukaryota > Metazoa > Chordata > Lepidosauria > Squamata > Phrynosomatidae > Phrynosoma > Phrynosoma blainvillii. Next base: position 63,919,836 of record JANUYF010000003.1, on the reverse strand, counting down.
GAAATTGGCCCTGAGTTCTGTCTTGACCAGGAAATGATCCGTCCATGACAATGTGGAGGTGCTTACCACCTCCGCCCACGGATATGCCTGTTCGGTACAGAAGACCGCATCGAGTGTATGACCTGCACGATGTGTGGGCCCGTTGACCAATTGGGATAGGCCCATGTTTGTCATGGTCTCCATGAACTCCCGAGCCGCACCTGTTAAACTGGTCTCGAGCGGAATGTTGAAGTCCCCCAAAACTAAAAGTCTGGGGGTCTCCAACACCAGCTCAGAGACCAGCTGCGTCAGCTCGGTCAGGGAGTCTGCCAGACAACGGGGTGGTCGGTAGACTAGCAAAATCCCCAAACTATCCCTGGTCCTCAGGCTTAGGTACATACACTCGAAGTGGACTGTGTTCCGGACAGATATCCTGGTCAAGGTCAAGGTGTTCTTATGAACCAGAGCCACTTCGCCCCCCCCCGCCCACTTCCCCTCACCTGCTCACTGACAGAGTACCCGGCTGGGAGGGCCTGCGTCTATATAGCAGCACTATCCTCCCTCAGCCAGGTCTCTGTGAAGCAAGCCAGGTCAGCATCCTCATCCAGGAGCAGGTCCTGGATGATATGGGTTTTATTTTTCACCGACCTAGCATTGCAGAGGAGCAAGGTGAGGTTCTGTGGAATGGTTGGTCTGCTCTCCAAGCCATTCTGGGAAACAGGGGGAACTGAAGGCGGGATAGCTTTCAAACAGCGATCCCATCTTCTTTTGTAACATCTGTTCCCTCTGTTACAACCATACCTCCCATTCCCCAACACAACTCCAATAGCCGCCCCCGTCCCATTCCCGGCCTCAGGTGCGATGATAGGATTTAAAGCCACTGACAAGATGGGGTAATTGGGATGTAGGATAAACCGAGTCCTTTAACCCCATCTCAGATGACAAGGAACTTTATGGCTGATGGTATAATCCTATTTATCCAACCCACAACCTCCTAGGTCTTACAATAATACAATCAGACCTCCGATTTCCCCTTAAAATTATACTCTGAGGGAAATACAGGGGGAAGAACAGATGTGCACCCTAATCCAGAGCCAAGGATGCTGCTGTGTTGGGGAAATAGACTTGGGCCTGCTGAGCACCGCCCACTTCCCCACTGAGGAGATGGTGCCTAGGCAGGGTTTTTATGCCCTGCCTGAGTCCTCTGCAGCCTCGGGCTCAGGTGCCGCTGGTAAGCACCAGTGGGAGGGGGGAGGGATGTCTCCAGGCCAGGCCCCCCTGTCCTCCAAACGTCCTCCGCTGCCTTCCTGCTGAGGAGATGGTGCCTAGGCAGGGTTTTTATGCCCTGCCTGAGTCCTCTGCAGCCTTGGGCTCAGGTGCCGCTGGTAAGCACCAGTGGGAGGGGGGAGGGATATCATTTGCCAATTGATGAAGACATATTCAGGAAGCTTTTTATTTTGTTAAAAGTTGGGGTTTTATCAATGATCTCTATGAATTTTTGATTTAAAAGTGTGAGCTGTTCTGAGTGATATATGACACAAGAAAGGCAGAACAGATATCATTTGAAAAAACACAATTACAAGTAAGCAACCTGTGGTTCGATACTGTGGTGGGGAAACTGTGACCTATGGGTCATATGCAGTCTCAGTCCCCCATTTGGAGTCCCCAAGCCCCCAGGACAAGACTCCAAATGGCCAAAAACAGCTGAAAAATGTTGCTTCCAGTTTGCAGAATAAATGAAGACAGGATTGTTCCAGAGAAATTCATGGAATTTGACAGAAGAAATCTTGATACAGGAGGAATAAGAATGGAAACTGACAGGCTTAGAGACACGAGTGGCTGCTGATGGGACAGGATTTGCCCTTTACTATAATTTAAATGGAATAACTTGCTTTGTCTGGACTCCTCTACAGGCATATAATGGAGACATGGGGCTAGAAGCAGGCCAGCCCACTCACAGCACTCCCATCTTCCATGTCCCTGATGTTCCATGTTTTGTGACAAGATGTAAGGAAAGGGGCTGCTCTTCATCTTCCCTTGAACACTGGGCATATTCAAGTGCATGTTTGGTGAGGTATTTTGAATTCTCTCCAGAGACCATTAATCCTAATTCTCTAACTCAACAAACTACAAACCCCAGGATTCCATAGCATGTAGTCATGGAAATCAAAGTGATAGGAAAGTGTTGGAACTGTGTAGTGTGGAAGGAACCCTATTTTAAGAGCACTTTGCAGGTGTTGTGACAGGATTGTTTGAAGGCCTTTGCTATGCTCTTATCAATCCTAAGAGCCCCCCCAACCCCCCCAAAAAAACTAACAAGGACTGCAACATATAGTTCAAGTGATTCTTTAAACATTGCAATATGCAATGACAATGAATTGCCTTTTGAACACTGTGGGTGTCAAGGACAGGGAGGATGGAGGTGTTGTGGATGGGATGAGAAATGGTTACTTGCTACATGAAGGGATGGGAATCTTGTGGCCTTCTAGATATTAGACTGCAAGTCCCAGCAGCCCCAGACAGAAAAAAACAATAGTGCTATTGCCATTGCTGTTCTGGAATGCATCTGGAGAGCCCCAGGATCCCCACCCAATATTTTACCAACTTTATAGTACCTTTGTTTCCACTTGTGTTAGTTCTGAAAGGTAATCTCACTTGTACACTTGTTACAAAATAAGCTACAGACAATAACTCAGCTTATGGCTTCTTCCATGTGAATACATAGGAAAGTCATGGTTTGATCAGAGTGAGCTCTGTCACCCTAAAATTTGTAGAATGAAACTCATCCCTTCAGTCATGACTCATCACTGCTTTGACATACTTAGAAAGTTCAGCAAACCTGCTTTATCAGGAGTCCAGGCTCCAGATGTTCAATGAACCATCAATAGAGCCACCACTCAGTACAAAGCTGGCATTTGAGGAAATATTAGGAGTAGGGCTCCTGTATGTCTGTGTACTCTCATCTCTTCAGCCTCTTAGCTGTCATGTGTGCTGCCTAAATACCAGCCTAGAGCATGGGTCTTGCCTCCTCAATGATGGGTGATGGATTGGAAGTGATTCCTTTAATGGCTGAACCATAGCAGCTGGGAGCTTCCATGGCCGTGAGATGGTGAATCTTCTGTAGGCTTTAGGCCAGATTTGAAAGGGGCTTTCTAGAGTGCTGGACCTATTGGGGGGAGGGGGGGGATAGGTTGCAGTACCTTGGATAGCTCCCTACTTTTAAAACTTAAGTCTAGGGTGGATTCACTGGCCCACTGATGTGGATGAGCAAAACAATGAAAATAACACAAATAAATAAAGTACTGATACCCTGGAAGCCACATGGTTACCTCTACTTGCTAGGGGGTCATTGTTCTGTGGGGAAAAAAATGGTTGCATCCACATTCCACACCAGATTTCCTTTCAAACTACACAATTATTGCACTATGATTCCACTTTAATTTCCATTGCAACATTCTATGGAGTCCTGGGATCTGTAGTCCAGTGATGCGCTAGAGTTTTCAGACTGACAATTCTAAATGCCCCTCACTAAACTACAAATTCTATGATCCCACAAGATGGAATCATGGCAGCTCAGGTGGAATTGTAGTGCCATAACTCTGTAGTGTGAAAGGGGCCCAGACCAAAGGAAGAGCTTGTGGTGGTGGTGTGCCTTCAAGTTATTTCTGACTTATGGTGACCCAAAGGTGAACCTATCACGGGGTTTTCTGGGCAGGTTTCTTCATAGGGGTTTTGCCACTGCTATACTCTGAGGGTGAGAGTGTGTGACTTCCCCAAGGTCACTAGTGGGTTTCCATGGCCAAGTTGGGATTTGAGCCCTGGTCTCACAGTGTCCTAAGTCAATGCTCAAACAATTACACCATGCTGGATTTGTACAGAAGAGCTACTTCATCAATTATACCTCAGTAACACTATGCTTCTTGTTACAGGAACAAGCCACCTGGTACTTGACTCAGAAAAAAAAAATACTGCTGTTTCCAACCCCTTCTGTTGGAGGAGACACAACAGTGTTATGGTGCCATCTTGTGGTTTCATCAAGAAGGGGCATTTGCAATGCAGTTTGGCAGCAAGCAGACAGTTTTAAGGACTGTTTCCTGTTTGATGGAACTGGTGACAGGCTGCTACATCCTATGGCATGTCTGCTTCATACAGGGCACATTTATTTTCCTCTGAGTGATGATGACAAGAAATTGGAAGTGACAAAAAGCATGAATAAATCTGTCTGGGAATGTTAATTATAGTGAGATTTGCTTGTAATGTTTTTGCAAAGATGAACTTGATAGCCTGCTGTGACATTATTACATGGCAAACATGTTGACATTTTTCTGCTTTAATATTTGTTGTGCCCACAGATTATGATTGATGCATATTTCAATAGAGAGACTGGATGCATATACTGTGGATTTCCTCCATTATGCTATTCTTTCTGTGCTTGTTTCCAGTAGTGAATTCATCATGGGGTGGTTAAAAAGAGGTTGCGCCACTTTAATTCACTCAGTCCTTTACAGCTGTAGCTTTTTATTTGATGAGAAGCATACAAGATTATATACAGCCGTCCCTCCCAATTCGAGGCTTTGGCACTCGCAGTTTTGATCATTTGCAAGGCCAAGGCCCCCACTCTTCCCTGATGCCCCAGTTCAATTGGGCCAGCTATGAGGCAGGAGGGAAGAGTCTGAGGCATGCGCTGGTGCACTTGCCTTAAACTCTTCCCTCCTGCCCCATAGCTAGCTCAATGGCACCAGCTATGAGGCAGGAGACCCTCTCATCCATACGGTTGCCTTGAGTCAAGATTGACTCGAGGGCATTAACAATACAAAATACACACGATATGTTTTCTGTGGGCTGAGCTATGAAATCCACTTCTCCAGCTGCACAAGATCATTGGGATGCTAGTTTCTTGCCCTGCCATAAGGCACAGATTTCTTTTTGCATACTATTGTACGAATGACAGGTCCCATGTATCTGGACATGGAAAGGCAAGGTAAGCTTTGGTCTAGGGAATGATAAACATGGTGACCTCCAGATGCCCTTGGACTGCAACTCCCAGCCTTTTTCATCATCCCGACACCTTGCACATCCAGAAATGTACCAGTAAATTCTGATCTACCTTTTCTCCTCTGCCCAAATTATGGGTAGTTTTGGGTAGACCAACCCTTTTCAAATTACAAGTGTCTTTTAAAACATCAAGCAATGGGAATTGTGTCTCCTATAGTATTTTTTACATGTTTGAACTACATCTCCCCAAAGCCCCCAGCCTAAACATATTGTTTAGGGGACTCTGGGAGTTGTAGTTTTAGAGCCAAGGTCTGGTACAAACAAAAGAAGCTTCAGGAATTATTGGAGAACTAGGTAGTTTCTCTCCCACATCCCACTGATTCAGTCACTCACTCACTCTCTGAAGCATACTACTTTTGATAAGAGGATCTTACCTCTTTATTAAAACACTAAGTGAAAGGCACATGGTGACATTTGATTCAATCCAGCATCAAGGATAAGATCCTATATGCAACATCAGTCTGCGTGTGCATCAGTCTCTGCAATATGAGTCATTATGGAAAAATCCATGGCAATATGAAATGACCCAAGCTGCTCCATCACTTCCAGTTTATGCTAAGACATAATCTATTGGATGTGGATATGAAAGATCCAGGTTCAAGCCATTCCTAAGCCATGAAACCCACTGGGTGACCTCGGGCTGATCACTCTGAAGAGTCTAGCCAACTGTATAGGACTGTTGTGAGGATGAAGAGAAGGTGGGAGGGGAGCGTTGTATGCCACTTTGACCATGTGAGAGGAAAGGTGGGATATAAATCTAATATGTATACAGATATAAATACAATAACAATCTTTTACATTTCTTTATGGTCTTGGCTGTTTGTGACTCCCAAGCATCAAAACCATTGGTGGGGAAAATACAGAACTTTTGTGGTCCCTGAAGGCCTGAACTAGTATCCCATGGCCTCTCTCACCAGGACGATTGGATTCTTTGTTAGCATCATGGGAGATGTTAACAGCACTTTAATGGCATAAAAAGGATTAATTTGTATTTAGTGCACCCTGCTAGGTAGATTTGCTTTAGCTTGGCAGTTCAAGGATAAGAAGCAACTGAAGGCTGAAGAACAAACTTTGCTTTAAGCAACCTGCTTGTATGTCATACCTGCATACAATATAAATTTTGAGGCCTCACTCCAGAGTGGGGATAGACTGCAACTCAGACACCTCCCGCCACACAACTAGTTTGTCAGCCATGATATAATCTAGGTTGAATTAGTTGTTTAGGGGCCCAGTTCTATCACTTGTTGCAAGGGAACTGCTTCATACTATCACCTAAAAGACTATGACATTTTCTCTCTTGTAGACTTCCTGCTGCATCATTTACTACAAATAAAGCTTATTTTACAACAGTGGTGTCTGTCAGTGTTTAGTATCCAAAGAAGTTTTGGGAAGGCCTGGGATTACAGCCAGTTCCAGCTCACAACACCACAAGCTGAAAAATATCATTTTCTTCAGCTGTACATTGGCCAAAATGGTGACCAGAAGTTGTGTTGTGCAATTTATAGACACCATTTTGGCTGATACTTAATGCTTGTGTTCAATTTGTAACTGAAAGGTTAATGGGATGTATAATGGAATGGGCAACCAAATATGCAACCAGACTCACATCCAGGTGCAACTCTACTTCCATAAATTTGGACCAAATGTGGACATTCCACATCAGATAAAAACGTTCAACTTTTTCCAAAATAGGATATCAATTGGTTTCTGGCCAAAATCACATTTGTTTCCATAAAGACTATGTGTAACATAGTTGTTTTGCCTTTGGCAACACAAGTAAAGGACAATAATATCAGCCTGTATTGTCTGTTTCATTGTTAATTATTCCTAGTCAGCAGTGCCTTCTTAAATGGTTCATTTCAGGGAAATAGGCACTGCTGACACTAATATGGGGAGACACTTAGGCATGGAAGCTGCAGTGGAACAACCTGCCCCAACTAAAAGCAGAGTATCCAATGTAAGTACTCTCTTGGGTTGCACCTGATGTTCTGGTCTCACTGTTATGGGATGGACACTCTACTGTTCATTGGCCAACCTTGTTGATGTCTGGAGTTGGACTTGAAATCAGTCCCTGTGTAAGAAGATGAACAGATGCAAATCAGGCATGAGTAACTGATGCAACCTGTGTGAGACATTGCAATCTCCTTGGACTCTCATTTGATGCACATAAATAGCACAGCTATTTTTTTAAACGGGCAATCACTTCTGGAGGTGGTAGATATGAACCTGATTATTATTGATCCAAGAAGGGTTATTAGTGGTGGTTACATTATAAAGCATCATCATCCAGTTAGAGTCTATATCTGGTTTTCATTTCTTGATAAATAAAGATATCCTCCCATAAAGATATGCACTCGTAACCCATATCCATCCAGATATCCATCTGTCTGTCTGTTTAATTTTTGTGATGAATGAAGACAATAGGTTCAGGATCCACCAACTGCCAGATGAAATTACCTATCTCAGGAAGTATGTTTGAAGCATCATGAAACATCAGAAAATATTTTTGATCTATTGTTGTCTATATAGATAGATGTAGAAACAGGTGATATAGATAGATATCTAGATCTATCTATTTATCTATCTAGTCTATATTTATATCTATATTTATATCTAGTGAATATGTGTGTGTGTGTATAGATCACTAGCAGAAGTGTCCATGCTGGCTGACATTCTGGGCATTGTAATCCAAAAGTAACAAAAAGTTTCACAAAGCAACAACCCCAAACTTACTAGAACAGATGCTTTGCAATGCTTGTGAGGGAGCTGCCATTTTCTGTCCCTGCACACTGGCCATCTTCTCAGGGGGTTGCATACTTTTTGTGGGCTTTAGGAGGGTCCAGCCAATGAAGTGGCTGACCAGCATGGTGGAAGATAGGTCCTCCTTCCAAGCAGGAGTGAATTTGAAGGCATCACTCAGGTCCAGCTGGGGGGGCACTAAAGCACCCCCTTGCCACTTCTTTGCCAGTTTAGCTCTTCCTGCCTCTTCTGCCACACAATCAAGTTTAATTGTTGACTAATTATTGCAATTATGGTAATGGTTGAAATCTGTTTGCTCCTTGATCTATTACTCTGATACCACAATTTTAGCAATGTGGCATGGGGTCTGATCCAGTTTTTTGGGGGGGGGCAGTAATGGGCCTTCTTTATCCCTCCTTTATGGGGATCCTTTCTTGGCAGAAGGGACCTTGGCAGTAAACAAACAGGTTCAGGCCCAGCTTGGGAGATGGTGGACATGTTTTATTCCTAGGAAACAGGGAACCATATAGTGGCTGAGCATCTATGTGGATTTCATGGATGTCACTCCATGTTGATTCTTGGCAGATGGGCTCGGGAGATGCAGTTATCAGATGACAGAATTAACTGATCCCTCAATGAAGGCCTCATGCCAGGCCAACACTATAGTGATGTGAATAACTGGCAAGTTAAAGTGGTCTTGTTGACTAAACCAGTACCAGCCAACTCTAAATCATGGTATCACACCATGCATGTCCACAAGTAGGAAGAACTAAGTGAACATCCTTTATCCTCACTCTCCTTTGCCAGCACCCATACACGCCAATGAAAAGGTGTCACTGAAGAGGTTTTGTGAAACGAGCTGCATGTGTCTGGATGATACAGACTGTGTATGGTGAGGAGGGAGGCATTACACTACTGAAGAACTGTTCAATTATTCATTTCCTATTTCTGCATATACAAAAGGTTAATCCACTAGGCGCTCACCACACAGGGAAAGCAGCTCTTTGGAGACATCTCCACATTATTTCTTTTTAAATGGCTTCTCAAGCATTATCTGGCTTCTGTTTATTTCATTTAGGGGGATTGGGTGGGGGTTGTTCAGAAGAGACCACAACAAGGAGGGAACCCAGAGTGGGAAAGGGAGGAAGTGAAGGACAATTGGTAACATTTTTGCACAGGGAATCTGGCTACTGTTTCCCCTTTGCTTCTGGGTAGCCTGTTGTCCTAGGAATGTATTTGCTTGCACTGATCACTACCCAAAGTGAGCGATGGGTCCCCTTTGCTTCATTCATCTCCATACAAGTGAAAGCTAAGGGACTTTTTAGTTCATCTCAAGATGCTCATGCTAATTTCAGTTATTCCTAGGCTGCACCCTTGTAAGGAATATCAAAATGACATTATTTTCCTATGAAGAATGAGCCTCAGACACTAGTGAATATATTCATAGTTTCCCTCTCCTCTTTCATTTTAAACTCACATCCAAATCAGATTTGACAGCCCACAAGGTTCTGGGGTTTGAGAATTGAACTAGGAGAATTTGACTAGTGGCACACTAATAAGATGGGGGATACTTGGCTTAGCAGCACTACATATGGAAAGGACTTTAAGATTATCATTGAACAATAATTGTTGAACAACCTTAAGAGGGTCTTGAACATTTCCCCAGCAGTATGATGCTGCAGCAAAGAAGGCAAAAAATATTTTAGACTGCATTAATAGAACTTTAGCTTCCAAGACAGGGGAAGTAATAGTCCAACTATATTCTGCATTATTGAGGCCTCATTTGGAGTATTGTGTTTAGTTCTAGATATCTCATTTTAGGAAGGATATAGACAAGCTGGAGCAAGTTCAGAGAAGAGCCGAAAGGATAATAAGAGGTATGAAGAACAAAACATGTGAGGAAAGGTTGAAGGATGGTCATGTTCACCTTGGTGACATGAAGAGTGACATGAGTGCACTCTTTAAATAACTAAAGAGTTGTCATAGAGAGGAGGGTGCAAGTTTGGTCTCTGCTGCCTCAGAGGGTAGAGCCAGGTCTGTAGATTTTAAGTTACAGGAGAGTAGATTTCAATTGAACATTAGTAGGGACTTCCTTATGGTAAGAGCTGTTTGACAGTGGCACTAATTACCTAGAGAAGTGGTGAGATCTCTATCAAAAAGAAGCTAAACAGCTACCTGCTGGAGATACTCTAGCTGGATTTTCAGTACTGAGTGGGTGTTGAACTCCATGACCTATGGGGCCCTCTATGATTCTATGATTTCAGGACACCAGGGTTTGATTCCCTGCTCAGCCATGGAAACCCACTGAATGACCTTGGACAAGTCAAACTCTCTTAGCCTCAAAGAAAATCCCTCTGAACAAATCTTGTGAAGAAAACACCATGATAATTTCTTTAAGGGTCTGTATAAGTCGGAAATAACTTGAAAGCACCCCAAAAGCAATCCAGATCATGCTATAAGAGATAATGGACTGTGTCTTGACCATTGTTTTAAAATATTTCATCTTCTCTTTAGCACAAAGTGCCAAAGTTGCAGAAACAAACTGATAATACAGGCCAGACTTCTTTTGTAAGCACAAGTTCCCCTAGAGAAGTGGTTGGACATTTGTGTTCAATGTGACGTGTCTGCACTCTGAACAAAGTTGAGGAAGCATAAATATGCATTTTGTGCTATTGCATATGTGTGTACATTGTACATTGATGTGCATTTCACACTGATGCACAAGTATGTTGTGGATTGATATATATTGAGGCACACTGAACATTTGGTTCTGAAACATCACATATCATTAGGAAGTTGGAGTTGCACAACTCTGTTAACATAAAGTCACTCTACAACTCCTCAATGTAGGATCTCTGCTATGATTTGTTATTTACAATTGGATCTATTCAAACTGCTGAACCATTTCCCCAAATCAGGTCAGAATCTTAGCTCCTTTTAAATTCAGACTAAAACTGAGAGTAGATTCATTATCATGGACCTGGAAGCTGCCAGGTTTCACTGCATGCTGCATCTGACAAAATGGGCTACAAGCCACAGGAGCTTATGACAAAAAGCCCTGCTAGTCTTTACTGTGAAACAAGACTTCCCCTGTCCCCACATCTAGACATGGCAAAATGCAAAAAATGCACACACACACACAAAAAGGAAAAGAAAAAAAAGGCCATCCACCACCATGCAACATCATGAACCAAGCCTATATATACCTAAATCACCATTTTAAGATATTCTGTTATATGAGTGCATTAAAAATAGGCATCTTCTACTAAAATGAATGCTAGGACCACTGTGCATATGCATGGATTAAGAAACAACTGCAGTGGCAGGTGATGGCTCCCATGTCAGGACTGAGGTGAATTCACTCCTGATTTTAGTCTACCACAGTTCTCAAATTTTCTTCATATTTGGGATGGGAAAAACTTATGATTTTCAAATCAAACTGAAACAGACAGATTTATCCATTCAACCTCAAGAGGGTCTTGAGCTCTGAACATGTCTGTACTTACTGTGTATTCAACTATGTAACTGCTGATTTAGGATTTCACTAGAGATGTTGGCAAAATCCATAACAGAATCTACTGGTATTAGATTTTTTTTTGTGTGTTCTTTGCAATGTAAGGTTACACTTACCTTAAGGTACTCTGTAGGCTGGGTGGCAAGGATCCTCTGCCCTTGAAATTTACAGAGACATTTACATATGTGCCTATGGAAAATATTGTGTTACTTTTCACAGTGATGGATGATGAAGAAAGAAGTGCAAGCCAAAGAGGAGAAAATGTGCATTTTGCATTATACAAAACATATAAGTGGCTTCATAGTGTTATACCTTGTATAAAATATGTATTATTTTTACATACTATTTTCAACCCCAAATCCACTAGCATGAAAAAACCCAACCAATTTGTCCATAATGGATGAGTAATTAATATCAGTTCATTTTAAAAATATTACTACAGTTCTCAAATTTGTTTGGAATTTGGGATGATAAAAAACTGAAATTTATCACATCTAACACATCCCTTGCAGCTTATCTTTCATTGGTTAACAGATAAAACCAGATTTATTTTTTCCTGTTATGTTTCATCTGAAAGCAGTGCAGATGTTCAGTGTATTTGAGGTTTGGGGACAGGGACTATGGGGGCACATACTGGAGAAAACACCCTGGAACTAAATCAATTGGCCAGAATCCTTTATTACAGTCATCCAATAATACCACAATCATAAATGAGTAGCTATCATGAAAACAAAGCACTTTCCCAAATTCACTCAGTTTTGTATTCATGATCAATATTCAGGGTGTATCCACACTGAAGAAATGAAGCAGTTTGACACCACTTGAACTGCTATGACTCTGTCCTACAGAATCCTGGGATCTGTAGCTTGGTTCAGCATCAGAGCTCTCTGAAAGACCAGTCTGAATACCTTATCAAAGTACAAATCCCAGGATACTATAGGATGGAGCCATGACAGTTAATGTGATGTCAAACTAATTTATTTCTGCAGTGTGGAAGACCAGTTAGTCATGACTGTGTCACTACTGTCACATAACTTTCCCATCCCCAATCTACTTTACCAGGCATCAGATGCATGGAGCGGAGATCCATTTTGTTGACAATTTGAGCACAGGTGAATGGTGTTTCCATCAGGTTTGAGGGTGTTTGGCCAGGTGAGGTTACTTTGTTAAATATACTTAAAGTAGCTGTCACAGAATTCTGACCAACTTCTTTTACTGTGTCATGAACTTCCTTAAGTCATACCTTGCTTCATCAAATGAGTGAAATAATGCATCATCAACAATAACTATAACTATATATAACTATATATAACTACACAAACACACACACATGATACATACATACCATGATCTGAGATGAAGAATAAGACCAATGAACTTCAGCCAATAACATTTAACAGCAACCATGTGTTACAATAACTACTTTGAAATATAGGGCTTTCATTTTTCAAAGCATCAAAACATGATTATCAAGCCATTTCAGCCACTCAAAGCATGAATGGTAATTTCAAGCTCATCAAACTGGTACCCATGCTGACTGGGAATGATAGGAGTTGTAGCTGTCCATTAATTTATTTATTTTATACACTGCTTTTCTACCAGCATGGGTGGCTTACAAAGGCTAAAAATAAGATAAACTAAAAGCCTGATAATAGCATAGCTCTGCAGTAATCCTTTTAAAACATTATCACATAATAAAAAGTATAAAATTATTTACAAAACATAACAATAAAGTAAAAATGTAGCATACAAATACTTTATAAAAGGCTTTCTGCAACCAATCAATCATTAAAAGCCTATTTGAATAAAAAGGTATTTCTTTGCCACTAACAGGAGACTGGTGTGTGTGTGTGTGTGTGTGTGTGTGTGTCTAGCTGAGCCTCTCATGGAAAGGAATATAAGACAGGAGCAGCCACTGAGAAGGTTCTCTCTCGTGTCCTCACCAGATAACCCTGTGATGATGGCAGACAAGACTGAGAGAAAGCCCATCATTAATTATTAATTATTAATTATTCTACTAGTTTAATTCGACTTTTATGGGGTGGGTGGGTTAGGGATTGGGGGGATGGAATTGTTTTAACTGCTGTCTTGTTTTAACTTTGTACACCGCCTCGATCACCTTGCAGAGGGGTGGGTTAAAAATAAAAATTATTATTATTATCATCATCATCATCATCATCATCATCATTGGTGGATCTTATCACATTGGCAGGGTCATATAGGAAGATACTCTCTTTCAGCTAGTCTGAGCCTGAGCTGTATTGGACTTTATGAACTGTGATACTTTGAACTGTGCCTAGAAATGAACCAGTAAACAATGAAGTTGTTTCAACAGGGGAATTATTTTATCCCTGTCTGTTGCCGTATTCTGCATTTTGGCAACAATATTTTGGATCTGCTGAAGTTTCTGAATAGTTTCCAAAAGCAGACCCATGTAGAATGTGTTACAGAAGGCCAGACTGGATGAAATCAAGGGATGTGTCATTGTAGCCAGACCTGACTGCTCAAGATGATCGAGGCAGTAAGTTGTGGAATCTGGAGAACTAACCATCTGAAGAACCAAAAGGAGATAATTCTTTGTAATGAGAAAAAGTGTCTTTATTTAATGAAGACTCATGTGTATTTCAGTAGAAATACATGCTCCCAATAAAATACAAGTCACAGCTGAGGCTTTACCTACAAAGGGTATGTTCAAGAGTTTTTAAGTTCCACAAAAATCCACAAGACTTAAAAGTATTTAGCTTTGGTTGGATTGTGCCTTGATTTTGCCACTGCTCAGAGGCCTATTTAAATCTAGTGATGTGTTATTATGAGGCATGATTCTACAGGGTGTGTGAGGGAGAAAAATACAGTGAAATGACTTTGAACTGCTTTTCATCCCACTAGATATGGATGCCAGCAAAATTCTCATTGCTTTGAAATGGAGCTTCAAATAAAGGATAAGGGAACTCTGAGATGATTTTATTCAAAGGAAGAGACTTCAGATGTGAATCTCTTAGTAAAGCCACTGAAAAATTATGTTCAATATTTTTTATACCAAGAGAATGAAGAATATAACCTTTAAGACAGTGTGTTTGCCAGTCTGTTTGCTTGACATTAGAGAATTTGAGTAAGCATGAACAACTCCTCTAGTATGTACTTCGTGGACCAGAAATTATGAAGACTTTTCCCAGTAGACCCTTAATCTTGTAATACTAAACATATTTATTAGGGAATAATCCCCTGAATACAGTGCAACTCAACTTTTGAGTAAACACACATAGAATTATTCTGATGACAGACCACAATGGCTGCCATTGATAAACTAGCTATGCTGAAGCTTTCCCTCAGATTGCTACATGACTTCTCCACAATAAATGATTGGTGGTTTTTAAGAAGCACAGGGTTACTCTTATGGAATGAGTGTAAAATGTGTCACACTTCTAGGATTTTTTTTTTTTAACAAGGAAAGTCAGCAACGTTTTAACTTGCTGAAGTGTCATATGAGTCTTTGGTCAATATTTCACATTATGTCACTATTTCTATATGCCCTACATCACAGGATTGTCATGGGTGGTTCATGGAAGAGTGAAAGAGCAAAGTCTTTGAGGAAGCCAACAAAACTGTTCAGGAAAATGAAAATATAGAAATAGCTTAGGATTTATGAAGGCCCTCAATGAGTCAGCATGATGCATACAGAAATTGAGACTCCCTTTTAAAGCTTCTAGCCACACACTGGATTGATGACCCCTAAAATCTAGGGGACCCTAATGCTCTTCTATTATTCATCCTACCTAGCAGATCTCACAGATAGGGTTAGGAAGGTCAGTCCAATTTTAATATGTTGAACTGGAAGACACCATAGGCTAGAAATTGAGCTTGTCACACCAGAGTGATTCTCACTGATGGAATTTGATTTGTCATTAATATTAATTTTTTCTTTGATGGACATTTACAGAGATTGCCATGTACTATCTATCTGTGAGTTGGTAGCATTCAGCTTTTGGGAAAAAAAACACAAACACATTTCCTGTAGGTTTATTATTAAACACAGTAGCTTCTAGCCTTCTTCCCCAAGGTGTCCAGAGGAACTCCATAGAGATGCCCAACTAGATTGGGCCTAGCCAGGGAGATCTATTTCTGCATTTCTTCTAGGTCTGGTTTTGTGTCTCCTACAGACAGATCTATATGAGGGTCAAGAGGGACAGTAGGGGAAAGATATATTCCCCATGACTATGTTGTTTTTCTTCCCACAATAGAATTTCCTCAGAGAAATATGCCTTAGCAATCAGACTTAGAAATCAAGCCTGTGAGTAACCTTTCAGTGACCAGTCTCAACACTAAGGGGAGCTTTTCTGCTATATATATATATATATATATATATATATATATATAGCATATATAGAGTGATCCTGAGAGGTACAGTCTTGGAAAGCAATCATACTTATAGCACAAAGCTCACAGAGATTCTAGTTATATTGTACTTAATATTTGGAAACTCTTCACAAAACAAGTTTTAAATCTCTTAAGTGACAGATATACAATGTTGCATCTTGATACAATACCTTGATCCATTCTGCTTTTAAAAATGATTCTTTTGAGAAGCAATTCTTTATGAAAAATAGAAGTGTTTCCAAAAGGAGCTGGAGAAACAAAGGAGAGAAATATCTCTGACAGATAGTTGTCCTGATCATACAGAAAGTGATCAAGAATTGTACTGAGTTGTGAAACATTTTGATTTTTTCCTGCACTGAAATTCATATATTTTTATGTATTTTGCATAGTTTGCAGGGGGTTGATTTATATAACTCTCCTAACCTATTGAATAAATTGTATTTCTGCATATTTTTGAAAGACACATATTTAGTGCCGCAAGCACCACCACTGCTTTTTTTTATTAAAAAACTTACAATTTATTGTATTTCATCAAATGCCAATGACTACTACTTTCAACATATTAAGAACCCATCTCCAATAAGCTTACTTTACAAACTTGCGAACTTTTGCAAATTTTCAAAATGCTGTTGATTGGACAGGATTTACCCAGGAGGATCGAGGAAGAATGAAAACTGAGAGGAGGCTGGAGAAGCCGGGTTGGAAAGGAGAGAGATCAAGCAACAGCAGGAAAACAAAGTGAAAGTAAAGGCAAGAAAGGACTTAAAGACTTAAGGGTACAAAGCAGAACCGAAAGCAAAGATGGGAAAGTAAAATATATCAGGTGCTGAAAGAGACAAAAAGGACAAAAAAGGATAATAATAATAATAATAATAATAATGACAAAAGTGAATAGAGTGAATAGAGACAAGCAGGCACTCAGAACAGATTAAAAACAATAGACTGATTCAAGTAATTTTGATTTGAATAACTTTTTGAAAAATCTTGGACTTTTGCTCAAACACAGAATGTGAGGAAGGACAGTGATGAGGAGAAAAGAACAATGGGAAAGAGGAATCAAAGAATGCCAAGCAAGAGAGATTGAAATAGGGACTGAGATAGAAACAACAATTAAGAAAGTGATTGTCACCTAGACAAATATTTAATTAATAAGAACTGGACTAAACCAAAATTAAGACTAAAGCTGAACCAAATCTGGATTGACAACTTTGGGAAGATTAATACTGTTGGAAAAATTAAAGAAAATTCAAATCAAAAAGAAAAGGTAAAGGGAGGGGGAATATAATATTACTAAAGACTGAGAATACAAACATATACACCATTTATTGCTTGTTGTATTTGTAATTTGTAATACTTGGTTAATGAATTGATGAACTTGAATTTGAATTGTATTTCTCTTTAAAGTTTAAAACTTATATGCATATATTAGACATAAATAGTAAAATTATCAATTATAAATGTTTAACAACTGGGATTAATTATTTTAATTAGTTATACAAAACACAACATAAAATGTGCAGTGTATACAGTGCATACAGAAGGGGTGTTCATATATATATAAGGTGGTTTTGGGGATTGTATATTTCATTCCTTACCTTACTACTTTTTAAAATTAATAAATTAAATTAATTGATATCTTTTCTCTAAATTGCTATATCAAATATTGTGCCTAAGAGAGGAGATGAAACAGGATTTAAAATAAGAAAAAAACTTGATAAGACAGGATCTAGACAAAATTAACAATGATTTAGAAAAAAATAACAGGTAAGGTGGAGAAACTGGAGAATATCTCAAAAAAACTGGAGGCAAAACTAGAAGAAGTTACAAATACACAGCAGGAAGACCAGAAATCAACATTGAGACTGGAACCTAAACAAAGAGAATCTTGTTTAAAATTAAGAGGTGTGCTTGAATATCAAAACAAAAATATATATGAATGTATTAACTCCATATTTAGCAAAATATTTGGATCCACCTTTACAATATTTCAGCTGGGAGATCAATATAATGTGAAGGCTGAACTCTAAGACAGCACAATTGAAAAAAATTCCAAGGGACATTTTAATTTCATGGATGTGGAAACAGACTAGAGATATAATACTCTGAAAAAAAATTCAAAACCAAGCTAGTGATCTAAGGAAACAAGATACAAATTTATAAGGAGATCCCAACAAAAATCTGAAAGAGAAGAAGGGATTATAAATTTCTCACAGACCAACTAAAATATTACCAGATCCCATACAGATGGGAAGACATAGAGGGAATTACAGTCACATGGAAACAAAAAAGACACAAATTAAATTCCATAGAGAAGTCAAATGAACTCTGGAAGAAACACAGACAAGAGATTGAGAAAGCTAGAACAAGGAGTCAAACCTGAAAAGAAAGGAACAGATGATAAGGAAGAACAAGAAAGGAAATTGGAAGCTTATCAAAGGAAATTAGATCAGAATGAAAGAAAAGAAGAAGTCAGAAACAGGGGAAAACTAGATAACAGCGAAGAAGATGAAGAGGAGGAGATAGAAGAGGAAGAAAAGGCAGGAGCAGGCTTAGGTGACTCAAGGGATGAGGGAGAAACAAGAGAAGAAGAAGAAGAAAAAGCCCTTCTGACTGAAAAAGAATATACTGAGTGAAATTAGCAATAGTAATAACAGTAATAAAATTTCCCTTTGTTGCAAAATTCAATAGAGACCAAAGATGAAGCAATTAACATGGAATGTTAAGGAACTAAACCTTTTGATAAAAAATATTTTTTTTCATTATTTGGAAAAAGGACATTATAATCTAGTATGTTTATAGGAAGCACACATCAAAGAAATATATATATATATATATATATATATATATATATATATATGGAGAAACTGAAAATTGGGGAAAAATTTGTTTTGGCTGCCAAAAATAAAAAAAGGGGTTGTAATATATGTGAAAGAACCAATTATAGCAAGATAAATTTTCAAAGATACAACAGGGAATAGAGATCACTATGCAATAGAAAAAAATTTGTAGTGATTTTTTGTCCCCAAGAAAATAAAAGAATATTTTACCAAAAAAAAAAAACCTGCAGGAAAAATTGATGGAATATGATTATGAAAATATAATAATAATGGGTGATTACAATGGGGTTATAGATCCTCAGGTAGAAAACCAGAAAAGAAAATTAAACAAAATCAGGGTAAATTACAAAAAAAGTTTTTTTTTTTTTTTGGAATGATGGAAGAGTTAGGGATGGTAGATAGTTGGAGATATCTCAATAACAAAACAAAAGAGTATACATTATACTCTGAAAGACACCATTCCCTATCCAGAATTGACATGTTTCTAGCTACTAATATAATAATTAAAAATATCCAAAAATGTGAAGCATTACCTAGAGCACTCTCAGACCATAACTCCCTAATTCTCACTACAAAAGAAACTAAAAAAAAAAAAACACATACATATGGAGAATGATAGATGAATTGTTGTTGGATCAGGACATAATCACAAAAGCAAAGGAAAATATTAAATTGTTTTTCAAAGAATACACAAATGTTGAACTGAAGACAACAACAATTTAGGACACGAGTAAGGCAGTGATGAGAGGGTTCTTTATACAACAAAATATAGAATTTCAAAGAAAAAGGAAAGAAAGACATACCTTTTAAAATAAATTATTAGAGAAAAAAAGAGAAAGAGTTAATAGAAAACCCAAACAATAAAGATGTGATAGAGGAAATCAAGGTAGTGAAAAAGAAACAAATCTCATTGGAAACAGTAATGGAATTGGAAAAAAATTAAAAGCAACAAAACAAAAAACTTTTGAACACTCAAACAAGATTGAAAAGTGGCTGGTACATAAATTAAGGAAAGAAAGAGAAAAAAGAACAATAACAAAAATAAAAAGGTGAGACAATACAGACAAAACAAGAGGAAATAAAAGAAACCTTTTATGAGTTCTACTCACATTTATATAAAGAGTGCCCAGCAGATTTAGAGAAAGTGAAAGAATATCTGAAAGAAATTAAATTTCCATCTCCAAATACAGAACAAGAACAGAATCTAAATGGAAACATCACCACAAAAGAGATAAGTGAAGCGATTAAAAAATGCAAAGATGGAAAACTACCCAGCTCTAATGTGTTTACATCTAACTATTATAAAACTTTTATAGAGGTACTAATTGACCTATTACAACAAACATTCAATGCCATATTAAGTGAGGGCATCCTGGATGCATGGAAAGAAATAGACATGTTGATCTTACCTAAAGAAGGCAAAGATACTACAGATCCAATTTTTTAAGGCCAATTTCACTCCTAAACCAAGATTATAAAATATTTACCACAATTTTAGCATATAGACTTAAAGCATGTTTGCAACACTGGATAGATGAGGACCAAAGATAGATGAGGTTCCTAAATGACAGACATATGAGGGAAAATATGAGAGTCATTCTGAATGTGATGGAGTATTATGAATGTCATGTAGAAAAGAAGTTAGTTTTGGTCTTTGTAGATCTAGAAAAAGCCTTTGTCTCGGTGACAGCACTCAAAGAAATACTTCAAGAAATAAACTTAGGTCAAAATTATCTTAATTGGATAAAAGAAATATATAAAGAACAAAAAGCAAGAATTTTAATAAACGGTGAAAGAACAAAAAATCATTATATATAAAAAAGGCATGAGACAGGGTTGCCCCATCTCCACTACTATTCTTATTAGTTCTTGAGAATTTGATTAAAAGAGTCAAAGAAGATAAAAACATAAGAGGTTTAAAGATTAAAAAGTATAAGTTTAAAACAGAGCATTTGCAGATAACTTAATAATAATCCTTGATAACTTACTTGAAAGTATTACACCATTATTAAAAATACTAGAAAAAGTTGGAGAAATTACAGGGTGTAGAGTAAACAAAGAAAAATCATCAATCCTTATAAAAAAATTGTCAAAAATAGAAGAACAAAAATTAGAAGAAAATATCAGAATCAAAATAAAAAAAGTGAGATTTTGGGAATAAATATCCCAAACAAAACTATAAATCTATTAAAACAACAACAACAAAAAAACCATACAAAAATGTATGGGGGGGGGGAATAAAAAAAGATTTTTTTATTCGAGCCACCTTTATTTACACCTTATCTTTACATTTACATATTCTACTTAGCAAATTACAATATATATATATTCTTATACATAAACATTCTTCTAATACATATCTTCTTCTTTTATGAGATATATTCTTTTTTATTATCTTCCCCCCTTTATCTTCTTGTTTGCAGTCATTTTTTCTTCCATTTCTTAAACTTTATTATTTCTCTTCTTTCTTCATACTTTTTCTTCTTACTTCTTTTTCGTTTTTTAACAGTTGATAAATCTAGTTATTACCATGTTTTTGTGTATATAAAAATCTAATCCCCATTTGACAAACAACCCAAACATCCCCCAAGAAGGCAAAAACAAAAACAAAACAAAAAAAACCCAAACCCTCGATATCTCCCCACCCACCAACCAATTTTTTTTGAGAAACAGAGTAAAAACAAACCAATACAAAACAATAAAAAATAAAAAAACAACAAAAATAAAAAACCAAGAATAATAAAGCAAAACAAAACAAAACAAAGAACAGGGGGAAAAAAAGAACAAAGAGTTAGAGAGAGGAGGGAAATAGGGAAGCCTAGAGAGGCAGACATATCTGGTATTTGATCCTTTTAATCTTGGTTTTTCCTTTATTCTTCCCTGCCTTTCCTTTTCCCTTTAACCAGGGAAAGATTTCACCAGGTGGAACAAAACAAATTTATCATTATTAGGCAGAATTGCAGCTATAAAAATGTCAGTCCTTCCCAAAATACTATTTCTCTTCCAGATGATCCCATTTGTGACAATTGAAAAACCATTTAAATCATGGTACAAAGATTTGTCCACATTTATCTGGAAGGGCAAAAAAAGAAGAATTTGGTTCAAAATTTTACAACACACAAAAGAAAGAGGGGATTTAGGTGTACCTAACTTGAAATTATATTACGAAGCATGTTGTTTGACCTGGTTAAGGGAATGGACAAGAGTAGAAAACAACAGATTGCTTGAATTAGAGGGAGAAGGCCTCGGATTTGGATGGCACAGATATTTGGGATATGAAAATGAGAAAATCAATGACTTTAACGACCATTGTGTTAGAAGAGCAATATTTAAGATATGGAAAAAAATATAGAGCCAAAATTTTAAACAAAATTCCATTATGGATTTTGCCCCAGGAGGCCTTCCAAAGGAGAGCAATGATTCAAAATCAGAACTGGCTAACATACAAATTACTGTTAAAAAACAAAAACAAAATGGGGAAATTCAGTTGAAATCTCGAGAAGAATTAAAAGAAGAGGGACAGGAATGAAATTGGTTCCCAAAATTACAAATTAGAGATTTATAAAAAACGGGCAGTAAAATGGATTTGAAGACAAGGAATATGAATTTAGCAAAATCCTAAATGGAGATTCAAAAAAACTAATAGGAAAAATTTACAAAATCTTATTAAAAATGGAAATGGAAGAAGAAGTAGGGCCTTTGCAGACTGCTAGAAATAGTGCAAATTGAGTTGACTTTAACTGCCCTGGCTCAGTGCTAGGGAATCATGGGAATTGTATTTTTTTCTGAGACATTGAGCCTTCTCTGTCAGAGAGCTCTGGTGCCACAATAAACTACAGTTCCCATGATTCACTAGCACTGAGTCAGGGCAGTTAAAGTGGACTCAATTTTCACTATTTCTGGCAGTCTGCAAAGGACCGTAGTAAAGGAAAGAATGGTAAAGTGGGCAAAAAACATAGGATACTCATTAGAACTGAATAGATGGGAAAACTCATGGGAAAAGATATCAAAATATACAATGTCACTGAACCTAAGAGAAAACTATTATAAGATGTATTTTTGGTGGTACCTTACATCAACAAAGATTTCAAAAATATACAAAAACCAAAGTAATTTGTGTTGGAGATGCAAAGAAGAAAATGGAACATTTTTTCATTGTTGGTGGTCATGTAAAAAAGTAAAAAAAAAAAAGGATAATGGTGAATAATACAATAAACAATATGTTAAAGATTAATATGCAAATGAAACTGGAATTTTACTTGTTAAACATGATGGAAAAAGAATTGGAAAACAAAAATGGAAAAGTGATTTTTTACATGACCATCATGGTAAGAATAGCTCTAGCGCAAAAATAGAAATCTGAATCTATTCCGGAGAAAAAAAAGATTGGCTACTAAAACTATGACACAATTGAAATGGACAAATTAACACAATTGATGAGAGAGAAATCAGATGGAGTGGAAGAAGAATGGTCCTTGGTTTAGAAATATTTGAAAGAAATATGGGAATAATTAAAAATAACAAATATGTAGACTGTGGATAGGGCACTTTTGGTTTCTTGACAATTTTGTAATAACGGGGATGGAAAAAAAAATAGTCAAACAGATCACTGATGTTAAAATAATGAAAATAAGAAAAAAAACTAAAATGGGTAAATGTTAGATGGAAATAAAATTTAGTATTCAGCATTCAGTTTGCTGAATATAATCAAATTTAGAATCTAGAAACGATGACATGCAATTTAAGAAATGTAAATGGAAACTGAAATCTAAAATATGTCAGTGCTAAATGAATATGAATTTTATTTTATTACATGAAGTATGAGAACAATTCATATCTCTCTTTAAAAGTGTAATGTATTAAAGACCAACAAAGGATAAGGAAAATATTAAAATACAAATTTGAATAGAAGAAATTACAAAAGTAAGTTATAACAAAGAAAAAAAGGCAAATACAATAACAAATTATGTAGATTATCTTATACACACAAATCTCAAAAAGCTAAAGTTAGTATAGTAAGTAACCAGCTTCTCTTCTCCAGTTCTCTTCAATCACTCTCTCTCTCTCTCTCTCTCACACACACACACACATTTGAATGCAAGATATTAGAAGGTATTAGGTCCCTTTAGGTTTATCAGAGAGCACAGTGTCCTTGTTAAAATAACACTGTGCAGTAGAACAGAAAATAAGATGTCACGGCAAGCTAAACTCTTCCACTTTTAAAACATACTAAACAGCCTCTGGTGAGAGCTAAAGGCAACAAACTCAGCTGCCTTTGGAGGAATATTTATTTATTTTCCTTGAATGACTTCTATCCTGATACAGAGTCCAGTTCACCTTCAGGGTATAGACCACTTAGGAGAGCAGAACCAGTCACTTGTATTTGAATATGAGTCCCCATGAGGGAAAAATGAGAGGTTTTGGGTGGACCCTATGCTCCTCCTCAAAGACACATCAGGTCCTGCCCTGAGCGTCCTTATTGTGCTTGCTGTAACATCTTATTTTCTGACTCATTGCACAGTGTTATTTTAATCTGCTCTCTGATAAACTTTGAAGATCACTCCAGTGAGCTTCAGTGTATGAGAGCTCTGGGCACTCTGGCTTTATTTATTGATTCATTTTATTTTCCTTTGTTTTCCTGCCATGTTTAGTACAAGTGAGTGGCCAATTCAATAAAAAATGGAAAACTTGCATGGTCTGTATAATAAAGTGGAGCAGGTTACTGAAGGCTGGGTATTATATTTTTCAATATTCTTTTAAAAAATACAGATTTGAAATATAGATATGCTGGTTTGATGTGTTGCTGATATTTCATTTCAATTCATATTATTGCTATGAATAGGAAGAGTCACTGGCATATAACTATTAGATCTCCTTAGGGAATATGATCTTGGGAACAACTCAGCCAGCTACTGTTGTTAAATACAGAGTGCACATTGCAGTATGAGTGGGGCCAAATATCCATTCTGTACCAAGCTACATGGTCATTTAATAGGACCATGTAAAAAGAATTGTAATAGTTCAGTCATTAATACTCTTTGGAGGCTCATCTGCACAAATGTAGATTGTTAAGTATTGGTATATTTCAACAATGATAAACATTACCACAATTAGGAAGACTGAGTTCTCACAAGCAATGTTTCAGAAGTGTCATTAAAAGCTGCAGTACTGAACTAGCCCATGAGTCTGAAGCAGGAAATGACTAATCTATGAGAGCATTAAAAACAATTAAGGGGAAGAAAAGAACATAGTTCCATGGGGAAAGAATTTTATAACTAATGTCACCACTATTGGAAACATCTTGAAATGAATGCTGAAAGAACTATGTTCTCAAAAAGAAAGAAAAAACTGCCATCAAGACCAACTCTGGCTTTCAGAGTTCAGAGATCAGAAGGTTGTTATGGAAGAACAGGTATAGCCCAAAGGACTTTGCTCTCTGAGGTGAAGAACTAGTTAGTGTTCAGATTCCATGTACAAAAATTGACAGGCAAATAAATTTTCCTTCAATACTGGTGATGGGACCATCTAATTCACTGTACATGGTGTACTAGGTTAGCTTACAGGTTTCAAAAGAGGCTGCATAGCACACAACTCTTCTCAAACATGTTGCTATTTTCTCCTGGCATGGGGTTGGGCAACTGGTGAGGTGGCCAGTGGCCAGTTTTTATCCATGTGCCCCCCCCTCACCACACTGGCACATTGCAATATACTGGAAATGATCACACCATTTCTGGTTGCCATTTTTGGCAGGAGAACAGCCAAAAGTCTTTTGGGGTTGTATTAGGACGTTCTGGGTAGTTAAAAATTGGTAGATGGCCAGGTCTTCACATGATATTGGTAGGCTGGGGTAAAAAATTGCCCCCCCCCCATCTTACTGTTATTTTCACAGTTTTTGAAGGGCTGTGCGGAAGCTTTGGGAACTGCAGAAGTGGTGTTGAAGAGCCCTGGACCACAATTTCCCCACACTATCCTAGTATCTGCTATTTAAGTTGACTTCCCTCTGACTAAGGGCAGGACTGCCTAACTGGCAGGAGATAGTCCACTACCCTCCCTTTTCATTACTTTTACTAGTTACCATTACTAGTTATTTCCCTACCTTTCTATGTTTTCATTCCCAGGATGATTTCCACAATATTCTTTTACAATCACATGATTCAAACTAAGTGCAGTATCAGAACAATTATAAAATTAACTCAGCACAGATTTAAACATTCTGAAGCACCTTTATGCTGGTGGAGTTTGTTTTCATTTGGCATATCCATCCAACACTTCACTTTTCCATTTAGGAGGATTCTTAAAACAGCTTTAAAAAAAAGAAAAGAAAAGGCTTTCCTGAG
This sequence comes from Phrynosoma blainvillii, assembly GCA_026167975.1. Taxonomy (NCBI): domain Eukaryota; kingdom Metazoa; phylum Chordata; class Lepidosauria; order Squamata; family Phrynosomatidae; genus Phrynosoma; species Phrynosoma blainvillii. Next base: position 63,894,001 of record JANUYF010000003.1, on the reverse strand, counting down.
AATAGCCTGCCATGGGCGCAAAAGAACATTTGGGTGAGTAAGGAAGCCAAGAGTTTCAGTAAAAGTCCAGCTATTATATTTCAGGATTTCATGTCTTGTAATGGTTGTTCGTGCTCTCAGATCTAATTCTACCTTAAATATGCCAGGTTTCATCCTCTCACTCCCCGCCCCCCCCCCCCACACACTTGCTTGAGGTGTGGTTAAATAAGAGAGGAAAGTTACTCAGGGTGTGAATCTAAACTAGCTTCCTTCTAGGGAAGAGCTGAGAAGGAACTTGTAATCCACATCTCTGTGGTCCACCTCAGATTGCACACCCACTCAACATATTATCTGTGGGACTACCCAGCAGTACAATTCAGTACAGGAATAGCCAAGACAATGGACATGGATGTAGGAATTTACCCCTATATGTATTGCACACTCCCAGGACAGGGGAACAACAACAAGACCCCCCACTCCCTGCTCTGGGTTTAAAAACTCACAGCTAGTCCTGGTGGTTATTCACATGATGAAAACAATCCAGGATGAATTCAGAATCAATCTTTGTTGTTCACACATATCCTGAATGAACTAGATTAAGCTTTAATGTAGAGGGGTGGGTGCCAAAAAACCCACTTACCCCAGGATAATAGATATCGGTCTTTTCCCCAAGTTTTTACAAAAGACTTGCATCATGGGCTGTGTGAACAATGATGTAAATCAGGGGTAGGCAACCTAAGGCCCGGGGGCCGGATGCGCCGCCTCCGCCGCCACCGCCCGCCATGATGATATTGATTATTGTTGTTTTACTTGTTCTTGGGGTTTTCTTGGCAAAATCTCCACAGGGGTTTTGCCATGGCTTTTCTGGGACTGAGAGAGTGTGCATGCATATATTTTTTTAATTTTTTTTAAAAAAATTAAATTTTCATATTTATTTATTTATTTTTGGTGCTTCAGCCCCCCAATTGTCTGAGGGACAGCAACCCGGCCCCCGGCTCAAAAAGGTTGCCTACCTCAGATGTAAATAGACCCAAATAGACAGGTTAAACTCTCCATGCATTTAATGGATTTCAAATGCATTTGCACCACTGGTAGTCCACACGGTTGAGAAAGCGCTGCCCTTTCCCCAGCAGAACAGCCACTGCTAGGGAGAAAAGAGGTAAGAGAGAGGAAAAGGGGGGTAGAGAAAAAGAGATGCTGACCCCTCTCTGTCCAGCTGAGCATGATGGTGAGTGTGGGGACAAGGGAAGGGTGCCCGCACATGTGAGCCACCAAACTTGCAGAGATGCGGAGTGATGCGGTTCCTGGAAAGATGTGGTTCCATTGTGTGAATAATAATAATAATAATAATAGTATAATAAATTTTATTTTTAACACACCCCTCTGCTAGGCAATCGGGGCAGCGTACAAAGTTAAAACAGGACAGCAGTTAAAACAATTCCATCTCCTCCAATCCCTAACCCACTCACCCCATAAAATCAAATTAAACTACTACAATAATTAAAATACAAAATAAATCAATAACAATAATTTAAAACCCTAGAACAAACAGTGGTGGGAGGGAGGAATAGACATCCGAACTCTGTTTGGGGTGGGAGAGTTATTCCAGGAAGGCCTGTCAGAAGAGATCCGTCTTTACTGCTTTTTTAAAGCAGTCGAGAGTGGTAATAAGATGGATCGCATCCGGCAGGCCATTCCATAATCTTGGAGCGGCAACAGAAAAGGCCCTCTGGGAGGTCTGCAACAGCCTAGTTTTCATAGGTTGTAGCAGGTTCCTCCCTGAAGACTGAAGTGCCCAGGGGGGATCGTATGGGAAGAGGTGGTCCTGGAAATAAGTTGGACCCAAGCCATAAGTCCTGGAAATAAGTTGGACCCAAGTTGGACCCAGGCTGTTAAGACGGATCTCTTCCGGCAGGCCTTTCCGGACCAATGAATCCCCACCTCGGATACAAACAGCTCTACAATGGCAATCCTCTCGTGGCCCCATCTACCTGATGGTGAGGATTGTCTGAGGCTTTTTAAAAAATGTATTTGTATTGGGTTTTAAATAGCGTTGTTTTAATTATTATTGATTTAATATTATTTTAAGGGGGGAGGGGGGTATATTGTATATATTGTTTTTGGGATTTTATGTTGTATCTGACTGTTTTAATCTGTAAGCCACCCGGATTGGACTACCATTGGGCGGGGTATAAATAAATTTTATTATTATTATTATTATTATTATTATTATTATTATGATGTAGGGCTTTAAAGGTCAAAACCAACACCTTGTACTGTGCCTGGAAACTAATCGGCAGTCAGTGGAGAGATTTCAGCACTGGTGTTATGTGCTCTCCTAGATGTTCCTGTAACCAACCTAGCTGCCATATTTTGAACCAATTGAAGTTTCCAGGTTAGGCACAAGAGTAGCCCCATGTAGAGCACATTACAGAAGTCCAAACATGAGGTTACCAGAGCATGTACCACAATTTCAAAGTCCCTAGTCTCCAGGAAAGGGTGCAGCTGATGTATCAGCAGAAGCTGATAACAGGCACTCCTGACCATCACATTCACCTGATTAGTCATATGAAGTGACAAATCTAGGAGTACCCCCAGGCTGCGAACACAGTCCTTGGAGGAGAGTGTGACTTATTTTTCTTCAGAATGAAAGGCTTAAAAAATACATCACCTTTGGTGCCATGTTCTAATATCACATATGATGTGAGCAAGCCATCAATCTAATAGAGCCATGCAATAACTTTATGCAAAAATGATGCCCCCCCCCCCATTCTGCACTTTTAAAAAAAAGCCAAATGATCCTATTACAGACTTATCAAAGAAGCATGGATTAACTGAGATAAAACAACTTTCAATGCTGGTTTCTCCCTTTCTTTTCTCCTTTGTTTGTCTAAATAGCTGTTTTGGTGAGTGCAGAGAAATAATAGAGGTAATTATTGCTTCATGTAATGTTCTATGTTTGGTTTTGTAATCCTTCCGTTAGGTTTATTTTCATTTTAAGCAAAGGAGCTCCCTCTGGAATATTATAATCTCCTTCTAGCTTTATAGAGCTCCCCTCCTTCAGAAAAGCTCAAATAATACCTGGTTGTGATGCAAGGTCAACAAGCTCCCCTGAACAATAGGCAGCAAATGGATGTGGGTAGGCTGGCAGAGTCAGGGGGTCAGTGCAGGCTAAGAGATGGTCATCTACTCTACACCATATTACTAGCTCAATAGTTGAACTGGAATTCGAGCCCAAGAGGATTATTTGGTCCAGTGTCTTCTCTTTCCATTACACAACATTGCTGCCAATTCTCTATATGGGGGGGGGGGGGGCTCTTGTATTGTCCTTCTTACCAATAAATAATTCTAGAGATGGCAATGGCAAACCCCCTCTGAAGAAATTTGCCAAGAAAACACCATGATAGATTTGCTTTAGGGTCACCATAAGCTGGAAATGACTTGAAGGCACACCACAACAACAACAACAAAATGCAGAAAAGTAACATATAAATTGGCTTATATAAGTCTTTAGAATAAGATGGGACATTTGTGGCCCTCCAAGGGCCATCACCATTGGGTATGCCAACCTGTATTTATGGGAGCTGCAGATCCCCAACATTTGAAAGACCACAAGTTGCCCACATCTGCTTTAGGTTGTGGCTAAATTAGTCGTTTTTATTACAAATATGATGCAAAAGCCAGCAGATTACAGCAGGGGTGGATATACCTCAAGCTTGCAAAGTCTACTTGTAAATAAACTAGAAGCTCAAGCTCTACCAGCCAATTTATCACACAGGGGAAATCCTAAAAATCTGCTACATGATGGGGTGAGCTCCCATCTCTAATCCCAGCTTCTGCCAACCTAGCAGTTTGAAAGCATGCCATACAAGTAGATAAATAGGTACCTCTTTGGTGGGAAGGTAAACAGTGTTCTGTATAATCATGCTGGCCACATGATCACAGAGTAGTCTCTGACAATGCTGGCTATTTGGCTTAGTACCGGAGATGAGCACCGCCCCCCTATGGTCGGACACGACTTGACAACCTTGTCAACAGGGAATACCTTTACCTTTTACCTTTGCAGATTTTTTCCCCAATTTAAAACCCTGTTTCTGCACAGGATTTCCCCTGTGTGATAAAGTCCATAGCCTAGTACAAAAACTATACACGTACACAAATTCTGAGCCCAAGAATGCCTTTACAGCAATTGAAATTCTCACTCTTTTCACACAAAAATCCACTCCAGCCTACTTCAAAACTTTCAGCAGTATAATTTTGGGTGGTGGGAGTAGTGGAAAATAATGATTTTCCTGTTCTTATTGTTCAACAATTGGGAGTCAGAAATCCTTGCTGATGTTATCCAAATCACTTAAAGTTCTCTCAGTAGATCCATATCTACCTGCTATTCATCTCTGGTTCACAGTATATTGTACAAAACAGCACAAGTTGAATAATTATTATACCAAAGAAATCAGACAGAGATCTTAACTGACATATCACAGAGAAGAGAAGGCTCATTGTGGGATGATCTTTGTTTATACACTTCTGGAATAATAATTTTGCAGATAAGATTCAACCACACTTTTTGCAATGATTATAAGTAAACTTTCTGGTTTTGATCATTAAATTGTTTAGATATATCTATTGTGTTTTTTTTAAAAAAAATTATTATGGTCGGAAACCTGTTGTGGCACTATGCTTGTTGAAGAATTGTTGCACAAGAAAATGTGCAATCTCAGAGGTTGTACAAATGTGGCCCCAGTGCAGTCAATCATTTTGCAGCACTCTCTCTTACTGTGGACCTGATAGATGAGAAGGTAATAACCACTGTGCAATAGTTGAACATAACTCCATGGCACCTATTGATCATTCAGTGGCACAATTGTGGCATACAGCCTAACTATGCTGGCATGTATTTATGCAATGTTAAAAGTGTGTATGATCTTGACCTATACTATAAATCTCAATATTATTGCTTTGTATATTTTAATTTATAGTATAGGTCAAGATCATACACACTTTTAACATTGCATAAATACATGCCAGCATAGTTAGGCTGTATGCCACAATTGTGCCACTGATTACTGCATGAAATGAACACAGAATGAGATGCATATGGCTCAACAGTGATAATATGTTGTGTTTAATGTGTCTTCAAGTTATTTTTGAGGTATTGTGACCCTGGGGCGATCCTAACATGATTTTTTTTCTCAGCAAGATTTGTTATTGCCTTCATCTGAGGCTGAGGGAGCATGACTTGCCTAAGATCATTTAGTGGGTTTCATGGCCAAGCAGGGATTCAGACCCTGGTCGCCTGGAGTCCTAGTTCAACACTCAAAGCACTACACCATGCTGGATCCCTTTGTTGTAGTATGCATGTTGTACTTTGTCATACTGTGCTGTAGTAGATATCCTTCTTTGGAGGTCTTTAAACAGAGGCTGGATGGCCATCTGTTGGGGATGCTTTGATTGAGAGTTCTTGCATGGCAGGGGGTTGGACTGGATGGCCCTTGTGATCTCTTCCAACTCTATGATTCTATGAAGTTTTCTTTGAGTTTCTTCCTCAGTTTAAGAGCTGGAGATTTGTCATATCTTAGCTTCAGCATTCCCCCAGAGGCTCTCTAGCTCCAGTCATTGTCTCTCTTCTCCCTTAAAATGCTTCTTCTTTCCTCTCCTCCTTATTCATATTGGGGTCATGGTCTTGCAGACTTTTCTTTTGCATTGCATTTCTACAGTGGGCCCTTGGTATCTGCTGGGGTTTGCTTTCAGCTCCCCTCACCCCCCCCCCCCCCGATACCAAATCCATGCTCAAGTCCCATTGAATACAGTGGCATAGTAAAATGGTGCCCCTTATATAAAATGGCAAAATCAAGATTTGCTTTTTAGAATATATGTGTATATATATTTCAAGCCATGGGTGCATGAATCCATGGATAAAGAATCCGTGGATAAGGAGGGCTGTACAGTTGGTCCTCCTTATCCACAGATTTTTTAATCCATGGATTCAAGCATCCACGGCTTGAAAATATTCGAAAAAAGTATAAATTTCAAATAACAAACTTTGATTTTCTATTTTATATAAAGGACACCATTTTGCTGTGCCATTATATTTAATGGACTTGAGCATCCACAGATTTTGCTATCCACGAGGGGTCCTTGAACGAAACCCCAGCAGATAAAAAGGACCGACTGTATATGCTTCTCTCTGGAGCTAGATGGGGGAGGGGAGCTAACAGCAACATGCTACTAAGGGCTAAGCAAGCTGTGTTTGCATGTTTAACCTCAGGCTACAAATCCTCCTCAGGATTGTGGTATACTTTGTCACTCAAAAGATCCTATTGGCAATGGTACAGAACTTCACAGCCAGTTCTATGGCAAGTAAAGAAACGTGTAACCACAAGTGTCTGCAGAAGTGTCTGTGAGCCACTAGGCGGCAATAGAGGTACAGACATGTAGTTAGGGTTCCTTGGTGCGCTTCTCCTTTGCATGATCTGCTCTGTTGTCTCATCATGTACAGACTGATTTTATCAGGTTTTACTATACATTGTCTTCTGTATCTCTTCTTATCTCATGTAACTGTAGGTAGCAGACCCCCATCACTTTTGTCTTCCAAATATATAAACTTGTTTTTCATTGAAGATGGCCTTTCACTGATTATTCCAAACTCCAGCTTCCACATCTACACATTAGGCCCTGGGCAGGAGATGTGGCAGGCTGTGTATTTCCCTTCACCCTGTCAGTCACACTTGTTCTATATTTTATGAATACTGCTGACATGGTGTCATGATTTGAATGTTGGACTATGACTCTGGAGACCAGGGTTCGAATCCCGGCCTAGCCATATAAAAATGCACTGATGCACTGGTTGATCCTGGGCATGCACACTCTCTATGTACAAAAGCAACCCCCTCCCCAAAGAAACTTGCCAAGAAAACCCAGTGATAGGTTTGCCTGAGGGTTGCCATAAGTTGAAAAAGAGATGAAGGAATTGAGCTCATCAGCTTTGAGGCATTTCATCTCATTTCTTCTTTTGTGTCCATGTGAGAGGTCTTTAGGAAGAGGAGCTGTATGCATACTTAGGTTTGAGCAAAGATGCATATTCATTCTAAAGTAAACAGGCATATTCATTCTAAAGTTTAAGAAAAAAAGAAGTTATTGGATCACATGACATATTAACTCAAATAGAAGCTCTTTTTGTCACTTCTAGGTTTTCACTATGCCACCAATATAACAATCAGACATGACTAGACAATCTTGTCAAAGGGGAAACCTTTACCTTTAACCAATATAACAGAGTTTTGTCTAAAAAAGTATTCTGCAGCCACTGTACTATGTATAAAGACAGCTTGTCCCTGCATTTTCTTAATGTTTCTTTCCCTAGCAAACAGGCCCTTATACAGTATGTATATGCTCATAGCAGATTAAGGACCAAACTCTTTACTGATACTCATTGGAGAAAGCTCTCATAGAAATGAGAGGACAGGTGACAATATTCAAGAAATATACATAATAAAGCTTCAGAGAAAGAGGGGAGCAGCAAAGCAATGCATAATTCATAGGAAGAAATTAATCAAGTTCTCTTCCCTATACCCATTGCAATTATATAGAACACGGGTAATCATCAACTTACAGGTTTGGGTCTTTTAAAAACCCAGAAATAGGATAAACAGTGGTTATGGTGATATTTGAAAGGGGGTATTGAAAGCTGGAATCACATTTAGAGCAGCACCTAACAGATTTTATCTTGTTGTGCTTTTATTGTGGAATGGGCTTTTCCCCTTTAGATTGGTGGGGAGTTGTGGGAAAGATAGGAAGAGGGACGGTGTGCGTTAGAGCAAAGAGATTGGGCAAAATTATTTTCCTTCATGCTTGACTAGGCCTCAGTGCATAGAAGGGGACCCAGCTTAGAGCTGGTGGCAGATTGCAGATAATAGAAGCTTCATTTCTAACTGACCTTCTAAGGGAGGCGGGGGAAAGAAATAATGGAGGAAGACACAACGCAACCTGAGGAGAAGCTAATGCTGAATGGCCAGGCCAAGGTTCCTGTGAAAACAAGGTGGGAAAAACAAAGGCCATAATTGCATCTTTGCCTTGAAATGGTTTCTATGGTTCCTACAAACAAAGAGCACCACTGAATGGCAAGGAAAGGCCTGTTTCAATGGGTATATATTGTGTGAGTTCACAACAATCACACACACAATACATATATGTAGTACACAAGAACAATTGATCTAGGTTACAAGTGGTAACAAGCGTACAAGTCCCTGGTTATTGAAGATTCATAGAGATTGATCAACCAAGCAGCCATACACTTTCCATGTGGGATTTTTTAACTCAGCATTTTTACTGTGGTCTTATTCACTTTCTGCTGCCTAGCTCCATCTCATTTGAAATGTGTACATATTTAAATTAGCCAAACATTTGTAAACGAGCAAGAGGGGGTACCTCTACTGTTCAGACAGCCTGAAGTTTAAGCCAGTCATTCTCCTCTACTAAATTAAAAAAGGCTACACACTGAAAAAGAGAACTTATTAATTTGATCTTGGTAGATTCTTTTGCTTAGCAGCTGCTCCTCAAATGGCTTAAATTTGTAGGCAGGACTAGGTTAAAATTATTCACCACCCAAAAGCACCACTAAGTAGTACTCAGGTACAAACGCAGGAAACCCCAACTGCTACAAAGTAAAGAATTCATCACTACCTATATCAAAAATACTGTTACACATTTACTTGGAATATAGTGTAGCATGAGTTAGTAAAAACCACAGATGTGTATATAGTAATTTTAACAGAGATATAGTATTTTGGAAAGGCATCCCTGGGGCATCTGTGTTAGGCCCATCAGTCACATGTATGGTTGCATATAAAGCAAAGCAGCTTCATTTATATACCGCTTCATATCATGCTATGGGATGTCTAAGTGGTTTACAACTGTAAGCTCATTGCCCCCCAACAGTTGGGTACTCATTTTAGCAACCTCGGAAGGATGCAGGCCTGAGTCTAGCCTGAGGGCGTTTTCACACGGGCTTTTGGAGGATGCTAGCCGGCCTCCGTCCGGCCCCACTCCGGCAAAATGTCAAATGTTTCATACGACGTCGCAGCAAGCCCCGCCCCTTCTGGTGCCATCCCCGGCGCTAGCCGGCATCAGTCCGGGGCTTGCTGCGTGTGTTCACATGATATCGCAGCAAGCCCCGCCACCTTTAGCTCTAACTCCGGCATCAGCACCAGAGTTGTAATTCCTTTTCTTAAAAGGAATTACGTCACTGCCGCTGGAGCCATTCCGGAGTGAGCGGAAGGCTCCATTCTGGAATGGCTCCAGGCGGATTTGGACGTTTGTGTATGAAAACGTCCTGAGCCCTGGCTAGTATTGAACTTGCAACCTTGTGGTCTATGAGTGAGTGGCTGCAGTACAGGCATTTAACCACTGTGCCACCAGGGCATCTTTGCTCCTTCCCCTTCACAAATGTATCCTCTGGCAGGGACTTTTTGTGGTGAACAAATTGAAAGGGAGAGATGGTCTAACTTCTCCTTATCAGTCAATTTTCAAATACAACTCTTCTCCACATGAAGACTTCCCCGATGTTGTCCCTGACTCATGATGTTCTTGAGAACAGTGCTTCACAAAGGAGAAGGAGGAGACTGTTGAAATAACATCACATGTAGCTGTGTGATAGTTTTAATTTTATAAAACTCTTTGACCTAAAAACAGGTTGATTACGGGGGGTTGCAGACTGCCAGAAATAGTGCAAACTGAGTCCACTTTTAGGGTTAGGGTTAAGGAATCATGGGAACTGTATTTTATTGTGGCACCAGAGCTCTCTGACAGAGAAGGCTCAGTCTCAGAAAAAAAACAATTCCCATGATTCCCTAGCAATAACCCTAACCCTAAAAGTGGACTCAATTTGAACTATTTCTGGCAGTCTGCAACCCCCCAAAGTTTACATTGTTAAAGGTCAACTGGTATTTGAGGTCATAAAGCATGCATGACATGCCAACTTTGAACTGACTTTACATATCTAAGCAGCTGGTTGCCTTCCATAATATACATGAAAATCAAACTATGCCCTTAGTTCTGTATACAGATTGAATCTCCCTTATCTTTCTGAATTCTGAAATCTAAAATATTCCAAAAATCAATTTTTTTAATGGGTAGCTAAGATAGTGACAACCTTGATTTCTGGTGATTCAATGTATGCAAACTTTGTTTCCTGCACAAAATTATTAAAAATATTGTTTAAAATTACCTTCAGGCAATGTGTGTAAGGTGTATATGAAACATAAATGAATTCTGTGTTTAGATTAAAGTCGTATTTCTAAGACATCTCATTATGTATGCATATGCATATACAGGTATTCTAAAATGCAATAATAATAATAATAATAATAATAATAATAATAATCCCAAATCCAAAACATCTCTGGTCTGAAGCATTTCAGATAAGGGAGACTCATCCTGTATATTTCAGATAATGTAATCAGCCATCAAAATGTCAGTTTTACTAACAATCAAACTATTGCTATGTATTTAAACCACTCTATTATTGTTGTTGTTATTAACTATTTATACCTCAACTTTTCCTTAAAATTGGGACTCAAAACAGTTCACAATTTAAAATACAATACAATTAAAACTTTTAAGTGGAAGTGGTTGTGATTCATTATTTGATTGACAGCTTCAGTGTGTTCAAAGTGTGTTCAAAGTCAGACTCATCTATATATTTAGTTTAGATTTTCCCCAAATCATTTATGTTTGCCACCAATCAAACTGATATGAGAAAAGACTGAGATTCTGTTAGCAAAATACTACAGCCCATGCCACTACTATACTGTATCCTTGTCTGAGCTGGTAGATGTGGTTCCAGAGATGGTTCTCTAAACCAACTGTGTTGGGGGATTGTAACATTCATGCTGAGGCCTCCTCATCAGGACCAGCTGAATACTTCATGGTTTGCATGGCCACCTTGGGCCTGTCTCTGGCTTTACACTTGTAGCAGGACATATTTGTGCTCTGGCCAGAATGCTGATGGGGAAATTAGTTCAACAAACTAGTAGGATTTAATCTTCATTCGGGATACACCCAGACATTATCGCATGGGCAGCTCCTTAAATCATCACTGACGCTGCCATCTGATTCCAGATCAGGTAAACCATGAGTCGAAGCCGTGTTCAGCTGGCTGATTTTCGAAGTTAGAGGCTTCCAACTTAGAAAATTGGCCAGCTGAGCACCGCGCTGTACCTGGTCTGGATTTGGGTGGCAGCTTCAGCAGCGATTTAAGGAGCTGGTCCATGTGATAACATCTTGCTGTATGCTGGATGAAGATTGAAGCAGGAAAAGGTAAGCCGGCTTTTTAAAGCATGTGATAAGCTCCTCAATCTCTCCATTGGTAAGAGACTCACCAAAATGTCCACCTTCAAAACCTTCATTTGTTATACATTTCTTTTGTTTTGTTTTGAATAGCATACTGTGAACAACTGTGGTTGAGGGATCATGCTTACTAGGAGCTGCTCCTTGTAACATCAGTCTTGTAACCCCAGAGCCTACTCCCATGACAAGAGGTCGCTATTCTCAGGTTCTGGCCTGTTTAAGAGCCTATTCTGAAATAGTGAAGGTCTGTTTCAGAGTGAAAGCCTATTTCAGAGCCTATCCCACAGTGATAAATAAGTTCTTTGCTGCCTATTGTTGCACCAGCACAACCTTGGACATCAGGGTTATTTAGACTTATTACATTCTATACCTAAGAGTGCTGAGGGATGGGTATACAATGGTCTTAAAGCTGCCCTGACTTCCCCCATTACCTATGTGTCCTGGAGCAACACTGGGTGGCTGTCTACACAGAGTCTGACTGTGCTGCTCACTCTGAGGCCAGAAATGAAGTGCCCACCATCAGTCACATGGCTGGGTGCCTTGTTATTACCTCAGAGGAACAATTTGCACCAGCAGCAGTGGGCAGCACAGAAAAAAGCTGTGCAGATAGCCACCTGGTGGAGTGCTCCTGATTTTCTGGGAAGATCCAGAGCAAATGATGAGACTTTTAAATGCATGTTAAAGCATGAATGGCTGGAATTCACTGTGAGATTGCCCTCCCCATGTGTAGACAGTCCACAGTTGAATTGGAGGGACCTGCTTGCATAGGGACCTGCTTGCATCCCTCCAAAGAACATACACCAATAACACCCTGAGAAAATCCAAGCCTGTAACTAACATCATCATTTTATATTTTTTTTGTCTTGTCTGATTCTCAACACCTTTGCTTGAAGAAGCCAGTGGAGCTTCAAAAGCTTTCACCATGCATATTGTTGCTTTTGGTTGGTTAAATAAAGGTATCACTGTTTTGTGGATTATGGGTGTTATTGTACTTTGCTATATGGCCAACATGGCTATCTCTGAATATATTATCAGATATATGATGTTAGGAAGCATAGTAAACAGTATTCTATACTTTGTATATGATAAAGATCAGCCTAAGACATGGCACTTCCTTCCTCTGAAATATAGCCTACAATGTCTGATGGGCTCTAATCCAAGTACTAATTAGGGCTGACCCTGCATAGCTTCCAAAAACAAATGGGATGTGGTGCTTTTATGGTTGTTGTTGTTGTTGTGTGCCTTCTAGTCATTTTTGACTTATGGTGGTCCTAAGGTGAACTTAGCATGGGGTTTTCTTGGCAAGTTTCTTCAGAGGGGGTTGGTTATTACCATTCTTTCTGGAGGGCAAAGGGAAACCCTCTTCTAAACAAATCTTGTTAAGAAAGCTCCATGATAGGTTTGCCTTAGGGACACTATAAATCAGAGATTCAAACCCTTGTCTTCAGAGTTGTAGCACTCAAACCATGACACCATGCTGGCTCTATTTAGGCGTAATCTATGACCTTTTAATATTGCATTCTTCTCTGGCAAACAACTTCTCCCCACCACCATCACCACACCACACCATTTCCCCCCTTCTTCTATTCCATATCTATCGCCACTTTTCCTTCTATCTCTACTTTTCCTTTTTCACTCCTGCTAAAATCTTTTTCTGGATCTGCCAAACAGATCCATAGAACACACCATTTTCTGATGGTGGTATTTCTTTTTTAAACTTACTATTCAGACTATTGCATTTCACTGGGACAATAAATCACTCTACTGGAGTCTTTGGGGCTGTACAGATGACCCCTAAGGGGTGGCTCTGTACCACTCCTAGGAGTGCCAGATTGTGCCTGTGGCAACAGCACGCCGTGCCCCTGATCCAGCACTTTGCTGCTCTAAAAAGAGCTGGCAAATGCCGCTTCTTTTTGGAGCAACAAAAAGCCGCCCTTGCTGCATTGGCGGCAGTGGCTCTTCTGCGCTCCTTTGGCACAGTGTGTCTAAATGCTGTGCCAAGTGAGTACCCTGACTCCACCCACCATCTGTTTGGGCAGGCGGTGTGAAGATGATGTGGGGGCAGAGTCGAGGCAGCTGGCATGCGGTCACCACGCCCCAACTCCACCCCCAGGCCAACCCTCTTGGCTGGTCTGTAGTGGCCCCTTTGTCTCTTTGATTATATAACCACTTAGCACTTTATCATAAGCAAAGCATCTTATAGCGCTGGATTGGGAGAAAAGCCAGCCTTTGAAAAATACATGCCTGACTCTGGAACTTTTAACTTAAAGTTTCATAGCATGTAAAACTTAAATTATGGGCAGTGTTCTTAGTTGAATGTATTATGTTTGGACTCTGGCAACATAATTTGTGTCCCCCATTTTTTAATATTTTTTTTAGCAAAGCAGATACAATGAACAGATTTCTCAGAATTATGGGTAGAAATACAACCAGGTGTCTAACTTAAATATTAGTTGTTTTGTTTCTTCTTATTTCTGCTTGCTCCACAAGCATGCTTGCATGCTTCTCTTGAATGGCTAGGTAAGTCTTTTAGGTAACATACATTTCATTTTTAAAAAAAAATAAAAATGCATTTTAGGAGAATTTATTATCCATTCAATTTCCATCAGAGGAAATTCTATTAAATCCTGGAAGAAGTGCATTATGGCTATACTTTCAGAAGCAGACCCTTGAATAAACGTTTTTTTAAAAGTTATTTCACATAACTTCCATTATGGATCACATTATGTAGTAGCTAAACATTTTCTTGAACAATTAGATGTGGAATAAAGAATGTAGCTAGCCTGAGATCATTGAAATCTATCTGCTTAGGTGATTCATTTTCTTCCAACTAGGCTACCCATAATAAGCTTTTCTTTTGCGGCTTTGTCTTGCTTTCCATTTCAGTCAGCCACAATGCCTGGAGAATTGAAAGAATGTCTTTCCCTATGTCCTTGTGCTATGACCAAACCTGGCAAATAGAAATTAAAATGGGGGCGGAGAAAAGAAGAAAAGATTAAAAATAAAATAAGCAATGCTTCTTGTGGCAACACTCCAGTTTTGGCACAAGAGCACTAAGGGCCATCATAAATGAGTGGTTAGGGTATAATTTCTACAATATGAGACTTAAAGTCAAACAAACAAACAAAAAAATAAGGTTCTAACATTTACTGTAAGGTGGAAAGAATAACTGTTTAGATGCTCTTCCTGACTGCAGAAAACAATTTGGGTGATAAAATAGTGCAGAGTACAACAGTGAGTTTCATGTCATTTTGTTCCTTCAGCCATTGGCACAAAATTGGCACTATTAACTTTGTGTTTCAATTAGATTTTACCATACAGAACAGAATCCTTATGATCAGCTCTAGCTGTGTGAAACTCAAAGATCTAGTTTTCACAACTAAAAGATACTCTTCCAAACTTGCTGATGGCATGTGTGAGCACTGCCACTTAACACTCCATTGAGTCTACCATCTGAGAAGAATACATGAACAAAGTTAACATCATTTGCTATTTAGGATATATAAGCCCTAATTAACAGTATACATACTTAATTAGAGACATACCATGCTAATGAGGTCCTTGCCAATAAAAACCTCTGTTTATCCAAATTTCTCACATGTTGTATGTCTCCAAGAATATTGGGATAAATAAACAGCATAGAAAAGCCATGAAGAAATGAAAGGACCAGTGTGATGTAATGGTTTGAGCATTGAACTAGGACTCTCTGGAGGAATAGGATTTGATTCATGGTGTGGCCATGGAAACCCCTTGGGTGACCTTGGGCAAGCCACACTCTCAGCCTCAAAGGATGGCAATGGCAAGCCCCTCTTGAAGAAACATGGTTTAAAAAGTTCACCTTAGGGTTGCCATAAGTAAAAAATGTAATGGAGGCTCACAACAACAATGCAAAAATGAAAGCGTTTTCAAAATATGCAGATAAAATCCACTGTATAAATAGTTATCAAATTTACCATACAACATTTTAGTGTTTTGCCATATTAGAGAATATGTCTTTATGCAGAGCAGGTCCTGGACTTGTTATTTTTACATCTATAGTTTTACTGTGAAACTGTGGTGCATGCACTGGTAACCTCTCGTCTTGATTTCTGTAATGCTCTCTACATGGGGCTACCCTCATATTTGGTCTGGAAACTTCAACTAGTACAGAATATGGCAGCCAGACTGGTCTTGGGAACATCAAGAAGAGATCATATTACACCAATTTTAAGATCACTTCACTGGCTGCCTATTAGTTTCTGGGCCCAGTACGAGATGTCGGTTATTACCTTTAAAATGGCTTCGGTCCAACTTATCTTTGGGACCACCTCCTCCCGTATAACCCAGCCCTCACACTCAGGTTCTCTGGGAGGAATTTGTTGCAGCATATAAAAACTAGGCTGTCTGCAACTGCCCAGAGGACCTTTTCGGCAACCACTCCTAGATTATGGAACGGTCTCCTGGATGAGATCCATCATATTACCCACCTTAAACAGTTTTAAAAAGGCTGTTAAGATGGATAGCTTCCGCATCACACTGTTGACTCCTAGATCCCTTTCACATGTAGTCTCATTAAGCCAGGTGTTCCCCATTTTATCTATGAATTTCATTGTTTTGCCCTAAGTGCAGTACCTTACATTTCTCCATGTTGAAATTCATTTTCTTAGCTTTGCCCTAGCTGTCTAATCCAGAGGTAGGCAACCTTTCCCCTTTAAGGGCCGAGGGACTTCAGCTCCTAGAATTCCAGGAGCTGTTGGCCAACATGGGACTATTGGCCAACATGGCTGAGGCTTCTGGGAGCTGGAGTCCCTCGGCCCTTAAAGGGGACAGGTTGCCTACCCCTGGTCTAATCTATTAAAGTCATTTTGAATTTTCATCCTGTCTTCTGGAGTATTAGCTATTCCTCCTAATTTGGTGTCATCTGCAAATTTGGTAAGCATGCCCCCTATTCTTTCATCCACCCACATGGTCTGTCTGGAGGCTGCAGGGAGGAAGAGGCTTCTGTTTTTGCTACCCTGGACCTCTGCTTTCCTCACTGGACTGGGCTCTTGCAGGACTGAGGTCTTGACTCGCAGGACTGAGGCCTTTTTGAAACACTAGCTGCCTGCTTGCCGCTAGCCTTTGTGGATTGAGCCACTAGAGGTTGCCGCCGAGCCTGCTTTCTTTCTTTCTTTCTTTCTTTCTTTCTTTCTTTCTTTCTTTCCTCTCTTTTTTCTTTTGCCCAATGTTATCTGGACCATGGGCCAGCCATGTAACGTGAGAGAAGCATAGGGGCAAGTTTAAACTGCCGACCCAATGGCCTCCCAGATTATTGGAGGCTCCTGTTGTGCAGCAGAGAACTAAGGGAAGTGGGAAGGTTTTATGATCAAGGGACAACTATGTGTGACCAGGAGTGATCTGGAAGTGGAAATTGAGGTCTTGTGGGAGAAAGGAAGGTATGGCGGGAACAGAGTGAAGGGTTGTTACAAAAGAAGGCAGGATCGATGTCTGAAAGCTAATCTGCCTTCAGTTCACTCTGTTTTCTGGAATGGACTGGAGAACGTACCAATCATTCCACGGAACCTTACCTTGCGCCTTTGGAATGTCAGGTCAGTCAAAAATAAGACCCATATTATCTATAACCTCCTCTTAGATGAGGATGCCAACCTGGCTTGCTTTACAGAGACCTAGCTGGGAGAGGATAGCATTATAACTTGGACGCAGGCCTTCCCAGCTGGGTACTCTGTTAGTGTAAGGGAAAGGTAAGGGGAAGTAGGCGGGGGCAGGGCGGGGCGGAGTGGGTCTGGTTCACAAGAACAACCTCACCTTGAGCAGGATACCTGCCAGAACACAGTCCACTTTGGGACCGCCTCCTGCCCTATAATCCACCCTGTGCACTCAGATCCTCTGGGAGGAATTTGCTGCAAACTATAAAAATAAGACTGTCTGCAACCACCCAGAGGACCTTTTCAGCAACTAGTCCCAGATTATGGAATGGCCTGCCAGATGAGATCCATCATATTACCACCTTAAACAGCTTTAAACAGGCTGTTAAGATGGATCTCTTCCAGCAGGCCTTTCCTGAATAGATAGCCCGGCCACCAAAAGACAGTCATCCTGTGTATCCTTGATTTGGCTGCAGTTATTGTTATTTGTTTATTTGTGTTATTATTTTAACTGTGTTTTAAATTGTCACTGTTTAATAGTATTTTAAGGGGGGGTGGGATTGTTGGATATGAATGTATATTTTAATGTTGTAAGCCGCCCCGGTTGCATTATGCAGAGGGGCAGGATAAAAATAGATTTATTATTATTATTATTATTATTATTATTATTAAATATGTTGAATAGCACTGGGCCCAGGACAGACCCCTGTGGCCCCCACTGGTCACTTCTCTCCAGGATGAAGAAGAGCCATTGTTGAGCACCCTCTGAGTTTGGTCAGTCAACCAGTTACTAATCCATCTAACAGTTGCATTGTCTAGCCCAGGGGTAGGCAACCTTTTTGAGCTGGGGGCCGGGTTGCTGTCCCTCAGACAATTGGGGGGCCGAAGCACAATAAATAAATAAATAAATAAATATTAAAATTAATTTTTTTTTAAAAAAATTAAAATTAAAAAAAAAGGCATGCACACTCTCTCAGCCCCAGAAAAGCCATGGCAAAACCCCTGTGGAGATTTTGCCAAGAAAACCCCAAGAACAAGTAATAACAACAATAATCAATATCATCATGGGGGGGGGCGGTGGCGGCGGCAGGACTGGCCTGGGGCCGGTCCAAAGGCCTTGGGGGGCCGCATCCGGCCCCCGGGCCTTAGGTTGCCTACCCCTGGTCTAGCCCACATTTTATTTTTTTGTTTGCAAGAATATCATGGGGGACCTCATCAAATGCCTTACTGAAATCAAGATATGCTATGTCTACTGCATTCCCTTCATCTAGCAAGCTGGTAATTTTATCAAAAAAAGAGAGATCAGATTAGTCTGGCACGATTTGTTTTTCAGAAACCTATGTTAACTTTTTGCGATTATGGTATTCCTTTCTAAATGTTCACAGAGTGTCTGTTTAATGATCTGCTCTAGAATCTAGAGTATTGATGTCAGACAAACTGGACGATAGTTGTTGGGATCCTCTTTTCCCCCCTTTTTGAAGATGGGGGACAATGTTTGCCCTCCTCCAGTCTGCTGGGGCTTCTCCTGTTCTCCAGGAGTTCTCAAAGATTATTGCCAGTGGCTCTGAGATTACATTTGCCAGTTCTTTTACTATCCTTGGATGTAGTTCATCTGGTCCTGGAGACTTAAATTCATATTCCTGTACTACCTCTTTACTTATTCTGTGCTGCATTTCCCCTATTGTGTCCTCTGCTCCATTTTCCTCAGGTTGAGCACCCTTTTCCTTTTGCGAGAAGACTGAGGCAAAGAAGGTGTTGAGTAGTTCTGCTCTTTCTCTATCCCCTGTTAGAATTTCTCCATCTTCTCTGAGAAGTGGCCCTACCATTTCCTTCTTCTTTCTTTTGCTACGGACATACTCAAAAAAGCCCTTTTGTTGTTTTTAACCCCTCTAGCAAACCTGAACTCATTCTGTGTTTTGGCTTTCCTGACTTTACCCCTACATGTGATAGCTATTTGTTTGAATTCTTTTTTAGTGATTTCCCCCTTTCCCATTTCTTATACATTTCCCATTTAAAACTTAGTTCAGTTGAAAGTTCTTTTGTCATACAACCCAGTTTCTTGAGACATCTCCCATTTTTCCTTCTCATTGGAATAGTTTGAGATTGTGCCTTCAGTATCTCCCTTTTGAGAAACTAACATCCATCTGTACTCCCTTCTCCTTTAGTATTCCTGACCATGGGATCACTCCCAGTGTTTCCGTATGTTTATTGAAATCAGCTCTCCTAAAGTCTAGAATGAGTGTCTGACTACGCCTAGCTTCTTCTTTCCACTTTATAAGAAACTCCAGGAGACCATGATCACTCCCACCTAAGGATCCCACCACTTGCACCCCATTGATCATGTCATCCCTGTTGGTTCGGATCAGATCTAAAATAGCTGATCCCCTTGTTGCCCCTTCCACCTTTTGGACAATGAAATTGTCCTCGAGGCAAGTGAGGAATTTGCTAGACCTTGAAGTATTGGCTGAGCTTGACTTCCAGCAAATATCAGGATGGTTGAAGTCACCCATCACAACTACATCTCTCCTTTCTGAGTGTGTGGTCATCTGTTCTAGAAAGGCATCATCCAGATTTCTGAGTCTGACTTGGGGGTCTGTAGTAAACTCCCACAATAACATCCCTGCTGTTTCCTTCCCCTTTAATTTTTATCCAGATGCTCTTCACCTGATTTCCAGGATTTAAGTCCTGGATCTCTTCACAGGTGTACACATCCCTGATGTATAATGCTATTCCTCCTCCTTTCTTGTTTGGCCTATTTCTCTTAAAAAGGCAATACCCCTCTATTCCTACATTCCAATCATGAGACTCATCCCACCAGGTTTCAGCAATGCCTATTATATCGTATTTGCTTTGTTGTGCTAGGAGTTCAAGTTCATCTTGTTTATTTCCCATATGCTCTGTGCATTAGTGTAGAGACATCTAAGACCATGGGTCCTCCCCACTTGCTGCCTGTGTGAGGTTTTTTGCCTCCCATTGTTAGGCCCTTGCATCATTTGCGTCCGGAAAAACAGCCAACAGAGTAGCTGATAAGAATGATACACTCTAATGCAAGGCTTTGCAAAGGCAATTCCAAAAGTACAGTAACAGTCCAAAGTTCAACTAAGCAAAACCAAGGAGCAAACCAAGTGTCCAGAAGTCCAGAGAGTAGATCAGCAAGTCCAGGGTCTAAGTTTTAAGCAAGTCTAAGTTTTAAACGGGAGATGTATAAGAAATGGGAAAGGGCCAGTCCAGGGTCAAGGGTTCCAGAGAGTAGATCAACAAGTCCAGTCCAAGATCAAGTGTTTCAAGTCAATCCAAGGTCTAGGAGACAAGGTTTCAGGCAACAAGGGACTCAGAGTCAGATGCTTTCACCAGGGAATGCAGATAGACTCTGACAATGAAGCTCGGCATCTCACAGCTGTTTATATTGGCCCAGCTGTTTGGTGATTGCAGATCATTTCTCATATAAGCCCCGGGATCGCCAGAGGCATGCCATTTCTGTCCTTCTCTGGCTGAAGGTAGGTAGGTAGGCACCTCCTCGTCCTGCTCCTCTATGTCTCCCAGGCCTGGAACCTCTGTTGGGGGGAGACTAGGCTGCTGAGTCATGGGCTCTGCTGCAGTTGACATAGCAGAGCTAGGTTCTGACTCAGCCAGCTCTGCTAGATCTGGCAGAACAACGCTAGAGCCTGGCTCAGACTCCTCATCTTCCTTGTCCTCCTCGTCCTCAGCATGGCTGGCCGTGACAATTTGCCTTGTTCCCTCTATAACATTTTGACTATTATCTCCAGCCCATGATGTACTCCTTCCTTCCAAATTACCTTCCAAGATACTGTCTCCCTCCCCCTCCTGATCAAATGTTTGAGGCTATTGGCAAAAATGTTTCTGCCAACTGGTGTGAGATGAAGCCCATCTCTTGCCAGAAGTCCACCCTCATGGAACTGCAGCCCATGATCCAAGAATCCAAATCATTTTTGGTGGCACCATCTTCTTCTCCCTTCCTGGACCATGCCCTTCAACTGGGAGAAGAGATGAGATAACAACCTGTGCATCCAGCTCTTTCAGCTTCCTACCCAAAGCCTCATAATCCCTTCTGATATTCTGAAATCTATGCCTTGCAGTATCATTGGTTCCCACATGAATCAAGAGGAAGGGGTAATGGCCAGTAGGCTTGATAAGTCTTGTCAGCCTGACTGTCACATCACAAATTTTTGCCCCAGGGAGACAATACACCTCCTGGGACATCTTGTCAGGCCCACAAACCATTGCTTCTGTACCCCTCAACAAAGAGTTTTTCCCACCCATTACACACCTCCTCTGAGGTTTAGCAATGGCTATTCCCTGTGGTGGTACTCTCAGGGTCCCCTGCACTGTCCCTGAAGACTGTCCCTGCTGGTCTTCCTCTTCATCCTTCATAAGGGACAGAGTTTCAAATCAATTTTGTAGCTTCAAGCTCCCAGAATGATCCCTGGTTTCCCTACTTCTGTGTGTAATGTTTCTCCAGCTGTCTACCTCCTGTGTGTGTGAAGTTACCTCCTCCTCAACAACATCCTTTGTGTGGTCCCCGTCTTAAACCGTTCTGTTCTATCCAGGAACACCTCTTGCTCCCTAATATGCTGAAGTGTAGCTATCCAGGCCTCCAGCTACTGAACTTTCTCTTCCAGGAGGGCTACCAACTTGCACTTGGTGCAGTTGGAGTTCCCCATATCTCTAGGCAAGAAGACAAACATCCCACAAGTGTTGCAGGTGACTGCAGCAGCTCCCTCAATGTCCATACTGAGACTTCTTAAGTAAGCAGTGAAACAGGACTGTGGGCCTCTCCCTCAAAAAGTCCCCTGGTAAAGAACAATGAAAAGGGCCCCTGTTGGCTTGGTCTTTTCACCAGGCTCTGTCAGTGATCTCAATTAACTGGGTTTATATAGAGAGTTCCTGGGTGCTATCTTATTCTGGAGGCAAGTCTCTGACTCTTCCTCTGAGCAACCCCCCCCCAAACAAACCACTCCTAAAGCCCTTTAATTAAAAAAAAATTTTTTTTAAAGGAGAACCTCTAAAACAAAGTTCCCAGGCCCTCTTCTGCTTGTGCTGTGCTTTCCCTTGTCTTAGAACTTTAGTATAATTGATTATCTGTACTATTTTTTTATTTTGCATTGTGTGTGTATATGTGTGTTTTTAAAATTGTATTTTAGTATGGTATTTTATATTATTGAAATAGTTATAAATGTTTTATTCTGTAACTGCTTGTAAAGTGTCATGTACATTATAAATAAATAAATAAATAAATGATGATAATGATGATAATAAGAATAAGAATAACAGCAAAGCTTTCCATCCCCTTCTCAAAGTCATGGTGGAGTAAATGTAAACAGTGCATGAGCCCTGAGGCTCATGCATGTAATGCTGAAATGACTAAACTATAGGGTTAATGTGAGCCAAATATTTATGGAGCACTTGCAGTGTACCTGAAGGTATCAACCACTGAAGTGCTATTTGTGTATGGAAGTTATCTATGGGCCTCTACAGATGGGCGGCCATGGGCTGCCCTGAGAAACCGAGGATTGGGGCCGAAGCTGCCCCACGCCTCAGCCCCAATCCACCCTTTGGGCAGCCTTGGAAGGAGTGCTAAAATAGCACTCCGATGATATCCTCGGGAAGGGGTTGGGGTGTCCAGCGTCCAGCTGTCCCTCCCTTTCCCTGGCTCCAAGACGGCACTTTGCGCCATCTGCAGAGCTCCTTACATATTGTGTTGTGTGTCACAATACATCCATGACATTACTATCAAAGAAAAATCTGTTTTAACATTGAGTGATTCTAGTATTTCAGATAAATAATATTTCCAGTGTTCCTCCATAAATTCAATTATTAAATTAATTCTTTTGAGGTAAATAAAAAAATTAAGTGGAAAAATAAAAGTGACAGTATTCAACAGTTACCATGGACTATCAAAAAGCCAAATAAAAAGTCCAAAAGCAAATCAAGCTTGAACTCTCCCTAGAAGCCTAACAAATTAAATTGAAGCTATGATAATTCAAGAGCCTTGGTGGTGCAGTGGTTAAATGCCTGTATTGCAGCTACTCACTCACAAACGACAATACCAGCAGGGGCTCAGGCTTGACCCAGGCTTGCATTCTTCTGAGGTTACTAGTAAACAGCTTGTTGGGGGCAATTAGCTTACAGTTGTAAAGTGTTTAGTGACTACATTTGAAGTGGTATATAAATGAAGCTGCTATTGCTATTGCTATAGTTTAGACATACCATGGGATTCATTAGAAAAGACAACAATTTCTTAGTTAAGTAGAAGAAAGTAGAAAATGAGCAAGATTGTATTACAGGAGGATAGACTCAGTCATGGAAGCCACAGACTTGACTCTGAAAGACCTTACCAGGGCTGTTAATAACAGGGTGGTTTATAATTAAAATAAAAAGACAGGAAGAAAATGAGAAAACAAAACAAAAGAAAGTAAAAGAAAACAGTAAGGAAAAAAAGCAGTAACTGATAAGAGGTTTGGAAGAATAAAACTGTCTTCATCTAATACAAAGAAGGTAGCAAAAACAGGTAACAGTTGATTATCAATATAGAAAGCATTCCAAACCTAGAGTGCATGTGTGGATGTGCCTTCAAATTGCTTGTTGAGCTATGGCAACCCCATGAATTTTGTAGGATTTTCTTTGTCAAAGAATGCTCAGAGGTGTTTTTGCTAATTTCTTCCTCTTAAATACAGCCTACAACACCCAGTATTCATTTGCAGACTCCCATCCAAGTACTAACCAGGGCTGACCCTGTTTAGCTTCCAAGATCAGATGATATCTGGTACCTTTAGGATATTTATGCCTCTCCAAACTTAGAGTATCAACCACTGAAAGAGTCCCATCTCACATCAATGAAAATAAATGAGGCAGGCTCAAGTGTATAAAGCAGTCAATCCATTATGATAAATCAATCAATCAAACCGCATGTATAATTTGGACTCTTCCTTAGAGGAAAATATTCAGCTCTTGCTCCCTTCACTTCTGGCTGATGCTAAAGTCAAGTTCACCGATGTGAACAAAGCCTACATTTTAAATGGTATCCATAGAGGTTAGGATTGGGCACAAGTAGTTTCAGTTCCTTTTGTTATCATCAGTGCTCTAGGGGAAATTTTTACTCTTCACATTGGCAAAATTCTTTACAAAAATTTTGCTAACCAGAATGATTTGTCATCTGTTTTTGTAATTCAGTATATTGTTGAAGAAAAGTCTTTGTTTCTTTTCAAATGTCAGCAGCATGGGGTGGACACTGAGCCTGCTCTGTGTTCTTGTGGATAGGTGCTTGTAGGGAGAAAATTGAATGAGAAGCAAGGGAAAATGTTTTTGTAAGAAGAAGAAATGGCAAAACTTAGGGAGAGGGGAACAAAGAATGTAAGGCCTTGAACCGAGACCATGGTGAAAAAAAAGGTATATGTGTGTTGGGGTGGTGGTAGTGGTGGTGGTGGTTATGGTGGGGAGATGCCTGCCTGAATAATGAAATACCTGGCAACCTTGAACTTCAATGTTGTATATAGTAAGAGTGAAACCAACCAGCTCTGAAAATGAGGCATTCTTAGAGCAAAGAATAATAAGCCTATGTAGCACATTTAGATATATATAGTTGTGACATGGGCCTGAAGTGACTTATGACTAAAGAGAATGACTAGGGACTCTTAAAGAGTATAACTGTTGAACAAATAGCCTTGTGACAGCCTTGAACAAGGAAGATATTATTTGTGTGCGTGGATATTTCTATGTGCATGTGCAAGCACCCAAATGTGCATGGTGGTATGTTTCTACTTTGCAAGACAACTGTACACTTTTTCAGAAAAAGCAGCATATTTACATTATTTGTGGACTAGCCTGGGTTCCCAACTAACTGGGAGCAGGAGTAATTACACCTTGCTTGGAGCAGCTGGAAAAGAGGAATGGTTCCTGGCTCCATCTTGTGCCAGCAACAGGCTTTTCTAATGGTCAGCAAGTCTGCAGCAATGGCCAGGAATGTCTAGAACTGGTATGTTGTGGAGATCATGGTATGTTTTGTGTAATGATCTGAAATGGGCTTGGTAATTATATTTGGCATTTAAATATGCTGTTCTCAGTGAAGAATATGTGAAGTGCATATTTTGAGAGAAAATTAATTTGGAAAATTAATTTGTAAATAAATGTAAAATATATATTTTGGGAGCAAATATATTTTAAAAATATGTATCTAAATGCATACAGTTGGTCCTCTGTATACACAGACTCTGTAACCATGGATTCAGCTATCCACGGCTTGTGTGTATGTGCCCCCCCCTCAAATGCTAACCTTGATTTTGTCATTTTATATAAGAGACACCATTTTACTATGCAGATAATTCTTGTAGCACCTTTGAGACTAACTTCAATTTTCCTATCAGATTGTATTTAATGAGACTTGAGCATCCATGGATTTTGGTATCCATGGGTGATCCTGGAACCAAACCCCAGTGGATACCATGGGCCCACTGTATTTTATGTAATTTGTTCTGTAGAAATTCAGATTAATGCAGATATAGGGTGGAAAAGCCATGGTGAACACAAGTGAAACATAACTTCGGCCAGAGAGAGACTGAATCATTTCCATCTAGATGTGAGATGGCTCCTTGTCAGATGCCTGTCATCACTTCATGCACCACCTTCCAACTGTCCTGATATGGGAGGGGCATTCCTGATTAATCCTCTGTTGTCTCCAATTTTTCAGCTGCCTTTAAAATGTCTGTTTCTTCTCCTCCTCCCATCTTAAACATTTCTCCTCAGTTTACAACAATTCCTGCAAACTCAGTTCAGACTGAAAAAATTAGTTTGCACTCTTGTAACTCACAGAGGAAAAGAGGGGGAGGAAGTTTGCATTCCCCAGTAAATTCAGACCAAAGCAAACTGCTGCAACATCTCCTAGCTTGTCTGCTATTTCTACCTATTAACTCTTCCCCATCTTGACCGCACTCTGTTGTTGCTTGGCCATATGTGTCCTGGTTTTCATCTGTGGAATATTGGAAGATATCTTGGTATTTCTGAACATGTATGTGTGTCCTTGATGTGACAGTAACACAAAGAAATGTGACCATTCTTCTTGGCTACCTCCATATAGGTTGAACCCTCATCGAGACCCAGGAAGATGACTGGAGCAGCTGGGCTGTTCCACCACCATTGCTGAATGTATCCTTGCTTCTCCCACCTTTCTTCCACATCCCTTTCCTCTCATAGAATCTATTTTAGATTCTAAGGACTTAATCACATGGGGAAAATCAGGGGTTTAAACAGGCATTTTCCCAGGATAGTCACTCAGTCGCAGCAAAGATTTTCACATGACGTTGAGATTAGAGAGGACTTATCCCAGGAGTAACCAGGGAATAACCAGCAACAAATCATTCATGGGGAAATCCTGTGAATGATTTGTTACTGGTTATTCCCTGCTTATTCCTGGGATAAGTCATTTTTAATCATGATGTGTGTGAAAATCTTCACTGAAATCACACATCTGTCCCAGGAAAATGCCTATTTAAACCCCTGATTTCCCCACGTGTGATAAACTCCTAAGACTGAAGACATTTTGTAAGCTGTTTTGGGTCCCACTTTGGTCCCACTTTATTATTTAAAAATAAATAAATAAAGGCAGATAATATTTTTCTAAAAATATATAGAAGTTGCTCTGTGAGCCATTTTGGCTGAGGAATGGGTTAAAAATTATATAAAGAAATAAGAAGTAAGATTCACAGAGAAAGAGCAGTATAAATTGGCACAGACTAGATCACGTTTATATCCTGCACATCTGTGTTTCTGACTCAAACCACTTCAAACCCTCTCTTGCTGGAACACCCTCATTTTTGGACCTGGTCAGCTGATTCAGCTTGACTCTTCCTGCCTTGCTTTTCACCCATTTCATAATTTAAACAAATTTCCCTGGCTTGAATTTGTTGCAAATGGCTGTACAACATTTGGGTGCCTTTCTGCTGGATTGGTCCATGAGGGCAAATCATTCCATTATATATCCTGAGGCCAGTGTAGTTCATCTCAGCAGCTTTTGCTTTGTATTGAGCTTTATGTTGTCCTCATTTTTCACACGACAAAAGATTAAAGATAATACTCATACTAATAATATAAAAATGCTCTTCAGGGAATGGCTTGCTAGGCAGTATTGTACAGTATAAAGACTCTGTCAAATAGCTGAGGTAATTTGTGCTCATTAGGAGGAGAATGCAGTAGATTAAAGGTAGCAAGGGTGAATAGGCACCCATTTTTGTAAAACTTCCCTCACCTTTTATTCACCTACTAAAGCCATTATTTTATGATAATAAAATAGAGGAGAGAGAGAGAGAGAGAGTCATGTGCGAACTTCAAGAGAGCGAGAGAGAACAACCAAAGAGCTATTTTCTCTCAAGAGAAATATAGTGTGTAGATTAAAGGTGGAAAGACAGCCCTCATTTAAATCAATCCTCCTCTCAAAGCATATTTATTCACAGATTAATTAGAGTTGCAAATGAAAATTATCTGGTTGGTGGGAACATTATTGAGGGCCTTTAAAATGTAGGAGTGAAGATTAAAAGGAAGTACATTTCCCTCTTCTTTGTCATTCAAAGAGAAGATCAAAAGCACCGGTGTCAAATTAATAGCCTGGGTGGTATCACTCTTCTTACAGCTCTTTGGTTATTTATTAGAAGCTTGTGTTATTATGCACTGATTGAGAACTGGCCTGAATGCACAGGATAGATTAAGGGTCAACACAGTCACAAAAGAATGAGAAGCTACAAAAGTCATATATTGATTTTGTAGGTTTGATCTGGACTACAAGCAGCATGGGCCCTATGAAGTATTCACTAGAATGTGTGAGGCATAGATGATGGGGATGTGTATGCTGCTCTCACCTTCTACATGCCTGCCTTGAATCATTTTCCTGGGCTTCACACACTTAGTACAAAGATCTGAGGAGAGGTTCTATGTACATACAGATAAATGTGCTCAGAATATGAAAAGAACCTTTGGCTTATTAGAGTTCTCAATTAAAACATTGATTAGGGCTCTCAATTAAAACATGATTAAACATTCTAAGCATGTTTAATCAGATGCATGTCAGATCCCCCATCATGTCTTTCAAATCAATACACAAAGGTCTCCAGCAGGGATGGAGACACTGAGAAGAGTGATCCTTCTAGAATGTAGAAAAAGTACTTTATTAAACTACAACTCCAAGAATACTCTAGCCAATATGGGTAGTGGTCATGCTGGACTGGGCATTCTTGAAGCTGTGGTCCAAAAACTTAACTTTTCCCAGGCTTGACTCTCACTTCCTTCTTTGTACATTTGCCATGAACTTCTAAACAAAAGGTATATAGGGGGAAATGTAGAAAGATATATCAAAAATTTAGTAATAAGAGAGAATACAGTTGTCACATTGTTGATTAGTATTTTGGAGTACAGTCAACAGAAGCTTTGCCCATCTTTCCCATTTCTTTGTCGGTGAACTTAATTTGTGGGTAGGGAAATGCTAACTGATCAAGCATCACAGACTTATCATAGAAATGGAATCCAGCATGTTTAGTAAACTGTCTCATCCTAGTTAATATGACAGTCTGGTAAATATGTTTCAGAACCAAGTTGGATACTCACAATAGCCAAAATGGTATTTATTTATAAAATGAAAATTAAAACTCATTTTCAAAATTCATAATTTCCAATCTGGAATATTTTAAATTTAAATTTGGATATTCTTTGAAGGTCAAACAACACGGTTTTTTAAAAGGTGATATTTGAGGGATAAATAGAGCTAATTGGATGTTAGGGTTTATCATGTAAGAAGGCTGGAAGAGGCTATGATAAATTGAGAGAAATTAGACATACATAAACCATATAAATATCAATAAGATTCAAGCATATTTTCCCTCATCCCGTTGACTTTGATAGATACTGAGGGATAATAAAATTTTATTCATTTTATTTGATTATACTAGTACAGTGCCAAGTAAAATACATTAAAAATGTCTGTTTTGTTTCAAATTTCTGTGTTGGACTAAAGATGATTAAGATTCATTTTTTTCTGTTGCCTTTTGGTTAATAATTTCAAAACTTTCAAATGCTTTCATATTTAGGATGGAAGGAACATGAAATGTGCCTCTGTGTGGGAATTCAGGAAGAACTGAAGCTGACAAATTTATCAATCCAGATTCAGGATTTTGAGTGCTTAAATATTAAAAAACCATTGTCCAGTACATAATGCACTATAATAGTACTACGACTCCACTTTAAGTGTCATGGCCCTATCCCTTGGAACCCTGGGATTTTCAATATAGGAAGGGACATTTCAAATTTCTCATCCAGAGAGCTCTAGTGCCTCAACAAACTACAAATCCTAGGATTCCATAGGATGCAACCACAGCAGTTCAAGTGGAATTCATAGCATAATTTTTGTAGTACAAAAGGGCTATGTGTTTGGTCTCCTGTGCATTTAGCAACCATAGTGCTGGATTAAGACTGTCATCTCTTCTTTTCAGAGAAATTTCTCAGCTTTAAAATAGATATGCTAGGGGAGCACAACATGGTCCTCTCCATGTTGGAAATCTCTGGATCTATTGACATTGGCAAGTATAAACTGAGAGTAATTTTATTTCAGCTTTTTAAAAAAAGAATTTATCAAAATTGGTAGATCATAAATTCAGAAAGGAAGGAATTTAAAGTTTAAGAAATCTCAACATGAGAGAAAACAAAGGTGAACAACTTTCCCATTCTCATTTCAGGGTTCAGGCTACATAATACCACTTAGACCACTAACTGCATAGTTTTATTATGACAGAACAAGATCCATTTTATTTTTAGTACTTTGCATTATGGCATGTTTTTTCTAACCGATAACATAAATACAGAGCTAAGTTGCTTATTATAGTAATGGCTTCCAGAAAATTATTGTAGTCCTTTCACTAACTCACAAAAAGCACAGAGTGATCTAAATTTGTAGCCTTCATGAAATTGTTGGACTCCAAATCCCATCACATCTAGTCAGCATTGCAAGTTGACAGGTATGATGTACATTCTTGAACAAGATCTCTAAAACATAGATCTAAAACCTCTTATTCTAGATGGTAGGTGTTAAGAGTGATGGAACATTTAGTATACTGGACAAAGTCTGGAAAAGTTATTTTTGGAGCTCCAGCTCCAGCATCCCCATGTATTCAGAACCACTGAGGAACTTGAGGTTTTGTAGTTCCAAAAGTAACTTTTCCAGGCTCTGATAGCAGTGTAGGTGGAAGGTGAGAACAGGTCAAACCTGATGGTTTCTTTTCTGAACGGTTATTTTCTATGTTTTTCTGCTTAGCACTACCATCACTGAAAAGAATGGATCATTAAGAACATAAGATGACTGGAACAGGTTTCATAATTAATTAGATTGTCCAAAGATCATTAACAATCTAGAAAATTAAGGTATAACCTACCCATAAATATTCATTTTAATAGTTCTTCTTCGCTAGTCCTATATTTGTGGTGAGAACCTGTGGAGTCTCAGGATATATGGCTGAAAATAATATGGAATCTCTCATTACCACTAGGCTTCAAAAACCTGAAAACTTTGAAAAATTAATCCTCAAACAACAATGGAAAAGCCTTTCTAAAAGTTGGGAGGAAACAATAAAATACTATGCTGTTTAGCCAACTAGAAATCAGAGCAATGGATTTGTAAGGGTGAAGGGAAAAAGACCCCCAAGTTGCACCCCCTCCCAAACTGGTGAAGGCCTGTGAACATTAAAAGTGATGCAAAGCTATTTTTAATGGACACTCCCAATGCTTCCCCCCCCCCCCCGCACCACAATTGATTGCAGTGAGATTACGATGCCATTAAAATTCACTTGGCACATAAACTAATGCTGTGGAAAATGCTGACGTTTATAGCAGCTCCTATAAGAGACATATTTCAGCATGAAAGTGAGCTCTAATGCATGAACTTTATTTAGGTAAAACAACGTCTAAGGAGGGGGGGAGTGGAGGAGGAGAAGTGGTAGCAATTGCTGAGAGTTTTATTTCTTTCAACTAATGGGTATATGGATGCTAAATTTAAAAGACATTTTTAATAAATCTATTGGTCTTTGACAAAATCAATCCAAACCTCATAAACCAAGAAGTCACCCACTTGATATTAATGAGGCTGAATTTGCATTTATTTGTCCCTTACAGTAGACAAACCATTAATTTCATGTTTATGCTTTCTTTGAAGCCTGAATGCTTATAGATGGCCACATCAACTCTCCTGCTGCTACATTAATATTTTGCTATAAATGATAAATTTGACCATTTTCAACAACACCCCTTCTTTCCTTAAGAAAGCTGGTAAAATGGAAGCAATAAGTCTTAAGCTCTTGAAATATTTTTTAAAAATAAATGCTCTGCAGTCATTGATTATTAAAAATAACATAGTTTTAACAGTAGGAAACATTTGATAGCATCTAGGAGTTTACCAATGAAAGTTGCAAAATGATAATGAATAATACAAGATTGTCTGTCAATCCATCAAATGGCATATTAGCAGCTAACCAGGATAGGTTTGCAGCACTCTGCCCTGGGTTATTCTTATTCCATTCTTCATGATAGTGTCCACACCAAAGATTAGGAAAGTTCCTTTTGGGATGCTATCTCCCAGAATCCACAGCAAGTATAGCCAGTGCTGGCTGGATGATTCTAGGAATTATAATCCAAAGAAGGACCTTTTCCAGTCTGCTCTACACAACATGCTTCACTGTTGGTAATACAATATTGTGTGGTAGAGAGAGCCAATGTCTCTCACTCACAGTGATGCCATGAGTTCTAATTTAAGCTCCATCCCCTGAATTCTCCTGCTGGAGTGAAACTGCATTATAGCTTTCTCTGTTATAGCCTTCTAGATGCTCCAAGGATATATGGAAGAAGCCAGCTACTTGCTGGACCTCTTCATGGGCACTCAGGTGACATACATAGATTATTCATTCCTGGGTCTAATTTCAAAATGCTGTACTGGGTAAAATGCTGTATTGTTTCATCTTTGAGTGCCCATGTTTATGTGCTGTTTAACAGTTGGCACTGGCCTAAATCAACTCACTAGCCCTAACTAGTGTAGACCCATTAAATCAATGGAAAAACACTTATGTAAATCATAAGGATTCAATGGGTCTAGTCTAGTTGAGACTAATGATTATATTTAGACCACTTATGCCAGTAACAGCTTCAGCAGTAAAGTACATCACTTGTGGAAATTCTTCCCTGGTATCCCAATGGGCGAATAAATGGAATTTGTACCTTTCTTCTGCCAAGAGATTTCCATGTCAAGGGCATGGTGGATCCATTGTGGGTTTCATTCCAGACTTTAAAGGAGCTGTCCAAGGTGCAAAAAATTATCCTGCAAATAGGATCGGCAGTTTGGACAACAACTTTAAAGCTTGGACCCTA
The DNA here is from genome assembly GCA_026167975.1 of Phrynosoma blainvillii. Taxonomy (NCBI): domain Eukaryota; kingdom Metazoa; phylum Chordata; class Lepidosauria; order Squamata; family Phrynosomatidae; genus Phrynosoma; species Phrynosoma blainvillii. Next base: position 63,861,647 of record JANUYF010000003.1, on the reverse strand, counting down.
AATTTCATTCATTCATTCATTCATTCAAAATATTTCTATATTGCCTGCCACACCATAAAGGTTCCCAAAGTGATGAATAAATTAAAGCAATTAAAATATTACAAAGATAAAACATTTTCAAACCACATTAAAATTCTCTCTTAAAAGACAGTTTAAAGACAGTTAAAAAGAGCAATTTCAAACATTAAAGGTCATGCAGAACAGCACTGTTTTGGCTGTCCAGTGGAAGTTCAAAAGATATGTATCCAACCTAACTTCTTTGGGTAGGTACCTCCACAGTCAGGCTGCTGCTACAGGGAAGGCCCCATTATATGTACATGCTATCCTAAATTCCTAACTTCATGAGGACAAGCAACAGGACCTCCTCTGAGGAGCTCACATTTTTGGCAAGCTCCTATGGGAGGAGACAGTCTTTCAGATATCCTGGTCCCAAGACATTTAGGGCTTTCTAGTTAAAACCAGCATCTTGAATTGAGCTTGGCAGCAAATTGGTAGCCAGTGCAGTTCTTGTAAGACTGGTGTTATGTGGTCTATAAAATACACCAGTTTGGCTGCTGCATTTTGCATTAAAAACATCAAGAACAAGTTTCCCTGCCACACACTGGCATGAGAACCCACAGACACCTCTGGTTTCTACTAGAATAATAATAATAATAATAATAATAATAATAATAATAATAATAATAGCTGAAGAACATATTTGTGAATAAAAGTAAAAGAATTCTGCCCTCTCCAAATGAAAATGTCTTTAAATAGAGGCTGAATGGCCATCTGTTGAGACTGTTTTGATTATGTATTTCTGCATAGCAGGGGGTTGGACTGGAAGACCCTTGTGAAATCTTCCAACTTTATGATTCTATGATTCAACCCTTGTTTTCAGGAGTGTATCTGTTGGGCATGCAAAATTGTCTCCCAAACTCTGGAATTTACTTTCTTTGGAGCTCCAAGATGTCACCACATACTTGGTGTTCAGCGTGTTTTACTATGGCTTTATTTATTCATATATTTTATTTATATCCTGCACTTTTCCCAGAACTGGGATGCAAGGTGGCTCCCAACACAATTAAAAAGTTGTTCCAGTAAATACACAACAAATTATGCATATTAAAATAGAAATTAAATTAATTATATGATTGAAACACAAATTACATTGAGACAGAACCCTCTCCCCCTCCACACTTATAATAAACATGGATTAAAATATGTTAAAAGCACAGCACATCCATTTAAACCACAACAGGCAATCAATTGTTGAAGTCTGTCCAGGGTTGTAGGTATGGGGAGGGGGGAGGGATGATAGCATTGCCCCCTTAAATAAAAATTCTGCCCTCTCCAAATGAGAATGTCATCCAGTTCTTAAACTTCTAACATTCTAGTAAGTTTTGTGTTGAACATGTATAGTTCAGGCATCCAAAAAAGGGGTAGGCAAACACAGCAAATGTGACAGTTTTCAGTGTCTCACTCTTTTTCTTGTTAACTGCCCTTGAGTTGATCTTGACTCATGGTGACCCTATGGATGAGGCATCTCCAAGACCCCCTATCCTCCACTGCTCCACTTAATTCCTGCAAACCCATACTCATGACTTGCTTTATAGAGTCCATACATCTAGCATGTGGCCTTCCTCTCTTCCTACTTCTCTCAACCTTTCCCAGCATTATTGTCTTTTCCAATAAGTCCTCCCTTCTTTTGATGTGTCCGAAGTATGACAGCCTCAGTTTGGTCATCTTGGCTTCCAGGGAGGTTTCCGGTTTGATCTGCTCTAGGACCCACTTGTTTGTCCTTCTGGCTGTCCATGGGATCCTCAGCACTCTTCTCCAGCACCACATTATCTCAAATGCCTTGATTTTCTTCCTATCATCTTTCTTAACTGTCCAGCTCTCACATCTGTACATAGTAATAGGGAATACGATGGCTTGTACGATTCTAACCTTTGTGCTGAACTCAGAAGGCAAGAAGAAAACAGATTAGGTCATCAGAGTGTGTGAGAACTAATGGTCACATGACACAAGACACAGGAAGAAAGCTGGGATTAGAGGCTGTTTAGCAAATGTCTATAAAGGTATGGAGGTGGAGTTATACCTTGAGTTCTGCCTTGAGTGGACTGCTGGGCTTGGCATGGAGCTGCTTCTTCTTCTTCTTCTTCTAGCTTGGAGATTCCTTTGTTTTCTGCCTGTATGATGGATGTTCTAAAACGTAAATAGTTATCATGTTAATTCTGCAACTGAAGAATAAAGAACCTTGTTTTGAAGAGAATTTGATCTCTGGTCTGGTTTCATGGAACACTGCAAGCTGCAGGGAGCTACAGATCCAGAGATGTATGGAGCTGGTGGATGGCAATCCAGCACACACTCACCATAAATCAGCATTTAAGCCTTCCTAAATCCAGTTTTTAAACCTAACTAGAGTAGAATGGATTCACTGAATTAATAGTAATTTAATCATTCAACACTTATTTAAGTCCCATTGATTCAGTTGGTATAAGCTAGCTGTGACTATAAATTGTATTTTTATTTGGTTTGTTTGATTTTTAAAAGTTGTTGTTGCTTATATGATGCTCTCAATGTTTATAAATTAAACAATAACAATAACAAAGCAAGCCCAGCCAATGATGTATTGTTTTAATTGGCTCCAAAAAGTGTTATAGAAATATAATAAGTTAATAATGGAAATAATAAACAGTAATATAAATAGAATAAAACAAGGAGAAGGAATAATATTACTACTTCTACTACCATCACTTACCATTACTAGTATTATTTAGGAAATGTATTTAGGGAGTGTAGAATAGAAATATAATAAAATAAACACAGAAAGAATGCACTGATTTAGTTAGAGATGGAAGCATCTCATCAGGGCAACACATCATTGGTGCCAAGCTCAGCTCCCAACAGGTAACCCTTAAGTTGATGCTTTCTTTAAAAAAAAAGAAGAAGAAAAGAAACAAAAACAAAAGCTTCTTAGTTAATATAGGGTGGCTGCTTATGCATTGCCTCAAGAGTTTAAATATATCACCAAACAGGAGGAGAAAAGTAGAAAGAAATGTGCATAATATTTGCATATGCTAAGATACTGTATATGAATACATGCACATTTGGAAATAATTGATGCCACTTAAATAGAAATAAAATACATTTCAGCATAGAAGGGAAGATGGTGGCTGGGTGACCTGTGTACTTGCTCAGCCTTTATGGTCTTACTGTCGATGAACCATTTCTAGGCACCTGCTCTGTCTTGAACTGTGCTGGACAACTCTTCAAAAAGAGGATACCTTCCTGCAGAGAACTGTTTTCTTAGTGAGGACACCTGGCCATCTTGATGCAGCATCAGTAAAATTAAAACACATTACCATGCTGTGGCGTAAAAGAGCAGAATGTTCTTTTGTTTGGGAAGGCATGTGAACAGTACATAAGTGAGGGATAGTGTCCTGAATAACAGCCACAGAAGTGTCTGACCTATCATTGTTACCATTGTTCCTGGGAATGTGTCTTAGAGCTTAATTTGAACCTGCTTTTTCAATTACCCATACTGATAATGCCCTATGGAGTAAATCCTCATTTACCTTCCCACCTTAGCTTCTGAGACATACCATCTCTCTCTGTCATGGCCCCAATGATGGTGTGGCAGAACAGTTCAAAGAGGGCCCGGTATGGTGGCAATCAAGGCTATTGTTTGTTTGAATCTATTCACTCACACAAAACTGCTATATTTAAAAGAGAGAGAAGAGAGAGGGAACAAAAGTAGCTAAGAAAGAGAGAAATGTTAACTTGCATGGCTCTGTATGTATACAGCAGACAATGTGCTGCTTGTTCTTCAACAATGGCTCTGAAAAGCAGGTGTCATAGCAGCTGAGCAAGGTTAAATCACAGGGACCATTATGTGCAAAATGAGTATTTATCCTGTGTCTGCTTCAGCTCTTAAGGATGTGTTTTCTTTTGTGCCAGTGTTTGCTGGAAGGCCTCCATCTGTACAATAAAGAAATCACTCATTCACACTTTCTCCAAACCCCCATTCCACCATCTGAATCTACCGTTATGGATATAATACTAACCTCTGGCATACAAGGTCCTTCTTGCCCTATACTTCTGAAACAAAAGCTATTGTGCTGAACTCTAAAAGCCTCTGTGCTACAGAATAAAGCATCCTGGCAGTTTGAATCCAGAGAAGGTATGTTGTGAGCCTCTTTCTAAAGTTAAAAACCTGAGAGACTATAAAACATATATACATGCCTCCCAAAATGCTTCCAATTAAAAGTGGTCCTTTGTGTTTTTGTCTTTTGTGTGCATGTGTAATGGAACATTTCTTCCAAATGCTTGTTTAAAGAGGCAAGTGACCTGTCCTTGCTTTTCACTCTCTGAGAGATGTGCAAGAGGGGGAGAGAAAAAAGAGGCACAGCCTGAGAGGGAAAGCATATGAGGGATAAAAGAGAAAGAAAGAAAGGAAAGAAAGAGAAAGAATGGAGAAGATTTTTTAAAGATCTCCTTCATAATAGAACATAGCTAAGAGATTTCTTCTTTTCCTCTTCTCCCTTTTTTTCTGGCAAAGTTTCTAGAATGAAACCTTTGAAGTCACAGAAATCATGACCTTCTTGAGAAGTGACCACTTTTTATGCACCTTCTGTCTATCTGCATTTAGGTAAAGGAATAATATCTGTGGTGGGACTGTTGCTACTCTCTTTTAAAAGAAAACAAGCCAAGAAAGATGTTCTTGTTCATTTGCACACAATCCAAGTGGTCTGTTAAATTCTCTAGGGCCACTTGAAACCAACTAGCTGACAATCTGTGGCACAAAACCATGTCCTCAATAATTTCAAGCTGTGGCAGGTACATCATTTGACTAGCCATATTTCCTGACCACACACATGAATGAATGGTTAAAATGGGGATGGCAGAACAATTTCTCAGTCAGTGCAAAGCAGCAGCTAAAACATGAGACTACTGTATATACTCATCTATAATTCTAGAAATTTTAGACAAATAATTGACCATACAAACTTGAGTCGGCTTATCCATGTAAGTACTGTACTTTAATGGTTCATATATATATATATATATATATATATATATGAACCATGCTCTGGCGAAAAGCAAGAGTGTAATCTGTCTTGGAAGCATTGACTCCTTTCTATTCTCTCATCCATCCAGCCTTTAATGTGAGCACAAATAGTTATGCCTGCTGGAATCTTGTAGGGTCCTTGCCATTGTTTTGCTTTGCTTCATCCTTTTCATCCTTTGTTACATGCCCCTTAAGTTTACCGTCGACTTATCCAAGGGTCATATCAAAATCTATAATTTTGGCTCCAAAACCTGCTCTCGATTTATGCTTGAGATTGACTTATACTTGAGGATGTTTGGTAGATTCATTGAGTTCCCTTGAGCAATTGAATTTTTTTTTCAACCTTGCCTACACTACAGGATTGCTGTGAGGGCAAATAGGGAAGGATGGAAAGCCACTTTGCCTTTCTACCCAAAAGATGGAACAGCCTGTTTAGAATATCATTTTGTATATGAGAAGATCATTAGGGATGGATGAACCTGCCAGTTTTCCTTTCACACATATTTGATTTTTTTAAAGAAAAAATCTCATTTCAATCCTATTTATGAAGATATTTATAATTTTAAAAATCATATTAAAAATTAACTGAAATAAATTATCATCTCTATTCACCAGCCAAATTCAATAGATATATTTATTCTATGGTATAAGACTATGTAGGATGGGTTTGGCATAGAAAAGAGGAGCATGTTAGGAAAAAAGGAAAGAAAAAGAGTGGCAGTGATGCTAATTCAACACCACAGGGGTTCAAACCCAGTTTTAAAGAGCTAAACATCCAAAGCCTCCAGGCTGAATGGATGAATCCATTATTTTTGCTTTCCTACACTTTCAAATGTCTTAAATCCTAGGTTCTTGCCACTCTGTTTATGGAAGAAATGGGTGAATTTTAAATAAATTCTCATTTTTTAAAAAATAAAGGAATTCTCACCCATCTGTATCCAGCATCTTCTGATGATTCTGTAGGCAATTGGACTGCTCAGTTTTTTTATTGTTTTATGTACCTGGGAAATGTGAGTGGAACATTTAAACATAAAGCTAAAGGTTTTACTTTAAAGTTTTATATTTTATACTTATTTTGATGATTAACATTTTAAGATAATTTTCCCAAGCCAAATCATATGTTTTAAAAAGTCCTAAAGGTGTCATTAATGTGAGGTGTCATTAACACAGAAATACACACATGGCTATGAGAAAGAGCATCAAATAACTCCTTTTGGAACCCATAGCCAGTAACCACTATGCTGACTGGGTGATGCTAGCTATTACATATCCTCCAACCCTATATGGAACTCAAAGTGTGTTACAATGTAATTTAAAACAAAATAGCTAAAACAGTATGTAATACAAAAGTTGAAAAAGTATTAAACCATCAATCCAATTGAGGCATTAACTTTAAAATATTAATTTAAAACATTTAAAAACATATAAGGTTTATATTATATGGCTTGGTAGTGGATATCGATTAGTTTGTTTTATTGACTTTATAATTTTGCTGCTTATTGATTTTTTTTATAATGTTTTATTGTATTTATTGTATTTATTTTACTTGATTATAACTTTGTATACTGTTTTTCATTTTATTGGTGTAATCCCGCCTCGATCCGTAGGGAGAGGCGGGAAATATAAATAAAAATTTTATTATTATTATTTATTATGATTATATTAAAAATACAGTGTACCGATTGTACAGCCTTCTACCTTAACCAGTTAAAGGCTGAAAGCCTGTTTTAAAAAGGTCTCTCCCCAGTAGTAGAAGGAGAGCAGAGAGTGGGCCAACTGAGCCTTCCTTGTGAGAGAGTTCCATAGCTTAGGTTTAATCTGCATTACCTTAATCAATCAATCTTTATTGAATAAGTCTTCAGACCATTTCACATATAAACATAATAGTTAAACATTATAAAATAATAAAATAATAAAATAATAAAATATAAAGATCAAAAAATCAAAATACAAGAAGATAAAAATAAAATATTTGTATACATATACATATGTCAATACATGTACATAGAATGTCTTTAAATCAGATTATTCTCATCTAAAATTAGAGCAACACTCTAATTCAGAACTTTGGCTACCTCAGTCCTCCGTATAGTAGCTGCTTTTGTTGCAAACAAGGCAACCCTAAGAGTTATGAAGGGCTCAACATTCTGCAATAATAAAGACAACTTGCTTTTATCATCCCTCACCCTTAATTTTCTGAGAATGGGAGTCAGATATTTCTCTCTGATATCATTATATATTTGGCAATGTAACAAATAGTGTGCAAGATCTTTGAAGTACCACAAATACAGAACTTTTCAGAAAAGGGGATACTCTGATATCTGCCCTGTAGCACTCTTGTTTCCATTTGCTCATAGCGAAGATTGACAAACGCCTTCCTATGTTCTCTTTTCATGAGAAAAGACAAATATTTCTCTTCTTGGAATGATGTTCCTTGTGAAAGAGTTCCATAGCTTAGGTTTAATCTGCATTACAGAATTAATGCACTTGGACATCACTTTAACTGCCATGACTCAGTGCTGTGGGATTCTGGGATAAGTGGTTTTGTGAGATACTTAGCCTTCACTGTCAAATAGCTCTGGGCCCACTTAAAGTAGTGTTAAACTGCATCATTTCTGAAATGCAGATGAGACTTTAGAGGGAGCCACTGTGGAGGCTGTCTTTTTAAATAATTTTGCCATGGGCATTGGCTGAATTTTTTTTTAGGTACCTCCAGGTGTTTGCAATGATGACAGGATTTTTTTTTTCCTGATCAACACCACACTTGAGGGAACAGTCCATAAAAATTGCTTCCCACTACGAGTGCCTCTAGATAGATCATTTGCACAATCATTATGAACTATCAGCATAGGGAAAAGATTTGGTTGGAAACAGAATTATGAAACAATATCAGTACTGGTTCTATTTAGTTACATGTACAGTCAGCCCTCCATATCCACAGATATTTTATCCACAAATTCAAGCATCCGTAGCTTGAAATTATTTTAAAAAAATACATAGATTCCAAGAAGCAATCCATGATTTTGCCACTTTATATAAGGTATAACATTTTACTATCCCAGTGTATTTAATGGGACTTGAGCATCCATGGATTTTGGTATCCACTGGGGCTCCTGGAACCAAACCCCAGTTCACACCAAGAGCCCACTGTATTTTTCTGCATCTTTCTTCCCCACACTTCAAAATAACAACCACAGCCGCAATCACAGTCATGTAGGTTATAATCTGAAAAAGCATTGTGTGAAGTACATGTGGGGCTCTGTCTTAACCATTCCTCCTTCTAAGGATAGTTCCAGAAGAGTATTTGGAGAAAGAAAAAGAAATAAAAAGTGGGTGTATATGCCTTGTTTCCATGTAAGGGAAACAAAAAGGACCTCACTTCATGATTGGTAACAGTACAGATTGAAAAAGCTATTTTTTGGAATAAAAATAATTTTGCAGTAAAATACTGTAGGTGAGGGATTCAGCTCATTTTTGTTTTAAAAAGTAATATTTCTGAGCTTCAGATGCTTCTAGCAATCCACATAAGCTGTGGGATATTTTCTAATTCAAAAAATATCAGTAGTGATGGATAGGCTTGATGATCACATTTCCCAGGAAGAAATGAATGCTCGGGATCTTCTGCTCATAGAGATGATGGGGAGACTGAACAGCTGTCTGTGTCACTGTTTGGGATCCCTGATCCAGTTTGGTTGCAAACCATAGAATTTAGAAATAAATGCCTAAAAATAAGGTGTCTCCTTGGAATCTGACTGCACCAAAGAAAATAACAAACATGGAGAGAGTCAAGGACACTCCGGGAAAGAGTCAAGGGAGAAAGACTAAGAATGAATGTGTTTGCACTTGACTTGAGAGCCTGAAAAATCTCACCACAATGCCTCAGGCTCCCAGCCTTTCCACTGCAGCCACTAGGCTTTGAATTAGCAGGTCATAGGAAATGATGCATCCTCCTACAAGACAAAGCAAAAAGCTGTTGCAGTAAGACTTTTAACACATTTTTTTAAAAATTGTCATCATTGTTTTAACTACATTTTTACATTATTGTAAAATGTTTTATTATAATTGTTTCAAATAGTGTATGCCTTTTTTAATCGCATACTGTTTTAATCTATATTGAAAGCTACCTTGGATCCCATATTGGCAGAGATGCAGGATATTAAACAAACAAATCTTTATTTCATTCAGTCATTGGTTTTGCCTCAAATGTTTAACCCAAAACATGTAGCTGTCTTCAACATGTAGATGTCTCCCATATTAGCAGAGCTTGGGAGTCCTGGACAGAATGCCATGCATGGCTGGCAAAGAAAGAATAGTAGCAATAAAACATATAGGAGAATAATGCCACTTTTCATCGTCACCATGTATGCATAAGGAGTGAGAGTGGCTGGCAGAAACAACATTTATGATAATATGTAGCACAGCTTACTCTATGAGCTTCAAAGATTTTATAAACTGATTGAAGTTGTGACATCAATCATTTAGGGCAACTGAGGGGCTGTACAGACCGGTCCAAAGGGCCAGAGTTGGGGTTGAGTGGGGCATGGGTGCTGCCTGCCCTGACTCCACTCCCAAGCCACCGTCATGCTGCCTGCCACCCAGATGGTGAGCAGCATTGGGACATTCCTGTGGCACAGCAACTGCATGCTGCACACCGCAAGAGTGAAGAAAAGCCATGGCAGTGCAAAAGGGGCACCTTTTTCCAGTGCAAAAAGGAGTGACATTTTGCTGGATCAGGGCCACAGTATGTGGTTGCCATGGCCCTGATCTGGCACTCAAACCTGCTGTCTGTTTTGCCCCTGAGTTCCCCTAAAGCGCACATAGATGATGGATGGATGGGTGATTGAAAGAAAAATAGATAGATAGATAGATAATTGGTGGTGGAGGAGAAAGACATGCAGAGAGTTTTGATAAGGATGTTCACTTTGGGGGGTTCATAATGGACAAGAAATGTACACATTTCTGTCTCCAAGAAAAAAACCCTCATTTCTGCATAATCAAGTGGTTAAAAGAAAGAGAGAACAGTTAACTATGAATCAAACTAATATCTAAACAGAGAAACAGCGAATCTAGATACATCACAGTTGCATTGAATACAGGCACAAGAAGATACAAACTCAGTTCACATGGGTGTGTGTGCTTGTGTTACAGTATAATGAAGCTGAGTCAAAAGAATACGGTGTCGTGTTTTGAATAAAGTGAGCCATTTTTCTCCCATGATACTGCCACTCTCAGCAAAAAGAATACAAAAAGAAAAATGTCCTGCTTATATTGTCATAATGGACAAGGCTCATCATGGTAGCTGTGATGATGAGGCTGATCCATAAATTAGTGTTCCTTGGAATTTCTTAATATCTTTACATTGTAATGTTGCTGCTACAACAGATTTGTTTGCATCAATGGAAGCAAATTTTAGAATAGACACAGAATGAATGTCAGAGGACATAATGTTATCAGTCAACAGATGCTCCTAGATAAACTTCTCACTGCCTAAATAGAAAACTATGCTTGTCTGTATGGATGACACAAATGATTACCTTTTGTCAAGTTAAACTGCCATGATGCAAACTGAAGATACCTGCATATAATTATTCATATAGCATTATATGGCATTATATGCAATACAGCTTGAAGAATACATCAATGGACATAACATTGAATGTGATATCAGTTTGGAATTTTATCAGATGCATTTGAGTATTGGGTAATACTGATATTTGCAAGTTGAAAAACTGATGTCAAAACATGGGGTGGGGAGAAATACTCAAATTAGAATTTTGATTCCTAGGAAATCTTCAGATTTTAAATTTTAGATTCAGAGAGCTGAACTAAAAACCTAGGTATATATATGTTCCTCAGATGCATGTTTAGGAGGAAGTAGGCTCAAATCTATGAAAACTCATGCTGCCAGATTCTTTCTTTCAGTTAGTCTCAAAGGTACTTCAAGATCCCTTTGCATATTGATTTTTCAGACCAGCATAGCTATGTCTTTTAATTGCCCCCAAAAGGTACCCTTTCCAAGATCTGATCCACTGTCATACCACAGGAGGGCTAACTATGAATATGTAGCCTGGCTTCACACAAAAGCATTATGAGCACAACTGACATGTAACAACACTGTCTGAGTGCCATTGAAGTGACATGAAATGGTAATGTCTGAGATATTACACATGGAAAAGCATTACAATATAATTAGCTCATCAGTTGCAATGGTTCTCTTGGAAGAAAAAGTCAATACACTGCAGATATGTATTGAGACTCTTCAGTGCATCATGAGGACCTCCTGGATATAACAGTGAGAGAATTGATCCTACAACCAACAGGAAGTCACTGCCAATGAAAATGAAAAGGGCGGTAACACTGAGGGAGTACCCTGGATGAAGTTGTAATCAGTGCCCTGTTTCACCCTTAGGAAGCTAGCCAGACCCCCAGCATGAAGCCTCAGCATCTTTGGGAAACAAACAAGATGAGCTAGAAGTCCTAGTGCAGGAAAGTATCTAGGGCTTTATAGATATAACAGAGATCGGGTGGGATGACACCTATGATTGGAATATGATTTGGTGGGATGATGCCCATGATTGGACTGAATGATATAAGCTGTGCAAAAAGAATAGATGGGGATGAAAAGGAGAGGGACTAGCATTATATGTCAAAAACAAATTCACTTGAACAGAAATCTACATGAGCAATGAACTGGACCAATGGAGAATATTTGGGAAAAAATAAAAGGAGAAAGAAATAAAAACAACACTGTGGTCAGAGTATATAACAGGCCACCAAACCAAGATTGGTGTGTGTGTGTGTGTGTGTGATGCTTTTCAGAGTTAAATCTCAGAAATCTCCAAGAAACAAGAACTAGTAGTTATGGGGGGGGGGGACTTCAATTATCCTGATATCTGCAGAGAGACTAGCTCTGCTAAGCATAGGCTCTCCAACAAATTCCTGGTGTGCCTTGCAGATAATTTCCTCTTTTAAATGATGGAAGAAGGAACAAGGGGATGAGCAGTCCTTGATTTGATACTAAACAGTAGGAAGGAGTTAGTTACTGGAGTCAAAGCAGAGGGCGGTTGCTTCCCAACTCCAAGCTGTCTTGGATGAAACTGATTATCTAGATCCATTTCAAACTGGCTTTAGGACAGGATATGGAGTTGAGACTGCCATGGTTGCACTGGCCGATGACCTCTGCTTGGGTATCGACAGGGGTAGTGTGACCCTGTTGGTGCTCTTAGACCTCTCAGCGGCCTTTGATACAATAGATCATTCCATCCTCTTGGATCTCCTGAGAGGGTTAGGAATTAGAGGCACTGCTTTGCAGTGGTTCTGCTCCTTCCTCTCAGGCAGATCCCAGAGGGTGAGGCTTGGGGACAGTTGCTCTACTAGAATAGAGCTTAATTGTGGCATCCCCCAGGGCTCCATCCTGTCCCCGATGCTATTCAGCATCTATATGAAGCCTCTGGGAGAGATCCTTCAGAGGCATGGAGCACGGTGTCATCAGTATGCTGATGACACCCAGATACACTTCTCCATGACCTGGTCGTTGGCTCTGACTTCAGATGGCATCTCTCCTCTTAATGATTGTCTTAAAGCAGTAATGGACTGGACGAGGAAAAACAGATTGAGACTGAATCCAGACAAAACAGAGGTACTAACAGTTACGGGCCCAAAACCATGTCTGGGAATATGACTTCCAGTCCTGGATGGAGTCACACTCTTCTCCAAGGACTGTGTTCGCAGTCTGGGGGTACACCTAGATTCGTCACTTCACATGACAAATCAGGTGAATGCGACGGTCAGGAATGCTTGTTATCAGCTCTGGCTGATACGCCAGCTGCGCCCTTTCCTGGAAAGTAGGAATCTTGAAACTGTGGTACATGCGCTGGTAACTTCTCATCTGGATTTCTGCAATGTGCTCTACATGGGGCTACCCTTGTGCTTAACTAGTTAACTGCAATTAGTTCAAAACATGGCAGCCAGATTGGTTTCTAGTACTTCCATAAGGGAACACGTAACACCTGTGTTAAAAACTCTCCACTGGCTGCACATTAGTTTCTGGGCATAGTACAAGGTGTTGGTTTTGACCTTTAAAGCCCTATGTGGCCTGGGTCCAACTTATCTCCAGGATTGCCTCCTTCCTTATGATCCCCCCGCACACTCAGGTCCTCTGGGAGAAATCTGCTACAGCCGTTGAGAACTAGATTGACGATAACCTCCCAGAAGGCCTTCTCCGCTATTGGTCCCAGATTATGGAATGGCCTGCCAGACGAGATCCGTCTTATTACTACTCTAGATAGCTTTAAAAAAGCTGTCAAGACGTATCTGTTCCAGAAGGCCTTTCTAGAATGAATCTCCCAGCCTAAAGTTTTAAATAATTCCCCCCTTTCTTATGCTGCCACTGAATACCCAATCTGCCACAAAACTGTATTGGATATATTCCTTCTTTTGTCATTGTTTTACTATGTTTTTAAAATTGATTAGTTTAATATTTTTTCAAGGGGTGGTTGGGTTAGGGTGTTGACATTGATTTTTTTTGCTGTGATGTTTTATGATTGTAAGCTGCCCCGATTGCATTGCAGAGGGGCCAGATAAAAATAAAATTTGTTATTCTTCTTCTTATTATTATTATTATCTTGGTGAGAAGTGACCATGTAATGCTAGAATTCATCATTGTAGGACAGGCCAAAAAGAGTATAGTCAAACACTAACTTTGATTTTCAGGAACATTGATTTGATCAAGCTCAGGGAAATACTGGGCTGAATCCCATAGTTAGAGATGCTAAAGAAAAAAAGATAGTCAAAATGATTGTGAAAGCACAATCACCAACAATTCCATGGAAGAAGAAAAATGGGAAATATCTAAAAAAGTCAATGTCCTAGGGCCATTACTCCTCAACATATTTTATCAATGATTTAGATGATGAGGTAGAGATAATCCTTATCAGGATTTCTGATGACATAATACTAGGAGGGGTGGGTAACACACCAGAAAATAAGAATTCAAAAGGACATTGATAAACTACAAAATTGGGCTGAAATTAATAACATGAAATTCAATAGAGGCAAATTCAACATATAGATCAGAAAACCCAAATGCACAGGTAGGATAGGGGATACATGGCTCAACAGTACTACATGTGAAAAGGACCTTTGAATTATTGTTGATCATAAACTGAACATAAGCCAGTAGTGTGATGCTACAGCAAAGAAGGCAAATGCTATTTTAGCCTATATTAATAGAAGCATAGTTTCCAAGTCAAGGGAAGTAATAATTTCACTATATTCTGCACTGGTGAGACCTCATTTGGAGTACTGCATTCAGCTCTCGGTGTCTAATTTTAAGAAGGAAATAGACAAATTGTAGTAGATTCAGAGAAGAGCAACAAGAATGGTAAGAGGTATGGAGAACAAAATATGAGGAAAAGGTGAAGTAGCTAAGCATGCTCTCCTTTGTCAAGAGAATAATGAAGGGTGACATCATTGCACTCTTGAAATATTTCAAGGACTGCCACAGAGTGTGACTGCTTGAGAGGGCAGAACTATGTTGGAGCTTATTGCATTGTATTTAAACTGACCTATCCTTGATGGGATACAGTCATGTTTAATTTTAAAAGTGGGTGTTATCACATGCAGTTGTGGCCAGGCAAGTGCAACCTGTATGCAGCATGGATCCCAGGCATGCTTACCCAGCGGCTCTTCAAAAATGGCAAGCTCCATTTTTTGAAAAGCCACTGCATAAGCACAGCTGGGATCTGGGCTGCATACGGTTTGCATTCGCCCCAGTGTGACTGCGTGCGATAACATCTACTTTTCAAATTAAACGCAACTGTATCCCATCAGAGATATGTTGCTTTAAATACAATGCAATAAGCTCCATCTAATACTGAGTAGGGAAGATTTCGATTGAACATTAGAAGGAACTTATTGACATTAAGAGTGGTTTGGCAATGAAACCTATTGCCTAGAGAGGCGGTGAGTCTCCTTCTCTGAATGTTTTCAGAAAGAGGCTGGACAGCTACCTGTTGTGGATACTCTAGCTAGAGATCCTCCATTGAGTAGGGGGTTGGACCTAATTCTAACTCTATGATTCTATGTATGATGCTATGAAGAATGTTCTTGTGCAAACACATGTTTGAGTGTGCTTGAGGAAAGAGGAAGCTGAATCTGAGTGCACTATTTAAAGGAAATTGCTCAAATCTAACTTTAGCCATGTCTTAAAAGGAGTATTTGCATGCCATAGTACCAGAAAGTGAAATGGGATGTGAACTGGGTTTTGCAACCCATTGAAAGAAATTAATTGTATAGACCAGGGGTAGGCAACCTTTTTATGGTCTAGGCCGGTCCCCCGAAGTCCTTCTTTCCACTTGGCCGGGGGGATGGCGGTGCACGAGGATGCGCGCGCGCACCCCCCGCCACCCCACGCACACCCCCTGCGTGTGCCACTGCCACAGAGCACGGGGCTACAGCTGCCGCTGCGCATGTTGCAGCCACCATTTTGATTTTCAAAATGGCGGCCACGGCACGCATGCACAAATGCGTCGCGGCCACTATTTTGAAAATCAAAATGGCGGCCGCGGCGCACGTGGCCAAACGGAGGCAAAAACGTGCTGCGGCCGGTAAGTCCGGCGACCTGGGCCGGAACCGGCCCGGGGGCCGCAGGTTGCCGACCCCTGGTATAGACATTATTCATGTTGAGATATGTATTCTGATATGCATTTCATTGTGCATAAATATATGCACTACTGTACCTGATTGGGCAGGTGATATGTGCAGAGAAGATGCTTTCATGTGAAGATCTCTTTAGCTGGATTAGAGTAAAGGAGCTTTCCTGATCCACTCATGATCCTATCTGATATTGGTTATTGGCACACCTTTTCCTAAGCACACATGAAGTAATGTCCTAATTCAGTAATCTGCATTTTTTATTAAGTAACTTGAATTTGCCAGTGTATTATGGGAGCATAAGATAGTAAAATAGAAGTAGTGTTGTGCCAAAAGGGAAATGAGGTGATAAAGAGATCAAGCAATAGCTCAATGCTTAGATGTTAGACATGCTATATTAATTTTTTAACCCAAAGGGTAAGATTTTAAAAAAGAAATACACTGAAATGATAAAAATTATAGGAGCCACTGTAGCTGAAAATGCAGCAGAGGTTGATGTCCTTAGATTGGGGACAGACAACTTGTGGCCCTCCAGATATTGTTAAATTGAAATTACCATAATTTTATCCCCATGGCTATGCTGGTTAGAACTGATGAGAGTTGCAGTGTAATATCTGGACATTTTGTCCACCCCTTTCACAGATGAGTAAGAAACAGAATGCTATCATCTGAGATCTTTCTGTTTATAGATGACTGGAAGCTAAATTGCGTTTTACTCTAAATCAGGGGTAGGCAACCTTTCCCCTTTAAGGGCTGAGGGACTTCAGCTCCCAGAAGCCTCAGCCATGTTGGCCAATATTCCCATGTTGGCCAATAGCTCTTGGGATTCTGGGAGCTGAAGTCCCTCGGCCCTTAAAGGGGAAAGGTTGCCTACCCCTGCTCTAAATGGTATAATCAAAGCACATTTTTGTTTTTTTAAAAAACCAAAATTTGAGAATCTTCATACCACTTCAGCCTGAGTTGGACTCCATCAGAAGAGAAAATAAAAATAAAAATAAAGTGCTGTTACAACGGATTACTGTTGGAAGATCTTTGCATTCTCTTTCCTCCTCTTTAGATAGATAGGGATTTCCTGGTTACAAACTGCTTCCTCTCTATCTCTCATTCAAACTAACCATGTGACTTAGGTCACTTCCTTTTTGAGATTGACTGTCTTTCTCTCAAGATTTTCATCTGAGCTGTTCCATCTTCCTGCTCCCTCACCTTTGTTTGGAAGGATGGTGAAATAAATATTTCTCTCTACCTGGACTATTAACTAGTTAGATTAGGATTTAGCCTTTTATGTAAATATAGATTAAGATATATTATATTATATTGATTATATTATATTATCAGTACTTAGAGAAACATAGTTAGGCAAAGTTGCTCTTCTGCTCCTCTGCTGTTTTAAAGCCAGATTCTAACAGCCTTGGCTTTCATATTTTGATATTTAAATATTTTTGTTTCCTTAAAAAGTCTGAAGCCTTAGGAAGCTTAAATTACCCACATTTTTGGGTTATGGGTCCAGTCTATTTTGTTCTGAACTGCTTCTCCTGAAGATATTGACTGCAAAAAATGATTTACAACTCTAATAATAGAGAATGGCTTCTGCTAATCCTAATCCCACAATGATCACTGAAATATTAACTGGAACAAATTATAAAATTATATAATGGAAAATGCAAATGCACTTGACTACAATAGGACTATTTAAAGCAATAAATGGGCAGAGACCCACAGAAGCAGGAATACAGCAAGAACGGTTTGATGAAAATGCAGTGAAAGCAGCTGCTTATAGTTGCTTATCTATAGATCCTACCATTACATACCATATCTAAGGTTTAACTGATGCAAAACAAATATGGGACAAACTACAGAATGTGTTTGATTCTCCAAGTACTTCTAATCAAATAGCTGTCATGATCAAAGTTGTTAACACAAAGTTGCATCATCTTCAATTTTTAAATCAGCATATTAATGGCTTTATGACAACTTTATGAAAGCATCTGGAGAATCCTTTCCAGAACATGCAATACTTAGATTGTTTTTGTCCAGCCTTCCAAAATATTACTCTACAGTAATTAATGCTTTGCAAGTTAAAGATGTTTCTTTGCAAGATGGTATTGCTCAAGTTGTTGAATTTCAAACTAAGCAGAAGTTGATAGAAGGCAACTATACTACAAAAACAACTGACAGAGAATTAGCTCAACTTGCTGCAGATGTCCTGGACTACAGCCAGCATCAGTTCCCACAGCTGTTGCTAGGAATGGGGAGAATAAACAACAAACAGCAAGGCAAGCTACAAACCTTCCTGTAAACAAAGCAGAGTCCAGAATGCAAAGTAGTTAGTCAGTCTAGGGTCATGGCAGGCAGCAATCAACAAAAGTCCAGTTTGGTCTGGGGTCAAGGTAACAGGGTTGCACAAGGTAAGAGCCACACTAACCATAGTCTCACAAGGAAGCTACAATAAATCTTAGCACTGAAGAAGCCTTTTGCTGATGTTTAAATAGCCAAATCCTACCTCAGTGCCAGCTGAGGCTTGTTGAGGCGCAGCTGCTTCTCGGCTAGCCTCTTGGACCTGCGTACACCAGCACTTTTAGCTCTCCTCTGCCTAAAGGAAGGTACTGGCCCAGCTGTATCTTCTTGATTCTCCCCACTAGGCTGCTAAGTCTCCATAGGAGTAGCACTAGGACCTGGCTGCTCTGGGGCTGGGAGAACAGGGCTTGGCTCAGGCAGAGCAGAATGAGAGCCAGGTGGAGCCTGTATCTCTTCCTTCTCTGGAGGAGACCCATCCTCCTCTTCATCTTCCTCGTCCTCCTCATGGCTGGCCATGACAGCAGAAGATTTGCAAAAGGCCTCTTTTTGTCCCTGGTATTAGCAAGTCAAAGCCAGGGGCTGAACACCAAAAGCAAAATAAACTTTAAGAAAGCAGCTTTTAACCCTAAACAAAAATCTTTCAGCCATGTTGATATTGGTTTGATTCATTAACAATTATTTCAAAATGTTGGAGATAAATATAAAAACCAAGTTTTCATTGATAGTGGAGCAAGTGTACATTACTTCAACAGCAAAGAATAGTTTATTGATTTTGATAGAAATCTAACTTTTCCTGTCTATCTTGCTAATGGTCAAGAAGTTTTTGCACAGGGAAAAGGGACTGTTATTTTGCAAACAAAACTTGGTCCTACATTATAGGAACCTTACAAATCCCTGATGCTTACTATGTACCAGATTTGCAAGCCTCCTTTTACAGTGTTCAAACCACAACATCAAGAGGCACTCATGTCAGTTTTAGAAAGCAATCCTGCTTTGATTTTCATGGCAAAAATTTGATTTTAGAGCAAATGTAGGATCTTATGGCTGTTGTCAGATGCAGTTTTTGCATTCATCTGCAAACAGTGTGACCCAATGCAATCACAAAGACTGCTCAACTTTATGGCATCACAGATTTCCTCATCAAAGTGTGGAAAATCTATTAATATTTTATTAAGTCTATTAAGTCTATTAAGACTTGCCAATCAAGAGCTTGCAAGAGACTTTAAGTTCAAAACATGCTCCAACAATGAAAAATGTGCAGAATGCTTGAAAGCAAAGGCCACAAGAGCTCCACACCCTCCAGTTACTGAGAAACAATCCAACAAAGCATTGGATCTTTTATATGCTGCCCTTTCTGGACCAATGAATCAAAAGTCATCAGGAGGCAACTCTTATTTCATGACTATTATTGATGATTTCAGCAGATACATATACACTTATCTTCTCATAGAGAAGAGTCAAGCCTTTCAAAAATTCAAAGAGTACTTTAATTGAGTCTCTAACAAATTTGGCTATAAACCCAGGAGCCTGCATATAGACAACAGAACTGAATTTGTCAATGCTGAATTGATAAATTTTTTAAAGGAACATGGCATTGAGCATCAGACCACACAGGCTTATTCTCCAGAACAAAATGCCGTGGCACAGAGGATGAACAGAACTCTCAAGGAGGTGGCAGTCACTATGCTTTTGGAAGCTAATATGCCTAGATGCTATTGGTCTGAAGCCATCATGACTGCTACATACCTGTACAACTGACTTCTAACCAAATCCAAAGATGTAATCCCATTCCAGTTATGGAATGGAGTTAAGCCAAAATTAAACCATCTGAAAGTTTTTGGAAGCAAAGCATTTACCTATTTTACCAAGCAGAAAAGAGGCAAATTTTACTGCAGAAATTGTTAGCCATGGTAACGCAGCGCGTGGAGACCATGTAATGTGAAGCACCAGGATCCAGACTTCTCTGATGAAGTAGGCTGCTTGTCAGCTGGAGAAACTCCTCTCCCCTTCCAGATAGAGCACAGAGACTCTACAACCATACGTCTCACGAATGAGGCTTTAATCTTTGTTGCTCTATATACAGATATGTACAGCATACACCATAGATTCATAGAATCATAGAATCATAGAATTGGAAGAGGCCACAAGGGCCATCCAGTCCAACCCCCTGCCATGCAGGAACTCCCAATCAAAGCATCCCCGACAGATGGCCATCCAGCCTCTGCTTAAAGATCTCCAATGAAGGAGACTCCACTACTCTCCGAGGGAGTGTATTCCACTGTCGAACCGCCCTTACTGTCAGGAAGTTCCTCCTAATGTTGAGGTGGAATCTCTTTTCTTGCAGCTTGCATCCATTGTTTCGGTTCCTAGTCTCTGGAGCAGCAGAAAACAAGCTTTGTTCCCTCCTCAATAAGACATCCCTTCAAATATTTAAACACGGCTATCATATCACCTCTTAACCTTCTCTTCTCCAGGCTAAACATTCCCAGTTCCCTAAGTCGTTCCTCATAGGGCTTAGTTTCCAGACTCTTCACCATTTTAGTTGCCCTCCTTTGGACACTCTCCAGTTTCTCCACATCCTTTTTGAATTGTGGTGCCCAGAACTGGACACAGTATTTCAGGTGAGGCCTGACCAAAGCAGAATAGAGTGGCACTATTACTTCTCTTGATCTAGACACTATGCATCTACTGATACAGCCTAAAATTGCATTGGCCTTTTTAGCTGCTGCATCGCACTGTTGACTCATGTTCAACTTATGGTCTACCTGGATTCCTCGATCCCTTTCACACGTAGTCTCATTCAGCCAGGTTTCCCCCATCGTATATCTGTACATCGTATATCTGTATGGTGAGGACTACAATGAAACTTTTCACACAACTTTTCAGAACTCTCTTAGCTGTTGCAGCCTACAAGAAAATGAATG
Source organism: Phrynosoma blainvillii (assembly GCA_026167975.1). Lineage (NCBI taxonomy): Eukaryota > Metazoa > Chordata > Lepidosauria > Squamata > Phrynosomatidae > Phrynosoma > Phrynosoma blainvillii. The sequence continues at coordinate 63,840,722 of JANUYF010000003.1, read as the reverse complement.
TTCAACATCTGGACAGCTTTTCTCTATGGTGATCTGTCTGAGCAACTATATATGGAACAACCTCCAGGATTCCAAACACCTGGAAAGGAACATCTTGTATGCAAATTGCAAAAGAGCATTTATGGTTTAAAACAGGCTGCCAGAGTATGGAGTGAGAAACTGAATCAGCTTCTTATCAAGCAGGGGTTCACTCCAGGCATTGTTGACAAATGTGTGTACAAGAGATTCAGAAATAATAAATGGACTTATATCACAAGTTATGTTGATGATCTGATCCTGTGCAGTGAGGACAAAGCAGATACTGAAGAGATAATCCAGAATCTCAAGAAAGAGATTGATATCAAGAATTTCGGAGACATCTCACACTATCTTGGAATTGAAGTACAAAGAAGCATGATGGAAGTTTCTTCCTTTATCAGAGGCAGAAGATAATGGATCTTCTGGACTGTCTTGGTCTGAAAGATGCAAATGCTATGCCAATTCCAATGAAAATAGGATTCTTAAAGGACATTAAGAAATCTGAACCTTTGAAAAATGGAGATAAGTACAGAACTGCAGTTGGAAAACTCCTATATATAGCTAATTTCACCAGACCTGACATTGCAAATGCTGTTGGTATCTTATGCAGAATGGTCAACTGTCCTACTGAAAGAGATTTCATTGCCGTGAAGAGAGTTGCCAGGTACTTAAAAAAGGAACTTCAAATCACAGACTGATACTTCCAGCCTGTAACCAACCACAACTGATCACCTTCATGGATGCAGACTGGGCTGCAGACCTGGCAGACAGAAAATCAACCAGTGGAAACCTGATCTTCTATGGTGGAGGATGTAAGTTGGACAAGTAAGATGCAATCCATGAAAATAATTGCTCCTATGATGGTGAATTAAAAAAAATGGTAGAAGAGGCATAAAAGACCAGGTATAAAAACTGCAAATGGTTACCAATAGAATATTTAAATAAGAATAACATTGAAGACTGGGAAGATATTTAAAAAATTAAATACTAAGGTGTTTAAAATAATTGGAGACTTATACGATTCAATAGGGGCATGGATAGAGGAATAAGAATTAATTATATTAATTGGAAATCAGTATTGGATTCAAATAAAAGGGATAACTAAATTATTAGATGAAATAAAATTGAATATCTTAGATCAAAATGAATTGCTAGAAGAAATAATTTTAAAAATTAGGAGATGAGAAAAGATTAATAGGGAAAATTTATAATCAATCAATCTTTTATTGATTAGCCCATTGGCCATTTCAAAAAGAATGTGGCAAGATAAAATTCAAAGAGTTACACAAAATTAAAATTAAGAATGAAGAAAAATACATATAAAATACATATAAATGAAAATAAAATATCATATGATTACAGTAATGTAAAAACAATGTAAAAACAATACAATGGATACCATTTTCCTAGCAAGTAAAACAAAAAATAACATCAAACATCAGATTTCTTCATCGCCCCTACAATTTACACCAATCAACCCCACATATCTGAATCTTAACTGTACTGCTTTGTGTAAGAACTGAGCTGTGCTGTTAGTTATTTTTGAATCTTGACCGCCTATAAAATATGAGATTCTAACATGGGTATCCCAAAACAAAGTTTGTCTAATGTGAAGACCCAGATATTGCTCTCTTTCCTGATTGTACAATTTACATTTAAATAAAATGTGGGATAAATCCTCAATTTCATAATCTCCACAAATACAAGTTTGTTCATTATAAGGAATAGCAGTGAATCTTCTGTATCTTACCATGGTGTCTAACTGATCGAATTTGGCTCAAATAAATACTCCCTTTAGGTGTTTATGCATTTGTGTTTTTAAGTAATTTGCTCTTTGAAAGGTATGTTTGTATCTACTCAGCCATTTTAAATTGCCTATCTTACTCAAGGTGGCTATATCTTTTTGGGCCTCGATATCCAGTATTCTCTGTCTCATTTATAAAATAATGTTAACAACCCAGTTTAGAATGGTAGAGGGATTGATAATGAACTGTGAAAAACTTTTATTGATTGATACAGACAAAATTAAAATTTGGCTACAAGAAATTGATAAAATTACAAATACAAATGTAAAAGAATAACAAATGAAAATGATTGGAAAATTGTACAGGATGCCACATCAATTAGCATTTATGAACGATAAATTTCAATCAAAATGTTGGCATGGATGTTGAGCTAAGGGGATTTATATACATATGTGGTGGGAATGCCCATTTGTTCAAGAATGCCCATTGTTCAAGGACAGAAGTGAAGGGACAGATAAATATAATAATAGGGATAGAGATACAATTAAGCAAAGAAAATTGTTTAACTCTTAATTTAGGGGAATTAGGATTGAATAGTAATCAAAGATATGCAATAAAACAAATTCTAAAAGCTCCCCATGCAGTGATTGCTTTTGGATGGAAAAAGAAATCTAATTGGAATAAGTCTTATTTGTTTAAATATATAAAGGAATATATGTTATTTGCTTTCTTTAGGGAAAGAAGACTTGAATATATTGAGGAAAGCAATAAAGAATCATGGAGAGATAAATGGGAAATTGTGATTGAGAAAGTGGAAGGTAAAATAGGGTATGAAGAGGTAAATATATATATATATAATTAATGGTATATATATATATATATATATATATATATATATATATATATATATATATAATTAATGGTAAATTTAAATTATTAAATTTAATAATTTAAATTATTATTAATTTAAATGAAATTTATTTCCTCCAAATGTTGTTTGTGAGTGGAGAAGAGGGGAAAAGCACATTATGAATTATGGATCATATAATTTGTATTATGTACTGTGCAAATAATAATAATAATAATAAACAAAACAATAAAAAAACAATTTTAAGATAAAAAAGTAAGAAGCAAACCACAATTCCAGATTCTTTTACTGATGCTGAGTGTGTTTCAGCAAAGGCAGCATGTGATGAAATCAAATGGCTGCACAATTTACTTCTGGACTTTGGGATAACAGAGCTCAAACCAACCATTTTGATGCAAGATAATCCAAGCTGCATCAAGATTTCTGAGAGTTAAAAGCCACTCAATAAGAATATTGACATTGCCTTTCATAAAGTGCAAGAGATGTGTCAAAATGAACTTGTTCAGTTAGAGTAGTGCAATGCTGAAGGGATGATTGCAGATATTCTTACTAAGCCTCTTCCAAGAGATTGGTTCCAGAGACTACGCGAAGTGATGAAGATCTTTGATGTAGGTCCAAGGGAATGAGAAGGGGATTGTTGGAAGATCTTTGCATTCTCTTTTCCACTCTTTAGATAGATAGGGATTTCATGGTTACAAACTCCTCCCTCTTTAAGTTTTTGTGTTTTTTGTGGGGCTGTGAGGCCATGTTCTAGAACAGGGGTAGGCAACCTTTCCCCTTTAAGGGCTGAGGGACTTCAGCTCCCAGAATCCCAGGAGCTATTGGCCAACATGGGACTATTGGCCAACATGGCTGAGGCTTCTGGGAGCTGAAGTCCCTCGGCCCTTAAAGGGGAAAGGTTGCCTACCCCTGTTCTAGAAGAATGTATTCCTGAAATTTCACCTGCATTTGTGGCTGGCATCTTCAGAGAATGGTGGTATGGATGTGTATAGGGTATATATACTGTGTCATCCTTGGTTGAGAGGATTAGCATGTAAATCTGTGTATTGTTCTGTTGAGGCAAGGCCTCAGGGTGGGAGGATATGTGAGGGGGATTAGCATCTATTTAATTAATGGTACATTATCTGCTGGGAAACCCCCTGACCCTGGGTGAAGTTCATTTGCATTTGCTGAGTCCTGATTTTGGTCTTTTTAAGGATTGGTAGCCAAACTTTGTTTACTTTCAGGGTTTCTTTTTTCCTGTTGAAATTGTCCTGTTTGTGGATTTCAATCCTCCTACACTAATCCTCCTCGCATATCACTTCCTCTTTGGGACTAATTTTCTTTCTCTCAAGATTTTCATCTGAGCTGTTCCATCTTCCTGCTCTCTCAACTTTGTTTGGAAAGATGGTGAGATAAATATTTCTCTCTACCTGAACTATTCACTAGTTAGATTAGGATTTAGTCTTTTATATAAATATAGATTAAAACCTTTTTTAAAAAACTACAAACTATGTGCTTGTGTTTTTTTTTTTTTTTGAGTCATTATCAGTTCTTAGGGAAGCATAGGGCCTCTACAGACAGGCGGTCATGGGCCGCCCTGAGAACCTGAGGATTGGGGCTGAAGCTGCCCCATGCCTCGGCCCCAATCCACCCTTTTGGCGACTGGGAAAGGAACACTAAAATAGCACTCCTTTCCCAAGCCCCAGAAAGGGCACTGGAAGAGCCGTTGTGTGGCTCTTTCACATCTCTTCTGGCTCAGTCAATGCAGAAGCTGGCTGGGAGGACGTCATCAGAGCATCCGGCTGCCCCTCCCCTTCTCTGGCTCCAAGACAGTGCTTTGCGCTGTCTGCAGAGCCCCATAGTTAGGCAAAGTCACTCTTCTGCTACTCTGCTGTTTTAAAGCCTTGGCTTTCATATTTTGATATTTAAATATTTTTGTTTCCTTAAAAAGTCTGAAGCCTTAGGAAACTTAAATTACCCCACAATTACAAGTCCTGTTTATTCTTCTCATAGCCCTGTGTGACTCTTCTAATGGCCAAAGTGGCTCTATCTGATTTGAATTAGGGAGGCATACAATTAGGCATGTTGGAAGACTACCTAAAAGCAAGAATCCCCATCTCAATGCTCATTAACAGGATCAAGGGAAGCAAGGCCCTGCTTAACTTGGTCTATGAATATTTGTGTAAAGTTCTTGAGGCAAGGAGTTCCATAGAAAAAGCCCTCTCCTGAGTCATTTCTGCCCACACCAATAATGTTCTTGGTGTGCAAATGCAATTGCAAATGCAAAAGAAAGAAAGAAAGAAAGAAAGAAAGAAAGAAAGAAAGAAAAGTATTCTATCAGGTGACATTAAGTGATGAAAGGAGCCAGTCACTCAAGTAGCCTCCAAGCCTTTTGGAGATTTAAAGGTAATATCCAGCATTTTGAATTGCACCCAGAAATAAACTTGTAGCCATTGTGGTTGATATGACAGTGCTGATCAAAATGATCAAATTGTTGGTTGTTGCATCCTGCACTAAATGATACTTCTGAGCAGTCTTTGGGGAAAGACCCATACATTACAGTAACCTAATCATGATGTTACTAATTCATATAACATCCTGGCCAGGTCAGACTGTGCAAGGAAAAGGCACAGCCAGGTCATCATTCTAAATTGGTCAACAGTATCATAGCTAGAACTATTTTGGGGGGAGGGAACTTGGAAAGCACTTGCTCTTCACACCTTAATGCATGGTAAATCATTGGGCCTTGTGGCAGAAGGAAAGCAAATGTTGGTACAACAATTGTCCTATGAGAGGGAATTCCACAACTTGGGAGGAGCCATTGAGAAGGCTCTTTTCTGCATTCTCAACAACTGGACCTGTGATATTGGCAGAATGGAGAGAGAGCCTTTCCTCAAAGATTTTAGAAGTCAAACAGACTCATACAGTCCTTCAAACAGACAGCTTTCAATATGAACATGTTCCAAAACATGACCTGGCTTGAGGCAGGCAGTGGCAATGGTCATGCATTCCTACCTGTGGTTGCTGTTAAAAAAACACCCTGCAACATTCTATTCACAGCATTTAATTGTCACACCTGATTTTAACACTAACCCTAACTCAGCTTAAGAGTTAAGCATAGAAAACATGTGGCTGGATGTATGAAGCTTTTAAGTTTGGGTTCCTTCCTCATTCATTATTTTTAAATTCTCAAGTTCTTTCTCTTCTTAATGTGAAGAAATTTGTGAATTTTGGAACATTCTAACAAAAAAATTGAAATGAAAGAAAATTCTCCTCACCCCTGCCTAACTCAATGGCCAGGAATAAGGGGAAACCAAATCTTTATTCTTGGAGGATTTGCTGCCACCACTCCACCCATTAATTAACAAAATGTTTGAGTCTGAACCAAGTGTGCAAACGAGGGTCTGCGTGCTTCTTTGGCCAACATACATGATTCAAGAGACTTGCCATTGTGGATTTTAAAAACCTGCTGCCGTATAGTTACTATTCTGAATTCCAATTTTGAAGTAAAATAAAAAAAGAAACTCTAACGTGCAAGGGGGATGATAACAATATAACCCTATTGTTTTCAACTTGTATACAAAGTTCTTAAAACAATTTCCCTAGATTTATAGAAATGCCATTTATAGAAAGGTCATTTATTCTTATTTTCTACAGATTTTCTCTCCCTCTGCCTAGAAAACATTGCAACTCTTATCACATTTCTCTTTGCTACAGTCTAGTGAAGTATATCAGTCTGCCAGACAGTAACTGCCCCAAAGCTTTCTAATGGGCTTCCTTGTGGCTGTGTGGGGATTTGTACTAGGGCCACCCATAACCAAAGCCAGTATGTTATTCCCTAAATGGGATTGAGAGGAGAAAATGATTGAATGCACAGAATGCTTGAAGCAGAAAAGCATACAAATTACATGAATGGCATCTACCTAGAATTTCCTGCAATGGGGCATCATTGAGAACATCCAGCAAGTGATAAATTCAAATCACACAGTCTTTCAAGGTCTCACTGGCATCCTTTGTAGATAAGCTCTGCAGGTAGCTTGTTGATCTCCATTAATCCACAGGACATCAAGTTCATGACACAAACCCAGTGCTGTGCTCTCCAAAAGGAATAATTTTCCCGCCTTTCACTGTACAAACTGTGGCAAGCAATTAAAATGAAAAAAAAAAAAGCAATCCTAAAAACTGGATGCAAAGTCTTAGCTTTGAAAAAGGGACAAGCTGAACAAACCCCAAGGACCTTTTCCCTCCCCTCCCCAAAGCTTTGCAAAGATCTTTTCTACCCACTGAGAGCAATGAAGTGTAAGCAGATTCTTTTCCTTTGTGTCTGTACATGTGTAAATAGGCCCTGCTTCGTTGTTTGGCTGGAGGGCTGAAATTAACTAACTGGCTTAGAATGACATTGCTATGGCTTATCATCTATCTAGAATTCTGATTTTAAATAGTCCTAAGATCAGTGGTATCACTAGTGTTGGTGTTACCCGGTGTGGTAACTCATAGTGTCAGCCCCCTCAATGACCTGCTCCCATACCTTACCATACAGAATGCTTAGTAGTGTTGTTTGTACTAATTAGTCATAAATTGTAATTCCCATATTTCATTGAATATACTGGTAATTGTTGTGATATAAACAACTAGCAAAATAAAAATTATACCTTTAAATTACAATATCATATGCACAGAATAAATGTATTTTTATAGATGTAGTTTTATGTGGTTACAGTGAAAATCTGGTAAGATGTGAGGTTTTTAAAGAAAATTTAATTTTTTTAAAAATTGTCCAAAAATTTAAAAATCAAATTTTGATATTTGATTTTTTTTAAAAAAAAAAACCCAAACCCAAACCCAGGGCTTCTCCTTTCTCCTCCCACTGAGGTTCACCCCACTCACTCCATCTCTTCAGCATTTTAAAGAGATAGAGACAAAATGCAGATGTTTGGGGAGCAGTGTATCACCTCCTCTTAGGGTGTCACATGGTGCAATCTGCACCTCCTGCAGCTCTAGTGACACCACTGCCTAAGGTTGTGGCAGTGGGAAGGTACATGTCAGAGGACCTGTCTGTTTTTGAGCCTTGCCATTTCACACCAGCCTTGATGAAAGATTATCTCCGCACCACATTGTACAAGCAATGATATGGCAAGTCTCGGCCTGATGCAGTTGCCAACTTTGTTTTGGACCCTTGGATATAAGGGGTACTAGGATATTGTAGATCATCAGCTTCTGATACTACCCAACGTACTCCCATACCACTCAATTTACTTCTCTTGGTAAAGCACTACTAACATAGAAGTTACAAGATCTGGTAGATCTGTTGCCATTTGGAAAGAATCTTCATGGGCAAAATTCTCTGCAGGTGAACCTATCTCTCCATTCACAGAGGGCGAGTTCTGCAGCATCTGACAATTTGGGTAGAGCTCAGAATGTGTGTGTGTATTAGCACAACTTACTGACTCCTCTAGCTACTATAGTCAGCAAATATACTAGCTGCAGTTTTTGGAAATGAAATTAAAAAAAACAAAACAACAAAGAATTTCCCAAGCTCTATTTGTAGGATATTTTCTCGGGCTGCAATTTTCTAAAATTATGTTTTTCGTATCCTTTGTTAAAATTATAGAGATGACAGAGAAAGAAACAAATCCTCCCTACACACACTCAAAGTATTTTCGTGTTTTTCCATATTTATGTTGTATAAATCAATATAATTGATCATAGAGCCAGCAGAATTGGCATGTTATCCAGTAGGACCAAAAACAGAAGGTGTAGCAAGGTTTTGAACCTGACTAACCAACTATATCTTTTTTCTCACAAACACTTTAGATTTCTGTTCCTTTTGCTCTGGAATGCAAATTTATGAACTGATTTTGACAAAGCCTACTATTTAGACTTCCTGAACATTTTGTGCCAGTGTGAAACTAATCAACAAATGTAGATACCTTATTTTCCTGCGTATAAGACTACTTTTTTACCTGCAAAATCTGTGGCTAAAGTGGGGGGGGTCGTCTTATACGCCGGATATAAGGATAATGAGGGTAGAGGTGCTAAAACTCTATATTTTGACTGGAAAAATGGGGGGTCGTCTTATACACGGGTCGTCTTATACGCCCAGAAATTCCTACATTAGATGACTTCATAAATAAAACTTTAGACTTGTTAGAAATGGATAAACTTACAATTCTACTAAAAGACAAAACAGCTTTAGAAAAGAACGAAGACTAGGACCTGGTGTTGTGGGGAAGGGATGGCTTTTTTGGGACTATTTTACATAGAATGTGATGTGAACTTTTTTTAAATGAAGTGTATATAATTGGAGTTTCCAGTCAAATATTTGCTTAATTCAAATCATGACCAAAATCATCAACACCAACCAGGGTAATGCCAGATAATTTCTGAAGGCAGGTGTATAAATGCCAATATCTATTTTCTGTTACAATTTCTCAAAGGCTTCAACTATCTTCCAATAAATCATAAATTGCTGTCATTATTCCAAAAGGCAGACGTGTTCCTTTTCTTACATTTTTCCTTATTCTTCCTTAAATATGTAGGTTTAGTCATTGACATACTGTTATCTATTCTTCCTTAAACAGTTGCTTTTGTTTTCTTAGCATTCTGTAACCAATATATGATCCTCTATTAATAAACTTCCATCTCGCTTTCAATGCTTTTTATTCACTGTGATATTAAAGTTTCACAGGAAGAATATCTTTGGCTTCAATGAAAGTTTGTAGGCAATAATTTTTACCGGGTCCAGCAGTTCTTGTAGTGGTCAGTGTGATGCTTTGAGGAAGTCTGCAAGTGCCACATGAAGGTGAAGTACAACATAAATGAGGTGTTCTGAGTGCTTGTTTAGAGCCTGAAGGAGTTTCATATACCATATCATCCTGCCCAGGTAATAAGGTCTTCTCCTCTTTGTTTCCAATGGAAGAAATACCCTCTGCATTTCTGAGGGTGACATCTTTTCTGTGGCAGCACCCTGACTTTGGAATGCCCTTTCAAAGGAGGTATAATGGGCATTGACCTTGCTCTCTTTTTGGTATCCAATTAAAACATTTCTTTTTGCCCACCCACCCCAGGAATAATGAGACAAGATAACAAAAAGTGGGTTGAAACAGGACCATTTATTAACTTGACCTATTGTTTTTTTAAAAAGTATTTTTATTAAGTTTCTCAGTAACATTATTACATTATTGCTTACTACTGTAATCCATCCTAAGGCTTCTTTAGTATTTAATTATTAACATCAATTATTAAACAATATCTATACAAATATTCTTTATCTTGAGTTATTGTAATGCAAAGCATATCCAACATGTTCTATTAAGTATTTTCTTCACCATTTTCCTATAGAGTACAAACTCTTATTTATCTTATACTTTCTAGTCTCTTGGCGTGATTGTTAAAACTCCATCATCATAATGTCAATATAATTCTAAATTGTTATTATTCTTGTTCTTAATGTCTTCTTCTCCCATACTAACTTCTTGTCTGTTTTTCCATTTTGTAGATTGGGAGTTAGTTCTTATTTTCAGTCAATATAATTACAGTTTTTTTTAAAATTAATTCATTATTTAGTTCATTTTCCTTTACAGTATTTCAACACCAGGTCCTAGTCTTCGTTCTTTTCTAAAGCTGTTTTGTCTTTTAGTAGAATTGTAAGTTTATCCATTTCTAACAAGTCTAAAGTTTTATTTATGCAGTCATCTAATGTAGGAATTTCTGGGCATCTCAATTTTTTTTTTTTTGCAAATGAGACCCTGGCAGCAGTTATTATATATAATATATGATTTAGGTGTTTCTTCTGTTAGCGTGGTGACGCAGCGCGTGGGAACCACATAACATGAAACACCAAGATCCAGACTGTCTTCAGTGAAGCAAGCAACGTTGTCAGTTACAGGAAAACTCCTTTCCCCTCCAGACAGAGCAGAGAGAGACTCAGCAGATGTCTCAATAAGAGGCTTTTCATCTTCAGAAGTTCTATGTACAAAGGCTATGTACAGTAATACACCAACGCACTCTCCTCCTTCCACAATCAACCCACATCAACCCACATGTGTGTCCAGAGGCTTGTCCCTTATATAGCCAGTGCTCCACATGGCTTTCTAGCTCTACCTCTTCCTTTTGGACACCTGTCAATCATAAGTATGACTCAACATGTTTGCAGCCCTTTTGCAGCACTTACTGTGCTTTACAGCACCAGGTGACTTCCTGTCATTATGTCACCTCCTGTTTCATCAGCCTTGATGCTGCATGACTCAGCAGTGGCCAAATGCTTAGTCATCATGGCTGCTGCCATTCACCACATTGTGCATTTTCCCTGGAGCATTATTCCAACATTCCCCTCCATAATGAACAATGTGTGCACAAATCTTATTTTTACACTTTTTATGTAGTGTATTCTTTCTAATCACTGAGTGTTTACCTGTGGCTTCCCTTTCTGTTTCCCTTTTGTGACATATCCCACCAGCCTGACATGCCCAATGTCCTCCTGCTGTGTTTCAGTGCTCTGGCCTCTGTCTGTGCCACTGTCAAACCTGACCTGTGTGCGCCCCAGACTTTAGAACCCCGTTCTAGATCTCCGAGCTCTGGTCTAGATCCACGAACCTCGTTCTTACCTCCAGCAGCACTCTCCTGATATGCACTCTACTGGAAACTGTCCACCACTCCAGGCACAATTCTTCATCTGGTGCAACCGCACCCTGGCCTAGATCTAACTGCCATCCTGGCCTAGACGATCTTATCTTTCTGCCACTTCCTAGGCTACCTACCACTCTCCAGAGCCCTGAGCTTCCGCTGCTGCTCCTGGTATCAAACCTAGCTCCGAGGCCAACCGCTCATGCCTCTCCACCTGCAGAGCCTTCGTGAGGATGTCAGCTACATTGTCCTCCGAACAAATGTACTCCAGTCTCAGAATGCCGTTCTGGACCAACTCCCTCACATTCATATACCTGACACCTATATACTTTGTTCGGTTCTTCAGGTTCTCCGCCTCTGACATGGCAATGCAGGCCTGTGAGTCCTGATGCATGACCGTCAGTCCTGTGCATGCCTCACCTAAAGGCTATACAGGATATGGTCAAAATCTGACGACAAACTGCTCAGCAAAATGTGTGCCTTCTGCAGTCTTGACAACTCTATTCCTCTAGTGTGTGCTTCCAGGAACAGATGTCTCATTTCAGCCAGATGCTGCTCTGCAGACTGGTCTTTGACCATTTTGCATGCATACAGTCTCTTTGTCCAAAGCATCTTTGACAACAAGGAATCAGACTGATGCACACTCTTCAAAGCAAGCCAAACCTCCTGAGCAGACCCTTTATCTCACACATGGTCCAACTGGCTGGGTTCCAAACAAAGACAGATAGTCGCATGGGCTCTCCTGTCTGTTTGTGCATTCTTTGTGCATTGTGCATTTTCCCTGGAACATTATTCCAACGTCTTCAACTCTTTATCTTCAACTATATTTAAAAGAAACAGTTCTGGTTCAGGTTTTATTTATACATTGAATATCTGTTGAATCATTCTTTGGATTTCTGTTCAAAATTGCTTTGTTTTGCAGCATGTCCACCATATATGATAGAATGTTCCTTTGGCCTTATTGCACTTCCAGCAATTACACCTATTGTTTTGTAGATCTTTGCTAATCAATTCAGTGTTAAGTACCACCTATATAGCATCTTATAGTAATTTTCTTTTACTTCCATACTTAAGGTGAATATTAGATCTTTGCCCCATGCCCTCTGCCAGTTTTACATTTGTATTGTATGGCTAACGTTCTGTGCCCATCTTATCTTGTTTCTTTCACTACTTCAGATTCTGTCTCTAATGTCAACAGTACTTTGTATTATTTTGTAATGATACCTTTTTCTTTTCCTCTTTCTAATATTATCAAATTCCAATTTCTCCCTGGTGATGCCCCATGTTTTAAAAATCTATTCTTGATCTTTCTCTTAGTTGTCTATAAAAGAACTATTGACATTTTCCTCCTTTTTTCTAGTTCCTTTTTCAGTTTTTATTCTTGGATTTGATATCTCCCAAATTAGTAAATCTTGATATATTAACCAGTCATCTGCTTGGCATTTGGATATTTTCATAAATGCCTCATGGGGAGAATCGGGAATTTTGTTGTAAAATTTATTTTTGTATTTTTGCCATACTCTCAAAAGGGAACACCCAATTATATAGTCTTTAATATGCATGCCACCCAAATCTGAGGTTGAACCCCTCAAGGATCAATAGTTTGTTATCTCTTAATTGGATCCATTCGCTTAACCATGCTAAAGAGCATGCATGGTAGCATATCTTAAGATCAGGTACACCTAGTCCTCCTCTTTTCTTTTGCATCTTTCAACGCTTTCCATTTGATTCTTGGCTTTTTCCCCACCCAGATAAATTTCAGAATTTATTTGTTCCATTGGTAGAGGGGCACATCAATCAATATAATCGGTAAATTTTGAAATAGAAACATAAACTTAGGAAGGATATTCATTTTAACTGCTGCAATTCAGCCAGACAGTGAAAGATTTAGATTAGACCATCTTGTCATTTCCTTCTTTACTTCCTTCCATAAAGTACTATAGTTATTGTCATATAGTTCTGATTTTTTTTGTCAAGATAATTCTCAAGTTTTTTCTTTTCTTTTGAATTTAAAAACCTGATTTTCTTTGAGTTCTTTTTCTTCATTCTTAGTCATATTAAGTGTCATTATTATTGATTTTTTTCTGATTGATTTTGAATCCAGCAAATTGTCCATATTCTTTCATAATTTTTGTTAATTTAGGGCCTGAGCAGACTGCCAGAAATAATCCATTTTGAGACCACTTTAACTGTCCTGGCTCAATGCTAAGGAATCATGGGAATTTTAGTTTTTTTCTGAGACATTGAGTCTTCTCTATCAGAGAGCTCTGGTGCCACAATAAACTACACTTCCCATGATTCCCTAGTACTGAGCCAGGGGAATTAAAATGGTCTCAAGCTGGATTATTTCTAGCAGTCTGATCAGGCCTGTAGTCATCTTTTCTATTGGGTCTTTAAGGAATATAATCAAATCATCAGCATATACTCTTAGCTTGAATTCTGTGCCTTTTATAGATATGCCTTGCAAATCTTTTTCCATTCTTATTTTTTCACATAGTGTTTCCAGGCAGAGGATAAACAGCAATGGCAACAGTGGACATTTCTGTCTCATTCTTTTTGATATTTCACATCTTCCCATTTTTTTCCATTTACTATTATTTGGGCTTTTTTTTTATAAACTTGTATCCATCCAATGAAAGTCTCTCCCATATCTATTTTTCCCATTAATTCTATCATATATTCGCAAATCAATATATTGAAAGCCTTTTCTGCATCCACACACAGCATAACTAGTTTTTCTCCTGGGTTCTTGTCACAAAATTCAATTATATCAACAATTCTTATATTCTGTTTTATTTGCCTGTGTGGGAGAAAGTGAATTGTTTCTTTTAGGACTTTTCTTAATCTTTTAGCAAGAATTATGGCAAATATTTTATAATCTATATTTAGGAGAGATATTGGTCTATAATCTTCCAGATGAAGTGCTACCGGATTTGTGGACCAAATGTCCACTATGTGTACAATCACCTTGCATGGGGCATGCTGGTGTCATTAGTTGCATCCAGAGTTGGGAGTGCAAAAAATCCCAACGTAAAGTAGCATAAATAGCTGCATGCATATGGAAAGCCTCATCATATAGTAGCCAAGCAACCCCAGAGTAGTCAACATAAGCCCGGTATATAATATCCATGTATTGAATCAAGGGAGCTGCATGCATGGGCTATGCCTTAGCAATAACTCCTGCATAGATAAAGAACCCATTCAATCAGTTAGCAAAATTGTGTTCAACCTTTTGCCATTTTAAAGCCTCATCTTTCTTTTCCATCTCCCAGTAGAGTACGGGAAAGATATATACACATTCACCCCTGAGTATCTTATCTATGATAGACTGGAGAAGGTGATCCCCTAGAAGAAGGGACAACTCACTGTAGGGAATGGCAGAGTGTGCTACTGTGTTGTAGCCCTGCTTGGCTTGGGACCCTTGTTGGGTTAAGTCACAAGCTGGCAAACGCAGGTAAGGGGATGTCACGGAATAGCCAGGTCACATTCCCCAAGCAGATGGGGCTAGTGGCCATTGTGGGGCTTACGTCACTGGTGGAACAGCTGTCCCTTCCTTCAGCAATGAATAATTTTGTTGCTGTGAATAACCAGGCACACACCCCCCCATGGCCATGAGTATCCCTTAACAGGAAAGCTGTATAAGTTGCTCAACTCACCTAATGGAGGTGGCACCACAGTTGGTAGAGGTGTGACATCTGTGTCAGCTTGTGGCATGGCCTCAGCACCCAATGACGTGGACACCCATGCAGCACCCTGAGCATGTTCCTGTTCCAAAACATGATACAAGATTTCAACTTGTTAAACAACTGTTTGTATCTAGCATGCTTAGAAGCAGCCTAAGGGGGTTGAGAATATTGAGGAATAGCCTTAGTGGACAAGTCATGTGCTTTCTTCAGGGCTTGCATCTTGGAGAACATCTCTTTTTAAAATAATTTTATTTATAAAAACATTAAACACAAATACATAAAATTACAAAGCTGATTCTATTTCATAATGTCATCTTAAATCAGCATTCATAGTTGACCTTCCATAAGTTTGTTGACATTAAATACTGATCTACCAGTGCTTTATTACTTAGTTTTTCTCTAAAGCTAATAAATAATCGTCTCTCTTGTGCATAAAATAAAGAAAAAAACAAAAAACAAAAAACCCAAGAAGCAAGTAATCTTACTTAATCTTACTTTCAATTGTAAATAACATAATTCATTATTTCAAAATCATATCAGATTTGTTTTTTTTAACACCATCTTATTTTTGCATATTCTTCCAAAAGTGACCAATCTTTGTTGATTTTCTCCATATCTTTTTGATTTAATGAGGCCATTAATTTGTCCATTTCTTTCATCTCTGTTAGTTTTATCAACCATTCATCCACAGTCTGTAATTCTTGATTTTTCCATTTTTTAGCTATGAGTAACCTTGCTGCAGTTATCATATACAGGAGCATCCTCCAAGATTTCCTTTCAAGTGTTAGATCTAATTTATTTGTCATATTCAATAAGTAAATTTCTGGTCTCATTTTGAATCTAATTTGTAAAATTTCCTGTATTGTGTCATGAACCTTTTTCCATTTTTAATTTTGACATTTCCACATACATGAAACCAGGTCCCAATATTCTGTTTATATTTCCAACACTTGTTTGATTTAGGATTGTAGATTTTTGCTATTTTTGCAGGGGTCAGGTGCCATCTATGTTCCATTTTCCCAAAAAAATTATTTCAAGTCCTGAGATTTAGTAAATTTCTCTGTCTTTTTCCTAGCATATTCCCAGCTCTCTATTTCAGTAACCCTTCCTATATCTGTGGCCCATTTGATCATATTATTTGAATTTTTTTTCTCTTTCTTGTTTCCCATCCATAAGCATCTTGTACAGCATACTCATTCTCTTTTTTTCTGGTTTTGTTAAAATATTATCAAATTCCAAGGATTCTCCTTCGAAATATTCAAGTTTCTGGTCCATTTTAAACCTTTCTCTTAATTGTGTGTATAACAACCAATGTATTCACAAGTCTAGTTGCTCTATTTCTTCCATTGACTTTAGTTCCCATCTTCCTTCCTTTTTTTCAATATGTTATTGTATCTCAACCATGTGTCTAATGCTGTCCATCGTCCAAAAAAGGCTTCATGAGGTGATACCAATTGTGGAATATTTTTTTTAATGTTCTTTCTTCAAATTTTTTTTCCAAACATTCAGCAGTGTCCTTCTTATTACATGGTATTTGAATTCTTTATGTATCAATGCTTTATCATACCATAAGTAATCATGCCAACCAAACTGGTTGTTGAATCCTTCTATATTCAAAATTTTCATATTTTTAATTTGTATCCGATCCAACAACCGGTTTAGAGCATTTGCCTCGTGATATATTTTCAGATCTGAGACTCCCCTTTCACCATTCTTCTTATGTCTTGTCATTGTCATCCCATTAATTCTCAGTCTTCCTGGTTTCCAAATGAATTCTCTTAGTCTTTATGCCATTCTTTAAATGGCTTGGTATTGTGCATGATTGGGATACACTGGAATAGAAAGTTCATTTTTGGAAGTATTATCATTTTTATTCCCTTGACTCTTCCAGATAATGTAAGTTTAAGTTTAGACCATTTTAATAATTCACTCTTAATTTCTTTCCATTTTTGCCTATAGTTGTTATCAAACAAATCGACATTTCACTTAGTCAACCAGATCCCTAAATACTTAACTTTGCTCTGAACTGTACACTTAATAGTTTCTTCTAAATGGTTTTCTTCTTTTCTAGACATGTTTTTAGTCATTATTACTGTCTTAGTCCAATTTATTTTAAATCCTGCCAATCTTCCATATTCCTCCATTATTTTGAAAACTCCTTCAACTTGTTCTTTTGGGTCTTCTAGTATAAGGACTAAATCGTCTGCACATGCTTGTAATTTGTATTCCATCCCTTTAATTTTCATTCGTTTTACTCCTTCTTCCTCCCTTATTTTATTCAACAAGATTTCAAGAGCTATTATAAACAGAAGAGGTGATA
Organism: Phrynosoma blainvillii; assembly: GCA_026167975.1. Taxonomy (NCBI): domain Eukaryota; kingdom Metazoa; phylum Chordata; class Lepidosauria; order Squamata; family Phrynosomatidae; genus Phrynosoma; species Phrynosoma blainvillii. The sequence goes on along the minus strand of JANUYF010000003.1, from coordinate 63,823,478 downwards.
GGGGGCATCCTTGTCTTGTTCCTTTAAATATTTGGAATTCTCCTGAGCAGTTCCCACTGACTATTAATTTTACTGTTTGTTCTTTATATATTTCCTGAATCCATCCACAAAAATTTATGCCCATTCCCATTCTTTCAAGTACTTGAGTCATAAAATTCCAGTTGACATTGTTAAAGGCCTTTTCTGTGTCTGCAAAAATCAATGCTAATTTCCTTTCATTGTTTTTTTCATAGTATTCAATAGTGTCTATAATCAATCTAATGTTATTTTTAAGTTGTCTTCCAGGAAGAAAACCTGTTTGATCTTCATGAATTGTGTTGAGTAAAACTTGTTTTAATCTTTCAGCCAGTATTATTGCCATTATCTTATAGTCTGTATTGAGTAGTGATATCAGTCTATAGTTCCCTACCTTTTTGTCATCCTTCCTTCTTTTGGTATTAGTGTAATGTTTGCTTTTTTCCATGATGCCGGTATTCCATCTCTTGTAATGCTGTTTAAGGTCCTGAGTAATGGGATTTTTAGTTCTTCTGCAAATATTTTATAGTATAATGTAGTGAATCTGTCTGGTCCTGGCACTTTTCCCTTTTTCAGTTTCTCTATTGCCTGTAATATTTCGTTTTCTGTAAATTCCTTATTTAACATTTCTTTTTGCTCTTGTGATATTTTCCTGATCTTTTGTTTCTCCAAGTAATTTGTTATCATGTTTCCCTCAATGCCATCATCTTTATATAGATTGGAGTAATAGCTTTTAAATGCTTCTTGAATGTCTCTTTGTGTTTGAAGTATTTTCTCTCCGTCTTTTATCTTAGTGATTGTTCTTTCTTTTCCCTTCCTTAGCCTATATGCCAACCATTTCCCTGATTTGTTTGCAAATTCAAAGTTCTTTTGTTGAATAAATTTCATCCTCCTTGCTACTTCCTCTGCTAAGATTTTGCTTGCCTGCTCTCTCAACAACTTCAGGTGCTTATTCTTCTTATCATTGGTGGGGTCTCCAGATAAGTCCAATTCAGCTTTTTTAAAATATCTTTTCCCAATTTTTCCATATTCTTAGCATACTGTGTTTTTATCTCAGATCCCCTTTGTATTAGTATACCCCGTATCACTGCCTTACTTGCATCCCATATAGTTTTTGCTTTAGTTGATTCATTTGTGTTCTCATTAAAGTAATTCTTCAGTTCTACTCTCAGTTTATTCTTAAAGTCATTATTATTCAATAAATGATCATTTAGTTGGAGAACATCTCTTCCACTGACAAATCATCTGAATCACTGCTAGATGAATGAGGCTCAACTAAGAGACATTTAGGTACCTTTGGGGATGGACCTTTGCCCTTATTACCCCCTTTTCCTTTGCTAGGTGGCATAACTAAGCAGAACAAATTGACAGGGTATGCAAAATGTAAATAAACCAACGAATTAATAACCACAATAAAACACTAAAGATGACAATGCTAAGAGTAAAATCACCACAATTAAGCAAATGAATTATCTTCAAATGATACTGGGAATAACCCAGAAAGTATTGTATGATGGCAACACCCAACAAAAGTCACCAAGTGATTTAAAAATGAACAGACTAGCATAGATTGTCACTGATACTGTGAGAGCTGGCCCCAGGAAGGCAAATAAAAAGCCAAAAGCATTTATTGTATTTATTGTATACATATACAAGTATTTAATGGTGGCGGAGCAGTGGGAAAGGCAGCGGCAGTGTCCAGAACCGCTCGCCTCCCTCCCAAGCCTTTAAGACCACCTGTGCCGGGCAAGAGAAGCGGTGGAGCAGCGGGAAAGGCAGCGGTGGTGTCCAGAACCACCTGCCTCCCTCCCAAGCCTTTAAGACCACCTGTGCTGGGCAAGAGAAGCGACAGAGCAGCGGGAAAGGCAGCGGCGGCATCCAGAACTGCCCACCTCCCTCCCAAGCCTTTAAAACCACCTGTGCTGGGCAAGAGAAGCGGCGGAGCAGCGAGAAAGGCAGCGGCAGCATCCAGAACCACTTGCCTCCCTCCCAAGCCTTTAAAACCACCTGTGCCGGGCAAGAGAAGCGGCGGAGTAGCGTTAAAGGCAGCAGTGGCATCCAGAACTGCCCTCCTCCCTCCCAAGCCTTTAAGACCACCTGTGCCAGGCAAGAGAAGTGGATGAGCAACAGGAAAGGCAGCGTCATTGTCCAGAACCGCCCGCCTCCCTCTCAAGTTTTCAAAGACCCAGCACTAGGTAAAGAAGGGGCCAGAAAATCTGAAAGAAAAATGGAGGAACAAATAAGCTTGCAAGAATCTCAAGAAAGAGATAAACCCATTACAATTATAGATAGCCTAACTAAAGACATAAAAAAAGACTTGATAACTGAGATTCAAAAATTAAGAGATGATATTAGAACAGAAATAAGAGCAGAGATAAGATCAGAAATTAAAGAATGGAAAGAAGAGATGAAAGCAGAATTTCAGAAGGAAATAGTAGAATTTAAGGATTATTTTCAACAAATGACAACAGAAATTAAAGGTCTACATGCTAAAATAACAGAAATTGAAGAGAGAACTGAGAAGATTAAAAAAAACCAAATTTAATGGAAAAATTACAAATTCAAGAAGGAAAGTATATAACATCAGTGGATCTGAGACTTAAAGACAAGGCGTTAAAAATTCGAGGCCTTCGGGAGCAATACAATGAAAATATAGCTGAAAGGGTCATACCAGCATTAGCTCAGCTCATTGATTGGTCTGTAGAGCAGCTAGATTTGGAGGTGGATAAGATCTATAGAATTAACTCTTGGGTGGCAACAAATAAAAGATTACCTAGGGACATAATAATATACTTGTAAGTAAGAGATCTGATTTTAGAAACAAATCTGGAAAAAAAGGTGTTTCATGGAAGATCAAGAGGCACAAATCTTCAAGGATATCCCATCACAAATTCTCCGAAAAAGGAGAGAGTACCAAGAGCTAACAATTTATTTAAAACAAGAAAGTATAAAATATAGGTGGGGCAAAATGGAAGGTGTAATATTCTCAATAGGAACGAGAAAATTTGTTAAAGACTCTTTAAAGAAAGCTGAAGACTTTTGGGCAAAAAAAAAAAATGATAGTCTCTAAGCAATCCCTAAAGGAAAAAGAAGATACACAAATAAAACAGTTAGACCAAGAGGATAAACAAAATGATTTATTAAAACAACAAGATAATATAAAACAAAAGGGAGCAATAGGAAAAAGAAGAAAGATTAATAAGAAAAATGCGGAATCCACCCTTTTGGACATAGGCAATGCAGATACCGAGGAGGAAGATAACCTTACAGAAGATTCAGATAACACAATGATTGATACTGTAACAGAAAGAATAGTATTACCGGTTGAGTTACGGAAAAAAAGAACAAGATAAAAAGGAAGATAGTGAAAGATTAGAGGAAGATGTTTCCATTGAGACAAAAAAAAAAAAAAAAAAAGAAAGAAAAAAAGAAAAGAAAAAGGGAAGGTAAAAGGGAATAATAGACAGGTCATTATTAACACCAGGTTAAGAAGAGGAAAAAAGTCAACTCGCAGATAAGTCTAAAGTTAGAGCTTTAAAATAAAAACCAATAACAATAAAATTAATGTCGTGGAATGTTAATGGTTTAAACTCCAAATATAAAAGGGGGAAAATATTTCAATATCTGCAAAAACAAAATAATGATATAACGTGTCTTCAAGAAACACATATAAAAAATAAAGAGATACATCTAATAGCAAATAAAAAGTTAGGTAAAAGCTTTATAGCTTCAAACACTTATCATAGGAAAAAAGGAGTGGTAACATATGTGAGTGATGCTTTAAAAGCCAAAGAAATATTTAAAGACAAAAAAGGTATGTACATATCAGTAGAAATAGAATTAGAAAATGAGATAATATTATTAATTAATGTGTATGTGCCACAAGAAAATAAATCTTTTTTTTAAGAACTAAAAAAGAAGATTAGAAGCTACAATTATGATAAGTTAATAATAGCTGGCAATTGGAATGGAGTTGTAAACCCTCTAGTAGATAGATCTATATGTAAGGGGAAACAACAGGGCAAACTCCCAAGCTCAGCATTTAAATTAATCGAGGAATGTAACCTAATAGATATATGGAGAATATCCCATAAAGGGATCAAAGATTACACGTTTTTCTCAGGGAAATACAATACCTGGTCTAGAATAGATTTAATATTTGCTTCAAAAATAATTAATACCAATATAATAAATACTAAAATACTCCCAAGAATTTTCTCGGACCATTGCCCTGTAACAATCTCCCTTGCTTCAAGGAAAAAAGAATACTCATGGAGACTTAAAGAATCTCTATTGGCAGATGAGGAGATCGCTAAAAAGATTAAGAAAGATCTTGGGTACTTCTTCCAAGATAATTTAAATAAGGGGACACCTAATCACATTGTGTGGGACACCTGTAAGGCATTTGTGAGGGTTATTAATACAACAAGAAAAGAGGAAAACATTTCAGAAACAGAAAAAAGAAAAAGAACTGATATCTCAATTAAATCTGCTAGAAAAACAACATAAAGCAAGGTCTAAAAATCCTAAAATAATTTTGGAAATACAGAAATTAAAGAACCAAATAAATCAATTAGCTATGACAGACATAAATAACAAAATTAAATTTGTGAAACATTACCATTTTCAAAATGCTAACAAAGTAGGGAAATGGCTCTCCTACAAATTGAAAAAACAAAAAGAAAAAAATGTAATTTTAAATCTTAGGAAAGAAGACAAAGAATACAAGCAACAAAAAGCTATAAAACAAATTGCACACGATTTCTATGAAAACTTATTTGCAGCAAATGAAGTTTTGTTAGAGGCAAAAAAGAAGAAGATAGATTATTTAAAAAATGTGCGAATGTCTCATATATCTGATTTATGCATAAAGGACCTAAATGTGAATATAACAATGGCAGAAATTGAACAGGCCATATTAAATCTTAAAGAGAATAAGGCACCGGGTCCAGATGGGCTGACTGCAAAATTCTACAAAATATTTAGGGAGGAAGTAACAGAGATGTTATATATTATAATGCAGGGGTAGGCAACCCTTCCCCTTTAAGGGCCGAGGGACTTCAGCTCCCAGAAGCCTCAGCCATGTTGGCCAATAGTCCCATGTTTGCCAATAGATCCTGGGATTCTGGGAGCTGAAGTCCTTCGGCCCTTAAAGGGGAAATGTTGCCTACCCCTGTTATAATGGAAGAGATAGACAAAGGAAATTATCCAGATTCATGGACACAATCAAATACTATACTTATTCATAAAGAAAACAGAGATCCCTCTGATATTAGTAATTACCACCCAATTGCACTATTAAATATAGATTATAAAATATATGCTTCCATATTAGCTAACAGATTGAAAAAAGTTTAGCAACCTGGATACATGAAGACCAAGTGGGCTTTTTACCTAGAAGATACATTAAAGACAATATAAGGACGGTAATAAATATCATGCAATATTATGATCTTTATAAACTAAAAAACTTGGAATGCTTTTTCTGGACTTGGAAAAAGCATTTGATAATGTGGATTGGGGCTTTATGATGTCTGTATTACAAGAAATTGGTATTACAGGTAAATTTTTGTATAGGATCTCCCAAATTTATAACAAACAGAGAACTCAATTAATTATTAATGGAGAAAAAACAGAAAATTGTCAAATAAGGAAAGGAACCTGCCAAGGATGTCCATTATCCCCACTATTATTTATTATAATAATGGAAGTCCTAAATACAAAAATAAGGAAGGATAATAAAATCATACCTCCTGAAATAAAAAAAAATACAGATTTAACCTTCGTGCTTATGCAGATGATGTGGTGATCTTTTTAGATAACCCACAAAGAAGTATAAAGCATCTGGAAGGGGTCTTGGAGGAGTTTAGTAGAATGGCAGGCCTCAAGATAAATAAGAATAAAAGTGGATTATTATTAAAAAACTGTGCAAGTAAAGAAGAAGATATTAAAAAAGAAACTGCTTTTCAAATAACTCACACAATGAAATATCTAGGAATTATAATAACAAAAAACAATGCAGATTTTTTTAAAAATAACTATGAACCGACTTGGAAAAAGATTAAAAAAGACCTTAAATCTTGGGACAAAACTCAACTCTCACTCCTTGGTAGGATATCGACAATTCAAATGACAGTCCTCCCAAAAATGTTATATCTATTCCAAGTGCTACCCATTTTAAAAGACAAAAAAAAAAAATATTAGTTGGAAAAAAGATATTACAGAGTTTATTTGGCATGGAAGGAAAGCTAGAATAAAATTCTTCACACTAGAAGATAAGAAAGAGAGAGGCGGATTAGGTCTCCCTAATCTTGAATTATATTACAACGCATGCACACTTCTCTGGGTAATGGACTAGATTACACTTCAAAATTCTAAATTACTTGTATTAGAAGGAATTAACATGGAGAAAGGATGGCATTATTATCTGTGTTATGGTCATAAAAGAACAGATAAAAAGTTTAACTCACACAGGATTAGGAAAGCTATTTTTTGAATTTGGGAAAAATATAAAAAAAATGGTTCTCTAAATTACCTAGTTGGACATCTTCACAAAATGCATATCATAATAAGGATGCATCTATCTCAGAGATGAAATTGATGTACAGGAAACTATTAATTAGATCTAAAGGAAGTCTCAGAATAAAATCAAGAGAAGAATTACTTCAGGAAGGTCTTGAAATTAACTGGTTAAAATACTTACAAATTAAAGAAGACTATAGGAAAGACAAAGAAGTGTATGATTTTGATATGGGAATCTCTAGTTTTGATAAAATTGTACAAGAAAAAGATCAACATGGGATAAAGAAGTTATATAATTTATTAGTAGAATTGGAAACAGAAAGAGAGGTTGTTAAAATTAGAATGGTTAAGTGGATGCAAGATATTGGCAATTCAGTTCCAATGCAATCATGGGAAAATGCTTGGAAAGATTGTAACAAATTCTCAAAGTGCAACACACTGAAAGAGAATTATTATACGATCTTTCACAGATGGTATTTTACCCCCTCCAGGTTAGTAAAAATGAATATTCTAAAAAATAATAAATGTTGGAAATGTAAAAAAGAGGTGGGGAATTTATTTCATATGTGGTGGTCCTGTGAAAAAGCTTCAAAATTTTGGTTAAAAATCCAGAAAAAATGGGAAAAATTATGCAGATTAACATTCCTTTAAAACCTGAATTATTTTTATTAAACATTTTAGATGTGATTGACACCAAATTAAGCCAAGATTGCAAAAGTGTTATATTATATATGATTACAGCTGCTAGACTGCTTTATGTTAAGTTCTGGAAATTAGAGACAATACCTTCTCTAAATAATTGGAAAATGAAAGTAAACGAACTAGCTACAATGGATTGTCTGTCGATGTACATCGCAGGGAAATCTGATCAAAAGTATAAAAAGAAATGGGGATGGCTATATAGAAGTTAGAAATAGAAATAAAATTGGTTAAGATAAGGTCCAAATTAAGTTAATTATAATAACTACATCAAAACTTCATGGATTAGATATATATATATTTCTATAACTTAATTTATTTATTTTTCTTTATCCTTTTCTCTCTCTTCAAGTATAAGATTAATTACCTGATTTAAAGATTGATATTTAAATATATCTGTAATGAAGATATGGAATGTATGATATATTTCTGCTTGTATGTATATGTAATAAAAATAATCATTAAAAAAAAAGTATTTATTGGCAGACTCCTATCCAAAAATTGTCTGGCTCAATTCAGCTTAGCATGGCAATTAGCTCTAAAACCAGTGATGTCAGCTTGCTATTGCAGAGCTGGGGCCCCCTTATGTTGTATAAGACCCCCACAAGGCCACAGGCCTATTCTAAACAAGGATGCAAGTGCAGGAATATAAAATAGCCACTGGGCTTATGAGCAAAATGGCTGCAAATGCAGCAATATAAAATGGCCACGGGGCCTAAAATGGCTGCCGGGCCTATAATCAGAAGGGGTCTAAAATGGCTGCCAGGCCTATAATCAAAAGGGGCCTAAAATGACTGCCAAGCCTATAATAATAATAAAAAAAGGGGTTAAAGGAAGGGAGGGAGAGGCTGGTAACAAGTGGGGGGAAACAAGGAAAAAAGCGGGGTGCAAAAACCTCCCAACCAGAAGATGCCAAACAAGGTGAAAAAAAACACAGTAAAGGAAAGGCCAATGAGATATAAAGGAAGCCCTGCTCCAAACAACACTGGGAAAAAAACCCTCCCTCACTGATTAACCAGGAAAATATTAGCGACAACTAAAGGGATGGGTAAGTAAGCCAAAACCCAATTTCCTCCCCCCCCCTTAAAGTTAGGAAAGATGGGGAAAAAAGAACACTTAGTCCAGCCTAATAACTTCTGTCCATTCTCTTCAATAGCAAAATTGAAGTGAAGAAGATGGGGGCAACAGACCATAAGTTGGCCCTGCCCTCAAAATCTTCCAGCTTAGGCATAACTGCTGAGGCATATTTTAAGTCTTGTCTCCCTGTGGGCTTGGGCAAAATATGCATCCCATCCCAACCCTTTATGTGGGAGTGGGATGCAAATTGTCCAGGCAGCTATAAGAAACTGGTTGTGGTGGTGGTGGTGGTGATGATGATGATTACCATCAAATGGCATATTGGCCCTGAACATAGAAAGTTGCATTTAGCTATTGTGACCTATGGCTTTACCTAACAGTTGCTGCATCTACACAGCAGAATTAATGCAGATTGAGGGGCTGAACAGACCAGCACTTTAGGCTAGCCTGTAGGGCAGAGTGGGGCCATGGTAACCGCATGTTGGCTGCCCCAACTCTACCCCCACGTTGTCCTCATGCCTCATACCCCATTGCATGGTGGGAGGCATCAGGGCACTCCCTTGGTGCAGCATTCAAACACACTGCACCAAAGGAATGCCAAAAAGCTGCCACAGCAGTGGCAAGGATGGCTTTTTGCTGCTCTAAAAAGGAGCAGCATTTGCCAGCTCTTTTTAGAGTGGCAAACCACCAGATTGGGGCTGTGGCGTGTAGTTGCCACAGCCCTGATCCAAGGAAAGGGGCAGTGGGATGCCACCCCTTAGGGGCCGTCTGTTCAGCCTCTGACACAGCTTTAACTATCATGACTCCAGGCTATGGAATCCTCAGAGTTCTAGTTTGTTGTGGCATCAGAGCTCTGTGACAGAGAAGGGTAAATATCTCACAAAATTGCAAATCCAAGGATTCCAAAGCATTGAGCCATTGCAGTTAAAGCTGTGTCATACTGTTGTATAGATGCAGCCCCTATCCTCTGTTTGCAAACTTGCCTAACCTCTTTTCCAAGCTGTCCATCTCTAGAGGCATAAATAATATTCACCAATACTTGTTTTCTGGCTGAGAAACAGGCTTCCAAACACTCAGGAAATCCAGACCAGAAAAATAATACAAATAATTTTGTTCAGTTTTCACCCATAATCTACACTTCCTAAAATATTTCAGGAAGCTATTGTGCATAGGAATACATATGAGTCCCCCCCCCATTATAATTGTGTGGTTTTGTGTGTGGGGGGGGAACTGTTCCTGGACTGCCATATGTGTATCTTCGTGCACCATTGTGTTTTTTTCCTATGCAAATCCCAGAAATCTTGCACAAAAAATTTACCCAAAAATATCTTGCACAAAACAGATAGCTTGCAAAATAAATAATACTACCACAGTTTTGTTGAGCAAGATTGTTATCTTTTGCACAAGATTTTTGTTTCACAATATTTCTGTCATTCAAGGCTGCAGTTTTTACACAGAAAACAGTAATCCTGCACAAAAAGCATGCCTGCCTATCTGTAAACAGTATCTGGGTGTGGTTGGCAGGTTGCACAATCCCCCACAATTCTCATGCAAGAACAAAAACCAAAAACAGAATATTTTTCAGAATCACTTTGGAATATGTGAATACTAGGTAAGAACAACACAGGAATATTTCCTTACTCTTATAGCAAGGAGAAAACTAGAAATCGTTAATCCTCATTTGAGAGAATGAAATAACTAAACATTAACAGTCTTATCATCAGTAGTTTTTTGTGGTTTTTCAGGCTGTGTGGCCATGTTCTAGAAGAGTTTCTTTCTGACGTTTCACCAGCATCTGTGGCTGGCATCTTCATCTTCAGAGTCTTATCATCACTTTTTCTTGTATGGTGGTGAATTCTGTAGCTTAGTTATGTGTTGTATGAAGTGCTTCTTGTCTGTCATCTTCATACTAGAACCTGGAATTCTAATGATGGGGGAAAGAGAGAGAAAAACCTTTCTTCCCTCCATGCATAATTCTGCACATCTTTCCACTATCTTCCTTAGGCTGTATTTCTAAGGGCAAAGAACTGGATTAAGTCAGCCCTCCTGTGAAGCAAAAGCAGTCATTGCTTTAGACAGTGGGCTTGCAGTGGATGGAGTCAGAGCTTCTACCTCCCATGAACTCCCTGCTGCCATCTTCCTGTATCATCTGCAGCCATGCTTTTGGTTTTCATTGTTGGGCAGCTTCTGAAATACTTGGGGTTGTTCCTTTGCCTTATTCACAGCTGTGCCTTGCCATGCCCCACAGGTATTTAGTGTCTGAGGTTCCAGGGGCACCAGGGCCAGGTTATGGAGTGGTGCCTCTATGCTTCACAGGACTTTGCATAGAAGCACAAAAGTGACAGGTAGCATGCACAAGCTAGGTAGGGCACTCACCCCACTTTATTGGGAACCTTGGGAAGCCCTAATGATGGCAGTGAAGGAGAGGAGAAATGAAGCACCTCCAGGAGGCTTTGAGAAGGGGGGGAGGAGGAGGAGGGCAGTGAGCTGTGGTCTCCATGTACCATCTTGCTAGTAGGCTGGACTCCAAGTATTGGTTAGAAATGCTTACTTCTCTGTGGCTCTGGTGTTTTCAGAATGGGTACAAGGACTAGAGACAGTTTGCACTGCACCAGGCAGTCCCAATTGGCTCATGGTGGAGGGATATGCTCCCACTAGAGGAGTCCTCATAAGATGATGACCAAGAATCCCATTCCAAAAGCAAACTTCTCAGGACCTCACAAACCCTAAGGTCCAGCAGGAGCTAGGAACAAAGGGTGGATGGTTGAGGAGCCATTCCTTCTGGGGGTGGGATTCTCTGTGGCAGAATCTGAAGCTGTGCCCAAGAGCAGCAATGCTTAAAGTGGCTAGGCAGAATGTGAAAGGCTGCAGCAAAGGATTCTATTCGACATATGAAGGCCTTCATCCAGTAACCTCCCATCTGTTGAGATTTCTGAACAATTTCAACAGCCACATATTGATTGTATTACAGTAATCTAAGTAGGATATTACCAAGACATGGGTCATCATAGCCACTTACAACTTACAAATTAGTTTGAACTGTGCAAATGTGCTCCTGGCCACTGTCAAAACCTGTGCATTCAGGCACAGGGCTGAGCCCAAGAGCACATGCATGTGTGAACACCCAAAGTCTAGACAACCTCTCCTTTTTGTTATCTAATTGTCTAAATTCTTCCTTGTTTTCCATAATCTGATGTAGTTTTTATTAGTATTATTTAACATTTTTATTAGTATTATTTAATTAAACATAAGTCATCATAAGTCAGAAAAGACTTCCCAGTTCTCATCCAGCACTCTAACTAGTATGCTACACTGACTCTTAACTGTACAATAAAAACAGGGAGCACATATAAATGAGTAAAGCACAGATTTCACTACACTATGCTTTTGTATAAGATTCATATCACTTTAATGGTCATGGCTATATCCTATGGAATTCTGGTATTTGTAGTTTGATGATGAACTTAGAATTCACTGGTAGAGAGCCGTAATTTGAGGGAATAGACTACAGCTCATTTGGAGAAATTTCTAGATATCTCTCTGAACTTCAAATTCCAAGATTTTATAGGATGGAGCTCCAGCAGTTAAAGTAGCATAAAACTGATATAACAGTGCAGTGCAGATACACTTTCAGTCTGTTGAACTATTTATTCTTCCTGCTGTCTGTTGATGGCAAGCAACTAATGTGCAGAAGCCATTCTGCAGAAGGCATTCTGCTGAGAGAATGCTAAGTTATTATCAACAGGCAAGATCTACTATGTCAATAAAAGGGAGGGAACCCAAAAGAGAACAACAAAACCCATTGCATAGATTGGAAAGCTTGAATGATTTAAGTATGTACAGCTTGGCTAGTCAGAAGATCAAACAAGTTACATGTTGATGTCTCAGCTGAACAGATCCAAGGTGTTAGTTGCTTGCTGTATTGAATAGGTGGAATGAAGCACAGGATAGACATGTCTGACCAAACTCTTCTACTGTATCCATATAGGCAACTGCTGATAGACTTAGGGGCTGATATTCTTTGCTAAAGGAACCCTAGGTATCCAGAGAATGGCCATATGTACAATACTTCCTCTTAGAGAAAATCAGTTTTGGATGATCCAAGTAAGGTTGGCCCATCTGCAGAGGCAACTCACTAGGAAACTGCCTGGAGGGTCAAAATTCAAGGAGTGCCTGTCTTATCTATATATAAAATTCCAGGGAGTATCTGTCTTGGAGAAAGCCTCTGTCTGCATTTTGGGATTTGGTGCACGTTGATCTGGGGGTCATTCACACATTGTTTGTTAGTTTGTTTGTAGCAGAACAATGTGAATAACCTCACTCATGCATTCTGGTTTTGTTATTCACACAGTGAAATGGCATTGATCCACATCTCTTCAAGTTTTTTGCAGGAGTTGGTGGCTGAGGCATGGTGTGTGGGGGGTCCCCCATTGCCAAACCTGGGCTCAGCCTCCATGGTCTTGGGGGGGGGGGATGCAGCTTTCCTTCTGGAAATCTGCCAGAAGCCAGCCTGTAGCTGTGTGGAGGGGAAGAGGAAGAGGAGGAGGAGGAGCATCTCCTTGTAAAGCCAGCTGGGAGGAGTCTTGTCCCCCTTCCCCTGTGTGGAGGCAGCAATGCGAATTTGTTTGAACTGTGTTCAAGGTATGCTGAGTTTAATCTGGGTTATTTACACTGCCAATGATGCAAATAATTTTTGAAAACTCACAGGGGGTGGTGGTGGTATTGATTATCCTGAGTTAAGTGTTGTTGTTTTTTAGTAGCCCCCCTGCAAACAGATTTGGGTGCAGGAATTCAACCCAAATTCATCCCGGATTATTTTCACTATGTGAATAGCCCCCACGTCCTTCTAGGACTAGGGAATAAATGAATACCATAAACACTGGAACAACTGTGAAGGAATGAAACAGATAGCAGCAATGGAACTATACAGCTCTGTTCAAGCTCTTTGTAATTTTCGCTGATGCTATGGTGGCCCCTCCTAAAGAAAAGAAATGGGGACATTCATACTAAATAGGAGGCCAAGACAAACCTTGCCAGGAGGCAATGTGCATGGGTGAATCACAACACGGTGGACATGTTTTGTAAAGATGCTATCTTTATGCAGAGATTGGAATTCATGGACTACAAATGGTGACATTGCACTAAAGGCAGGGCCAGAAGGTCATAAAAATGTTCCTTTTGGCTACAGGAAGTAAATAGAAATAAAGAGGCATTTGACATTACAAATGATACAGAGAGACAGAACAGATAAAATAGTATCTTGATCAATTCTTGATTGTTCTCAAGCAGACCCTAAACATTTTGCTGCCTGATGCAGAGTACCAATCCAACACTATCACCTGGACAAATACAAATGCCAACTCCACTCTTTCATCCGCTTTGAGATGGAGGATGTTTGATCCTTCAGATAATTGTTGGACTGCATCTCTCATCACCTGAGCTATTCCCTGAAACTGTTTTCTTTTGATATGGACAGCTTCATAAACTGGGAAAAGTTATTTTTTTTTAGACTAGTCTCCCAGAATCCCCCAGCCAGCAAGGCCACTGCCATGCTTTTTGAGGGATTCTGGGAGCTTTACTTTGCAAGCTATGCCAGCTGTTTTGTTGTTCTGTCAATCAGGACAGAGTAAGACATCACAAATTAGGAAAGGAAAATATCAGTTGAACTAAGATGGAAACAATATTGGGACATCAAGAAGAACAATAGATGGATCTTGGAGAAACAGAAATATGTAAAACAGGGCATAAAAAAAGACTCCTTTCTCTTTGGAAAGAAATACTGAAGGCTAACAAAGCCAGGGCAGTCTTCTGGCTTATTCTCATGAGATCCAACCTGAATAGAGGTGTCCAGATTCAGATAATATGCAGCAATTTGAAGAACAAGGTGACCGGGTAAGTCCACTTTACTTTCTGTTTCAGGATAGCTCTGCCTCAGGGGAAAGTATTCAACATCTTCCATCAATTAACCCCCTGAACTCTCACATAGGATCACAATGTGTATTGCTTCCAAATGACAGGAGAATGGCACATCATTGGACACTGTGTGGGCTGGAACTATTATACTTCCGTTATCAGGGTTTTTTCTCCTTGGGATATTGAAGATGAGCATTATCATAGGGCTTGGATGGAGAGTGGCAGCAAACACATCCAGACAATGAAATGGTTCAATTGGCTGCCTATAATAGATCAACTGGCAGAAACTGCTGGAAAACAATTCAGACTTGAAAAAGATGATATAATATAGTTGTTGCTGCCATCTTGTGGCCACAGGGGTATAGTGGGGAAAGGGTATCTTGAATAAAATATCCCTCCCCCATTATTAATGTTATTTACAGTAAAATGTAAAATTTCCTTAGGATGTTGACTGTAGCATCAAATAGATTATAAAGGTTTCTTTTCCTTAGCTTCATTTGCACTGTGCACCAAAACCAGTGCTTAATTTTTTGCCCCATAGCTTGTTCTGAAAGCTCTAGAATTTGTGCAGGAACAATTAAGAGGAAAATATTTCTGATCACCTGCAATCTACAATCATTTACTATCAAGTATCCCTCATAATACCTATAGACATCTGGGCTTAAAGACATCCAGGTCAGAAGGGAAGCTATAACTCCATTATATTTCATTACTGAAACATGGCACAGGACTGGCACAGCTTTTGGGTGAACAGCCATGACAGACCTTGAATGGAAGGGATCAACCCCCCCCCCCCACCAGCAGTGGATAAATACCCCTGTACTAAATCATCTCCTTTAGTCACCACTACTGCAGCCACCACAACTTCTCCAAGGTTCTTCAGATCTATGACATTTCTCTCTTTCTGCAGATTCCCTACATGAAACCTTTCTCACTGAAAATTCTGCCCTGCCCATTTTCAGCAAAATTAAGGGTTTACTTATTTATGATCATAGAATCATAGAGTTGGAAGAGACCACAAGGGACATCCAGTCCAACCCCCTGCCATGCAGGAACTCAAAATCAAAGCCAGTCAAATGATCTACTGGTAAGGGTGAGTGTGGATGACTTTCAGGGATTTGTGATGTAGAACTCACTGGTATTTCTGTTGCTGTTGCCCAAGATGTTTAAATATCACAGTCAACCTTTGCATGTCTATACTTATGAACTACAAGCTAATGTATATGTTTTCAGGCTTCCTGTTTTGTTTGCTTTTCCACACCCACTGTCTTCCTGGATCACTATAACCTGCAGCCTTTTCCCCACCTTTCCCCTCCTTTTTAAAGACCATATACAAGTTTTACTAAATAAAGCTACTTTCATATGTTTTATAGAGATGACTAAGCTTGCTTGCTTTCTCTGCCACTCCCTCTGTGTGTTTGGTGGGAGTGTGATTGGTTGTAATCCAGCTTCTGCCTTGTCAATCTGACTACTCTGCATGAAAGTAGCCTTTCACTTTCCCAATATTAAATGCCCATAGTGCCCAGAATGATAGCATAGGGTGACATAGTCTTTTTGAATGGCATTCTGGGGGTGATAATAGTGGTAGTTACATAATAGTGGTAGTTACATAAAATGGCAGTTACCAATGAAGTCCACAATTTATCCACAGAACATTCCTTGGGATACTGTTATGTCACCATGCATTCTGGAGTTTTAAACATGGCAGCTGAAAGGTGCAAGACTCTAGAGGACTGCAAATAGTTTTAATGGATCACCTGCCCTTGAAATTCATCCTGTGATGTGTAGGGAAGTGGGTGACTGAATTATTGATATTCAGCTTTCAGGATCCTAAAAAATTGGAGAAACTTGACACAAAGTTGCATCAATCTAGAAAGAGAATTCTGCATTCATTGAGTTTCCCCCCCATATCTTGCCAAAGAGGGTGCAGATATGCAGTCATGGGTGCGTAAAGTCATAGGTGCCCCATTCTGCCCCACATCCACTTATGAACCTACCATGTCTCCAAATGAAAGTCTCTCATGCACTCTAGGCATCACCTAGGGCAATTTCACCATATTAGGTGGTATTCTGACTTGTTGTAGGCCAATGAACTGTCAGGGTATGCCAGTTTGCATACTAAGTTGTGACTGGATGAAGGTATAGCAAAGTGGCAGGTGGAGTCCATGATAGTAAGCCAGCTCTGGCAATTAATGATGCAGTCAGCCAATTAGGCCAGGTGGACTTGATAGCCACTTAGTAGTGTATAACTGCATTGGGAGTCTGTTGGGATTTTGGAGAGTGTATTACTCTTTATGCTGGTAAGAAGCCTGTTGCTGGGAAGTAAGTTTTTCTCTTTGTTATGAAGTTATAGTACTGCAGGTATGCAGGAAGTTATGCTGTACTGTTTTTGTGCCTAGCCATGATGCTGTACTCTTTGCTTTTACATATATTTTTTGTCTTACACTCTGCTGAGTAAAGCTCTATTTTTGTTGACTCCACAACTCTGCTGTACTATTTTGTAATACACCCAACAATGGTTATGGGCCCAGAGCACTACTGCTGACGCAGTGTATGTCTGGAAGACGTCTGGAGTCTGAAGAGTTTGCAGAGGCTGGTAAGAAACAAAGGGGCTTGCTGACCACCTTGTGTCTGTCTGAGAAGGGTGTGGAAGACTGGCAGCCATGGCTAGTACAATAATTAGTGGTTTACCACTAGAGAGACTGAATGACCACAATTACCTGACGTGGTCTGTAAAGATGCGATGTTTTCTCATCAAAGAAGGGTTATGGGAATCAGTTGTAAATCCCCCAGCACAGCCTGGCAGAGGACAAAGGATTGCAGCACAGAAGGCTCACTCCTGGATTGTTTTGGGGGTAGAAGAGAGTCAACTGATTCACATTAGAGACTTGCAGTCTGCAAAGGAATGTTGGGATGCTCTGCGTGGCATACACATTCGCACCTCTGCTATCTCCAAGATGGCCTTGACAAGAAAGCTCTACAGAGCACGTCTGGAACCAGATGGGGATGTTTCCCAGCATTTGCAGTACATGCAGAACACGTTTCTTGAGTTGTCAGAGAGAGGCACATTTTTTGAGGAAAGTGCTAAAGTATTCATTATTTTGAGTTCTCTTGATGAATCATGGGACATGTTTGCCCAAAGTTTGGAAGTTCTTCCTGAGAAAGACCTAACACTACATTATCTCACTGGTCGTCTGTTGGAGGAAGAAGCCAAGAGGAAGGAACGCTGAGCGGAGCTGGCAGCTTTCAAACAGCATTCCAGGCATTCTTCGGCTCAGCCTCAGAAAGTGAATGAGATGAACAGTGGAGAGTGTGTGTTTGCTGTGAGAAAATGTTACAAATGTGGATCTACAAAGCATCTTCAGCGTTTCTGTCCGGCTTGGCAGAGACAAAATGTTGCAGTCAAGAAGAAGCAGCAAGAGAGGTGCAAACAAGGCACTAAATCACAGCTTGTTTCAGCTGTATATTGTCTAAACCAAGGAGAAAAGGACTGGCTTCTGGATTCTGGATGTGCTTGTCACATATCTAACCAAAGAAGTTATTTTAAATTTCTGGAACCAGCAAGTGTAAACCATGTTAAGTTAGGAAATGGGCTAAAGGTTTCTGTTGAAGGAATGGGAGAGTGTTATGTCCCTAGCTTATCCACAACATTACAGAATGTATATTTTGTGCCAGAATTAATTTTTTGTTTTCTAAGTGTTGCCTGTCTCACAGAAGAAGGCTATCAGATTTCATTTGTTGGCACAACATGTGATATTAAGAAAGGAGGGGAACTATGTGCTAAAGGAGTTAAAAAAGATGGCCTTTACCACATGGTGCCCAATTTACAGAGTTCTGTAGGTGCAATTTATAACAATAACCCTCCTCATAATAAGTGTATCCATTTGTTGCATAGGCGATTAGGCCATGCTGGTTTTAAAGTTATAGACAAAATGATATCTTTGTATGAGGATACCAAGTTGAAAGAGTGTAAAATGTTTCTTGACTGTGCTGTGTGCAAACAGTCTAAGAGTAAGATACAGCCCATAAGGAAGAAAAGTAACAGAGTTACTAAAAGGCCATTTGAAATAATACATTCTGATGTTGTGGGACCGCTATCAAGCAGTTTGGGTGGCGCGAAATATTTTGTGACTTTTGTTGACGACTATAGTCGTTATTCTTGGGTTTATTTGTTAAAGAGTAAAGGAGAGGTGTTTCAAATTTTCAAAAACTGGTTAGCATGTGTAGAGAGGCAATTTGGCCACAAGGTGGCACAATTGCAATCTGACCGGGGAGGAGAATATATCTCAAATTGCTTTCAGCAGTGGCTGAAGAAAAAGGGCATTTTCCACAGGCTAACTAACCCATTTTCTCCTTGGGAGAATGGCATAGCAGAACGCCGAGGGGGGATACTCCAAACAGTTAAGGATTCTTTATTGTGTGATTCTGGCATGAGTTGTAAATATTGGGCCGAGGCTCTACTCACAGCCAATTATATAGTCAACAGAATTTGGAGTACAAGTATCAATGACATTCCATATCACATATTGTTTGGTAAACAGCCCAATCTCACTCACATGAGAATATTTGGATGCTTTGCCTGGGTACATATACCAAAGGCACAAAGGAGGAAAGGACAAGCCAAAACAGCCAAACTAGGGTTTCTGGGATATGCAACAGGAAGTAAAGGTTATAGGTTTGATGCAGGCAATGGCAAAGTAATAATATCTCAGAATGCTAATTTTATTGAAAGCAATTGGAAGCATGTTCATGCTAATTCAGACATCATTCTACCCATGACTGAGAATGATGGGTTAGGTGATACTGTGCCATTATCACCTCAATCCCCTGAAAGGTCAAACAGTCCAGTTAGAGACATGACTCCACCAAGTGGTCAACAAAAGAAAAGTCCAGAGAAAAGTCCTGGTAATGTTAAAATGGAGGGGCAGGAAAGTCCAAAGGTTTCAGTTGAATCAAGTGTTACTGATCAACCAAGGAGGTCTCAGAGAGAGAATAAAGGGGTTCCACCTGTAAGGTTTTCTGTTCCTAATGTTATTAGAGTTTGTAATATTGCTTTAGAACCCCAAAGTTATGAGGAAGTTATGAGTTTGCCACCCAATGAGAAGGAAAAGTGGGAGAAGGCTATGCAAGCTGAGATGGATTCTATGAATGAGCACAAGGTATATACAGTTGTAAACTTACCAGCTGATAAAACACCTGTAGGATGTCGCTGGGTATACAAAATCAAGCAATCTAGCTCAGGAGAAGTAAAATTCAAAGCCTACAACAACAGCCTGGCAAGCTGTAAAACGAGCCATGAGGTATTTAAAGGAGACAATGCACTATAGTTCGTTAATTTCATCTTCTGTATCAAATGAATTGTGCTGTTATGTAGACAGTGACTTTGCAAATGATGTGCATGATAGAAAATCTACAACAGGCATTGTTATTTTTTATGCCAGAGTTCCTGTAGTTTGGAAATCAAAGAAACAGAGTTTTGTATCAGTTTCTTCAGCAGAAGCTGAGTTTGCAGCCTTATCTGATTTATGTTGTGAACTAGTATGGTTTATACAACTTCTGAAGGATCTACAATTAAAGGTAGAGACCCTGTAACTGTGTATGAAGACTCTCAAGCATGTATTGAGATGGCCACATCAGAAAGGATAAAAACTCGCACTAAGCATGTGGATGTTAAGTACCATAATGTCAGAGATATTGTACAAGCCAATGTAATACAGCTAATATATTGTTCATCACAAGAAAATGTAGCTGATATGTTTACCAAACCCTTAGTAGCTGTAAAACATAAAGAAATGATGTCCAGGCTTAGTATGGTTCAAAATGTTACGTAAGGATGTCACTTGGCTACATACTTCATTCAGTGCACAAGGAGGGGTGTCAGGGTATGCCAGTTTGCATACTAAGTTGTGACTGGATGAAGGTATAGCAAAGTGGCAGGTGGAGTCCATGATAGTAAGCCAGCTCTGGCAATTAATGATGCAGTCAGCCAATTAGGCCAGGTGGACTTGATAGCCACTTAGTAGTGTATAACTGCATTGGGAGTCTGCATTGGGATTTTGGAGAGTGTATTACTCTTTATGCTGGTAAGAAGCCTGTTGCTGGGAAGTAAGTTTTTCTCCTTGTTATGAAGTTATAGTACTGCAGGTATGCAGGAAGTTATGCTGTACTGTTTTTGTGCCTAGCCATGATGCTGTACTCTTTGCTTTTGCATATATTTTTTGTCTTACACTCTGCTGAGTAAAGCTCTATTTTTGTTGACTCCACAACTCTGCTGTACTATTTTGTAATACACCCAACATGAACACCTTTCCATCTCTTCCAAACCGGAAGTAATTTCTGGTCACTTCTTAAGTGAAAAAATTCCCTTCTAAAACATGTCAGGGAGCCTCAAAAATATAGTGAAAATTAACCCCATGAGCACTTGAGGATATGGAGTGGTTTTCAAAATTATTATTTTTTTAATTGAGGAGTTGGGTAGAATGAAAGATGTGCAGCATTCCCAGGTGTGGTAGAGCATGTGTGTGCCATTCCTAGACCTAGCAAAAGTTTCCCACCCTGGATATAACTTTTGCTGAATTGACTGGTTGTATCTTTGTTACAAAGAACGTCTTAGATGTTGATACATAACAAGGGCTGGGATATCAGTAGGGGGGTGCAGTGGGTGTGAACCTTTCCAGATGACATGCCAGGGGGTGGTGGTGAACACTTGGTGGTACTGGCACAGCTACTGGGCAAGTGAGAAAGGGCCTCGACTCCCTTTGTCACTCACCCAGAAGCTGCACTAGACCCTGAATGGGCCATCCAGATGTGGCATTAGTGTCTCCAGCAGCAGCTGCTGTTGGTAGAAGGTGATGCCTTCCATTCAGAGTTTGCCATGGCTGCTCACCCAGAAGCAATGGATCTGCATCCAGTCTGTCTGGACTAAGCCCAATCCTGCCTCCTGGTATTTTGGCCTGTATCATCCAAACAAGATGCTGTGAGGCCAGAGGGAGCCTGGGCTTTTTGGTCCATACAGATAGGATGGCAATGGCAAACCGCTTCTGAAGAAGCTTGTCAAGAAAGCCCTATGATAGGTTTGCCTTAGGATCACCATTTCTCAAAAATGACTTGGAGGCAACAACAACAAACCTAATGAAGAAGTCAATGGAACTTTGAAAGCTTGCATGATGTATTTTGTGGTTTTTAATTGGTCCAATAAAGGTATCACTGTTTTATGGATTTTGGATTTTGTTGTATTTTTGTTGCATAGCCAACATGGCTACCCTGAACATGTTTCTTCCATATCTTCAATCTGATCAGGTTTTGATACCTCAGTATTTAGTCCCATTGTCTCTTTTACTTCCAGTTGGCTACCTTGCTCAAGATGTCTTTAAATACCTATATTTCTAAGACATCTGCTCACAATATTAGCCTTGATATTATGGGAACCTGTTCCAGAATATGTGGATGGCATAGAGAAGGAAGGTTCTAAACCATATCCTTGTAAATGCATACAGGAATACCTACTAAGGAAGATCAAAGAACAAAGTGCAAAGGCAAGCTTACTGTTAAAAATAACGAAAACAAAAATAATGACCATAGAGAACTTACACACATTCAAGCTATACAATGAGGAAATAGAAATAGTAAAAGAGTTCTCATATCTGGGATCAAACTGATCGGAACAGGAACTGCAGCCAGGAAATCAGGAGAAGATGAAGAATGGGGAGGGCGGCTATGAAAGAACTACAAAAGATCCTAAATGCAAAGACATACAACTCAGCACAAAAGTCAGAATCATACAAGCCATTGTATTCTCTATTACCATGTATGGATGTGAGAGCTGGAAGTCAAGAAAGAAGATAGGAGGAAAATCAACTCATTTGAGATGTGGTGCTGGAGAAGAATGCTGAGGGTCCCTTGGACAGCCAAAAGGGCAAACAAATGGGTCCTAGAGCAAATCAAGCCGGAAATCTCCCTGGAAGCCAAGATGACCAAAATGAGGCTTCAGACACATCATGAGAAGGGAGGACTCATTGGACAAGACAATAATGCTGGGAAAGGTGGTGGGAAGTAGAAAGAGAGGAAGGCCACATGCTAGATGGATGGACTCTATTAAGGAGGTCACGAGTATGGGTTTGTAGGAGGTGGGCAGAGCAGTAGAGGACAGGGGGGCCTGGAGATATCTCATCCATCCATGGGTCGAGATTGATGCAAAGGCAGTTAACAATATAGGAACTTGTGGCAGAACACACCTTCTGCTTTCTGTGAGCATGAAGTTTCTAGCCCTGTCCCCTAATCAAACTGCCCTGACAGTGTTTCAGCATGATACCTCTCAACAAAGCAGGTCTTAAGTCTTAGTTGTGCAGTGAGCCTTAACATCAAATTTCCTGGATTTTGAGTGATTGGGAACATTCAATGGTAATGCCTTATTTATTAGCATATGGTTTGCATGTAATTATTTATTTAAGACATGGGAAGGAATCCAACAAAAGGCACCAAATATGATAAAGGGATTAGAGGGCATGACTCAGAGAGTGAGATTAAGAGATCTTGTCACATCCAGCCCCAGAGAGCAGATAATAAAAGAACCATATATAACATTATCCTTTATGGCAACCTTTGAAAGAAAGCAGTCCCAAAGTGATCAAGGACTTATTTAAAGTGGTACAAGAATGAATAATGACCTGATAATGGAAAAAGGGAAAGTGAACAGTGGGAGATAAACATAATTGTTGTTGGGTGATTCCTCCTCCCCCAACTAAACAGTGGATTTCTTTGAGAGCAATGAGACATAAATCCATTCTGTAAGGCTCGCTGGATGAAATAAAATAATGATGGGACTAAACTCCAAACACAACACAGGTATTCGTTATCCTTTCAGAATGGCCTGTTTGGATCATGCATGGCATTAAGAATGATGTGGTAAAGGGGAGGCCTAGCAATTCTAATCAATTGCTTTTTTTTGGTTAGGATTTTGGAAAACTCTCTAAGGGTGCATCTACACTGTAGAAATAATGGAGTATGACACCACTTTGATTGCCATGGCTTCATCCTACAGAATCTTGGGATTTCTAGTTTTGTGAGGTACCAGCACTCTTTGACAAAGAAGACTAAAAACTTTGTAAAACTACAGATCCCACAATTCCATAGGATAAAACTACAGAATGTAAAGAAGTATCAAACTGCATTCTTTTTACAGTATAGATGCACCTTGAGCCTTTCACAAAGTCTTGGTCATGGTCTCCAGCTGGCACACTACAGACTCACAGATTCATTGGGATCTTGGCAACAGATTCATAGATATTAATAGCTCTGAAAGGTGCTGGCTATTCTAGCTCTTCCTCTTATTATCTTTATCCCTAATGGTGCCTTCCTACTTATTTCCCACTTGTTCCTTGCTTGTCAGTTGTCAATAATGCAGTCGACATCTACACATGCCATGCCAGTGTAGAGAAATGTATGATTCCTTTTTAATAATTCAGATGTAATAGATGTGATGATAATTCAGGTGACAATTCAAGTAATAGAGAATCATAGAGTTGGAAGAGACCACAAGGGCCATCTGGTCCTTGTGGTCTCTTCCAACTCAATGGACGTTATCACACGTGGGTCTCAAAGCAGCAAGAAAGTGGTATGGAATCAATCCAGAACTATATCGGTATAGACCCCACAAGACGGAAATGGCTATCAGACGCAACTAGCATCATTGCACAATTAACGAAACCACGATAGATGTGCTCCTGGGAACCGTATCTGCCGTTCACACACAAGTGAGAAGATCCCTTCCAGAACCCAGCAAGGATGTTCTTGCACATGCGCATAAACAGGACAGCTGCGACTGTCACTTGCCGCGGCTGTCAAACACACCCCTCCCCAAGCCGGCACAGG
This sequence comes from Phrynosoma blainvillii, assembly GCA_026167975.1. Lineage (NCBI taxonomy): Eukaryota > Metazoa > Chordata > Lepidosauria > Squamata > Phrynosomatidae > Phrynosoma > Phrynosoma blainvillii. The sequence continues at coordinate 63,799,382 of JANUYF010000003.1, read as the reverse complement.
GTTGGGAAGTGGTGTGTGTGACAGCAACCCTTGGGACTTGAGAGGAGGGCAGGGTCGGAGGATGCCTCCGACCCTGGCCTCCTCCCCAGGGAAGCCTGGTTGCTTTCCTTGGGAGGAGGGCAGGGTCGGAGGATGCCTCTGACCCTGGCCTCATCCCAAGGGAAGCCTGGTTGCTTTCCTTGGGAGGAGAGCAGGGTCAGAGGATGCCTCTGACCCTGGCCTCCTCCCCAGGGAAGCCTGGTTGCTTTCCTTGGGAGGAGGGCAGGGTCAGAGGATGCCTTCTACCCTGGCCTCCTCCCCAGGGAAGCCTGGTTGCTTTCCTTGGGAGGAGGGCAGGGTCGGAGGATGCCTCCAACCCTGGCCTCCTCCCCAGGGAAGCCTGGTTGCTTTCCTTGGGAGGAGGGCAGGGTCGGAGGATGCCTCTGACCCCAACCTCGTCCCAAGGGAAGCCTGGTTGCTTTCCTTGGGAGGAGGCCGGGGTCTGAGCCCAGCCTCGTCCCAAGGAAAGCAACCAGGCTTCCAGGCTTCGGAAGGTGTGTGTGTGTGTGTGAGACAACCGGCTGTCACACACACACACACACACACACACACACACCCCTTCCCAACCCAAGCCGGGAAAGAGAGCCGCTCTGAGGACTTCTGCTCAGAGCGGCTCTCTCTTGGGAAGGTGTGTGTGTGTGTGTGTGTGTGTGTGTGTGTGTGTGACAGCCGGCTGTCACACCCCCCCCTTCCCAAGCCTTCACGGGGCCAGGGCTTCAGGATACGTATCTGGTGATCAGACATATGGTGAAAGCGCTATCATTGCAGTATCATTTTGGTCGCGCACTTGTACTTCCTCAAGAAACCGGCATTCAAAAGAACGGGGATGATGCCGCATTGGGACGGGGTTGGGATGGGGTTGTGTGCGACGTCGTGTGAACACACAGGAAAAAAACCTCAATAGGACGGGATTGAGTGTGGATTGGGTCTGCTTTAGACCCCGTGTGATAACGTCCTATGATTCTACATTACTTGTGCTGAATGCCCAATGATTATGCTGAGGGAACTATAGCTGAGTGGTGGAATACATGCTTTTGACATCAAAAATCTCAGTTCTCATTCTTGGCATTATCCGATGAAAAGGGATCAGTAGCAGAGTCTATTCAAGATCCACTCTAGAGAATGAATAACAGACAGAATTGGGTTGGATGGACAAATTATCTGAGGAAGTGTAAGACAGATTTTGTGACTGATAGGAGCCCATTTCTATCATTGAGGGGGAGTTTTGCCAGGTGGCACAGGGAAGGGATGCACCCCTGTTCACTGTTCTCAAAGTTGGAAGTATCCCATTCCCATCTTAATAAGGTTGTGTGACTCATCTGCCCTGGTTCAAAGCATCCCATGCATAAGCAATTGCAGCAACATCCCTCAGAGTGAGGCAAAGCAGAATCACCCCTTTGGCTGGTCAGTCTATGTCTCTGGGATTTGTATTTTTGAATCTGCTGTACCACAAATGCTGCAGATGCTAGTTAATCCCTGTCACTGCTTCCCATTTGAGCAATATAAACAGAAGAACTATTATCATCTTATTTGGCTCTTGGTGGTTTGAGAGGAATCCAGGACTCTTTTGGCAGAGTGACCCTTTTTAAAAAATAAGAAAAAATAAGATGATGATGAAGAAAAGAAGTTTAATTGAAGCCCACAATGTTGCATAAATAGAATATCTAAGTTTTAATTGAAAAATAATTATAACCACTTAATCATTTTAAATGAGGGCTGTAATTGCAGTCAGTTCATAATAGCCAAATACAGACACTTAGATTCCTGCAATAAAGCAGGGATGGTACAGCTTGATTTGCTAATAGCACTTCCACTTCTCTTTCCTTTTGTCTCAAAGATTAATTCAGGCAAGGGCTATTAGTGCCGTTAATTGGTTCTGCAATTTAGACCTTGTGCCTGTGAATGAGTGACTGATGCTGTCCTATCAGCCAATAATGTGAACACTCTGTCAAAGTGTTCTTCATTGTCCAGTCGGATATTACTCCTCCAGCAGGCTCCCCTGTGCCACCCAGCCACACTCTATCCCAGGAGGGATCAGAGAGAAGGCAGTTCCTTCAGGCTAAGCAATTCTCCCAGCTTTAGATAGGTTACCAAGATGCCTTTGAAGTTACAGTTGGCTTGTGAATAAAATACTGAATTCTTAAAAGGTATCCTTGCCAGAAGACAAATCCTCAGTACAGGAAGAGGTGCAGGGAGGGTGATACCCATTTGGGGGCAGAAGAAGGAAAAATCATAAAAAACTATGATGGATAATGCTATTATTACAATCCAGCAAGATAAAACCAAACAGAGCCTGGAAAAGTTACTTTTGGGACTACAACTCCCAGGATTTTGAAGCATAATGTGCTGGAAAGTGAACCCACATACAGCCTTTGTAATGTCACTTGCATTGGTTGCAGGTATATTTTCACATATACAAGGTAATTTGGGAAACAGACCTTTTTTTAGCTGAAATGTAGGAACTGTGTGGCCCTTCAAACACTGTTGAATTTCAGTTCTCTTAGCACTAGTGAGTGTAGCCAGTGGTGAGAAATGATGGGAGTTGCAGCTCTACAATATCTGGGAGGGGACATAGTTCCCAAGCTTGCTGTACTATCACTGCTGTAGATTTTATGGCAGTCAATAATGAGGTCTGTATAGTCATCCCTTCTAGGACTTAGAACTGTTGGGGAATGTGGGAGATAGTAGTGTATCTTCCAAGTAGAGTATTACTATCCACAAGCAGAAGATGAGCAACAAGCAGTCGGATACCACAACCTCTTACAGGCAGGGTCTAGCAGAGAAAATGAAGCCAGCTTAATATTCTCTGTTGGGAAAAAAAATGAAGCAGGCTTATTTACAACACAAGGTTTAATAACACTGCATGGTGAAAGGCTTTGTAACTTGTGTTCTTCAAATATGGAGAAGAGAGAGAGAGAGAGAGAGATGCCAACTACAAAATGGAGAATGAGCTGAGACTAGCTGCACACTAACAGATGCAGGAAGAGAGAGAAGGTGTGGCTAAGACCAACAAACAGGAAATAACATGAATACATGATATGCCTAAACTCTTAGGACTCTTCCACACAAGCCCTGTTTTTGCACTAGTCAGACAAATAAAAATAAAATGGTAACATACCACTTTCCAGGCAGCCATCACTGAAACGCTCTCATTTGCACAACCAGGGCTTCTGCCCACATTGTACTTTGTTCCTGATCAATCCCTTAACCACATCTAGCTGCCTTATGTCCTGCCCACCATGCCTTTTTGGGTTGTTGTTGTTGTTGTTGTTGTTTGCTCTTCCCACTTTTTCTGTACAATTCTCTGGAGCTCTGTTGTCCAAATTGATATCTCAAGAAGTAATCAAAACAAAACAAAAAACAGAAAAGAAAAGAAAAAGAAAAGGAAAATGAAGGTAATCATGGTGCTTCAGAACAGCAAGGGGGTGAGACAGATGCTGATACCACATATCTGGCAATCACACAATTGTACTGGGAGAGATATTTTGCATTTGGGGATCTGCACAATTGCCAGGTCATTCACAGGTTTCTCTCATGAATGAAAAGGGATGGGTGGAGGTCAGGGCAGCTATGGATCAGAGTTGTTGTCATGCAATGAGTGCCACTAAGGCTGTTTTTTTTTTCTTGGTGTACTCACAGTTTAAAAGTCATGTGCAATAATGTTCTTAAAAAATGCAAAATAGCAGCTACTGAGTATAGACATGCTAAGTTGAAACCACTAACAAGAATGCTTTTCTTCATCTAGTTATTTCAAAGATTTTTGAGGGAGTGATCTGCTGCTGACTTTATGTATGGTTCAATAACATTTGGCCTGAATCCTATTGGTTAGTCCCAAATGGGAGAGACCTACTGAATCAATAGTTGAATGATGTGTCATCATATAGGTAAATTGCATTACGATGGGTCTGTCCTGATTGGGACTAACCATACTAGGTCAGTGAATTGTAAAACTGCCATTCACCACTTGATCCCAGATGAACATGTTGGCCTAACTTATATCACAGAGAACTGGCTGGATCAGGCTATCAATCAGTCAATCAGCCGTGGATTGTTAAATCCATGGATATGGCAAGCCAACTGTATAGGGACATAGTATGCAATTTAGTTTTGCATTTTCTGCACTTTTCTCAAGGATATGGGAAAAGCAATGTAAGCATGTGTATCCCCCCAACACACTTGGGAAGCTGTGCAGTTTTCTGTGCATAGTAAGGACTGAGTGTAAGTTTTGGCTGAAGAGCTGTTTCTCTTGCACAGTTCTCAGAAATTGCAGTTTATGTTGTGCCAGGAACAAAAAGGAAAGTCCCACAATTTGCAGGAAGTTTTGACATGCCATTTTTATTTTCTCTTAAGTTTCTTGAGGGAGAGGGAAATCAAAATTGGGAGCCCTGGTGGTGTAGTGGTTAAATGCCAGTACTGCAACTATTCCTAGCCACAAAGTTGTGAGTTCAATCCCAGGGATTTCAAGGTCCCCTTAGCCTTGCATCTTTCCATAGGTCACTAAAATGAGTACCCAGCTTGTTGGGGGCAATTAGCTTACACATTGTAAACTATTTAGGAAATGCTTAAGTGCACTGATAAATGGTATAGAAATGTACTTGCTAGCTGGGAAACTGACAAATTCCCATTCTATCCCTATTAAGTACACAGGATGTAAATTGTTGCACACTGGTGTGCTTTTATCTCCAGCTGATATCTCTGGACAGGCAGTTGAGGGCTCGGGAGAGCGGGGGGTGGGTGGGTCGGAGAGGAGGAACAGGCACACACCTGGTCCTGCTCTTGAACTCCCATCTGCCTGGGCCATCAGCTGTCTCCAGAGAGGCAGCTGGAGGTCTAGGTTCTCCCCTCAACCAATGCCTTAAAGCGGTAATGGACTGGATGAGGAAAAATTGACTCAAATTGAATCCAGACAAAATGGAGGTACTTACAGTAGGGGCCCCCAAACCAGAGATTGGGTTGCAACCGCCAGTCTTGGATGGGGTCACGCTCTCCACCAAGGACTGTGTCCGCAGTCTAGGGGTGCTCCTAGACCTGTCACTTCACATGATAAATCAGGTGAATGCGATGGTTAGGAGCGCCTGTTATCAGCTTCAGCTGATACACCAGCTGTGCCCTTTCCTGGAAGTAAAGGACCTAGAAAATAATAATAATAATAATAATAATTAATAATAATAATAATAATAATAATAATAATATTTATTTGTATCCCACTTATTGAAAAAAACAATCCAAGCGGCTTACATAAAAACCCGTACAATATAACCCCAAAGACCAACCCACCCCCCTTAAAACAGTATTAAACATCTCATAATTAAAATAACAATAGACATAAAAACAATTAATATAACCAATAACAAATAAAAACATTTATAAAACAGCAAAACCCAGCCAGCCTCTAAGACTGTAGTACATGCTCTGGTAACCTCACGACTCGACTTTGCAATGTACTCTACATGGGGCTACCCTTATACCTAACTGGGAAACTGCAATTAATACAAAATATGGCAGCCAGGCTGATCACAAAGTGATCATATTACTCCGGTTTTAAAATCTCTGCACTGGCTGCCAGTTAGTTTCCGGGCACAATATAAGGTGTTGGTATTAACCTTTAAAGCCCTACATGGCCTGGGCCCATCTTACCTAAGGAGTTGCCTATCTCCATATAATCCGCCCCGTGCCCTCAGGTCCTCTGGGAGGAAGTTGCTTCAACCAATAAGAACTAGGTTGGCAGCAACCTCCCAGAGGACTTTCTCTGCCATGGCTCCTAGACTGTGGAATGCCCTGCCAGAAGAGATCCGTCAGATAACCAACTTAGATGGCTTTAAAAAAGCCATCAAGACGGATCTCTTCCGGCAGGTGTTCCCAGAATGATATTTCCCATAATCTCTCCCCCACCATTAGATCACTCCTTTATAATCATATTGTATCAACTCCTTTATAATATATTGGGGGGTGAATGTTCTTTGTATTGCATGGGATTGTGCTTTTAGATTGTAAGCTGCCTTGATAGCCACAGCTAAAGGCGGGATATAAATATATTATTATCATTATCATTATCATTATTATTGTTATTATTATTATTAGGGCAGGGGGGAGAGGAAGAACAGATGCATTGCTGTTCCTGCTCTTCCTCGCCATCCCCGGTCTTCAGCTGTTTCTGGAGAGGCAGCTGAGGACCTGGGAGGGTGGGGGGAAGTGGAAGAATAGGTGCACACCTTTTCCTCCTCTTCTCCACCCTCCCATGCCTCTAACTGAAGAGGAAGTTGGGGTGAAGGGAAGGTGGAGAAAGTTGGGGTGAAGGGAAGGGTGAAGGGAAGTTGGGGTGAAGGGAAGGTGGAGAAATGAACTAAAATCATTTCTAGTTCATTTACGGGCTTTTCTCACTTGTGTGTGAACGTTAAATGTGCTTACTGTAATTTTGCAATTAAGGTAATTACGTGTGAAAGCCATTTGCGGAATCAAGGTTTATTTTCGGTTTATTTTTTGGAATGCCTCATTTCCATGCACCTGTTCCTCCTCTTCCCCCATCCTCCCATCTCTCCACATGCCCTCCAAAATGTCTTTGCGCTCCAGAGATGGCACACGTGTCATAGGTCCACCAACACGGCTTTAGTCTGTGTTCAGTTAAATTCACTTTGAGTCTTCTGGCAATAGCTAGTCTCTCTAGTCTCCATCTCACACTCACTTTGTCACCGCCAACTCACTGGAAAATCAGGGGGCAAGTTTGACCCCACTCCATAAGAGGGGACACTCAGGAGCAATTGTGTCCACTGCTCTGGTCATTTCCCCCTTCCACAGGTTATTCAGAGCTTCAGCTGAACCTATCTGTCCAGTGTTCATGGATAATTTTCAAGTTGTGCAGCCTGATGTTGTGGACAGATCCTTGGAGAGGTGAAAGCCACTACATGTGTCTTAGACCCTTGTACTTCTTGGCTTATTAAACAGGCCAGAGGGGGACTGGCTGAGTGGATGAAGGGGATAGTAAATGCTTCCTTCCAACAAGGCAAAGTTCCATGTTGCCTAAAGGAGGCAGTTGTGAGACCTTTGTTGAAAAAAGCCATTCCTGAATCCCTCTATAATGGATAATTATTGGCCAGTGTCCAACCTACCCAAGGTCTTTTTCTGTCGCTGCTCCCAGACTATGGAACACCCTGCCAGAGGAGATCCGTCAAGCAACCAGTTTGGAGAACTTCAAAAAAGCCATCAAAACAAATCTCTTTTGGCAGGCCTTCCCTGAATAGAACAGACCATATCTAATATATGTCGCTCCCTCTTTTTATCTGTTTATGTTTTTATGTTTTAGATTCTTATGTTTTATGTTTGTCATTTTTATAATCACTGGTGTGAATACGCCAGCTATTTTAAAAAAAATTTTTTAGCATCATATGCAATTTCAAAGGGGGGGGGGTAACTTGTTTTACTATGTTATTGTTGTTCATTGTGGGGTTGTTTTATATATGCAACTGTTGTTAGCTGCCTTGATTGCCCAGGCAAAAGGCGGGGTGCAAAAATAAAGTTTACTTACTTACTTACTTATTTAGTTTTAATCTTTAAGCCTTGTCCACCAAGGTTCCCTGTGTAGCTTCAGTGGTATATCAGAATTCCACTGCTCTGTCCAGGAGCCCAATCCACAATTTTCTGCATTTCAGTGTGTGTATATGAAGGTGGAAGGCCAACATAAATGAGGACTTCTGTTGGTGTACCACCCATCCTGCTGCCCAATTGTATCCCCTTCTGAACTAGCTGGGGTAGCCTCAGGGTTGGTGTTGGAGTCTCGTTGGCTTGTAGTCCTGGGGGACTTTCACAATTTGATGTCTGCCATAACAAGCACAAATCTTTCCTAAATGGTATTCGGACACACATATGCTCCAGGGCACAATCTTGGCATTGTTTTCTGTGCTGGGTGAAGTGAAGGTGATCTGGATGTGGAGGAAATTTCTATAGTTCTGTTGCCACAGACATAGGACGTTATCACACGGGAGAAATCTGCTGGTTAATCCACACAAATCCCAAACAGAAACTGGATTTGTGCCTCATGATTTCACACGACGTCACACAGAAACTGGACAGAAACTGGACAGAAACTGGTGTTATCTGAGATCTTTTAAAATTTGGTAGTTTTGAGGAAATGCATTTGCGAAATTACAGTAATTTCGCATTTACCATAATGTGAAAAGCAAATGCGCATTTCGGAGCATTTCCCTGCTTTTCCCATGGTTCCACGGCGAGCATTCCTCTATCTGCGCATGTGCAAGAAAATCATTTCTAGTTCATTTACGGGCTTTTCTCACTTGTGTGTGAACGTTAAATGTGCTTACTGTAATTTCGCAATTAAGGTAATTACGTGTGAAAGCCATTTGCGGAATCAAGGTTTATTTTCGGTTTATTTTTTGGAATGCCTCATTTCCACTTTATTATCACTTTCTGGCCCACGTGTGATAATGTCCATAGCACTACCTGGTGGTGTTTAGACTTGATAGGACTCAGAACTTCTGCGGAGGTGGGTGATTGATTAAAAAGGTCTACCCCAGGAGGGTTGTGGATTTGGATGGCTTCCTGATGGCTCTTGGGGAGTCTTCTGCTGTGCCAGCAGGTGATTATATCAAAGATCTGATCAAGCTTTGGAATGGAGAAATGGTCGGGGAAGTGGACATGATTGCTCCTGAATTTCCCTCTCATGGTGTGGGACCATATCAGCTCCATGGGTGAAATGAATGAGATGGCAACTAGGGCAATGTTGGCAGAAAACTCAGAGTGGGTCCAATTAAACCTTTCCTGAGGGCCTGCTCTGTGGCAATGTGGGCACCAAACAAAATTCTTTTCTGCACTATAGTACATGCGTCGGCGTCGGCAGCGGCAGCGGCAAGCGGCAGGCAGGCGGCCGCACTCCAGGCCCCCACCCACGCTCTCCTCCCTCCCCGGCAGCGGCGGCCAAATGGCCGGAAGACCAGGGCCATAAAAGAGGCCCCAACAAGCCTATCCCGGCGGTGGCGGCGGCGGCAGCAGCAGCGGCAAGCGGCAGGCAGGCGGCCGCGCTCCAGGCCCCCACCTACGCTCTCCTCCCTCTCCGACAGCGGCTGATCCAGTGGAAAGTTTTTTTTTTTTTATCGCTTGTTGTAGAAAAGCATTTGTTCATTTTTTAAACTATCAATATCCTGTTTTTATAAGGTTTTATAGCATAAGTTTATAGTATGACCATGGAGGGCAATACTATTCTAGAACATTCTCCATATTTAATACAGTCCTTAAAAAGGAATAATGTTCAATCCAAGATAACGCAGTTTTTTTCAAATAGTAGAAATGTTGTATTACATAGACAACCGAAATCTAAAATAATAACAAATTATGCAGAAGTTAAAGAAATAAGCTCTCCGCTAGTGACCCCTGTTTTTGAATGGTCTTTAGATAAAATTGGTTCTTTTAAGCCTTTAGATAAGAGTCCCTCTATACCAAATTTAGCACATGAGATAGCTCTTGCCGAGGGCAAGTTGCTATTAGAATCTATTGCAACAAAGGAAATACACAAAACTAAATCTACAGAAGATTTAAAAAATAAAGTAGTTTCAGGGGAGTACGGCCGTAGTGAGACTATTAAATCGCAAGAAGCTATAAGGCCTAAAAGAGATCTTGGAGCACTTGAACTTAACAATATAGCAATAAGAGAAACAGAAAATCCTGGCTGCCACATGTATATTAACCTCCTGCTCTGCCAGGCTTAATAAAAAAGCCAGAGGGGGGCTGTCTGAGTGGGCAGACAGCATGCTCAGCATCTCACTAAAAGAAGATTTAGTTCCATCATGTCTAAGGGTTAGAAAACTATTGTTGAAAAAGCCTTAGCTGGATCTCACTATATTGGACAACTGTTAGGTTCCAACATTCTATTTTGGAGCAAGGCACTCTGGTGGCTACCTAGAATCAGAAATTTCTGGATGAGATGGAATATCTTGATTCATATCAATCTGGTTTCAGACCTGGCTATGGGATAGGGGCAGTTTTGGTTGTCTTAGGGCCTCTGCAGACCAGCCCAAAGGTCTCACAACTGCCTCCTTTAGGGGAAAAAATGGATATATTTGATTGTATGATGCAAATAATTTTGAACATTAGGTAAAGCCCAAACATGTTTTAGATAAGTAATCTTATATTATTTCAGTATTATTAAGTAATAAAATGACTTAAGCAAGCAGTAAAATGATGTGCCATAGAAGAGCTGGGTCATGCTACTTGAAGTAACAAAGGTGATGATTTATTTGGAGGCCTTCTGGGTATTTTCTGTCCTTCACTCTGGATGATGTGGAGATCATGCCCAGCTGGGAAGAGCTATGTAAATTTTAAATCCTGAATAGCTTAGCTTAGGGCTTGAGAACACAAGATGTTGCTATGTTGGATAAGACTGAAGGCCCTTCTTGTCCAGTATTCTGGCCTACAGGGGCCAGCCAAATGTCTATGGGAAGTATACAGGAAAGACATAGACAGCAGAGCCCTCTGCCCAAGCCTCTCAGCAACTGTATATACTGATATACAAAGACATATCGCCTCTTGTCTAGGAGGAAATAGATATCCATAATGACAGATAGTGTTTTCTCTTTTTTCTCTTATGCCACTGCTGTATGGAGGAATATGGAACCACATGTCTACAAACCTATTGCAAAAAGAAACCAAGACCCAAGAATAACTCCATCATAGATTTTATATAGACAAAAATGCTCTACTCAATGGACACACATACCAGTCCTTCTTATCACTCCTGATATTAAACATACAGTGATTATATACTGAACCTTTTGGGATGTTTCTAGTACAATTGTGTTATAAAATTGTAAGAGTTGTGTACTCTTAGAAGGCCTTGACATCACAAGCCTATATGTATTTATAACATAAATGTCTCTGTTTTAATTGCCTCTGCTTCTGTGCTAGTCCTTCTAGTCTGAATCCTTGTGGGGAGGATCACACTATACTGAACTTGTACAAAAATAAGAGGGTATACCATATTGAAAGGATACTTTCTGGTTATATTTTCTGCATAACTTAAGCCTGCAGGGATTTAAGTGCATGTGCACTTAACATGTAGGAAAAAAAAATAGGGAGAATCATAGTCTTTTGGATACTTAGGGCTAGGATGTGGAGCACAGATTGTTCACTGGCCACTAGGGTTTTCTGTGTCACTGGGGGTGAATCCAGTGAGAATTTCAGCCTGAACACTGAAAGACATAATCAATGTGCTGAATCTAGATTGCAAACTAGATTCAGAGCCATGGCTAGCTGATTTAATTTTGGATTAAGACCTGGAATGGATTCACAGCCCCATTGAAATAGGAGCCAACTGGCTGCCACTCTGTCTGAAGTAGGGAGAAAATGAATTCATGAAAGAGGGACATTTAACTGACCTTAGTTTTCATTACATTTCCCTTCTTCAAAGAAGCTTGTGGGAGGAAGGAACTTAGATAGTCCCCAAATTTCATTAACATTAAGCAGCTTGTCCTAGGCCCTAAAACAGTTTGAGATCAAGTAAGCCAACTCTCCCTAAAGTCATCAGATGGCACATCATGTATGTTATGGTAGAAGTCACTCTCAGTTTCGCTCAGGACAGAACAAAGTTCAGCCATTAGCTGGCTAATATCTTGTTAACACCTTAATCATACCTAAAAACTTGCTAGAGAAATAAAAGTCAATGCTGTTTACCTCTGCTATTTGTCTTTGAGGTTTAACAGTCTTTGTGTGCTCAAATGTGCATATTATTTCCAAGTTCTGCTTCTGATTGCAGAGCCTCTACCCTCCCTCCCCATTCTTCCCCTTCCCCTTCCCCTTCCCCTTCCCCTTCCCCTTCCCCTTCCCCTTCCCCTTCCCCTTCCTTCCTTCCTTCCTTCCTTCCTTCCTTCCTTCCTTCCTTCCTTCCTTCCTCCCTCCCTTCCCAGGGGGATTGGTGTTATGGTCTTTGGAGCTGATGGTCCTAATATTTTTCGTCTCTTGCCATTTGAAGAGAAGATATGGACTGTGTAACATCATGACTTCTACTACACCCTTGCATGATATTTTTTTTTAAATGTTTAACTGCTAATATTGTTAGATTTTTGTATAATGCTTACTTGTTACTCTGGAATATTATTCAGGTGGGGGATATCACAGGACATTTTGCCCTTTTTGTGTTTTATTAGATTAAAGAAATAAATGTAATGCTCTAGTAATGAGTAACTATGCTTTTTACATATAGACAATGAGTAAAGAATAACAGTTGCCTCTTCAATTTTAAAGAAATTTCTTCTTCTTTTTCCAATAGGATACATGCACTTTTAACTTCAAAGACAGGTCTTATTTCATTCTCCTGTATGCAGCCCAGGCTTATCCTGTGGCTTTTCAAAGAGGAGAAAATCCCGTCCTTGAGAAGCCGCAGGATAAGCCCAGGTTGCATATAGTTTGCATACAAGAGAATGCAATAAAACCTGTTTTTGAAGTTAAATGTGCATGTATCCCATTGGGAAAAAGATGGGATAAGGTGCATGTGATGATCTCCTTAACCACTTTTGAAACAACAATGCTAAGCACTGATCAGAGGTATGGTGAGTTGACATGAGAGACATGAGCCGAGATCCACCATACACAGATGTAGCTATGAATGTGTAACTGCCTATTATTTCCTTACCCAGCTCCCCAAATCTGCCTGAATAGCCAGCAGATACACCATGGGTGTCTGTTCTGATGGTGATTGGGGCACAGCAGGATGACATTTCCAGCCCCCTTCTGCCAACAATCTGCAGTGTGATGAGGAATTGTGGGATTCTACCGCCAGTTGTCACACCACAGATCATTGGAGAGAGGGTACTGCAGCGCCCCAAATGCCAGCAGAATAGACCTCTGTCACTCCATGCATCTGCTGGATGATATGGTATATTGGGGGGTGGGGCATTTGTGGTCATGGTAATAATGTCATGATCATAAACATGAATACCAAATAGGATGGCAGACATCCTTTTCTGTAGTGGAATTTTGAACAACCTCCCAACAGAGGTCTACCTGGCCCCATTTTTTCTTACTTTCAGTCTGAAAGTTTTCTCTTGCCATTTTGTTTTTCTTACATTCTTCTTAGGGATTATTGACCTATTTTAGATTAACACTAGTGCTGTTTAATTAGAATTTTCTCTCTCTTCTGTTTTATCTTACAGTGTACTACTCTTATCAAATGTAATATCTTGATTATCTCTATGGAAAATCAAGATATAAATACTTTAAATGGATAGATAAATGTGCACTCAGAACCCTCATAAATATGATCAAGATGTAATAATATCTCTTTTTTAAAAAGAAGAGGAGTAAGGGGGACATTCCTAAAATAATAAAGCAGATTTTACATGGTTAACATTGCTCCATTTCCTGAAGGCAAAGAAATAGTAGTATATATTTCAAAGTGAAAGAAGAGTGCACACAAGTGTTTTTCTGCTAAACTGATTTAAACAGTGTGGCCAGTCACTCCAAGTTGTTTAAGCACAGCATGTATTACAAAATGGTTCCTCAAGGCTCTTTGAATTAGTCATGAAAACTCCCTTCAGAAGGTAAATAGAAAGTAAGGAAGTTCCAATATGGATAACAAACAGCACATGGTACCGACTGAGGCAAATAATCTAGCTGAAACCGATAAAGGAAACAGGGTGAGTCTGTATGGCATGGGCCAAATTGCCCCTTCCTTTTTGTGACGTGTACAGCTACCAGTCAGTAAAAGCCCCTTTGAGCTTGACAGGTTCTCAGACGTGATTTGAGTGCCAATCGGATAGCTTGAGAGCCCATTTTTGAAGGAAGCCACCATTATGTCTGTGACATTGTGCCAGTCTTTGGGCTTTGTTGTCTCACTAATAGGGGTAGCAGGAATTATTGCATCAACTGGCATGGACCAGTGGAGCACCCAAGATCTGTACAACAATCCAGTGACAGCTGTCTTTAATTACCAGGGGCTATGGCGGACCTGTGTCAGGGAGAGCTCTGGTTTTACAGAGTGTCGTTCCTATTTCACCATCCTTGGACTACCAGGTAGGGATTGCTTCTGCTGTTCATAATAATGCTGTTAAGAAGGGGTGGTATGATGAAATTGGCTTGGTTTGGGCTGCTATAGGCCTCTCAGTAAGTTGGATCATGGCTTTCACTTATTTCCTTCCTGTTAATATTAGTCCCATTTCTGTGGTTTGGGAAACCTGCTTTGTCTATAGTAATTGATTACCGGGATGTTCAAAGTTATCACCAGTTACTGTGACAACAGCATAAACACAATGCAAGCCTCTTGTAATTTTGAAACAATTTATGTTCCCACACTTAGAGATTTAGGCCACATGCTCACCCCAAATGGGATAAGAAAAAAAAAAAACATATTCATATGACTTTGATACTATGTCTGATGTTCAAGGGAGGATACAGCTTTTCTTTCAAACAATATTTCAAATATTTCAGAATAAGTTTGCTTTGCTTCCCTCATCTTTTTTTTCTGCCAAAGCCAAGCTGATTATGGACTGGAAGACAGTTAGTGCACAGCTTTCTAAAAGGGCTTACAAACTTTTAAACTTTGCCATCTTGACAGCAATATAAAGACAAGAGTTTTAGAAGTTAATAATAAGATGCAGAAATAGAAAACTCATATAAAAGGTTTGAATGGAAATTTCTTGAACATCTGAATCTTGCTAGCCTGATCTAGAATAGATTCACTGAAACAACGAAATCTTCCTTTCCTTCCTTCCTTCCTTCCTTCCTGGGGTTGGGATTGTGTATGTGTGTGTATGTATGCAGATGTTTGTTTTGGAATGAAACTAGAGAAAGCTTTGGGTCCACTGGATCACTCTGAGGCCCAATTGACACCAGCACTGATGTTATTCTGGTGCCAAGCAACAACATGGCTTTTAATTAAAACATTGGAGCCTAGCTGTGCATATCTTACAGTTTTAAATCATTTAAAAACTGTTTAAACTGAGCTTTGTCATCTTGTTTTGACTTGTCAAAGTGTTTAATACACTTCTAGTCTGCTTAACTTTTAAAATTCTTTTGTATAGTTTAAATTAGTTAAACTGATTGTATTGCATGCCACCCTCAGGGCTTATGCTACAGGGTGAGGTATACATAAGCAAGCAAGCAAGCACGCACAAATAATAGGGCTTTCTCAGAGCTGCCCCTAGTTCCAGAATTCCCTCTCCAGGAAGGCTAGAATGGCCCCCTTCTTGCTGTCCTTCCTATGACAGGCAAAGACTTAAAAAATAATCAAACAGGGTTTGCAGAATTGAATGTTCTTATGGAGAGGGTTTTTAAGAATGTGTGGCACTATTTCAGATGTACTATTTTTGAAATTCTTTTAAATGTTTTTAATGTTATGTTTTAAATTGTTTTTAATGTTAACAGTTTTGTTATATCTTAATGGTGATCTTTTGAATTGTCAAACTATATTGTTTTCATTGGAAAGCACCCTGAGTTGTGGTTTGGGGGGAAAGATGGTGTAGTCATAATAACAGAGACATTGCTACAACTCCTTAGGTGTAGTACTTACACCTCCTGGCTGCCTTAGGATTGCTCTGCTTGATTCATCTCAGTGGCTTCTAATGTTAAAATACTTTGCGAAGGGGCTTGAATTTATCTGTCAATGAGGGGGAAAGTGCTCAAGTGGAATGGGAGGTTCAGCAAAGTTAGTAACAGGTGTTCAGCCTTTTGGCTGCAATTCTACATTTCTGGATTGGGGCAATCACCACATCAGCAGCTAGAGGAGCATGGTGTAATAATCAGGCTCTGGTACATGTCTTGGGAAAGATTCACCAACAGAATATTGGTGTAATTTTGCTTATGTTTTTTTCTTTGCTTTTATTACAATGCAAGCAATTCCAACATCTGTCTTTTTGTATGGATGTATAGAATAGCTTTTGTGTTTCAGGTTTTTATTTTTGTTTTTTTGTTTTTTTTGGGAAATGGTTATGTTAATTTTCATCCCCAAATGGCTTTGAGAAATGGCTAACCATTGCTCCTGGAGCAATGATTTATCTTGACAGCCATACTCCAGCCAACTAAAGCACACAAAAAGGCCCTTAACAAGAAACTGGATATAGCAACTTGAAGTAACTTTGAGCAGTCACTATCAGCCAATGTAACCTCTTGGAGGGGTATGGGGTTGCAAGTGGTAGTCACGACAGTTGCCCACTCCTGCCTTAGAGAATTTATTTAACAAAGAATGTTGTGTTTATTGCTGTTTTAAAATGCAATCAATGTGTACAATGTATATCATATAAAAAAATCCAAGACTGACCATAAGGCTGATGCAAGGTAGAGACATGGTAGAGGAAAAGTGCCTGAAGCAAGGAAATTTTTTAGAAGTTGCAGAACTATAATGCCCTTAGGAATCTCAAAGAAAAGCAAATTAAGCATTTCCAGGCATTCTGATCCTATTATTAACTAATTGATGTTTTCTACTAGTAACAGTAACAATGTGAAATGTAAGTGAAAGCTTCAATATTAGTAGCTTTCACTTAGTGTTTGCTTAGTAATTTTCTATTATGGTTTAACGACTTCTGTTTAATGATTGGTAGAGTCTGGATAGGATTTCTAAAATTGTTATAAACATTCCTAAGACATTTGTTTTTATATGTTAATTTGAATCTACCCTGCCTTTCTCCTGGAGTGAGAGCCATGTGTGATAAAGTGGGGAGTGTGATACTTTAACACTAGTAAAAGTGTTGGTACAGTGAATGTTAGATGCACTGTTAGCAAGTATGAAGGAATATTCAGACTTAATAAAGTTTGTTTATTGTCTCTTCCAAAAACTGGTCCAAAGAGCAGAATTCTGCTGGTGCACTAGGTTAGAGGTTGCACTTTTTCCAAGGTTACACAACAGTGGCAAAGAAAAGCAGGTAAAATCTACCAGCTCTGAGCAACCTATTTCTCCAGTGCCTTGCTTCCTTTACAGTAGCTATACCCACAGTCTTTCCCTTTCTGCATCCATTGCCTTCAGCAGTGTAGTTATGCTGGCATCGTGCACTAGCTGGATTCTGATCAAGAATCACACACACATCCACATGTGTCAAAGGCAACAAGAAACAACAGTCAGGATGATCATACTGAAATAATTTCACAGGCAGCTAAGTTTGGAGGTATGACAGAAATGAGAACATTTTTTTTTTAACACATATAATTGTTAGGTGCCATCAAGTCACTCATGTCAACACTATCACAGTTTTCTTGGCATGATTTAGCCATAGGAGGTTTGTCATTGCCTTACTTTTAGATTGGGAGAGTGTGACTTACCCAAGGCCCCCAGTGGGCTTCTATGTCAGAATGAAGATTGAACTCTAGTCTTCCAGAATCCTGGTCAAACACTTGAGCCACTACACTAAGCTGGCTCCATGTGTGTAAAGATCTGTACAGACCTCTTTTTGGAACATGGTGCCATATATCCAAGAACCTTTTTAAAAATAAAGCATGTTGAAAAATCAATTACTTTATGTATTTTTGTAAAACATTTTCACTCTCCTCATTGAAAAAAGGAAGGACAGTTTACAAAACATAATTTAAAACCATTACAATCACAATGAAATGAAAACAGGAAATTATTTAGACTATAGCCTTGTATCCATTTATCTAAAAATAAGCAACAGCCTTGAATTTGCAAGACCTAAACAAGTCTTTTGATAACAGGATGACTCGGAGGTCTCTCATTCATAATGTCACCATAAGTCAAAGATGACTTGACGGCAGTTAGCAACAACAACAATGCTTCACTAAAGTAGATGTGTATAGGTTTGCACTGTTAAATAATTTAAAGTCCATGTTTCAAAAGCAGTAATTTAAGCATCATCAGCTCTAACCAATACAATGCACAAAGTATGATGATCTTGGTTCATGGTACCAGCTTTCAGTAAGGCAGAAAGAGTAGTGTGCCATGGCAGATGATGCATGTGGTTATATACTATTGTGGCTGGAGAAATAAGAAATAAATGTGCATATTGATCCCAATGGAGCATATTTGGAGATGCTCGATATTCCAATTTCAGCTGTTGCCATTATTAAACTAAGGATAACCAACATACAATTGTAAGGCCAAATAAAATAATATTTGTAAACCACTTAACTCTGCTTTGAACAAAGATACCTGAATTATATTTTTATTGGTAGTTGAGCACCAAACGATTTTAAGCATGGACATCATGCAATTTGTTTTTGTGGCTGTAGGCATAGTTGTTCACTCTTCACATGAAGATAGATGTCCATTTTTAATACCTCCATGTTATTTTTTTTTAAAAAAACTACAGACACACATGCACACAAACAAACAAATGGACAAAGGCAGCTGCTAGGCAAAATATGAAATATTTCACCTTGCTTCCCCAGGCACTTGATTTTTTTTTTTTAAACACCCATAAACAAAAACCATTTGGGAACAGATATGTGTGTGAAAGACACCAGAGACAAAGCTATCCGAGTCTGCTTGGCCCAAATAAAATCAATCTGCAAGCTTTAAGAGGTTTTTCCCCCTCCCTTTATAAGATTCTGCACTGTGTATATGTTTTTAATTAACTTGTCATCCTAAAGTCCTAACAGACCAAATCAATTAGCATGTAAATTTCTCAGCCATGGCGTGGGGTCTTTCTCTGTGTGTCCATGTCCTAGGAAGAGTAATGATTTATATTTTTAAAACTAGGGGGACATACCTTTTCTTAAGGGAGAGAGGAGAAGAAACAATGTTCTTTCTTATTATATATTGTATGACATTTGTAATCTCTGGGGATAGCTGTAAAGGAACAGCCTTGCCAGTGGCACAGCTCCATATTTATTGGGGGTGGGGTGGAAGTTCCAGCTGTGATAGAGATGTCTTTTCACCCCTGAGGATGAAAAATGGAGAGCACTGTTTAGAGAAGAACAAATAAGTATAAATAATCAAATTATCGCAATATGTATTGCTGTAGCCCTGAAAAACTACAAGGCTGAGGGATGGGTTTACTTTAACTGGGTCCCACCCATTTTGGTTTTACAACCACCTCACTCGCTTGGACATGGTTAATGGGTCTGCCAGTATTTCCATTATAAAACCCTATTTATTATTCTGACAATGGCAATTTATATTATGAACAATAGTGTCATACTGAATAAAAACAGTAAGATTGGTGTGGAGTATCCAGGCAACCCAAATGCATCATTGACATTTGGGTTTCTATATTTTCTCTTTGCTCTTCAGCTCTTAAGTACAAACAAAAAGTCCTTGAGTTTTTTTTAAGGCTTCTCATTTCTCATTTATTAGCAGTTTATCACAATAGGACAGCCTAATGCAAAAATATTATAATAAGAAAGATGTAAGTGCGATTCAATATGACAGTCTCCATGCCATTTCTACTAATGGAAAGACAATATCTTCTATAAAAGCACTCAAAAGAGGCATCTATGCCCTGAGAATTATGTCCTCAACTTTTGGTTTTAGCTCTCACTTATGAAAATCTAATCAACCTTTACCATAAAAATCAAAGTAGCTAATGTATGACATGAGAACTTCAGAACCCTTTGCATATTGAAGAGTGCTTCAGAAATAATGAAAAACCCCTTCAATGGGAAATTCTCCTGCGCAAACCTGGCTGAACTTGATAGGAGCACCACACTTTATGGCAGAACTTCCTAGCGCAAAGTGTTCCATATTCACATATCTGTTCAGAAAGCTTTGTCCAATTTTTCCCAGGTGTCCAGGGTGGAAGGTTTATATACATCATGAATATTTAATTGTATTTTTGCGTAGTTATTTTTTGCTCCACATCTGAAACCATCAGCATGAATTTTTTTTAGGGCAGCAACATGTTGAGGTGGGGCAGGGTTAATGGAGCTTATTTAAAAATTTACTTCATGCTGAATACTTTCCCAGCTGTTTCTATAGGATACAACAAGTGGCTGCTGGGGCTTTCCATGTTGATAGGGGTTACAAATCAGCTCTGGATTTTTATCTGAACTATAAAGGTGCTAGTCAGCATGCTGAAACATATCTCCCAGATATGTCCAGCACTTTGATAGCTCCATGAAAAGGTAAGACTAAAATGGGGAGTGGATTCACCTCCCCACTGACATGGGAGCTGCTGGCTTCCAGTGTCTCTTATTGCCCAATGTCACTATAGGGCTCTGTATGCACAATGATCCTAGCATTCATTTCAATGAAGGATGCATTTCTTTTAATGCAGTCCTAGAGGAGAGCATTTTAAAATAATTATTTAACTACCTGTTGTTATTGCATGCTTTCAAGTGATTTCTGACATGGAGAT
Organism: Phrynosoma blainvillii; assembly: GCA_026167975.1. NCBI lineage: Eukaryota > Metazoa > Chordata > Lepidosauria > Squamata > Phrynosomatidae > Phrynosoma > Phrynosoma blainvillii. The sequence goes on along the minus strand of JANUYF010000003.1, from coordinate 63,779,103 downwards.
CCTAAGATGGACCTAACATGGTGTTTTCTGGGGCTGAGAGTGTGTAACTTGCCCAAGGATACCCAGTGGGTTCCCATGGCCAAGTGAGGATTTGAACCCTGATCTTCAGAGTTGTAGTCCAATGCTCCAACCACTACACCACATTGGTTTCTGCATGTCTCTCTTCCCCCTCCCCCCAGTTTGTCTATGGTTACAGTGATGTTGCACACTGGTGGATGTGCTAGTGAACATTTTTAGTGTGATAGCACTATTATGCTGCAGAGAAAGGTTGAGAGAAATACCTTTTTTAAGTATGAACTTTCATTTTGTTTCAATGAAAGACTAATGGGTTGTCATAAGCATTTGTGGATTGAAGATTACTTTATCAAGAGCAGCATGCATTCTTCCTATGGCAACTAGAAGCTTCCAGATTGGCACTGGAGCTAGTGAAGCTAACTGGCTATTCCACTGACATGAAAGCAATCTGCAGACACTGGATATAACACTGACTCAGTGGAGTTACTGCATTTCATTTTGTATAAATCCACCTGATAATTACATAGTAACATTAATACAATGATATCTAAACAACAACCAAACACTTTGAAAAAGTTATGGTTTTTGTATGCTTTCAAATTAGTTTACAATTTATGGCGATATATAAGTTCAAACCACTACACCGTGCTGGCTTTTTTGAGAAAAATACTTAAAAATAAAATGCTTTATCAATAAAGTTGGGTCATTAATGATGTCAGCTTCAGAAAAACTAGCATTACTTTTGATATACATTTCCCCTATGGTGATTCCCAACCCATTTATGGAACAGAGTTCCATGGATCCCAAGTCATTTGTATGGAGGACATGGGATGTTTACAGGTACTTCCATGTGTCCAGCTTTGATCTCAGACTGGAGACATCACAAAAATAATCTTTTTGTGCACTGGAGGGCCTTTTTAACTGCAGTTCCCACCATGCAGAATGGTTGTTCCACTGAGATTAGTCTAGCTTCCAGTGTTCAATGTTTGGTATTCATTGATGAACCATCTGTTTACCAAGTAATTTTCCTGATTATTGTCCTAATTATGACCACTCTCAGTTTTTAAATGTAGTGTTTAAATGGGTTTTATTGTTTCCTTCTTTTTAACTGCTAGTTTTATTTCATGTTTTAACATTGTAACCTGCTCTGATTTTTTAAAATGAAAAATGGTATAGAAATATTATTTCAGATGTATGTAATCTTATCACCCTCCCCTAAGTTCCAGGTTTATGTTCTTTTCATATCTCCCATAGTATTCCATAGACTTTTCATGAATCTATTCACTACCCCATGATCTTAGTGGCCCACATGAACTAACATGTGAACAGGAAAACAATTGTCCTTTGCTTTTAAAACTTGTCTGAATTTTATAATGTGTTTCTCTAATTTCTTTTTAAAAAGAATGTTAAAAAGTTATAGAGCTTGGAGACTTACTGTTAAGATAAATGGATACAATGACCAGCTGAAGCCCTTGATAACTAAGCAGTGGTAGGATGATGTCTTGAGATCAAGAGTACAATCCTACAGACTTCTCAGTTATGGAAGATTTCTATTATAGCATTATTTTCATTTATCTTAAAATAATTCTTTAAGCTCTGTAAAATGTTCATATTAGTCTATATGTTACAGGGAAATATCAATCAGAATGTAAACATTAGATGAAAGAAAAAAGTGTTCTAAAAATGGTATATACCTGGTAGCTGATTGTCCCAAATGAAGTTATTAGGAGAAATTATAATTAAAATACAAATCTTTGCATAAAATTTTTTTTAAAAAGAAAAAAATGACACAGATAGTGGATGGAACTTTCAATTTTAAAATATAAACATTTTAGAAAATGAAACAGATATATTTACCTATCTCTGTTGCAATTCTTACTCCCATACTTAGTTACATCTTGTCATTATCAGGAACTAACAGGTAATGGATACAATATTCTCCCATCTCCATTTTTCTACTGGGGACAGAGAGAAATTTGGACACTCTTTCTTTCCTGTCCTATCCTGGGCAGGATGGATATATTTTATTTATTTATTTATTTATTTATTTAAATTCAAGGATTTATAAATGGTCCTAACTAATTAATTAGTGGTCTTAGGAGAGAAATAGATGAGTTAAGGGTGCTATTAATTCCTTTGGAAGACATCTAAAATGGGTTTTCACTGGTTTATTTTTAACCATATGAATAATCTCAACTCAAACTCCAGCAAATAGAGATGGTTCCATTTTAAAATCCTTTTCATGCTTTGTGCTTGATGCATTTCATTGAACATGCCACTGAGTACAGGAGAGAGATGGGAGGCCAATGCAGTTTGAAGTCCTTTTCTGAACTATGATGATTGAACACTTTAGGAAAGCACCTCTGCTCTACAGATTAACCAATGGGTAGATCCTGAAGGAGGCAGATGAGTACTGACAATGCTTAAAACTAAATCAGTCTGAAAAACATCACTATAATGGTGTTCTAGTTTAAGAAATAATTCTCTATCATCCTGGAAATAGTGCATACCTAAACATATACACACAATTTCAGGAACTCTGATTATTCAAGTTTCATCCTTCAGTTTCAATTCACTATCAGACATGTTTTTTCTAAAAAGAATATTCTATTCCTTTCCCAGTTTCAGCTAGCTGGATGTCAGACTGTGGGAGCAAGATATATTTGCTAATTTTTTTTTATAAAGTCAACTTGAGTTTCAGGCAGATTTGTATGAGTAGCAGTGATAACATTCAAATGTTCCACTGGGTGCAGTGATTAGTATCAAAGACACATTTGTCTGAGGAATGGGCAGATAAAATGGGTGTGTGCTCCTGAAACTGGGATTAAGGTGAGGTTCAGTGACAAAGAACAAATTGTATGAATATGAGGGCTCTGTGCTAGAACAGAGAACAAGCCTGCCAGTATTCATTCAGTGGTGTGGCCATAGAGTGGGGTGGAGGGGGGATATCAAACCAATACTATCTGGGATATTGAGCATATAATGAAGTTTCTAACACCATCATCCTAAAATAATCAGTTCATTGGAACACCTTTCATCCTGTGTTGCTTGAATACTGTTCAATAGACATTTTAGCAGGAGCATAGCCCACTAAAGGAATGGAATGACAATTTTTATTATTCAAGACTCTGGTCTAATAGAAATGCCTGTTTTTCAGTAGCCTAGTAATAAATATGTTCAAATTTGCTTGATTATATTTGATCATCCCCTCCTCTCCCCACCTCCTCCGTTGTTTATCATGAGGACTCCCTATACTCTGAACCTGTAGCTGAATACACTAATACCCAATCAGCTTTGTATTTATTGCCCTTGCAGCTATGTGCTTGTGTGAACTAGCCTTGACTTCAGAAGATATTGTAGGCCATCACCACTTGTGACAGAAGTCAAAGATGCAGCCATACATTATCAGAATCTGTATACAGAGATTATTGCACCCAGGAATCCTGGTGGGAGAGATGTGGGATCTAAAAGATGAAAATGTATATTATAACATTTACCCGTGTCTGGGCTGTTGGCAGCCCATCTGCAACCGGACTTCTCCCATGGCTTTTTCAAGAACAGGAAAATCTTGTTCTTGAAAAAAACACGGGAGAAGTCCAGGTTGCAGGCGGGCTGCAAAAGTGGATACAGGCTGCCTACAGCATGGACACGAGTAAATGTGATAACATCTGTTTGAATCTTTTAGATCCCATGTCTCTCCCACTGGGATTCCTGGGTGTGATAATCTCCTACTTCTCTGGCTAAATTCCACTATTATATGTTTTCTATAGTCTTATTCATAAATATCAGAATACTTGGTTGATAACTGCAAAAGCCTTTGAATTGACTTTTTTGTATGGTTGCTACATTTGTAATACATTGCTTTTGTTAGGATGATGATGCCAGTTTTAAATTTATGAGCATCACATCTACAGTTTTGATTCAAGCACTTAAGACAACATGGCAATCCTTGATTATTTTTCTCCTAATAATGTAGCACTAACATCTTTGTCATAATCAGAAATATATTCCAGTCAAACAAACTTGCTTTAACTCATAGGTGTTATTTCATCTTTCCCATGGAAAACTGTTGCTTACTCTAGAATATTTCTGGAAGGATGGATATTTTATAGGACAAAAGTTCTCACAATCGTATATAGTCCAGTTCTCACAATCGTATATAGTAATAGGGAAAACAATGGCTTGTACAATTCTAAATTTTATGTTCAGTTGTATATCTTTATATTTTAGGATATTTTCTATTTCCTTCATAGTTGCCCTCCCCATTCCCAGTCTTCTTCTGATATCTTGACTACAGTATCCATTCTGATCAATGTTTGACCCAAGGTACAGGAAATCTTTTACTATTTCTATTTTATTATCTAGGCTGACTTTGTGTAGGTTCTCCATGGTCATTATTTTTGTTTTCTTTATGTTCAGCAATAAGCTTGACTTTTCACTTTCTTCTTTGATTTTTCTTAGTAGTTGTTCCAGGTCTGTGACATTTTCTACTAGTAGTATGGTGTCTTTACATATTTTAGATATTGTTGATATTCTTTCCTCCTATCTTCACTCCTCCTTCTTCTGTGTCCATCCCTGATCTTTGTGTGATATTTTCTGCATACAAGTTGAACAGGTAGGGTGAGTGGATGCTGCCTTGCCTCAACCCTTTATCAAATGGGAACCATTCTGTTACTCCATATTTTGTTCTAACAGTAGCCTCTTATCTTAAGTACAGATTCATCATCAGGACTATCAGATGTAGTGCCACTCCTATGTCTTTATAAGCGTTCCATAGCCTTTCATGCTCTATGTATGAAAGGCTTTGCTATAGTCTATAAATGCCGATTTTCTTTGGGAATTCCATGGTGCACTCCATTAGCTATCATATGTTTGCAATGTGGCCTATGTCCAATTCCAGAACCATATGCTTACTCCTAGATCCTACCTTGATGAATATCCATTGGGCATTTGTAAGAATGAATGCAGTACATAGATATTTACTCACAAATAATTCATTCACATGAATGTCCACATAAATGTATGCACATTGGAGTGAAACAGATGGGCCAAATGAAGTGACTTCTGGTTGCTTTGGAGGCATGCTGATTAAATTACACACACCTCCAAAGTGGTCAGAAGCTGTGCTGGAGCAAAAAGGAGTCAGCATAGTCTGACTCCTGGTGTTACTGTTCAGTCCCTACATCCAGGGCTCATGTTGCGAGCAAGCCATGTGGACAGTGGGGTTCTGACCTACTTCCAGCTAGAGAGGACTCAGGCTGCTCTTTCATGCCCATCTCTTCCACCCTATTGAGATAATTCAATGTTGTCCATTGGATGTTTGTATAGGCAAAGGAAGGTGATGAATACTTCCAGTGTTGTGCACAGCTAGCATTCATAGCCATGAGTACTTCATGTCCTTTCACATACAAATATCACCTGATGTTTTCATAATGCACTTGCAAACTCATAGAATGCTATTCATCTCCAAGATTGCATTCACATTTGTTTCCTCCTAATTAGAACAACTGAAGGAAATAGTAATGATGACTGTGTTGATCCAAAGATAATTCCTGACCCAGTCCGTCCTTCTTCTACAGTGATTGTTTTATGAGAGGTTTCACAAGAGCTAAATCCTATAGCTAGAGTCTAAAAGATGGAGTAGAGTAAGAACATGAACCGAAGAAGTTGTCTCATTCCAAGTGAGACCACTGATCTATAAGCCTCAATATGATACTGCAGAAGCTTACTGGCAGTGGCTCTCCAGGATGTCAGAGTGGAGTCTTCCCCAGACATACATGGAAATGCCATTGATCGAACCAGGGAACTTCTCCATGCACATAGCACAGGGGATGCCATCCATGGACATTGGCTTCCATGTGGGGCAGGGCAATTTTAACCATTATCAGTTAAACCATAAAAATAATTGCAACATGGTTGCAAATAAAATTGCATCACATTGTGTGTGTGTGTGTGTGTGTTAGCTGTGTCATAATAACTGTGTTGTGAACCAGTAAAGGGCAGCAATCTGACACTGGCATTTTTGGAGAGAATAGTAATAGTATCTATTGATTTAGCTACATGGTTCATTTGTGTTATCATGATTTGAGATAAACATCCAGCCTTTTAATTTGTATGCATGACTGGGATGCCTTGCCCATCTGGGCAGTTATTATACAGCATCTTTATGCAATGGCTTATACATAATAATCTCTCTGTAAATCAGCCATCCTAATGATGGTTTTCATTCAGTTCACAATGAGAATATTGTATTGATAGTGGCTGTTGCAAATAAAGGTATCATGAGTGGATAAAAGCAGAATTTGTTTCTAGGTCAGAGTTGAAGTAAATCAGTTGCAGCAGTGTATTAGAGTAGAATTGATGAGCCTGGAGCCCAGAAGGCCCCTCTAACTCACTGTAGTGCATCTGGCAGAACAGCTTGGCAAATTTATATCACTCCCAAGAGCCATTCACCATAGTGGAGGAACAGGATTAATCTCCTAATTCTCCCAGCCCTTCTACCTTTCTAAACAACCACCTATAAAATGTCTGTTCTTCCAAAGAATGTATAAGGAAATTTCAGACTCATGTCAGTAGATATAAGTTGTGTTTCCATGCCCAACAAGGACTTTACAAATGATACACACTCCTCCTTTTCCCCTCCTGCCCCTTGCATACTGGCTTTTTATTTGTGTTTCTTTTAATATGCAAACCACCTTGAGTCCCAGTCTTGGGGATAAGGTGGTATATAAACAAAGTGATTGATTGATTGGGCATGGAGATCCTAGCTTGTATTAAACCACAGTTTCCTGGTTTGGACAAAATGGGTGATTCTGTTTTGGAACAAGCTTTAATTTCCACAGCAAAATTGATAAACAGCTAAGGGCAAGGGGAGGAGCGAGTGTTTGAAGGCAGTACATCTCCCCAACCTGCAAATGTTGTGCTTATCATAAAGTGAATATAAAGCCCCATACAATGAGTACAAAAACATTTCACCATGCCATCTGGTGGGATTCTGTAGTCCCTGAATTTTCAACTCTGTACATGGCAGCTATGGGCCACATTTATAAATTTTATTAATTATTTATTTCATTTTTATCCCATCTTTCTCTCTAAAAGGGACCAAAGGTGGCTTACAGGATCTATGGATAAAGTCCAAATAATGTGTCCAGTTAGGAGGTTGTTGTTTCTGTTGTTGTTAATTGCTGTAAAGTCAACTTTGATGGTGATCCTACGAATGAGAGGCCTCCAAGTTACCCTGTCATCAACAGCCTTACTCATTTTTTGTAGACTCAGGGACATGGCTTCCTTCACTGAGTCTATATATCTGAAATGTGGCCATCTTCTTTTCCTACTGCCAAGTATTATTATTATTTTTTAATGAGCAATGTCTTTTCATGATATGTCATGTTGTTAGGATTAAGATAATGCAATTACAGCTACCTCAGAAACACCAGAAATAAAGATGTTGGCAATTGTCTGCTTCCTGCAGGTACCTGTCATACTTGAACCAATAATTAACTAAGAAGTGCTAACAAGTGTTAACCAGGTTGATTTTTTGCAGAATGTAAAGCTGGTACAGCCCCCTATTTTGTTAATTTATTTTTATATTCATTTTATCATTTAAAACATATACAGGCTGTTTTTAAGCAGATTGGACTTCCATAAATTTTTCATCAACCCTATGTCCCATAAATAGTTATAAACTTTAAAAACTATTAGGCCATGGTACACCCCCCCACAAAAGAACAACAACCCACCACACACACACAAAAAAAAAAAAAGAAGGAAGGAAGGAAGGTAGGAAGGAAGGAAGGAAGGAAGGAAGGAAGGAAGGAAGGAAGGAAGGAAGGAAGGAAGGAAAAAAGAGCAAGTAATAACACAAAAACTATTTAATCCAGCAAGAGCACTAAAATCTAATAAATTCAGTAAATTGCAGCTAGAACCATTTTCTAAATTTAAAACCACATAAAATACTACTACTACTACTACTACTACTACTAATAATAATGTTTATTTATATCCTGCCCCTCTGCAGAGCAATCGGGGCAGCTTACAACATTAAATTAATTTTAAAGAGAATTCCAGAGAAAATGAGTGCTCTTTTAGGGACTTTTAAAAGGCTTGCAGTGGTGAGGCTTTACATATCCTTTGTTGGCAAAGATATCCCTAGGAATTCTGGAAGTTCTCATCTGAAAAAGTAATTTGTTCCCCACTGGAGAAATCCATTGCCCCAAAGCCCTCTCCTTTGTGTTTACCATCCTAGTTTTTCCACACCTGGGTGAGGCTTCAGATACTGGCCTCAAACTGAATGATTCTTTGAGTAATTTGGTCTTAAACATTTAAGGTTGATGTGTGTGAGAGTATGTGTGTCCTTTTGAGACACCTGTTGATTTATGGTGAACTCATGAATTTCATAGTTTTTTATCCTTAGAGAAGGGATATCCAGAGGTGGTTTTGTGAGTTTCTCCCTCTGGACTATAGCCCACAACACCTGGTATTTGCTGGTACTAGTACTTTAAACTGGGCCTAGCAATGCACTGCTTGCTGGTGTAGCTAATATAAAATAACTGTCACAAGATCTGTAAACCAGCATTTGGACAACTACATTTTACCCCAGTTGATGTTTCTGAGCTGTATGAATGGAAACATCATACAGAACGCATTTCAATAGTCCAGACTAGATGTCACTGATGCATAGATTGGTCAGACAAGATATCTCCATTCTATGAAATTTCACAAACTCAAAGCAGGTACAACACATGATCTGAAAGAGTAGGATTTTGTATCTCCACTAACATTTGAAGAGATCCTTGCTGTTCTTTCAGATTGTAGTAGACTGCTTTGCTATTTTTTTTTAACAGTGCTCACTCAAGTAGTTATGGGAGTTGTAGAATAAAAAGGCAATCACTTGAGTTCTTTTTATGGTCAGACCTACCTTGTTTCTCCAGTTCATACAGATTTATTTCTGCCCTTCCTGACTTGCTAGGCTCCTTTCCTTGTCCTCGTTGCTTCCTTTCCTTGCCTACTTCCTTCTCTTCCCATATCTGGAGAGGAGTGCCAAACAGACAAAGCATCCAGCACTGTTCATCAAAGTGTAAGCCAAGTCTAAAAAGTTTGTCTCTGATGAGGCTCTTGCAGATGTGCCTGCAGATCACTTGTGCTATGGGAGGTGAGGGGAAAGAGACAAAATTCACATCTCCTGGTGCTCCCTCACCTGAAGTATCCACTTCTTTCTCCCTAATGCACCTTGATGCATATACATTATTTTATATCAATTTTGTGATTCCAAAATAGAAGGCAATATATTATGGCAGTAGCTATTACTGTTGATTCATTAGGTTAGGATGCTTCGAATGAGCTAGTCCCCAAAACCAGCTGGGATGAAATAACTGGTCAGTAGGCTACGTCAGTTAAATACACTTTACTAAGTAACTTCTCGTGGCCTGACGCCACCCCACAATGGAAACATTATTAATTTGTGCTCTGATCAGTGGCAGAATGGGCCTCCTTCTCCTCATGTAGCTGGTGTTCAGTAAAGTAGGAATATGGAGGGAGAGTTATGATCATGGCAACAGTATGTGTCACAGTCATGACTAAGTAACAATCTTTATTTAGCACAATTGTGACACTATTGCCATGATTGTAACTTCATGAGGGGAAGGATGTGCAGACCTCTCCTCTTGTGTCAACATAGTATCAAATGAATGTAACATATGAAAGGGTTGCACAATGCTCAAGATTGTGTGACGAAATAGTCTCCTATTCTGGGGGGAGTAGCCAATAAAATTTCTTCTCTTTGTTAGGCGGAATTACTCATAGTGAAATAACTCATAGTTTTGGCTTGTGTCATAGTTTTGTAGATACTGCCACTAATACTGGTCCTTTGACAACTCAAGATCCTTAGACAACAAGAACCTCTCATGTATGCACAACATAAGGACTGCTGTACTTCACTAAAATGGGCCTGTCTTCATCACCAGTTGCTAATAGATGCATTAAACAGCAAAAATACCAAAGCAACTCTCATAAACTGAGGAGGGGTGATCCATTTGGAGCCATATTATTCCAGAATAGCATCACTATTCTCCAAAGTGGGAAACTTTAGCCTTTCTAGGCCCTATCTACATGGGTCAAATAAAAGGGTTCCCACCCATCCTCTTGGCAGGGGGACCAGACAACTCACAGTCCAAACCCTAGTTCTGATGTGAACAGACTGGATGATGTCCAGCACCAGAACCAGGGTATACCCCTCTTAAAGCATATTTAAATAACTCCCTGTTCTAAGACTGGCCTGCTGTTCAAAATGTTCCACACTGTGTCACTGTCCCATGTTGCTTGCTCTGGGGTCAGAACGAAGTACCGAGCCATATGATCAATACTGGGTGTCTCATTCTGATGTCAGAGTGAAGTGACATGCTGCAGCATCAGTGGCACTGGGCAGTACAGTGGGACATGCATGGGAACAGCCACCCAGTGTTAGAATGGAGCAGGGGTAGGCAACCTTTCCCCTTTAAGGGCCGAGGGACTTCATCTCCCAGAATCCCAGGAGCTATTGCCCAACATGGGACTATTAGCCAACATGGCTGAGGCTTCTGGGAGCTGAAGTCCCTTGGCCCTTAAAGGGGAAAGGTTGCCTACCCCTGGAATGGCGGGCCAAGTTAATGGGAAGTTCAGGGCTGCTCCAGAGCCAAGATACTTTAGGCTGTCTCTGGAGTATCCAGGATTGTCTCCAAGTTATTGGAATTATTTTTACACCATTCACAGCCCCCTTTAACTGTGTTTTCAAACATGAAATGTTGAGTTCTCTTTTGAATGTGCATACCAAGTTTAAATTATCGACCTGTCTGAAGATTCAGAAGCAACATCACATTGCAAAACCCTCAGAAACAAACTGATAGAAAATGTTATGCATGATTTAACCCAAGGCTCCTCTTTACCCAGTCAATTGTAACACAAATGATTTTTCACAAAGCTAAATTGGAATGCTTTAGAAAGGTAAAACCCACACTTTGATAAAGTTGCTTCATAAAATATTGAAAATATATCTTATAATGCTGGCATAACCCTCCGTTTTTTATCCCCATAATGCAACTTGTGAAATAATAATAATAATAATAATAATAATAATAATATTTCCCGCCTCTCCCTGTGGATCGAGGCGGGCTCCCTGTGGATCTCAGAATAGGCAAAACTGAAAGCCTTAAATAAGAAGGAGGTATTTTATATATTATGATTGTACAAATGCTGTCATTGAGAGAAGGTTGCCCTTCACTTGACCAACAAGGGCTGTTTGACCAACAAGGGCTTGGAAGGAGCTCTACTTTCCAATCCCACTACCTCAAAGCATTCAGCATTAACAAACAAAACTGGAACAGTGCTATCTTGCAAAAACATGTTGAGCAAACACAGCCTATTAATGGAAACTATCTGATAAGAGCTGCCACACTCTGCTGGCACAGTGAATGGGACTCCAGTATTTCCTTAAGCTTTGCTAGTAGTTTCTTTGAACTTGGTCGCAAAGGGGATACCATGTCCACAACAATGTGCCAAGTGATGGGCTTTATTGTCTCAGCCCTGGGTTTTGCTGGCTGTATTGCAGCCACAGGGATGGACATGTGGAGTACCCAGGACTTATATGACAACCCAGTGACGGCTGTATTCCAGTATCAGGGGCTTTGGAGGAGCTGTATCACTCAGAGTTCGGGTCTAACAGAGTGCCGGCCTTATTTCACAATTCTTGGGCTTCCAGGTACGGGCAGTTGGCTTGATAATGCTACCCCAGAGATGTGATGAATGCAAAAGAGTTTTCAGAGGTTAACAGGGAACATTATTTAAAATTGAGTGCTAATATAAATGGAGAGGGATATTAACTACATTGAGTAGTAGGATGTAGTTATATGTGTAGATACAATTGTCATAAATAAAACTGTATTGTGAAGAGTATGTAGGTTCAAAAAGTCATTGTTTCAAGGAAAGATGTTGAGGCTGATATAACTAAACTCCTGGCAACAGTTTTCAGCTGCCAAATCAAAACTAACTCAATGGATATTTATACATTTTTTCAGTTATTTGGGTGAATGGATTCAGCAGTGTTTCCTAGACACTGCAGTATGCTCATCAATGAAAGAAACCATTTCACCATAGAATAGTTGATAGGTTAGGCTTCCCCCCCCCCCTCTTGATGAAAGAAAGTAGATATTTCACTGAAGTTATTAGAGAATAAAATGTAATTCCATTTCTGTTTCATCCTGGTTTCAAAGTTATACTGGAACTTTCTGGTGTCAAACTGATTTGTATAACTGGATGGGTGTGTGCCTGGTGCCAAGCAGATATGCATAACTTTCTGTTATCAGAAAGCGCCTGGTTTAGAGCCTGGATTAATGCAAATAAGCAGCAAATTTAGTCCAAGTATAACATGATTTGGGAAGAAAAAGACAAGGGGAAAAACTGTCAATGAGACCATGTAGCATGCTAAGAATTTCATGAATTCTATGTTTTATATTTGAACACTCAAATTTAAGACTTATATCATATTACAAATTATTAAAATCAGGATTTCAGTAGGCAGGTTTTAAGTGTTTGGGTTTAAATTAGTGTTGTATGTGTGTATATGTGTTGTTGTTGTTGAGTGTTTAAAATAATAATATAATGTATATCATTATTTTACCTTAGGCAGTATATTTTTTAATAATGGATTTTATTTGGCTAGTTTTTAAATTTGCTTCCTTTCTTCAAGTCACTGGGTTTGGAAGAGTCAAACAACTCTACGCATGGTTTTGTCTGGTGTTTGATTGCACTGATATCTTGACTGTTATTGGCATGTTCGTACGCTGATCCTAAATATATTCCTAAATCCTGGAAATGTGTTTAGGAGCAAACACATTTAGAAGTATATTCAGGATCCGTATACCAGCATTCATTATCCAGAACATGTGCAATCTTTATTAGTATACTGCTGTTAGTAACAGGTAATACAGAGCTCAGAATGTGTAAATGGTCTTAAATACCATTTAATGGTCTTAAATGGTAATACATACTGGAAATTTCTCAGTCAATGTTTTCCATTGTTTTTACCATTCCAAAAATGGTGAAGTTTTTGAAGCAAAATCACATCTTCTTCACCTATATAATACTTTTGAAGAACTCAATTTTTTAAAAACCTGGGAATAAGTGATTATGAATATTCATGACATCTTTAGGTACTAGTGTAAATGATGTACCTGGATCAGGGCTCTATGCAGGCTCAAAACAACAGCCAGAGGTTTGCTGGCATTAGCACCATTTTGATGGTCATTGATTAAGGAGAACTAATGGAGGCTTGAGGAAAGAGAATGTTTCTTTCTTTAGTGGTCAGAAGCAGACAGTCACAGCAGATTGGTGGCTGGGAAGACAATTCTCCCCCACCTATTATTATACATGAAGGAAACAATAGGGCAGAAGGAACATATTCTCCCAGCTCCACAAACTCCTATCAGTCCATAGACCTCACTTATCTAAGTTCCATTTATTTAAATAGCTTCACTCTAATTGGGAAAAAGGTTGGATTTGGTCCTTAAAGAATTAATATTGAATGTTTGTGTTTTCTAATGGTTCGGTCATGTGGGTTTTGCAGCCTTTCAGTTTCTTTTGTGGCAGATCACACTGTTCTAATGCTTTTGGTCTCAGTGAAACAGAAACTATGGAAATGAATCATGGCCACCTGAAAACTGAACATAGCTCACTACCAAGTCATATATTACCTTTCTGTTTGCTTCCTTCTTTTTTGTACATAACATCTATAGTGACCCAACATGGGTGCTGATAGCACTCTTCCAGTAATTTTGCAATCAGTAGCTCTGTGCTGATTAATAGGAGTCTGAAAATGTTGGGATTGTTAACTTTTGTTATCATGCACTGACTGATAAGGCCACACCTTGTGACTAAAATGAATAATATAGCCTACAGAAGGTAGCAACCCATTTATTAGGTGTGCTCAAGAACTACCATGTTGGTAAGACATTCAGCCTATGTCTTTCTAATGGTATTTCCTTAAAAAAATGGTCATTTCAGTCATTTATATGTCTTTCTGAAATATAGGTGCAGGAAAAGAAATAGGAGAATTGTGTCAGTACATGGAAGTGGAATACATACCTTGAACCACACAACTTCAGAAAAAATACCAAGTCTGATAATCACTGCTAAGAGCTAGGCCAGAAAACCCTCAAGAGTTTACAAATCTTCTTCTCCTGGTTCTTCTGAAAAATCAAAGCTGATAGATTCACTCAAGTTCTTCAATTGCCAGCACAGCATTTATTACCTAGGGATGAATGAGAATTTTGTTCAGTTCATTCTTTTTACAAGATTTTCTCAAAATGTACATTTTCTCCTATAAACACAACAGAAATAATTTTTAAATTGTCCAACCTGAGTATAAGCCTATTATCCCTCATTTCACATTTCTAAGGTAAGTCCAGGAATGTATTCTCCATGGATACAGGAATTGTACTGTACTATGTCGGGAAAGATGCTAGTAGGACACTTTCAAAAGTTTATTATTGAAACTGAAAGCACTCAACAACTAAGGGCCATGTGTCCTTTCACAGTACACAATTATAGCACTATGAGTCCATGTGCCATGGCTTCATTCTATGGAATCCTGGGATTTGCAGTTTAGGTAGGGGTATTTAGAATTCTCAGCTAGAGAGTTCCAGTGACTTACTAATGAACACTAGGATTCCACAGAACACAGCCATGGCAATTAAAAAGCAATCATAGCATTATGATTGCATAGTGTGAAAGGGCCCAGGTCTTTCCAAGTACTATGGCATTGAGCTGACGGGTGACTTGGAGTGGCCACTGGCCACTCCAACTGTGAGTGCACCCTGAGTGGCATGGGACTGCGGCAACCAGATGTCATGGTCTTGAGGCCAACCACAGTCCCAGTCCCCAATGTACCACCGGCAAGAAATGTTTTTTTCTGCATTCCTTTTGTGTCTGGGTTTGGGCCACCTCAAGCAGCTGTCATCTGAATCCCATGCCCCTGGATTGGCCTGAAGCCAGCACTTTTGGTCCTTCTGTTTTGATCCTTTGTGACTCTGTAAATCTGTCTGGTCATTGTGGTTCTCAGGGGAGGCACACCTCCTGCTACCTGCTCCTGTGATCTGCCTAATGGGCTAGTGAGAGAAATGTTTTTAGTGTTTCAACTCCTGCCCTGTTGAATATTCTCCGCATTAATAAATCTATTTATCCAGGCTATAATTGTATTATCCTTATTCTGTATTTTTTATTGTTGTGGCTTTAATACTCTATATCACTGTGGTATTTTTCAGAGGCATATACATATATAAAAATATATACCGGTAAATAAATAATCTGGGTAAGAGTATCCAAAATATCTACAGTGGACCCTTGATATCTGCTGGGGTTTGGTTCCCCAATGGATCCTGCCATGGATACCAAAATCTGTGGATGCTCAAGTCTCATTAAATAAAATGGCAAAATGATGTCCCTTATATAAAATGACAAAAGCAAAGTTTGCTTTTCTGAATTAATATATATTTTAAATATTTTCAAGACATAGACGCTTCAATCAGTGGGGAAAAACACATGGCTATGGAGGGCTGACTGTATAATGCTGCAATATGAATTTCACTCATACTTATGTTGTATCCTTGCTGCTCTGAGTTGAGACTTCCCACCATCCTCTCTATTTGCTATGCTTTCTAAAGTGAGGATGTTGAAGTCCAATACCAGGAAGTCTGCACATTATCCATCCCTGCT
This sequence comes from Phrynosoma blainvillii, assembly GCA_026167975.1. NCBI lineage: Eukaryota > Metazoa > Chordata > Lepidosauria > Squamata > Phrynosomatidae > Phrynosoma > Phrynosoma blainvillii. The sequence goes on along the minus strand of JANUYF010000003.1, from coordinate 63,763,347 downwards.
GTAGCCTATATCAAGGATGCTATGCTACAATGAATATCTACCAATAGAACCTTTGGAGGTTGTGTTAAATATCTCAACATCCACTTGATCAAAAACTTTTTCATATGATAAAGATAAGGTGAAATAAATTATGATCTAATAGTAAAAATCCAAATATCTGCTCTCTGAAAGGGAAATGGATTATGAATTTGGATTGATTGCAAGGCTGAGACTGTACCTGAAAATCAGCCTGTGAGCACTTTCCACAAGGCAGGAACCTGCAGCATCAGAAATAACAAGAAACTTCTGAAGATCCAGGTACAAATTCAAATTATAGAAGAAGAGAAGGGCCATGTTCACAGGTGTACAGTATTAGTACAGTGCTGTTCAGGAGTGTGTATAATTCTCAATGTTTGCTTAGCAGAAGTCAAACATGGAAAGTGACTTAGGATGTGGACCTTTTTCAAAGGGACTTTCAATATTTACTTCATAAATCATCAGAAGCTTTCTTCTTTCCTGTGAACAACCCACAGTAGCTTGATAGTGAAAAACAAACAAACAAACAAACAAACAAACAAAAACCACCTACCAATTCAAGGCAGACCCTCAAGTTCCCTGAAGTCCAGTATCCTGTTGCCAACACTAATAGCAAACCAGATATTAGAGGGATATCCACCACTAATGAATGAAGGCAATAGTTCTATCTCATTGTCACTCACAATAGCTGGCATTCAGTGGCATATTGCTTGCATTAGACTACCCTGGCCAAGTCGCCTGTGAGATATTGGGATATAATTGAAAAAGTGATTTTCTCAAGTTCTGTACTGAATGTTATTAGAACTAATAGAAATTTACAGGTTGGGAAGAATCTATCTACCTCCCAACTTGAAGTCACCAAAGCTAGTGGCCCTCACTGCATCTTGTGCTAATATATTCAAAACATAAACTATATTTTTGCGTGATTTTTTTCTTGTCTACCTTGAATCTACTGTCAATCCGTTGTGCCTTGCAACCCTTCTTAATGTGTCATTTCCACCTTCATCCCATTCTGTTTTTCAGCAATGTTCCAGGCTGTGAGAGCTCTGATGATTGTGGGCATTGTGCTGGGTGCTTTTGGCCTCCTGGTGGCTCTTTTTTCCTTGAAGTGTTTACGAATTGGCAACATGGAGGACTCTGCAAAGGCAAACATGACTTTGACTGCTGGTATCATGAATATTGTAGCTGGTAAGTTGCAGTTCATACTGGGCCTCATGGCGCTATCTGTCCAGTAAGAGAGAATCGAAATGAAGATCCTGAAATAATTGTAACAAACTTAAAACTAAAGACTAATAAAATTAGATGAAGATATGAAATACACACATTCACTGTGAACAAAATTTGATAAAGATCTCTGCAACAGCAAAAACAGGTGGGGGAAACCATGGGGCCCCAGGGTTGCCCTTTACCCACACTTAGCTTAAAAAGTTATATAAGCAAGCTTTTTGACATAATGATGGGACTTATGATGGGGAAGAAATGTTCTGAGAAAGTCATATCTATACATTCTCTTCCCCCATTGCTCTTCCAAAGGCCTGCCAATCCAGGGGGTGGGGGTGCAGATAAGAAGGAATGCTGGTTCTGGCCACACCCACCACCAACTCAAGTTCTGTTACAATCACTGGCCAGTTTGGGATACTAAATAAAGACATTAGAACAATCTACCTCAGATTAATGCAATGCTCTCTTTCATCTACCTGGTGTTACCATATATCTGTATGTGTAGCCACAATATTGAACTTTCTCAAACTTTACAAATGTAAGGAAATGTGTATTGTGTGAAGACAGTCTTCATTCAAGGACTTTTGCACCATTTCACCTTGCACAATAGAATGCAAAATCCAGACTTTATTTGGATTTGTAAATGGTCACCTTCCAACTAGTTATGTTGTTACACATTATAAAAACATCACTGCAGGATCAGACCCAAGGCCTACCCACTCCAGGGCCTCTTTCATACCACAGAATTATAGCACAAGGGCCATCCAGTCCAATCTTAGGGCTTGTAGTTTTGTGAAGCACTAGAGCTTTCTGGCCGAGAAGTCTAAATTCTTATCTCTAAACTGAAAATGCCAGGATTCTGTAGGATATTGCCATGTAAGTTAAATTGAATTATACCATTATAAGTGTGTAGTCTGAAAGGGCCCCAATATTCTCTTTTCCACAGCACACAGATACTTGAGTAATGCCTGGGAATTGTTTAGTTGCCTTGCACATCTATGGAAGAAAGAACAGCTTCCCTGGGTGGTCACAAGTGGGCCCCCACATTGGCTCACTGGCTGGGGTAAACAACCTCATGGTTGCTGTTCTACAGAAGCAGGGATGAAGGAGCAGCTGCTGCCCCACCATACTCAGATGACCACTCCCTGGATATCATGTGGTGAGGGCATTGTAGAATGATGGGCTGGAACTTACGCTAGCATAAGTCACCAATTGGATTTTAGCCACTGAATGCCTTCTCCTCCAAGGAACCAACTTAATACTAAAATGATGCCATGTAAGCATTCTTGCCTATGTACCATATCTTTAGTGTGGTATAAATACACTTTTTGGGTGAAAGCCATCAGCAGTCATGCAGCTAAGTATGGATAATATTGTCTGATTTGCACCTGATGAATAGGTTTTATAAAAATCTAGTCCAAATTTCTGGCAGCAAATAATTCACCTTGTTCTCTTACAGGCCTTTGTGCAATCTGTGGGGTGTCCGTCTTTGCCAACATGCTTGTCACAAACTTCTGGATGTCAACTGCTAACATGTATCAGACAGGAATGATGCAGACACTCCAGACAAGGTAACTCTAGAATCTTGTGTGATATTCAATGTTTAGAGGCAAAACATTTTTACTATGAGTTTTCACTCTGACAGGACTGTATACACCACAGCATGGTTCAGCACATTTAACTCAGAAAAGTAAACTCATTTAAAAGTCACTCTCCACTTTGCAGTAAACTCTGGGAATTGTAATTCTGTATGAGGGACTAGGGATCATTAACAGAACCTTTGCCAAATAATATTTCCCATGATTTTTTGTTGACAGTTAAACTGATATAAAACTAATATACTTACTGTGCAGATTAAACTTATCAGTGAGACAATTCATTGGATTCACTGGTGCTCTCTATATAGGTCAATTTAAGTGTATAAAAATATATCAGAGATCATATAGTAGCAAAAGAAGCTGCTCTGTACCAAGTCAGATTATTTGTGCTTTGTATGGTCTGCACCAGAGGAGGGCAACTTTTCAAGCTCTGTGAGCAGTATGCACTCCCTGACTAAAGTAACCATTAGTTTTGGGATACAGTCCTATCTCCTGACCGGAGACACTCAAAATGTGATGAAATTGTCCCATATGACCTCTGGAGGGCTTGGCAGAGTTCAGGGGAGGGAGATTAATGGGACATGTGGAGTTCACAGGGTGGTGGAGGCTTCACAGTGGTCCTGAGTTTATTTCTGCCAGTTAGATGTAGCTTTAGATTAGAATTAGGGCTAGGGTTTAGAGTTAGAACTGGCAACCCTCCAGTATTTCAGGCAAAGAATTTGTTTGTAGATGCTAGACTGAATCTGGAATCTTCTACTTTTTAAAATAAAAATGTACATTACTGCTGAACCATGTATTGTTTCTGTCTCCATATTTTGTGGACTCAGCCTGTAGGCTTTTAAAAGATGAAGTGGTGGTCAGCATGCTTATAATGAGCACTAGAAACTGAGTGTGCAGAGGAGGAGGATGGTAGAGAGACCTTCTGTAGGCTATAGCTATAATATAACACTGCCATCCTATTTGAATGTTTTCCCCACAAACTCCAGGTGATAATTTCAATATGCAAGTTGATGCACTAAGATATCCTGTACCCTGGTCTTTCATTGAAGGGAGGTGAGACAGAGATCAAAGTTAACTTACTTATAGGGCTGAATTACTAAAGTCTTTTCTTAAGTCATTTTCATGACCAATGCTGAGCCCATTCTTACCAGAGGCATCTACAAGTTTTGAAGGAGCTATCCAAGGTTCTGCACCTATTTTATGGATACAGTTCAGCAGCTTGGATAGCTCCCTTAAAATTCAGGCTAAAATTCAGAGTGGATTTATTGCTGCACTGATGCGGAAGCTACCAGTCGACCTTATTCTTAACCAGGTAGGTAAGAATAGACCATGGAAATATTTTACAGAAGACCCTGACTTCACGAAAAGGAGATCCACAAGCCATTTTAATCAGAGTAGTTGCATCTAAGTTGAAACAGCATGTAATTCTCTAACTATGAATTTCTCCAAGGTATGAGTGTTGCTTGGCCTATATTATAAGCCTCTTAAGGTTTTACAGAACTATATTTTAGACATACTTCCAGAGAAGCAGAATATAAATATACCATTTTAATCCAGATTAAGATACATATGCTTTAGTTCAGTGGCTCTCAAACTGTGGGGCTGGACCCCCAGGGGATGCAAGAGATATTCAAGGGGCCCCCCCACAAGATTCAGAGGCCCTGATCCCTTCCCCTCCTCTTCCTTCTCCTCCTTTTCTGCTTCCCAAACCTTTTCTGTCTTGGAGAGGAAGAGAAAGCCCTGGGAAGCTGCGCCACGGGGCTGAGGTATCCCCACACCTCAGCCCCGCGGCGCAGCTTCACCACCCCTGGAAGGAGCGCTAAATTGGGCTCCTTCCACAAGTCACTGAAGGTGTGCCGCAAAAGGCTGCCGGCGCACCTTTGGCAACTCTTCCTCTGCAGCGTGTGTGAACGCTGCAGCGGGAGGTCCTCCTTGGAGCACCGGCCATGCAGAGGGCTGGTTGTTCTGAGGACGACCTGGGGAAGGGGTTGGGGCGCCCATCATGCAGCTGCCCCTCCCCTTCCCTGCCCCCAAAACGGCTCTTTAAGCCATCTGCTTTCCCCCTGAGAGTGAGAGAAAGAATGAAAGAGCATGATTGAATGTGTACATATCTGTGACCACTAGTGTATGTGAGTGTGGCTTGTGTGAGATAGTATGTGTAAAATTAACATGTATTGTGTTAATTATTGAATGTATTTAAATAAAACTGTTTGAATTTGAACAATGTTATTTGCTTATAAGATGTTCAAATATGAATATACATGAATGTGCAAATGAAAATACACACACTAAACAAAATATTTTTATTCATATAACATTTTGAGCAGGGGGAAGGGCAACATCTGCATACAGATGTACAGGGGGTCACAAGGATAAAAACTTTGAGAACCACTGCTTCAGTTCCACTGAAATTAGTGGAACTATGTAGTTATGACTAAGGGGCTATGAAGATGGGCAAAAAGAGGTGCTTTGAGGGTGACTTGTAGGTGTGGCCTTTAGATGACGCATGCCTAAAAGTCTCCAGGAAAGCACCCTCTAGTCATCATATGGTTTTTTCCACTCCTTCAGTGAAGATGCGCACCTTTGCATGTGTTTATGTATGCAGTGACACTGATGCACCAGCAAATGGCAATATAAATGCATTGTGGCAGAAATTGACTCGGCAGTTCAGAGCTTGTGCTCTACAATGCAGGCTTTAATTTAAAGTGCCCTATGCAGGTGTGCTTGAATATTAGAACCCTAGCCCTAACCCTAATTGTAACCCTCTGCATGCACCCTAGCAACTGTCCTCTATTATGACAATAAATTGATTCTGTTGCTTGCTGTCATCATGCACAGCAGTTTGTATGAAAGAGGCTTTTGTGACCTCTTCTGTGCAGGTGTGCAGGTGTGCATAAGACCTGCACACCACTTCCTGGCATGATGGGGGGGGGATCCTGGAGTAATGTTTGTCCATGTGCCCTGTTGACCATGTCCCTTGCATGACCACCAACTTCATGTATCAAGTCTATAAACACTAACTTCCCTTGCATGTCTCCCCTCCCCCCGATATGTGTGGGATATGTTTTGTGGAGGATGATGGAGTGTCTTTTCAGTCTTTTCACAATCTGACAGTGGCACCTGTCTACTGCACCCACTCCTTGGGGGGAAGTGGAGGTCAGCAAATCCTTGCATGATATGTTGGTGTATGACAGATCCTGTGCAGGTGCACAGGGATGCCAAACTTCAGTCACCTTTGTGCACAGTGACAAACTGTATACCACCCTATAACAGGTCCTGTGCCAGTGCACAGGGATGTTCCTGCGCATACTTTTGAGATAAAAAAAATTAAATCAGCTGCTGCTGGCCCATGAGGTTACTCTGTCTCCCTTTGCAGTGTCCTTGGGGCTGGCGATGTGGTTGCTGGGGCTTCAATACAGCCTCGAAAAAGCTGCATTGACTCCCCCCAGTGTGGTTGTTCTGTCCCCATTTAGGGCAACCTCAAGGCAGGCAGTACAGTTGCTGTAGCTTAGGGAAAAGGCAACTTCAGTTCATCTTTTCCTGCCTGTCTGCATAGCCCTTAACTAAGGACTCATTGAGTTCAATGTGAAAAAAAACATTACTTGGTGTGGTTCCAACCACAGAAGTGAATAAATTAAATGACAGCATCCTTTTATTTTGCAGATATACATTTGGTTCTGCTCTGTTTGTGGGATGGGTTGCTGGAGGCTTGGCCTTAATTGGAGGCATTATGATGTGCATTGCCTGCAGAGGCCTGGTACCAGAGGAGACCCAGTGAGTATCTATACTTACTAATTAAATAGTTATTATAGAGGAAGAACAATGCAGATTCTTTTCATTCAGATGGCATTAAGTTATGGTACTTACAATTACTCTGTCATGGGCAGCCCTAATTAGAAAAAAATTAAAGTGGATGTAACACAGCAATAACATAGCATCAGCATCAGCAAAAATCAGAGCATGAGGGGGTAAGGAACCAAGAGTAAATCAAGATGGCAGGTTTAGCCAAAGTGCACAAATACAACATGTTGACGTGCCCTATATTGCTAGATCATGTTATATTATCTTCTTCCTAAAAGAATCATTTAATAAAATACCTAGTAATCAAATTCTTGGTTTTACAATCAATGGTGAGCTATATTATTTGACTTAATTGCATAAAAATTGTTGATTATATTGCCATCTGCAAGTTCAAACTGTATGCAGCCCAAAGACATAAAAGAAAGGATATTGAATGACACCATGTCATTAAAATATAATCATTGTTAACTAATTAATGAGTGATTGTATTGGCCCTTGTCACACAGAGACTTGCACATATTAGCATGTTTATCACTTCAGATGCATTAAAAGCCTGGTTCTAAACAATTTCTAGAAACTCACTACTGCAAATCAGCTTTAAGTGGTGCCATTTTATTTAACAGTGGAGCTGATAACTTCCTGGAGAAAGAGGGGATCTTGGGGCTCCGTTGTACTAGGGGTGATGTGTCAGCTAGTGTACTCCCAAATCATTTTTTTTTCTTTTGCTGTTGTACTGCTAAAATATGGTAGCACAGCATGGGCAGAAAAGGCTTCCTTTCATCACACACACACATGCACTTAATGAAAAATGTATTTATATATAGAAATATATATTTTTAAAGAACTACAGCACAGAAGGAACAGGACTGTGCTTCCAGGGACACTCTAAATCAAAATGTTTGCCCTTACTTCTCTTGCTGTTAAAGAAAATTGCTGTATTTTTATCCACATTGAGTAATCTGATGATGATTTTGGTGAGGTAGATGTCAGTGCACTGGTGGGTGGTCCAAAGGCTACAGGTTGCTGCCTCTGCTTATAGTATCAAACAATAACTCCACTTACCTGGAAATTAACTTGTTTTCAACTCAGTGAAGATTTATTTTCTCCTTAACTATACATAGGTGCAAATTCAAGATGCAAATACTAATCAATGTTTGAGACCAGGCTAGTTCTAGAATAGAAGAGGACACTGACAAAGTATCTTGGGATGGCTCTCCCATCAGTGCCTTCCCACTTTCTATTACATTTACTTGCTTGCTCCCTTCATTACATGTCAGCAGTGGCTAGTGTGAAGTGGCCTCCCCCATTTTAATTGTCATGCAATAGTCTGCAGTGATGCTGTGTCAGACAACTTGGGGCACTGTGGGAATATTAACAAGAAGGGTGGCTGCCCTGTCATCATTCCTACCATGACTTTGTGGACAAGATACTGGTTGAGCCAAACCACAGTACTATTAGCTATGTTGGAGTGGCTATTCTCTAGCAGCTGCCTGAACATGTGAAATGCTACCAACAGCCAGATTCTGGATGTGCACACTAAATTCAGAGAGCATATTCAGATTGGTACTTTTATAATGGTTGAGGTAGCCTGAAATGTTCCTCTAGTTAATAGAAAATGGATATATATTTTTTTGAAAAATATTTTTTTCAAAAATAAAAACATATTTTATTGAACAGATAGATAGATAGATAGATAGATAGATAGACAAAAAACATTGACAGTGACAAACAATACTTATATCCCACAGCAAACTTACAATCTTACTAGACATAGCAATAGCAATAGTAGCTTCATTTATATACCACTTCATACCACACTATGCAGTTTACAACTGTAAGCTAATTGCTCCCAGCAAGCTGGGTACTCATTTTAGTGACCTTGAAAGGATGCAGCCTGAGTAGAGCCTGAACCTTGGATGGTATTGAATTCACAACTGTTATTTTTGAATTGAGCAGAGCAGATTGTGGAAACCTCCACTGCTGAAGCCTTCCTCCGCTACGAGTTGATCTCCATAGCATTCGTCTCTGGTGCTGATCTTATCACCTAGGAATGCAGCCTTCCCATAAATCAAACTGGAGGCAGAGGAGAACTCTAAAGAGGAACATTTTATTCTCCATTTGCAGTAAATACAAAGTAACTATTTACAAGTATATCAGAACATCAGCAGGCAGGAACAAAAAGAATCATCAGAGCTAACCAGCTAACCAGCAGAAGAAAAAGACACAGCTCCACCCCCAAGCTGTGGGCTTAATTCATTTGTGGACACTTGCTAAACAGCCTCAAAATCCAGCCTCTTCTTGTGACTCATAATCACATGGACAATGGTTCTCACAAAACATGATGACCTAATATGTTTACACTTGCCATCCGTGTTCCCAGACACATACCGTCCTTGACTATCTTCTCTTGTGATTGTTTTTCGTATTCCACCTGCAGGCAAACTTTCTCATGTCATTTTTCACTCAGACTACAATTCCCACATCTGTACATTTCCACACACAAGTTACATTTTCCAACAGCATCCTTGTGGTTTGTGAGTGAGTGGCTGCAGTACAGGCATTTAACCATTGTGCCACCAGGGCTCCTAATCCATCTAGCATCAAAATATCTAAACATTTACCTAGCATGATTAGTTCTGCTGCTTTCCTAGACCATTCCCCTGGAATAGAAAAGATAGAATAGAAATAGATAGAATAGAAAATGGATATTGATGGATGGTAGCTAATTGTATTTCATTTGCTATAAGACAAGAAATGACCAGATTTCTCATAATTAGTCAATTATAGGCATTTTACATTAAGTGACACCATATTTTATTTCTCTTTCAGTTACAAGGCTGTATCATACAAGTCTGCTGGATACAAATCTGGAACTGGATATGAAACCAAGAAGGTCCCTGTAATTGAAACACATACCATCAAAAGTGATGAAGGGAGACGCTCCTACCCTTCAAAATATGACTATGTATAGAAATCAGCCCTTTGCTGTACTCACCATGTGACCCTCTAGTACAGCAAAGTACTAGCTAGAGATCACCTCAGGTCTGTTCCCTTATTTCTTTGGTTTGAATGGCTGGGAGGGTGCAGCAGCTAAACAATGAGTCCATGGGGTCAAGACAACAACCAAAAAAAAGACACACACTGGTATAACTCTAACAGGATGCTAGCCAGTGTATGTATGTAACTAACTTCCCCAAAAGCTTTAGCTTCCCCCTTTCCAAAGCATTTCCTTTTTCCAATTCCCAGACCTTCCTTTCCTCCCTAGCTTCAATCTCAGAAGCTCAGAAGCCTCAGGGCACTCATTTTTTTTAATGCTACTCTGGTAGGTCATAGGCTTTCGTAGCCCAAAGCCAGATCATCCTGTTTCCAGCTTGCTCTATATAACATTGTCCTGCTCCCTCAGAACAGCTGCATTTGATTTAGATATCATTTGCACCCTTTTACACGATTTTCCCATGCTGAAATCTGGTGTATGAACATGTATTTTATTCACTTTGCCTTTTGCTTTATTGTATTTTAATTAGCTTGTTAACTCCCTGTTAGAATTAATAGAGTAATATGTCTATGCTGTTTGTAAACAAGATATTTCCCAAATGTAATTATTGTTTATGTTTTTTATTCTGTGAAATAAAATGTTTCCCGAAAATCTGTTTGTGTATACGTTACTAGGACACTTCTAGTTCAATTGATATCTGGTGAAAAGAGAATTATCTACATGGCAGAGTCAGGTACAGCTACAATAAAAATGTGTGTAATGCCAATATAGGGCATAATGCCCTATTGGGGTCCAATCAAAGAGCTGTGCCAGTTCTCTGGTCTTTGTTAGAGGAATGAATAGTAAGGATCGCCTGTCACTTAAGTGACTGAACATCCCTCAACTCAAGTGCCTTACTAGAGGTGTCATCCCTGGATGTCTCCACTAACTCACTAATGTGTAAAGCTTTTTAAAAAAAGTACCTGTAAGGGAAGTAGCATTAAACAGCAAAACTTCATAATGTAAGGAACAGAAACTGGCCCAAAAGATGCCCTAGCTGCTCACTACAGCTGGAGAAAGAAGTTCACACCTATTGACTACCATCCTCCTCTCCCTGGACCACCTCTACAGCACTTTACAAACCCTAAAATCATCTGTGCTATCTAAAAATCCCAAAGACTTCTCATAAAAGGCCAGGGCTGAGAGCCTGACTCTAATGTACTAGTGATAACCTCTTTTCCTTGAGGTGAACACAGAATTGTAAAATGTATGCCAACAGTAAATGCCAGCCAACTCAAAGATCCTGCTGCTGCCTGAACCAGGTAAAGTCCCTCATTGCCCTAAGATAACTCTTCCTAGTGCCCAGGGCAAGTGAAAAACTAATGGCCCTTGCTATCTCATCCGTTGAAGCTTCCAGAGGTCTGGGTGGGTATATATTCACCAACAGTTTTTGGGGGGCTAATACATAACAAAGAAATCCTCAGACTGAGAATCAGGAGAACACGAAAGGGACCTACCACTTCACTGACCTCCTTGTCAAACTGCTATGGATTCCAGATGCTTAACTTATTTCAAATTACCTAAACAAAAAAGAGTGATTTAGAAAATCTGAAAAGGAATACTAAATCTGGACTTAAAACCATTGCATACATTATGAGTACTTGGACATAACATGGTCTATTGGGCAGTACAACAGATGCAGACATACTATTTCAGGTCATAGATGGGCTTAATAATAATAAGCTTTATTACGGCCATTCGGCCAGCACAAAATTATCAAAAACATATCTTGATTGTATACAGTAGTTTCTTACGTAGACTTATCAGTTGCTACTACCAATCCTGATTTATACGAAAATAGATAGTAATGGGACAGTATAATAGTCTAAGATAGTCTAAATTATGAACTAAACACCATAATAAGTACAAATTCTAATAACCGCAATGGAATAAGGTGGTACCACCTCATACATAGCTCTAGTCGCTTGGTACTATCCCTAAGAGACATTTTCCTGCACGTACAATCATTCCCTTTGGTTAAAAATATATATACATATATATATATATATATATATATATATATAAGACAAAGGGATATTCTGCCAAGTGTGTCAAGATAGTAATATCTGTAAGGTAGTACTCATTTGGATAGATAGACTTAATTAGGCTGACCACATTAATCACATTAATCACACCTATGCTGCGAGTGAGTCGCCTGTTGACACATATCAATTGGTTGGCCAATGCACTATGGCCGTACCCCCTGACACCTTCCATTTTTACAATTAGATTGAACCAATAATAGTAGTGATAGTAATGGTAATAATAATAGTAATGGTAATAATAATAATAGTAATGATAATGCTAAACTAATTAATATATAAATTAGTAAATTAATAAACAGACTAAAATTAGACTATTTATACATTGTCAGCCAGAGCTATCTAAACACATAGATGGGCTTGACTGTCCAAGCAACAGGTGAGTGGTTGGGGAAGAGGGGCTGTGATGGCATGGTTCACTTCCTTTGTGTTCGGGGAGCAGCAATTATGGTTTATCACAAATTGAGCAATTTCAAAAGAGGCCAAAGGGTAATTGAGCTGGCCACCAAAGTTTGTGATAAATCAGTCTTTGTTTATATGGCAGGACAAGTCCAAGATCAGGGGAAAGTATACATAAATGCTGTCAAAGTCCTTTTCTTTACCTTAAGTGAGGGTGGAGGATGTATATATGTGTGTAATGACAGGTTTCACTCAGGTTCATTCTACTATTTGCACAGAACACTAAACCATTCTTTAGTGTTATGCATATACATGTTCAATATTGCTATCATTTGCTTTTTTAGTTGAACAAGTATTAGAATAATAATAATAATAATAATAATAATAATAATACATTTTATTTATAGCCTGTCTGTCCCTGTGGGACCGAGGCAGATTACAACAAGTAAGAATAACAATAAAATATAATATACTATTAAAATATATATATTTCTAAATAATCCCCTACCCCAACCGCATTCCTAATCATAAAAAAGAAGCAAACTAAAAACAATAACAATATAATATGAATAGCAAAAAAAAAAAAAATACTAATTAAAAGTGGAAGAAATAACAAATTAGCTAAAATTAGAGGTAGTTGGAGGCGAGACATCTATCTTTCTTGTGGTAGACGGGGGATATCAATATCATTGGAGCAGAGGCTAATGTGGAAAGGCCTGCTGGAAGAGATACATTATAATATATATCATAATGGTTCATGCTAATAATATTAGGCTTTGAAATTTACTCATTTTGCTACTTACAAAGTTCTTAAGACCTTTCACATTTTTAATTTAATTGCCTACCAGTTAATTGCCTACCAGTGTATATATACATACACATTTTCAATTGGCTAGCTTTCTACACAGCTGAAATTTTGATTGTGTATGCTTCTTTTGCATGATTATATTACTGAGTTCAGGTTTATTATAATAAATTACATATTCTTGTTGTTGCTGCTGACCTATAACTTAGGACTATCCAGCAGTCATCTCTGATTTCTCTGCAGTATAGAATTATTCCTGTTTTACAGTCACTTCAGTTTCTAACCAAGAACAAAGGAAAGAAAATGGAGTTTTGTTCTTCATGTCTTTCATCAAACCACATTATTTTCATATTGTGCTTTATGCCGTGCACATAATAGCAACCCAGATACTGGCACCCACTGCTCATACAAATGTACCTGAAAATATCAATTATCCAAGCAAGTGTCCTTGGTCCTACACAAAAAGAAAACAAATGTGATGAGAATAGCAGAATTGTGATTTTCAAGCCCCTTGTTCATCTTAGTTCATCTGAAGAGGTTGAAACTGTTTTCAGCTTCAGTTGTGTTGACAAAAATAAGAATTCCTTCTTTATCATCACACATAACAACAATAATTATACCTCTCAGTAATTAAGACTTGACTCTTTTACTATTCACTTTTGAAGCACTAAACTGTTGAGTGTTCGGGTCTCAATCAATGGAGTCTAGATCCCTTAGTCCCTGTGTCACTGTGACCTTTTGAAAAAGAGGACCAAGTTGGATAGAACTCTACAGCACTGTAACACCAAGAATGTGGCAGGGTAGAAGGTGTACTTGTTTTCAGCCCATCTAGTTTTTAAAAACTGTCTATTTTACCTTCCACTGAGCCTCCATCTTGCTTACCTACCTACCTCCAGAGTGCCATCCCTATCATTAAACATACATAAAAGAAGAATTAGACTTTCACAGTGTGACAACTACACAGCAGAAAAGACTCAACAGGGGCATTGTAGTAAGCAAACAGAAAATTAAATTAATACAAAAAAGAAATTTTTGTTGTGGGTTAGGGGCTCTCAGGCTGGTCTCTTACTCTGCCATGGAGATCATTCTTTGTTGCAGCAAACCCAACATAAGAATTTTTGTGATACCATGAAGAATTATGGATAAAACCATTTACTAGTTACTTTGATTGTCCACCTGTCTCCAAAGATGCTTAGTCTGGTGTTTTAGGCCCATAAAATGTATTACTGAAGTTGAGAAACAATGACTTGTTCAAAACTATATTTAATGAGATTTATACCCAAGCAGATCTTAGCAGGAATTTGAGCTAAGCAAGGATTCAGGGGGGTCTTATGGGAATGTAAACTGTGATCTCTTTTCTTCTCTCATGATAAACGAGAAAGTGTGAGTGTGTGTGACACACACTTTCTCATTTATCACACACACACACACACATTCTCCACAATATCATTAGATAGATTTTTTTGGCCAGTTTTATACATAATTTGTTGAACATAAAGAAAACAAAAATAATGACTACAGAGAACTTACACACATTCAAGCTAGACAATGAGGAAATAGAAATAGAAAAAAAGTTCTCATATCTGGGATCAAACATTGATCGGAACCAGGACTGCAGCCAGGAAATCAGAAGAAGATTAAGAATAGAGGGCAGCTATGAAAGAATTAGAAAAGGTTCTAAAATGCAAAGACATACAACTCAGCACAAAAGTCAGAATCATACAAGCCATCACATTCCCTATTACCATGTATGGATGTGAGAGCTGGACAAAAAGATAGGAGGAAAATCAATGCGTTTGAGATATGGTGCTTGAGAATAGTGCTGAGAATTCTATGGACAGCCAAAAGGACAAACAAATGGGTCCTAGAGCAGATCAAGCCAGAGATATCCCTAGAAGCCAAGATGATAAGACTTAGACTGTCGTAATTTGGACACATCATGAGAAAGCATTAATTGTTGGAAAAGACAATAATGCTAGGAAAGGTGGAGGGAAGTAGAAAGAGAGGAAAGTCACATGCTAGATGGATGGATGTTATTAGAGAGACCATGAATAAGAGTCTGTAGGAGCTGGGCAGAGCAGTAGAGGATGGGGGGTGGGAGGTGGATATGTCTCATCCATAGGGTTACCGTGGGGTGAGAATGATGTGAAGGTAGTTAACAGCAACAAATACAGAATCTGCATGTTTGTGAGATTGATTTAGGGACATTTCTGGAAAATCACAAAATTTAAAATGGCAATGGCTACATCTACAATGAATTAATGCAGTTTGACACATCTTTAACTGCCATAGTTCAATATTATAGATTGTAGAATTACATGGGTGTAATCTTTTCAAGAGAAACAGGCCAAACAGGAAAGGAGGAGGAATTATATGTCAGGGATATTTACACCAGTGAAGAAATCAAGGACATCAATCCAGGAAGCCAGGTGGAGAGCATCTGGTTAAAAATTAAGGGGAGGGAAACAACAGGGATGTTATTGTGGGAGTCTACTACAGACTCCCGACTCAGGCAGAGGAATTAGATGATGCCTTTCTAGAACAGATGACCACACACTCAGAAAGGAGAAATATAGTAGTGATGGGTGACTTCAACTATCCTGATATTTGCTGGAATTCAAACTCAGCAAAATCCTCAAGGTCTGGCAAATTTCTCACTTGTCTTGAAGACAATTTCATTGTCTAAAAGGTGGAAGAGGCAACAAGGGAGTCAGCTATTTTGGATCTGATCCTAACTAACAGGGAAGACCTAGTTAATGGGGTGCAAGTTGGATCCTTAGGTGGGAGTGATCACGTTCTCCTGGAGTTTATTATACAGTGGAAAGGAGAAGCCAGGCATTGTCAGACCCGCATTCTAGACTTTAGGAAAGCTGATTTTACTAAACCTAGAGAAATACTGGGGGTGATCCCATGGTCAGGAATGCTAAAAGAGAAGGGAGTTCAAGATGGATGGGAGTTTCTTAAAAGGGAGATACTGAAGGCACAATTTCAAACAGTTCCAATGAGGAAGAAAAATGGGAGGTGTCTCAAGAAACCAGGATGGATGGCTAAGGAACTTTCAAATGAACTAAGTTTTAAATGGAATATGTATAAGAAATGGAAAAATGGGGAAATCACCAAAGAGGAATTCAAACAAATAGCTAGCACGTGTAGGGGTAAAGTCAGAAAAGCTAAAGCGCAGAATGAACTCAGGCTTGCTAGAGAAGTTAAGAACAATAAAAAGGGCTTTTTGGGGGGTATGTCCACAGCAAAAGGAAGAAGAAGGAAATGGTAGGGCCACTGTGTGGAGAAGATGGCAAAAAGTTAATGGGGGACAGAGAAAAGGCAGAATTACTCAGCACCTTTTTTGCTTCAGTCTTCTCAGAAAAAGCAAAGGGTGCTCAACCTGAGGATGATGGAGCAGAGGACAGAATAGGAGAATTTCAGCACAGAATAAGTAAAGAGATAGTACAGGAATATCTGGTTAATCCAAATGAATATAAGTCTCCAGGACCAGACGAATTACATCTAACGGTATTAAAAGAACTGGCAAATGTAATATCAGAACCATTGGCAATAATCTTTGAGAACTCCTGGAGAACAGGAGAAGTCCCAGCAGACCTGAGGAGGGCAAACATTGTCCCCCATTTTCAAAAAGGGGGGAAAAGAGGATCCCAACAATTATCATCCAGTTAGTCTCACATCAATACCAGGAAAGATTCTGGAGCAGATCATTAAACTGAGAGTCTGTGAACATCTGGAAGGTAATTCCATAATCACAAAAAGTCAACATGGGTTCCAGAGAAACAAGTCATGCCAGACAAATCTGATCTCTTTTTTTGATAAAATTATCAGCTTGGTAGATGAAGAGAATGCTGTGGATATAGTATATCTTGATTTCAGTAAGGCCTTTGACAAGGTTCCCCATGACATTCTTGCAAACAAGCTGGTAAAATGTGGGCTAGACAAAGTAACTGTTACATGGATTTGTAATTGGTTGACTGGCCGAACCCAAAGGGTGCTCAACAATGGCTCCTTTTCAACCTGGAAAAAAGTGACCAGTGGGGTGCCACAGGGCTCTGTCCTAGGCCCAGTGCTATTCAATATATTCATTAATGACTTGGATGATGGTATTGGGGGCATAGTTATCAAATTTGTAGATGACACCAAATTAGGAGCAGTAGCTAATACCCCAGAAGACAGGATCAAAATTCAAAATAACTTGAACAGACTAGAAAGCTGTGCCAAAGCAAACAAAATTAAATTTAACATGGAGAAATGTAAGGTACTGCATTTAGGGCGGAAAAACGAAAAGCACAGGTATACGATGGGGGACACCTGGCTGAATGAGACTACATATGAAAGGGATCTAGGAGTCCAGATAGACCCAAGTTGAACATGAGTCAATAGTGTGATGCAGCAGCTAAAAAGGCCAATGCAATTTTAGGCTGCATCAATAGAAGTATAGTGTCTAGATCAAGAGAAGTAATAGTGCCCCTCTATTCTGCTTTGGTCAGGCCTCAGTTGGAATACTGTGTCCAGTTCTGGCCCCCACAATTCAAAAAGGATGTGGAGAAACTGGAGAGTGTCCAAAGGAGGGCAACTAAAATGGTGAAGGGTCTGGAAACCAAGCCCTATGAGGAATGACTTAGGGAGCTGGGGATGTTTAGCCTGGAGAAGAGAAGGTTAAGAGACGATATGATATCTGTGTTTAAATATTTGAAGGGATGTCATATTGAGGAAGGAACAAAGCTTGTTTTCTGCTGCTCCAGAGACTAGGACCCAGAACAATGGATGCAAGCTCCAGGAAAAGAGATTCCACCTCAACATTGGGAGGAACTTCCTGACAGTAAGAGCTGTTTGACAGTGGAACACACTCCCTCGGAGAGTAGTGGAGTCTCCTTCCTTGGAGGTCTTTAAGCAGAGGCTGGATGGCCATCTGTAGGGGATGCTTTGATTGGGAGTTCTGCATGGCAGGGGGGTTGGACTGGATGGCCCTTGTGGTCTCTTCCAATTCTATGATTCTATGATTCTGGAATTTGTAGTTTTGTGGGCTATTTAGCTTTCTCTGTCAGAGAGTTCTGGTTCCACAACAAACTACAAATCCCAGGATTCCATCAAATGGAGCCATGACAATTAAAGTTATGACAAAATGCATTCATTCTGCAGTGTGGCAGTAGCCAATAACTGCTGGTTTTTTTCCATGAACTGCCTGCATTTTAAAAAGTAGAAGCATTGGATGGGTTGTTTGCCTCTTTGCTGAACCATCACCATGTCTTTTTTCATTGTTGTTGTTTACTTACCTCCATAATGGGGGTGCGGGAGAGGCTAGAAACATTTTCGCACAAATTGCTGAAAGCATGACTGGGGGTGGGAATACAGAATTTCATTCTCATACTCAAAGTAAAATATATTCGGGGGCTTGAGAATCTTCAATGAGCTGTTGTTTTGTATCATTACAATCTTTATGCCTAAAAATGAAAGACTGACAAAATTTGTTTACACACCTAGCTGCTTATATCCAAACCCTGTCATTGAGGTAGCAGATTATACTATGGAAATGGAATCATGCACCTCTCCTAAATATAGAAGCAAGACACAGGTGATGAAGTAAAATCTGGGCAACACTTTGGCTGCGTTTATACATTGAGAAGGCAGAGCATAGCTGTATGTTTACAGAGTTATGGGGAAATTGTGTAATTCATTAATGAATTTCAATGATGCACAATTAAATTCACATTATATATAGATATGCATGTACAAGGCATAAAGTGCAGGAATACACAATGTGCACCAATGTGCAATGTACATCAGTGCAAAATGGCACCACATGTGGATTTCAGTGCCCAAAGCATGAATACCTCCATTTCAATTTCAGTTTCAATCCACAGGCATAAGGAAATTTATGTCCATATGTGTCACCAACAGGATGCCAGCTTATATTTAACTATTTGCAATTCCCTAGCACATTGTGGGATCTTCCCTAGAGTGGAATATGATAAGAATGAATGTCCTTCCACACCTCCCCTTCTCTATGACTTCAGGCTGCTTACCACACCCCCACCAGGCTGTTTCTTAACAGGCCATCCATGACCAGCTAGACATGATGGGGAGATCTACCCTTTCCACTTTGTTATTAACTGCCCTCGAGTTGTCCCCAACTCATGGCAACTGTATGGATGAGACACCTTGAAGACCCTCTGTCCTCCCCTGCACAGCTTAGGTCCTGCAGATAGAGGCCCATGGCCTCCTTGCTTGAGTCCCTCCATCTGGTGTGCCATCTGCCTCTCTTTCTATGCCCTTCTACCTTTCCTAGCATTATTGACTTTTCTAATGAGTTATGCCTTTCACGATGCGGACAAAATACAACATCCTCAGTTTCATCATCTTGGCTTCCAGTGATAGTTCTGGTTTGATATCTTCCAGGACCCATTTGTCTGTCTTTTTGGTTGTCCACAGTATCCTCTGTACTCTTCACCAGCACTACGTCTCAAATGAGTTGATTTTCCTCCTTCCTAATTCTTTCATAGCTGCCCTTCCCATTCCCGGTCTTCTGATTTCTTGACTGCAGTCGCCATTTTGGTCAATATTTGATTCAAGGTACGGGGAATCTTTGATTATTTTTAGCTCCTCATTATCTAGACTGAATTTATTTAGGTCCTTCATGGTCATTATTTTTGTTTTCATTGAGGATTCGAC
The DNA here is from genome assembly GCA_026167975.1 of Phrynosoma blainvillii. NCBI lineage: Eukaryota > Metazoa > Chordata > Lepidosauria > Squamata > Phrynosomatidae > Phrynosoma > Phrynosoma blainvillii. Next base: position 63,743,754 of record JANUYF010000003.1, on the reverse strand, counting down.
CTAAGCCATGAGGTTGGGAGAACAGGCTGGTCAGCAAACAAGTAAGCTGAAGACAGTGTGATTTGAAATTACATCAACTCCAGCCAGGGTCCACACTGATGCTGCTTGCACCATGCTGCAAATGTCATAGCATCCAGTGTCCTCCTCTTCCTCCAGGGCACTCCAAAGCAACTCTGCCCCCACAAGCCATCCATAGAGATGTGGGTTGGCATTCTTCTTAACATTCTCTCTATTACCTCAAAGTATAGTTATAAGATTTTCCAGACACAGATCTGACTAGATCTATCTTCTTTCCCATGCTGTATTCACTACAGCACTAACCTTTCTTTGTACCACTGCAGCAAAGAGTCCTCTCAGGACTAAAGTGTAAGAAAGCACATTCAGAATGACAAGTAGCATGATCTACAGCAGAACTTAATACATCAGTCTTTTCTACAGGGATGCTGACTCCTTGAGTATTTATAAAATATGGAACACTATAGACTGTTAGTGACTTTGACCAAAGGAAGGAAAGAACTGTATCTGGAGCTACAAATTGGACTATAAGGTAACAGCTCTCCTGTAATCTATATGCAATTAAAGCCTCTATCTCCCTTTCTGTAGTGACAAGGTTATTGCTCTTCTATAGCTGAGCAGAGATGAATGAGGCTCTGGTTTAATAGCCTTAAGATTTATGACATGGTTCTGGCCCAAATATTATAGAAACAGAGCTCTCTTGGTGAGATATTCCAGCTGAACAAACTTGATATAATTTCCCCTTTTCTTTATTTTTCTGGGTCTGCATTATTTTGGCTAGTTTTGTTCTGTTTCCAGCAGTAGATGCTGGTGCCATTTGATTATTTCTTAATTGCCACTGTCGTTTATATTCTCTATATGGATTTCATTTTTAGATCCAGCCTTACATTTAAAAAGAAAGAAATGTCAACTGGGGAAATGAAATGCATGCACAAATTTTGTTAACCAGTCAGGCAAATTCACATACTGACTGCAAATCAGTATAGCATAATTAGCCTTGAATATCAACCTATACAATTTACAGTTTATGTCAGAAGATGGACTCATGATGTTTTAAAACTATGTCTCCCTAAAGATACTACAGTAATTCAAAAGCAGTCATTTTGGAAAATGCTAAACAAACTCATTAAGGCATTGCATACCTCCAGAGCTTGGAAATTTACTTCTAAAAGAAATTATAGTTATACATTCCAGGCTCCAAAAGTAGTTGTGATTCTCACAGTTTCATTTTTAAAAAAGTAACAATTTCTTCCTATCTTAAAAGTACATAAAATATTTATGTTTAAAAAAACTGAATGCTGTAAAAATATTGTCTTCATATCATCTTCATATCCACCTCAGTGTCACCTCAAAGCCCACAAAAATATGACATAGCAGCAGGTGCCCAGCACAAGACAGCACTTTAAACATGTGATGTTCTTCTATGCCCATTTAGTGAGACTACATCCCATAATTGTAAAAATATCTTAAAAGTACAATTACACTGCCAAAAGAGTGTAGTTATACTTCATTAAACTACACTGTAATGTAGGGGGGTTGCAGACTGCCAGAAATAGTGTGAATTCAGTCCACTTTTAGGGTTAGGGTTAGAGTTAGGGAACCATGGGAACTGTATTTTATTGTGGCATCAGAGTTGTCTGACAGAGAAGGCTCAATGTCTCAGAAAAATAACAGTTCCCATGATTCCCTAGCACTAACCCTAACCCTAAAAGTGGACTGAATTCACACTATTTCTGGCAGTCTGCAACCCCCCGTAGTTGTAGTAATTGTGTGCTTTCAAGTCATTTCCAACTTATTGCGAACCTAACGCAAAACTATCATGGGAGTTTCTTGGCCAGATTTGTTCAGAGTGGGTTCGCCTTTGCCTTCCTCTGAGACTGAGAGAGTGTGGCTTACCCTAGTTTCCATGGCTAAGTGGGGTTTGAACCCTGGTCTCCAGAGCTGTAGTCCAACACTCAAACGATTATACCACATTGGTTCTGTAATATAGTTACACCTTTGTTATTTTTTAAAAAATGAAATCATTACTATTTGTAACTAGTTACTTGGAAGATCTCCACACCCCTTCCTGATTTGAGAGAAAGCATTCAAATGCCATTATAAGTTCAACATTCTGTATTGGGAATGGGGCAATGTGACAGTGCATGTGATTCTATTTCAACTGGGTGTCAATACATGTCAGGGATGATGGGAGTTGTAGCTCTTCACCTCTGGCTCTAACTCACCACCTTGTTATGCAGCAGAGCTGACCAGCTTTGATCAGTGGTTGATGCTTCTTTCCCAAGCAGCAGAGTTTCAGAGAATAGGCTGAAGACCCTGACAAACTCTCCAAGCCTTCTCTCTCTTCTTCCTGAGATGTCTCCAAACTTCTCCAGGATTCTTCTGGTTCTTGTATCTTCCCTCAAGACACCAGACAACTCAGTAGTCTTATATAAAAGATCTACTTTATTCTACTATATACATAAATACTATATGCCCTACAAATCACAATATCTCCAAAACTACTCCACAATATGCATTGGCAAACATTGCACTTATAGCCATTGTTAGTCACCACCCACTAGTCAGTTTCCACCCACTGGGTGTGTACATTCATTTTGATTGGTTTACATGGATCATCCCATACTTAAGACCAACCCAAGTATTTCATCATTTTACCTTGACTACTTAATGAATCTCAGGTGTTTGCAATCTACAACAGGTGTTTTCAATATACACTCTATAACTTTGTCCTTGTCTCTCAAGGCTTCCAAATTATATTATCCTTTTCACCTGTGTAGCTTCATGATTGTTCCTGCTTAGTCACTGTGACTATCACATACATATTTTATTTCTATTACTGTATGTCCCATGTTGCATTTTCCTTAACAATACAAACCATTAATCTTCCATTCGTAACATGTTTATTGTGATCCCCAAACTTGACACTCTGATTTGCCTCTCTTTCTCAGCATAAACCAGAATTACTTGCTCTTAGATTACAACTCTTGATCATATAAAAAGAGACAAGCCAGAGCATTGGATCCTAATGTCGTAATAAACCAGAAAGAAAAGATTTGCCGTGGAAGTGCACCTTTCTTGTTCCAAACAGATTTTCATTCTAGGTGAACATGGCCACAGCTATATTGAAGTTTTAGACCTGATTCTGTTTCCCACACAAATCCTGGGGCGCAAATGGAAGCAGGCTGTTAGCAAGAGTTTCCAGATTTCTTTCACCAGATACTGGTTTTATCCCTGTGAATCCCTGTGAATGTGCCAGTACTTATGTGTGTTCACAGCTCTATCTCATTAACTGGAGTAGGTGAGTGATTGCAGTATGGTTCCTGAGCCATTGATATGTAGCACATTAAATATACTGTATCAAACTCCTTTATAGGCAGGAAGAGCTGCCTGTTACTTTCTAGCAAAAGCCTGCAAGTCTCCTCAGTCTGGACCTGCAAAGTGTAAGGAGAAAGAAGTATACTACATTGTCATCAAGGGCTGTGGGTGGTTTCAACCACACTTATGGCTTGTTGACATTTATTGCTACAGGAAGAAGATATATAAATTTTCCATCCATATCCAGAGATCTCAGATTAGAAGACACCATCTGTAGTTATTCAATCTTCACAGCTTTATTGGTGAGATCCTGCATTGTGGTGGTGTGGCATGAAAGTTTGGCATTTGGCTACATCTCCCCTTTTCACCATCCTAGCACATTATTAGCTACAGGATCCCATCCAGAGGAACCCAAATGTCTCAGTGGATGACATCATTGTTCTGCATCTGACTTTTCCAATTTCTTCTGCTCCCCACTGGTCACTAAATTGTGATAAAGCTTGGTAAATAAACGATAAATTGTGGTCATTATTGTGGAGTCTGTAGACAATTTAAATTCCTATAATGACCAAAAGGGTGACTTAGGATTGTGAAAGCTGGACTTATACATCCTGTCACTAACAGGATGACAAAATGAAATAGCTTCATGTTGTTTGATGGTGAGGCTGCTCCTGGCTATCTCCCATTTGCAGAAAACAGCATACCAATGCACATTATCCACAAGGATGGGATTTACAGTATACCTATATACTGCCGGGATAAAGGAAGACAAAAGGCCTCTTATCCCACACTCTCATTAGTTGAAAATTCTATGGGCATTATCTAAGCCAACGGCACATTATCTTTGCTTCTAGGCCTCCCATAGACATCAGCTTGATGACTATGGGAAACAGGGTGCAGGACAAGAAAAACCTTTGGTTATCTGACCCAGCAGGGTTCTTCTGATATCCTTGTGTGCCAAAGTCAAACAATAATAGAATTAATAACCACAATCAATTTAGTAGTATGAACAGCAGACCCTCACAGCACTTGTGTTAGTCAATCATGCAATTGTTATTTGGTTATTTGGTATTTGGGATATCAGTCTAAGGTGTAGGGAAAGGCAGGAATATGCAGTGCAATGTCTTCTAAATCAACAAGCAGAAATGGTTCTTCCATGGCTCCTATAGTTCCTCATTGGAGCTTCTTGTATGCAGATGATGAAACATATATGGTATGAAATATAAGCTGCTGTACCAGAGAATGAAATATTTTCCTGAACATATACATGGAGACTGAAGTTGAGCATGACCTTCTGTGGAAGATGGCCAAATAATTGCTTATGGGCGGTGCAATAAGGGCACAAGAGCTATGATCTTGCTATTCTCAGTATCATGAGACTGGGTGCTGAAATGTAAACAATGAACCTTATCAAATAGATCAGGATTTGAAGGAGGTTTAACTATATGAGATCTAAGGGTTAGCAGGACAGTAAGATTTGTTTTAGTAACACCTTTGTCACTCTGTAATAGCCATTTAAGAACAGATGCAAAAAGTGGTGAAGCTAGCAGAACTAACAATGAAAGCTCTTTTCACTGGTGTGATATTCCCATGTGAAGGACAAATCTTCATCTGAACTTTAAGTTCACTTAGATTTTACTGAATACTTTTGTTACCTGCTTCCCCTTTCATTATTATTGCAAATATATATTTACATCTATAGCTGAGCTGAAAATGTTCTCTATGTTTTCTAGGTGCATTTTTATCTCAGTTGCAAAGCATGTTCCCTTTTCCCCATAATGCTTTGATATTATTTAAATCAGTGTTCTGACATATTATCATTCTTTTGCTCTTTCTATTGGTTCGATTTTCCCATAGTGACATCACCACCCACTGTTGATGTAGTATCTCATACAACAGTCACTGGATGATCCTGACAACTTTATATATGACTACTCCAGGAAGTTCACTCTGATTGTTCTCTGGTTTTGTTTTCCTTCAGTCATAAGGTGGATAAGTTAAAATTCAGATAGCTGTGGAATCAGTATGTAGAGAGATCTTGTAGCATTTTTGAGACCATCTGAATGAAACAAGTTGGCAACATGAGCCTTCATAGCCTTCAGTCTACTTCCTCAGATGCATAAATTAGTGATACATTAGCTACTTTTTCTCTAACGTAAACCTGTCTTCTGAATTATTTGTTCCCCCATCAGTTTGGTGCCATCTGTAAATTTGATGACTCTCCTTTCTAGTTCTACATGATATTTGCCTGCCTAGGACTACCCATTATTGTTGATGTGTGCCTTCAAATCATTCCCAACTTATGACAACCCTAAGGTGAACCTATCACACAGGTTTCTTGACAAGATTTGTTCAGAAGGAATTTGTTTTTGCTTTTGCCTTTCTCTGAGGCTGAGAAAATATGACTTCTCCAAAGTCATCCAGTAGGTTTCCATGGCTGAGCAGGGAATTGAACTCTGTTCTCCAGAGTTGTAGTCCAATGCTCAAACCACTACCCCATGCTGGTTCCCATACCATAGTACTTATTCAGGAAGAAGTAGTAGAACAAGATTCTGTATGCAATAATAATACAGAGGGGAGGGTGGGGGTTGGAGGGGGAGGGTGGGGATTGGGGTTTTTAGATTGTATTGATGTAATTTTAATTGCTGTAAGCTGCCCCGATTGTTTTTAACAGAGGGGTGGGGTATAAATAAATTTTATATTATTATTATTATTATTATTAATCAAAATTTTCACCCTGATTATGAAAACTTTTGTGTATTTTAAAATAATTGTTCATATTAGAAAGGATTTTTGTGAAAAACTGTTGTTTGCCCATCCAGCTAGAGACATAACCAGTAACTTCTCAGCTGCCCCTGACCTCTCTTGCTACTACATGCCATTGTTGGAGGAGATCAAAAAACAAAAGTGAATGTCAGAGGATTGGGAGGCATGTTCTGTGAAGGAGATAGTGAGTTCCTCCCTCCATAATGACCATAAAAAGAAATAGGCCACTATTATGTCAGTGTATGTCTCTAACAGTTTGACAGCCTACATTTTTGCAATATACAACATTTATTAAAATTCTGAATTTTTCATAAAACAGTATGATATTTGAAAAATCACCAACCTTTTTCATAAAAGAAATCCCTCATAATATGTTGAAACATACTGAAATATGCATTCCTGTTGGGAATGAGAATTGACCTAAATCAATTGAATAACTGGGCCAAATGTAACAAAATGAACATAAATAAGGTTAAATGTTAAGTTCAATAATGGGGAAGGAAAAAAAAAACCACATGCAAAAATAACTCACCTGTGTCTAGCTCTGGATACCACAATGTTAGAAGGATAGCTGGCAAGGGTGGGAAAGATGGGGAAGGATCTAGGAGCCATATTCCATGTAAAATTGTTGTGGTAGAAGGGTATACAGTGCCCCCTTGCTATCCACTGGGGTTTGATTTCCGGACCTCCCTGTGGATGTCAAAATCTGTGGATGCTCAAGTCCCATTATATGCAATGGTATGGTAAAATGATGTCCCTTGGATAAAATGTCAAAAGGTTAATAATTTTTTGAATTTTTGAAAAATATTTTTCAAGCTGGGGATGTTGAATCAGTGGGTGCAGAATCATTGGATATGAAGGGCTGACTCTATTTAGCCTTGGGAAAAGTATATAAAGAGATGGTGTGATAGCCATCTTCAAAGATGTGAAATCATTTTTTATGCTATTACATAGGGTAGGACCTGAACCAATGGGTTTAAATTGTGAGAAAGGAGATTATGACTAAACCTTAGGAAGAACTTCTGGATGGTAAGAGGTGTTCAGAAGCAGAATGTGCCACTTTGGCCACCTATCAGGATTGGGGACTGGCAGAGTTGGATCAGATTGTCCTGATTTTTTTAAAAAAGAAATATGAATATTTAAGTTGGGTCCCCCGCCCACCAGGAAATATTTCTACTCCTATATATTGAACAGCATATTGAATAGAGGAATTTTTGGCACAACCCTCCAAATATTCCATTTATTGGACTGATCTATTCAGTGAGGAAACAACAAAACATATTGTGATAAATGTATAATCTAATCACACAAATAGAGGGATCATATGATTAGATGTGTTCTCATTGTTTGAAAGATCTAAAAAATTACATTCAGTCACATGATGCCACACTTTGCATTCTTAGTATCCCAACATAATATTTTTTATTCATGACTGAGAGAACTGTAGTACATATTCAGGAAGGAAAATGTTGTTTTCTTGAACATGTCGTGGGGCTATGTTTTGTCCTATAGTCTTGGGCAGTACTTGCATGTTATTTGGAGATGCATTCCCTCATCTGTTTTGCATTTTCTGTCTCTTGGGTTCTTTTAGCATTCCCCTTTCCCCTGTTATTTGTTCAGAAAGAAAACCAATGTGCCAATGTGGGTTTCTCTTGCATTATTCATAAATATTGGTAGCTCTCCCAGATTACACCAACTGAGGATCAAACCCAAAGATTTCAAAGTGCAGTTTTCAACATTTTGTGTTTTGTGCAATGTTGAATAGAGAATATGCTATAAGTCACACCACATATTAACATCTTCAATTTGCATAAAATGCATTTTCACATTGAGAGCTGGCCTACCTCAATCCCAGTGGCATGTGCTGGTAATAGGATTTCATTGTCTCCTGGTTGTTTTGGAATCTCATCTTTGCAGAAAGAGGCAAATTCATTTTGGATTAAGCTTTTGTTCCTTTCTATTTCTCTTGTGGGAAAGCTAAATTTGTTTTCTAATGCCATTACAAACAAATCTTTGTGTAGAGGAATTATCAGGGCACCTGTTTCTCCATTTAAACTCATTTAAAAGTAAGTTCCCTCCTTCAATATGCACTTTTTTACATTGTCTCCCATGGATTTCTGCATTTATAGTTCTTTTCTGCTATTCTTTTGAATTCTGTAATCCCTTTGCTTCCTTTCCATTTTTCTGTTGTGTTATAAATGCAGAGTACACCAAGAACATAGAATAACTATTATGTGCAATATAGTATTAATCTAAGCTTTAAAACAAGCCTTACTGAGTTCTGGATCATAGGCAATACTTCATGTGTTTATTCATTCATTAATTCATTCATCATTTCTTCTTTAAAGATACAAATTTTGCTACAGTGAACTCCAATTCTCAAGAAAATTCAGATTCAGACACCAAAAAATATACAATACCAGGAAGAATATTGTGATCTAAAGTTGCTGGCTTGCAGCCTGAAGATATCTGCTATGCATTTACTTTCCCTAAACTAGTAGGAAATGAAGCTCTTCTCACCCATTCCCATCTCATTCTTATGTTTTCCCTCACTCATCTGTTGTAAGGAGCCAGAATTTAGGTGTGCTACTGGAGCCATCAGTGACTAGCAACAAGACACAGGCAGCAATCATTGGGAGAAGGCATGCTGGACCAACTTAAAGGCCATCTTTTTGTTGTGTATCTTCAAGTAATTTCTGATGTATTGTGACCCTAAGGCAAACCTATCATGGGGTTTTCTTAGAAACATATTCAGGGGTAGCTGTGTTGGCCATATAACAAAATATAATAACACCCATGATCCAAAATTAAAACAAAAAACAAAAAAACTAGCAATACCTTTATAAGACTAACCAAAATGCACAAAATACATGATGCAAGCTTTTGAAGCTCCACCAGCTTCTTCATCAGGGAAAATGTTAAAAATCTCACAGGATATTTTTTTTAAATGGTAAAATTTGTTCAGAGGGGGTTTGCCCTTGCCTTCCTCTGAAGTCTGGAGAGTGTGACTTGTCCAAAGTCACCCAGTAAGTTTCCATGGCTAAGAGGGGAACCAAACCCTGGTTTCCCAGTGTCCCACTCCAGCACTCAAACCATTATACCATGCTGGTTCAGTGTCTTTGATATCATCAACCATAGTATTCTTCTAAGTTGGATCTCTGGGATGGGGCTTGGAGGTCCTGTTCTGCAGTGATTCCATTCTTTCTTGGGGAGGTGCTCTCAGAGGGTGATGCTGATGGATTCTTGCTTGACCCCTTGCCATTGGCCTGTGTGGTTCCTTAGGGTTCAGTCTTGTCCCCTATGCTTTTAAACATCTACATGAAACTGCTGGGGGAGGTTGTCCAGAGATCTGGTATCACCAATGTGCTGATGATTCCCAGCTCTATCAGTCCTTTCTACCTATTTCCAAGGAAGCTGTTCCTGTGCTAAACCAGTGCCTGGTGGGTGTAATATACTCAATGAGGGCAAACAAATTGAAGCTTAATCCAGGCAAGACAGAGGTGCTCCTAGTATCATAGAATCATAGAATTGGAAGAGAACTTAAGGGTCATCAAGTCCAAACCCTTGCTATGCAGGAATACATGATCAAAGAATTCCCAACAGATGGCCATCCAGCCCCTGTTTAAAAACCTCCAAAGAAAGACTTCACCACACTCTGAAGCAGTGTATTTCACTGTCTAATAGCTCTTACTGTCAGGAACTTCTTCCTAATGTTGAGGTGGAATCTCTTTTTCTGTAGTTTAAATTCATTGCTCTAGGTCCTATTCTCTGACATCCCTTCAAATTTTTAAACAGGGCTATCATATCACCTCTTAACTGTTTCTTCTTCAGGCTAAACACATCCAGTTCCCTAAATCGCTCCTCATAGGGTATGGTTTCCAGACCTTTCACCATTTTGGTTGTCCTCCTCTAGACATGCTCCAGCTTGTCAACATCCTTTTTGAACTGTGGTGCCCAGAAATGGATAAAGTGTTCCAGGTGAGTCCTGACCAAAGCAGAATAGAGTGGTACTACTACTTCCCTCAATCTAGACACTATACTTCTATTGATTCAGCAAAAAATTGCATTATCCTTTTTAGATGCTGCATCATACTGTTGACTCCTGTTCAACTTGTGGCCTATTAGGACACCAAGATCTCTTTCATGTGTACTTTGATATGCTTATGCTGCTGAGAATTGCATTATAGCTTTCCCAGCAGTGCATGATCTGGAAGAAAACTGACCTGCATGTTAAGTAAGAGGTGGAGATCAGGTCATTTCATAAAGAAATTCACACTGATCAGATTCCTCAAGTATTCATCAAAGAGAACTGAAAGAAACTGTGAGAACAAGACAGAGGAGAATTTGGGGGGGGGGGGGGGAAGCTGGTGAAAAGAAACCTTATGGAATTAAAAGGGCACTTTTTTTTTTGCTTTGCAGGTACTGCTAAGTGTTTATAATGCCTGTCTGCAAGTCTACCTGCTTGTGCCTTCCACTTGTACATATGCAAATAAAGAGTATGTGACAAAAAGGAAATATCAACCTTCAGCATTTTCTTCTCACAAAGAAACGAGTATTACATGACTTCATCTGGAACTTCCAACCATTCAGGGAAGTGGTTAGTGAAGAACAATTCAGAACTGTCTACACATATCCACATGAAGGTTGAGTGGACTCTCATGTTGCTGATGAGCACACGGTGAAGAGATTTCAGGTGGCTTTACCAGCCCTTACTATTGTTGAGCATTTGATAGGGTGAATGAAGAACTGACTCAATGCCTCACAAGCTGAATAGCAATATGTTTAAATCTCTCCTCTTCATGGACTTTCGCTAAGGCTAGATGTATTAAACAAAATCAGGAGTGAAGAGTTCTGGTTAGGGTTAGAGCAGTTATGAGGAACCAGAAGGTTGCTTTGCAGTTCAGTTCACAGAACAGCACAGGGGCAAAGTATTCAATTGCTTTACTACTGCCTTATCTGTTTGCCTCTGCCTCTAGCATGCACTCAAGCTAGAAGAGACTGAAAGTACAAGGCTGTCATGTTACTGCCTTTTATGGAAAGGTTAGATACAATGAGGAAATATTTAAGCAGTGAACATTCTCTGGGCTTCCTCCTTTTTGAAACCTTGGGCCTTTACAGATTACCAGAAATAGTGCAGCTTGAGGCCACTTTAACTGTCCTGGCTCAGTGCTAAGGAATCATGGGAACTGTAGTTTATTGTGGCACCAGAGCTCTCTGACAAAGAAGGCTAAATGTCCCAGAAAAAAATACAATTCCCATGATTCCCTAGCACTGAGCCAGGACAGTTAAAGTGGCCTCAAGCTGCACTATTTCTGGCAGTCTGTAAAGGCTCCTTGTTTGGCTGGTTTGCCTGGGGATAATATTTTCCATTTAAAACAATAGTAGAAGGTTTTATCTCACATGTGATTGTGTGTTAATTTATTAAAATATCACATTATTTTGATGTGCAGCTCCAATAAATGTGAAAAGGTTTTGTTTTATTTTTTGCATTCAATCCTTGTTTCAAAACTAACTATGCAATCCAGAAAAACTGACAGAGTTGCATTTTCAGTCAAAACATATCTTGTTGATCAGCTGGTAGCAGAGATAGCCAGTGATAATATCTGGCTTTTTGCTCTAATCAACCATAGTGTAGCACAATCTCTTTAACATCTGTTATGTATTGTTTTCTGGCTTGGAAATTAGTGTTCAGAGGTGTCACGCTTATTTGTTTTCATCCGAAGGGATGGATATTGCAACCCTTAGTGATGCTTAATTAATACAGTACAACATTCATTGGGAAATCTATATATGAAAAAGTGGTTTGTAGATGTCAAGGCATCATCAATGTTTGGGAGATGCATGGCGTTTGTTTCGGATTCTTGCAGTCACGGTCTGGAAGATTGAGCACACTATAATTAAATATTTTTGAGTTACTACCAATCTTTCTATCTACTCATGAATTAAAATCAAAGGCAAAAATGATACCAGTAATACTAATACTAATATTTTAGTACTAATACCCCCATATTTAATCTAGCAGCAATACTAAAGGCCCTAAAAACATCACTGGCAACATCAGAGGGGCTTTTACTTGCTGATCCTCCATTGTGATATATATGCAGTCTTCCCTCTACACTTTAGCTTGGACAAACTGGCCAGTCTTTGAATAACTCTAGACAGAAACCTGGATAAATGAACACAAAGCTGGGATAAGAAATGGGAATATTAAAAAATAAATAAACAAACAAAAACCCCAGTTATAGAACATTTCAGCCTTCCTGGATATGCAATCTTTGACCAACAGGTTTCTTCTGGGGAATATCAATTCAAAGGAAGACTGGAAACAGAAACAGCTGAACTAAGATAGTCTCATACATCCATCTAGAGGAGCAGGAACAGAGACAATGAGTTCTTGTCACATTAAAGCTGGTACCCTACTGGTTAATCCCAGCTAGAGTAGACCCATTCAATCACATGTTGAATGGTGAGTCAACATGCAGGTAAATCCCATTATTTCTCTAGTTAGAACAAGCACAAGTTTTAAGCCTATATAATAAATTATAAACCAGCATGTTACAGTGGTTTGCTTATTGAACCATGACTCTGGAGATCAGAGTTTGATTCCCCACTCAGCCATGGAAACCCATTGGTTGATCTTGGGCAAGTGATCTACTCTCAACCCCAGAAAACCCTGTGATAGATTCACTTTAGGATTGCCATAAGTCAGAAATGACTTGAAGGCAAACAACAATAAGTTAATATCTGGGTTTTCATCACAATTACACATGTAACAAAAGAATTCTCCTCAGAAAAATATCCTACTGCAAGGCAACTGGCTCTTGGGTAGGCAAACTTGGTTGCTTTCACACCACAAGTCTCACAGACCAACTTTTGATGGATGATTACATGACTCTTTAATGGTTTATGGGCAATGTCATAATTTGCATTATTCTGTATCCCATCGCACTCTGATCCCACTGCAGTAATCACATAACTGCTTAAATAGCTGTGGTATGAGCTTTGTTCTCCATCAGTGCATCTAAAGAAGTGGGTTGAAATCCATGAAAGTTCATGTCAAAATAAATTAGTCGCAGAGGTGCAGCTAGTTTCCACCACCACCCCCATTTCCTTTTTATACTAATACAAATACTGCTTCTGGTGGTGGTGATGGTAGTGTTGCTGCTGCTGCTGCTACTAATAAGCAAAAAACAAATTGTTTTATATTATTGTGGAGCATAGGATGTGTGTGTGTATGAGTGAGTGTGAATCAGTCAGTCAGTCTGGGATTTGACTAGCATTCTGTATGGTAGTTATGATGTCATAAGCCTGACTTATGGCAATGTAACTTTACATATTATCTTTTATGGCTATTGCACCAGTGTAACAATGTGCCTCCCCCCATCTACCTTGCCAGCCAAGTAGCACTCTCCAACAGAAAGATTTCTGATGACATTTTCACATTAGCCTTGGTCTCACTGCAATTGCATTAGTACAAATAAAAAATGCAAAGGAAACATACGGGTTTAGGAACTTTCAATTATCGCATAACTTCACAACAGTGTGAAGGTACTGTTTTTGCCATCAACAGAGCCTCCTGCTCTCTTCCAAACTCCTCCTTAACCCCACTTTCCTGCCCTAAGCCCTACCCAGCATGGCCTTCAGTTTTTTTATTTTAATTTTTAATGAAATTCTGGAGTTATGCTAATGCAATTTAATTTTTTAAAAAAAGAAATTAAAAAAAGGAAAACAGCCTGCTTGGGAACAGTGATGGGAAGAAGGAAAGGAGAAGAGGAAACACTGACACCACATGACTGCCAATATTGGAACTGCCACAGAAGGGGCATTTTGCACCTGTGGAGTAATAGGAAAGTAATGGGAAAGCAGTGCAATTGGAAACTCATTGATGAGTTTTCCCCATCAAAGAAAAAACATGCTCTAATAGCTCTTCACAGGCATAGCAGAAAAGAGACAGATACAACATTGTGAAATAAATATTTTCAAAGCTGCTATTTTCCAACTTTAATTATGGTTTAAAAGTTTCATGTGATAGTGTCCTGAGGTGCTGGGGAGTAGGGTGTTGAGTGGAAGTCATGTCCAGTCCTTTCCTGACAATGGGACAGGGGAACCTCACCAGGGTTGCAGCTGTCTATTGCAAAATGCCTCACTGCTGGGAAAAGGCTGGAGAAGTTGCTTATTATTCCACTGCCCAGGGCTTCATAATTCCCTCTGTTGGGAAGGACTACCCTAGCTGTTAATGTAAGTTTTTCAGAGTGGCATTCAAAGATGTATTTATGATGATGGAGCTCCTTCACCGCGGCCTTGTTTCCTGGTACAAGTTTTTAGTCATTGTACTTCATATGAAGCTCTCTTGCCTTGAAATATCAACATTTTAGGATGAAATTACAACATGCCAAACTATTAATAGAAAGGCTTGTGGTTTTAAATGTTTGTCTTTGTGGAGGAGAATGAAAATCTGAAAGGCAGAACCCTCATGTTTATGCTGCTTACAGCTGCTAGGTGAGCAATACCTAAACAAAGGTTGTTGCTCTGGACATGAGGCTGGATAAATATAGTAGCCCACAACACACTGCAGAAATAATCCAGTTTTAGACTGCTTTAACTGTCCTGGCTCAATGCTAGGGAATCCTGGGAATTGTAGCTTATGGTTTCGTCAAAGCTCTCTGGCAAAGGAGGCTAAATGTCTCACAAAACTAGTTTCCAGAATTCCCTAGCATTGAGTCAGGGCAGTTAAAGTAGTCTCAGACTGGATTATTTCTACAGTGTGGTCTGGAACAGTGTGGTCCTAGCAAATAACCTACAGGACCTGGAGAAAAGAAAAAATGTTACAGAAACTGGATGCTCACCCATTATCTTTGCAACCAAAGAATTCTCTTCTTATAGAATAGTAAAAGACCACATCAAATTTTGATTTGCCATATGTTGGCAATGACTTGAAGTCACACAATAAAAACAATAACAAATACATCATTATTATCTTATCTGAACTGTAATGCTGGAAATGTCATCATGCATAAATAAAATGTACTAAAAATACTAATGAAATTAAATACAATGTGAAAGTGAGCTTATAAAATGCTAAGCAGACTCACAAAGGGGTTTAAGCACAGAAAATATAGATTTGCAGAAAAATAGTAGATTTGAAACATTTTACTATCAAAATTAGATATATCTAATAAAAATACTTAAGTACAGACAGGAAACAGTCTGTATAACTTTAACAATTGGTTTGGTCACAATGGTTCTGGTACAACTGTGTTAAATGATCTCTCCTTAACCATCACCTAAGCTATAGAACACTTTGGGATGTTTAAAAATTCTACCTGTTCGGAACCATATATAGATATAGATATATAACCTTATCAATACATAAGATTAAGAATAAAATTAAACTGCATCTGTCTGCAAATGGGACAGACAGAAATACTGTATATTCTCATGTATAGGTCTAGAAATTTTAGTCAAAACAATTGACCCCAAAAACCCATGTTGACTTATCCAAGGGTCAATGTAAGTATTGTACTTTAATACTTATTTTAAAAAGGAACCATACCCTGGTGAAAGACAAGAGCATACATAACCTGTCCTGGAAGCATTGACCCCCAACCCTACTCTCTCATCCATCTAGCCTTTAGTATGAGCACAAACAGTGTCTTATGGAATTTTGTATGTTCTTTGACATTGTTTTCCTTTGCTTTATCCTTTACATCAGGGGTAGGCAACCTTTCCCCTTTAAGGGCCGAGGGATTTCAGCTCCCAGAATCCCTGGAGCTATTGGCCAACATGGGACTATTGGCCAATATGGCTGAGGCTTCTGGGAGATGAAGTCCCTCGGCCCTTAAAGGGGAAAGGTTGCCTACCCCTGCTTTACATCCGTTGTTACATGCCCCTAGGTTTTACTCTTGACTTATCCATGGGTCATATCAAGATCCCTAATTTTGGCCCAAAACCTGCCCTCAACTTATACAAGAGATCAACTTATAGTTGAGTATATATGGTAGGTATTATACCCAAAGAATGTACTTGTGAATTTGTGCTGATATTTTGATATTATTATTAATCATTTAATGTGCAGCACCTCTTTTATTCGATTGCCAGCTCTGTTGTATAATTGTATATCTTATGGAATGTTATATACACCACCTAACTTACTAATACAACCTCCTCCTTATTTACTGGAGAAGCACTCATGTTTCTGACATGGTAGTAATGTTAGAATGATATTGGAAATGGACAAATACAGGAGGCCCTTGGTATCCACTGAGTTTGGTTCAAGAACCCCCGTGGATACCAAAATCAGTGGATATTCACATCCCATTAAATAGATTGGCATAGTAAAATGCTGTCCCTTATATTATATGGCAAATTCAAGATTTCCTATTTGGAATTTATAATTTTTTAAAATATTTTCAAGCCACGGATAGTAGAATCTGTGGATGTCTGAATCCATGGACACAGAGGGCCAACTGTACCTGTTTATTTTATTTCCCCTGATACAGAAATTAAGTGGCCACATAGATAAATTATTGTAAATGGTTCACTGTATATCAATGCATCTGAGGAAATCAACTGAAATCTACGAAAGCTCATGCTGCCAATTTCTTTCTTTCAGTTAGTCTCAAAGGTGCTACAAGATCTCTCTATGTACTCATTGTATATCAAAATAGTTAAATAGTGCCACCATGTGGCTAAGTTTAAAATAGTCTCTTGTTTCCTTCCTTACAATACAAGACACCACAAGAAAGCTATGATAGAAATAAATAATATAATATTTCAAGTCTAGTCAGTTTGTATGCACATTTCTTTGTTCTGACAAAAGAGTAATATTCATGAAATGGATGATATAAATTAGACATATCTTTCTATATACAAAACAGTTTAATATTTTGAAATTCTCTCTAAAATGTTGTCTCAACATTTGTATGTAAGATTCCAGTGTGAAAATCTTTTATCACATTAAATTTCATTGAGTTTTACTTCTACATAGATGTAAAGAAATGATCTGGGACTCATTTTTTGAAGAAAAATACTTCTCTGAAGAATATATTTCAAACACCAAATTCATGAAATATGGATAAATACGAACATCTCTACAGTAGCTCATTCCATGCATTGACTTTGACCACCAAACCTGCTGCTTTAGCTTTAGCTTCATAACTTGTTTTAAGAAACTCTGCCAAATTTGCTTTTGTAACTGAAAATTGTAACTCTAACCCATGGCATGGAGTGACACTTATATGTGAAACATCACTCAAGATCCTGCATCATCACACATAGCTATGATGACAGAGCTTTGTAATCGCAGCTGCTTCTGCAGATACTATTCCCAGCCCAGAACCTCTCTCTTAAGTCAAGCAGCACCTCAGTGGAAGCATTTCTGAGGAACAGCAGTTAAAAATACTGGAAATAGAGACTGCACCTCTCTCTCAGTTGCAGGGCACATTTGAGACAGGCATCTGGAAATACCCCTCAGGGTCCTGTCACAACTGCTTGTTGCAAGGCCCCCAAACTTGAAGTGCCCTCTTGATATCATGTCCCAGTGCCCCAATCTCTAGTGCCTCAAGAAACACATTGGTTGGGGTGCTACCAGGCTGCAAAGATATGTGTTTGAGATCATATTACATTGTTAATGAACGTAAATGTGAATCCCACAGTTGTGGTATTTTAAATCCAACTTACGATATTATAGCTGCTGGATGGAATTCCAGCCACAATGTGCATCTGCATGTGCAATGCACATCTATGCACAATGAGAATCTGAATGTGCAGTAGCATTGAGTAAACAACTCTCTATCCACAACCTTGAACTGCATAACCAGAATGCATACATTCTACATCGGAAAAAAATAATAAAATATATATGTCCAGCTGCATATGTATTGGAGCATAAATGCATAAGAACCAGTAAGGTTCCTGCTTTTCATTTCATAAATAGGGCCCAACTGACAAGTATATTTGTGAGCTTGCTGAAAGATTACCCAAGCCATCTTCTCACACCTTAAAGGGATTTGGACAAAATTATGCCAATCATAAACTGGATGTATCAGTTTTACAGTTTTGAATTGTAAGAAATGATACTCATCCTGAGATTGTTCTCTTTCCAAATCCCACTCTCTTTTAACCATGCAAGCTTTAGACTGGGTTGCACTTTTTCCTAGATAATAATATTAATTAACACACTATTTGTACTAGTGCTCCTTAATCTAATGTGATTTCATATAGAATGGTAATTAAACATGACCTTGGTCTTGATCAGATTCACATTTAATTCATCTTGCTCTTCTCCATGACATGTTCTCTCATAATTAACCACGTATTTAGCACAGCATTCCTGCTGTTGTGACCGTAGCCTCTGCACACCAGAGATAGCAAAGGAATTCACCATTCATGTACATGCTCCACCCTGCTGGTTCAGCATTATACTAAGCAAGACCCGTATTTTAGCAAGAATATTAAGGAGGAGTATATTTTCATAAAAGTAACACCATTGTCGCAGGTGAACTATTAAGACATACTTTTCCCTTTAATTTTGTGTATTTCCTTAGTAGGTTAAAATCCAGTTCTTTATTTTATTTTGTTTTTTAAAAAGCTGATAAACAGTTTCAAATAAAGATTGTCGAGGTTCAGGACACCAGCTGGACATTCAAGGAATTGCATTGTTTCTTGGGGTCTCCAGGAGGGAAGACAAATTTCAGGGTACGGGAGAAGGAAAGAAGCTTGATTTTTGTCTTCAAGATGGCTCTAAGGTTGGGACACTTAGACCTACCCATTCCCAGGTGGTGCCAAGACTCCTTGCTTCAGAGCAAATATCTTTCCATGTGTGTTGGATTTCTGCAACAATGGTGCACCAAAAAGACTGGGTGGGGAGTTGGTGGGCAGAGAGTAAAATGCTAACATCACATGTTATGAGTATTCTTTTCTACAAGCCCTGGCAATAATGGCACAGATGGATTATTGTGCAGGTGGGAACTCCTGAGGGCTGTTTGTGAGCCTTTCACAAGCCCCAGGAGCAGTCCAGGGCTTGAAAAACTTATTCACATATCGTGTGCACTTTAGCCACCCAGGAAGCAGCCATCTAGCAGGCATCATGGCAAGTGAAACTGCTACTGAACACATTTTACCACTTGCTCAGCTGCTGAAAAATGCTTTGGTCCCCCCACTTCTTGACTGCCATATTATTTGGTTAATTAGATTTTTGTCCAAATTCTGCATCCATTCACCACGACTGCCGTCATGCATGAGAAAAACTGCAGTGGAAACTTGAGATAGTTAGGCTTCTAGGGGAGTGTAGCCTGTGAGAGGTTCTGAGGAGAAAATTGGGTCCTAGCTCTCAATTGCTCTCCCTTGCCATAGAGACAGATTTCTCTCTATAATGTCAAAAGTGCCTATATGCTGGTATCAGGTTTCAGACCTGAATTCATGGGGATTGGGATGTTCCTGCCCTAGAATATTCATTTTGGAAGAAATGAAATATTTTTGTGAAGAGGGCAAGTCCTTTCAAGGCATGTTCATTCTGAAATTAATGGGTACTTTAAAAATTTACTCTCAATCATTCATAATCACATGCACAGGTTTATCTTATTCTTGTGGCAGCAAACATTCTCTTGACACCTGAGTGCCTCCATCATATTGACTGGGATATGCCCTGTATGTTGTATTGTTATGGGACATTTGGGGAAGGAAAATGCTGCCAGCCCCATGGCAGTAGCACTGCAAACATTGACACCCCACCCCATTTAAAATAAAAGAACAAAATCAACACAAATTTGAGTAACTAAACAGATGCACTTTGGATGAATTATTTATAAAACAGATGTGATTTTTCTGAATGAATAACAAAAGAAATGAGGTTTTAAATAATGAAAATGAATGGGAAAAATAAACTTTCCCCCTGTTATGCAAGCCTTGCTCAACACGGATGCCATAAATATTTGAAAAAAAAGTGATGGATTGTTATTTTAAAAAACTCTGTCTCTTGTTTTTTCTGGTGTTAAAAAACTGTCGCATTTCTTTTAACTTTTAAGCAATGGAAGGAATAATGTTTCAGTCTTTAGGCACTGTAATAATCAAAAACACTCAGATGTCTTCTTTTATCTTGTTGTTAGTTGTCCCTGTTCTCAAATTTAATGAGGTTCCTGAATATTGTGAATTCTGTGTCACTTCTATACAGCAAAAAGACTATCCATTTTAATATCTGAAGATACCACTGAAATTATGTAGGGATGGCTGAGACATTGTGCAGCAAGTTTCCCTGTCGCTAGTCTGGGCCAGTATTATTGGAGGAACCAAGAAAATTTATGGTGAAATTCGCTACATATCCACCTAGGGTGCAGGAAAGCAAGACTGACAGAGGGATTTCAGTCTAGGTCAGTTCTTAGACTGATAGCAGATGGTAAGAGAATTTGAATCAAAGGAATAAGAACTGATATTTATAAGACTGAGACAAGACTACTAATACTTTATGGTCTGGTCCCTCATTTTATTTATGGTATGACAAATACTATGTTAGGTAAACAGATTACACTACAAATATAATTTTAATCTTTCAAACAAATATAAATTCTTTACAACTGCATAGATTTACAAAGATAAATTATAATGGTTTTATGCACCATTGTATATACATTCTGCATTAACAACAGCAAGAACATGCCTTCATCCAAATATTATTTCACTGTGAAAAGTGCTGAATCCACATTACATTCTGTAATGTGTTCTAAACTTCTATGTTACATGTAGTTTTAAGATTTTTTGACTTCCACTAAAAATCATTTCAAGATCAATTAATCCCTCAAACAAGAATTATATCAGTTAGCAAATGTTATAGTAGAAACAGGTTGTTTAAAAAAAAAAATCCCCTCTTTTTTTTCTTTAATCAGAAATCCCACCAATGAAAGCTGATGCTCTGTGGTCTGAATAATTTATGAGAAATGACTTCAGCACAGAGTGACAGCTTAATGGCTGAAAAATTCCAACATCATTCTGGAGTGGAATTGTACTCTCACTTTTTGCCATAGAAGAACTGAGGGAAATAGTAAGCATGTGTACACTGAAACATTCACCTTCATGTCATAAGTTAAGGAAACAGCATTTGTGCAGTTTTAGACAAAATGAAATAATAATTATTATATTTATTAATATCAATCATTTGCAGTGTTCCAAATTATATTCAAAACAGTGGTGATTGATGGTTTCAGTGTCAATGGGTCTGTAAACCTGCACTGGATTTCAGCCAGTGTCTTTTATTGCCTTCTGCCTCCAGTCCCCACATGGCCAAAGAGGAAGTGGCCTCTGCCTGCACTGATATCCCTCTAGACCAGGGGTCAGCAACCTACGGCACCAAGGGCTGGATCTGCCCCCCCGAGGCCTTTGGACCGGCCCCAAGCTGGTCCTGCCACTGCTGCGTGCGTTACGCCCGCCATTTTGTTTTCCAAAATGGCAGCCATGGCTTGCTCGCGCATGCATAGTACGCTGGAAGTACTGCGCATGCGTGAACAAGCATGTGCGGGCATGCACAGTACTTCTGGTGTACTGCTCATACGCTCACGCACAAATGTGCGCGGTGCCATTTCCCCTCCACCTATATGGAGCCAGTTATTCACATCTGCTATCTTCCTCTCCCTTCCTGGACCATGCCCTTCAACTGGGAGAAGAGATGAGATAGCAATCTGTGCATCAAGCTCTTTCAGCTTCCTGCCCAAAGCCTCATAATCCCTTCTGATATTTTGAAGACTATGCCTTGCAGTATCATTGGTTCCCACATGGACCAAGAGGAAGGGGTAATGGTCAGTAGGCTTGACAAGTCTTGTCAGTCTTGCTATCACATCACAGATTTTTGCCGCAGGGAGACAACATATCTCCCGGGACATCTTGTCAGGACCACAAATCTCTGCTTCTGTACCCATCAACAAGGAGTCCCCAACCACCATCACATGCCTCCTCCAAGGCTTAGCAGTGGCTGTTCCCTGTGGTGGTACCCTTTGGGTCTCCTGCACTGTCCCTGAGGATGGTCCTTGCTGCTCTTCCTCTTCATCCTTGATAAGGTAGAGAGCTTCAAATCGATTCTGTAGCTGCAAGCTCCCAGAATGATCCCTGGTTCCCCCACTTCTATGTGTGACATTCCTCCACCTCTCTACTTCCTGTGTATGTGAAGTAACCTTCTCTTCCCCAGCAACTTCCTCTGTGTGGTCCCTGTGCATGACCGTTCTTTCCTCTTTGTCCAGGAAAACCTCTTGCTCCCTAATATGCTGAAGCGTAGTTACCTGGGCCTCCAGCTGCTTGACTTTCTTTTCCAAGAGGGCTACGAACTTGCACTTGGTGCAGGTGAAGTTCCCTACATCTCTTGGCAAGAAGACAAACATCCCACAAGTGTTGCAGGTGACTGCAGCAACTCCCTCAGTGTCCATATTGAGAAATCTGAAGTAAGCCATGGAAGAGGACTGTGGGCTTCTCCTTCAAAAATTCCCCTGGTAAAGACCCACGTAAAGGGCCCCTGTGCTCTTGTCTTAGAGACAAAAGGAGGCCTGTTATTCTAGCACCATCACTTTTCCTCTCCTGTATGATTTTTTTACATCTTTGCCTGATGAGGAAGCCAGTGATATCTCAAAAGCTTGCATGATTTATTTTTAGCATTTTGGTTAGCCAATAAAAGCCAATGTTCT
Source organism: Phrynosoma blainvillii (assembly GCA_026167975.1). Taxonomy (NCBI): domain Eukaryota; kingdom Metazoa; phylum Chordata; class Lepidosauria; order Squamata; family Phrynosomatidae; genus Phrynosoma; species Phrynosoma blainvillii. The sequence continues at coordinate 63,720,994 of JANUYF010000003.1, read as the reverse complement.
TTTGTGGATCTGCAATTTTGTGAGATTTCAGCCAGAAATTTAAAGGTGCTAACCTATACTCAAAATAGATTCAGCAGCTTGGAGAACTTTTTTAAAAATGCAGACAAAACCCCAGAATATGGATAGGGATAGGATATCCTATCCTACTGGCACTGTAGCTACCAGCTGCCATTGATTCAAAGGCTGATGTCCAGAGATCTTCATGAGCACCTGCCTTCAAAGGCTGAGATATCCAGGCTTGTTTATAATCTGCAATGTGTGCAGTTATAAAAGCAGCATATATGATTAAAGGAATCATAGGAAACTGGGAACTAAGAAAATGTCTGTACCATTGTCATCAGTGATACTTTAAAGATAGCTTAATTGCTTTTTTTGTACATCTTTTAACCACACAGTCATTTTGTGCTTGTGCTGTTCAGTTTAGCAGTTTGGGCTATTCCACCCCTGAATAAATTCAGACTTGAAAAATCCTTCTCTACTAACAGGTTCCATTTGCAATCTCTCAAGAAATATGTCCTTGTGTTGTGCTGCCACCAAGTGGTCACTTGTATTCAGCAATGTTTAATTTAAATATTCCTTGTTTTCTAAAAACAAAACAAACCCCCCCCCAAACCCCCCCCCCCAAACACTAATATGTTAAAACTATTGGTCAAAATTACTGGATCCGGCCTGGCCATGATCCAAAATAAACCTCAAAAGAGATAGAGGAGTTTGACCCATGGAGATATATGGCTCAACTGGGGACAATGAAGAACCACCATCACAGTAGAGCAGATTGTTATCTACCTCCAAGGACACTTTGCTCATACTCTCCAAGACCACTACACTGCTCCTTCGCCTTTGACTCAATTCCAGGTTTTCCTCCTCCATCCACAGCCCCCAGGATTTGCAGCAGAAGCAAGCCTTGGAAGAGCCCTAATGATGCTAGAGGAACACTGGTTGCCGAAAGGTTTCACTGTCAGTGATATTATCAACAGGTAGAAAAAGTCAGGGAAGATGTATGTGAAAACCTGCAGATGATCAGGAAGGGAGGAAAGCTAACAGAGAATATAAACTACCTAGTGTCTTCTGCATCTCACTTGGGAGAGAAGCTCCTTATAGAAGTCCCATAGGCAATTCTAACCCCTGCTCCTCCACCCTAAGGGGAAATGGCCATGGACACAAACCTAAGATGATACTGAAGAGCCATGATTGATTCTCTATTTCTTCTAAAATGTGAATTTGCTAGGGGAGGTAAGTTCACCGCCTGTGACATCTTCCAAATCTAAACTGCCTTTCCTTCAAAACTGCCATTTGATTAGTTGGGAAAATGGATTTCCAATCATCATATATTCCCAACATCTTGTCTAGTTTGGTGCAACATCAATGATTCTTTGGAATGTTTCTGAATATCATAGCTAATCTTCAAAATCCTTCTTCCAAATCATCACTTGTGGGAGGGCCTTCACAACCCACAAACAAGGCCACAAAGCTAGGCCTGGTGTGACTGCACCTTACAAGTCTATACCTTCTTTTATACAGTTTCAAAACTTAATGCCAGGCTTTCGTTTAGGAAGCTGGCTTCAGGAAAATAGTAAATTCATCTTGTTTTTCTGAGGCTTATCACATGAGTGATGCAAAGGATGAGCAATTCAAGAGAAAAAAATCAACATATACATAGAACTTATAAACATGAGCATACTATTTCTCTCTATAAAGTCTTCATCCTTTTCTTTCACTTGTGAGCTTCAGATTTCTCTTGGCTTGTCAGATAAATGCAAGAATCACCAGGCACCAGACCTTGTGCTGCTGGAACTCCAGATATTGGTGCCCTGAGACCCAGATGAGTTTCCACCAACCCTTACACCTTGCAGCTTCTTGATTTCAGTGTTCAGGTGCTGAGTGACTTCCTCTATAGATGAAATCTCTAAATCACTTTCCTCTTCAGCAGCAAACTACAGAGGGGAAGAAGAGAAAACAGACAAGAGAGCAAGCTACAAATAGCAAGGAAAGATAGACTGCATTCAGCAATGCTTGAGAAATTTGATCTTTGGGAATTCTCATGCAAACTGACTTGATCCACAACTCCAGACTAATGGGCTCCTCAGAATCTGATTATCCTTTTCGATTTTACACACCTATTAATATTACAATGCATATCTCAGCACAAAAATTAACCCAAGTAAATGACTATTTTATTATAAAATACATTTAGAATATATGTATGTACACATCTTGAGAACTTTTTTTCAACATGTGGACTTAAAGATTTTTGTGCAATATATTCAAGCTGATTTCTTTTTTTACACTCACACACAGGAATTGTAAAAATTTGAACCACATTTGAACTCTTTAATCAGTGTACACCTTGGCACCCCATTATGGTGGAACGTTGGTCTCTGGAACTGCCTCCACAGGATAAGAGACCGGGATGTGTGGGAAGGAGACTGCCCTTGGGGCTGATCTGGGGTTTACTCCCTGTTACAAAGTTTAGTGACTTGGGAGGGATATCTCCAGGTTTTGGACTTCCAAAAATGACTGGCCAATGCCCTTTAGACTGTCCTTGGGGCCTGGTGTGTCACCCAAGAGATAGCTGGGGAGGTGTCATAGGTTGACATTTAGTCCTCAACTGGAACCACACCAGGTTGCTTCCCCCTTGTTTATTTGTTTACTTACTCCCAGGCCTCAAACAGTTAAATAGTTTTTTTAGGTCAATAAAATGGCCCTTGTTTAATCCACTTATTTGTGTTTGGTCTCATTATTCATGGTTGGTCAACAAAGATTTTCCCCTCGACCTTAACTGAATAAATTCAGTAGATGGCAGCTATTCCCAGAACAGACAGGACTAAATGTGACCTACCTACCATAGAGGTGTTAAAGATGAGGATCCCATCAGAAAGAAGAACTGGCTACTCTATTTCAGCAGAATGGACCAGGATTCAGGACGTTTTCACACAGGCGGCTCTAAAGCCGCCTGGAAGGCCCCTGGAAGCCATCAGGAGTCATTCCGGCGGCGAAAACAGCAGCCGCCGGAATGACTCCTGATTGCCTCCGGCAGAAGCGCCTGTAATTCCTTTTTAAAAAAGGAATTAAAAAGATAGGGCTAAAGCCGGCTAGCGGCAGGGATGGCGCAGGGATTGTGCAAGATGGGGCGGGGCTTGTTGCGACGTTGTATGAACACGACGAGCAAGACCCCGGAGTGAGGTAGGGATGGCGCAGGGATGGCGAAGGATGAGGAGGGGCTTGCCGCGACGTCGTGTGAACTTTTCCTGCACAGAGCCGGAGTGGGGCCAGATGGAGGTAGGAATGACTCCCTTTTTTGCCCCGTGTGAAAACGTCCTCAGTGGGGTCTTTGCAATGATGGAAAAGACCATTCAGAAAATCTGGGTGGATGTGAAATTCTCTTCCCATGTGAAACCCCTGTGTGCCCTCAATATTTGTTCTGAAGGGCTAAGAAAAAATGGAGGTCTTCTGGAATGAAATGAGACCACGGGGGGGGGGGGGGGGGGAGACAGTGTCCCAGTTTATGTGCATGGAAACATATAACTTGCTCTGAAATCCTCTGATGGGCTTCATCCATGAAAGCAAAGATTCAATTGGATCCTGATTAAAGAAGTTCAAATATATATTTGTAAGAGTTTAGCACTGAAAACCTTGAGTGAAAGTCAGTTTTACTGTCAATTTTGCTTTCTCCTATATGTGAATGTTTCTCCCATCTTAAATATGGAGCTTTGTGCAATTTAAATGAGGGGGGACTGATCAAGAGCACCCATTTCTTTCCGAGGGATTATGTCCCATTAACATTGATCCTTATGATCCCTGATCTTTGGCAGATCTTGGCCATTGCATTTCTAGAGGGTGGATAAATAATAATTTGCAAATGCCACAGTAGGTAAGGGTATTCTAGCTCTTTTTGAAAAGAGCATTGCCTGTTTTCGTTCTGAAATACTGAGAATAATGAAGTTATGCTCTTTTAAAAAATGAAATGTGATTTCCTTATGTTGGGACTGGGGAAAGTGAGGCTATGGGCCACATGTGGCACCAGGCATCACTATTGTGGCCTCCAGAACGTCCACAGAGAAATACAAACCCATCTGACTCCTTAGTTCTTTTTTAAAAAGCAGGATATTGGGGTGGTGGTGAAATTTCACTTGAAAATGACCCTAAATGGCCTGAAATTGTATGTAAACATGGTGGTTTCACACTCATCCTTCCCAAAGGCTCCCACCACATTTTAAGTGATAAAAAAGTCTGACAGTGGCTGGAAAATGAAATGAAAAATGGTGGTTGAGAGTGATGTTGCATAGTTTTTGGTGTGTCTGCAGCACCCTTGGGGGGGGGGGGGTTGGACACCCTCTCCATCTCCGTCTTGAACTATGACTTGTAAGACATTTGCTAGGGAGTAAGTGACCTGAACAAAATGACACGTGCTTGTGAGTAAACATGTGACAAGAGTAAAATAACTTCAGTTGTGTTTTAAAGTTTTAGGTTTAGCCCTAGAACAAAAACAAACAAAGAAGCAAAGATCAAACAACTAAACAATACTGCTTCTATTCTTCTTAATGCATGTTCCAAAATACCTGAAGTTTTTTAGTGGCATGGCTGGATATAGAAGCTTCTTTGGTTGGTATGGAAATGAGCTTCACTCCACCTGAAGGCTTTCTCCCCGGAGCATTCAGTTTTCTCTCCAGATTTTTAGCCATTGACTGGACTAGTGTTTCTACATCAAGCATGGAATTGGGTAGGTTTAGAATGAAAACACAACAGTTAATGACAACCTTGTTTATAATGATTTCATAACAGGGTCATTTCTGACTTAAGATCCCTGACAGTCCTAGTGAAAGCTGTCAGAATGACAAAACTAACAAATGGTGTTTAACCAAAGCTTTGACGTAGAATGTTTAATCAATGAGTTTTTGTAGTGAACTCTATGGCAATAAGCATCTAGCACATGAATCCTTCCCCCATTGTGACAAAACATTCATGTACAATGTTAGCACACTAGTGGTGCATCCCCCCCAACCCAGACACAGATTGCTGGCATACTACAACTGCCCTTGAAGGGACTGGCACATTAGATAATCATAAAAAAACAAAACAAAACCCAGCAATGGTGTCATATGAAATACCTACACAGATAAGTGATTTTTATGCAACACTGTCATTATTTAATTAGTGTTGCTTGAGGAATTTGATTTTCACAAGCTTCTATATGAAATTTCCTGATCTGTCCTTTTCTAATTAGTGTAAAAACTTTGTATCCAACAGATTTGACTCTTTTCTGAATGTTGTGACACAGAAGTGGCTGATAGATCCATTGTTGGGGTTAGGTAGCAAATCAGCTTCTCTTGACTTTACCATCATACCTCCCACAGCTGCTCTAAGATGAACAGGTGCTCTATTAGTCCTGGACACAAGATTTTGCACTAGCAGCGCTCCTGTTCAACTTGAAGCCACTGTGGGAGGAACAATAGTAAATTCAAGAGTGAACTCAATACCCTGCAGTGGTGGATTCACTGGCTACCCCTATGCAACACAATTCCTGACTAATTAAAAAGATCAAAGCACATATTTAAGTACACATTAGAATAATTAGACTATCCTTTTCTTAATGGCATACACTGGTGTAACCCCTGGATGTGCCAGCCAAAATACCTCTGTGGGCATTGTGCAAGGAGGTATCTGGTACCTCCTTCTGCAAGACCATTTCCCTGACTGCACAACAGAAGCTGGATAGCACCAAGGCATTGCTCTGCTCCCTCAACCCAAATAGCTGGGGGAAATAGGGGAGTCTTCACCCACCAAATAGTTGAAATCTCCAAAACAATCTTGGGCAAACTTAAACACATGTTAAAAGATGGATTTTGATAGATTTTTAAAACCCTGCAGATTAGTGCAGAAAGAGAATGGAATGGAATTTGAGCAAAAACATGTGAAAATGACTGGCAACAGAAATTAAATTCATTCACCTCTAATTTTTGGAAGGTATAATACAGTGCTGGTGGTTGAAAAGAAAGAAGTTACTAGCAGCCATTACAGCATTAGATGGTCTGCCCCATAAAATACTGGATAAGGTTTCAGGGGTTTCCAGTAAGGGAAAGGGAAGGAAGGAGTGGACAAGGCTTACTTTAGTTAAACTAAGGGGGGTTGCAGACTGCCAGAAATAGTGGAAATTAAGTCCACTTTAAGGGTTAGGGTTAGGGGATCATGGGAACTGTATTTTATTGTGGCACCAGAGCTCTCTGACAGAGAAGGCTCAATGTCTTAGAAAAAACAACAACACAATTCCCATGATTCCCTAGCACTAACCCTAAAAGTGGACTCAATTTGCACTATTTCTGGCAGTCTGCAACCCCCCTAAATCAAATTACAGAACAACTTTGAATAACAGCAAATCAATGCTTTGGAGGTGGTGATACTGCAGGCCATATGTGGCCCCTATATCCTACTTTTGTAGCTAACGAAGCTCCACCATCTGTCTCAAAAAGCCCTCCAATCTCCCATTTCATTTTTTAAAAATGGACTGATTTTCAGGTATTTTTTTGTTCCAGATCCATGCAACCTGCCCCCAGTGCAGCAAAACATATGAAATTACCCACAGTCCACACCCATTATCACCCAGAACTTTGCATTATACCTCCACTTTCCTCTGCAATCCTTCTCAAATACCCCCACTTTCCTCTACAGGCCCACTCAAAATGGTGGCAGGAAGCAACTACAAAGGAAAGTGCAAGTACTTGGGCTTTCTGGCGATGCAACCTATGGGGGGGTGGGGGGGGGGAATTGGCCCCTTCCCCCCAGGCAGTTGTCTACCACTGCTCTGAGAGGAAAGGAAATAGATCTGATCAATACAATCTCACACACTACATAAGTAGATGTTTGCCTTGGGTTAATGGGAATATGTAAAGTTCAAAAGCTATCTACAGATGGTGCACAGTGGCCTCTTGAGGTTTCATACTCTCTGGGACCTGCTGGCCATGAACATCTAAACAAGACACCCACTTAACTTCAAAATTTCACTGCATGCCATCATCTATACTTCCCCATTCCTCTACTGTTAGTTCAGCACAGGGAGCCTTTCCTTTGCCAGGATACACCAATAAGTTTATTGCACGGCACTTGCAGGAACGGGAATGGAATGGCATGGAACAGGGTGAGATCACGTTACCACACAGGAGAATGCCACTGATGCTGCTGGGAGTCCCCAAGCTGTTCCCCATCTGTGCTACGGCAGCCGATTTTGAAGAATGATTTTGAACTGTTCTTCAAAATCGGCTGCCAGGAACAGCTGGGGAATGGCTTGGGGACTCTCAGAGGCATCGGCGGTGTTCTCCTGTGTGGTAACATGCATTCTCGCCCCATTCCATTCAGTTCCCATTCCTGCAAGTGCCATGCGATAAACTTACAAGTCTGACCAGACAAATGACTTAAAAAACAGTCTTGCCCCAATGTTAGTGATATGTGATTGGAACGTCTGCACTTGAGCTTGTTAAAGGTTCCCTTGAGAGTTGCCGTCAGTTATTTTGCTTACAATAAGATGTTGTTTTTTACCTGAGCAAGTGGGTGCTGCAGTTGAAAGAATCCTTCCTGTATTATCTTTCCCCTCTGAAGACTCTAAATCAGAGGAATCCCACTCACTCTCGTCTTTCTGAGCTATCCTGGGAAGTTCTTGTTCTATCTTGTGTGGTGTGAGCTTTGGAGAGGTAAAGCTTGCTTCTTCCTCAGACTCCTCTTCTTCAGAGCTGAAAGGTGAAGTGCTGAGGAAGAGAAACATAATTAGGGGAAATGGAAGAATAAAATGTTCTCAACTGTGCTATTGCATAGTGTGACAAACTCAGGGCAGCATATGGTTAACACAATTTGGAAGGGTTTTTAGAAAGACTAGAGCTTTGCAAATCCTGTAAAAGTCTGAAGGAATTGTTTATTTTTAGGTCAGTGGCAAGGGGCAAATTTATTTATTTATTGAAACTATCTTTTCTTTATAAAATAAACTCAAAATGGCTTAAGAAAAAAGTCGTAAGATATCTAAGAAATAATACTATTTTTTTAAAAAATATTAGCATTTCATATACATTTTTAAAGCATAGAAAAACAGAACAAAATTAACTATCACAAGACAAAAAGACAAAAAGACAAGAAGAAGAAAAAGGAAAAAGAACAGAAATATGAGGAATAAATTGCTATTACTACTACTGCTATAGAACTACTAGGGAAAAAAACAAAACAAAAAACAAAAAAAGCAATAAAGAAAAAATAAATAGACTTTCAACTATCTTTTCTCCAGTTATACAGCATAGTATATGCTTCTCACTCTCTCTATAAACTAAATATTACACTTCATCTATTTAATCAACTCATACTAGTACTCAAAACCCAAAGTTGTCAAGTCACCTTTGTTTTTTCTCAAAAAATCAGTCAGAGTTTTCAAAACTTACACTTTCAAAAGCCCCACTATCAATTTTTCTTTAATCAAATCAGACAATTTGTCCAATTCTGCAAATTCTCTAATTTTTATCAACCATTCTTCTTTAGTAGGCAATACATTGTTTTTCTACTTTGGAACATATAGTATAATAATTCAAATTCTAAAATCAGTTTAACCCATTAAAACCAAGAACATTTCTGCCTAAAACCAAGGAGACAGAATTTTAAGTCAGAAATTTAGCAGAGAACTCACCTGGGCTGATGGACAGAAGAGTGCTGAGGAGAAGGTGGGCTGCTGCGGGCTTGTTTTGGAGAAGGTAACCTGGAAGTCTCCATTGTACTAGCAATGGAGCTAACTTTGCTCTGAGGAACTGGCTTGGGCATCTCTGAGGCATAAGGGTGTAATTCAACCTGTAACATGCTGGGCTTGGAAGATGTAACCTGGATTGGAGGAGAATGTTGGCTTCTTTGGTTTTTACCTGCAAGCAAATATTAGAAACATCTGGAAGAAAAGAAGATAGCCAGCAGCGGGAAGTATGGGTGGGGAATGGTTGTGTCATATAAACAGTGAATTTTTTTATATTATATATTTAAAATAATATTTTTATTTTATATTTACTCATTTATTAAAATATTCATTTATCACCACCGAGCCTGCCTGAGACTCCAAGGTGATGCACAACAGACACAAACAAAACTTTCCTTTCCGCCTGCTAGTGCAATGTTAAATTTAGGCTATTGTAAGTCATTGTAATTCTAAACCAGGAAGGCATGATACAAATAAATATAGAACAAAACAAATACAAAAGTTGGCAATCAAGGTTCTAAAGACAGAATGTCACAAATCCTGATACCTGAGACTATGGAAAATGGTAAGGATGTGTCCCTTTTATCTTTCGGTTCCCAGCTGATTCTCTTTTTTACTTCTTCTTCAAGTTTGTCTCTCAAGGTGAGCAGATGTGGGAATTTTTTAGCCTTCTGCTGTTGCTGTATTTTTACAGTATCTCTCAAATGCTTATAGGTTTGAGCTGGGATGCCTTTTGTACCCTATAAGAGGGGTGGAGAAGAGAATAATGTAAATCATACTGCCACATGATCAAGGGATATGAAAATCTCTCTGTCTCAATGTTCTTGCATTTCTCCAAACTCAACACATATTTTCTTCCTGTCCTTTTTTTTTGGGGGGGGGGAGGATGATTTTTGACATTTTGTGGAGCTTTTTTTAAGCATGAAAAATTGTGTACAATATTCACATTCCCAGTATGTCCAGCATTCTTCCCAATACACACATTTCATTTACACTTCCTATGTAAAGTAAGTATTTTCTTCATTGAGTTAAGTGTGTTCATTTGTATACTTTTTCACTTGTGTACACATAAGCATATTAGGACATTAATTACTAATAATTTCCAGGAGTTCTAGCTCTGCTGAGATTAGGTAGTTTCAGTGTAACATTTTCCTGATTATTTCAAGTTACTGGTTCTTCAGGCAATTCAGGATGATTCTGTAGTTTGCTCTCACTGGGAAACATTATTTGACATCTTTTGTTTTTAATTTTACAGTACCTCTATTGCCATGAGGAAAGTTTGAAGTGTTTAATTTGAGGACCCATTCAGGCTTGAAGACTGTTTAATCTGTGAACTATAAGCTATGTAGGTATTTATGTAGGTGACACTGTAGTCCATATAGGAATGTTCTTCTCTTTCCCCTCCTCACCCCCTCAATACATTTAGCAAATATGTATGTGTGTGTGTGTGTGTGTGTGTGTGTGTGTATGTTGACTATTTCTTTATCATCAGCTAAGATGGGTACTAGGGCAGTAGTGACATCCTCTGCATTTTTGACTGGGATGTCTTTGGAGGATGTCAACAAGTCTGCTGTCTGGTCTCAGTCATTGACTTTCATTAAACATTACAGACTGGACACCAGGGTCAGGCGAGACTCAGCCTTCAGGAGGACAGTATTACTTTCTGGGTTAGACTGAAAGTTTATTACTTTCTATGTTTTATATGCCTTTGAAATCAAGACAAATGACACTGATAAATTCACTCTTTGAAGTTTTAAAGTTTATTTATAATTGGCTTGGACTGAGGTATATTATATAAATAAAATGTAGAAATGTATATAATATTGAAAGTTGAGTTATGAACAATTAGACAGACAAATAGAAGTAATAAGTATCAAAAAATAATAAGAAGAAAAAGAGTTGTGGAAGTTATTTTGTGTTTGCTTGTTTATTCTGTTTTTCTTTTGCTTGTATTTTGTATTTTGTTTTTGTTTGTATTTTTTGATGTTTGTACTAGAGTGTGTAATATGTTATATTTATTTTTAACAGATAACAGATTTTTTATTTTAATAATAATAAAAAAGAAAACCCATTTATTGACCATTTTTTAAATAAGATTTCCAGCCCTAGTCCTGATTTGCAGAGAGAGGGGAGAGAAGAGAGAGGGACATGGTCCTGACTAGAAGCCATGTGCTAGAAATGAGGTTTCCTAGTGTTGAAAAAAGTAGTGTTCTTTTTAGGGTGTGAAAAACAACACACACCAAAAAAACTTTAGGAGAGATCTACAATGACAGTCCAGCCTTTTATTACCAACTCATTAACAAATATAGCAGTATTTGAGGAATAAAATGAATAAGAATTAAAAGTTGTTGAAATGGCTGAAAAAGGAATAATGTGCACTCTCTCTCTCTTTCCCCTCTAACTCTCTGTATTCTTTGTCTTATGGAACTTACTCGCTTGACTCCCATGTCCTCCAGTTTTTCTTCAAGAGTCTCCTCCAGAATTGGCCGGAACTGCTTCAGCAAGTTTGGATCCCTCCTCAGTGCTTCTAGAACCCTCTTCTTTTTGTCTAATGTATCTTCCAGTTCTGCAGTGAAGGCAATGGCACAAATGAGGTGAGGGGGAGAGTTTTAAGGAATAGAAACACTTTATTGCATTATGTTCATATTTAAGCACTATGTTGCTGTCTCAACATTTATTTTAGGCAACAAAGAATTTGGAATTTCAATATGTGTGAGAAGGGGTGGTGATGGATCCATTTCTTAGGGGAAGTGGCAAATTCACTCATGGTTATCCAGTTGCTGCGCCTTATTACTGACAAAACTTCAGCACTGGGGGAGCTCCGATACAACTTGGAACCACTGAGGGAGGAATGGCTATATAACCAGGTGTAAATTTTCTGCCTCTGTAGTCACACACAGCAACCAACTGCCTTAACTATGGAGATTATCACATGGCCCAAAAGGGTGGGAGTGAAGAGGTATGCTCCTGTCTTTATCGCAAAATCACACAAAGATTATCACACAATGTCCTGAGACATCATGCTTATCCTGTCATTATACCATCAGTGAAGTGCCATGTAACTGTCACTTTTTATTAACGGAAGATTCTATTAATAAAACGTGACAGTCCCATAGCACTTCACTGATGGAATAATGACAGGATAAGTGCGAAGTTGCAAGATGTCATGTGATAATCTTTGCCCAATAAGGACGGGAGCATCCTGCTTTGCTCCCGTCCTTTTGGGCCATGTGATAATCTCCTATGAAGCCAGCATCACTGCTTATAAAATCATTTTCTATTTAACCTACACTGAACAAAAGATTATAATTATCTTACTGATTTTTTTTAATAAATAGAGAAAGAATGAAATACATTTTAATATAACATAATATAATAGCCCAACACATGACTGCACTGCAGGATAGCCAGAGAGAAATAAAGGCAATAGTTGGATAAAATTTTGGGAGAACTGGATAAAATTTCCAATGATAGTTATTTCTTCTAAACTTCCAGAATGTCATCTTTGCTTGAGATTGGCCAACAGGAAAGGGAGGTTATAGTAAGTGTTTAAGGTAAGCAGGTAACTTGAGGGAACTAAACTTCTGCATTTGTGCAGCTTGTGCTACTTTCGGGGATTTTGGATGAAAAATTGAAAGTTTTTTTTTAATTTTTAAGAGGTCTGGGAGCTTGGAGAGGTGGGGGCGGGGCTATAGGGTCTTCATTTTGGGCTTCCTTGATTTAATACTGTTTTAAGGGGGGGTGGGGGTATGTTCCACTGTATGTTTTATTGTGGACAGTCTGTTTTAAAATTGTAAGCCGCCCAGATTGGTTTACTATTGGTCGGGGTATAAATAAATTTTATATTATTGTTATTATTATTATTATTATTATTATTATGTTTGTTGCCTGCAGATTGTGCTTTTTTCACCCTTCTTCAAAAGAGCAAAATTTACAATTTAAGGAGTTCCAAAATAAAAGAAAAGGATGCACTAGGTTTTTCATGGATATGGCATGCAGTACAGAGATGGCCCTAGATAAGAAGTCTGAAGAATAGATGCAGTGGTGGGTTTTCCCAGCAGGGGAGTGATCAAAAGGGGTGGAGGTGACTTCTTTTACACACACATGTTGGGGGGAAGGCAATTTTATCAAAATGCTATGGGATGTCACCAGGCAGAAAACCTAAAAAAATTCAAAGGACTAGGTTCTGGAGCTAGGGGGTTATGCTGTATGAAAAACAATTAAGTCTTTTGTTTGTTATTTTGTTTTCTTCTCCATTAGCACCCATGTGGGAAAGGAAAAGGGAAAGCCCCCACACCTGGGCCCCGGCGAGTTCCTCCACCCCCGGCCAGCGGCAAGTGGCGGCAGCGCAAGCGGCCAGGAGAAGGCCAGAAGACCTGGGCCTTCAAAAGGCCCCAACGAGCCTCTCCAAGCTGGCGGCGGTGGCGGCAGGAGGGAAAGCCTGCACACCTGGGCCCCGGCAAGTTCCTCCACCCCCGGCCAGCGGCAAGTGGCGGTAGTGCGAGCTGGAACATGTTCCCCGCCACCAGCAGTGGCTGAGGTGGTGTTCTGTAGGACAAACATGAGGACTGTAGGCCACTGGTAATACTCTGTGAGGGTCATAAATAGGACCCAAGAGTGGGAAGGGACTTGCTCTCTGGGCCTATTGGTATCACCTGGGGTGGTTGGAAACCCCCCTTCAATATCCTCTCCTTGTGGGCCTGACAGTAACTGCGGTAACGTGGCAACTCCTGTGTTTTCTCTGCTGAAACAGCCCCTGGGAACTGGAGGCTTAATAATACCTTCCTATATTTTGAGGAACTGTGAGATTGGATTTTAGGAGGGGTACGTTGGGAATCTAGGTCTCTTGTCATAGAGATTTGTTACCAGTGATGAGGATGAGGACTTGGACTGTCTTTCATCCCTATTATTGTGCTTTCATTTCTGGTTTTAATATTTATGACCTTACCTGAGGCTGGGAATGCAACGGGGGCGACCATTGGAGTTGCGCTGGGGAATGGGAGGTATGGCTGGAACAGGAGGAACTTATGTTACAAAAGAAGACGGGATCGCTGTTTGGTAGCTGTCCCGCCTTCAGTTCCTTCTGTTTCTCAGAATGGCTTGGAGAGCAGACCTACCATTCCACAGAACCTCACTCTGCTCCTCTGCAATGCCAGGTCGGTTAAAAATAAGACCCACATCATCCAGGATCTTCTCCTGGATGAGGATGCCAGCCTGGCTTGCTTCACAGAGACCTGGCTGGGAGAGGATAGCGCTGCTACCTGGGCACAGGCCCTCCCAGCTGGGTACTCTGTCAGTGAGCAGGTGAGGGGAAGTGGGCGGGGGGGGGGCGGAGTGGCTCTGGTTCATAAAAACACCTTGACCAGGATACCTGTCTGGAACACAGCCCACTTCGAGTGTATGTACCTTAGCCTGAAGACCAGGGATAGATTGGGGATCCTGCTAGTCTACCGGCCACCCCGTTGTCTAGCAGACTCTGAGCTGCTTTTGGAGACCCCCAGACTTTTAGTTTTGGGGGACTTCAACATCCTGCTCAAGACCAGGGTAACAGGTGAGGCTCGGGAGTTCATGGAGACCATGACAAACATGGGCCTATCCCAAATGGTCAGCGGGCCCACACATTGTGCAGGTCATACACTCAATGCGGTCTTTAGTACGGAACAGGAATATCCGTGGGTGGAGGTGGTAAGTACCTCCGCATTGTCATGGACGGATCATTTCCTGGTTAAGATGGAACTCAGAGCCAACATCTGCCCCACCGGGGGTGGTGGACCTATTAGAATGGTCTGCCCTTGAAGGCTAATGGATCCAATTGGATTCCAAAGAGCCTTAGAGGATTTAATGGTAGGGAATGCCGGTGACCCTGTCGATGCCCTGGTTAACACCTGGAACACCAACCTTACCAAGGCTATCGACACGATCGCTCCCAAGCGTCCTTGCCATCCCGCTTCAAACCGTAGGCCTTGGTACACTCCGGAGCTGAGGAGTATGAAGCGGTATGGACAACGACTGGAGCACAGGTGGAAGAAGACTCAACTCTTATCTGACAGAACTCACCATAGGAACTTTCTTTGCTCCTATTGGGAGGCAATACTTGCAGCGAAGAGAGCCTTCTCCGCTGCATGTATTGCGTTTGCAGAGTCCCGTCCAGCAGAGCTGTTAAAGGTGGTAAGGGAGATGACGCAGGTATCTCCTGCACCAAATCCCTTGCTTAACCCGACAACAGCCTGCTGTGACGCATTTAACAACTTCTTCGCAGATAAAATCTCTCAGATAAGAGCTGACTTAGATTCTACTATTAATAATAATAATAATAAAAGTTTTATTTATACCCCGCCTTTCCAGAAAACTGATCAAAGCGGCTTACAACATTGAATAAGACAATCCAAAAATACAATACAAGTTAAAAAACAAGTTAAAAAAATCAACGGGGAGCAAAGGTAAATCACGACAGTTAGGGGTAGGACAAGGAAGATCAGTATCAAGTCCAGGGTCATACACAGGGGCAACAGACAAGAGTTTTTACATCTAGGGTGGGAACGCTTGCTGAAACAAATATGTTTTTAGGTTCTTTTTAAAAGAGACCAATGATGCGGTGGAGCGAAGTTCGGCCGGAAGCCTATTCCAAATTGTGGGGGCTACGATGGTGAAAGCCCTCTGAGAGGTCCTGACTAGATGTGATTTTGGGACCTCTAACAATTTAGTCCCTGATGTTCTGAGTGTACGGGGCGGATTGTACGGAGAATCAGAGTCTATAGGCGAGGTGTCCAGTGACTCCGCCGATGTAGTTATCCTGGATCAGCTTCAATCTGTGAGTACCGAGGATGTGGACAAGCTACTTGGTAAGGTGAGGAAAACAACCTGCCCTCTCGACCCCTGCCCATCATGGCTGGCCGTCCGGGGGGGGGATGCATTGAGGAGATTCCTTACAGATATCATCGGTGCATCCTTTAGGGAAGGACATGTTCCATCTTGTCTAAAGGAAGGGGCTGTTAGGCCGCTTCTGAAAAAACCTTCCCTGGACCCCCTGGATATGAGAAATTATAGGCCTGTGTCATTGCTGCCATTTTTGGGCAAGGTGATCGAGAGGGCAGTTGCACTTCAGCTCCAAGCAGTCTTGGATGAAACCGATTATCTAGACCCATTTCAAACCGGCTTTAGGACAGGCTTTGGGGTTGAGACTGCCATGGTTGCCTTGACCGACGATCTGCGTCTGAGCATCGACAGGGGTAGTGTGACCCTGTTGGTGCTCCTAGACCTCTCAGCGGCTTTTGATACAATAGATCACGGCATCCTCTTGGGCCGCCTGAGGGGGTTAGGAATTGGGGGCACTGCTTTGCAGTGGTTCTGGTCCTTCCTCTCGGGTAGGTCCCAGAGGGTGCTGCTCGGGGACTGTAGTTCCAGTAAGAGGGAACAGAGGGTCCCTCAGGGAGCTATTTTGTTCCCGATGTTATTCAACATCTATATGAAGCCGCTGGGTGAGATTATACAGAGTTATGGTGCTGGGTGTTATCAGTACGCTGATGACACTCAAATCTATTTCTCCGTGTCTTGTTCATCGGCCTCGAATTCCAATGGCATCTCTCCTCTCAATGAATGTCTTCAGACGGTAATGGGCTGGATGAGGAAAAACAGATTGAGACTGAATCCAGACTAGATGGAGGTGCTCACGGTAGCGGCCCCGAAACCAAGAATTGGGTTGCAACCTCCAGTCCTGGATGGAGTCACACTCTCCTCCAGTGACTGTGTTCGCAGTCTGGGGGTGCTCCTTGATTCGTCGCTCCTGATGACAAATCAGGTAAATGTGACGGTCAGGAGCGCCTGTTATCAGCTTTGGCTGATACGCCAGCTGCCCCCTTTTCTGGAAGTAAGGGATCTCGAGACCATTGTGCACGCACTGGTAACCTCCTGCCTCAACTTCTGTAATGTGCTCTACATGGGGCTACCCTTATGCTTGGTTCGGAAGCTACAGCTAGTTCAAAATATGGCGGCCAGACTTGTTTCAGGAACATCTAGGAGGGACCACATCACTTCGGTTTTGAGGTCCCTCCACTGGCTGCCTATTCGCTTCCGGGCCCAGTACAAGGTGTTGGTTATTACCTTTAAAGCCCTAAATGGCTTGGGTCCAAGCTATATCAGAGACCACCTCCTCCCGTACAATCCCCCCCGTGTGCTCCAGACTTCTGGGAGAAATTTCTTAGAGCCTCAAAGATCTAGGCTTTCCGCGACCTCCCAGAGGGCCTTTTCCATTGTCACCCCCAGACTCTGGAACGACCTGTCAGACGAGATCCGTCAACTAACATCTTCGGGCAGTTTCAAAAAAGCTGTCAAGACTGATCTCTTCCAGCAGGCCTTCTTAGACTAAATAGCCTGGCCCTGGGCAGTTCCCTCCTTTTTCTAAACCTTGGTTCCCCCGTAGTGTAACAACGGGATCACGAGCTACGTTTTTTATTATTTTAATTGTTGTATATTGTTTTTATGATTCTTAACTATATTACTGTTTAATACTGTTTTAAGGGGGGAGGGATATGTTGCTTATTGTAACTGTTTTTATTCTGTAAACCACCCGGATTGGGCAACCATTGGGCGGTATATAAATAATAATAATAATAATAATAATAATTATTATTATTATGTCACAGAACTGCACAGTGCCAATGGCAGAAGGACCTGAACATCCAGTATTTTCCAAGCAAATGCTCAATGCTATACCTTTCCAGGTCCATCCAACCTTCTTACTCTACAGAGAGAAAACTAGTAAAAACCACTGAACGCTTGATCAGTCATGTGATTTGTCACTCCAACCTCCCTCACTCAAAGCACTGAGATGAGAAAACCTTGGTAAATCATTTGCTGTGATTATGATCAATGATAAAAAATTGCTTCCCCTCCCTCTTCAGGAACTTTTCTCATATGAAGAGCTTAGGTGGATTTTCCCCACCTCCACCCCTCACACACACACATCCTGTTTTTGCAGGCTTAAGCTCCCTTTCTAGGTTTCTCTCAACCTAAATCACCAGCAAATATTTAGGAAGATTCAGAATTGCATTTTGAAGGGTCCCAATACAATTCAGATGTCTTTCAAATCTTTCTGAAGCCATTACAAGTTCACTGGGAATTCACCGAAATCCAAACAATAGTCCTACTAATGTTGTATAAAATCAAAACAAGAAAAATATTGGGAGGTGGTGAGGGATACCTTCTTCAGTTGACTCTTCTGGCGGCACCTCTTGGATTTCTGGAAATCAATTAGCAACATCTCAGGGGAACGTGCACCATAATGGATGGAACTCACAGCTCTTACACATTTTCACAGAATCAATGTGCAAACTTAGTCTTGACTTACATTATGATTTCAATGGGAAATAATTGCAACTATGTCTAGATTCAATCCAGCATTTAAAAAAAAAAAGAGGGTGGAAGGTTTAAATGTGTCTGTAAATCATCCTACATGCAAGACACTCAATTGATTTTAAGATCTGATGCAAATGCTTTCAGAAGTCTCCCCATACTTTGGAAGTGTAGGGAGCTGAATGGAACATTTTTTTCATTGTTGGTGGACATGCAAATATGCAAAAAGATATTGGGGGATGATTAATGATTTAATCAATGAGATAATAGGCATCAAAATAGAATTAAAACCAGAAATTTATCTTTTAGGAATTTTGGAGGACCAATTGGAAAGGAAACATGGAAAACTATTGTTTTATATGATTACAATCGCCAGAATCCTCTTTGCAAGTAGATGGAAATTGAAGGAAATCCCAAACAAAGAAGATTGGCTTTGAAAGTTATATGGCATTTTAGAAATGGATAAATTGACACTGTTGCTAAAGGGCTACTCCCCAGGAAAATATAATAAAGATTGGGAGAAAGTTGTTAAGTTTATAAGAGAGCAATGGGGAGGGATTGCGATGGTTATTGGAAATGAAGATCAACTAGCATATTTAAAGTAATACAGTTAATTTAAGCCAAGTCGATTTTGTACAGGACATATGACCGAAGACTAGGAAATGTAAAGAAAGAAGTATAAGTCAAATATATTAGTGGGGAGAAAAAGTAAAGGCAAGTTAAGAAAGATAAAAGTTAGTATATTAGGTTGAAATAACAAAGATTAAGTAAGGAATTATAAGAAGTCACCATATATTTTATAAATAGAAGTGGTAGCTAGGAATCATGTGTGTGTGTGTGTGTGTGTAATCCTAGTTATTTGTGTGTGTGTGTGTGTGTGTGTATATATATATATATATTCTTTCTTCTTTTTTCCTTTTTTCCCCCGCAGCAAATCGTTTTGATGTGTAGGAATGGGTATTTAAAGTTAGGTAAGTAGGAGATGGTATGAGAAAGTGATGATAAGATGTGTGATGGAGGGTGTGAAAGAGGAAAAAAAGACAGGATATAGGGCAGTAAAAGGAAAGAATAGACTGAGTGTAAGAAGGTAGAGATAGGGGATTAAAGAAATTAAAGGAAAGGTAGGGGGATTTGTAAGGCAGATTGGTATTAGTAGGAAAGACTGAATGGGGAAAGAAAGTATATTAGTAATTTATAATATATTAGTAGTATTTTCATTTTATTATTTACTTCATTAAGGTTATTGTCTGTGTTGTTTGCATGTTTTTCTGTTGGCTTCCTTTTTCTTTTGGTTTTTGTGTTGTTTAGTTGTTGTTCATTGCTTGTATAGATGTTATTTTTATTTGCGTCAATAAAAAAAGAAGTCTCCCCATACTTGAGCTAGACCTACAACTAAGTTTAAACCTGTGCCACTGAAACCATGGCATATTTTCCTGTTTAATGCTACTTTCACATCTCTCTTCTCTTGCTAACTTTTATACTGAGAGAAAATATTAACCAAATCTGCGAAAAGAAGTGGCTTCTGGCTGCTTTGGCTGCATGGTGTTTACATGATGCATGTCCCCAAAGTGGCTGGAAGCTGCTCCAAGGCTGTCAAAGATGGACCAAAGCCACTGAAAAAAGTAGTAAAAAAAATCCAACTCCTGGTGGTGGCTGGTTTGAGACCATGGCAGTGGCCTACTTTGGAAGTAGGCTGTGTGGTTGCCGCAGTCCTGGCCCGATTGTGGTCTGAACATGGCTGGAGCGGCCTCTGACTGGTCCTGGTGGGCCATCTGCTTTGCCCCATCGAGAACATGGTGAAATATTTAGAATGACCTTAGATGAAGAGCAAGATAATTAAATCCGTTATGTGAGGCTTTTAAAAAACCAACAGAAGTGGCTATTGAAGGACCTCCTTATCTAATTACCTAAAACTGTCCTTATGATAATACAGTTTGACAAAAGAGGGGAAAAACACTCTATTGTTAACTATGGAAATTCATATATGCTGGATATTGCCCATTACCTCTGGCTTTGCTGGAAGACAGGTGTCTAATCTGGAAGGCAAAATAAGTTATTAAAATATCAACTTTTGTTGATAAGGTCTAATGACTGGTTACTTAATATGAATGTCCACAGAATCAAGAATAATGAGAAACATTAAAAAAGAAGTTTTACAAAGGGCATAAACATGAATTGCTTATTTTATGCTAGGAAATGAAATGTGGTGCTGCGGTGTAAACACTACTTTAGTATGAAATATTTTCTCCACCAAACTACCTTAATTACTGAGATCACAGCAAACTGCATATTTGAATAGTCTCACAGTAAAAAGAGAACATTCAAATATGCCATTTGCTACTTCCATTCTGACATCAGCAAAGTCCAACAAGACTTGCTCCATAGGAATCTGTCTATTGAAAGCACTTAAATTCTGGACCATGCCAACAACTATCAGGTCAGAATGCACAGGGAAGCCATCGAAATCCACAAACACTTGGATAACTTCAACAGGAAAGAAGAAACCCTTAAAGTAAACAAGGTTTGGCTACCAATCCTACAAAATAAGAAAATCAGCACTCAGCAAATGCAAATGGGAAACCAATCAGGGTCAGGGGCTTTCCCAGCAGACAATAGCAGACAATATCCTTGATTGCATATCCTCTCACCCTGAAGCCATGCCATTAACAACAGAACAGTACCTATTCAACACAGAACAATACACAGTTTACATGGGAATCACTCCTCCCTACCCAGGGTCTCACAGTATATATAGACCCACTCTCTTCCATTCCAGTATTCTCTGAAGATGCCAGCCACAGATGCTGGCGAAACATCAGAAAGAAACTCTTCTAGAAAATAATAATAATAATAATAATAATAATAATAATATGTTTATGTATAGCCCAGCCCTCTGTATGGCAATCGGGGCGGGTTACAGCATTTAAAACAAACAAAGTTAAAACGTTCCCTCATCCCAAAATCCAACCCTCCCATCCCCTTAAAACAGAATTAAACTAAGAAAAGTTAAAAATATCGCAAACAGTAAATGATAAAACAATAAAACAGGAATCAGTGATATAAAAACAAGATGAAAACTCATCTCCCTAAGGACAGCTATTATTCTGGGAATAGCCACACAGCCTGAAAAACCCACAAGAAACTATATTGTATAGTTTATGTCTCAAAGCAAAAGGGAACTATGATGCCATGTGCCTAGAGATATGAAATAACTCATACAAAATAGGCATAAGTAAATTACATTATGTATAATGATAACATAATGAAAGCTAATTAGGCTTCTTTTGTGATATGACTGTAGCCAGATAGTTATAGGATACATGAGGCCTCATTACCACAGACTGTTGGCTCATAGCATTCTGATTTTTTTAAAAGTACAGTAACTATTTTGTTGTTCCTGAATGACAAGAAAGAAAAGCTTTATTTTTTAAATAAAAACAAAAACTATAACAGTAACTAATATTGGAAACCCTAGAACAGTAATACTAACTACTTTTTAAACGTAACATTCCATTTATGTATTGCCTACTTCAGTTTACAAACAACATTCAAATTCCCATTGAACTTGAGTTACAAGAGGAAAATGGAGAGCTTCTCACAGAACTGTATGCAGAAGCTCATGTGTGAGCATGACTTACAGTTTTCTCCTGAGTTTTGATGATCTTTGCTTGTTCCTTGAGTTGGGCATTGAGTGATGCCATTTGCAGCTTGCTTTGCTCAACCATTTTCCATTGGTCAGAAGACAAGGTAGCTAGTAGCCTCTCATTCTCAGCCTTTAGCTGGGAAGAGAAAGCTTCATGATTAGAGAGCTGGGCACAATGATTGCTGTGCCTAAAACACTTTCTTAGTAGAACAGAATGCTCTGAATGCAACCTCGTGGGTTACCAGATAAGTGGGCTACACTCAAATTTGATTTTCCAGTGAGACCTTACCATTTCAAATGTATAAATACCCAGCATATTTGTACAGTTCCTTGCTTGCCTTTCTGTTAGCTCTAGGAGAGATGATGGAAATCCACTGCAACCCTGCTCTTTAAAGACTGCTATGGCCAAAAGGGATTTACTGTTTTTTACTTCTTTTTGAAGTACAAAAAAATGGACCTGTTGCTCTGGATATGGGCATTTGATAGATAGCAATAAAACTGTTCTACAATCAACACAGCAGTTGTGGGTGTGCATATCAAGGGTACAAAGAGAGCTGCATTATGCTTCTGCCCTCCCACATGAACATTCAGTGTAATCTATTCATAGGGTACCATATGTACAGTCCAAATGATATGACAATACATAATACTAAACACAGGAAGAAGGAGTATGGACCCTATAGACACAATCTTATTGGTTCTCATATCCATGTTGACTGTACGCCAGTCTAATGTGTATCCTCTCCTATTGGAAGAAAAACAACAACCAAGGAAACAGATGCTTAATTGTACTCACTTGTTCCTTGTCTATCTGGTGCTCCTTCTGAAGTTCCTTCAGCTTCCACTTCCACTCGGTTCTCTGTCAATTTTTTTTTTAAAAATGCCTTAGATCACATTTACTTTGATATTTGAGATAACGACTTGTGTAAATCTATTAAGGAGTCACCTAAAATTACTAACATACATTTTCTGTTTTTTTCATATTCTTTTGTAGTTTTTAACAGCCGTCGAGTTGATCTCACCTCATGGGGGCCCTATGGATGAGACATGTCCAAGACCCTCTGTCCTCCACTGCTCTGTTGAATTCCTGCAACCCCATACCCGTGGCCTCCTTAATAGAGTCCATCCATCTAGAATGTGGCCTTCCTCTCTTCCTACTTCCCTCCACCTTTCCCAGCATTATTGTCTTTTCCAATAAGTCCTTCCTTCTCATGATGTGTCCAAAGTATGACGGCCTCAGTTTGGTCATCTTGTCTTCCAGGGAGGTTTCTGGCTTGATCTGCTCTAGGACTCATTTGTTTGTTCTTTTGGCTGTCCATCTGATCCTCAGCACTCTTCTCCAGCACCACATCTCAAAGCAATTTATTTTCTTCCTATCATCTTTCTTAACTGTCCAGCTCTCACATCCAAACATGGAATAGGGAATACAATGGCTTGTATGATTCTAACTTTTGTGCTGAGTTGTATATCTTTGCATTTTAGATTTCTAGTTCTTTCATAGCTACCCTCACCATTCTTAATCTTCTTCTGATTTCCTGACTGCAGTCCCCATTTCTGTCAATGTTTGATCCCAGGTATGGGAATTATTTTATTATTTATTCACTGTCTAGGTTGAACTTGTGAAGGTCCTTAATGGTCATTATTTTTGTTTTCTTTATGTTCAACATTAAGCCTGCCTTAGCACTTTCTTCTTTGATCTTCTTTAGTAGGTGTTCCAAGTCTGTGAGGTTTTCTGCTAGTACTATGGTGTCATCAGCATATCTTAGATCAGGGTTAGGCAACCTTTCCCCTTTAAGGGCCGAAGGACTTCAGCTCCCAGAAGCCTCAGCCATGTTGGCCAATAGTCCCATGCTGGCCAATAGCTCCTGGGATTTTGGGAGCTGAAGTTCCTCGGCCTTTAAAGCGGAAAGGTTGCCTACCCCTGTCTTAGATTGTTGATGTTCCTTCCTCCTATTTCTTTGCTCAACCCAATTTAACTAGCTATGCTTAAAGCATGTATAAGGAACCTTGTTCAACCCATCATTCCTTTCTGATCCACTGAATCTGTGAGGTATGGTGGCAAATGACTTGGTGCAGAGTGTCCTCTTCCAGAGGGTATTATTCATATTCAATCCTAATCTTTAACTCCCAGGTTAAAAACATTTCTGAGTTCTGCACAGTTCACTTTCAGAAGTGTCAGTATAAACACCTCTACAGTGCAACTCTAGACATAATTCTTCAAAAATAAGTACACTCACCCCTCCGTTTTCATGGACTTGAAGTCCATGGTTTTGGTTCTTCATGGAGGGGTGAGCCCCATTGACTAAAATGGGGCGTGCACCTGTGGTGCACATGCAGGGCTGCATGGCCATTCAAGCCAATGGGGATTGAATAATGGCAAGTTTCCATTTCCGCACGGGGGGGCGGAATGGATCTCCCGCAAAAAAGGGTGCTACTGTATAACTGAGTTCATTATTTCCAGGTAAGAGGGCATGGCCCACAACCTTAACCATTTGTTAATTTATTAATTAGAAAATATTACAGTCACAGATGTGAACATCTGTAAAACTTGTGTTTGTCAAGGTTTTTCAATTTTACCTTGGAGTTTGATGTGATATGAGCCATGTCTTTATTGGATTGCAAGGTTTGTTTGGCTTCCAAATTAAAAACGGAAGGTATTTTTGTACATTTTGGTGTGCATTTTAATGTGCATTTGTAATATGTATGAATTTCCATAACACATTTTTGTAGTTGCACAAACTACATTATAAAATCTGACATCTATGGATTTCAATCCACAGATTGTATATAGGCTCACATTCAGTTCAGGGAGATCTGAAATGGATAAATGTTAGTTAAAAATGAATGAAATCAAAAGTTCTCCTCTATCACTTCTTAAGAAAGGGGATATCAGTAATATGACTTCAGAAAATGCTATCTATCTGCTGTAATTTTTGTCATGTTCCACAGTGGTTATGTAGCTTAATTTTAATCATTTGATTCTAGTGAACCAGAGTTTAACAGACCCCTCCCCAAAAGACACTAATACCCTTTATCTAGCCATGTTATTTATATTTATTAATTTACAATATTTATTCATTTATGTGAGCAAGATATAATACCCAAATAGCTTACAGTGTGAGTGTTCAAATACTATTCCATCTAGGCTTCTTACCTGCTGTTTGATCTTTGCTTTCATCCCTTGAAGTTCCTTCTGAGTCTTAGTCCATTGCTGCTTGTCAACAGAATCATCATCCTGCAATGTTCCTAGATTAGAGACAACTGTACTCTTGACTTGCAGTTCTTGAAGTTTCTGATGAAGGAACAAGTGGTTCAAGTAAAAGAGTTGCTATCAAAAAGCTTGCAGTAGCTACTGAGAAAAACCTGTCTCATGTTCATACAACATATAAGTATCTTCTGTGTATCCTTGATTCACTGGGATCTCAACATATAATAGGATAGAGGATAAGCCCAGAATTTAGGAAGCAATAGTTTTTGAAGACTACAAATCCCAGAATCTGCCAGACAGAATCACCACTTGCCATGCTGACTTGAGGGTTCTAGTAGTTGTAACCCAATAAAATAACTTTTTCAAGCACCATATGAGATGGTATGCTTTAAGTGAACACCAACTTTTATTGACTGTAACTTGAAATGGATCTGTAATATTAGATGGTTATTTGTAAATTCCCTCCTATTTAGTTTGGCCTTCCACACTAAATCTCAATCAAAAATGTTGGAAATGTTCTTCACTGCTTAAATTTTTGGATGCACTCAGAGCTTCAGATTAGTTGTCTCCCCACTCCTAACCACCTTGATCCAAGCTAGTTCTTAGATGGATAATTACTGATTACTGATTACTTTTTTCAGTTTCCCAAGGACCCTAGGATAGAGTATGTGATTACCTTATTTTATCCTCACAACATCCCTGTGGTTAGGCTGTGAGTTGGTTAGGCTGTGATAGAATGACGTATGCTTTGATTTTGTCATTGTGGAGGTCAGAATTCTCTACCTCTCACACACAAGGACCCATTTCTTAAAACCTAACTTTTACATACTGCCTCCCCTGCTTTGTGGCCATTTAGTGGCTGGTGGGGAGTGCAGGAGAGCTGAGAAGTGTCTGGTTTTGTTACTATAGCAAGATGGAGTGATGAAGGAATCTTCTGAGATTATTGGGTCTCCTCTGAAAGTCCTGGAAAATCATTGTTTTGCATCTGTTATAGTCACCTAGTCAAATGCCTCCCAGCTGTCCCTCAATCTTCTTGGGCCCTTACATTGTCATGTAGGGGGTGCAAGAAGAAGAGGGAGAACTATGGGAGAGGAGAAGGGACACATCATCATTCCACCATGGTAGCATGGTGAAACTATGATGAAACTATGATGTGTCCCTTCTTTGCAATACATCTCCTGATTCAGGATCTCAGCAATATACTTTTTACTTCCTGAAGCTATTTCCCAAAGCCTATTCCAGCCTCCAATCCACACTCAAAGTACTGGTTTTCCTGACAGTGTATATGATTGTACAAAGTGGAGTGGGTGTAGAAAGAGTATTATCTGTACACATCTTTACAATAATGTATGACTGAGAATTCTCAATAGGACTATGACCTTGTTTTATAATTGCTCAGTCCAACTCTTAGATATCAACTTGGTTTTTCCTCCTTTATCATAAGGGATCAAATTGCCCTCAAAATGTTTGATAGTAATGCAACACATTAAGAGTGAAGGGGGGGGGGGGGCTTCCTTCCTGCATAACTCTAAATGAAATTAGAAGACCAGCTTAGTCAATTAAAGATCCACCTTTATTTAGAAAAATAAATCCACTTCTGCCTCCTGCCCTGACAGACTAGAATCTGACCAAAATGGGAGTCCCAAGTTTAGCATATTTACATTCTAATATAGTATCCTAAAAGTTGTGAGAGCCAGTGTGGTATAATGGTTTGAGCATTGGACTATGACTTTAGATACCAGGTTTGAATCCTGGCTTGGCTATGGAAACCCACAGGGTGACCCTAGGCAAGTCACACTCTCTCAGCCTCAGAGGATGGCAATGGCAAACTTCCTCTGAAGAAACATGGCAAAAAACCCCATGATAATCCCTTAGGGTTGCTATAAGTTGGAAACTACTTGAAGGCACACAACAACATCCTAAAAGTTGCCAGGGTAAATTTTCATCCAACTAACTGTGCTTGTGAATGTTTAGCTTTACTGACTAGTCATCTAAACTGGCCTTCTACAGATGCCTGCTAAGCCAGTCCTTGTTCCTTGCTATCAGAAAGCTCTTAACACTTATGTGACAGGAGAAAAGCAGACATTTTGAGTGTAATATTTGCTGTGCCACCTTGTTCTTCTGGAGGAAGAACAAGGCAATACAAAAACATTTTGCTGGGTTAGTCCATATGAAGCCATGTTAGTTTCCCCTTTAAGAGCAGCATAGTGATTTAACAAAGATAACAAAAGCACTGCATTTTACATAAATAGGAAAAAAGCAATCCATGCATTGGCCTTACCCCTTCCAAGGCAATATTCCTGCTGGAAATATCCTTGAATTCAGTAAGGAAGAGCTGCCTAAGGTCTTCCATTTCCTTTCCAAATTTTGCCCTCTCCTCTTCCTTCCATCTCTCAAACTTTCTTCTTCCTTCCTCTTCTCTTTGGCGAACATTCTCTGCTTCCTATCAAGGAAATTAAAATTCAAAGTTGGTTAGAAAAAAATACAGAAAAACTGTGACTATCTAGATTAATTTTCCTGAAATCTTATCTCAAACTGAACTGAAGATATTCTGAAGGCACCATGGCCAATACATACTTTGCTGGTTCCAAGACAGGGATTCACTATGACAGGCCTAAGGGACCTTTTTCTGCCAGAGGAATGGCTCAGTCCCAGCTTGGCCTATCCATGGGCAAGATAACATCAGGAGATGGAATCCCAGCCAAACCGTCTTCCCAGGTCTCTCCCTTCTCTCCCTCCTGACATCATAATACCACACTTCTACTCCCATTTTAGTTTTCTCCATGTAGAGGGAAGCATTAAGCTCCATGTCACTTTCTGCATGGAAAAAAAACCCTGACTTGGTAGCACAGCTTTTTTAAATACTGGCTGACTTGGGCACCTGCCTCCTGTGTTGCTTACATGAATCATTTGTGAAATGGAAATCCCACTGTTTAAACCAGGGGTAGGCAACCTTTCCCCTTTAAGGGCCGAGGGACTTCAGCTCCCAGAAGCCTCAGCCATGTTGGTCAATAGTCCCATGTTGGCCAATAGCTCCTGGGTTTCTGGGAGCTGAAGTCCCTCGGCCCTTAAAGGGGAAAGGTTGCCTACCCCTGGTTTAAACCAATCAGTTAGAGGCAGTAACATAACATCAGGGATTCCAGCATTCAGTTGACACTTGAAGTAATGGTTCTTCTTAAATTTCAGCAGTATCAGGCTCCTGTTTCGGAGTTCTGGTGCTGCAACAAACTACAATCCCCAGAATTCCATAGCACTGAGCCGTGTCAATTAAAGCCATATTAAATCGAATTATTTCTGCAGTGTGGATGCAGCCGCTGTCATCCAACCTTTTTAAAAACCACCAAAGAATGGGAGTTCACTACCTTCTGAGGTGACCTCCACAGTTGAACAATCTTACTGTTAGGAAATTCTTCCTAATGTTTAGATAGAATAACTTTTCTTTTAATTTAAATCTTTTGGTCTGTGAGCAAAAGAAAACAAGCTTCTTTCTTCTACATGACATCCCTTCAGATATTTAAAGAGGGATATCACATAACCTCTTAGTAATTTCATATCCAAAATAAACATAGCCAACATACATCATAATCCTTTTTTTAAAATCACATTTCTACCTATAAATTAGCATACACACACTTTATGCAGATCTCTCTTTTCGTTTAGCTTCTTTCAGGGTAATGCATTTCCTCTTTTGTAGCCTAATGCTTTTGGCTTTTTGAGTTCGTCATTATTTGTATTTTTATTAGTTCATACCTGAGCTCTATACTGACTCTCAGCCTCCAATTGGGCATGGGTCTCGTTCAACTTGACTTTCAGTTCTTCAATTTCACTTTCCATTTGCTCCACCTGTTTCTTCTTCTCCTTCTCTGTAAAAAAGAGAGCTATCAGTAGCAATACCCTCAACTGGAAAAATCTCCACAGTTTCCATTCTAAAATTATATGACTGGGGGAAACAACATGGCCAGAACCTTCTTGGGCAATTATGAATGTGTAACCACTATCATTACTCAGCTATGCAGTGATTCCTGGCCTGATGTCACTAATCTCCATTTACTAAACAGCAGCCACTCCAATCAATATGAGGTCCATTTCCCAGTTGTTTGGGAAGCAGCTGACTGATGTTCTCACCCCCTCCTCTGAGCAAACTCCATTGTGATTGGCAGAAGAGGGGTCCCTGTTGCAATTCCCCTTTGCACTGGAGATTGCTTGTATGAAGAGATGGTGGTGGTGGACATGTCAGTCAGCTGGTTTCTACTGGAGAACTTTCACATTATCATTGTTTTCATTGAACTATGGCATATTAGGGAACATGAATACAAACCAGTCACAAATGTGTGATGTTAGGTTATGCACTTTTAAGTGGCCAAGATGATTCTGGCCTATAATTATTGTAAATGTACAAAATACTGTTCTGCATTGCTTCACGTAATTGCATCTGATGATGATATCATTAATGTGATAGTGGGGAGCAGCTTCACAATAGGGTGAACAACTTTCATTCCCACTCGTCACCTCTCTCCCAGGGAAAAAAAAATATATTGATCCCAAATGTTCCCCAAGATTAGAGAGCAATGTTGCTATATCCTTGGCCCTTATGCTGGCCATGGGCTATAATAAATTTATTGTATTATATCCTTGGCCCTCCCTAGGCCAAATGAGGCCCAGAGACGCCATTTTTAAAAAGAGGAAGTGAACTGGAAGAACTTCAAATGGCTCATATTCCCCTAAGAAAATTGTGAAATTGCCTCACAATTGGTCAGTGGGGAACCTTTTCACCAATTTTTAGGGAGGACATACTGGGGGCCCTGGAGGGTGAGTTCACGAAGCTGTAGGCTTCACTTTCCCTGTTTCTGCTTTACAAAACACTAGAAGGCAGGTCTCAGGCCCCCAAACCTCCCTGTCTAATGTTTAATAAAGAGGCCAACAGAAATGGTGCAAACAACCCTCTAGAACAGTAGTGGGCAACTGTGGAAAGGTCAGAAGTCATATTAACATCCTGCTGCCACACCCACTCCTGGAAAAAAAATCAACTCCCCTTTCCAATTTTATCATGTTTTGGGGTCTTTTTGAACAACAGGCAGTTAGCAGAAGTCACTTCCAATTTTTTTTAAAAAGGGTCTTTCTTGGGCCTAAAGTTCATTTTTTGTTGTTGTGTGCTTTCATGGGGTTTTCTTGGTCATTTTATTTGATACCTGGGGGTCCAATAGCCTCCTAACATTGTTGAAATGCTTCACACATACCACTAGAGCATTTGCAGGGAGGGGATTTTGGAACATTTACAACACCCTGGAGGTCCTTGGGGGCCTGCAGGCCACATTTTGCCCACTTCTGCTGTAAAAGATCTGGAAATTATAACACTGATTTATTTTGAATAGAAATCCCTCTCATGCTCACCCCAGCCTGAAATCCCTTTCAGTCAAAAGCTCAGGAGAAATATACATTGACCCCAGGAGCTCACCAGCTGCAGTGGCTTCTGGGTGCCTGCGCTGCATGTGGGCTTGAAGAAAGGAGTAATTCATGAAGGTCTTCTCACAGAGCTGACACTAAGTAAAAAGAGAGAAGAAGTAGATAAAAAGTTTCAAGATGAAACACACTGAAAGGTTAAACATGGAGGTCAAGGGTGGAAGAAGTCCCCATAGCTTCTTAGGACACTCTGGCAGCCATTTCCTTAAGCTGGAAAACTCCTGGTTTTGAAAAGAGGTGCACTGAGTGCCCCTGTGAATGGGGATCAGCCTGGGCTGGACTTGGGTGGCAAATTCAGCAGCTAAATCCTTGTGATAAGGTCAGGATTCTGCCTATTCTAAATTTTAAGCTGGCTCAGGTAGGACGTTTTCATTGTGAATGTGTTAAGCTCCTTATTCTTTTCTCATCTAACTACTTTTCCTAGAATCACAGAATAGGTGGGAATCAACTGACAACTTGTCCAGGTCCAGTCTTAATGTAGAACCATTCATGTGTTAAAAATAACCTTGAATCCTAGACTATGTATCTGGCAACGTCTGTAAAAACAATAGATAATTGTAAACTTCTTGTCCATCTGTAATTATTCATCTTTGCTTCTGCAATGTTTATCACACAGAAGAGATGAAAGAAAAACAAAAGGCATCTACATTTCCTGTGAACAATGCAACTCAAGGAAATACCTGCTAAATTTTCTGTATTTTATCTTTTGAGAATGCATCTTTTAAATAACAACAACACTCATTATAGTTTCTCTTCCACCCCACCAACAATCTTTATCCAAATACCAAATACTGATATTTGAGCATGGAAAAATTCTCTGTTTTTTAAAAAACTAAACAACTTCTAAAATCTTTCAGCGAATAATGTGCAATTGTGTTCAGTGAAGTATGTTCTCCAGCACAATCCTTACTGGAAGACAAGTGTATAAGTACATAAATGTTTTCCTGTTCACATTTGTGAAACATGAGAGGTATATAAAACTAAATCCTTGTCATATAGAAAACAAGGAACACACACACACACAAGCTGTTTGTCTTACTCAAACATACCTAGACATAGGTATAATACTGAAAAAGTACCAAATCTTTCTTCTCCTTAGAACTTACCTTATGGTAGTTATTGGCTCCAGCTTGCAAAAGCAACTGCTGGGTGGCAATCATCTTCTTCCGTCTTCTGCTCTCTTCCTTGACACTCTTCAGCTCTTCTGCTTGCTTATCCAAGTCATACTTGAGGCGCTTGAGGTCTTCAAAGGCAGCCTGGTGCTGCTCCTCCTGAAGTGTCAAGCTCATACTCAGGTACTCCTGAGAATGGAGTAGGTATTCAATGGTCAGCTGAGCCATCTTGAGGACCTTTAAAAGAACAGGGTCCACTGGTTGTTGACAGTAGGGACACTTCTCTGCATCAAGATTGCAAAAGGTGACACTGTTGATATTTTCTTGAAGAGTAGCAAGATCCAACTCGCGGGCCACCCGTTCCACATCAATGGCACTGAATCGCCTCCAGTCAATAGTGTCTCGCCGTAGCTGGAACTTAAAGGCTGGAATGACAGTAGGACCAGCTAGCATGCTCCCAAAGTGGTCAGTGCTGCTCTGGAAATTCACAGGAAATGATGAGCCTGGCATACTTGCCCAATAATATTGGGATGCTGACTGTGGCAATGGGAAGTAAATACTGGAAGCAAAAGGCTAAAACACAAACAGCAAAACCCATATGGGGTTTTGGGTAATGATGAGTTAAAGCTGAAACACATTCATAAGTACCTACTTACAATAGTGCATTTTTGTAGATGAAGGTATACCCAAAATGTAGATCGGGGGTAGGCAACCTTTCCCCTTTAACGGCTGAGGGACTTCAGCTCCCAGAAGCCTCAGCCATGTTGGCCAATAGTCCCATGTTGGCCAATAGCTCCTGGGATTCTGGGAGCTGAAGTCCCTCGGCCCTTAAAGGGGAAAGGTTGCCTACCCCTGATGTAGATGTTAGGTTGGCAAAATATACTTCTGTTTATATTATTCTACTGCAGTACTAAACTTTGAGTACAGTAGGGACCTCGCTTCAAATATCAGTTTATATAGAATCATAGAATCATAGGGTTGGAAGAGACCGCAAGGACTATCCAGTCCAACCCCCTGCCTTGCAGAAACTCACAATCAAAGCATCCCTGACAAATTGCAGTCCAGCCTCTGTTTAAAGACCTCCAAGGAAGGAGACTCCACCAATCTCTGAGGGAATGTGTTCCACTGTCATACAGCTCTTACAGTCAGAAAGTTCCTCCTAATTTTTAGGTAAAATCTCTTTTCCTGTAGCTTGCATCCATTGTTCCATGTGTTATGCTCTGGAGCAGCAGAAAACAAGCTTGCTCCATCCTCCACATGACATCTCTGCTAATACTTAAACAGGACTAGCAAATCACCTCTTAACCATCTCTTCTCCAGGCTAAACTTACCCAGCTTCTTTAGTCCAATATGTACCATACTGAATGTTTAAACAGCCACTGATTCAAACATCTAGTAAAAAGATCAAGGAGTAAACAAAATAGCATGATAAATATGTGAATGAGTGGAAATGACTGTTTTTATAGTCGAAAAGTTTGACTCATTCACTAATCAGTTTTTAAACTAGCTCCCAATGTATATAGTAAGAGTACAGACAGGTGCCCCAACTTTCACATAAAACAAGGAACAAACACAAAAGCATGTTTGCACTATCCAGAAATCTATACAATTTTTTTTTCTCAGGCCTACAACCAGCCAAGCTCTCTGTTGCTATTCCTGGTTATACTCCTGGTGAAGAGCTAGCTTCTCCTGATCATATTAAGACATGGGCAAACTAATCTATTAATCAATATAGACAGAGAGAAATAATAATGAACTTTAGAACTGGAAAATAAACCTAAATATACAAAAAATTTAAGGAGATCACACATATACACCGCCAAAAGAACTATAAGGTTACAGACTTCCTGAACTATGTTTTGACAACTTACAAAGCATGGCTTATTTGGGAACTATAAACCACGACCTCCCAGGTTTAGACCTCATAATAAGCTAGCACCTCCCAGTTATTTCTACCTATTTACCTGAAGGGGGAGTAAATAGCCTGTGTGAATTAGTATGAAGCTTGTTCACAGTAAGCCATGAATCTTATCTTACTCTTGTGATTGTATCCAATGTAATATTGCTATGTAAAAGTTTAAATTATGTGGATTAAAACACAAACACAATTTAATACTAGTAATATGTTTATCACTTGGAAGACTCTTCTTGATTTCAACATTATTTGCAACATTTTGTTTCCCACACATTGTAAGTGGTAAATTTCAACTGGGGACATTTTAATTCCTTTACAGTTTTCTTATTTTATGCATCTTATTTTATGTTTAAAACATGATGCTTTAATTATTAAAATTGAGTATACCATCCCAGAAAAATATCAGTCAATAGATTCAATACAATCTGTTGCTTCAAATAGAATTAACCAAGGTTATAGCCAAATATTGTAATGCTCAAATATGAAAAATAGTCATGCATAATTTCAAGTATTTCTGCTACTGCCCAGGAGAGTTTGCTATGGTATTGTATAAAAGAACCCATAGCATTTTAGCATAATTTAATGTTTAAAAACAGGGGCCTCTAATAGAATACCCTTATTATAAACATTTGCTTTTAAATATTCTAACTATTAGGAATTTATTTAAAACACAATCCTCTGCATGTCTTTTCAGAAATAAAGTCCACTGAGTTCATGCCATTTACTCCAAGGTAAACATATGCAGGATTTGAGAAGTGGAGTGCAATTCACAGAAGAAACTTCCACTATGCTCATGAGTCTTTGCTTAAGGTAAACGTGGGCAGGATTACAGCCATGGGAGGTAAAATTATTGCAAAATGATACATACCATGTTTTCATTATAGAACTGCTGAACTGCTGTTTTTGATCCACCTGCAACAGTCAGGCAGTTGTGTTGAGCAACAGTGTGTTTCTAGGTGTGTCTTGAGTGATGGTAACAGGACTCCGAAGTTCTGCTCACAGTAGCACAAATATACTATAGCTAAGCAGAACACTCCAAGTGGTTAAATATTCATTCTCTGCTTTGTGTGCATTTGTTTGAGGTTCCAGTGTAAGCAAACAATGATCAAGACAAACAACTGAGTGATACAATTGCTGGATACATTTCAGAAAAGCTGAACTCTCTGCTATATTATTCTAATCAAACAACTGTTCAGGACTGTAGAGACAAATGAACTGATGCTAAGCATCAAATTATCATTTCTGGACACAATGGAAAAACTCCCAGAATGTCATGTCTCCGCTGGATGAATCCTTGCTGGAAGATGACCTGGAGCCACCCAAGACAAGACTTCACAGGGAAGCAGCCCATGCCTTGGTCAACATTCAAGGTGGTGGCAGTAAAAGGAAAGAGGTCTAGGATTGTAGTACCTGTGAAGGAAGTAAGGTACTGGAGAAACAGAATGCTTGGAGATGGCAAATTTGGTTTGCCTTCTCTCACCACCACTTTGTGAGCCTGGAAGAAAATGTCACTGCTAGCACCAACAGAATTCTGGCCACAAACCCAGATCAGGAGAGCCAGTTATTGGGGGAAAATACTCTCTCCCTCAAGTGCAAAACCAGTATTTCTGAATCAGAAATCTCAGCTAGTTGAAGAGTGTGCAGATACTTAAGAGTGATGGCTTGACTGAGTGCCAGATGTAGACAGGCCTACTTGACAGAGATCTTATAAAATCATAGAGCTGGAAAGGGCTCTATGGGCCACCAGGTCCAACCTCCTACTCAGTAATGGATATCTAGCTAGACTAGAGCATCGCCAGCAGGTGCCTATCCAGCCTCTTTCTATCACCTACCACCTTTCTAGGCAATTGGTTTCATTGCCAAACCATACTCACTGTCAAGACATTTCTTTTAATGTTCAACTGATATGTATTCTCCTATACCTTAAAACCATTAGATCTAGTTCTGCCTTCTGAAGTAGCAGAGAATAAGCCAGCACCTTCCTCTCTGTAGCAGCCATTGATGTATTTAAAGAGTGATATCATATCACCCATCACCAAATCTTCTCTTCACCAAACAGATCACACCCAGCTCCTTCAACCTCTCTACATATGTTTTGTTCTCCATACCTTTTATCATCTTCATTGTCCTTCTCTGAAAAACCTATCATTCTTGTCACCTTTCTGCTCACAAGTAAAGGGCCATGTGGGTAGACCATTGCCCCTAGTAACACTAATGGCCTGTATCTGTGCTCTGACTAGAGCTTTGAAATCTCAGGCTGGAAAGATTTCAGTTTTGGGCACAAAGTTCTGAAATAACATTTTTGTACCTACTTCCATTCCTTTGTGTATCCTAACTATCTAGCTAGTTTTTGGTCCTTCCAGTGTTTAGCCCTACCTGCAGAGGCTGACCTTTGCCAAGCATCTTCTCTATTGCCATGTGGCCTGGAGCAGGACATGGAAGAGGGCTCCTTGGGCTTAAACATCTTAATTCTAGTGTCTGACTTGCTAAATATAAATTAATTCTCTCATTAAGTGTTGTGTTGGCTATTGTGCCCCTCCCAGTAGAAGTAATTTTTGTTAGATGTTTATTAGTAAGATACAGTTTCAATTCTACTGTTAGGATGCTATTGCAATGCAGGTATGCCTAGCCTCTGATAAAGAAGCTCCTTTTAATAATGCCTTTTTATGCTCACCCGATCCCCACTTTTCTGTCTTTTTTTGGGGGGGGGGGCAGCATGAGCATTTTACAAGCTTTCAGAGGATAATGAAAGAGGGCTAGATAAACACACACTTTTAGTGTTGGGTTGCTCCAATGTGTCTGCAGTAAGCAATGTAATAAAGCTTGATGTGGGAAAGAGTAGAATACTGCCCTAGTTGATCTTATTGTAAAAAATGAAGATGTTAATCATAGGGCTGCATTTTGTTGTTGTTATTCTCAGTTCAAAAATATAGCAAAGTCCAATAACATGCAAAATCCATCAAACAGTGATAAATTTAAACCCACCAAACAGTGATACCAGTAATACCAATGGATTGTGGATGTTATTGGACTTTGCTATATGGCCAAAATAGCTATCCCTGGATATGTCTATTGTAGTATGTGTGCCTATCTCATCAGCTGTTAATCAGTTCATTAATCCTAGCAGGCTGAAGAAGCACAGATCTATAGGTTTGGCCACTAAAATGCAAATGATTAGAAAAGTTGAGGCTGGTAAAGAAAAAAATGACCTAAGGATGCACTTTGGAAGAAGCCAGAAGGTTCAAAATATTTTTCTTTACTTATGCAAGGTTAACTTGATCTGGATGTTTAATTTCACATATGGTTATTGTTAGTTTTGAATTAAAAACTTTGTAGAAACATGTTGAACAACTAGTCTTTCTTGTGGTATAGGAACCCCTTCCCATTCTTTTCATTTAGAATAATAATCAGTTAGTGGTTCTAAACCTGATTCATACTTCTGAATACACTGGTATTAATGGATCTGTCTCACTTTCATTGTTAATAAGAGGCAAAGCAAACCAAGTAACCTAGGAACAAAGGTCTAATGGGCGCTCAATGTATAGTAATCAGGACAAAAGTCTTTCTTTTTTTATCATCACTGCTAGTGTTAGGAAACAATTGAAAAAACAAACAGAAATGCTTAATGTTCACTAATTGATTTCTGTTTGGGATTGCTGTGTAACAGTTCAAGTAATAGCACTGTAGATATATGTACAATGATAATTCCCTGCTTTTCAAAAATTAAAAATCAAAGCAGGCAAGACCTGTGAAACTATCCGAAATAGAAAGGAAATTAATCATGGGAAAGTTAGCTATAGGCACTGTCAGTAGAATAAATTCAATTGAATGGTGCCTCTCTTAAATATCTATGCAACACATATTTGCACACTCTGCAAACTTCTGCTTACCCCCTTTTCAGCATCAACTCGTGCTTTTTCCAAGAATGCTCTTTACATTATTTATTAACTGGCAAAGCATTTGGCATTACAACAAGCAATGTGTACACAAAGGTAAGTCCTGAAGCTGAGCCAACTCAAGATACTTTTCTCCCTGAGAAGATGTAGAAATTGTCCCCCCAATTCTACTGGGTAAAACCTGAACAGACTCGCAATCTTACATCAAAGTTGGTGATGTGACTACATCACTCAGCACACCTGAGGAAAGCTCAGTGGGTCCAGGACAGGCTACTCCATCCTACAACAGGAATAAACAGCAGGGGGTTGTCCCTTCTGTTTCCCTCCACACCACCAGCATCTGCTGCCTGACTTGATTGCCTCACTCTGCCTAAAGGTGGGGCTGCCCCTGGTTTGTCGATGCAAGAACAAAAAGGTTGCAGGGTGGACTGAACTTCTGAAAATGCTTTACGACATTGTTTGACCCTGCCAACTAAGATTCCTAAGGTCAAGGGTATCCACTCCCCTGTTTCAGACATGAAAAGCGATTGGATTACAAAGAAAAGCAAATGAGGAATAACATTTCTGGATATATTTCTATTGTTGTTACAGTCACCAAATTAAAAGCTAGACATTTTCTTATGGGACAGTCTCTCTATTTATACCCATTTGGGCCCTGGGTGACTGAGAATCAAACCTGTTTGTTATTGCTTATCATTCACAATTGCCTAGCCTGACCTCTGTTTCTTGATCAGGCTAGTGTGATGGAACCTTAGTTACTGGGTGGGATTTTTTTTTAAAAGAAATTACAATACTCCACATTCATGGGGTTAGGGGAGCAGGACCCCCATGAAAGTGGAAAAACCATTAAAAAACCACATTTTTTTATCTGAGAGAATGCCTCTCTAGCAATCTCTAGGTCCTCCAGTGCAACTCTATGGTCAACATCCACTGGAAGTTGACATTTGAATCATGAGGACCTTCCAATGCATAGAGAAGTGTTTAGGAATCTCTAGGTCAGGGGTAGGCAACCTAAGGCCCGGGGGCCAGATGCGGCCCCCTGAGGCCTTTGGATCAGCCCCAGGCCGGTCCTGCCACTGCCACCGCCCACCATGATGATATTGATTATTGTTGTTATTACTTGTTCTTGGGGTTTTCTTAGCAAAATCTCCACAGGGGTTTTGCCATGTTTTTTCTGGGGCTGAGAGAGTTGCATGCATATTTTTTTAATTTTTAATTTTTTAATTTTTTTAATTTTTATATTTTATTTATTTATTTATTTATTTATTTATTTATTTTTGGTGCTTCGGCCCCCCAATTATCTGAGGGACAGCAACCCGGTCCCCGGCTCAAAAAGGTTGCCTACCCCTGCTCTAGGTCCTCCACCATGACTCTATGGTTAACCTCTGACAGAGTCACACTGGAGAATCTAGAGATTCCTAGAGAGAAGATATTAATCAAATCTTTGAACAATAACATATGCAAATGTCAAAGCTGCAAATGCAGAGAGCTGACTGTAAACAGCAAAATGATTGGGAAAATGTATGTATATGGAATTGGGATGTGTACACTGCCAAGACTCCTGATAGCACAGTGTGTGTCTATGTACCCTTGCAGACTTCAGCCCTTCTGTCCCCTCCCTGTTGTTATGGACAGACATACTGGGATCCTAAAATAGTATATGTAAATGAACAATTACAGCAATTTGATATTCTATTTCATGGCGAATGAAAGAGAAAGGAATACAATAATCAATAGTCATGTTGGAGTCTGTATGTGCGTGTTGAAAGTGAGGGTTACCATTTTGTTTCTGAGTGTTTACAATGGCAAGAGGAGCAAAAATTTCACAACTGGTGCTTTTTCTAGCATAGAGCTGTAGTTGTGATGAACTTTTCACTTGGTAAATCCTAATTATTATGTCATAATAGGGAACAGAGGAGGGTGAGAGACAATGAAAAAAATATTCAGAATGAGCATGAATGTCTTGTCGAAGGCAACACAGTGCACATATGTACACATACAACTCTGCCTCTATGCTGAAGCTTATGATAAGAGAAAAACTGTTGTCAAATATACCATACTTTATTGGCCTTGAGAAAATAAGAAGAACTAAGCTGGGTCAGACCAAAAGCCTATCTAGTCCAGCATCTGGGTCTTACAGAGACCAGATATGTATGAGAAACCTACCTGCAACATAGACAGACATAAAAACTAACATATATTTATAATTTTATGAATTTGTGTATTTCCCCTTTAAAGATGGTCCACACTGGTGGCCATCACCAGACCTTGTGGGAAGCAAATTTCATAATTTAATTATGGGCTGAGTGAAGACTTATTTATGCTTGTTAATTCATTTGTTTATTTGATTTATATACTGCCTTACTCCTAATATGGAACCCAAAGCAGCTAGATGTCTTTTAAAACTGCTTTTCAGGAAAGATGAGGTGTAAACTCCCCTAACTACAGTGCCAGACATCCTTCAGAATCTGGATCCTGTCACCAAATTATAAAGCTCAGAATTCCATAATATGGAGTCATAACAGCTAAAATGGCTTTATAAGCATTCTTCTTCCTCTCCTCTCCCAAACTTCAGCAGCCTGTCTCACATCTTCCTCCCAACATCTGAAAACTTGGCTCTGCTTTAGGAAGTAATGGTGCTTCAGAAAGAAGAGGGGGATGTTGTAACCCCCCCAACACTTTTCAGGCCCTGCTGACTTTCTGAGACATACATGAAATTTTCAAGCTTCCGCAGAAGAGGAACATGCCTAAGAAATCATTACTTTGAAGTTTCAAATGAGTCTGAACTGAAAGAAAAAGTTCTTAATAAGTCTAGGTGAATTTGGCTGATAGGAGGGGGGAGGTATTGGGTTCCCTGGTTAGTTCCTGGCTTTGGAGCACTGAGATTTATACTTTGCAACAGGCAACAGCTGCTAATGCTTAAATGAGCAATGGAAATATGCAAAAGGAAGAGGAGGCGAGACCTGGCATGAACACAGCATAGCATGTAGGCCTTCCTCCTCCTTTTGAATCCTCTGATTCTTTTAAGACAGAGCTCCACAATGCAAATTTCACTTCTGCCAACCAAAGAAAGCAAATTCTTACCTGTTCTCAGAGTGTATGCTTTGTTGAGTGATTCTGAGAGTGTGGGAGTGTGACTGAAGCAAGGGGTGGAATGGAAGGAGGGGAGGAAGGGATCTGGTGAAAGTAGCATGGATTTTAGGCAGCACTCTCTGAACTGGAGTCTTCCTACTCCCCTCCCACCCAGGAAATTCAACACCATCCAGGCAAGATCCCAGCACTGGTTCCCCAGAGCAACAGCAAATCACCTTCTCCGCCTAAATTCACAACGTCAGGAGGGATGATTCATGAAAGCAGCTTTCTGGCTCTACTCTAAACCAGCTTCTCCCTTGAGGGATGAAAACAGCTGTCAGGCTGTCCCCAAAGCCAAGCTGTTGCTGTAGTAATTTATGAAAACATTGTACCTGATTGCCCTCTCTTTCTCTCAATCCTTGTTTACCTTCTCTCTTCTAATGCCATCAGCTTCAACCTGACCAGAATGTAGAAAGAGGGAGGATTAGGCAATCACAGTGTATCAAAACATCAGTGCTCAGCGGTCTATTAAAGCTTTGCATGTTGGGTAACAAAACAGCCTCCCTGTAGCTATAATGCTGCCCTGACATGCAGTTGCAGAGCTGCCAGTAGGGATGTCAGCTGAAATCTGCTGGTACCACATTTCCCCTTTCTTAAGGGGTGGCAAGCAAAGGTCAAAATACCCTAAAGGTACCGGATCCCATCTGATCTTCGAAAATAAGCAGGGTCAGCTCTGCTTAATATTTTGATGGGAAACTGCCAATGAATACCAGGTACTGTCAGCTACACTTCAGAGGAATGAACTGGCAAAACCACCTCTGAGTATTCCTTATTCCTAAAACCCTATGAAATCTATGAGTTGAAACATAACATGAACACACACATACACACACACACACACAAAATAAGTGCCGTCCTCATGATACCAAACTGCCTTGATTCAACCGAATTTGTGGGTGGCAGAAAAGGATCTTCTGCCCTTGAAATTTGTGGGTATATTTAAAGTATATTAAATATATGTATTCATTTCTATGGAAAATATTGCAATGCTTTTGAAATTAAGAGATATGAAAAAGTTGGAGATAAAAGAGAAAGAAGCAGCAGCACTTTTTTTTTGCATACAGAAATGTGTGTAAGTAGCTACATATAAGTATGCACTGCATGTCATTTTCTGCTCAAAATACCGTAGCACGTACCCTCAAACTGCAGCAACAATTCCAGTTAATCCTTGGTCATCCCACTTTTTCATCAGCTTTTATAATATCCCAGTTTCTCTCTCCTCTACCCACTTTCACTTTTTTTCCTCAGGCTGCAAACTGAGTTCAAATTGCAAAAGTAGCTAGCACTCAGTTATCTCAGTGGTGATGGGGAAAGGAGTAAGAGGAGAGAGTGGAATCTTGTCCTTCCCAGTAGGCTCAGGCAAAAGTAAAATGCTACAGCCTTTCCTAGCTTGTCTATTCTACCTCATTAATAACTTTTCCTATTTCTTTTATACGCCTTTTCCTGCTCCTTTTCATTGAGTGCCTACACTATATTTTTAAATATTCAATTATGTTTAAGGTTATTGCAGTGTTACTAATTTAGGGAATGAAGGAAAATGTAAAGGGGGCAGAATTATTTGGGGGAGCAATGCCCTCATGTTTTTAGAGCTGTTGTAAGGATTATTTCTAAATTTGTATCTGTAGCTATTTATTACCACATGCATATTTAATGCAAATCTCTGCTTTCTTTTGTTTTCTTTCCTAGTGATACATTTCCTTTTCTTCAATGATGTGTAAAGTAGACAACCTAGCAGCAGCCCAAATAGCCCTCACTTTGCTGAAGCTAACCTATGTTCTTGGGCTTACACACACAGCAGCAGCAGCAGCAGCAGCTCCATTCTTGACCTTAAATGAAGCCAACACAAAATTGCACAAATCTCTGTGATCCCTGGGCTTTGTGCATTCCATGCCCTGCAATAAGTGCTGCAGTTAATTCCTATCAAAATGCAGTTAGTCATGTCTCTTTTTCAAAATATATTAATAAAAAGTTTGAAGACTTTTATATAGTTATGCACTAGATTCTTTTACTTCTGCATGTAGCAACAGTGCCATCATGAGACAGACAGCTGTAGCTCATCCATTGTACAAGGGGAGGAAAAACATGAGACTAGGGGAGTTGGGAAAGTTCATGTCATGTCCCAATATTTATACAAGAATTGTCAGTGCAGTCCTATGCTTACTGAGAAGAAAACTTTTTAAAGTTAAATGGAGTTTACTTCCAGGAAATCATTAGATATAGGTAGTGGTGAATGGTGATCCTTATGTCAGTGGGGTGATGAATCTGAACTTCACATGAGTCATCCAAGGTGCTCAACCTATATGGGGGATAGATTCAGCACCCTTCATAGGTCCTTTAAATTTCACACTGAAACCTGGAGTGGATTAACTAACCCATACCAGTCACCACAGGATACATGACTACAACCTTTGTCAAACTTCTGGGATTCTGATCTTGTATAGCTGAGCACTATAGTTATCAGCAACAACTGGGTGATTAAGAAAGAACACCAAATATATGTGCAACATAATATACATCACCTTGAGAAAGACACAACAGTATTTGCATATCTCATCACCAGCATTGTCATTATTGTCTTTAACAAACACATGTATACTTTTAGCAGCAGCAGCAGCTGCAAAAAGTAAAATTATGTAGTAAACAGCCTTTCTTATGCCTTATAATCATTTTCATTACAACTGCCACTATTTGTTCATGCTGTTACTAGGGAGAGACCAAATGCCACTGCTGCCAAACCACTGCATTCCATTGTTTTGCATGTTGCCCTCCCACAATTTTAAAGACTTGCTTTGCAACAGTTTTTCTGGCTATAAACACATCTGAAACACCCGGACTTTCCAGTATGGGTTGCTGGCAAAACTCTACTGATAAGACTGGGAGAAAGAGCCCTTTACATGTTTTCCTGCATTGTTGTCTGGTTACACTGAAAATATCTGCTATAGTGAAGCAGCTACAGTCATTGTCCTTGGTTCCTGAACTCGTCTGTCTTGCACTTTTATTTCTTCCAAAAAATGAAACAAAAACAAAAATAATATCCAAGGGGGAACTGCCTTCCCCTTCTCCCAGCCCACTGATCCAGATCTCTACTGAGACAGCTGCCTCTCCAAAGCCTTCAGGGTTCAGCTGCAGTCTCCAGAGGGCGTGTTTAGGGTTTGGTGAAGCTGCAGGGCAAGTAGGCTTTCTCACTTGCATAGTAGCCATGCCAGTCCCTCTGGGTGTACTATCCCATTGGGT
This sequence comes from Phrynosoma blainvillii, assembly GCA_026167975.1. Lineage (NCBI taxonomy): Eukaryota > Metazoa > Chordata > Lepidosauria > Squamata > Phrynosomatidae > Phrynosoma > Phrynosoma blainvillii. The sequence continues at coordinate 63,677,333 of JANUYF010000003.1, read as the reverse complement.
AACACCCCTCTCTGAAGAGTCACCCACTGTGGTCCAAACCCCTATCCCACCCCTAGTGAAATTACTGCCTACCATGTCCCCATTTTTGCTCTCTGTGTAGCTGGAAATTATTTTAACATAATTGATACAGAGAGGATGATGAAGAAATAATAATAATAATAATAATAATAATAATAATAATAATAATAATAATAATTTGTATCCCACTCTTTTCCCAGAACTGGGACTCAGAGCAGTTTCACAATATTAAAAAAACAATACAATTAAAAACATAGCAAAGAGCTGCATTAAAAAGGAATTAAATTATTACAGTGTTAAAGTAGATAGTAATTAAAAGAATAAAATACATTTTACAAAACTAAAACTGTATAAAACACTTTAAAATGATACAATATCCTAAGCCTGTCCTTACACACATTCCATTTTAAAAGTCTGTGTGAACTGGTAGGTCTTAGCCTGATCGTGGAAGGCCAACAAGGACATTCTGGTCTCCCTGGGAAGAGAGTTCCAGAGTCTAGGGGCAACTATCAAGAAGGCCCTCTCTCACAATCCCAACAAATGTGCTTGTGATGGTGGTGGGACAGAGAGAAGGGCCTCGCTGGAGGATCTCAGAGCCTGGGCCGGTTCATACAGGGAGGTATATTCTGCCAAATAGCATGGACCTGAGCCATATAGGGCTTTATTGATCATAACCAGCACCTTGAATTGTGCCCAGAAACAAACTGGCAGCCAATGGAGCTGTTTCAACAGGGGCGTTGTGAGGTCTTTGTAATCTCTCCCAGTTAACAACCTGGCTGCAGCTCTTTGGACCAGATGAAGTTTCTGAACACTCTTCAAAGGCATCCCCACATAGAGCCTGTTATAGTAGTCCAAATGGGATGTAACCAAGACGTGTACCACCAAGGTCAGATCCAGCATCTCAAGGAATGGGCACAGCTGGCACACAAGCTTTAAATGTGCAAAAGTACTCCTGGTCACTGCAGAGACCTGGGCCTCCAGGTTCAAAGTTGAGTCCAAGAGTACCCCCAAACTATGAAGCTGTGTCTTCAGGGGGAATGTAACCCCATCTAATCCCATCTAACACAGGCTGGATCCCTATTCCCTGATCTGCCTTCCAACTGACCAGGAGCACCTCTGTCTTGTCTGGATTAAGTTTCAACTTGTTTGCCCTCATCCAGTCCATTACTGATGACAGACACTGGTTTAGGACTGGGACAGCCTCCTTGGATTGAGGTGGAAAGGAGTAGTAGATTTGAGTGTCATCTGTATATTGATGACACCACACCCCAAAACTCTGGACAACTCCCCCAGTGGCTTCATGTATATGTTAAATAGCATAGGGGACAACACAGAACCCTGAGAAACCCCACAGGTCAATGGCCTCCAGGGGGTCAAGCAGGAGTCTCCCAGCACCACCTTCTGGGTTTGCCCCTCCAGGAAGGAATGTAGCCACTGTGAAACAATGCCTCCAAGTCCCATCCCAGTGAGGCAGAAGGATACCATAGTTGATGATATTGAAAGCCACTGAGAGGTCCAGTAGAACCAATAAGGACCTGCGTAGGTCATCCACCAAGGTGACCAAGGTTGTCTCTGTTCCATAGCAAGGTCTGAAACCAGATTGAAATAGATCTAGATAATCTGCTTCATCCAGAAACCCCTGGAGTTGGGAAGTCAGTACACATTCCAGTACCATGATAGGTTGGACACTGGTCGATAACTATCCATTACAGTGGGATTCAGAGATGGCTTTTTTAATAAAGGTCTCACAACTGCCTCTTTTGGGCATGTTGAGACTTTGCCTTGTTGCAGGGAGGCATCGACTACCTCCTTTACCCACTCAGCCAGTCCCCCTCTGGCCTGTTTAATCAGCCATAAAGGACAAGGACCTAAGATACATGTGGTGGCTTTCACCTCTCCAAGGATCCTGTTTACATCATCAGGCTGTACAAGTTGAAAAGTATCCATTAATGCTGGACAGACAGGTGCCAAGGTTATATCCACTGGCACTGTATCAACTACAGCATCCAAGTTGGAGCGGATCTGAGCTACTTTATCTGCAATGTGCCATGCAAATTCTTCACAGCGTGCCACCAAGTGGTCTGGACTTTTAACAGAATCACCTGCCAAGGTGACAGGAAACTTCCCAAGAGCCCTCAGGAATCCATCTGGATCCATCAGCAGTTCCGAGTCCCAGTGAGTGTAAATCTGAACCAGATAATGATCTGTCCATGACAATGGAACTGTGGAAAGTTCCACTACACCAAGATCATCATCACCCAACCCAGCACAAAAAACAAGATCCAGAGTGTGCCCAGAAGCATGAGTAGGTCCAGATACTACTTGGGACAGACCCATCATTATCATAGATGCCATGAAGTCCTGAGCTACTTCTGAAAGGGCAGTCTCAGCATGGATGTTGAAGTCCCCAAGCACTAATAAATGAGGAGACTCCAACACCAACCCTGAGACCACCCTGGCTAGCTTAAGAAGGGAGACTGTTGTGCAGTGGGGTCTCTATTCTGTCCCAGCTACCCACCTTTAAGTAAACACACTCAAAACATGTAAACTGTGTGAGGGGGCATCTGGTCAGGGGGATGGAATCACGATAGATCACTGCAACTCCACCTCCCCACCCCCCAGGTCTCACCTGCTGCTGCACAGAGAATCCTGGTGGGCAAAACTGAGATTAACCCCCCAGCCTCATCCAACCATGTCTCTGTAATACACACCAAGTCAGCTTGTTCTTCCAGGATCAAGTCCTGAATGACAGCTGTTTTACCATTCACTGACCTGGCATTCAGTAGCAGTATCTTCAACCTGGGGGCTGTCACCAAGGCTATCCATACTATTTGGGCTGGGATACAGCTTGGGGACCACAAACACTCTCTTGTGTTCCCCTCTTCCTTGGTGTTTTAATTGTCTCCTCCCTCTGCCCTGAATGACTCCATTCAGACTGGAGAAATAAAGACTTTCAACAGCCACTTGTATATCTTCAGTGTACAATGCAATAAAGTTTGAGCTGAGAAAACATGGAATTCCAGTATAGCTGATTCTGTTGTAGGCATGTGTGCTTACTTACAAAAGGCAAGGTAAACAGCAGGTGCATCCTTACTGAGTGTGCATGAACAGCAAAACAGAGAGAAAGGGAGTGCTGATAAGCCTCCCTTACCATCTATCCCCATCAAGTTAAAAAAAAAATTATATGTGTAGCCACCAAAATGAAAATCATAAGAAAAGTTGAGGCTGGTGAAAGAAAAAGTTACCCCTGGATGCACTTTAAAAGAAGTCTTCAGGTGGCCTAACGAAGGTTCAAAATGTTTTTGCTTGCACATGCAAGGCTTAACTGACATGGCTATTTCATTTTAGATGTGCATATTGTTAGTTTTGAACAAAAAGTTTGCTGAAATGTGTCGAACTCCCTTATTATATTCCCATCCCTTCCATGCTATTCCTGATCCTGATTTCAAAATTTCTGTTAAAGTAATGCCCAGAAACACATTAAACGTGTTACCTGAAGTTTAGCTGTAGTCATGTAGCTAACCAATGGTTCTGCTATACCACCCTTTTGCTTACTACCAGTGCTGAGAAACTGTTTGAATATCTGCAAATGTGCCTGTAGTTTCTGCAATATCAGTGAATCAAGTGGTACAGAGAAAGCACTGATGAGTAGTTACATACCATCCAAGAATGCAAAGGGATCTTGTAGCATTTTTGAGACTAACTGAAAAAAAGCTGGTAGCATGAGTTTTTGTAGACTTGTCTATGAGTCTTGCATCTGAGGAAGTAGACCAAGACTTTAAAGGCTTATACTACAACTTCTTTCTTTCATTTAGGGCTCATGCAGACAGCCCTTAAGGGGCAGCTCTGTGCTGCTCCTGGGAGTTAGGGATTGGGGCCACGGCAACCATACACCATGGCCCCAATCTTCCTTTTTGCCACCCCCAAAAGAGCAGGCAAATGCCACTCCTTTTTTGGGTGGCAAAAAGTCATCCTTAGAGCCACAGCAGCCACTCTTTTGCACACCTTTGGTGCAGTGTGTCTGCACGCTGCACCAAGAGGGTGCTCTGATGCCGTGCGCCATGCAGTTGGGCACATGGCATCAGGGTAGAGTCAGGGCAGCCAGCGTGTAGTCACCCTGCCCCAACTCCACCCCCAGGCCAGCCTAAAGTGCCAGTCTGCATCACCCTTAGCCTCAATGGTGAAGCAATGATCTCTTTGTATATTGATTTTCAAGACTAACATGGCTAGGTCTTTGAATTCTACCATCCAGGAATGTGCATTTTTATGTCCATTTCTTCTAATGTGCTTATTTTTTAATGCAAACAGTTGCTTCATATCTACATTGTTTTGGCATACAATTTTTAACTTCAGTAAAATTGTATTTATTTATTTTTCCACATTTCTCCCAGCACAGGACACAAAAAGCCATATTTTATATTTATTTATTTAACATACTAACATTTAACATTACACAACACAGTATACACATTTTTGTGGTTATTTCCCTCTGCCTTTTGCATTTTTGTACAGATTTCTATATCTTACAATGACATTACAAAATTCAGAGGACCACAAGGTTTGAACGATAACAAAGCTTTGGTTCATGTATTAACTCAAAAGTGTAAAGTTAAGCAAGTTTGAATTAAGATGAATTTCTCCACCATCTTTACCCATTGGGTGACATGTGTTTTCAGCATTAAATGCAAAGGTGTTATTCATTTGATAGAGGTGGTCCTTTCACTCAAAGTACACAGTACACTATAGTTTGTTACTGGTAAATGAAATATATCTCCATCCCTTAGTCAGTGGTTCCACTGCAATTCAAAATTGTGAAGGTGTGTGTGTGTGTGTGTGTGTATACACACACACACACACACACACACACACATATATATATATATATATATATATATCTCCTGTGATCATATATATAAACAGGTCTGGGTAACTGTGGGAAATTAGGAGGGTACATTAGTCCCCCAGGAGACCTTTGGAGGGCTGCACCTCACCCACCACACTCCTACCAAAAAAAAAAAAATAAAATAAAAAAAAAATATTGTTGCTAAATACCCAAAGCTCCCTCTAGATGGCATGTTTGCCATATTTTTATCCCCCCCCCCCAGGCCATTTTAGAGCCAGGAGAGGTCTTTTCAAAAGTATAAAGTGACAAGAATTTACTTCCTATTTACTTTCTGTTTTGAACCATCCCCCCCCCCCATTTGATTTGTAGGGGGAGTTCTGAGGGGGCCACATACCTATGCCTTCCCCAACCCATAATAACATACATGTTTTATGTTTTAACTGGCTTTCATTTTTTTATTGTTTTGATGTTTATGATCATTTATTCTCTTAACTTTTACACTTCTGCATTAGTGAATTTTAACTGTGTTTTTTAAAATGTGTTGTAAGCCACTCTGAGTCCAAAACTGGAAAAGAGGCAGGAAATGAGGATGATGATGAGGAGGAGGAGGATGCCTCAGATATAGCCCTTGAAATTCATAAAGGGGACACACAAAATGGTGCTCTCTACCATAGGAGAACTAGGCAGAATTGCCTGATTTGTATTCATCACTTTTTATTTGGCTTAGAAAAAGTTCAAGAATATGGATCAGCAACTAAGGACTTTTAGGGATCTGACCTCTACATCAATTTGGGCAAGAGTAGTTACATGGATGAAGGAGTAGCTATAAACCCAGAGTAGTTACATGGATGAAGGAGTAGCTATGAAAACAGGATTTTGTGGAAAAGAGTTTCATAAAATAAGGGTCAGAAAAATAACTTTCATAAAGCAGTTGCAGAGCTTGGAAGTTGCTCATTGCAAATAATTAGTTACTCATAATTGATTTCTTTGTTCCAATAAAAAGAAATAACTCCATTATATATGTTTGAAACTGATATGTGGCATACTTCTTTTTTACTTCCTCAGCTCTAAATGAAAATGACAATGACAATAACAATAACATTTAATTATTTTTTTAAAAAACAAACAAATATTTTTGGCACCCAATAGCCAAAGCTCCCTCTAGAGGGCATGTTTGCCATGTTTTGGATTAAAAGCAGAAAACAAACAGATGCCCTCTTTCTCATATGACGCTATATGTAACAGCAAGGAGGTTGCCTCCTTCATTACAAGGGGACTGGAAAACTTATTAATACAGACATCATTTTGTTATAGCATAAAGATGAAACAGTATGCTAGTGTTGCATGTCAGTATGTGTGTGTGCGAGTGAAAGGGGGGTATATTCCTTGGACACAATAATAAATTCATGTTCTGCACCTTGATAAGATTAAAGACTGTCTAGTTGAAGAAGCAGTCTGTTGGTCTGATTGGGAGCCAAATTGTAAACTGTAAAGTCACCCAAATCAGTTATATTGGAATTCATCAGCTAGTTTCATTTTGAAACATCTGTTCACTTTGCTCTGCAGCCTGAATGAGACTCCTGTAAGTTGTAGGGCAATATGTTCTAAACAGGTTTTCCACTAGTGTATTACTTCCGATGGTTACATTTTTCTTCTGATCCTGGTTCATGTAGTTCCACAAGTGCAAAGCATAAGAGTCATTGAACTCTGGCCTCGAATCCCAAACTTCATAGTACTTTGTCCAGAGTCCATAAGGGATGGGATAGAAACGTTGGGGGTTCAAGAAGGAAATGTTGTGACAATTCTGATCTTCTCTGTCCTCAAAGTCTGTGAGATTGCATAGCCTCTTAAGGACCCTTGTTATTAAGAAAGGTCCCTGATTCCCCCAGATGTCTCCATTGTAGTTTTGAACAAAATCTTCCATGCAGTCCCAAAGGAACCAATGATGCTGTTGAAAACCCAAGATCCCATTGCTGGAAAACTGGGAAGACTGGGCTGCCAAGAAGTTGGTCACTGGAATGGATCTTATGGAAATGACATCTGTGTCCATATAAATTCCACCATATTTCCATACCATTGCAAGCCTAATTGCATCAGATAAAACATAGGCCCAGTTCTTTTCCTGTGTTGTATTGACCTGCAAGGTACAAAATAGATATGCAATCAAGGAATTGCCTTTAGGTTCTGAGACAAATTATTTTTTCTTCTTTTCACTACTATAATAATTTCAGTAGTTGCAATTAAGGATCCCTATAGACCTATGGAACAGCTCAGGTGTCACACATGGAAGGGCCAGAGTTTCAGTTTTGTATAGGAACTCTTATTGGAAAAGTCTGGGAGACACCGCATAAAACATACCTGGGAGAGTATGGTTCCTGCGTGAATTTTTTTGGAAAATTTCCAAATTTTCCTCAGGACACCATCCTGTCCCTGATGCTATTTAACATATATATGAAGCTTCTGGGAGAGATCATTGAGAAACATGGGGTGGGGTGTTATCAATACGCTGATGACACCCAGATATATTTCTCCATGTCTACAGCTCTGACTTCAGATGGCATCTCCCCTCTGAATGAATGTCTTAAAGTGGTAATGGACTGGATGAGGAAAAACAGATTGAAACTGAATCCAGACAAAATGGAGGTACTAACAGTAATGGCCTGAACCCAGGTACTGGGACACAATCTCCAGTTCTAGATGGGGTCACTCTCTCTTCAGTGTTTGTAGTCTGGGGGTGATTCTAGATCCGTCACTTCAGATGACAAATCAGGTGAATGCGGTGGTCAGGAGTGCCTGCTATCAGCTTTGGCTGATACGCCAACTGCGCCCTTTCCTCAAGGTCAGGGACCTTGGAACCGTGCTACATGCACTGGTAACTTCTCATCTCAATTTCTGCAATGCACTCTAGTTCAGAAACTTCAATTGGTACAGAATATGGCAGCCAGGCTCGTCTCAGGTAAAACCAGAAAAGACCACATAACATCTATTCTCAGATTGCTTCACTGGCTGCCTATCAGTTTCCAGGCGCAATACAAGGTGTTGGTTATTACCTTTAAAGTCCTAAATGACTTGGGTCCAACCTATGTTTGGGACTGCTCCTTCTGTAAAATCCACCCCATGCACTAAGGTGCTCTGGGAAAAATTTATTGCAACTTATAAAAACTAGATTATCTGTAACTGCCCAGAGGACCTTTTCAGCTATCGCTCCCAGACTTTGGAATGGCCTGCCGTATGAGATCTGTCACTTGACCACCTTAAACAGTTTTAAGAAACAGCTTAAAAAAGCTATTAAAACGGATCTCTTCTGGCAGGACTTTCCTGAGTAGTTATGCCGAAAATAGTTATGCCTATCCCTGATTCCCGTTATAGCTATTTTAAATTATTCGTTATTTGTAATTTTTAAGTATGTTTTTATATTTTGTTTATTTAATTGTATTTGGGGGTGCTATTGAGGATGGGGTTGTTTGTTTTATCTTATAAGCCACCTTGGTTGTATTTTACAGAGAGGCGGGATATAAATAAATTGTTGTTGTTATTATTATTATTATTGTTGTTGTTGTTGTTATTATTATTGTTATTATTACTGCAGTTGTCCACTTGACATCATTTCCCTCTGCCTATCAAGCCCCACAGTAATCTTGTAAAGTAGGTTTGTTGGACATGGTAACAATGGCCAGATGGGGCCTCTGCAGACGGGTGGCACAGAGCTGCCCCGGGAAGCGGCGGATTGGGGCTGCAGCAATCCCATGCTGATCCTCCCTTTTACCACCCCCAAAAGAGCAGCAAAATGCTGCTCCTTTTAGGGATGGCAATAGGCCATCTTAAGAGCTGGCACTGCAGCTCTTCCTTGGCCTTTTGGCACAGCGTGTTTAAACGCTGCACTGGGAGGGCGTCCTGACACCACACGCCATTCGTAATGGTGTGCAGTGTCAGGACGCCGTTGGCATGGGGTTGGGGCAGCCAGTGTGCAGCTGCCCTGCCCCAACTCTACCCCCAAGCCGGCCCTTTGGGCCAGTCTGCAGAGGCCCATGGTTAATTCCATGACTAAGTAAAGATTTGACTTGGGTCTTCCTGTTTCAAGTCCAGCATTCTATAGTGGTTTTCTTATTTCATTTGTAACAGTAAAAAAATGATATGAAGTTTGAAATATAGTGGGAGAAAAAAATACAATTAATGTTGCATTTGCATAATTAGAATGAAAATTAGGATGCCCAGATTTGGTAAGAGGATGATACAACATGTGTTTTTGCATGCAAAATGCCCAAATTTCGATCTCTAGTATGACCAATTACAATTATCAGAAATCAGAAGACAGGAAGAACTCTCTCTGAAAGTCAAAAGGTATTTTGCAATTAATTGTGTCTATTTCTTGCACCTCACAGAAAAGCAACCCACTTTTGTTCTTACCTGTAGGTACCATGGAAGCAGAGGTGTGTCCTGGAACAAAATGTCCAGCTGAAGTGGGAAAAGGAAAACATTCTTCATGGCATATAAAAAAGAGAGAGATGGGCAAGAAGACTTGTAATTTGTCACTGAGCTTTTGTCCAGTCCTTTCATAAAGAAAATGATGGGCCTGTCCAAATACATTCTAGCAGCAGATTCCACAGAACATAAAACCAGTGGAGGAGGCTGCAATTTTTCTGTTGTCTCCAGGAAAATAATGCTCCTGCCCTGGGACATGACATCTTTAGGTGTCAGGAAGTATTTGGAAATAGGTTTGCAGGAGATGCAACCAGGATCCTGATACAGCTCATAAAATATTCCAAATGCAAACAAAATGATGACACACAGACACAACTGGATTTCCTTCAGCATCTTGACTGTTCCTCCAACATTGACCTTAATAAAAGCACAAGAAATATTAGTGATACATCCACTTTTCTTTTCCTCTTTATTCATCTCTCTCTCTCTCTTTCTTACACACACACACACACACACACACATTGTTCTCTGGCTATGCAAAACTTTCCATATGAAGTAATAAATTATTAACTTCATTCTACACTGAAATGCAGAGTCTTTACCAGTACTTTGTAGACATGGGATGAGAGGCCATATTTAGAAACCCTTGTGTGGAGCTCAGACAAAATTTCTGAACAGATATTTTACTGAAAAAATGGCGAATCTTTTTCTTTTCCTCACCACTTCCCTAGACAAAAGCTAATTTCAGAGTATCTGAAAAACTACTTTTCAGAGTAAATATTTTTTATCACTTTTAGTGTTGGTTGATGTTCTGCATGCCTCCCATTGATATTATGTTGGGTATGCATCTACACAGTAGAAATAAGGAAGTCTGACACCATGGCTCAGTCCTACAGAATTCTGGGATTTGTACTTTTGTGAGACACCAGCACTCTTTGGCAGAGAAGGCCAAGACTATGTAAAACAACAGATCCCCAGGATTTCATAGGATGGAGCTACAGCCCTTAAAGTTGTGTTAAACTGAATTATTTCTACAGTGTAGATGCCCTTAGGTAATTGAGGAGGCTGCAAAGTAATAGCCAGGTTGCTAACATACAGTTGCTTTTCTTGATACTTGCAGGGACCAAAAGAAAAAAAACACAAGAGAAACATGAAACAATGGATTCAAATTATAAGAAAAAGAGATTCAACTTATACTTTAGGAAGTTTTTTTAAAAAAACTGTAATAGCTGTTTGATATTGGAATACATTGCTTGGGAGGGTGGTGGTCTATCCATCATTGGAGTACTTCAGACAGGTTGGGTGGACATCTTTCAGGAGAGCTTTATCTTGTGTACTCCTGTGTAGCAGGTGATTGGATTAAATGGTCCTCATGCTCTTTTCCAAAGATTCTATGATTCTATGAACAACAAGAACAATCACAACACCCTTCAAGAAAGGAGAGGCTGTTCCAGTGATTCTCTCTCTTTCCACAAGAAAGTTCTGGGAAATTTCTTCTCCCCTTGGAGAAATTTGGGGAAATAGTTTTCCCCAAATTGTACTGCCCACAAAAAGGATGGGAGATTTGGAGATGCTATTTGCAAGTAGGCAATGTTGTACTGATATTAAAAATATGAATACAAATTGCAAATGCAATCCTATGTATCTTTATAAAAAAGTAAGACTCATAATTTATAACAGAATTTATTTTCAGGTAGATGTGTCAATATGTACATGGAACTATTTCTCTTAGTTATTTAAAATGTATTACTACTACTACTACTACCACCACCACTAGGTTCAAAGTCCTTGATAACACCACTATGTATCTCCAGTTCATGCAAAAAGATCTGTAATTCACCAAAATCCTGGAATTACTTGCAAATCCTGATGAGAGAATTAGCAGACATAATAGGAACCAGCAATAATATGCCTGACAATATGCAATAGGTAGATACTGTAGATAGAAGATAGACATATAGAATTCTAACCACCATTCTGAGATGTTTCTCCCCCCCCCAAGAGGTCCCCTTTTCTGTGCCACCATGTGGCCAAGTGATTCATTTTCCTGATATTAGCTGTAGGTGCAGCTATTTGCTGAACACTGACACCATGAATTCCAGTCAAAATAGGTTCTGCTAATAGATCCCCTTAGCCAATTTCCCAAATACTCTATGGGAGCTGCATTGTTCCCACTATTTACAATAACAATATGAAAGTAGATAAGAGAAATAGATAAAGTCATTCCAATGCAAGAATAGCAGAGATTAGTGGTGATGGTGGGAGTAAGTTAAAGGAACTTCTACTTTTGGCACTAGAGTAAATTTTCAAGAGAGCTTGGAAAGTTATTTTTAAGATTGAATATTATGCTTGAATGGGTCTAAGAGCATCATCCTAACATTGCGCTGTCATGCCGGATTTCAGCATCACATTATATTCATTCTTCTTAATAGTAAATTTCCACACTCTGTGACAGAAAATGGACATTCCTCCTTCCCAAACTGCATGTTTGCCAGCTTACCTGGCCTGTGTGACTATTCCCAGAATGTTCTAAACAAACCACATATTGTGGTCTGTTGTCTTCTTCTGCAGATGCCCCCAATCCTTCAGGCCAGCTGTCTCAGCAAGGAACTCTTGGAAAATAAAGCAGTTGGGATTCCCATCAGGTAGTGCCGTAAATGTTGGTTCTTATCCTGCTTTCCATATCAGCTCCTCACAAAATGGAAGTTTCCTGAAATTGGCTGCACTCATTCCAAAATAGGTCTGGCTGATGGCATTTAACATGATACATCCTCACTTAGCTGATACTTTGGAACATCTCCTGGTTATGATGGGATGGGTAATGGCTGTTCCATCTTTCTAATAATATTCATATGTAGCATTGGGAAGGTTTTCATTGCCATGAAATTGGTTGGAATGGATTAAGCTGTCTCCTTCTGTAGTTCTTCCTGGGGAAAATGACTGCTGTTCAATACAGACAGAGAACCTGAGCTGGGTTTTCAAGTCTCTCTTCACTAAGATGCTGATTCTAGTGCTAGCTTCTTAATAAACATCTCCCTTTCCTTTTTTGCTTTGTCTTTCTTGATAGTAATTTCCAGTTACAGTGCTTTAGCAAATGGCATTGGAGTCATTTCAAACAATTTATTGTTGAAGAAAAGGATGCAAACTAAGTGACATGAATTATTTAATATTGAAGCAAGCAACAATCTGTCATTGCAGTATGATTCTATGGAAGGTTAAGAAAGCTCTCTGTTTTAAAGATGTTTTAGGGTTACTTTGCAGATTAATCACCCTTCAGTGACTATTATAGCCACAGTTTAGGCTGAAGGGCAGTAAAGGACGTTCTATTTTTCTAATGTGCACGTGTGTGCATTTGTAGACCTACCCAATATGTCGGAATTCTAAATATTGTGTTTGATACTTCTATTTTTTTCCCAAATGGTTGGAAGAACAGGAAACAGTGATAGCATTAGGAATGGAAAATTTTGGGATCAAGTAATGTTTTCTGTAAGAAAAAAAACCTCCCATTAAAGAAGTCACCAGTTAATATTGTCGTTATTCAAGCTGCATTGCTATATTATTGATGTGTATAAAGGTTTTCGTAAGGTTTCAAATACAGAACAAAAGACTTCCAGAATTTCTCATGGGAATCATTCTAAATCCTTCTGGAAACAGATAAAATAATTGTATGCTCTATCTTTCCCAAGTGGTGTAAACTGAAGGAAAACTGTTATGGTTCAACTTTCTCTGAAGGAGAAAGTACTTATAAAATCATTTGCTGGAGAGTGACAGCCCCCTGCTCAGTGCAAGATATCCAGAGCTAGGGCTTCCACAGCCAATGACTCTTTTGCCTGTTCTTGAAGACAAAAGAGAACCTCACTATTTCTATAGGTAGCTGACTTCATTGTTGAGCTGTTCCTGCCATCGCAATACTTCTCTTAATGTTCAACAAAACCTATTTTCCATTGACTTAAGTCTGTTACATTTAATTCAAAAGTCTCAGATGTTACAGTTTAGCTAATAAAGGTTTGCATGACAAAGATTTCAACAATATTTTGGTTTCTCATTCCTTGGCTAACCCGAAGAAGTTCATGGAATATGAGATCCGAGCATCCCATTTTCCTCCTCCAGGGCCCCCACAAGCCTTTCCGGAGGGTTGGGAAGTCCTTCTAAATCATGTGGGATGGGAATAGGAGCAGCTGCCCACAGGAGAGTTATCCAAATTGAGTTATCATAGGTGTAGCTTAAGAATTCAGGCACCCCATGAAATTTTCTTTCATTTTTCCAAATTTCCAGCATTGCAGAGAATGAGACACTGAAAATCATTCATGCTCATGCCTAAAACTCTTATATCTGATATGTTCACATTCCCTTGGAGACTGCTTGCCTTTTTTTAAATGTACACCTAAACTGTATTTCTAAATGCTCAGCTGGAGTTTGTCACTATTGCAATGCTAGAAAATTGGGAAATGAAAGAAAATTGGGGGAGAGGAGAATTCTTATTTGTGGGGGCAGTGTCTTTATTTTGCCCTTCTTTGTTATTGTCTCCTCTATCTGATATGGTAAGACACTCTCATTCCTTGGCAACCTGCTGCACTCCTTTTCTCCCCTTTTAGCAGCAGGAAAGACAGATAGGAATGGCATTTATGTTACCTGGAAAGTGAAAATCTGTCCAAGGAGTTTGAACCCAAATGTTTATTTTTATAGAATGTAAATCTCAGATCATAAAAACAAAAATGGAATTCTTTATTTGACATTTGGGCTTATAAACGTATACCTACTTGACCATATTCCTCTGCTGTGGGAAAATTCCATATCTTCTGCTGATTCTAATGGGTTTCTTATATAACATCCATCTATTATATTATAGCTGTAATCTGATTTGTGCTCTCTTGGTTATGAGTCTGTTTGAAGCCAAAGGATCTTCCTTTTGAATAAACCTAAATAGGATCAGAATAGTTGTACCACCTTTTCATATTCTGAGTATTGAGACAATAAAATTGTTCCATACTTCAATTCTTGGTTAAAGGAGGTTAAATATTTTCTCGTTGAAAAACCTTTGCTTGCAAAATAAGGAAATTGGCATTATTCCTTTATTTATCCACTCTCCTGAAACTGCCACATGGATGATCATTGAGTTATGCATTGTCCTGCAACTCAAGCCACTCATAGTGTAAATCCTGTAAATCAAAAATATTCTTATCTGATGAATCTATTCAATTGTGCTCTCATTTTTTTTGGAAGAAATAACAAATTTCAAGGCAAATGAAATGCTGAATTTCAAAATAAATGTAAACTTACCTCTTGTGATCAGGTAGAAGAGACAGCACTTGCAGCTTGGTCACAAGTACCATGCAAGCCTTGAAAAATGGAAGACAGAGAAATCTTTTGTTAGATTTGGTTTGAACACAGAGAATGTCCCATGAGAACATTTACTCTCAGATGCTGGTTCCAAAATCTACTGCAGCAACTTTTTCTAGAGATGATATTTGCACATTGCCTGCTCTGAGATAAGAAGGGGAAACAAAGGGGTTATTTTTAAAGGAGAATACAAGTTAATAAAACTGTTAATTCCTGCATAGTATAGCAAAAAGAGCATGCCAGTGGAAAAGTGCAGATAAATGCTTCAAAGTAACGATGATAACATCATGTACCAAGAATAGAGTCAGGGCTCATGGGAGAATATCCAATATGCAATATGAACATAACAGAAAGCCAGCTTTCTTCCCAGCTTTGGAGTGGGTGCCTAGAGACAGTGTAAACATGTCATCTCCTCTCCACAAATCATCTCTTTGTTGTGAAGAAACCCTTTAATGCAGGGATGAGAAACGAGTTGTTGGGCTACAGCCATTTTGCCATCTTCATGATGTCATGAAATCCAAAACATCTAGGGGACAACATTCTGCTGATGAAAAAAATGAGAGAGCAAATGTTTCCTTTCCAGGGAAAAAATATCCTTTAAAAAACCTAGTGAAATTATTTATATCTATCATAGAGTGAATATTCATTCTTTGTAGAGAATCATTTAAACTAAAAGTAGATTATTAGATAGTTGCTGTTCATGACAGTAATCTACTAGCAAAGTCTACTCCCATCAACAGCAGAGGTGGACAACTGTCAGGGGATGGGAGGCCACATTGGCTTACACTGAAAATTTTGTGACCTGCCTTTTGTTGTTCCTCTCCCCACATTTTTACATCTTTTGGGCTTTTGTAAATTTAAAAAAAAGCCCCTTACCTCCCAGGAGCTGCAGAGAGCAATTCAATCTTGTTTTGGGGCCTCCCTGGGCTGTATTAAGTCCCAAAGATACATTTTTTAACAACTAGAAAATAAATTGGAAAGAGACCTCTCCTGGGCTTAAAACAGCCCTGGGATGGGTGGTGAAGATATTACAAAATTTCCCCCATGCCTCAGTGAGGCACAGGGGGCATTTTCATTAGATTTTACTAAATTTAGTTCTGGATGTTGTGGGAGCCTCAAAAAAGGCCTTGGTGAGCCACATATAATAATAATAATAATAATAATAATAATAATAATAATAAAATTTATTTTTACCCCACCCAATGGAAGCCCAATCCGGGCGGCTTACAGATTAAAACACAAAGATACATCAATAAAATACATAACAGTAAATAGATAGAAAAATATCCCCCTCCCCCTTTAAAAAATTATTAAATCAGAGATATTCTAAAACAAAGAATTTAAAACAATTCAGTTAAAAACCCAATACAAATAATTATAAGAAAGCCTGAACACCACAATCCTCACCATCAAATTGATGGGGCCACGAGAGGATCGGCTTGGTGGGGCTGTGTCCGAGGTGGGAGTCACTGGTCCGGAAAGGCCTGCCGGAAGAGATCCGTCTTGAGAGCCTTTTTAAAGCTGTCCAAAGATGTTAAAAGACAGATCTCATCCGGCAGGTCGTTCCAGAGTTTAGGGGCGACAACTGAAAAAGCCCTCCGGGAGGTAGCTGCGAGCCTCGACTTTTGAGGCTGCAGTAAGTTCCTCCCAGAGGACCGAAGATCGTGGGGAGGATTGTACGGGAGAAGGCGGTCCCTGAGATAGTTTGGACCCAAGCCATTTAGGGCTTTAAAGGTAATAACCAACACCTTGTACTGGGTCCGGAAACCAATAGGCAGCCAGTGGAGAGACCGCAGAACCGGAGTAATGTGGTCCCTCCAAGATGTTCCCGATACAAGTCTGGCCACCGCATTCTGTACCAGTTGCAGTTTCCGGATCAAGCACAAGGGTAGCCCCATGTAGAGTGCATTGCAGAAGTCGAGGCGTGAGGTTACCAATGCGTGCACCACAGTCGAGAGATCCCTTACTTCCAGAAAAGGGCGCAGCTGGCATATCAGCCGAAGCTGATACCAGGCACTCCTGACCGTCGCATTAACCTGATTTGCCGTCAGAAGCGACGAGTCAAGGAGCACCCCCAGACTGCGAACACAGTCACTGGAGGAGAGTGTGACCCCATCCAGGACTGGAGGTTGCAACCCAATTCTTGGTTTCGGGGCCGCTACTGTGAGCACCTCCGTCTTGTCTGGATTCAGCTTCAATTTGTTTTTCCTCATCCAGCCCATTACCGCCCCAAGACATTCATTGAGAGAAGAGATGCCATTGGAATTTGAGGCCGACGAACGAGACACGGAGAAATAGATTTGGGTGTCATCAGCGTACTGATAACACCCAGCACCATAACTCCGTATTATCTCACCCAGCGGCTTCATGTAGATGTTAAATAATAACGGGGACAAAATAGCTCCCTGAGGGACCCCACAAGTGAGGTCCCTCTTACTGGAGCTACAGTCCCTGAGCAGCACCCTCTGGGACCGACCCGAGAGGAAGGACCGGAACCACTGCAAAGCAGTGCCCCCGATACCTAACCCCCTCAGGCGGTCCAGGAGGATGCCGTGATCTATTGTATCGAAAGCCGCTGAGAGGTCTAGGAGCACCGACAGGGTCGATGCTCAGACACAGATCGTCGGTCAAGGCAACCATGGCAGTCTCGACCCCAAATCCTGTCCTGAAGCTGGTTTGAAATGGGTCTAGATAATCGGTTTCATCCAAGACTGCTTGGAGCTGAAGAGCGACCGCCCTCTCGATCACCTTGCTCAAAAATGGCAACAATGATACAGGCCTATAATTCTTCATATCCAGGGGGTCCAGGGAAGGCTTTTTCAGAAGCGGCCTAACCGCCGCTTCCTTTAAACATGATGGAACATGTCCTTCCCTGAGGGACGCATTGATGATATCCGTGAGGAATCTCAACAATGCATCCCCCCCCCTGGACGGCCAGCCATGATGGGCAAGGGTCGAGAGGACAAGTCGTCTTCCTCACTTTACCAAGCAGCTTGTCCACGTCCTTGGTACTCACAGATTGCCACTGATCCGGTAAAATTACATCGGTGGAGTCATTGGACACCTCGCCTGTGGACTCTGCCCCAATAGTGGCGTCTAATTCGGCTCTTATCTGAGAGATTTTATCTGCAAAGTAGTTGTTAAATGTGTCACAGCAGGCCGTCGTCGGGTTAAGTAAGGGATTTGGCGCAGGGGGGACCTGCGTCATCTCCCACACCACCCTAAACAACTCTGCCGGACGGGACTCTGCAGACGCAATACGTGCAGAGGAAAACACTTTCCTCGCTGCACGTATTGCCTCCCGATAGGAATAAAGAAAATTCCTATGGCGAGTTCTGTCAGATAAGAATCAAGTTTTTCGCCACTTGCACTCTAGCCGTTGTCCATGCTGCTTCATCCTCCTAAGCTCAGGTGTATACCATGGCTTACGATTTGGAGCGGAATGGCAAGGGCGCTTGGGAGCGATCGTGTCGATGGCCCTGGTAAGATCACTATTCCAAGTGTCCACCAGAGCCTCGACAGGGTCTCCGGCATTCCCAACCATTAATCCCTCTAAGGCTTTCCGGAATCCAATTGGCTCCATAAGCCTTCGAGGGCGGACCATTCTAATGGGTCCACCACCCCCGGCGGGGCAGGTGTTGGCTCTAAGTTCCATCTTGACCAGGAAATGATCCGTCCATGACAATGCGGAGGTATTCACAACCTCCGCCCACGGATACTCCTGTTCCATACTAAAGACCGCATCGAGGGTATGACCTGCACAATGTGTAGGCCCATTGACCAATTGGGATAGGCCCATGTTTGTCATGGAGTCTCCCGAGCCGCACCTGTTAAGCTGGTCTCGAGCGGGATGTTGAAGTCCCCCAAGACTAAAAGTCTGGGAGTCTCCAACAGCAGCTCAGAGACCAGCTGCGTCAGCTTGGTCAGGGAGTCTGCTAGTCAACGGGGTGGTTGGTAGACTAGCAAAATCCCCAAGCTATCCCTGGTCTTCAAGCTGAGGTACATGCACTCGATGTGGACTGTGTTCCGGAGAGGTATCCTGGTCAAGGTCAAGGTATTTTTATGAACTAGAGCCACACCGCCCCCCCCCCCCGCCCGCTTCCTCTCACCTGCTCACTAACAGAGTACCCAGCTGGGAGAGCCTGTGCCCAGGTGACAGCGCTATCTTCTCCCAGCCAGGTCTCTGTAAAACAAGCCAGGTCAGCATCCTCATCCAGGAGAAGATCCTGGATAATATGGGTCTTGTTTTTTACCGACCTGGCGTTACAGAGGAGCAGAGTGAGGTTATGCGGAATGGAAGGTCTGCTCCCCAAACCATTCTGGGATACAGAGGGGACTGAAGGTGGGATAGCTATCAGACAGCAATCCCGCCTTCTTTTGTAACATTTGTCCTCTCTGTACCAGCCATATCTCCCATTCCCCAACGCTACTTCTATAGCCGCCCCAGATTCTATTCCCACCTCAGTAATAATGGACTAAAGCTGATTGAATGTTAAAAACCACTCAATGGGTTGAACCACTAGAGCTGTGTTAAAGTGTTCCAAAGTAGCACAGACAACAAGGCAAAGTAGATCAATGAGGCTGACAGGACACAGTCGCCCCCCCACCCCCCCACCCCCCATGATCAGTATGATTCAGGCTACCAGTACATGGAGAGAGCCAGACTCATGAATGCTGATGTACTTTTTATTAGCAGAGGTGTGATGTCCAGCCTGGACTGTTTAAATTCTCCCCTGCATTTTCTCTCATTTTAGTTTAATCCTTAGTATGTTTGAGCATAGGAATGTTCCATTATATTAGTTTGTGGGAGGAGCTGTAGGAATCCCCTGCATTTTTCTAGTTTTTGGTTTGCCCCTTTCCAGCAAGCTCTGCTTCAGCTTGGGATTTTTAGGTTTTTTTTCTTAGGCAGGCTTAGCTTTATCTTTTTGGTGGCAAACAGGCACAGACAGATGGAAAGGGCATTTCTTACACCATTAGCCAATTTAGTTACCACTTAGCCAGATTAGTTCCCAAAAGCAGTTAATTATATTAAATATCAACAACAAAGTCAAGAGCACCAGAAGCTGAAAGACCCTGCACCAGCTTCATTGAGTAGGAGTTCAAACCAAGATCAAACTCAGAGGGATGACAACCCTGAAGATTGCTGAAACCTAAACTGTAAAGTACCTTTTATTTTAAGCCTGTTAGAGCTGGGGTGGAGAAACCCTTTTCTTTTGTTCTTCAAAATAAATTTCCCCCTTTTGGACTTTACATTCAGCATTGGAGCCTTTTTGGGTAAAAGAGTTTGATCTCACCAGGGTACTGGCACTGCACACCCATATTTGCCACCACCTTTAGTTGGGTGTGTCTTCACAAGAGGAAATGATATTCCTGCTGTATGTCTCTGGGTCTGCATGTGGCCTTCCAAGGCTGTTTTTATGACCTCTCTCTGTGCATGCCTACAAGTCACCTGCTAACTTGGGTGACCCCATGAATTTCATAGGCTTTTTGTAGGAAAGAATTACCCAGGGGTGGTTTTGCCAGCACCTTCCTCTCAAATGTAACCTACAGCACCTGTTATTCATTGGTGGACTCCCATCCAAGTACCTCTCGAAAGTGACTAGTCCTAAACACTATAACCACTAAATAGTGGAATCTGGTAGTTGGAGCCCAGATGGGTTAGTCCATGTACAGGGCATTGGGAAAGGCTCAGGAATTTGGCCCTGTGGCCACTTCAATGCATGTAGCCTCTCTCACATGTGTAATGCAATATGGCGCATAGGATGTGTCCCTGATCCAAAGGGTTAGAATGCTAAGATGAGATGTCTGATTTCAAATCCTGCATCAACCATTGACTTAATGGGTGATTAGAGTAAGCATTCTTTTACTTCTGCCAACCATCGCATGAATGATTATGTCAAATATTGCCACATTTTCTTATTATACAAACAGGCCCAGTACAACACAGCACAACTACCTAGTTCCTGTATGTAAGAGAGACTCAGGGCCAAATTTATGTAACTGGTCAAGGCACCACTTACCTTAATCAGCCTAGAATGTGATAATATTGTATCCTCTCACAATTACTGCTTTGAAATGATAATAAACTTTCTTCCAATGAAAGCTTATCTTTCCTTTGATATGCAATTAAATAAGCAACCATATTTATAATATCAAAGTTATATTATCTGAAACCACTATAAACATAACAATGGGGAAAGAATGGTGTTCTTAGTTATAACAAGTGTGGCTATTAACAAAATGTTACACTGTCTGGAGTGTTCTTGTCTAGCATTCCAGCTACCACCTCTTCTAGGCTTCTCCATTCTATTCCCCTTCCCCACCATTTTATGCCTTCGCAACCAAAAGCTAGCATTCTGTGGCCAACTTAGAATGTTCTTTCCCCATTGGATTTTTTTGGGTACCATCATCAGATAACATTTTGTTTTCCATTTCTGCAAGGCTTTCCTTGTTACAGATTTTATATTACCTCCTCTTTGTGTTTTGATGTAGCCATTTTGGCCAGGGCTTAGGGAGTGAATTTCCTATAAGTATATAAGGTGATTCATGCCAAGCACTAAATATTGCATCTGGATTCATTAAAAGGTCAATTGTAATGCGTGTAAGGAAAGGATTTATAGAAGTTTTGTTTTTTTGTTTCTCAGAGCCCAAACTACTGAACTGCTGGTTGTTTTCAATTGTTGTAATTACATTGGTTTACATGGTAATATAAGAGGTAGATTGGTCCTTCATTCAGACGCCTGTGGGAACCACTGGTCATAGGGATGTAATTCTTCACTAAGGGCCTTTGCAGACTGCCATAAATAGTGCAAATTGAGTCCACTTTAACTGCCCTGGCTCAGTGCTAGGGAATCATGGGAATTGTATTTTTTTCTAAGACATTGAGCCCTCTCTGTCAGAGAGCTCTGTGCCACAATAAACTACAGTTCCCATAATTCCCTAGCACTGAGTCAGAGCAGTTAAAGTGGACTCAATTTGCACTATTTATGGCAGTCTGCAAAGGCCCTAAGTTTTTTTTCAGAGTAATTTCAGCAATTGTCTTCCTGATGTAAGAAAGTTTTCAAAAACTACTATATATTTATGCCTCAAAATTGACCTTTAAATCCTGGGTTGACTTTTATTTATTTGCTGTATTTATACCCCATTCTTTAGCCAGAAAGTCTCTCAGAGCAGCTTGCAGACAGTCAATCAGACATTTCCCTGCCTTCAGGCTTACAATCTAAAAAAGACATGACACAAAAGGAAAAGGGAATGGCAGTGGGGAAGGGAAATAAGTCCAGTAGTTATTCTTTCCCTCTGAGAGCTGGACCATGTCAGATGGATTGGAGGGAGGTCTCTTCTTACATACTGGTCAATACACAAATACTGCTTAGAAATGTCCTGAAACTAGCACTGTCTGATAGCCCACTCTTCATGCCTTGAGGCAGTTAGTGTGTGTGTGTGAGTGTGAGTGAAAAAGGTTCCCAGTCTGATTTGAAAGCATCTTCCCATCAAAGAAACACCCCATTTAGCTCTTCTTCTTTCCCTTTCCAGTCTGATCTGAAACCCTTCTCTTCCCATAAAAAAGCCTTTTAACTTCACTTATTTCCTTTCCCCATCCAATTTGAAAGTCTTCTCTTCCCATCAAAGAAACACCCCATTTAGCTCCTCTTCTTTCTCTTCCCAGTCTGGTTTGAAAGCCTTCTCTTCCCATCTAAGAAACACCCCATTCAACTCCACTTCCTTTCCTCCCCAGCCTGATGTTAAAACTTCTCCTCTATTACTTGGGAAGTGGTGCTAGGTGGCTGGTAGAGGTCCTGAGAAGGAGAAGGAGGAGAGACGGAAGTGATGTTTTCCCCTTTTCATCCTTTGTTATAGCCCCCTAAGTTTTAACCTCGACTTATCTACAGGTCATATCAAAATCCATGATTTTGACCCTGAAATCTTCCCTCAACTTACACATGAGGTCAACTTGTACACGAGTATATATGGTATGCAGTTTTCAAAGGGTATTCACAATTTGCAACTTAGGGGTGAAACAGATGCCTTGAGGCAGTTAGTGAGCCACCCCTTTGAGCACCAGATTGGGACAGTGGCAACTACACGCCACAGAACCAATCCAGTGTTTTTCTATTCTCCCAAAAGTGGCAAAATGCCGCTCCTTTTTGGAACAGAAAAAGTTGCCCCTTGCACCATGGCAACAGCAGATTTTCCACGTTTCTGCAGCATGGCGCATGTAAACACTGCATCACCAAAACACCACCATGCCACATGCTGTATGGTCAGTGGGGCAGCATGATGCTGGCTTGGGGGTGGCATTGGGGCATGTGTCATTCATACACCACATTCCCACACCATCCCGAAGCTGGCATATTCTGCCAGTCTTTTTTGCACCTTACTCTGCACAAAATTCACACTTGGTTGTTTTGTGCAGAAAACTGCATTTTCTGCATGGCAAATAATATTTCAATGCAGAAATATTAATTCATTTATAGATGTTTTATTGCATTTAAAAAAATTGAATATATTTTTCATCCCTACCTAGATGATGTTTTAAAAATATGAAAATGTCCTTGGTTCCAGCAACATTTTACTGCACTTGTATGAGTCAGTTCTTTATCTGTTTAGACGTGCTGTCTCGTCTTTGCAGCCTGTGTATTATGAATCTGATTTATAGCAAGAATTTATATTTGCTCTGCCAAAGAAAAACCATGACCTGAATGCTATTGCTAGTCCCAACCAAAGTCAAAGTATGGAAGCAATAATTTAACCAATATTGAGCCTTCCACACTAGTGACAAGATAACATTCAGGAGCAGAAGTACCAAGATGAATGTGGTGGAATAAAAACTTATAGCCATGGAAAACCTAGTGGATTGTGGGTGAAAAATAGTAGAAGCTGCTAGATCATATGTGGAGCTTGCCAGAATATAGATTTTAGTGGCTTTTCAAAGTCCAATTTTGGTTATACCCAATAGTTTACTTCCATATTGACTCATCATTCACCAATAAATTCAATAGGTCTAGTCTAGTCAGAATGAACAATAATATTCAGTAACACATGTCCAGGACTAGAGCCATTTTTTTTAAAAGACCCTAATACAGGGTCATTTCTGGTGCCACCAGTATTAACATATGGTCTCTTTTTACTCCTCTTTATTACAGTGGATAGAAAGGCATCTGGGCATATATTTGGAGGAAGGTGTAGGATTGTGGTGGTAGCAGGACATCTCAGATATGTTCTGGGCAGCTGCCGTTACAATTGCTTTTGAATGTCAGTCTATGGCAATATGAGAAATTGCAATTGTCCCTGCCTAGTGTTAACCAGAGCACAGAAAAGTAGGTTGAGGGCAACATCATCAACAACAGTGGCTTTTCCGCAGCTTCCAAAGGATACCAGCTGCTGATGCAAAACTTGTAATGGTATCTTCTGATTTATTAAGTTTTTGTTTGTGTTGATTTGTGTTGCATTAGTCTGATTTGTATCATCATTTTCATCCCACTCAAGGGAAGCCTTATTCTTCACTTAAGAAGTTGGCAAAAATATCAAAAATAATATTTTTCTATGAATTAGCAGGCCCTCCTGATAATCAGCTCAAGTATGACATATTCAATCTAGATGCAATTCTGCAAAAGTTTCTTTTCAGTCCAAAATTATTTTAGCTCAAGAATAATTTTTCCAAACCCCTGTTCTGTATATTTGCAGCACTTAATTCAGACATATATTTAAGGAAAAGGCCCTTAATGATGCGAAAATAACTTTCAGGAGCAAAAGTACCAAGATGAATGTGGAGGAATAAAAAAAATGGAGAAAATCTAGTAGATTGTGGCTAAAACAAAATAGAAGCTGCTAGATCATGTGTGGGGCTTGGCATAATGTAAATATTACTGGCTCTTCAGACTCCAGTTTTGGTTTTACCTTATAGAACATGGTTAGTGCTTGTAGCTGCAACCAACAATGGAAAAATGCCATCTGATTGCCAACTCAACATTGTCCAGGGTGCTCAAATTGCTGAAGTTCTAGAAATCTCTTTTCAACTCAGCATTAACAGCCCAATGTGGTGGCCATTGTTGGAAAATGCATCGGCTGAAGAATCAGACATTGTGGAACAGGTTTCTGTTTGTTTTCCACTCTAGTCAGATCCTGTTTGAGAAACAATATGAAGGATGTGGGACTTTATAATACAGCCAGAAAAGAGCAAAGAAAACACACATTGTGATATGATATCTAGAATTTACATTCTTAATTGATAACTAAACTAGCACAGAGATAACACATTGATAGTTTGGTTTGGGATAATATTATGTGATGTATATAGTCTATTAAGAGGTGTGGCATAATATATGCAGTGTACCTGTTCAGATAAAACAATTTTCTCATTTATTTTTAATTAAATTTTAAAATCCATTTAAGGTTTTACAGTGTTGAATGGGTAACATCTCTATCATGAGCATCTTAAAGTCAAGGAAACCAGTCAAGTGACACCCCCCCCCCAAGTTTTGGCTGAGAACAAAGGATCTATTAAAGAAAATGCATTGCTCTTTTTTATGTACAGAAAAACAGCAGGGAAGGAGAAAGCATAGCCATATCAGTGTAATGCATGCTCCACTATCTCAGGTGAAAGAGATTGGTTTTAACTAGCCTACTACCATGGTCAAGATATAAACATGATTGCAGTCTGATGGAAGAGAAGGGTGTTAAGGAGGAACTTATTACTTACCCTTAGCAACTTCTATATGCTTCTAGAGAGACCCATTTCACAATAAGAGAGCCTTTATTTTCTACCCATGCCCCTTAAACAAAGCCAGGATTGCAAGGTACAACAATAAGATTAATTCTTTGAATTCAGAAAACACTGAAGTAAGGTTTGCACTCCTTGGCAAATCCAGGGCCTCCAAAGCAAAATGTCATGATGCAAGTTTTGCACCATCTGTATTGTGGCCAGAATATATGAATCTGGGGCAGCTACCAACTATTATTAGCTATGGCAGGAAACTACGGTAATAATCTCTGGGTTATCAGATATAGAACATTTACTTGCTCTATAAAGTAAAATGATTTTGTATTCTGCCTACCCATTTTTGAAGTACAAGATCACAAAAGTGGACATTATAATCACAAAATATGTGAAATTCATTAAAGTACAATAAAAGCATTTAAAAATCAGAGATAAGGGATAGATAAGAGAGGATGGTCATAATCAGGTCCTGTTCGTGAGCTTCCAAAGTTATCTTGCTTGGCAATTTTATAAGCAAATCCTGGATTAGATAGAACTCTGGACTGATCCCACATGGTAATTGTTATGCTTTTCTCTGCCCCAGCTGCCCATTTTGTCCAGTAGATCCCATACAGTGCAGCTGGATTTCCATAATGAAGGGAATTGTTGACAAAAATGTAAGATACATGCCTTAGTTTATGTTCCATTACAGCTTTACAGATTGTGTTTGCTTAATAGTATAGAGGCATATGTAAGATGAGGTGTAATTTGTAGCTGACAATTCACTTGTCACTTTTATCTAGCATGTACTGACCAAATATGAGCCTATCTGATTACTTTGCTGAGTCATCCAATCTTTACATTCCAGTCTGCTTCTCTGCACTCAGAGAGTTTATATTCTGATTTCGTTAAAAGAAGTAATTCATGAGGACCTGAACAGTATGTGATCTATGAAACCAGAGATCATGGCATGTCAAGTATTTGATTCATCACATATTTGCTTATAAAATAATTTATGGTATGGACAAAATTTAATAGAAAAACTTATTTTCTTTCTGTCTCTAATTTGGGATGCAAAACCTGACATCATCTAATGAAGCTGAAAGGTGAGGGATTCAAGATAAGCAAGAGTAAATTCTTCAATTGGGGAATTTTCTGCCACGGACTGCAGTGATGGGCACCAAACTTGATAGTTTATAAAAGGGATTTAGCAAACTAATTGATAATAATGCTATCAATGGCTATAAGCTGATTTGTCAACAGTACATGTGAAAAGGATCTAAGAGTCCTAGTAAATCACAAGTTTAACATCAGCCAACAGTGTGATGCAGCAGCTAAAAAAGCCAATATGATTTTAGGCTGCATCAATGGAAGTACAGTGTCTAGATCAAGGGAAATAATAGTGATACTCCATTCTGCTTTGGTAAGACCTCACCTGGAATACTGTGTCCAATTCTGGGCACCACAATTCAAAAAAGATGTTGACAAGCTGAAGCATGTCCAGAGGATGGTGACCAAAATGGTGAAAGATCTGAAAACCATGCCTTATGAGAAAAGATCTTTAGCCTGAAGAAGAGAAGGTTAAGAGATGATATGATAGGCCTGTTTAAATATTTGCAAGGATGCCATACTGAGGATGGAGCAAGTTTGTTTTCTGCAACTCTACAGAATAGATTCAACCAAAGATTCAAATTAGAGGAAAAGAGATTCCACCTTAACATTAGGAAGAACTTCCTGATGGTGAGAGCTGTTTGACCATAGAATACACTACCTTGGGGAGTGGTGGAATCTCCTTCTTTGGAGTTTTTTAAACAGAGACTGGATGGCCATCTGTCAGGGGTGCTTTGTGTATTCCTGCATGTAGGGGGTGTGTGTGGACTTGATGGCCATTGTAGTCTCTTCCATCTCTATGATTTTATGAGTCATGATTTTTGCCTATTACTTCCAATGTCAGATGGTATGCCACTGAACACCTGTTGCTGAAAAACAGCAGTGGGAAATGATTATATATCTCACACAGTGTCCCCTTAGTATCTGTTGGGGTTTGGTTCTAGGACCCTGCCATGGATACAAAAATTCATGCATATTCAAGTCCCATTATACACAATGACATAGTAAAATGGTGCCCCTTATATTAAATGGCAAAATCAAATTTGCTTTTTGGAATTTATATATTTTAAAAATATTTTCAAGCTGTGGACGCTTGAATCTGTGGATAAAGAACCTATGGATATAACCGTATTCTCCTTGTTGGCTTCCAAGTGCTGGACAATATGGGAAACAGGATGCTGGAAAACTTACAGATGAAAAGAATATTAAAAAATATTGGCAATAGCAAAACAGTATGTTTTCTCAGTGACAGGAAACCCTGAAGAAAGGAATCATGGACTGGCAAAACTCTTTGCAGTTTGGGACTTATTTTGTGCAACGTTTTCACTTTCTTGCATAAAAACATTTGCTGTGAAGGAAATGCTGTTTTCTGTGGTGAAATATTATTTTGTACAGAAAATAGTGTGACCTGTGTATAAAATGCTATTTACTTTGTAAAGAGAGAGAGAGTGCGAGAGTGAGAGCAAGCACACGAGAGAGAGAGAGAGAGAGAGAGAGAGAGAGAGAGAGAGAGAGAGAGAGAGAGAGAGAGGTGAATTCTGTGCAGAAAAAGTCAGCAACTACAGCATTGTCCATGCAAATGATAATATTTCTGCTCAGGAATATTATTTGCTAAACAGAAAAGCTGTTTCCTGCATAGAAAAAAGCTGTTTTCTACACAAAAATACTTTGTGTGAATTTTACGTTCATGACTCCTGAATCATGAATAGTCTTTGAAAACTGTGCAGTTTTTGAAGACTTCTTTTTCTTTTCTTTGCATCAGGAAGATCCCCCACCAGCACTAAAATTCCTTATCCCTAAACAGGGTAGGCCTTTCATTTGGTACTGCCAAACAGGATATTTCTAGGGATCCCAGATTAAGGATATTTGTTGGGATCCTGGTAGTTTGCTATCCATCACCACTACCACCACCACCACCACCACCACATTTTTTATTGACAAAATGTTTCTCCCAGGTCAGGACTTGTCATCTTACAAATGAGAGATTACAATATAACACATACACATACAGGTTGAGTACCCCTTATCAAGAATGGTTGGGACCAGAAGTATTGTTGTTGTTGTTGTTGATTTTGGAATACCTATGTTTTCATATACATGATGAGACATAATGAAGCCAGAGAAGCATCTGTGAAATGGCAGGAATCCAAGCATAGTGCTTGGCAAAAATGTATGCCTCCTACCATTTCACAGATCCTTGTGTCTCTCTCCAGCCTCATAAATACAGTACAAGTATGTAGCTCAAAAACTTTTGAAATTTGGAGTATTACTGATTTCAGAATTCTGGATAACAGATACTCTATATAGCTAAAACCATGAAAAGTAAGAGATTAAAACAGTATTAATCTAACAGTGAATTAAAACAATTTAAAATATTATTTTACAGCAAATATTATAAATAGTGTGTGTGTGCGCGCGCGCGTGCGCGTGCCTTCAAGTCATTTTTATAGCACCATAAAACCCCTCTTTTCTTAGCAAAATAATTTCCAAAGCTTTCTGAGATAAAAAGGTCTTAACCTTTTGCCAAAACAAACAAACAAACCCACCAACCTGCAAGGAAGAAGCCATGCTAGCTCCAAAATGTGAGAGAGGCACAGAAAAGGCTTTCTCCCATCATGTTCCCAACACATTTGCCTGTGAAGACAGTGAGACAGAGAAAAGTGCCTCCCCTGAATTTTTAGAGCTCAGGCATCATGTAAGGAGCTACTACAGGAAAAAAAAAAGATTCTCCATAAATTTTAGGAAGAACCTCCTGACAGCAAGAGCTGTTTGACAGTGGAATATGCTACCCTAGGGTATGGTGGAGTCTCTTTCGAGGTTTTAAAACAGAAGCTATATGATCATCTGTCAGGGGTGCTTTGATTCTGTGTTCCTGCATGGCAGGGGGGTTGGACTGGATGAATCTTGTTGTCTCTTCCAACTCTATGATTCTATGATTCTAAGATTTTATTACTCTATGACAAGGTCCTTCAAATAACCCGGGCCTGAGCTGTATAGAGCATCAATGATGATCTCCTTTCTATTTTGTGGATTATAAACTGAAGAGTTCAACAATGATGGATAACAGGGTGGGAGGAAAAACGTAGCCCAGATCTGGAAACTATGATAGGATATCAGCTTTATCCACATTCTTAGATATGTTATAACAGACTTCCTATTCAACAGTTTCTTTCAGTTCTGAGATCATTTTGGTAAGATGCCAGTATTGTGCAATTCAATATATGGCTGGAAATAAAAGTCCAGGAACTTCCACACAGGACGCTGATATGCCTCTGTCACAGTGTGATTTGAAAGGCAGACACTGAGAATGAAGATGACGATTAGAATAATCATCAGGAGAATCACCAGCAGGATGCCAGCAAAATGCCACAGGACTATGAAGATCCAGACTATCTTTGCCCTATGAAAGAAAAATAAAAAAGGAAAGTCTTTATTGGATAAAGTGAAGAGCAGGTGAAAAAGCCATTTGGTTTTGGCCTTTGTTTAATGGTCTCTTGTTTGCTGGTGGGCCAAAATGAGTGCATAAGTGATTTGAAAACCTTGGCAGTAAGCAGATGAGCAGAATAGCACAGGCCAAGTCCATGCTATCCTGCCCCAGGTCCTGTCCAGGATCAGACCCTGAGTGGTATGGTGACAGGCTGGTGTATACATAGCCACTTGCTGCTGTGCTATGGACCCACTACCACATGCTCCCTGTACTTGCCTCACCATCATATCTCTGAGAAGATCCCTGTTGTGGCCTGCAGGGCAGAAATGGGGAGCCTGGCTTTACCCACAAAGCCAGGAGACCCCATCCGATGTCACAGGCCATGACTGGGGTTGTCTCAGTAGATATGATGGTGAGGAAGGAACAGGACATGTGGGGCTGTCTGATCTGTTGGTTGTTAGCAAAGAGTTTCCTAGAAACCTCATGGCAAACAGCTCCATGCAAACAGCATGCATGACCCATGATTGTCCTTCAGAGTCAATAATACTTCAGGCTTCGAATAAAGCACAAGTAACTTCAAGGGCATTTATCAAGTAACACTAAAAGTACATTTGGGAGCCTATTACCAAATATCTGAATATCTTAAAATTGGTGAGTTTGTTGTTGGCAATGCACAAAAGTGCAATAAAGCACTTTTGCCTGAATCAGAATGTACATTTAAGCTAATTTGGAATAGCATTTCAATTTTATCTAGTGGAGGGGGGAGGACTGTTTAAGCATCAATTGTAAAAATATCTTAAAATGAACAAAGCAGGGGAGTATGTCTGACTTCCTTGTAACTGGTTTAGTGCAATGGCTGAAATTTTGAACTTTATGTGAAGAACCATATTCCCATCTCCATAACACTGAAGCTCAGTAAAAAGACTTAGGCAAGTCAATGGCATACTTTTTGACAAAATATACTTCGATGGGCTACTATCAAAATATTACAGAATAATTACAGAATAAAGCATACATTCATAAGGGAAAATAATAAAATGCCTCTCTGTTCTGTCCATTCCATGCCCAGTCACATACTACCTTATGAGGGTACATCTATCTCCCAACAGTTAGGGAGGTGTTAAAGCCATGTTGTCTATGTTACAGGTCTAATAAGATTAACATTTTAAAACATGATGAACAGCATGCATGGAAAAGCAAGCATTGGTGCACTGATCCACCTAGGACAGTACTTTCAGTTCTAACTGGCACCATTGACCTCTAAGATCTCAGATGGAATTTTGTCTATCCCCCTACTATCTCATTTTAATGAGAAATGTTAGTAAATGAACCTGGGCCCATCTATGTGCAAAGCATGTGTTCTAGCACTGAGATATGCCCCATCCTCAAAGAGCACACATCATATATATCCTCCAACTGTCCCAAGTTGGCATGGACAGTCCTGATGAATCTTCTGTCATCCCACTTTCTTAGCTGCTTTTAAAATGTTTGAGTTTCTCTCTCTTCCTTCTTTTTCTCCCCCCACTTTGTCCTCAACTTAATCCAGTTTGTGCAAATTGAGTTCAAAGTGAAAAGTAGTTTGCACTCAATTATCTCAGCAGTGAAAGAGGAGAGTGCAGGTTCTTGTCCTTCCCAGTAGACTAAGGAAAAAATAATCTATTGCACCTTCTCCTGGCTGTTATGTTCTTCCACATTAACAACTTTTGCCATCTTGACCACAATCTAATGTTGCTTGGTCACATGTGTTCTGGTTTTCAACTGTGCAATGCTGGGGAACATGACAACATACCACTTGCCAAAACAAAAAGTCAAGCTCTGACTAGATACTTCTTCCTAGGGATATAATAAATATTTGCAAAATATATTCCTTGATATAACAAGTTTTTTTTTTTTTTTACAATTTTACAAATACAATTTTTGAACAAAAATGCTGTGTATGAGTGTAAGCAACAAAGGTATGTGGTTTATGCACAAGTGAATTTCTTAAGATTTCTAAAGTTGAAAGATTCCTAACCTCACAGCAAGATTTTTTTGGAGTCATTATTCATTCTTGCATGTATCCCATCCATATACCTTGGCAGCAAGAAAATGCCTGATCTTTTCTCATTTGCACATATTAATTCACTTATATTAAAACAGCAAATTTCCCAATGCTGTTTTTTTTTTTTAAAAAAAAAAATCTCAGTTGCATGGGAGAGCTATTCGCTGGCCCTTAATATTTATTTTATTTATTAATAAACATATTTATATTCTGCCCTATATCAAAAGATCAGTACTATTCTTTATTTGAAATGTTAATGCATTCATATTCAGCTTTCAGTGTTTCCAGCTTAGTAATACAACATAGAATTAAAAAAAAAACCCATATAAAATCAGATCAAAAAACTTTAGCTTTCTTCTGCTATGTGCACTTTCTCAAATCTCTTTAATACTTCCAACATTATCAGCATCCCTTTCATTACATTTTTAGATCTTACTAAAAATATGCATTCACTCTTAGTGGCAATTTCTGGAGGAGTTGCCATGTTAATCTAGTGCACCCTTCTCAACCTGCCCTACCATGTTTTGGACTATAACACCCATCTGCACCTATTTGCATAACTGATGTTTGAGGATGTTTGAAGTTCTTATCCCGAACATAAGAGGTCTGGGAAAGCTGTTATAGAGGTAATTTTATTATTTTGCATTTTTTCCACCTGAAACATCAAGGATTATATTTTAGATTGTCTTAATGACAGGTTAAATATGGCAGAATTGATTCTGCTCATGAAATAGTTTGGTCAAAGAGAATGCTTTGCTGATTCTACTTAACCTCTGGAATATGATCTATCTCAGAGGCAAAGGTGGCATTACTTTTTTCTGCTTTATTTTAAAATTAGTGAAGGACCTCCAGTCTGGATCACGACACTAATAAGGGGCTTTTCATCCTCTCTCCACCACTATGGTGTCTGTCTGCACTGAGCCCATCATGGAGCAGCATATTGGAATTGAACACTATTTTGCACTATTAGAAGAACAGAAAATGATATTCCAATAGCAATTACAGATGCAGTAGGACTGTCAGGTTGGGATCCAGGAGGAATTAAAGCCCTGTTCCTCCACCCATAAATATCCTGACTCATATAAACCCCATCAACACTTCCTGTAGAATAAAACAGGGGGAGAAATATGTCACTGCTAGTTGCATCATTAAAATAATGCCTATTTTGATTCTCAGATTACAGAGACAGGTTCAACCACAAAACCTATTAGAAAACATAGTTATCTGACACCATTGGCACCTGAAATATCATTGACACTGTATGCTATATCATGTTTTCTGAACTAATGATTTGGAATCATGTTATGAATATGTAGAATGTTATATAATGTTGATGAAGCTTCCAAACCGGCAAAACATTTTATCTGGATGCAGTAGACCATGGTGTTGTTGGGAATAATTCTGGCATCATGGCTGAAACTAGTAAATCTACCAATTGTATAATTTTAGTTAATCATGGGGAAAAAAGATTAAAATTGAAAGGAATATTTTAGACAGTCTCTTGAAGTAGTAATTTGATCATTTAAAGAATACTTTTTGTGTAAATGAGTTGGTTTGTTACTTCTGATGTCTGCATAGTTAGAGGTTTATGGGATTTTTTTAAAAAAAGGGATTGGTAATAATAAATGTTAACAAACAATAAATGTGTTCTTCACTAACCTACCACCACAAAGCTGCTTCTTCACAGGTTTTTCTTCTCTCTGCATTTTTTCTTCCTGTAGATAAAAAGAAATTTGAGTATGTGTGTGCAGTGTTACAAAGATTTCAAAACCTATTCTCTGTGTAAGACTGTGGTAGTTTTGCATGATGAAATAGTTATGCATGATGTAATTTATCCACCACCACCACCAAAATGGTAAAGTATTTATGATCCTAAACTATAGCATAGTCTTGTACCATTCCTTTAGTTGTTGTGGTATAAACATAACTTTGTAGCATATCAGCTAGAGCAGCATCTGCGACACATAATGTCATAGGAATATAAAGAAATCCCTGCTGGATCAAATCAAAGGTTTGTCTAGTCAGTATCCTATATCCTTCAGCCCTAGGAGGATGTCTCTGGGAAGTCTACAAGCAAGATATATGGGTAAAAGTCCACTGCTGCTGGTGTTCCTTAGTGTTCCACTGGTATTAGTGGCTCGCTGCCCCAATCCTGAAGGTAATATATAGCCATGTTGTCTACAGGACTGAATACTCCTCTTGGCTATTTAAAATAAATGGTACACTGGGCTATCTGTATCAAAGGGCTTTGAATCAATTAATTTGACCATCTGCAGATCACTACACCGCATATTATTCAATGGCAGCAATGTGTACATGCATACACTGAAGTGTACATGTTGATGTTGATAAATTGAACAATATGGGGTTCAATTGTCCATCTTTCTTAGTGTCTGTGGGGGGGGGGCTCCTGAACCATATCCCCACCAATACAGATGGCCTACTGTAATGAAAAGTACCACTAGTACAGATAGTTTTCTCTGTATTGGGTAAAACAAAATTACTGACCAGTTCAGCCCTGGCTATTTCATACATCAAGCTCTTTGGATGAAGGTTCAAAAACTTGCCTTGAAATTTGATCTGATGTCTGAAAAAAAATAAGAATAGACTGGATTATTAATATATTTTGGAAAGGTAATATAGAAATAAAGTTACTGAATGATATTTGTACTGCCTGTTTTATAGCAACATAAATAAATGAGGCTGGCTCTTTCCAAAGTAATTGATAGTTTCTGAGTCAACTCTGAATGGCACAACCATGCCTGATAATACAAGATGACATTATTTTGACAGGTCACACTATACATGAAGGATAGAAACATGTATGCAACCACAAATATTGCTGGACTACAAACTTCATCATGCCATAACTTTGACTATGTTAATTAGAGCAGATGGGAATTGTAGTCCAAAATTATTTGGAGGGTCACATGTTCCCTGCTCCTGCTACATCTAATAGACACAGGAGTATGTACTGCTGGAAATTTCTCCCTCACTTTCTTTCATGTCTAGAGATTTTAAGAATTTATTGCTGTAGTTCCTTTCTTTTATAAAATCCACATTTAATTTATGTGGGAAATGGAGTCCATGATCAATGAAAAGCAAATGTAACTATCATTTGACCAGATATAGCTACATTCAGGCCATGGCCTATCCAGATGCAACATTGCTCCAGACCCTGTGACATGTCTGTGAAATTATAGAAATGACATGAGGATATAGTGCAGCTGGTCCACCTAATAAAATTAGGAAGTTGAGAAAATTAGGAAGTTTGATGGGGAGAGGAAGTACAATGAGTTTGGGACTCTGAAAAGAGGATTGGTCCAAAGCTAGGCAAGAAGGCCACTGACCTTCATCCCAGAAATTTGGCATGCATTTTATAAAAGCCTGACCCTCTTCTGTGCACTGGACACCCCATCCCAACACAGGTTCTTCAAGTGTGGCTTAAGAAAATGCTGTTAATCTACCATTTTCTTGATCATTGGCAGAATTTAAAATATAGGCCATCTCAGCTATTCCCAACTACCTCTTTCCTTCAATAACATTACATATGTTGCAGTCAAAGCTGTAATCCTCACTAGCAGAATTACTATGGCTTCCATTCAGCTGACATGCTTCAAGATCTGACTATGGCTACAGGGGGATTGGAATCATAGTCTTACCGAGCCTTGTCTTTCACAACTGCTGACAGCTCATTTTTCAGGTTTTTTTCTCTGTCTTCAAGAATCTGAAAGCAAAATATCCAGCAAGTTTCCTTCAGAAACTGTTTCTTCATCCCCAGCCCCCTGAGCAATATATTTCACTTCACACAATTTAAAGCCCAGGGCAGTCTTGTGATATATGATAACTATGGTTGACATCCTTTCAGTGACATATGCAGGTTTAAATGAAAGTGGTGCCTGCATATTGAATGTGTTTGGTCCTTGCAGAGGGAGGAATTCACTATCCTCTTCATGCAGCAACCAAACCCCTGTAAAACTCACCTTTCCTTGTGCCTCCCTCACACTTACTGGTCAGTGGAGACTGAGGGGCATTGGAAAAACATCTGTGTGCATATAACCAGATGCAGAATGACAAAGACATTCTTCAGACCTCCTTGGGGATGATGGCATAGTTGTGAATCCTGTAAGAGGGGAGGAGGGAGATGTATCATAGTTCTCCCTTGGCAGAACTGCATAATATGTCTCCAGATGCAGGACCTCAGCATCTGTGTTCTCTGCAGAAAATGAGCTGATTCCCAAAGTATTTGGCAGCAGACCTTCATAAGTCATAACTGCTTGTAGTGCAATGTTCTATAAGATAGGACCTATATGAATGGCTATTTTGTGTGTGCATGTAATAATATGGATTTAATTGGCATAATACCAAAGAGAAGAGCACAAAATTAGTCTTGGTTAGTAACAGAACAATTTAAGATGTATGAACATATCAGTAACAAATATGGCTGGCCTTTTCCAATGGATCCACAGAGAAGCAGCTATGCTGTTGAGATTGTTCATTGGTTGCAGCCAAATCAACTAGTAGCATTAGTGTTATTGGAGAGGTTAAAAACCATTGCATTAAACTATTGTAACATGGAGAACAATAGAAGGAAAAGGAATTGCTCTTGCTTGTTTCTTTTTCTTTTCTTTTTGCATAGGATATGTAGGTATTCAGAGCTCCATCCATCAGAAAATGTATACATTTTATATCATTTTTTTAGCTATAATAATATGCTAGAATGCTGTAGGGAACACATAGGATCTGTCTACACAATTGCCCAACTCATTCATATCTTATTTATAATTATTTATAAAGATTGTCAATAAGACCACCCTTCTTTTACTTTAGATATATATTAATTAAATATTTCGACTTTCATATATTACCCTTAGTTATTATATTCTGATAATTTATCATTCTCAGTTTATTTCCTAGTTTAAACATATTCTTCAATAAACTTTCCCCCCCTGTTACACATCATATATAGGAACTTGACCAACTGCTTATTTTACTAGGGCTGATTATTTGTTATATTCTTATGTATTCCTTATATCTCTTCAACTCATTTGTTCCTTTCATTATTCTCTCAGAGCAATCACACTGTTTTCCCCCCAAAGTTCTTTAAAATAATTCGTAACTGGGGACCATTCTTTTTCAAATTTATTTCTATTTTGACCTTTTAAGAGAGATGTCAGTTTGTCGATTTCCATAACGTCATATAATTTACATTGCCATTCTTCTAGTTTAGGAGCCTCTTTGCTTTTCCATTTTTTTGCAATTATAGTCCAGATATCTTTTTACTTGTAAAGAGTTAACCATTCCCATCATCAGCACAGATCTCCATGTCAGGTAGCCAGCTTTTTATCATTTGCTTTGATTTTTCTGGTCATTATAATATGACCTCCAATCTATTATAATTCCTACATTATCACACTTAGGTGATGTTAAATCCAAGCATGCAGATTTGAAAAATCTTGTAAAACCATTATTTTGGTTTATTACAGCTAAACAATGAAATCTTATGTATGTTTAATCAGACTGGGCTTAACTAGGTTTACTCTCTACCAAATGTGTTTGGGACTGCAGGCTAAATTATGCATTCAACAGCTTACCATTTACCTGTATTTTCACTTGGTATTCTTGTATATACTCTTCTAGCTCCCTGATTTGGTGTTTCATCTGAAAACGAAGCACATGTTTTGACACATCTTTCTAATGTTCCATGTTTTCTATCATTGTTCAGCAAAGTTGACTGTTACTGCTGCTTGAGGTAGTCACTAGGCATGTGTGTGTTTGTGTGTGTGCCTACAAATTGCCTGTTAACTCATGGCAACCCCATACATTTCATAACAAGGAATATTTTTTGCCAGTTCCTTCCTCTGAAATATAGCCTACAGCAGCACCTGGTATCCATTGGAGGTCTCCCATCCCAATACTAACAAGGGCTGAACCTGCTTAGCTTCCAAGATCAGACAAGATCTAGTGCTTTCAGAGCATTCCAGCCTTTGGTCATACATTCCACACATATCTTTCCTGAGGAGAAACTAGGGATGTGGAAAACATTCTCTCCACTTGATTTAAACAGGATGGCTTGAAATGGCAAAACAGCCTGTCATTCTCTAACTCCCTCTGCCCCAAGTCTTGCCTTGAGGATGAGACTAAGACACTAAGCAGTTTTTGGTTATATTTTTCATAATTTCTCATTGTTTCTTTCCAGTTTCTAAAGATAAGTACTCACACACAGAGCAAGCAGAAAAAGACTTATTAATCACAAAGATAAAGAAATCTAACCAAAAGATACAATCTATCCAATACTGTAACTTTTAATAAATAATAATAATAATATTTTTTTATTTATAGCCCACCCCTCTGCGCAGCAATCGGGGTGGGTTACAACATTTAAAACAGACAAAGTTAAAACATTCCCTCATCCCACAGTCCAACCCTCCCATCCCCTTAAAACAGAATTAAACTAAGAAAAAGTAAAATACCGCAAAACAATAAATGATAAAACAATAAAACAGGAATCAGTGATATAAAAACAAGATGAAAACCCATCTCCCTAAGGAAAGCTATTATTCTGGGAAGGCCTGCCAGAAAAGATCTGTCTTCACTGCCTTTTTAAAAGCAGCAAGAGTAGTGATGAGACGGATCTCGTCCGGCAGGCCATTCCAAAGTCTGGGAGCAGTTGCAGAGAAGGCCATCTGGGAGGTCTGAGACAGCCTGGTTTTTATTGGCTGTAGCAGATTCCTCCCAGAGGACCGAAGGGCGTGGGGGGATCGTATGGGAAGAGGCGGTCCCTGAGATAAGATGGACCCAAGCCATATAGGGCTTTAAAGGTTAAAACCAACACCTTGTACTGTGCCCAGAAACTAATTGGCAGCCAGTGGAGGGATTTAAGCACCGGTGTTATGTGCTCCCTCCTAGATGTTCTGGTAATTAACCTGGCTGCCATGTTTTGCACCAGTTGCAGTTTCCAGGTTAGGCACAAGGGTAGGCCCATGTAGAGTGCATTGCAGTAATCCAGATGTGAGGTTATTGAATATTGAATATTGAAACATTTGATAAACTCTGGTAATTGGAGACTGAGCATTCAAAAGTAACACACTTAGGAGTTTATCATTTGGGGAAACTGGTAATTTAAATGGTGATTAACCCATCAAAATCACACAAACAAGATTTAAATGTGATTAAAATGCAATTAACATTTTCACACACAAGAGCCATTATCCAAGGAATAACCAGGGAGTAACCAAGCAATAAATAGCAAAAAATCATTCATGGGAAAATCCCGTGAATGATTTGTTGCTGTTTATTGCCTGGTTATTCATGGGATAATGGCACTTTAATTGCTTTTCACCACGAAGTCATGTGAAAACCATTAGCACAATTGTGTGATTATCACAAGATATTCCAGGGATAATTGTGCTTTGAACATGACGTCATGTGAAAATGTTAATTGTGAATGCACAATGAATGATTTTGATGGGTTAATCACCATTTATACTTCCAGTTGTCCCTGTATGATAAACTCCTCTGTGTTTTTTCCCATATGGAAGAAGGAATGGCATAACAAGAGGCGGTTTCGATTTAATATGAGCTATACCCTTTCTAGTGTCAAAGCTATGCACATTCAAGCCAATGGAACCCAGAATTGCTTGTCATTAGCTGTACTGTGTTACACATCTATAATAATTAAGTTTACCTTTGTAAAAACTTCATCTTCCTCCATACAAGTCAACTTGCTTTCCTGAAGCTCCCTCTAATTAAAACAAAAGCAAAACAAAGTATTTTGGGGTATCTTGCTTGGGATATTTCAGAAGCAAGGGGTACCCATACTTTTCTTCTCCACCTGTCCAGAAGAAATAGAACCATATATAATATAATTGAACTAAGAAGATATTTAACACAATCCCTAATTAAAGGAAATTCTACATTTCCATTCATTTCGATGGGCCATGTGCTAGAAACACTGTCCCTTCCAAATGTCTTGTTAATAGTCTGCCTCTTTCATGTACTTTTACTGTTCTGTTCCATTAGTAGCCCTTTTCTGTTTCCTTTCCATCTTTTCATTTTAGTTTTTCTCCTCCTAGTTTTTCCCTTACTACAGAAACTGCACTGAGGAGGAAAAGAGAAAATAATTTTATAATAATTGTGTTTGGAATCTTTTGTTTGGAAAAAAAATATTTTAAATATTTAGTTACTCTTGCCCTAAATCCATACGAGTGTCATAAAAAGGAAGCAAATACATTATCTATGGACCTGTACAGACTGCCAGAAATAATCCAGCCTGAGGCCACTTTAACTACCCTGGCTCAATGCTAGGGAATCATGGGAAGTGTAGTTTATTGTGACAGCAAAGCTCTCTGACAGAGAAGGCTCAGTGTCTCAGAAAAAACTATAATTCCCATGATTCTCTAGCATTGAGCCAGGACAGTTAAAGTGGTCTCAAGATGGATTATTTTTGGCAGTCTGTACAGGCCATATATCTATCTGCATCTATATTTATATCTATATCTACATAGAGAGCCTTGCTCAAAGCAGTATAAAACCACCAAAAAATTGGTTGGAATTATGAATACAATTCCCAAAACAAGCAACTGTATTTTGAAAATATGGATTAAATTTCAAATTCATTCAGGATAAGAGGAATGTTGTACACATGACAAACACAGGTGCTAGTGAGTAGATCAGGATTTAGGAAAGAATTAGATTACAAAGAAACTATTTCTTTGGAATCCCATGGAAGGTGATGTGGCATTCATGATGTCAATTGACATCATGAATAGTCCAGTCCTTGAATGAGCTATTCAAGGTGCCAAATCTATTTTGGGGATAGTGTTCAGCATCTTGCATAGCTCTTTAGAATTTAAACTAAAACATGCACGCTACCACTTGCATTTGGGAGCTAAAGAAGGGATGTGTGAAATCTTCCCATGGAAAATACTCTGTCTTCAGCAGCATTGCCTCACATGCTCAAAACAATTTTCATAGATTGCTAATTTTCAGACTTGTCCATTATTCCCCCATCCAAATAATTAAACAGTTCATTTTGCATTAAAATCAGGGGACTTCATTGAGGCTTATGGCATTCCATGGACAAGTATCTTTGTGTTGTTCTAAGTCAGGGGTAGGCAACCTTTCCCCTTTAAGGGCCAAGGGACTTCAGCTCCCAGAATCCCAGGAGCTACTGGCCAACATGAGACTATTGGCCAACATGGCTGAGGCTTCTGGGAGCTGAAATCCCTCGGCCCTTAAAGGGAAAGGTTGCCTACCCCTGTTCTAAGTCCATGTTGGTGAAGCTATGGCACACGTGCCAGAGATGACAGGCAAAGCCATTTTCCCTGACACGCAGAGCGGGAAAGAGAAGGAAAAGGTGCATACCTGTTCCTTCTCCCGGGCCTTCAGCTGAAGGCCCAGGAAGGTGTGTGTGTGTGTGTGGGGGGAGAAGTCCCACCACAGAAATCCTGCCCCCATAGGCAGATGTCCTGCCCTGAAAGTCCCATTCCCTCCCTCCAGGTGTTACCCTGGCAAAGGGTAACACCCAGTCCCAGAAGGCCATGTAATTTGGGCACTCAGTGCCTAAAAGATTCACCATCACTGTTCTAAGTGTTAAATCTATCATATATCTACATTTACTCACTCGTAGTTTATTGACATGACAGCAGAGCTGCAGGTAACTTTGTTGGTTGATCTTCCTGGATGCTGTGAAAGCTGAACTCTAGTATTGAGCACAAATGTACAGAAATAGTCACAATCAGTTCATCAACATGCAACATTCACCCTACCATGTCTACTTTGTGTTTTTGTGCATCTCCAATGCTTAAGGGCTAAATCAGATCCGACTCTAGTGGTCTGGATTCCATATTTAATAACTTTCCTAATTAGCAGCCTGCTCTCTATGCAGCCAATTAATAGCAGTTTCAGCAGAGTGGAGTGACTTCCAAAAGGAATAATTAAAAGAAGAAACAGGACATATACCCTCTTCAAGAGTCTCACATCCCTTAACTTCAATTACATCCAGGTTGGGATGTTTATTAGCAAACAAAACCTGTAGGATATCTTAACCATATATCTGCCACACTATACATTTGGTTTGGCTTTAGATATCACTCAATTTCAAAAGGTCTGGCACTATTAATAAACAGAGTGAGAAGGCTGTCTCAACCCTCCAATTTTGAGGAAGCCAGAAATTGTTAGATCTTTAGTTTATAGTTATATTTTTGCTGCCAGAGGTAGAGAGGGAGTTTCTGGGATTTTCTATCTAAGATATCAGAATAACTCCTGATCTAGGATATTACACACTCCTTGACTTGAGTGGGAGGAGGAGCAAATGCCCTTTCTTGTTTTGTCTCAGTAACATGCCCTGGCCAACTCTGAATTTCTGAATGA
Organism: Phrynosoma blainvillii; assembly: GCA_026167975.1. Classification (NCBI taxonomy): domain Eukaryota; kingdom Metazoa; phylum Chordata; class Lepidosauria; order Squamata; family Phrynosomatidae; genus Phrynosoma; species Phrynosoma blainvillii. The sequence continues at coordinate 63,635,062 of JANUYF010000003.1, read as the reverse complement.
GTCAGCTCAATACTGTCTATTAAATAACACTAATGATATTTCCAATAGAAATTAGATTGGAGTGAGAAAGAACCACAATCTGTCAAGCTCTGGTCCTTCAGGCAAACCATTGACTTCTATGTCAAGTAAGCTTACAACTGAGAAATTCAGATATAAATGCTGTTTTCTGACCACTTCATAAATACAGGCATTCAATAAAAGTAGAGCCATGAGAAGATAATTGCAGCACCATTTTGAAAACATTTCTTTTGTCAGGTCAGAACAAATACTAATGAGCCAATATCAACTTCTGTTTGTTTTCAGACTGAAAAAGTTAGCATAGGCCGGAAGCAGACAGGCCAAATAAAGCACCTTCCAGACACTTCAGGGGTGTGGCATTCAAACAATGCACCCCCCAGAAGCAGCCAGAAGCCACACTGGGACTGGCTAATCCAGCCCAAAGCCAGCCCGAAAAAGAGTGGCAAAAAGCCACTCCTACTAGTAGCCCATTTGGGGCCATGGCAGCAGCCAGCTTTGGGACCGCGGCCTCTAGTAGCTGCAGTCCCAGAGCAATTGTGGCCTGTCTGCTTCACTCCATAATTGTTTTTGCCCAGCATAAGGTAAAACTACAGCCTTAGGACAGCTCAGTGTGATTGGGAAGTAAGCAATCAGTAGACACTAATAACAAATAATCAGCAATGAACTCTCCAAAGGCTGTTGGATGGCAACTCCCATCATTCCTAGGCAGCAAAGCTAATGGTGATAATTGATGGAAACTAAAGTCCAGCTAACTTCCAGCTAACTTCTATGTATATCTATCTACATTCATAGAGTGGGTTCATGAAATTCAGTGGCAGCTTCTGTCTTTGATTGATTGAGATCCACATGCAGAAGTATTGTGGTCATGGTCCCCCAGAATGTATGGTTGCTGTTGGTTGGGAAAAATCACTGCAAATGATTCAGAACTGTAATTCATGTAGCTTTATAGGTTTAATATTATTTTTCAGAGCAATCTAACCGAGAAGGAGAAATCCATGACAGAGGTACTGCCATTTACTTTGTAAAGTAGCAGCAGTTGTCTTATAGGTGCCTTAAAGGCTAACATATTTATTGGGAATAAGTTTGATTACCCTGATGTGTAACATGTACTCGGGCAAGAAGCTACTGCTAGGACAGAATGCAGAGAAACATAATAGTTTCCAATTGGACAAGATTCTGATGTATAAAAGTATATGACTGAATACTAAAGTTAGGAATGACCATTGTATTTATCATTTCTATGTATAGTTATTAAAGCTGGACAGTGAAGAAGGCTGAAAGGAAGAAATCATTGGAAATTTGGTGCAGGAGAAGAGTTCTATGGAGGCCATGGACTGCTTAAAAGACAAATGGATCCTAGAGCAAATCAAGCCTTAACTCAACTTAGAACCTAAGGGCCTTTACAGACCAGCCTAAAGGGCCAGCCTGGGGGTGAAGTTGGGGTGAGGCAGCTGCACACTGCACCAAAAGGACACAGAAGAGCCATGGCGCCGGCTCTTAGCGTGGCTTTTTGCTGCCCTTAAAAGGAGTGGCATTTTGCCACTCTTTTGGGGGCAGCAAAAGGGAGGACTGGGGCTGTGGGGTGCAGTTGCCATGGCCCAGATCCATCGCTCCCAAGTGCAGCTCTGTGCTGCCTCAAAAGGCGGGTCTGTAAAGGGACAACTAAATGAGACTGTTGTACTTTGGCTATATCATGAGAAGACATGACTCACTAAACAAGGAACATCACATTACAGTTTGATAGACACAAACAAGGTAGTCATGGCTATAACTCTGCAAGACGTAAGCAAGGTGGTTGACTATAGTGTGACTTGGAACTCTTGCATTCATAGGGTTACCATAAGTCGAAGTCAACTTGTTGGTAGTTAACAGCAACAACAACAAAGCCCCAGAACTACAGTAGTTGCAGGACATTCCAAGGTAGGGTGAGAAGGAACATAGAAATCTGTCATATAGTAAGACTACCCATCTTTCTAGCTCTGTAGTATCAATAATGACAGGCAGCAGCTTTCTAGAGCTTTAGGCAGTAATTTCTCCTTCTTTATTTGGAAATCTTGGGAATAGAACTTAAGACTGTCTGCCTGTAAAAGAGATATTCAACCATTGAAATACAGCCCTGTCCTCCCTACCCCATCATGGAGACTAGTCATAAAACAACAACAAAGAGTCCTGTGTCACCTTAAATACTAGAAGATTTTATTTGAGATAAGCTTTCACGGATTGTGAAGTGGGCTCCAGCCTGCCAACAAAATATAATAAATAAATAAAACTTGTTAGATTTAAATGTGATGCAAAACTCTTTATCCTTTCTTCTGCAACAGATAATATGGCTACTTCCCTGGAATTAGTCAAGAAAAAAATTCTGCAAAGTGCCCCCCCCGGGAGACGGGGGGGGGGAAGGAAAATCAGGGAGAAAATCAGATAGATATTTCAGTTTAGGTCTTCACCAGTATTACACAATCAAAAACCTATACAGTCCTCAGTGTGCCTGACATTCAAGTCAATATTTTTTAGAGTATAATGCCTCATTGCTAGAATTCCTCTTTTAAAAAAGAAACCTGAGTTTCTTACAAATTTAACAAGATGCTGTGGAATTGGAAAGCATAAAAGAGCTTCAAGTGTCACTCATTTCACATTCCTGTTCTAAATAAATATTGATATATTCATGAAACTGCATGCGATCTGTAGCCTGTTAGTTTCCTAGGAAAAACAATGCATATCTTAGGTGATACCTTCTCAACATCATAATAATATTGTAGTACTTGTCGTTGTATGCCTTCAAGTCTGACTTTGGGAGACCCTAAGACAAACCTATCATGGGGGTTTCTTGGCTACCATCTCAAAAATGCATGTTGACATTTATGTCATGTTCTACACAAAAATGAGAGGCACACCATACCTTCTCAGAAAGCATGAAGATTCTCAAATGCAAATTTTCATTGTCCTTCTCCTGTGAAAGAAAATAATTACCACAGTTAGCTGTAAAAAATTGTATCCCACTTTCAAATAAAAACAGTCTCTTATGCCACTAGCACACACGTTCCACCAATTATGTTGATTTTCTTTTCTACTTTTCTACTGGGAAAGGGCCAGGGGGGGCAGAGCAAATGGGCAGGAAAAAGTGGCTTGAGCCTGGGTTTTCTAAAAGTGAGTCAAAACTCCACTGTTCATATGGCCAGTTCCCAAGGTGGGCTGAACACCCATGGGCTGTCCACACCACATGGTATCAAGCAATGCTGTGTGGTTATTATTTTTTTGTTGCCTCCCCACCTTGTATGCACACCACTGCACAAACACACCACCTCCAATTACCTCCCTCTTTCTGCCTAAATGCCATTCCATCAGACACCCACTCTTATGATCAGCCACACATGTGTGATACACCGACTGTATAGTGCATCAGTCCATCATTGCATCAGTGTGTCTACTGATACACAAGCAAAACACAATCATGGAGTCCCCCATACATGCCTCCTTCACACCCCTTCACCCTATGCCCCCCTGTTGGACTGTCTGGTTTGTGTATCTTGTAATTACATTGATTGTATTATTGGCAACCTGTCTTGTTTGATGTACTTTTGTGTTTTTGCTTTGCCGCATTCCTGTGCTGGTGCTGGACTATTTATATGCCAGTGTGACAATATGCATTTTCTGTGTTAAGCTGGAGTATCAGAACTTCTTTTTGCTCTAGTACTTAACCCTGGTGTGTGGCTTTGTTTCATTTTCCACCTGGTTTCACCACATGTATTGTCTAAACAGCCAGTTTTCAAAGCAGTTTGAAGCTACTTTATTTGGCCAGTGAGGACAACCCCATAGTTGAATTGGCAGATTCTCCTTGCCCAGGACTTTGTAATAGTCTTAGCACACAAAAATAAATCACTGGAGTTATTCCTGGCTAATTTTTGCAAATGCAGCCATAACCAGGAGTGACATGGTCCTTCAGTTTCCTGTTCTTCCTCAGCTCAGATGTCTTGTAAATACATTTGGGCTATGTGTATGATATTGTAATTTAAAGGTATAATTTCTATTTTGCTAGTTTATGTCACAATTATTGTCATTACAATGTGTGATATACTGGAATTATAATTAATGAGTTACATTAGTACAACCTCCCCCCCCCCCATTACCATGTATTCTGTATGGTCTGATACAGGAGAAAGTCAATGGTGTGTGTGTGACACCATGGGTTACTGCAATAGGTGATGCCAACCCTAGTGATGCCACTGGTTTCAGTTATTGAGGCCTGATGATATAGACAATATGCTTGATGCAGTTTGGCCCACTACATGTAATCTCAACCTTTGCCCATCTTGGCTGATAAAATCTAACAGGGGTGGACTGACCAGGTGGATCTAGGTGGTGGCAAATATCTTATGTCTAGGGGAGATGCCTGCTGTCTTGAAGAAGTTGGTAATGCACATTCTTTTGCAGAAAACCTCTCTGGATAATGCCTAATTGCAAATATCCCTTTTGTGTGTGTGTGGGGGGGGGGGGGCAAGGTGCTTGAGCATGTGGTGGCTGGGCAACTTCAGACATTTTTGGAGGTAACAGATTATCTGGATTCATTACAGTCTGGTTTTAGGGACAGGGTATAGCACTGAAACAGCCTTAGTTGCTCTAATTGACAACCTACTCTGGGGGAAAAAACAGTGAGAGTGTTACCCTGTTGAGCCTCCTGGACCTCTCAGTAAATTTTGATACCATTGATCATGGTATCTTACTGGACTGGCTCTGTGGGATGAGAATAGGAGGCACTGTTCTGCAGTGGTTCTGTTCCTATTTAGCATCAGTTCAAGAGAGTAGCATTAGGAGATTCCTGTTCAGCTCTGTGGGATGAGAATAGGAGGCACTGTTCTGCAGTGGTTCTGTTCCTATTTAGCGTCAGTTCAAGAAAGTAGCATTAGGAGATTCCTGTTCAGCCCAATGGCTATTAAGCTGTGAGGTGCCGCAGAGTTTCATCTTAACCCTTGTGCTGTTTAATATCTACATGAAACCACTTGGGGAGCTCATAAGGGGGCTTGGAGTGGGGTGTTATAAGTATGCTGATGACACTTAGCCCTATTTCTCCTTGTCATCAGAGTCAGCTGACAATGTGTATGTGCTGGGCCAGTGCCTGGATGCTGTAATGGTCTGAATGAGGGGCAATAAACTGAATTTGAATCCCAATAAAACAGAGGTTATATGGATTGGAGGTTCTCAGGTCTGGAAATTGCATAAACAGCCTGTCCTGGATGGGATTGCACTTCCCCTGAAAAAGCAAGTATGTAGCTTTGGCCTACTCCTATATCCATCCTTTTCACTGCAGGCCCAAGTGGACTCTATAGATGTTAGTGTGGTTATGCAGCACGTGATGTTTCATGTCAACATTTGGCACCAGGGTCACCACCTTCTGGGATGCAGTCAGCAGGTTGTGAGCTGGAGTTGTGACCTCTCCCCTTCCAGAAAGAGTGAAGTGACACTGCAGACAATGTGTGCACAAAGCTTGACTTATAACATGGAGTGTGTTCTTATGGACCCTCCTGTTTCACTGTGTCATATCCCACTGGCCTGACACCTTCTGATGTCCTCCCACTGGTGCCCAGTGCCCTGGTGAACCTGTCTGTCACACTGTCTTCTGACCCGTGTTTTCCAGACCCAGAACAGCATTCTGGTTTCATCAGCAGCACCCTTTTTGATATGGACACCCTAGGCACATTGTCTATCACTCTAGGTACTTAACTTCTTCAGTGCTTTTGCACTCTGGACCAAGTCTTCTGCCGCTTGAGTCCTCAGACTTAGATCTTCTACCCACTCAGGACCTAAGGCTTTGAGCTTCCGCTCATGGTGCCAACTGTACTGATAACATCTCGTATCTGGTTACCTGTAGGACCTTAGTGAAGATGTCTGCTACACTGTCCTCTGAACTAATGTAGACCAGATTCAGAACACCGTTCCCTCACATTCTGGTACCGCACCTCTATGAATTTTATCCTATTCTTCAGATTTTCTGCCAGACATGGCAATGCAAGACTGTGAGTCCTCATGTACAACTATTGGGCCTGTGCACTCTTCACCCAAGTCCTCCAGCAGCTGCCTCACGCACTGCATTTCTCCACCAATCTCAGATAATGCAGCAAACTCAGCTTCTGAGGTGCTCAGTGCCATGCAGCTCTGCTTTCTACTCCTCCAAACCACAGGACTATCTGTAAACTTGATCAGCAAACCTGTCACAGACTTCCTGTTATGAAGCTCTGAGGCAAAAGAGCTGTCCACAGAACACTCCAGCTGTGTCTCAGCTCCCTGCAGCACTAGCTTCCTTTCCTTGCTCCTCTTCACTGCTGTCCAGTCCTCCATCTTTTGACCACTGACTCTCCTGCTCAAGACACCTACAGCAAAGAAAATGTCTGGCCTGGTGTTATTGGCAACAAAAAGCAAACTGCCTATCACTGACCAGTATAGGTCTGGATGTTCAAACACTTTATCAGACACACTACTGGTATAACCCGGAGTTATTGGGCTCTTTAGCACCTTGGCACTCTCCAAACCACATTTCTCCACCAGTCTCTCTATCTTTTTGGTCTGATTTAACAAAATCTTACTGTCCTCTGTTCTCTCCACTTCAATCCCAAGGTAAGCCTTGAGGTTTCCCAGGTCTTTCAGCATGAACTTCTTCACTAGCTCCTCCTGCACTTCCTGCTTAGTCCAAGCAGCCACACACAAGTCATCTACATAAATTACTAGTGTGACCCCTCCTCTTGTGTATACGCAAGCATCTGCTATGCTGTGCTTGTATCCCAGCCTCACCAACTCGTCATGGACACAAAGATTCCAACAGCATGCACTCTGCTTGAGCCCATAAAAAGCTTCCTTTAGCCTATACACCTTGCTCTCCTTGGCAGCATCAAAACCAGGCACTTGTTCCATGTACACCTCCTCATCTAGCCGTGCATTCAGGTAAGATGTTTCAAAGTCAAAATGCCTTACCACATGATCCTTTTTTGCAGCCAATGCCAACACTAACCTGAGACTTTCTGGCTTTGCAATTGGAGAGATCGTTTTATCAAAACTCTCAAAGCACTGCTGAGAGAATCCTTTAGCCACCAACCTGGCCTTATACTTGTGGGTTCTGTCTGGCATCTCCTTCCTCTTAAATACCCACTTGCAACCTACAACCTTCTGGTCTCTTGGTCTATCTACCACCTCAAACACCCCCCTGTTAACCAAAGATGAAAACTCACTGTCCATGGCCTCAAACCGCTTCTCCTGTTCCTCTCTAGGGTAGGTGAGAAGCTCCTGGTAGCTTTCTGGCTCATCAGCCACAACAGTGCACACTCTGTCATTCTGCACAACAAAACACCCAGGTGGCCTTCTGACTCTCTGAGTCCTCCTGGGGATGATTACCTTGGTACATCCCTTCTCATCCTCACTATCACTACTTGTCTGTACCCCTGCATCTGTGGATGGTGGTTGCTCAAACTTTCAGGTAGTGATGGGTGAGGTTTGTGTACCTGTGGGTTCCCTGGAGATGCTAGGCTGGCCTTCTGGCCTAACCTCTGGTGTTCCCACCCCTCCAGTTCCAGTACTGACTCCTTGTTGCCCCCTCTGACAAACACCTCCTGGTTCGTGTGAATCTTTTCTCACTCAGAATGTTTCTCTAAATTCACACTCCTGGACAACAGGCTGTGACCATTCCCCAGGTAAAACCTATAACTATTCCCCTGGTACCCCACAAACATCAACCTCCTCCACTTGGGGTCACCTTTCTTTCTGAAATTCTGGGGAACCAAGACATTGGCATACTGCCCAAACACCCTTAGGTACCTGAGATTAGGTGGCCTCCCATATGACATGAAATAGGGTGATTGACTGCAGAGTTCGACACCCGGTTAGTGATATAGCAATCAATCTGGATTGCCCCCCCAAATCCCTCTGGGGCCCCTGCATCATGTGATAGGCAGTTTGCTTTTTGTTGCCAATAACACCAGGCCAGCATGCAATCCTTTATCTATTAACACCCCAATCTTTCTTTCCACCAAAAGTTATTTCCGTCTTTTTGCGGAGTGGCTGGGTTAGTGGTGTTATGGCAGATGCCCTTCTGTTTCAGCCAATTACTCAAGCTTACAGACAAAAACTCACCCCCATGGCCTGTCACCAGAGTACCAACCTTGTACTCAAATTCCCTTTTTACCATGTCCACCCAGTTCTTGAATGTGGCAGCAGCCTCATTCTTCTCCTTGAGTGTCTAGGCATAGGAGTATCTGGTGTGCCTATCAACTATAACCATCAGATATCTACTATTGCAGAGGTAGGCAACCGTTCCCCTTTAAGGGCTGAGGGACTTCAGCTCCCAGAAGCCTCAGCCATGTTGGCCAATAGTCCCATGTTGGCCAATAGCTCCTGGGATTCTGGGAGCTGAAGTTCCTCGGCCCTTAAAGGGGAAAGGTTGCCTACCCCTGTACTATTGCCTACAGATTTGGTGAGGGGACCAACCAGATCCGCATGCACCAATTAGAATAGCCTCTGGGTGGTGCATTTGCTCTTCTTAGCAACAGGAAAAGCTTTCAGCTTTATCTTGCTGCACACAGAGCATTCCAAATGGTTTTTGCAATCATTTAGCTTTAGCTCAGGGCAAACACTTCCCGGTTTCCCCAAACTAGTAAAGCTTGTGTGTCCCACAAGTGCAGTGGCACATTGCCTACTGTGGCACACTCTGCATGGTTGTCTAGGTAGTATAATCTGTTGTGCTAGTGTGCTTTTGCACAAACCTGCTCCCCCTTAGTAATGACACATTCATCTCCCTTAAAGTGTAGTACATATCCATCTGAAGTCAGTGAGAACATCCTGACTAGACAATTTTGCAACTGGGGAGCACACAACACATTTTCAAAGTCTTTGGCAAACCCTGGAAAATGCACAGTCCCCATGTCCCTTATTTGGCTTGAACCTCCATCAGCCAAACCCACAGAGTCAACACATGAGGGCTTCCTGTCCTTCAGCAAGGACTTCTGGTTCACCAAATGGTGATTTGCACCACTGTCAATCATCCAAAGGTATATGGCTGCGACAGCCAAATGGGCTTGACAGTCACTGTCCTTTACTGCCAAAACAACTCCCGTCCTGTTTCCAGGAGACCTGTGTTGTTCTTTCTGTCTGGCAGCAGGTGGCTTCTTGCAGTTCCTCCTGAAGTGGCCTGGCTGTCCACAGTTGTAGCATCACTTGACCTTGCAGACAGCTGCACTCTCAGCTTGTTGAATTGCCTCCGACGGTGTGTTTGCTGGCCTTGTCTTGGCATGTTGCTGTCTCTGAATGCCTTTCTGAAAACACCATCTCTGGCATTCCTCCAAGAAACGTGTTGACACCAAGTCCATTGTGAGCTGGCTCTCTGGAACCCCTTGCAGGCTGTACAACATGTGATCAAAATCATTGGATAAGCTGCCCAGCAAAATGTATGCCTTTTGCGCTTTTGGAAGGTTTATTCCTCTGGATTCTACCTCCAAAAATAGATGCTTCATGATGGCCAGATGCTCCTCTGGAGACTGTTCTTGCTGCATCTTACAAGGATACAACCTCTTGCTCCAAATCATCTTAGAAAGAGCTGAATCTGACTGATGCACATTCTTCAAGGCAAACCAGACCTCCTGGGCAGACTTCTTGCCTCTCACGTGGTCTAATTGGCTCAGTTCCAAAGTGAGATTCAGCGTGGCTCTGGCTTTCTTATTGAGTTCAGTATTTTTCACAGTTAAGCCTTCTTCAATAACATCCCAAAGTCCTTCCCTTACCAGAACCGCTTCAGCATAAACTGCCCACTGGGAATAATTTTGATCATTTAGCTTCGGGAACTTCAAAAAATCTATGCTGGCAGCAAACAAGCAAACACTCAGCGTTGACAACCTTCCCAGTTCTCACTATCAGCTAGAGATAAGAAGCACGGCAAGCAGCTGGGCTTCTTAACTCTCTGCCTTCCAGCACTCAGACAGCTAGAACTGCTCTTCTGGACAACTGCACACAAACAGCTACTCACATGGTCATCCAGGCAGATGTGCTGGTGTACACTTGGCCCATAACTCTTTTTTGCATGGGTACGCAGTGTGTGATGTTCCACACCAATGTTTGGCACCAGGGTCACCACTTTCTGGGATGCAGTCAGCAGCTTGTGAGCTAGAGAAGCACCTCTCCCCTTCCAGAAAGAGTGAAGAGACACTGCAGACAGATGTCTCACAGATGAGGCTTTTAATCTTAGTTCCACTATATACAAAGCTATCATACAACACCGACACTGTCCAACATATACAACAACCAACAACAACCTACACTGTGACTTGACGCACCTCCCTTATATAGCCAGGGCTCCATGTGGCCTTTTGGCCCTGTCGCTTCCTCTTGAGTCACAATGACACCTGTCACTCAACCAGGGTGACTTTGCAGTTTTGCAGCCTTTTGAAGTGCTTTACTGCACTTGGTGACCATCTTCTGATGTCACTTCTCATGACTCAGCACCAGGTGGAACGATGCTTTGTCATCATGGCTGCCAGTGACCCTTTATTGCCCAACCACTATTATATCCTGCATTGTACATTTTCCTTGGGACTCTGTCTCAACAATAGAATGGAGTGCTTGATGCCGCGTTCAAATGGTTTATCAGCTATGGCCTTTCATTGACAGAGAATAACCTAGCTACAGTAGTACATGCACTGGTAACCTCCTGGTTAGATTGCTGTAATGCATTCTATGTGGGACTGTCCTTTAAGAACACTGTAGCTAGTGCAAAATACAGAGCTCAACTGCTGGTCAGAGTACGATATAAACAGTATATCATGTTTGCCTTTTTTTAAAAAAATGCACTGCCTGTCAATACATTTCTGGTCTGAATTCAAAGTGCTTGTGATATTTAAAGTCCTAAACAATTTGGGACCTTGATACTTGAGGGATCACCTCTCCACATATGTACCTACTGGAGGATTACAATCTACTGGGGGGTGCTCCTCTGTGTTCTACCAGTAAGATTAACACTCTGTATCAGAACATAATAGGGGGCCTTCTCAGTTGTGGCACCTCAATTTTGGAATGCCCTTTCCTTGGAGCCCAACTGGTGCCAAGAATCATGTTATTTAGGTGTCTTTTGACCTCATTAACCTATCCCAAATACTATGGACATAGTTCAAAATATTTTAATGTTTGTTAAAGTCTGTTTTTAACTTATTAGGGTAGTTTAATATGTTTTTAGTTTAATTATTTTATTGTTTTAAGTTGGGTCACTTGTTTTTTGAAACTGCCTTGAGATCTTTGATTTAGGGTGGGTTATATGTTTATATAATATATAAATATTTAATAAATAATAAATAATTTCCCCTCCATGTCATACCAATGTCCTATAGGGGTTTGGTGGCATTCTCTCTCTCCCCCCCCATATTTTTGCCCCCATGGGCTATTTTAAACCTAGGAAAGGAGGGTTTTTCTTTGTTTTGTTTTTTAAAGTACAGTACTACTTCTTTCTGTTTTTTAAAAATCATCTTCTGTGCTTAAAATGACTCAGGACAAAAATATGTAAATGCCATTAGAGGAAATTTGAGGACACAAGTTTTTAAAATAAAAATTATAATTAGCCCTTGGGGTCTTTAGGAGCCATAAAATGGCCCAGGGGGCCACATGCATCCCATGGGCCTCACTTTGCCATTCTTGTCTTAAACTATCCAATATTGCCCTAGTTGCAGGTTTTGCTGTTTCATAATTATGTTAGGAATATAAAAAATGTTAGGGATATAAAATTTGCTTATATAAGTCCTGCAGGGAAGAAGGAATTTTTAAAAAATCTGTCCACTGAGCAAGATAAGAAATGTGCTTTTAAAAAAAAAAAAAAAAAAAAAAGATTGTTCACATTACAGGACTTTTTTGGGAGAAAAAAAGTATGTAAATGCATTTTTGCACCTAGAACATTTTACAAAAAATCTTGAAATGAGACAAAGTTCACAGCAGTTTATCATTTCTCAGTATGGTATCTCATAGTATCAGGGCACACTTCCCAACCTGTCACCATCTAGATATGTTGGACTACAGCTACTACTATGGTTTTTAGGGACAATGAGAGTTGTAGTTCACATAGAAGACTGCTGGAGAACACACCTGGAGGACTCCTGGGTTGAGAAAGGGCCTTTGCAGACTGCCAGAAATAGTGAAAATTGAGTCCACTTTAACTGTCCTGGTTCAGTGCTAGGGAATCATGAAAATTGTATTTTTTTTTCTGAGACATTGAGCCTTTTCTGGACGTTTTCACACGCATGGGTCCAAAGCCACCTGGAAGCAATCAAAAGCCATTCCGGAGGTGAAAGTAGCAGCATTCCGGAATGGCTCTTGATTGCTTCTGGCAGCAGCAACTTAATTCCTTTTAAAAAAAGGAATTACAAAGACCGGGGATGATGCCGCCCAGCGCCAGGGATGGTGCTGGATGGGGCGGGGCTTGCTGCGACGTCGTGTGAACACACAGAGCAAGGACCCAGACTGACGCCGGCTAGCGCTGGGGATGGCACTGGATGGGGCGGGGCTTGCTGTGACGTCGTCTAAAAAATTTGCAAAGGAGCCGGACTGGGGCCGGACGGAGGTAGGATTGCGTGTGCCTAAAGCCCCGTGTGAAAACGCCCTCTGTTAGAGAGCTCTGGTGCCACAATAAACTACGGTTCCCATGATTCCCTAGCAATGAGTCAGGGCAGTTAAAGTGGCCTCAATTTGCACTATTTCTGGCAGTCTGCAAAGGCCCAAAGACTCCTTTAAACAAATGACCAATGTTACCACTAGACAGCACTGATTTAACCACCACACCTTTGGTGCCACATAATGTGTGTAAAAACTTAATTTGAAGTAAGATATTTCTTTTCATTATGGCATACCAGCTTTTTAAGGTATTGCTCCTCTAAAGGAGTTCCTGTGTTCTCCTCTTCTCGATTTTTCTTTGTTGTTTCAATTTCTGTTTCTAAATAAGTTATTTTCTCTTCAGCTTGCTTTATCCTGTGTAAAGGCCAGAATAAAAATAACAACAATAATAGTGACAATAGCAATAATATCTCCCCCTATTTGTCCTTGGAAATTTAGAAACAATTCCTGACATTTCTTTTTTTAAAATTCTTTATTAAATATTATAATGGCAGGAATTATAATATTCAATTCCTGACATTTCAAGCAAAATACATTACCTCTCATCATAGCAGGGAAGACTGGTTGGATGACTGTGTACCTTTTAAGTCCACAGTCCAGGTGCCAAGTGATAGATAACTTTAGGGTGCCTATGGAACCTTATGATTTTTCATTTGCAAACCAACTTGGATCGAACAACACCTCAAATCATGGCTAGCTTGAAACTAAGGACTGTAATCTGAGAGCACTCATATAGAGGAATAGCAGTCTTGTGCAAAATATGGTACATGTCCACCTTACCTGGAATTACCATTCAACCTATTGTCCTCATCAGATTTTGGTGGGAGGGTCAGAACAGGAGAAATTACTTAGAGCCTTTACAGACTGCCAGAAATAATGCAGTTTGAGGCCACTTTAACTGTCCTGGCTCAGTGCTAGGGAATCATGGGAACTGTTGTTTTTTTTCTGGGACATTGAGTCTTTGTTATGACTGGTTTTGATATCAAGACTCCTTTTTGGGTCCCTGTCATGGCCTTATGCTGAAAGCCATGAGCTCAAGACTGAGCCTCACATAGGCACTCCAAACATCTGTATTTACAACCATTTGCAAATCAAAAAGGCCAGGCTTAGGAGCTGTAAAGCAGGACATTCACATCTAAAAGATTTACTATCCAATCTGGATATGTCCGACTGAAAGTGAGATAAAATCTACATCCAATCTCCCCTCTTTTGGAAATTGTCTACTTCAAAGCAAAGCATTGGAATCCTTTGATATACAATAGAAACTCTTTGCCTCAGCCTAGTCTTAAGGGTGTAAATGCTCCCCAAAATCTCAGGGAAAGTGGGGAGTCTGGATAGAATTCATGGTGTAATGTGATCTATTCAGTCTTTTCCCTGTCATAATGGTTGAGTCTGCCTCTTCATTCATCATTGGAGCAGCCTCCTTTCAGGTAATTATCACCATTAGAAAGCCTTGTGTTTCCTATCCAAGCCAAATACCCGAGTTCTTGTTTGTGTGCATGTATGTTAGTGTGTTTTTGTATGCTTGATCCTCTGTATATGTGTGTGCTTGCTTATTGATTTATTTTTCTCTCTTAATAAAAGTACCAATCTTTTGGACAAATGCTGTCTCTGCAGGAACTATTCCTTCTAATCCCCTGCATACAATTGGTTGGATCCTATTTACTATTTTTGAGCTAATTATAAATTCCCCAAGGTCAAGTTCTTATTCCACCTTCTCTGTTGCCACAATAAACTACAGTTCCCATGATTCCTTAGCACTGAGTCAGGATAGTTACAATGGCTTCAAGCTGCATTATTTCTGGCACTCTGTAAAGACCCTTGGGGGGGGTTGCAGACTGCCAGAAATAGTGCAAATTGAGTCCACTTTTAGGGTTAGGGTTAGTGCTAGGGAATCATGGGAATTGTTTTTTTTCTGAGACATCCCTCAGAGAGCTCTGGTGCCACAATAAAATACAGTTCCCATGATTCCCTAACCCTAACCCTAACTCTAAAAGTGGACTCAATTTGCACTATTTCTGGCAATCTGCAACCCCCCTTAGTTAAGCATTTAGTTAAGTAAAAGCTTATACAGCTTGTACAAACTTTTTCATGTAATGAACTTCTCTTTAATTCCCAGTGAAGAATGAATCAGTCAGTTACCCAGTGCCATGATTATTCATGTATACCTTTTGAGCTCAGCTTTCATGTTCCTCATAGCTCCTTGTAAATCCCAAATATTTGCCTTGATGTTGTTCCCTTCATTAATGAGGCAGTTGATTTGTTCTCGCAGCCATACATTTATATGCCTGGACTGGAAGATGGAGGCTCCTTTTGCTGCTATCCAGGTTTGCCTTAGATGAGTCAAAAAAGATACAATTCAGTTGGGAAGAAAATATGTAGTGCGTGTCTGTTGATGATGATTGTAATTGTTACTATTTTAAAAATCACATATGTCTGTTATTTGAGAGGGTAGTCAGACAGATCTACCTGGAACCCATTTTATTTGCAAGGAAGATACAATAAAATTCTGTGATCTTCCTCCTGTTCCTGCTATTACAAGCTTGCCATCCTTGTCCCAATTCTCTTAGTTTAAGGATACTTACCTGGTATTCTTGGTTCCTGCACTGACAGCCACACAGGTTTTGGAAATCTGCTGGCAGGAATAATAGTCCATTAGATTTTTAAATTTTTGGAAGTAAAATACTTGTGAGATGTTTAGCTGCATGGTTCATGTAAAATCAAACTGTTTCCAAATGTCATCATTACCAGTCCATAGTATCAATTAGATGTATTTGATTATAGAAGCCAGCATGAGGTAGTAGTTTGAGCCTATGACTCTGGAGACTAGGGTCTGAATCTCAGTTTGGCAAGGAAGATATAATAAAATTCTGTGATCTTCCTCCTGTTCCTGCTATTACAAGCTTGCCATCCTTGTCCCAATTCTCTTAGTTTAAGGATACTTACCTGGTATTCTTGGTTCCTGCACTGACAGCCACACTGGATGATCTTGGGCAAGTCACTCTCTCTCAGCCTCAGATGATGGCAATTGCAAACCCCTTCTAAAGATACTTGCTAAGAAAACCCTGTGATAGATTCACCTTAGGGTTGTCATAAGTCAGAAATGACTTGAGGGCACACTACTACTACAGCATCAACATTTTTTCACACTCTGTCTTCAGGCAACACAAAATTTAAATTTGGGTAAAGTGGAAGACAAAAGAGGAGAATAAGCAAAGGAGAAGCAACAGTAGCAAGAAGTGTGTGAGAGCATATGCAGTTTTATGCCTGTGCTGTACAGTCTATGATTCCTTGGAAGTGAATTCCATTATAGGGCCAGTATCTGTTTTGATGTGTTCTCTAATGTCCCCAAGGTATCCCCCTCTTTGCTTCCAAAAGGAGCCCATACTAGATTACCTGCCAGCTCTGGCATGATGGGCTAGGAGTGAGCTGTGGCATCAATAATAATATAGGGGCTTTACAGACAGCCCATTTGAGCTCTCCTGGGGCTGGCTTGGGGGTGTAGCATTTAGACGCCAGTTTCTCTCCTGCTTGGGGGAGTGGTACTTAGACACCACTTTCCCCAGTGTCGGAAGGAAGGGGGAAAGGGATGGCTTTTTCAGCCCCCCAAAGGAGCAGATCTTATCTGCTCCTTTTGAGGTGGACTCTGGCTGGATTGGGACCAGGCATCTGTTTGGACCCGAAACAATGGATGTAAGCTCCAGGAAAAGAGATTAGGGGCAACTTCCTGACAGTAAGGGTGGTTCGACAATGGAACACACTCCCTCAGAAAGTAGTGGAGTCTCCTTCCTTGGAGGTCTTTAAGCAGAGGCTGGATGGCCATCTGTCGGAGATGCTTTGATTGGGAGTTCCTGCATGGCAGGGGGTTGGACTGGATGGCCCTTGTGGTCTCTTCCAACTCTATGATTCTAAGAGGGGCAACACTAAGCCACGCCTTTTGGGCTGTCTGTATCCCACCATAATCTGGTCTAACTGACAACTATGGTTGCTCACAAATTTAATTCCCACCACAATGCCTCTGGGATATCAGCATAGAATCAGTCTTGAGTGGTGCCACATTGTGATTTCACAGGCATTGTGGAGGAGTTAAAATGGCAACCACCAATCTCAGTTGCTCAGGCTCCAGCACTTGGAGTCTTCCAGTTTTCCTTAGTTCAGCAATGGGGCATGGGTATCTGGCATTTAGGGTTGTCTGGATGGTTGGAACTTGAACTTTCTGAGATCTTGAGCTATTGATAATTCCTCAGTGGTGCTGACCCTTGATGCTTGTGCTTCTTGTGTTCATTACTGCAGAAATAATGCAGTTTCACACTACTTTAACTGCCATAGTATTTAAATACTATAGTATTCTGAGATATACTTTAAATGCTGTAGTATTCTGAGATATGTAGTTTTGTGAGATATTAAGCCTTCTCTGTCAGAGAACTTTGGTGTCACAACAAACTAAAAATTCCAGAATTCCATGGGATGGAGCCATGACATATAAATCAGTGTCAAATTGCATTATTTCTGCAATGCAGATTAGATCTTAATCCCAAATTAGTCTGCATAGGATTTTCAGCCTTAGGCATTGATTGTGGGAATGATTATGATCACCACTCTTTTCTCCACTCAGAAATTCAACATCTTCAGTTTCCCCAGTCTGGAGTCAACATGTTTTCCCCATCCAGCAGTTGGAGGAACTGGCTGAGGCTACGTAGCCACCCCACCAGCCCCATTAACATCTGCAGAGGCAGTGGCGGTGTGACCACAGCGGCCCAGCGGAGGCTATTTAGCCCTCCTCCACCAGCCCTTAACATCTCCGGCAGTTGGAGGAACCGGCTGAGGCTACGTAGCCGCCCCACCAGCCCCTTTAACATCTGCAGAGGCAGCAGCGGCATGACTACAGCAGCCCAGCGGAGGCTATTTAGCCTCCTCCAGAGGCGGCGTGGCGGTGGCAGCGAAACAGCTGTGAGGCCAGGTAGGGCTTAAAACGCCTGCCCAAATAACATCGCCTCCAGCAGCGCTG
The DNA here is from genome assembly GCA_026167975.1 of Phrynosoma blainvillii. Lineage (NCBI taxonomy): Eukaryota > Metazoa > Chordata > Lepidosauria > Squamata > Phrynosomatidae > Phrynosoma > Phrynosoma blainvillii. The sequence goes on along the minus strand of JANUYF010000003.1, from coordinate 63,617,412 downwards.
CGACGTAGTAGTGACAGTGACTTTGAGGTCGGGAGAGGATTGAAAAGAGGCTATTGACTGTTTGGTACTAAGGCCGCTCTCACCAAACTGGACAACTGCTTGAAAGCTATCCCGCCTTCAGTTCACTCTGTTCCCTGGAATGGTTTGGAGAGCGCACCAACCATTCCACAGAACCTTACCTTACTCCTTTGCAATGCCAGGTCGGTTAAAAATAAAACCCATATTATATATGATCTCCTCATAGATGAAGATGCCGACCTGGCCTGCTTTACAGAGACCTGGCTGGGAGAGGATAGCGCCATTACGTGGGTGCAGGCCCTCCCAGCCGTGTACTCTGTCAGTGAACAGGTAAGGGGAAGTGGGCGGGGGGGCGGTGTGGCTTTGGTTCACAAAAATATCCTTACCTTGACCAGGATACCTCTCCGGAACACAGTCCACTTCGAATGTATGTACCTGAGCCTAAGGGGGGATGCAGACCAGGGCGTCAGGGACACCCTGGTCCAGAACGCCGTGGGACTGCGGCAGCTGGACCGCGGTGCTCCTGTGGCACCCCTAAAAGGAGCTGCAAATTGCCGCTCCTTTTAGAAGACAGGGAAAGTGCGCCCTAAACGCGTAGGGTGCACTTTCCCTGCCTTTTCTGCCGCAGCATGTGAGGACGCTGCTGCGGGAGGTTGCCCCGGAAGCGCCGGCCGTGCGGAGGGCCGGCAGCTTCTGGGGTGACCTCAGGAAGAGGAAGGAGCGCCGCTTGTGTGGTGGCTCCTCCTCTTCCGGGCCTCCAAGACGGCTCAATAAACCGTCTGCTGAGGCCCTTAGGACCAGGGATAGTTTAGGGATTCTGCTAGTTTACTGACCCCCCTGTTGTCTAGCAGACTCCCTAACTGAGCTGACACAGCTGGTCTCAGAGTTGCTGCTGCAGTCGCCCAGACTTTTAGTTCTGGGCGATTTCAGCATCTCACTCAAGACCAGTTTGCCAAGTCTAACAGGTGCAGCTCGGGAGTTCATGGATTCCATGACAAACATGGGCCTATCCCAATTGTTCATTGGGCCTACACATTGTGCAGGTCATACTTTCGATGCAGTCTTCAGTACAGAACAGGAATATCCGTGGGCAGAGATAATAAATATCTCTGCATTGTCATGGACGGATCATTTCCTGATCAAAGCAGAGCTAAGAACCACTGTCTGCCCAACCAGGGGTGGTGGACCTATTAGAATGGTCCGCTCTCGAACACTAATGGAGCCAATTGGATTTCAGAAAGCCCTAGAGGGTTCAATGGTTGGTAACGCCGGTGATTCTGTCGAAGCTTTGGTTAATACCTGGAACATTGATCTTGCCAAGGCTATCGACACAATCGCTCCTAAGCGTCCTTTCCAACCTGCCTCAAACCATAAGCCATGGTACACAGAGGAGCTGAGGAAGATGAAGCGGGTTTGCATCTGGCAGAAGCAAAGCAAAGCAAAACAGCTTCATTTATATACCGCTTCATATCGTGCTATGGGATGTCTACGCGGTTTACAACTGTAAGCTTATAGTCCCATGTTGGCCAATAGCTCCTAGGATTCTGGGAGCTGAAATCCCTCGGCCCTTAAAGGGGAAAGGTTGCCTACCCCTGGTGTAAACTATTATAATTGTTTTATTGTGTTAATTGTTTTAATGTGAAGATGTATACTGTTTTAAGGGGAGGGTGGGTTTGGGTTTGGGATGGGTTATTGTGAGATTTTATTGTTGTAAGCTGCCCCGATTGCTTCGGTAGAGGGGCGGGATAGAAATATTTATTATTATTATTATTATCATCATCATCATCATCATCATCATCATCATCATCATCATCCAGCCATTAATAACTGTCCTACAGTTTAATCATGTACATGAAAACTGAGCTAAACATTTATAATCAATAGCTTGCAACTTGGAATTGCCTGAAAACAGGCATGGGCATAAATTTTAGAGGAGTACATATATCCATACGTGTACATGTAGAGAAATAGAAGACAGCAACAAAAAGAGAAGAATGAGAGACCTATTCCACAAGATTCGAGAAATGAAGGGAAAGTTCAAACCAAGGACTGGGCTGCTCAACGACAATAAAAATAGCATAATTCAAGACCAGGAAGGAATAAAAAGATGATGGATGCAATACACAGAAGAGTTATATAAAAGAGATGACAATGTAAAGGACACATGGAATGAAGAGCCATATGAAGATGAACGCCAGATTCTAAAAACTGAGGTGGAACTGCAATAAAGGAAATAGCAAAAAACAAGACTTCAGGAACAGATGATATTCCAATAGAATTGTTGCAATCCACATTGACAGAGTCAACTCTAATGCTAACCAACATATTTCAACACAGATGGAAAACAAAATGATGGCCAACAGATTGGAAGCAATCAATATACATCCACATCCACAAAAAAGGAGACACAAGAGACTGCAGCAACTATAGAACCATAGTACTAATCTCCCATGCAAGCAAAATTATGCTCAAAATACTGCAACATAGACTCCAACCACACATGGAGAGAGAAATCCCAGAGGTCCAAGCAGGATTCAGGAAAGGAAGAGGCATCAGGGATCACACTGCAAATATAAAATGGCTAATGGAGCATAGCAGGGGGTTCCAAAAGAAAATCAGTGTGTGTTTTCTAGACTACAGCAAAGACTTTGCATAGATCATGAAAGGCTATGAAATGCCCTTAAAGACATGAGAGTGCCAACACATCTGATAGTCCTAATGAGGAATCTGTACTCAGGGCAAGAGGCTACTGTCAGGACATAACATGAAGAAACAGAATGGTTCCCTATTGGCAAAGGAATCCTATCACCCTACCTATTCATCCTATATGCAGAACATATTAGAAGGAAAGTAGGCTTGGACATGGAAGAGGGAGGAATGAAAATAGGAGGAAGAAATATCAATAATCTGAGTTATGCTGATGACACCGTCATACTAGCAGAGAACTTCACAGACCTGGAACAACTACTAAGGAGATCAAAGAAGAAAGTGCAAAGTCAGGTTTACTGTTGAACATAAATAAAACAAAAATAATGACCATAGAGAACTTACACACATTCAAACTAGACAATGAGGAAATAGAAAAAGAGTTCTCATATCTGTGATCAAATGTTGATTGGAATGGGGACTGCAGTCAGGAAATCAGAAGAAGATTAAGTATGGGGAGGGTGGCTATGAAAGAACTAGACAAGATCCTAAAATGCAAAGACATACAACTCAGCACAAAAATCAGAATCTTACAAGCCATCGTATTTGCTATTACCATGTATGGTTGTGAGAGCTGGACAGCCAAGAAAGGGGATAGGAGGAAAATCAACTCATTAGCGATGTGGTGCTGGAAAAGAGTGCTGAGGATCCCATGGACAGCCAAAAGGACAAACAAATGGGTCCTAGAGCAGATCAAGCCAGAGATATCCCTAGAAGCCAAGATGACAAGACTTAGACTGTCATACTTTGGACATATCATAAGAAGCATGAATCATTGGAAAAGACAATAATGTTAGGAAAGGTGGAGGCAAGTAGAAAGAGAGGAAGGCCACATGCTGGATGGATGGACTTTATTAAAGAGACCATGAATATGAGTTTGCAGGAGCTGGGTAGAGCAGTAGAGGATAGGGGGCCTGGAGATGTCTCATCCATAGGGTCGCCATGGGTCAAGATCAATGTGAAGGCATTTAACAACAACAACAAACATGTATCCATGCTACAGATACAAATGCAGTGTTTGAATACTGAAGCACCTCCCCCATTCCCAAAATGGTTACACTGCATATATGCCCCCTATGGAGTTCCCACTTGATGAGGGGGAGTTATTTTTCAATTTAATATGTCAAGTGGCCCTTATCTACCCACCAAGGAGTATATTTACTGTCTGTGAAACCTGGTTTATATTTAAAATTTTAATTGCTTGTAAATGGTTTTTAAAAGGAGAGAATTATACAAAACATGGCTGCCTTTGCATTGGGTAAGGTAAATCAGAGACAAAATTCTCTGCATACTAATGTAACAAAATTTATGTTAACAGGGTTGATGTCTGAGATGAGGCAAATGGCATCCACTGCTTACCTATTAAATGCAAGCTACTTAGTTCTATTAATTCTAATAATTCTATCATTATTTACCAGGCATAGGATTCTCAGATTTTAGAGCCTTGCCCTGAGTCTTGGACCCTCTTCTTCAGTCCTTTGGGCAAAGGTGAGGAATCTCAGGATGAGCATGCTGCCTTGAAAAGTGTGTGTATTTTTTTCTCATTTGTAAACGTGCTCTGTTTTTTTTAATATTTGAAATGTATACACCATGCAATGTGGCTAACAGTTAAAGTATCAAGCTTAATGGTATATCAGGTGCTGTGCATTGTATCACTACCAGTCACCCCTCAGTGGCATTAAAAGAAGGCCATCCTGAAGTCTCACTTATTATTATTATTATTTTTATTATTATTTTTATTTATATCCCACCTTCCTCCCAACACAGGGACTCAAGGCAGCTAACGACTCTAAAACAATCTAAGTTAAAACAGTAGAAAACATTAAAAATGCAAAGTTTAAAAAACAGTTCAACAATTCAACAATTAAAAACATTACATTCTTAAAATTTAAAAATTTTAAACTCTTCAAAACAAGAACAGTATCCATGTCAAGTGAAGGCCTGGTGACATAAAAATGTCTTTATCTGCCACTGGAAGGACAGCAGGGATGGAGCCATCCTGGCTTCTGTAGGGAGGGAGTTCCAGAGCTTGGGAGCAGCCACTGAGAAGGCCCTTTCTCTTGTTCCCACCAAACACACCTGAGAAGGTAGTGGGACAGAGAGAAGGGCCTCTCCCAATGACCTCAATACACTGGGGTGCTCATACAGGGAGATACAGTCCTTCAAATAGCCTGGACCCAAGCTGTATAGGGCTTTATAGGTCAAAACCAGCACTTTGAATTGTGCCTGGAAACAGATGGGCAGCCAATGGAGCTGTTGCAACAATGGAATCATATGTTCCCTGTAACCAACTCCAGTTAACAGCCTGGCTGCAGCTCTTTAGACTAGCTGAAGTTTCTGAGCAATTTTCAAAGGCAGCCCCACATAGAATGCATTACAATAATCCAAACGGGATGTATCCAAGGCATGTACCACTGTGGCCAGATCTGACTTCTCCAGGAATGGGCACAGTTGACGCACATGTTTTAGCTATGCAAAGGCACTCCTGGTCACCGCTGATACCTGGGCTTCCAAGCTGAGCACTGAGTCCAGAAGTACCCCCAAACTACGAACCTGAGTTTTCAGGGGGAGTGTTACCCCATCTAACACAGGTTGAATTCCTATTCCCAGATCTGTCTTTCGACTGACCAGGAGCACCTCTATCTTGTCTGGATTAAGCTTCAATTTGTTTGCCCTCATCCAGTCCTTTACAGCAGCCAGACACCAGTTTAGGACAGAAACAGCTTCCTTGGAATTAGGTGGAAAGGAGTGGTAGAGCTGGGTATCATCAGCATACAGGTGACACCATACTCCAAAACTCCAGATGACCTTTCCCAACAGTTTCATGTAGATGTTAAAAAGCATAGGGGACAGGACTGAGCCCTGAGGGATCCCACAAGCCAATGGCAAAGGAGTCGAACAGGAATCCCTCAGCACCACCTTCTGAGAACGCCCCTCCAAGAAAGAACGGAGCTAATGTAGAACAGTACCTCCAAGCCCCATCCCAGAGAGGCGACTCAGAAGGATACCATGGTCGATGGTATTGAAAGCCGCTGAGAGATCCAGCCAAACCAACAGGGACACACTCCCCCTGTCCAGCTTCCTACATAGGTCATCCACTAAGGCGACCAAAGCTGTTTCTGTCCTATAACCAGGCCTAAAACCAGACTGACATGGATCTAGAATGATAATCCATCTCATCCAGGAGTTGGGAAGCCACCACACACTCTAACACCTTGCCCAGAAATGGAAGATTGGAGACTGGCCTGTAATTATCTAGTAAAGTAGGATCCAGGGAAGGTTGTTTTCAAAAGAGGTCTTAACACAACCTGTTTTAGGTTTGTTGGGACCCTGCCTTGCTGTAAAGAGGCATTAATCACTTCCCTTACCCACTCCTCCAGTTCTCCTCTGGCCTATTTAATAAGCCAGGAAGGGCAAGGGTCTAGTATACATGTAGTGGCTCTCACCTCTCCAAGGATCCTGTCCACATCATCAGGCTGCACAAATTGAAAAGTATCCATCAATATTGGACAAGCAGGAGCCAAGGTTACATCCACTGACACTGTATCAACTCTGGCATTTAAGTCAGAGCGAATCCAAGTGATTTTATCAGCAAAATGGTGAGCAAACTCTTCACAGAGAGCTGTTGACTGCTTACATTCTCATCAGGACCAGATTGTAACAGATCTTTAACCACTCGAAACAGCTCAGCTGAGTGATTCCCAGTTTTGGTTAAATAGTTTTGGTTAAAAAAGCCTTTTTTGCTGCCTTTATTGCATCACCATATGTTTTTTCAGGTAGTTTTTAACCTGTTTTCAGTTGGATTCACTCTGAGTTTGCTGCCACTGTCACTCTAGTCTCCATCTCATTTAATTCATTGCTGCCAGCTCCTTAGAAAACCAAGGGGCTGGTTTAGCTCCACTCCGTGAGATGGGATGCTTAGGAGTGATCATGTCAACTGCCCTAGTAGTTTCTCCTTTCCAGATATCAACCAGGGCTTTGACAGGACTACCTGCCAAGGCAGCAGGAAACTCCTCAAGAGCCATCAGAAATCCATCTGGATCCATACGCCTCCTGGGTCCTCCAGCCCTGCAGAGGCTCTGAGTTCCAGGAAGTCTAAACCTGACCAGAAAGTGATCTGTCCATGACAATGGAACAGTAGAAAGCTCCTCCATTCCCAGATCACCATCACCCCCCCCCCGGTACAGAACACAAGGCCTTAGATGCCAACACAAGGCCCAGTAACGTGAGTGGGGCCAGATATCACTTGGGACAGCCCCATGGTTGTCATGGTGGCCATGAAGTCCTGAGCCACTCCCGACAGGGCAGCTTCGGCAAGGATGTTGAAGTCCCCCAGCAATATAAGCCAAGGGGACTCCAACACCATCCCAGAGACCACCCTGGTTAGCTCAGGCAGCGAGACTTTTGAGCAGTGGGGTGGATGGTACACCAACAGAATCCCTAATCTGTCCCAGATTAAATAAACACACTCAAACCCTGTAGACCAGGGGTAGGCAACCTTTCCCCTTTAAGGGCCGAGGGACTTCAGCTCCCAGAATCCCAGGAGCTATTGGCCAACATGGGACTATTGGTGAACATGGCTGAGGCTTCTGGGAGATGAAGTCCCTCGGCCCTTAAAGGGGAAAGGTTGCCTACCCCTGCTGTAGACTGAGGGATAGGATACCTGGTCAGGGGGATGTAATTCTGATAGACCACTGCAACTCCTCCCCCCCCCCCCAGGTCTTGCCTGCTGCTGCACAGAGAATCCTGGTGGGCAAAACTGAGAGAGATTAACCCTCCCCAGCCTCATCCAACCAGGTCTCTGTAATGCAGGCCAGGTCAGCTTGTTCTTCCAGGATCAAGTCCTGAATGGCAGCTGTTTTACTATTCACTGACCTGGCATTCAGCAGCAGCATTTTCAACCTGGGGGAATAGCTGCCTTGGCTATCCAGATTATTTGGAATTTGGAACAGTTTGGGGGTAACTAGCACCCTATCATACATTCTACCCCTATGATAGTGCCACTGTCTCCCATTTCCATATTTCCCAATCCCCTGCATAACTTCAATGGCTGCTCCCTGAGTAGCATTACCTCCCTCCTTTCGCTCGCTGTACATCTCCCTTCCCCACAGGACTGGTCAGTTGATTTCCCTGCTTACCAAAGAGACACCAGGGAGCCAGGCCTTCACCTTTGAGTCACTCCTCAGCAACCCTGGGGTGGAAGCCCCATCCCCAGAGTAGTCCACAGGGCCCAGGGGCTAACCCAAGGCAGCTGGGCAGTTGCTGGGAGCTGCTGGCTGGGCCTCAGTCCTGCAAAGAGGCAGCTCTCTCTGTGAAGGTAAAGGAGTCCCTGAGTGAAGGAAGAGGTAGTAGATGGGATGCGCAGTCACTGAGCAGCAGACAACTACTCTCCTTCACTCCCAGATGGTACATGGGATCTCCTCAATCTTTGCAGGATGCTGGATCATTTAGGTTTGGGCACTGAAGTCTCAGGTGTTGAGACAGTCCTGATCTGGCATTTAACTGGGCAAATTGTTATTGCTGTTGCAGACTATGGTCAAATTATATCTGTATGTCTGTCTACCATAAAACATGTGCTAAGTGGCCTTTAACATTATCTCAACACCTGTTGAAGTTTGCTCCATGTCTAAATGCAATAACAAGTCCCAACTAACCATTGGATCAGTTGAACTTACTGTACATACAACAACAAATGAACACATTTTAAATATGCTAAAATACATGGGAACTCAATGTCTTTGGACTTGCATTTTGATACTGCTATTTGTCTGATACTCTAGACTCCTAAGCTGCAAGTACAAGCCTCCATTGAGTTGGAATATTTTAGTGAGGTGGCCAACAATGAGTCCTGGTATTGAAAGAAAGGATGGAAAATAAGCAAGCAAGTCTTAATGGCTGGGCATATTGCTTGCATCCAGAAAGTCTCAGACTCAGCCCTTGGGTTCTCAAGCTGATCAGATAGCAGATGAGGAGAAAGACCTGTATGGGCTTAGAGTAGGGATGGGAATACTAGTTTGACACATGTTGTTCCTAGGGTCTTTTCCTGAAGTTCCAAGAGCCAGACTGCCAAAGATCTGGTATCATCCTCTACTTGGCAGAGGTGAAATTTGCTTCATATCAGTAAGGTGCTCCTCCTAGAAGATTCCAGGAGTGCAGGACAACTAAAACATATGCCAAACACACCTCTCATCTGCCCCAAAGTACAAAGAAATCAAAACTGGAGGTTATTTCCAGTTTTGATTTGGGGCACTGTCCACACCAGGGACAAAGTTTAACCCCTGCACCCACCCCTGTTTTAGAATTAATGCCAATCAGAGCAGACAATACTGCACATAGTATAAAGGCAAATTCCTGTTTTACTTTTACTTTCATTACTTCTGAGCTGTTGAGGGGAATTTATTCTATGCTTGCTCCTGTAACTTTTTTTTTTTTTAGGTTGCATGTTCCTTAGAGCAAGTATTGTTTCTTTTGGAGCCAATTATTATCATGTGAATAGCTCATATATTCTCAGCAAGCCCAGTTTCAATTCCAACAAGACCTGGGAATTATTTAATCCTATTATTATTATTATTATTATTATTATTATTATTATTTTGGAGTATTTATACCCCACTCTTCAGCCAAAAGGCTCTCAGAACAGCTTGGTGGCAGTGCTACCAGAACTATGAGGACAAGAAGGGATAAGGTGGAAGGATCCCACTGAATTACAATATCTCTACTGCAATAACTCAATTTCTATTCACACAATTGTTATGGAATTTTAGAACTAAAAACAACCTTACAACCTTGTTCATAATAGTCAACGTTACCTTAGTTTCACTCATGTCATTATCTTCCAAGAAATATATTCACTTATGTCTAATTTGATTTTCTTTGTAGATTAGCTGAGTCCATGTATAAATATGTGTGTTGTGTGTCTCTGTGTGCCTCCCTGTATCTAGTACATCTGTAACCACTGAGGTCATAAAGGGCTTGAGTAGTCTCCTAAGTGAAAAACAGCTACACAAGTGTGTTAGTACATTTTATTTGCAAGATTAATAGATATGTGTTAATGGTTTTGTTTTCAGTGTATGGCTATGAAGCAGTCAAGAATACCAAAAGGACACCATTTATTAGGCCATAATAAGAAACAATCAAAGTTAAATAGCCTTGTGAGTAAGTGTTTGTTGTTGTGTGCCTTCAAGTCATTCCCAACTTATGACAGCCCTAAGGTGAACCTATCACAGGGTTTTCTAGGGCTGAGAGTATGTGACTTGCACAAGGTCACCCAGTGCATTTCCATGGCCAAGTGGGAAATCAAATCCTGGTCTCCAGAGTCTTAACTGAAACCACTACACCATACTGGCTTGTGTGAAAAGTGAAGAACCTCAAAAGGTTTTTCATCTCTTGTTTGGCTTTTCCCCACATTATGTTTAAGAAACCTCTTACAGTTAAGACATTCAAGCTAATCTTTCTCAGAGTCTATCTCATGAAGTATACTGTAATTCCCATTATTAATGGTTGCCTTGAATACATTGATGAAAAAGAAAATAACCAAAGTTGTTGTTCAAATCTAAAATTATGCAAGTGTCTATCAGTTTATATATTGGAAGCCTGTCCACTTAAGTCTCTGGGCTTAGATTTTCGGACTTAATATAGCTAGCCTAACCATGTTGAGCACCTAGGAAAGGTTAGTAAAATCCTATGACTCTAGTCCAGATGCTGCAAGTCTACAAAAGATATGAAAACCTCTCACAATTTATATAGGGCCTTTGCAGACTGCCAGAAATAGAGCAAATTGAGTCCACTTTAAGGGTTAGGGTTAGTGCTAGGGAATCATGGGAATTGTTTTTTTTTTTTCCTGAGACATTGAGCCTTCTCTGTCAGAGAGCTCTGGTGCCACAATAAAATACAGTTCCCATGATTCCCTAACCCTAACCCTAACCCTTAAAGTGGACTCAATTTGCACTATTTCTAGCAGTCTGCAAAGGCCCATAGTTTCTTCCAAATCATACCAATGTTATTGTTCCATCCTTGTTTCCTACCAGTATGCAAACCTTTCTTTTCTTGAAAGGTAATTTATGGTTTTTTTGTTTTTTGTTTTGACCGGGAGAGGGAATGGCTTAAATTTAATTGTTAGCTCCAAGTAGAGCAGATCTACTGAATCATTTCAATTTTAAAGGTATTGGCTTAGCAAGCTTCTATTGTTTCAGTGGATCTACTCTAATTGAGACTAAGCATTAGGAATATAATTCATCACTTTCAACAGTCTTCAACAACTGTCTTCAACAGCAGAAAATGCTGTTTTCTGTACAAAACATCCACATGTGAATTTTGCACAGAATAAATTCCAAATGGGTGATGATTCTCTTCAGTGCAGGATTCTTCTCATCAGGGGTTGTTGATACTTGAGGAACCTATTTTTATCTCTCTCTCTGAACATTCTTTCCACCTCTCCTAAGCATTAGATTAGAATGTTTGTTGCATTTCATACATTCATTAATTTAATTTCATCCTTTCATCCAATATGGCTCCCAAAGTATGTCTGTGTTTGGAATGCCTGTTTCATGAATCAAAATTGCCACTACATATATCTATCTTGAAGGCATATCTCAAGACTGGTGGATAAATAAATGGGCAGAAATTGTAGGAATGGAGAGACACTACTTTATTTGAAATTTGCAATGCAAAACAACAACACCCCATTGGCTAACATGTATACAGAGCTATATACAAACTCACCTTCTCCATGGAATAACTTGGGGGTGAAATAGACAAGCAGAAGGGGTGTCTTGAAGCCACTCCTTCCAGAAACAATCTGCCTTGAAGCCACCTTTTTTGGGCAGCAAAAAGCCAGCTTTTCTGCCCGCATTGTGGTTGGAAGCTGGCTTTATGATGTTCCAGTGGCATGCAATTTGTAAACACTTCACAACCGGAGCATCATGAAGCTGTGCCCTTGTAAACAGCTGCCTGGAAGGTGACGCAAAGGGGTGGTCTGTTTTGCCCCTTGGTTGATTAAAATCTATGTTAAAATCCTATTAAGTAGCCTCACTTGACAACAACATGAACCCCCCCCCCCCACACACACACATTCAGCTTCATTTGAATTTATACAATAGATTATTTTACAATTTGCTATTGGAGGCTGCAGATTATGAGGACCTCTGCACTTCAAATATTTTGGCAGTTCAAGAGAACTCCACTAAGACCATCTCTGCCATTATTGTAACATTCTGACAGCCAAATAACACTAGGTGAAATATTTCACTAGTTTATTTAAAGTTTAACAGTGAAAGGTGTAAGCACCATCTGAATTACTTAACGTTACAGCAGACTGCCAGAAATAGTGCAAATTGAGTCCACTTTAAGGGTTAGGGTTAGTGCTAGGGAGTCATGGGAATTGTTTTTTTTTTTTTCTGAGACACTGAGCCTTCTCTGTCAGAGAGCTCTGGTGCCACAATAAAATACAGTTCCCATGATTCCCTAACCCTAACCCTAACCCTTAAAGTGAACTCAATTTGCACTATTTCTGGCAGTCTGCAAAGGCCTTTAGTCTTGCTATCCTATGATGTGTGCATTTATTTTACTGATTGTTGTGACTTTTCCACCACTAGATGGCAAAACTGCTTCAAAAACATTTCATTTTGTATATTCTTAATTTTGTAGGAAATACCATCCTCGTTTCTATCACTCCAAAACATGAAAATTTCCAGAAAATTAACTTTTCATCAGGTTCATCAGTATATTAATATATCCATACCTTGGATGTTTGGCCTCTTCAGTGTCTGGAGAAATGGCTGGGCCAGGTCTTTCTGTGTGTGTTGCTAAAGTGAACTGAAAAGTCTGCAGTCATTTTAGGAACAAACAGTGTAACTATCCTTTTGTATAAATCTGAGCTGGTAAATTTTTGACTGAGCTACACCACTTCAGACTGTAGATGGGTACTTGTCTTATTTAAGGTGTGGGTGAGTGGAAGGATAAACCTTCCCAAAGATAAAGAGATAGAGATAAAAACATGTTCAGGTGAATGGTAACATTCAGGTTAGAGCTATTTTCTAGTACTTCCAGTTCACAAGATGGTCACAGATTCATATGTCCTCATATCTCACTGTTTAAATTACCAAGCCATGTGCTGTCACAAGGAGTACCAAAGTGTGTCTGGCAGGCTAGCTGCACACTTTGAACATGTGAGCTGGACATGTCACTGGAAATGATGCTACCAGAGGCATTTCCACCACATATGTGCTGGGATCCTATGTCAGTGACTGTAGCATAAACATTCTGCAAATGGAACCACACTTCCATTTCACCACTCCCAGGTGTATCCTGTGGTTATGCAAGCATAAGTTGGCAAGAGGACTGTGACCAAAGAGTTAAGCTTCCCCTTCTCACATCATCTTCATCCACTACCCTGGGGTAGCTTTTCAGCTGCAACATAGCCAAAAATGTACACTATGATATACCCTGGGTTTCCTGAGAGTATTCTCACCTTTCTCTATGTTGTGGTAGCCCATATACCACAAGAAAAGTAAATTTTAATGGGCATCTGAGAATGTTATCTATATTACTGAATGTCAACTTGAATGGCATGGGATATCCATCTGTGTTGAATTTCGGCAGCAGTTTCAACACATGGGGAGGTGTTACATTTGGATCTGAGCACCAAAGCTACAAAGAACTGAGAAAACAAGTTTCCTCTTGTGTCAACAGTAGGAAAACATGCTATTCAAAGCAAATAGCAATTATCTCCCCTTACAGGAGATGCCACCAGTGCATACTAGGCCATCTAGTTTTCAGTGTGTGAAGCTAGGATAACTGCCATGTGCTTCTTATGGATATCCCACATGTGTTTTGTTCTTTCTTCTCATTTTTAAAAAAAAAAATACCCTTCTCATTTTTTAAAAAAGAAGAATTGACTGGAAAATTGGCATGCTGCAAAGTTAGGTACCTGCTTCTCCTGCCATTTTTATTTTCCAATAATGTCTCCAGGCTGCATAGGAACCCAGAGGCATTCCAAGGAGACAGAAGTTGTAGGTGGCTCTTGAGCTCTGAAACAAGTCCAGGGACCCAGAGAAAAGACAGAGATAGGCAGGCTTAGTATGGAGGGTGGGGTAGAGGAAGCAGATTTTTCACCTGGTTTGGGATGTGGAGTGCTTATATTCGCTATTTTTAGTTTGTTTATTTTGTGAACCTTGCCTGGAAGCATGTGTACATGTGTATAGGCATATGAATTTCCCAAAATATCACCCATCTATCTTTGGGTAAATTGGAATTTGTTTGTGGAAGGAGGAAGAAATATGTAATTGAGTCTTTGGGCATAAAAGTCCTCCCTGCCTTGCTCTCAGTTTCTTGGCTAAGTCACTTGTCTCTGAGCCTCATAATTTTGTATTTTTTGAAATTAATATCGGAGTAGGAACATATGGGGTCTCTGAGAGAGGGTTGGTCTTTTGGAATTCATCCCCCATTGTATATACATTCTTGAATACAACACTTCTCTTTTAATTTTCACTAAATTAGCTTGTAGGAAATGGCTGTCTTATGAATGAGTAATTCTACCATGGCAACAAATTTGTGAATGGGAAACAGTCTTATATCCTTTTGTAAGAGTAGCCATGACACAGTTTCAAAACTGTGTCATGCACCAAACACACTGTGAGGCCCAAATGTAAATTTTCAGTAAAACTATGTCACATACAAAACACACTATATGAACTCTTCATTGCTGGCTTATTAAACCAGATTAATGTTATTTTACAGCAAAAGTGCAGTGCATAATTGCTAAAGCACACTGATGATTTATGACCAATATCTCTAAAGAGAAATAACCTATAACTAAGGGCCATTGCAGACTGGCCCAAAGGGCAGGCCTGGGATTAGAATTGGGGCAGGGCAGCTGCACTCTGGATGCCCCAACCCCACCCCAATGCCATCCTGACGCCGCATGGCCATATGCATGGCACGCAGCATCAGGACGCCCTTCCAGTGCAGCATGAAGACATGCTGCACCGAAAGGGCACGGAAGAGCCATGGCACCGGCTCTTAGGTTGGCCTTTTGCTGCCGCTAAAAGGAGCAGCTTTTTGTCACTCTTTTAGGGGTGGCAAAAGGAAGGATCAGGGCCATGGCGTGGGGTTGCAGTGGTCCTGATCCGCCACTCCCCGGGGATGCTCTCTGCCATCCCAAACGGGCTGTCTGCATCAGCCCTAAGTCTAGCTAGCTTAGACAGAAGTTACCAGCTGCTTTCAAATTGAAGCACTGTGGATTATGAACTGAGGGTGTTTCTCTGTCTGCCTTTACGACACCAATATAGCTGGTGATACATTTATTCAATCAGTGAGATAAATATAACACAGTATCATTTTGCATGGGTTGCTACTGATGTACAGCTGTACAGCTGGGGACTGAGGTGGAAGAGGTGAATAGTGCTACAGTGGTGTTGCTAACAACTTACTTCTTATCCCATGGAAAGAACCAATTTGCTTATGTAGTCAGATTGCTTTTATTGCATAAGAAATAATCAGGGATACAGCAGGAAGAAGGTTAATTTGGAAAGCAGGAGAAATCATTGGATTATAATTTGACAGCACTAAGGAATTTTGGTAGGGAGACTGCAATCTATAATTATGCATTGTGTAAAGAATTACTTGCTTTGGCTGTCTTGAACCTGCTGCCAGTCAGTCAGAACAGCATCCTTGGTAACTTCTTGCCCATTTCCATGATGGGAAATGATTACTTCATCATAGCTTGTGGGACTGTACTGCTGATTAATTGAGATAGAAGCCCAAGGGGATGAGTTTCCCATGTATGAGGAATGAGGCTTGGGCCACATGTCTGGAAACTGTGGTCAAGTAGATGTCAGTTAACATACTGATAATGAATCTAGGCAAGCCAGCAATGTTACCAGTCAGTTCCTTGGGGGCCTTGAAAAGAGTAGGCTGACTTTCCTGAGATCAGAGGACTTGAAATTTCCTTCTGTAACAAGTTCTCAATCTGGGAGTTGATTTTGATGCAGACTTGTTCTTTTATTCATATTTTAAATAAACAAAATAATATAGCAGGGGTGGCCAGTGAATCCATTAAAGGCTGTTTCAGCAGCCCTTCACCCTTCCAGATTCTCCAGAATGTCATTTGCCCCCAATAGTGAATTCCCTCTCCTTGAAGACTTCAGAACTGGCAATTCACCTTTTAAATATGTTGTAGTGTCCTCCTGCACTGTTCATCATCATCATCATCATCATCACCATCATCATAACAACAACAGCAATATCCATTTTGCAAACTAGAAGGGGACTTTTAGCCATCCCCATTTTCTTTCATTTGATGGAGTGTTTAGGTATTTCTGGCAGTTCATGCACCACCTGGAGGTTACCAGGTTGGGGGGGGGGGTAAACAGGGCTTCCAGACTCACGGCAGTTGCTTACCCTTCAGTAGATAAACAAAGGAGCCTGTCCAGTTCCAGTTCTTGCAGCACCCTTGAGACTAACTGAAAGATAGAAGTTGGTAGCATAAGCTTTTGTAGAATTGACTCTACTTCCTCAGATGCATTAAAGGCCACCTTGTTTCACTACTGGCAGAAATGGGTTTGAGCACATTCTTTCCTGTATTCTGGAACCTGTGTCCTTTTTCAGTCTAGTTAGATGCTGCAATATGGCTTCCCAACATAGTTTGTTTTCTTTAGAGGAAGACAGGTCTGGTAATGCACATATAGAATTGAAGGACTAAGGCTGCATCCAGGCTACAGACTGAGGGTAGTGCAATACAGCACAGACCAAATTCACAAGGCCAGAAAACTGATTGACTTATTTGTGGCTGAGGACCACATGCCCAGGCCCTGTAAGAGTGGGAGAAGTAGGTCTGTGAACAGGCTGAAGGACTCGGGGACAAAGCAAGTCCAAAGGTGTAACCCAGGGGTAGGCAACCTTTCCCCTTTAAGGGCCGAGGGACTTCAGCTCCCAGAATCCCAGGAGCTATTGGCCAACATGGGACTATTGGCCAACATGTCTGAGGTTTCTGGGAGCTGAAGTCCCTCGGCCCTTAAAGGGGAAAGGTTGCCTACCCCTGGTAACCAATGAAGCCTGAAACTCCAGAAAAGCCACCAATCTAGGGCTGAGGTCCCCTATGATGCCTATGGGCAGGCAGGCTTGATGTCCCAAGGAGGGCAGGGACATAGGTCCAAACTGAGGCTGGAGGTCTGAGGTGATTCAGGTAGGCCTGTCTATAGACATTTTGCTGTATGAAAGCAGCCAGAATGACCAGAAGGCCATGAGCCAGAGGTATGCCGAAGCCTCACAAGGCCTTTCTTGAAACTTGCAGGCTGTGTTATCAGAGAAGCTGAAAATGGTAATTGTTGCAGAAAAAACACACACACAAAGGGGAAGGAAAGGGCCTAAATCCCAGAAAGAGCATGCTTAAACTAGAACCCATCCTGCCCTATTCCCAGACAACTCTGTGCAGTAGAAAATTGCTGTCATGGTTTTCACTTCACTTGGAGCAGCTGTTTGGCCACAATAAGGAGAGAAGACATCACCACCAAAGTTGGTGCTGCCATCCTGAAATAGCCTTTTCACCTTCTGAATCTGCCCGAATTCTATACCCAAGCAGAGAAGAAAGGAAAGAAGTAAGCAGGTACAGTCAGGCACATTATAGTCAGCTGGCCTTCCTTTTCTTGCAGGGAAATGACAGTTCCAGAATGCAATCTCTCTTTGGGTTGCATGTTTAATAGGGCTACATAGCATTGAAATGTACATTCTATCAGCTTGGGGTATTGCACAGGCTCCAATCCATCTTCAGCAGAAAGAGGTTTTAAGACTTGTACAGGTTTTCATAGCCTCCAGAATATTTTCTAGTCCCATGGTCTGTGCCTGTGCATACACAGGTTCTAGAACACATGTAGGCTTTGGTCTCAGGTTTGAGTTCATAGAATCATAGAATCATAGAATTATAGAGTTGGAAGAGACCACAAGGGCCATCCAGTCCAACCCACTGCCATGCAGGAACTCCTGATTAAGGCATCCCTGACAGATGGTCATCCAGCCTCTGCTTAAAGACCTCCAAGGAAGGAGACACCACTACTCTCTGAGGGAGTGTGTTTCACTGTCGAACCACCCTTACTGTCAGGAAGTTCCTCCTAATGTTGAGATGGAATCTCTTTTCCTGGAGCTTGCACCCATTGTTTCGAGTCCTAGTTTCTGGAGCAGCAGAAAACAAGCTTGTTCCCTCCTCAATATGACATCCCTTTAAATATTTAAACAAGGCTATCATATCACCTCTTAACCTTCTCTTCTCCAGGCTAAACATCCCCAGCTCCCTAAGTCGTTCCTCATAGGGCTTGGTGGGGAACGACTTAGGGAGTTGATTTATTATAATGAGTGTAGTCAGCAGCTGTGATCTTGGTCATGTCTACATGGACCAAATGAACTGGTTCCCTGCCTCACTGGGACCTGTCTTCACGACATGGGGCCAAAGTCACAATTTGATTGCAGACTATCTTCATGAAGTGAGGCCAGTTCCACATCAGATCCAGGCCATCCTTGCCTTCAACCACATTAAAAAGACTTACCTTTTGCTCCAGGTTTTCCAGGAAAATTTGGATGCTGGGCAGCTGTTTACACAGTGGATCCTGTGCCACCTGATGTGTCACTGACCAGCACCATTTCTGGTGCAGGTTGCTCTCTCTGAGATGATAAAGAAGTGTTCAGCCATGTGATCAATGCTGAACACCTCATTTTTGCCATCAAAAGGAGTGACCTGCACCAGAAGTGGTGCTGGTCAGTGACACATCAGGACACATGTGTAGACAGCTGCCCAATGTTGCTCTGGAATGTGGAAGAAAGGGTGGAATTTGTGACAGCATCGCAGCCAACCCAGAGTATTTCTGTCTCTCATGTCTCCTATGCATACTTTCACATCCCTACATCTGCTTGGAGAAGAAGTCTAATGAGAATTGGTGCTCAAAAATAGTAAGATTTCTGGATTTTCAGTCTTTCAAATTCACAAAAGACTTCATCCTGGACAAGAACCCAAGTGTAAGTGTAGGCAAATTTTTGTACTAAAGAAGCCATGGTTTTATAAGGGTGAAGCAGGCTTCCTTAAGAGGCTCCAGGTACAAACAGTGGCAAGGGCCAGGTGATGATGACCCTTCATAAAGCCAAAGCCACTCAAATTATAAAGGTGATGCCACTATCTTTCTGTGTCTGTCACAATCCCTGTATCAGGAGGACTAATTCAACAGCCTAGGGTTTTTATCTGTTATGGGAATAGGAATGCCAAACTCTGCTTGAAGCATTCCCTTTAATGTCTTTGGGTTTGATTTGTCACTCCATTAATACTTAACACATTCCTTTTGCTGGAATTATCCCATAGCTTTTTGTAAGTTGTGAATTACAGTACTGTGCTGTCATGACAGTGAAATGCCAAATATCCTTCTCTGAAAACTCCTCTTTTTGAGAGAGAGAAAGAGAGGAATGTGCTTTACTTCTCTCAATCAATATTATCTATTAAGATCCATCTCTAACAGTACTGAGTCCAAATGAATAGCTGAATGAGCTGCCTCCTGCTCTCTTAAACACTTTGAAACAGTAAATGCACTCTTAAAAGGAGCCATTTGATATCTCTGCTCTATCTAGTTCAACAAAGGGTAGGTTTTTTTGGATGAAATATGGGAACAAGTTGTATGCTATTTTGATAGGGAGTGGAAAAGAGAAACACACCTTCATTTTTCAACTGGGTTAATGATACAGGAATTCACAGTCATGGGTGTCAGACACAATAGATCGGATCAAATCTATAGAGCTGTGTCAAATAACTGAGCTCAAGTTAATCTTCATATGATATCCACAGCCCACAATCCACAATATTGTTAAATTAAAATGCTTGGATTTAAGCCCACCTAAGTGCTGTTGAAATCAGTCAGTGGGTGGATTCAAGGTCATTCTTTACTGAATCAAAGGTCTGTTTTGTCCACCAGTTTGTCTCCAGCTGTGTCCAAGGGTAGAAAATGAAGTAGAATTGGGTGCAGTGGGGTGTGTCTAAAAGCTGAAAACATTGAAGCCAGGATAGGATCTTGGGTCAGATATCCTGGAGTCTATTCAGCAAAATAAATAGAAAGTCTTCAAATGCAGTCGGTCTGGGTTGCCCCATTTTCAAGTAAGGGAATTAATATGCCTTACCGTGTAAACAGAGGAAGGAGATGCCATTAGTTTAAAACAGGGATGAGCATTGTTTGTTCTCCCAAAAATTGTTGAAATGCAATTCCCAGTCCTCACCTGTGGTTATGTTGGCTAGGGCTGCTGGAAGTTGTAGTACAGTAATATGGGTGGTGATGGGGAGTTTACACAACTCCCATCTGTGGTCAAAAGTACCTAACTGCACAACTGACTTTAGTAAAGTCTACTTTTGGGGCGCCTACTCCTAGAATCCCCCAGCCACTATGGAGACTGGCTAGGCTGATTGGGGGATTCTGGGGGCTCTGGTATGTAAAAGCAATTTTTCCACAATATGGGTCCATGTGATATTAAAAACCCATAATTCATAATTCACTGCCACATTGTCCTTAAGAGCAGTAATCTCACATCACAGAGACAGGACTGAATGAATAACAATGCTACCAGGGAGATGACATTCTCCTGCTTTGTAGCAGCATAGTGACATCTCTTCTTCTGCTCAATGTGCCACTTCCAAAGGTGCCTCAGGTAAACCCAGCTTCATAGTCAATCAGAGCCTGAGATGATGTTTTGTAACAGAGAATGGAGTTTCAATTTCTCTAACTAGGAGAATTGTTTTATTGCCTGGAAGGGCATTCTGGCACATTTGCATACATTTGAGGTGCTGCAGACATGGAAACTTCATTGAGACAACCTTGTAAGTATGCACAGCAGAAGCCAGAACAGCATACAGCAATCTGAAATGCCTTTGCTCTTCTCTTTTGTCAGCCCATGAGTTTGCATCTGCTTTCACAGCAATTGACTACTGTAGCTGATTGTGATTTGTATTCTTTATCGGCTAAACCATGAGGCCCATGCTTGGCCAATATCATGTTTTTCTAACTTATTAGTCCTGTTTTATTATATTTTTGGTCTGTAGATACTCCTCTATTTTTCACTCTTATAATCTCATCTATACACTAAAAAGGAAATAGAAAGAAAATGATAGTTAAGATTTTGCTTATTACTTATTTATTTTAGGCAACTGTGTTGGAGCTGGAGGCCACATTTTAACCTAGGATGCTCTGAGGACAGCATGCAAAAGAGCCCCAAATGGGAAATAGCCCTCAAATTTCTGGTTATGATTAAAAAAAAAATTAAACACTATTTTATTAAATAATGCAGGGGCAATCCTGCAACCTATTTAAAAGCCAAATTACTGCTCTAAGAGGATTCCAGGAAAGGCAACTTATAATAACAATAATAATAATTTTTATTTATATCCCGCCCCTCTGCTAGGCAATCGGGGCAGCGTACAACATTACAAAACTTCAAAACAATAAATCAAATTGAAATCCCGTCCCTCCTTCACCCACCCACTCATCCCCCTGTCAGGGACAGCCAGGTGGAGGACTTGGAGGACTCTGAGGGGGAGGATGTGGGGCCTGATCCTAGCTTGGTGCTACCAGCTCCCATGGACCCAGCTGAACCTGGACCTAGCTGTGTGGAACCCAGTGAGCAACAGCCCCTGCCTCAGCAGCCTAGCCTCCCTCCTCAGCAGCCTAGCATTTCCCCAGCAGAAAGCCTTTCCCCAGCAGAGGTTTCATGCCAGGAAGAAGCAGAGGAGCAAGAGATTGAAATCCCTACCTTTGCTCAGAGGAGAACAGATAGGGAGGGGCTGCGGCATTCTCGAAGGCTAGCTGAGAAACGCGCAGCCAAAGAGAAACACCTGGGGGAGAGGAACTGAGGCTAGATAAGCAGCTGGGGAATGCCAAGCTCTTTGTCAAGGCTTATCTTGGATTCCCCGGTGAAAGCTCTTGGCTCTCGGCTTGACTTTATACTGCTTAGACCCTGCGACCTTTGGAACGACTCTGGACTACCTGCTTGCTATAACCCTGAACTTTGGAGTGCTCTCTGGACTGGACTTTCGGAACCCTTGGTGTATTGGTATGTCATTTACAACTGGCTTGCTGTCTGAGAAGAGACCTCTGTCTTTATCAGCCACGTGTTGGCAGCTTTCCCGGACACCCCAGAACATACTAAACAAATTAAATAACAGTGATTAAAAATATACAATTTAAAAATACATAAATTGTCTTGTCATTGTGGTCCTCCAAGTGCTGCAAGATGGCAAAAACAGTCCTGCATGGCCATAGAACGCCGCCGTTCACCTCGTGGTGCTGGTGGAAGGTGGAAACAGGCGGGTTTTAAGTCCACCGGTGCTCCTCCCGGCTGCCTTGCAGGTGCGGCGGCTCAAGCCACTCAGGTGGTGCTCCGAGGGATGCACAGTCCTCCGCGGCCATAGAACGCCACCACTCGCTGCCAAACTACTGTGCTGAATGTACATATTATGCAGATTTGTTCAATGTACATATTATAGATACTGCTCTGAGGAACTAGAATATGGCACCCCTATCCGCCAACTCTAGGCAGCATAGCTATTGTTGAGAAATGTTGAGAATTGTAATTTGGCAATACTTGGAGGGCCACACATATCTCAGCCCTGATTTACTATCTGGAAGGATGGAAGAGAAACAGAGTACTGAAATGTGTGCCCATATGCATCAATGGGTAAACATTAGTATAAAGAAGAATATGCCCAAGAATTTAAAAACAATTGCTTTTTGCACTATAGTTCCCATAATCTCCCTGGCAGTATTTTTAATGACCTTGTTGTCTCAGAGAATCTAAAAGATGTAGTACCTCCATCCCACCCAAAGTTGATTTTTGGACAGTAGCTATAGGAGTACAGCCTCAGCTGAACAGACTGTAAGTAGATATGAAGTAGATATGATATGCTCTTTAATCTACCTTGTTTTAAAACAGAAGTGTGATGAAAGCAATTTTCTTGCTTCTACTACCACACCACAAATGTTGACAGTAGCTCAGAGCAGTCATCTACATGGGTTCTTGTGGGAATGGTCCCAAAGCCATGGAGGCTACCCACCCATAAGGTAAAAGATCAGATTGGTGACTTCATACAAGTATTATACAGTGTTATAGACATATTTATGTGACTTATGTACATAAACCTTAGAAGACAAAGGAACATTATGATGGCTCAGTACCCTGGGTGGCATATAATATCTCTAGAAATGAAATCTTGAGCACTCTTCTTTCTCTCATACCTTAGTGTAATCTGTCCATTTCTCTCATTGCACTATTAAAGAAAAGGGGAGTGAAACTGTGTTTTTTCTTCTTTGAATTAAAGGGTGTTTTCTTTATCCTAGAAAGATGGTAAAAGCATATCAAATTATGTTCTGAATCATCAGAGTACAGCAGATCAGTATCTTATCTCTATATGAAATTGCATGTCTATGCAATAGTATTACACCGGCTTTCAGTCAAGACATAAATTCATAGCATTGCTGGCTCTAAATAGAAAGCTTATTGGACCCTAAATTGCAAGTGAGCTATGTATGAGACAATTTCAATACTAATGAGCTCTGTTTGCCATACAGCTGTAGAATGTTCATTATATACTGTGGCTCCTATTGTGAGGCAGGACTCTGTCCTCAGTGCATTCTTTGAAATTTCATTAACCTTAAAAATGGGAAAGATGGAGCTGAATGCAATGTAGAATATGCTCCCAACCTTTCCAAACAGCTGAGCTGTGAAGGAAGTGTTGTGATTCTTCTTACAATGCTGCCATTACCACTGTCAAGCCTGATCTGGAAGCAGAAAGTGGTTTTAGTGCATAGGTTGCCCTAATCTGTAGAGTTGGGTGCCTGGGAGAGAAATATAAAAAGTCCATAGTACACTAAACAGATTATTGAAGGCATAAGTAGTAATAATCATATCTTCAAGTGAAGTGGAAGAAGTGAACACACATGACTTCTTTCCTTTAATTCAGAGGTGGGAAATGTGGCCACGAGACACAGTGCATTGTAGTGGTTTGAATGTTGGAGTATGACTCTGGAGACCAGGGTTTGATTCCCAGCTCAGCCATTGGCCTTTACAGACTGCCAGAAATAATGCAGCTTGAGTCCACTTTAACTGCCCTAGCTCAGTGCTAGGGAATCATGGGAAATGTAATTTTTTTCTGAGACATTCAGCTTTCTCTGTCAGAGAGCTATGATGCCACAATAAACTATACTTCCCATGGTTCCCTAGCACTGAGCCAGGGCAGTTAAAATGGTCTCAAGCTGGATTATTTCAGGCTGGATGACCTTGGGCAAGTCACATACTCTCAGCCATCAGGGAAAGCAATGGTGAACTTCCTCTGAACAACTCTTGCCAAGAAAAACCCATGATAGGTTCGTCTTAAGGTTCCCATAAGTTGGAAATGACTTGAAGATACACAGCAACAAGAAACTGTGGCTGTGACTCAGTGGGTCTCATGGCTGAGCTGGAAATCAAACCCTGGTCTCCAGTGTCATCATCCAACACTCAAACCACTATGCCATGCTAGCTATCTCAACCTCTGTATGCAAATATTAATTACACTGCTTGGGAGATATATTGTTATTTCTCACTTCTGCCCACATAAATAATGTTTCAAGGGACGCTCCACAAAACAGCACCCCCCAAAACCCTACAACCAGTTGGACAGACATGAGGTTACTTTTGTTTATGCAAAATGCTGTTGCAATGTGACCATCTGGAGCAAGGAAAGACTCCAAAAAAGTTTGATGCAGCCCTCTGTGCTTGGTGCATGCCCCCCTGTGCAGTAAATGTTCAGAGTGATCACTTGTTCAGCAGAAGGGAATGGGAAATTCTTGCTCTCAGCCCACTGCTGTGCAAGGGATCCCTAAATATGATCAATTCTTTAAGTGAGTTTGATTCTGCCCCCCCCCCACTCAAAAAAGAACTTTTAAACTAATAGTATGACATTGGTTAACTCTTCTGTGCCACAGAAAGAACATAGAAAAGTATTCAAGATTCTAATAGGTTGAGCCATTAAAAACTAGGGATGTAAAGGATATTCACGAAAATTCTTATTTTTGATGAAAGAGGCTATCTCAACATGCTGATACAGCCTCCTGAGAAATTGCCAGCCTCTGCAAGAGTTCTTGCCTCCAGCATGAGAAGAGACAAGGAGCATATTTTTTATGAGGTTTCTATAATTTATGCAACAAACAAACACTTTTTTTCTTTTTGAAGAAACACACACACATCAGAGGGGGACTGGCTGATTAATGAAAAAAGACCTGATTGATGAAAACGACTTGGAAAAGGCTGATTGATGGAAAAGACTGATGAAAAAGATTGTAATGTTCTGCAACTAATTACCACTGCTATTGTAGTTCGGCTCACTTGCACAATTTCCCCCCAAACATTCTTGCAGACATGAGGAGTTTAGGTCAAAAGGCCAAGAAATATGATGCAGTTTCTTATTCTTGCACATAAGAACAAGAGAAACAAGGATTCTCATCCCTATTAAAATCCAAAGGTAAAAATAAATAATGAATTGTGGAATGAACAAAAAATGACAAGACTTCTGTCGTACAAGACTCAATCCTGCTTGGATGCCAGTCTAGCTAGTGTAATGGAGACCTGGTTGGGAGAGTTAATTTAATCCAGTTTCCCTCTCCAATGTTTCCAGGGGCAGCAGGAACAAAGCTCAGGAAAAATACTATTTAGAATAATATTTTTTATTTCATTTATATCCTGCCATTATCCCAGAGTGGGATCCACATAGCAAACATAGCCATTGACCATCTGGTTGAGGAACTGATGAATTTGCAGTCCAAAAGTTACTTTCCAAACCAATAAACAGGAAGCAAGATACCTTGGGTGAAAAGAGGTTGGTAGAAATCTCAAATGTTGGCCAGCTATAAAGCCAAACCAACATTTATGCCCATGTCCTTATTGCTTTCATGACTAAAGCCATGATCAAATTTAGTCACTTTAGTTCTACAGTGTTCAAGCAACAACCTTTCATATTCATCTGACAAAGTATTATGGGAGTCACACATCCCTAGAGGCTGTAATTACAGAGCTGCAATAAAATAAAATTTTCTCTGTACAGTTATTGATGTTTCATTATGCTGGTGCTAAGAAATGTTATTAATCTGATGATATATATTTTTCTGATATAAACTTTCCCTCTGATTAACTGTAAACACTATATAAGTTAGCAAGAGTATAAAACAGATCTGTGAAACTTGGGCAACATTCATGAGGCAAAAACTTCCTTTCATTATGAAACAATAATTGAAATATCTCAATGTCTAATAAAGTAATAGTGTCAAACCAACAGTAAATAATAATAATCCATTGTACAGCATGAATTAAAATGTCTTCAAAATGTCATACACATATGTTATAGCTCTATGACAAGGATTTATGCCAATGTTTCTGGCCAGAGGATGAGTTGTGATGCAATCTTGAGTGGACCATATCCTGACATAGATAGAAAGGGTTTACCCCTGGCTTAAGAGTTCTTCCCGTAAAAAAGTACATTTTGTAGATAGATGGAAAAACAATCACCCTTTCTCCCTTCTTTCACAAACTGTTGTGATGAGATGGCATGACCTGTGGCCCAGAGCACCACAATCTTTCAAGGGCAAGAAATACTGCAAAAATACAAAATCTCTCCTCAATGATGAATGATGTTTCAACATGTCAAGATGTCTATTGAGAAAACAGGCAGCTATGTGTACATTTCAGGACCTTTTTTTTTTTTTTTTTGCAAAAAGGGGTTGCACATACAAAAATTGCATGTAAAACCAATATTCTGTTGAAAAATTACTGTTTTCTGAGCAAAAATGTATGTTTTTCTTGTAGAAACATATTTCCCCCCTAATATGCCCCCCAAAGGGCCAAATAATATCCTTGAAAAATATCCCATACTCTCGTGATCTCAGCCAGAGAATACTTTTGAAATTACTCATTCTTGCATTGAAAAGCCAAATAAGTGGAGATTTATATCTCTCTGCACAGGGATGAGGATAAATATGTCTAATAGGCTGTGTAGGCAGGTTTTAGTGGGTATGAAGCTAGCCAACCAATGGAAAGAGATGCTGACAGTCCCTGTGCCATCCTGTCTGCATCTGCAGCTTTTTAAAGGTCCTGATCCAATTATAGTAAGAGACTAGATCAGTGATTCCCAAAGTCTAGTCCTCTCTGTTTTTTGGATTTCAGTTCCCAGAAGCCTCACCTATCTTGGCCAATGGTCTGGGATTCTGGGTTAGATCAACAAAACTGTGTAGTAATCTTTTGTCCCACACTCTGCAGCAATATTGGCTGAAGGATTGGTTAGAGGTGTTGGGTAGCATTCTCTTAGTTAGGTACAATGTTCTATAGTTAGACTTCATACTGTTTCATCTTCACATTTAGAATTATGCTTACAATCGTAAATGCCCCCTAAACCCACCTGTAAAGCCAATCAACTGAGGGTCTGTACAGATGGCCTCTAAGGGGCAGCAGGACACCTCCCCTTTCCTTGCTGGATCGGGGCCATGGCAACCATGGCAACCATGGTGATATTACCAAAAGTACTTTTCTTATTTCAGTCAATCCCAATTTTGATAAATGGAAATTGTATTAAACAATGGCAGAGAGACATTAGTAGATTCATTTGGCAAAATAAGAGACCAAGAATACGGCTTAAACTCTTACAGGATGGAAAAGAGAGGGGAGGATTGGGTTTACCCAATTTACAAATTTATTTTGAGGCATGTTGCCTTACATGGATTAGGGACTGGATAATGTTAAAATCAGAAGAAGTTTTAGAATTGGAAGGGGAAGGTCTATGTTATGGATGGCATGGATATCTAGGCTATGGAAAAATCAAATTGAATAAAGAATTTAACAACCATTGTATTAGAAAGCCTCTTATGCAAGTTTGGAACAAATACAAGGATAGGTTAATGTTTAAATTCCCAAAGTGGTTCTCACCCCATGAAGCAATCCATAGAAGAGAAATGAGACTCAAAAATAAATGGATAACTTACGATGATTTACTAATAAAAACAGCTACAGGTGATCATAAACTGAAAACTCAAAAGGAATTAAACAACGAGGGATATTTATTAGATTGGTTTAAGTATAGACAACTTATAGATTGTTACAACTCGGATTCAAAATCTAAAGGAATAAGTTCTTGCTATAATGAGATGGATAAAATTTGGTTCGGAGAAAGTAAATGGATAGGGAAATTTTATAAAGCACTATTGAGATGGGATTTAGAGGAGGAAATCATTAAAGACAATATGACCCAGTGGGCAAAAAATGTTGGCCACCCAATTGAACTAGAGATGTGGGAATTCACCTGGACAAAATCATTAAAACATACAGCTTCTCAAAATCTTAGGGAAAATTTCTATAAAATCTTTTATCGATGGTATTTAACCCCGGTAAAGATAGCCAAAATTTACAAAACAAGTAGTAATCTGTGCTGGAAGTGTGATAAAGAAACAGGCACACTTTACCATTGTTTATGGTCTTGCAAGAAAGTGGAAAGTTATTGGAAAAAAGTTAACGAAATTATTAAAGAGATTCTAAACAAAGATATAGCAATTCGACCTGAAATGTATTTATTAAATATGTGGGAAAAAGATTTAGATAAAGAAGTAGGGAAAATCTTATTTTATTTAATCACCACGGCAAGGACAATATTATTACAGAATTGGAAAAAAAAGAAAATACCGAATATGAAAGAATGGATTATGAAATTTTATGATGCTATTGAAATGGACATTCTAACACAATATCTGAGGGATAAAGACATAGAAAATGATTTGAGTGAATGGTTACCAATTCTAAACTTTCTAGAAAAATATTGGGGAAGATCTGCAGTGATTACATACCAAATCTAGGAGGAAAAATGGGAAAATGTAAAATAAGGAGGGAAAATAAGGTCAATAGGTATTATAAGTACCCATTTTAACATATTTCTGTTTTAAAATAATTAAGAAATAATAAGTAAAAATAATTATCAAGAAGGATAATAGAAGTTAAGCAAGATTGACAGACTTCAAAAAAAAAGAAAAAAAAAGAAAAAAAACAATGAAAATTGGTAAGATTTATTGGAAACAGGTACAAAGATTTTAAGTAATTAATTATTTAGAAGGTTATAATAGGGAGGTAAGGAAAGAAACATTCGAGAATATAAATTCAGAAAGACAAAAATGGTTAGCGATTGAATTATATCAACACATAAGGCACAAAAGATCTTAAAGCAACAAAGTTAAAAGGTATGAATTCTTGTGGAATATCAATTTAAACAGAAGAAAGCTACAAAGATGATTTAGTAGTGGAAAAAGGAGGTCAAACACTTACAAATTTTAATCCAGGCAAGATAGGAAGGAAGAAGGAAGTTTGAACCAAGAGTATGAATGTAGGAAGAGAGAAACGAAAGGGAAGGGAGTTAATGAAGGGAGAAAGTAAGTCGAAAGAAGGTATGTGTATGTTGGAGTAGGAGGATGAGAGGGGATGATTGTAAGGGAAGAAAAATGTGGAGTGGGGAACGATTAAAGGAAGAGGGAGTGGGGAATGAAGAGTGTGGAAGGGAAGAGGGAAGAAAGGGAAGAAGTGTCAGAAGCAAAAAGCATTTCCTTTTTGAGCCACAGAAAGGGCACCCTACCTGCAGCGGCAGTGGCTTTTTGCCACTTCTCTGACACAACATGCATAAATGCTGCACCAAAGACATGCCCTTTTGCTGCCTTTTTGCTGCCCGCCATGCGGTTGCTTGGGTAGCATGAGGATGACATGGGGGCGGAGTCAAGGCAGGCTTTTGGCCAGTCTGTACAGGCCCTGAGTCAACTGACAGGATGCTGTGGTGCTGGTGATCAGAGTGCTGCAGGATAATGTAACCAGCCTCCTATCACTGGAGGGAAGGAGCTAGTGATTTTGTAGTGGCCCAGTTAATGTTGTAGAGTTGGCTAGCTGAGTTAATGTTTGCTTATTATTATTATTATTATTATTATTATTATTATTATTATTATTATTTTTAGCCCGCCTATTTCCAAAGGGAATCAAGGTGGGTTACAAGCATAAAAATAAAAGAAAACAATAAGAAAACAATAATATAGAAGTTGCATAAAAAGAAAATGCACGGTGGGGGAGGGCTATTTGGGAAAGGCCTGTCAGAGTATAGAAGGGCTATGCAGTCAAAGGTGAAATGTAGAGATATGTGTGTCTGTATTTTTCCACTTGAGAACAGCTTCTAGGCAGAGTACAAACAACTCAGTCCAGATGGCTAGAAAGACAAAACAATAGAGAACCACTAGGTGGGAAATCATCCTTGTTTACATAAGGAAACAATAATAAAAAGTTGTTATGGGAAAGTAGATCACATGGTGGAAGATGAACAACAAGAGGCTGGGTTAGCATACATCACATACAGATCATCCAATCAATCTGAAGGTTAACACCCAAAAGGTAGAGAGGGGCTGGACTGAGAAACTTTGTGTTAGGCATTGATATTATTTTTATTTGCTTCTTTTGGATCACACTTTTTTCTTCTCTTTACTTCTTGATGGATCTATAATATGTTTATACTGCTTCACAATGTAGCCTTAAGATCTGGAAAGATGGATCTGTAGTTTTGTTCTTGTTTAGCCACATCTGCAAGATGTGATCCTATAGTGGACTGTGTTTTACTTTGCATGTTGTTATTATTCTTTCAACAATAAAGCTCAACTTTTAGAAGCTTGGATTTTTGCTCCCTGATTCTGCTGGATTTACAAATACACTACTCCACCAAACCGAACAGATATGCTTATGTAGGCTGATAAAGGTGTGTCACTTATAGTGTCTGAAATTCTTATTTCTGAGTTCATTGGGCAAGAAGCTTGGCCAAAAGTAAAATGATAGGATTCAAAACTTGTTATAGAGTTCTTTAGGCATTTTCCCAATTTTTTTTTTCTCTTCTTGTCTTCAAGACTTCTGAAGGGGATTATGAGGCCAAAGCCGACAGATTGGTGAAAGCAAAACTGGACAACAAAGGTGAGAGCTCTAGCTGCCAGGTCAGCAAGGTAGTGAATCCCTTCCTGTTTTTATTTTAAACTTCAAAGGAGCTATCCATATTGCTCAACTAGTATGGAAATTAGGATTCAGGATTTTGGGTGGCTGTCTTAAGTTCAGCCTAAAGCCCAGAGCAGGTTCAGCACCATCCTGATATGGAAGCCACCAGGTGCCACTAGTGACAAGGGGGAAAGCCTGAATCTGCTGTGAAATATTGCTTTCCTAGATGTTTGGAATGGATCATTCACAGATAAATGAAAAAAAAATCCTAAATGGGTGAGAAACTTTGCAGTTTTCCTATTGTGTGAAAAATGCATGTGGTACTTTTGTAGGATGAAAACAGGATTTTAGGCACAGAAATAATATTTCTGCACAGAAAACAAGTTTCTGGCAGAGAAAACAACATTTTTTAAGCCAAAAATAGCATATCTTTTCAGGAAATTTGTTCTCTGTACAGAAGTGTTGTTTTCTGCACATAAAATGCTTTTTATTCTGCACAGAAAAGTTACTGTGTACAAAATGCCATTTTGTGTGTCAAAAACCCCCCTGATATGCAAGGTATATATATATATATACACACACACACAGAATAAGTCTCGAATTGTGAACAGTTTTAGAAAACTAATGTTTGATAACTTCTGTGCAGTGAGAAGAAAAATGATAAATTTATTCATTCTTGCTTGTGGAAAGGAAATTTATGAAGATTTAAATCCCTAATGCAAATACAAGAATTGTATACTTTATAACATAGTCTTATTTTTGATAAATAATTTTGGATGTTTTTATTATTGCAGATTAGGAATTACTGTGGGTCCAACCTGAGAATCACACTGTGTCTTCAATCTTTCTTACACATTTTGAGTAACAAATGGTTTATTTCTGTGACTACTCTACATGCACATGAATGAACATATTTATCAGCTTTGAGAGTACATTGAATATGTGCATGCATGATTTTCATATTGCTTTGCAAACCACAAGGGTATTGCATTGTATGGCTACCTTATTAAACTGCTCTTGAAATAATAATGGGTGGCAGGAGGTTTTAATTACAAACTCAATGTGAATTTGATGTGATGCATATACTTCTCCTGATCTTAGTCCAGTGAAACACATTATGCTTAATTTTAATCATGGGACTAGTTCAATGTAAGGGACTACTACATTAAAAGAAAGTTCAGAGGTCTTTTTCACTTGGATGGTGCTCTCTTCAGTCATCTGAGTGACACAAATTATAATACAGAAAGTGTTTATATATTTTTATCTACTTGAAAGAGAGCCAGCATGGTTTGAGCATTGGACTACAGCTACAACTCTGGAGACCAGCATTTGATTCCTCATTTGGCCAAGGAAACCCACTCTCACCCCCCCAAAACCCCGTGATAGTTCACCTTAGAGTTGCCATAGTCAGAAACAATATCAAAACACAACAAAATCTACTGAAAACAACACATGAATCAGAGGAGACTTGAACATTTATGTAAAGACAAAAATCAAAAAGCCCTCTCACTTCATGAGGATAGTAAAGTCGTCAGAGCATCTAACTATGATTGGAAAGACATAGCTTCAAATCCCCACTCATTTAGGAAGCTCATGGAATTATTTGTTTCTGGTGACTTCCTGTGTCGGTGAGGCAATGAATATGTTCTAAGTCTTAATCTAAAGGAACTATCCAAGATGATAAACCTGTTTTGAGGATATGTATCAGCATCTAAGATAGTTCCTTTCTAAGATAAGGAATATATTCATTACCCCACTGATAAGAGTCCAGAAGCCACCACTGACTGGATCTTGTCATGGAAGCTGTTGGATGTGAAAAGCAGCCCCACATGAGAGACCACTGAACAAACAGATAAGAGGACTGTCCTAAAATACATTAGAATGATCTGATATATCAAATTTGATATATCATATTGAATGACAAGATTTAATTGGCATGACTTTTTGAACACTTACATGCCATATTATTAGTGACTGGAGAGAGAACTAGATTAACTGAAGACCTAAGCAGACTGTCAAAAATAGTGCACATTAAATTGAGGCACTGCCCTGGCTCAGTGCTAGGGAATCATGGGAACTGTATTTTTTTTCTGGGACATGGAGCCTTCTCTGTCAGAGAGCTCTGCTGCCACAATAAATTACAGTTCCCATGATTCTCTAGCACTGAGCCAGGGCAGTGCCTCAATTTAATGTGCACTATTTCTGGCAGTCTGCTTAGGCCCAGAGTTGCTTTGTGGTGTTAAATCAGGTACAAGTTATCTGGCAGACTGTGGGCCTAAGCAGACTGCCAGAAATAGTGCACATTAAATTGAGACACTGCCCTGGCTCAGTGCTAGGGAATCATGGGAACTGTAATTTATTGTGGCACCAGAGCTCTCTGACAGAGAAGGCTCAATGTCCCAGAAAAAAATACAGTTCCCATGATTCCCTAGCACTGAGCCAGGGCAGTGCCTCAATTTAATGTGCACTATTTCTGGCAGTCTGCTTAGGCCTATCTCCCTATATGAGCCTGCCTGGGTCTTGAGATAATCAGGAGAGGTTCTTCTCTCAGTCTCACCACCATCTCAAGCATGGTTGGTCATGAGAGAGGGCCTTCTTGGTGACTGCTCTAGACTCTGGAACTCCCTTCCCAGGAAGGCCAGAATAGCACCTTTCCTGCTGTCCTTCAATTAGTTGGACCTTTTTGTTTTGATAGGCTTTTCAATGGAGAGTTTTGAAGAAATGGGCAGAGAGTGCTATACTGTTTTAAACTGAACTGTTTTAATTGCTTTTTATTTTTAATAGCATTTTATCTTTTTAAGTCTTGTTTTAAATTACTTTAATACTGCCAATAGTTTAATTCCATTTTTATGTTCACTTCCTGGTATGTTTTTAGTTGTATTGTGGTCTTTTATTATTGTTATTGTAAGCCACCTTGAGTCTCACTCTTGAGACAAAGGTGGGATATAAATAAATATGATAACAATATTATAAATAAATAAATAAATAAATAAATGACAACAACCTTTCTTGTTTCCATTTCTCCTCTCCACATTGCTCTTTGCAGGTTCACTGTCACCTTTTCCTTTTAGAGTTTAGCCCAGATGTAAAGCCTGAAAGAGAAGTCCAAATCCAGCACCTCCAGAGGCCATCTCATCTCTCTCTGCCTTTTAGTGCTGTGTCCCTGGGTCATGATTTCAAACTGCTGCCCCCCCCCCCCCCCCGCAACCATAGTCCATGACAGCTACAAGGCCCCAATGGGCAATCTTTCTGATGGATTGAATCCCTATATAATCAATGTATGTGTTAGTAAATAAATTATAGAAACATGACACAAACCACACTCAGCCTTGAAGAGCAAATGATAGATTAGAAATAAAGTTGGCAGCTTGGATTTGACATCTGGTGACAAGGCAACCAGAAAACCAAACCTTCATTAATATGCCTCCCTTAAGACAAAAACAATCTCTCACCAGGTGCTCTGAGTGGTGTAACTGAAAGGAAAGCTAACAGGAAATGAGCTGGGAATAAATGAGGTCATGACAATGGTGAAAGGCTGGTGCAAAGAACAAAGCTAGACAGGCAACAGGATGGCCTTTAGCTGAAGTTGACATAAAGTTAATTATTAATATTAAGCTTTCTGAATCACATCATACTTCCCTATGGTGCACTTCTTATAGGAATAAAGAGCAAGCACTCTTGACTAAAGAATAAAGAGCCAAGACTCTTAGATTCTTACAACCTCCATTTGAAGGCCATCAACAATAACATTGTCACCATCAACAACTTCTTCTTCTGACCTTTTGCCATCAAGTTGGTTTCTACCTTCTTTCTTAATAGTCTTGGGAGAGAATAGTATAGCCAGAATTAAAAACACAGTATGATATTGCTTGGATTTTTAAGGTTAATAATTACCTTGCCTGTCAGCTTGAATGATGGATATTACTGCTGAATTTCGGCTCTGTCAATTTTTTAGCACGTCGACCATCTGTCTATTGACCTTATGGGCTGTCAGTATCTCGAAGTCAAACATATGGACTCAAAAGGGATCACACATGCAATTTTATATTTTCATGAATGACTGTGATGGAGAAACAGCAGGGGTAGGCAACCTTTCCTCTTTAAGGGTCGGGGGACTTCAGCTCCCAGAATCCCAGGAGCTATTGGCCAACATGGCTGAG
This sequence comes from Phrynosoma blainvillii, assembly GCA_026167975.1. Taxonomy (NCBI): domain Eukaryota; kingdom Metazoa; phylum Chordata; class Lepidosauria; order Squamata; family Phrynosomatidae; genus Phrynosoma; species Phrynosoma blainvillii. The sequence continues at coordinate 63,582,499 of JANUYF010000003.1, read as the reverse complement.
GCTTCTGGGAGCTGAAGTCCCTCAGCCCTTAAAGGGGAAAGGTTGCCTACCCCTGAGAAACAGAGTGAGCAATATTAATCTTTTTAAAAGGAAGAAAGGAAGAAAGAAAGAAAGAAACAAAGAAAGAAAGAAAGAAAAGGAAACACTGGTACAAAATTGAACATTTCTGCTGTAAATGAACCTAGTGAACTGAAGTCCATTCTGCCCTACAGGCTTTCTTATGAAATATGATCAGTGAAATTAATGTGAATTCATGAAGAATTATGACAGTCCCATAGCTGAAATGGTGGTGATGATCTACAGCACAGACTGGGGGAATGCATACTTCATATATACATATGCTACAATACTCCCCCCCCCGAAAAAAACAAAACAAACCTCTTCCCCTCCTCACCATAGATTGTGTTCAAAATTTTGCATTATTTCTCTCAAAGTTTGTATTTTTAAAAAAGTAATTTTTAAAAATTGCTGAATTTTGCAACAGTTGTATTCCCTGGAGGGAAGCATTGTCTTGGGACGTTGTCACACGTGGGCCACAAAGTGATAATAAACTGGAAATGACAAATTCCGAAAATAAACTGAAAATAAACCTTGATTCTGCAAATGTTTTTCACACATAATTACCTTAATTGCGCAATTAAGGGAAGCTTCCGCTGAAACCGCATTTAACGTTCACACACAAGTGAAAAAATCCCGTACATGTACTAGAAATGATCTTCTAGCACATGCGCACTATGCTCGCCATGGCTGTCACTTGCCGCGGCTGTCACCCCTTTCCCAGGTCATCCTCAGAGTGCCGGCCATGCAGAGGGTCGGCGCTCCAAAGAGGTCCTCCTTGGAGCACTGGCTGTGCAGCGAGTCGGCACTCCAAAGAGGTCCTCCTTGGAGCGCCAGCCATGCGGAGGGTCGGCGCTCCAAAGAGGTCCTCCTTGGAGTGCCGGCTGTGCGGAGGGTCGGCACTCCAAAGAGGTCCTCCTTGGAGCACCGACTGTGCGGAGGGTTGGCGCTCCGAGGACGACCTGGGGAAGGGGTTTGGGCGCCGATCGTGCAGCTGCCCCTCCCCTTCCCTGCCCCCAAGACGGCTCAATTAGCCGTCTGCTGAGGGGGAAGGGAAGGAGACGCTGCCTCGAGGACCCCGCGGAACCATGGGAAAATGTGGGGAAATGCTTCCAAATGCGCATTTGCTTTTCACATTACGGCGAATTTACCTTAATTGCGAATTTACCTTAATTGCGCATTTGCATTTCCTTCAAACAAACGAATTTCAAAACATCTCGGTTAACACCAGTTTCCGTCCACTTTCTGTCCAGTTTCTGTGCGGCGTCGTGTGAAAACACGGGGCACTAATCCTGTTGAAAATAATAGATGTGTTGCGATGAGTTCCATGCAGGATGCAGATCATATAGCAAGGCTGTTTGCCCTGCAAAATCACCAACACGCAGGCAGTTCCAGCAAGCCTTCTAGTCTTTATTGTAAAATAGCATAGGCAAAGTAAAAACTACAAAGTCCAGTAAAACATCACTTTAGCCAGGTTGGCTAACAGGAACAAAACTATGAATCCTTAATGTGAAAATATTGTGAAAATTTGTCAAGCTACAGCAACTGCAAAAATATTAGAAAACTAACCCATGCTGTTGAAAAGTTAAAACAGACTGACTTCTTTGTCTAAGGCACAGCTCCCAGCCGAACTTTTCCCCACCTCTTTTGGGTGTTACCTTGCAGGCTAATTGGTTGGTTAGTACATGACGTATGTTAACCAAACCCCTTGTTATTCATCTTCTACCATGTGACTTACTTTTTCAAAACAACTTTTGTTATTAAATCCTCTTTGTAAACATGAACCTCTTTCTCACGTATTTCAGCTTGTTAACTTGCCTTGTTATGACTCCAAAAAAACACCTGGTCTGGGATTGTTGTGCCTTAGGCCCTAGAAGCAGTTTTCTCATCATGGAAAAATACAGACACACATCTTTACATTTCAACATTGACTATATATCCCATCAAAACCTAACAAATTCAGTTTCTGTTTGGGTTTTGTGTGGCTTAACCAGCAGATTTGCCCCCATGTGATAACGTCCTCAGCTTTGTCTTTGGGGCCATTGCACAAGCAGAGAAAGCAGCATGGCTCTTATGATGTAGCTTCAATGTCATAAAGTTATACATTGCATCTTATGACCATGGCCTTGGCCATAATTTGTTGGTAGGTGAATCCTCGTGTAATCTTTATTCACTCATGATGTGTAATTCATTGAGATGCAAGCTATAATTCAATATCAATAAGCTTAGTAAGAGGTTAAGGCAAGGGTTGGAAAACAGGGGTAGGCAACCTTTCCCCTTTAAGGGCCGAGGGACTTCAACTCCAAGAATCCCAGGAGCTATTGGCCAACATGGGACTATTGGCCAACATGGCTGAGGCTTCTGGGAGCTGAAGTCCTTCAGCCCTTAAAGGGGAAAGGTTGCCTACCCTGTTTTAGACTATGACTCCCAGAGTCACTCAGCCAGTGTCTAGGCTGTTTGGGGAATTCTTGGAGTTGTGGTCCAAAAGTAAAATTTCGAGCTCTGGATATACCAGCATTAAATGTGATGGCTGGGAACAAGCAGTATGGGAGGGTTGTGACTTTCATATCCTCCTTGTGAGCATCCTGGAAGTATCTAGTTGAAGACTTGTCAAAACAAGATGCTGAGCCTGTAGTCTAATCCATCAAGGCTCTAATTGTTTTAATACTGCATACTATGTAAATTAATGTTCTGCCACCTGTTTCTGTTGAACATCAAGAAAACAAAAATAGTGGCCACAGAAGAGTTAAAGAAATTCAGTCTAGAAAATAAGAAAATTGAAATAGTTAAGGATTGCCCATACCTTGGCTCAATAATTGATTAGAACAGGAACAGCACTCAAGAAATAATAAAAAGATTAGGATTGGGACGGGCAGCTATTAAAGAAGTGGACAAAATCTCAATGAGCAAAAACTGAACACCAAATTAGGATCATCCCAGCCATCATATTAGCTGGATAGTGAAGAAAGCCAATAGAAAGAAAATCTTACTGATTTGAGATTTGGTGCTGGAGAAAAGTGCTAAGGATAAAATGGATGGCCAACTCCCCCCCCCCCCCCCAAACAAATGGATCCTAGAACAAATCAAACCTTGGAAGCAAAAATTAACTGAGGCTGTCATATTTCAGACACATCATGAGAAGGCATGACTCACTAAAAAAGACAAAAATGCTAGGAAAGATGGAAGGCAGTAAAAAGAGAGGAACTGCATACGAGATGGATAGACTCAAATCAAGGAGATCACAGCCCTGAGCCTGCAGGGCCTGTGCAGAGCAGTTGAGGACAGAGGGGCTTGGAGGTGTCCTATTCATTGGGCCATCATGAGTCAAAGTCAACTCGAAGGCAGCTACCAACAGTAACAATTGTTTCTATGTTAATTTTTCTTTTTCTTCCCAGACCAAATTTGCCTGAGAGTGGATCTAACCATAAAATATTCTGATTAAATCTTAGAACCAGCAGGGCTCAGTATCCTCCTGAATGAATCAATAGGGTGCACATAGGTGTGACAGGTAGCTAAAACTTCTATTGACTTCAATAAATTAGAGAAGCCAGTTTGCAATTAAAAGAGGGAGTTAAACTTCAGCATTGGATGAAATAGAGGGTATCTGGTGAGAGCACCTGTACATCAGGGAAAGATATGGAGATTATAATGGAGGAAAAACAGATCATTAAACAAAAGTGAAATATTATGTTTTGCTCAAAGAGGTAAAACCATTCTCTGGATGAGTTAGAAGAAGACCAGAGAAACATTAAAATTGTTATACTCAATGCTGATAATACCTCCTTTTGAAATTGTATTCCTTTATGGGATGCAAAACAAAAGAAGGATGATAATACTTAGAAAGGAAAGCTTTGAAGATAGAGAAAGGCCCAGAGGCAAAGAAAGGCTGATGGCACAGGATATATGTAGTCTATGGAATGAAAGAAAAGTGAAGAGATCACTTGTTTATTACCATATATAAAGTATTCTCAAAAAGGGTAGGAAAGTTGAGCATGGTGCTGGTAGTGCTTTATTGTCATTGTTATCCACCTTTGAGTTGATCTCAACCCATGGAGACTCTGTAGATGAGACATCTCCAAGACTCCCTTTCCTCCACTGCTCTGCTCAGTTCCCACAAATTCATACCCATGACCTCTTTTATAGAGTCCATCCATTTAGCATGCAGCCTTCCTCTCTTTCTGCTTCCCCCCACCTGTTCTAGTATTATTGTTTTTTCTACTGAGTTGTGCCTTCTCATGATATGGTCAAAGTATGGTGGCCTTAGTTTCTTCATCTTGGCTTCCAGAGATATTTTTTTGTTTGATCTGTTCTAGGACCCATTTGTTTGACCTCTTGGCTGTCCATGGTATCCTCAGCACTCTTCTCAGCATCACATTTTGAATGAACTGATTTTTTTCCTATACGTTTTCTTAACTGAATAGCTCTCACATCCATACATGGTAATAGGGAATACAGTGGTTTGTACAATTCTAACTTTCGTGCTCTGTTGTATATCTTTACATTTTAGGATCTTCTCTAGTTCTTCCATAGTTGCCCTCTCTGTTCTTACTCTTCTTATGATTTCTTGACTGCAATCCCTGCTCCAGTCAATGTTTGATCCTAGGTATGAGTACTCTTTTAATATTTCTATTTCCTCTTTGCCTAGGTTGAATTTGTATAAATTCTCCATGGTTGTTATCTCTGGTTTTTTTAATGTTCGACAATAAGCCCACCTTTGCACTTTCTTCCTTGATCTTCCCTAGCAGTTGCTCTAGGACTTTGATGTTTTTTGCTAGTAGTATTGTGTCATCTGCATACCTACACTGTATTAAATCAAATCAGGAACTCATGTGAATTTCATTTCAATTTGGTATTGATAAAAATTTATCAAAAATTCCAAAATATTAACATATTCAGAATGGAAAGAAACTGAGATTTTAAAAATTTGAATGGGATAATGGAAATATGTTGTCAGTCCAGGCCCAGGGCTTTGAGTACTTACCTCTTAAATGTTTGGGTTTTGAATCCTTCATAATACTACTGATCTAGGTTGCTACTTCTTTTTTCACCTGAGAAGCTTCTCATTTGATGTATACAGTGGGATCTTGGTATTCATAGACTTGCCATCCACAGCTTTGACCATCCACTGATGGTAAGCCCGCATTGTCCCCAATGATGGTACGTGCATGCAGCTATGCTGCCATTGGGGACAACTGTACCAAAGCCCTCCCTCCCTCCTTCCATTTCCTTCCTTCCTTATCATCTTCCCCTTCCCTCCCCCTCTGAGGCTTTTGCCCTGGGCTTGGCTTTGGGGGTGGTTTGGAGGTAAAAGCTAGAGCCCTGTCAGCTGGAGGGAGCTTGGGTCTTGGTTTGGGTCTCACCCTCCCTCCCAGGTCCAACACCTGGGATGGATCCTCCAGGATATGATTCCTAAGTGCCAGCCCTGGTGCCTGCTCCCTCCAGCCAATGGTGCTGCAGCCTCTGTGTCCAGATCACTAAGCCTGTGGCAGAAGCCTTGGAGGCGGAGGCGGAGGCCATGTGGCTGCACTGCCATTAGGGACAATGGGACTTGAGCATCCACTGATTTTGGTATCCATGGAGGGGTCCAGAATGGATCCCCCACAGACACCGAGGGCTGACTGTATATGGCAGGCAAGTACAACCTGGTTTGTTCTGTGTTGGAAATAGCTGTATTAACTTGATTTAGCCAGTGCAAACAGAGTTTTGTTTCAATTCATTTTTGAAGAATGAACTAGAATTAAGAAAAATAACATTTGGGGGAGAGTGAACTTGAGAGTTTTTTTAAAAACAAATATTACTAATGGGAAATAAAGCATAGCTGACATATGTTTAGAGTTTGTCAAAGGTACCTTCTCAGACTGCAGTTCCCAGGATTCTCCAGCCAATATAGTCACTGTTGGCTGGGGGTTCTAGAATGTGTAGTCCCTCAAAATAACTTTGCCCAACAAGAATACAACAATTGGTAACCTCAAAAGGAATGGCAAATTATTGTTTGTGATAGACTGCTCAGTAATTCCATTACTAGGTAGACCAACTTGTGAGATGTTGGATTTAGTTAATTGTGTATTGATAATATTCAAACAGACCCACTTAAATTACATGATTGAAGAGCTTACTATTACTATTACTACAAATTACTATTGAAGAATCCTGGTGGCGCAGTGGTTAAATGCCAGTACTACAGCCACTCACCCACAAACCACAAGGTTGTAAATTCAATCCCAGCCAGGGGCTGAGGGTTGACTCAGCCTTGCATCCTTCTGAGGTCACTAAAATGTGTACCCAGCTTGCTGAGGACAATTAACTTACAGTTGTAAACTGCTTAGAGACTGCTCAGTGTGGTATGAAGCGTTATATAAATGAAGCTGCTGTTGCTACTGCTATGAAATTCTTGAAGTGTCATGGAAGAAGGTGAGTGTAGATATTTATGAATGGGACAATTCTCCTATGCTTCTTGTGGTTGATTACTTTTAAAAAAAAATCCAGAAGTTTTAAGTTTATCTGACAAGATTTCAGGAACTGTGATTGATAGGCTGAAATCTGTTTTTGCTCACCATGAAATGCCAAGGACAGCTGTGAGTGCTCTTTGTTAGCCAAGGATTTCACATATTTGCCAAAGACTAGGAGTCTGAAAAATCTTTTAGTAGTCTAATGTATACACAGTCTAAGGGAATGGAATAATGAGCATTCTTGTCTGTAAAGCATCTTATAAAGAAGTCAGGAGATGCACATGTGGATTTGCATTTGGCATACACCAGTTACAGGACTGCCATATTCACCTGCACAAATGCTAATGGATAGGGTGTTGAAAAGTAAACTTCCAGACACAACTAGTTTATTGTGTTAAAGAAAAATGTCAGTAGCCATGTTTACATCATGGGAGGACTTCAGAAAACTGGCTATATCAATGTAATAGGCCACAAAGGCAAGCAGGTTTAAGGCAAAAGGAATCAAAGGTGCAACCTGCTGAGTTTTCTGGTGCTCCTTTAAGTTATATAAGAGAGATGTAAGTGATATAATCCCCATGATCAATCTTATGAGATACATATACCTCAAGCAACAGACATCTGCTCCCAACCCCATCCTGTATATGTAACATCTCAAGACCTATGTTTTTGTTAGAAAGATAATTCCTTGAGGAAGGATGCTGATAAAGACTATCTTCAATCGTGGGCCAAGTACTGGTGACCTCTGGCTCTACAATAACAATTTTAATTCTTTGTAACATTTTCAAATAATTGTTATTGACCAGCATCCATAGTTTTTTGTGGGTTTTTCAGGCTGTGTGGCCATGTTCTAGAAGAGTTTATTTCTGACGTTTCGCCAGCATCTGTGGCTGGGATATTCAGAGAATCTTCTCTGAAGATGCCAGCCACAGATGCTGGCAAAACGTCAGAAAGAAACTCTTCTAGAACATAGCCACACAGCCCGAAAAACCCACAAAAAACAATTATTATTGACATTGATATATAGGAGAAATACTGTATTCTTAAATGTGTTATGATATGTATATTGACCTGTTTCTTTTTCTGTTCTATGAAAGGGAACTGTGGTGTAATGTCTCCTTAAGGTGACTGTACTTTTGCTTCAGCTATGTAGTATTTAGGGGCCTGAGGCTCCTGTGTTTGTTAGACCTCATCCAGAATGCTTGGTTGCAGTTTGTCAATGAATAAATCTTGTCTCTGATATCTTGGAGTCTTATCAGCTTGTTTGTCTTCCTGCAACAGCAGACATTGGTGTCAACCCTCTGTGAATTGCTCACTAATGTTAGCAGTTTAGTTTTGAGGGGAGGGCTGCCTTCTCCTACCCTAAGTCTTCCTCTCTCAGTATGCTGCTTCTACAATATTCCTCATTCACTCCTCTTCCTTCCTCTGTGACAGAGACTGGGAAGCAAAGAAGGTGGAATCTGGCAGCCTTGTTTGCTGATGGTCCAGGAGTCTGGCCCTACTCTACCCAATCTATTTATGCATCTGGGTCATATTCAGTCCTAGATTCACAGGTTGCCCACTCCCTAAGGTATATGAATGGACATATGGAAGGAACTGAAAAGCCCACTGTGTTCAGTGAGATTAGTGTTTTTTCCCAACATCACTTTAAAGAATATATTGGCCAGTAAAATAGAAAAGAACTAGGGAGTGCAGGTGCACAGTTAACAAACTGGCAACTCATTACCTTGTGCATGTATATGGAGCTAAGCAACTGTAGTATCTGTTGAGTGAAAAGAAGTGCCTTTTACCATGCGTCTTCCTCATATATTTTCAGTTGTGGTGGATCCTTTCAGCACATGTGATGATATCATCAATGGTCAGATCTTTCACATAGTTTTATGGATTACCTGGTCAATTACTACTTGGTAACTGGTAGTGTTAATTCATCCAGTATGACCTTCTCCTGATCATTCCATTCTGTAGAAATACTAAAGGTTCATGTCTTAAGACTTTAAAATGATTTTTAGAGGAACATTTAACTTTTGAAATGGGGAATCAGGATGGTTGTGTGCTGTTTTTTTTTTTTTTTTTAGAGGCTTGACTGTATGTCAGGCAGAAAAATACAACACTGCTCTCAATCTGAAGAGTCTTTGGAAGTGAATGAAGCATTGATCACAATTAGTGTAGAGCAATTTAAAATTATTTGAAGAGTCCTTATGCCATGAAATGTCCCAATAATTTGTAATTACTTAATGTTTCACCTGCTCCAAACCCCATTTAATTCCCAAATCAGACTCTTTAACGGATGTGAAGTGGCACATTGCAAAGTGATCAGAACAACCTAGAGTAGTTGCTAATTCTAGGTGCACTTTTGGAGTTTCTGCATATCAAGTAGTTTCTATGCATGCACTTCTCCAAAAGGTCACTTGAGTATTACCAGTCAATGGGTGATAGGAAATGTAAAGGTGGTACAGATAGAATTAGAATACAATGAACATCAATAACCCATTATACAGTCTCTGTGGATTCGGTAGCAATTATGGCTAGGGCTGCATGGGAGAACAATCACTGTGATCAAAGCCAAGAAGGGTGAGACAAACCAAATCAACAAACTTAATGTAAAGAGTTCTGTACAGAAAAAAAAAAACTTTCTGAGAGGAAAGATGCAGGGAACTGTTGTGAAAACACATCATAACATTAAGAATGATTTCAGAAAGTCAGCTGTTCTGCTAGCATGGGTTTCCACCCTTTCTGTTTCCAATGGACCACCTTGGTAAAGGTCTGGTGACGAGAGGAAATTTTAATTTGTAATGAAACAGCAAAGGAAAACTTCTGTCCCAAAAGGATGATATGAGAATGTATTACCTCCATCTGTGCCTTCAAGCACACACACCCAAACTTGGAGGATGTAACTTTTTGTCTTGATTAGTCTTGAGAAAATGAAGGGATGGAGAACAGAAACCTGCTAAAGCATCCATTTCCACACCAAATGTAAGTTCCTAATGTTGACCCTGAAAGCCCTCCAAGACTTCTGACTCTTGTATCTATAGGACTGCTTCTACTCCTAACATTATTCCTAGAACTGAAAGGGAGACCCACTTCATACCACTGATAAGGGAAGTTCATCACCTGGTGAAGTGACTCTTTGGTGGTGGTACCCTGACTTTGGAATTCCCTGCCCCCAAAAGTAAGCATGGTGTCAACTGATAATGAACCTTTGCCAGAGGGTTTAACAGAGTGGCAAAGTTTCAAGTAATTACAAATAATGGCCAGCCAAAATTGGGGAGTTCTCAAACTGACTAGTGAAAAAATATATAGAGGAAAGTTGCAAAATCCCAGAGCTCTGTGACAGATCAAATTGAATAACTCACCAAACTACATATTCTAGGATTCTGTAGGATAGAGTCATGGCAGTTAAAGTAGTGTGAAACTGGTTTAATTCTGCGGTATGGTTACACTGTCAGTAGCCAATCAAAGATTCAGGAGAAAGTTTTCTTTGTCCAAAAGTGTTATCTACAGGGATATTTAATTGCATTTTTTCTAATATCACATTATTATGAATTCCAGACTTAGGGTGGCAGAAGAACTGAATTTTTATTACAAAAGCAGTCACATTAGATTAATTCTTTCCTCTTTTGCAAGTTCAGACTGACTTTTTGTCATCCAAATGCCTTAGAAATTGTGAATTGCAGCAATAACCCTCACCCTCCAGGGAAAGGAATCCAGTTCAGTGCTCTCATTTAAATGACAAGCAGCTTGAGAGAGAGTGGGTGAGTGTTGTACAGTCTGATCCATGCATCAGTTTTGCAGGGTCAGGTGTTTAGCTTGTTGTTGTTTTTTTTAAAGTAAAATGGCCCCCAAATTAACATTTCCTCCAAAGTGAGAAACTTGCTTTATTTAGTAAAACAGCTGCAAACACAAAAAATGTGTTTTTATGGTTTCAACCAGAGAGGAAGCGAATCAGATGCCATGAACTGCTATTAGGATGACAGCATCCCTGGGTAAAATAAAAAATTCAAAGCACATCCTCCAATGCCAGCAAAAATGTAATCCATTTTCTGAAGCAACTATTCAGGTAAAACTCAGAAAGCAACTGGTCTCCAAACAGAACTCACTCCTAAAATGCAGACAAGAATATGAGAACATCTGGAATCCAAAATATATTACTGCGATCAGAAACAAAATTCTCTTTTCCTGCACATGCTGATAGCTTGCAATCTTTAAAATGGAGCTTGATTTTCCTATTTCCTATTATGCCTGTGCTTGCTATTGAATGTATCTGTTGGGAAAAGAAATAAAGAGAACAGAAAGCTTCCAGTTTCCTCTGTCCCTTTCTACTGGATTTTAACAGCAGCAGCTCTCCCCTCTCCTCCCAAACCTGGCTTTGAATATGATACAGCTTCCTGAATAAGTCTTCCCACAACATTCAGCTATGATGAATAAAGCTATGCTATGCTGAGCAAACTGTTAAATGAAGATAGACATCTTTAGAGTCCATAAAGAACTACACCAAAAAAGTGGCTGTTTTAGTTTGCCTTCATAGCCTTTTGCATTGCATTACACGATGACATCTCTCACCCAGCAGCCATTCCATAGATCAGATCTATCAAAGATCAAATACCAGCACCCCACTCTCCTTTTCGCTTACTATCAGCTTCATATTACCTGATACAAACACTCTCAGTAGCCTTGGAATAAATAACTATTGATCAGCAAACGTGAACGCATTTTTAAACAATGGGCTTTTAGGATTGAACAAGGGGAGCTGCAGAATCAGGAAAGCATGAAAAATGTATATGATTCCTATGGTTAATCACCGCAATAATGCATGTTTACTGACAAGGCCCTCTATGCATACAGAAAAACCCTCCATTTATCCAATTTATCCCTTTATCTGGAAAGCAGCTATCAAAGTAAACAAAATGACGACTTACAAGCAAGGGAGTCTAGGGTAATAAATCAGCATTTATCTGATCAGCAAATAGAATGACAGGACTCAGTGCAACAGTTTTGTTCCTAACACAGAGGCTTCTCAGCAAAGTAGAGGAGGCCTCCTCTGAGGTGTACTCCGCAAGGCCACTGAAACAGTGCTCAACATATCTTCCTGATCCTACCACTGATTCAATGACCAACAGGAACAAGAATGAATAAAGTAATAAGCTGAAACCATAACTAAGTAGGAGTGGAACCCAGATTGCCATTCCACCACTGCTTAGTTATGGATGCCCTGAGCTGTCATTATTCTATTTTTTAAAAGTAACTTTCCAAGTTCTTCATTGGATCAGAGAAATGGCTCAATCAACATGACCTCTAGAAATATATAAGCATCATCCCTGCCACACACACTGAAAATGAATGGGAAGGACAGGAGTGAGAATCATGCATTCCTTCAAAAATTGCCAGACTGCAGGTCCCAGCATTCCTCATCACTGTCTATTCAAGCTAGGATTTTTAGGATGCTGCAGTCCATCTGAGCAGCACTCCACCTGAGGGTCCACTTACACATTTCCACCCTAGGGACTTCTGGGTGTCTGCTTCTAGGTTCTGAAACTCCAGTCCTAGGAAGAGCATCTTTACCTTGGAAGTCAAAGGCTTTTTTCTTCTGACATGTTTTCAAGAACTAAATGTTTTTGAAAAAAGGTTTTTTAATAGGCTGCTGCAATACTTGTAATTGGATTGTTTTTCAATTCTCTTTTATTATTTTGAATGGTATATCATACTTATCTTTAATGTTAATAATATAATTACATTTTAATATTAAAAACCAGATATTCTTATAAAAGGATGAACAAAATTATAGTTAACATTCTCATATGTTGGAAACCTTCTGTCCACCTTGCTTGAAGTACCCAAGATGTGTGCTCATGTTTCTGGAAATCTGCAGCTCCACCAATGGCTTCAGCTTCAATTAGAGAGGAGAAATATCAACAGAGTAACATACCCGCTAACATTTCACAGATGAAAACTGGGGCACATATGGCCAAGCAACATGAGAGCTATCACAATGGCTAACACTATTAATGGGGAAAAAACACATGAGCTAGGCAAGGTTGCAACAGTTTGCTTTTGTCTGAGCCTACTGAAAAGAGCAACATTTCACTCCCTCCTCCTGGGTTAGCTAAATACAAAATACTTTTGTATTTTGAACAGCTTGTGGCAGTTGAAGTAAGGGGTAGCAGAAGAGGGAGGGAGACACTGGAGCATTTTTAATGGACACTAGATTAATTATTCCTGCCAACAGTTGAAGGGTATGGAGTAAATATTCCCCTCACTCTTTTTATTAATCAGGAAGTGGGGGCACCTGATGATACTTCGGCATGATGGAATGTGAAAGGTGAGTCATAAAAAGGAACACATACCACTATCACCACTCTTGATCAACTCTCATTAATTGGACAAGTTTTGTTTTGTTTAAAAAAACAACACCAAAATAATTTCAGAAGAAATTCTAAAGCACTATGAGAATGAGGTGGAAAAATAAAGCAGGAGCTTTTATTCTTTATAAGAAGCTGGGGGGGGGGGGGAGATCAAAACCTTTGGAAAACAGGATCCTTTTTTCCTAATTACATTTTTATTGAGTTTTTACAATAAAACACTTAAAGTCTGTAGAACAACAGCAACAACAATTAACTACAAGGGCCAAGGTAAGAACATGATCCTTTTCACACTACAGAATTATAGCATTATGATTCCATTTTAACTGCCATGGCTGTGTCCTATAAAATTCTGGAGTTTGTCATTTCATGAGGCTCTAGAACTCTCTTGCAGAGAATTCTAAATGTCCTTGCCTAAACTACAAGCCCCTTATGTAAACCCAGGTTTACATAAGATGTTGCCATTTTATTTAAGATGGAAAGTAGAACTATAATTCTGATTAAGTAGTGTGAAAGGGCACCTGGGTTACTTCAGAGGCATCAATTGGGTCTAAGTCTAGCACCTCTCCTCCTCATAAATGTGCTTGAGAGATTGCTTGCTTTTCTAACAGGAAGAGGCAGCCTGTGGTCCAGTGAAAGGGGGCACTTAAACCCCAAAGTAGGGAAGATAGCATATCCCCCCAGCTTGTGATATCCAGAAGGCTAAACCTGTAAAGTACTAAGGTAGACTTCTTCTGGGTACATATGCTTCTCCAGGTGGATTAATACATTGTGCAAACCACTCTGCCCCAATAGTGGCTGGTTGCTCCCATGTCAGTTGGGCAGTGAATCTGCTCCAGGTTTTATCCTAGGCTTCAAAAGAGTTGTCCAAGGTGATTAATCTGTTTGGGGTATCATCCTAGACAGCTTCCTCATGGTTGAGAATGAAACCTGGAACCGATTGAGTGTTTCATTGGCCCAGAAGCTTCCGGTGTATACTGCTTAGCCCCGATTGTACTCAGAGGGGCGGGGTACAAATAAATTATTATTATTATTATTATTATTATTATTATTATTATTATTATTGTTGTTTAAAGATTTTGAGATGGGCACAGATATAGTCCAGGGAAACAGATATGGACTGCTGTTTTTATTGTTTTACATTTCATGCACTGCGTTAAACAATAGGAAATGTAAGATATAAATGTTTTAACCTGACTAAATATATCAATAAATATTACTATCATCCCTATTTCTAGGTATTATTCCTGAATACCAAGTCCAAAAAATTATGTCGTCACACAATCTCTTTTCATGAAAATATGCCACAATGAGCCATTGACTGTGTAGTCCTTCTCCAAGGGGAAGACATCTAAAACTTTCACTTGTGGTGTGGAAGAAACCTCAGTTTTCTGTTACATTCAAATTTGGGGTGTTCTGATTTATTGACAGTCAATAGGTCAGGTTGATTCTAATTTGTTTTAACTGTGGTTTGAACCAACCTATTTTTCAGTGCAACAGGAAACAGTGGTTTGTTCCATACTACAATTGGTAAGTTTCAATTTCCTACATCATACACACACACAGTTGTGATGAGAAATCATATTCCTGCAGTGTCTTCATCATGTCAAAGTGTTACTGCTCAGCACAGTAAACAAAGTGTTACTGATCAACACAGCACTGAACCATGGCATAGGAGCCAATATACAGAAATATGAATTCCATTTTTGTTTATAATTTGCTAAGGCACAATATTTTAAAAAGAAGAATCTGTTATTAATGTTATCTGTTGTTAATTACAGTATTATATCTTATTTAAGAAAACTAATTTGCTATGCTAAATACAGAGAAGCGGGGGGGGGGGGAGAAATTCTTTCCCTAAAAATAAAATAAAATACAAATTCCAAATATGTGAAGATGAACCTTTTGCATATTATTCACTGTTAGAGAAGAAAGTGGAACAAAAACTGAATTATACAACAGTTTATACAGCAACAGGGAGGAAAAAAATGAGGATGTCTGCCTGGCCTTGATAACATTTTAATAATTTAACAGAGCAAATTTCACACTAGGAATAAGTTTTGCAAAGGAAAGATAGAAATGTTGTGGACCATAAATAAAGTAAAATATAAACATCAATTGTCCATGGTCAAGGAGGAATTTGGCAACACAAACTAGTCTCAACTGGATATAGTTATAAAACCAATTTGTCATTCATTGTCAGGTTTGTGCTAAGTACTGGGACATTCTAATGTCAGCATTAGTAATACCAGTGGGGATGCAAATGAGCAAAAAAGTTGTTTCACAGAACTAAAATTAGAATGACCAATATAAGCCTTACTGTATTGGCAAAAAGTATTGCATAGCCTGACAGGGATGCAATTCCAAAGGGTAATTAGAAGCAACCTTGTTTCTCCAATTGGTATTTAAAGTATTCCAAATGGTAATTAAAAGCAAGGTAAAAAGCCAGTGTGGTATAGTGATTAGAGTGAAAAAAGAAAGGAGGGTGAACAATCTGGCACTGGATAAAACTTAAAGGATTTCACTGTTTATTTTTAAGAATTTGGCCTATTTCAGTGTCAGTACCCCTTCATGAGGTAAAAATGCAAAGAAAACATGAGACAATACATTATAGCCAAAGTCTATGTTCATACAATGTGAAAGAATAATAACAAAAAGTAATAAGGACTGAACTTATACAACATATTAAAATGTATGTTATCCATATACCACTTCATATTTATTGACTAACTATTATTATGTCAGGTTAGAACTGAGAAGACCAGGATTCAGATTTCTACTGAGCCTCAAAGGTCATCAAGTGGCCGGTGGTCAGTCACTATCTCTTGGACCAGCCTACCTCATACATTGTTAAGACCTAACACAGACTGAGGAAAAACCATGTGCCATCCATACAAAATTAATGCTATACATTCAGAATTATTGTATGACTGTGTCCTTTCTCATACTGTATCTCTTCGAATTGCAGATGGAGAAATTCCATTTGAATGCCTTTCCATCTGAAAAGCTCATAGTGTATCAGGGAAAAGGTTAGATTAGAATCTCAACATGCTAGTTTTCTATCTGTAGGCAGTTTTCAAATGGGGTTATTTCAGTGATTCGACCTTGTCCCACATGCACACATATTTTGGAGAGGAACAGTTCTTTTTAAAAATAATTATTTTAGTAGTTCTTGAATTATTCACCAACTGACAGGATGTCAAGGGATCCAGGTCTGAATGCACCATGTTTTAGACTTGGAACAGAGAGGGGGAAGCTATGTCTTCTAACACTGTCAAGTAAGTAGTATGGACAAAAGAGGATAAGTTCTGTAAGCAAAAGTTGAAAATCAGAATAGCTGAAATTTGCCAGGAAGCCATGTTAGCTGTTGAAAGCCCAAGAAGCAAGGATGAAAGAAAGGCTGGCTTCCATAATAAACAATACTAAGGAAGGATTTTGAAGATTTTCTGGAGTCAGATTGGCCAGCTGACCAAAAGCAAAGCCAGAGATTGGTCAGGACCCTATAGTTCAGTTGGTGTGGTTTGGATTAGAAATATGACCCTGGCAGTGCAGGAGGCAAGGTGTTAAAGGCCTTCACCCTGTCTTTGTCCAGTTTTGCCAAATTTCGGTTTCCATTTTAAGAAACTGTCCACAGCCAAGTGTGAGTTTGAAATCAGTAGTTCCAGAGGTTGGAGATTTGCTTTTTCAGGCTAGTTCAGTTAGTACATAAAGGCCACATTTTGATGATTCTGTAATTCAAATGCCTGCATTGCAAAACATTAAAAGAAATGAAGTTTAAATTCAAATGCTTGGTTCAGACTACCCTACTCACATCTGAATTCAGATGTGGGATTAGGTTTCATGATGAACATGACCTTTCTCCAGCCAGAACCTCAGCATTAATTTGATTGCAAAGGCATATGTTAAAATCTAAAATTTTAATCAGTTTCAGGGTTTGTTAATAGCTGGAGGGTCAGACAAAGAGAGAGAGAGCATATTAACAGTCTGCATGTTTGAACCAAGTAGATGTGAGAAAGTGAATAAAATGTTTCCCATATTCCTTCTTGGACTAATCTTCTTCACCATGTTGCTACTTCCTCACATTGTCAACCAAATTAATTTCTACTGAAATTGAGGATAGAGAGAAGACTTTTTACCACTGCTGCTCCTTCAGGAAGCTTTGGACAGCAGTATGGAATTTGTCTTTTTCTCTCCCATTCCTACTGCTAGTGATGTTAATCTTTGCTTATTTCATTGTCACATGGACAATTTCAAAAGCCCCTTCACCCACTTGGTGGAATTATAAGTTGTTGTTGGGTTTTTTGCTATTTTTTTTTCAATTTAAAAACTTTTTAGAAATTTCTTTGGCAAAACGTTGTGAAGGTTTTTTTCCCCCTGCAGAAAACGAATGGCCTAAATCCAGTTGTCACTGCCAGCTAAACAATACCCATTGAATCAACAAGATTTAAATTAGCAATGATATACTATTCTGGAGCTAAACAGAGTAATTTGCACAAAATAATTCATTTTTTTTAAATCAAAAAATGCTGGTCTTGGGATATAAAAAATACTCTCATATTTTCTCATTCTTCAGTGTCTAAAGCAGGGGTAGGCAACCTTTTTGAGCTGGGGGCCGGGTTGCTGTCCCTCAGACAATTGGGGGGCTGAAGCACCATAAATAAATAAATATAAATAAAAATTAAAAATATAAAATAAAAAAATATGAATGCACACTCTCTCAGCCCCAGAAAAGCCATGGCAAAACCCCTGTGGAGATTTTGCCAAGAAAACCCCAAGAACAAGTAATAACAACAATAATCAATATCATCATGGCAGGTGGCGGTGGCGGTGGGGGGTGGCAGCGGTGGCAGGACCGGCCTGGGGCCGGTCCAAAGGCCTCAGGGGGCCGCATCTGGCCCCCGGGCCTTAGGTTGCCTACCCCTGGTCTAAAGACACAACATCAAGAAAATGGCCACTCCTCTAAGATCTTTTTTGTGGGGATTTTTTGCACTTTAATATTTGGAGGAGAAATCATCTGTGCTGAAAACTGAATTTTTGTTCAAGAAACTCAGTTGTGCAAAAAACAACATTTTTGCACATAAAACCCTTATACTTTCTGCAAAACAGACTCCTCCTTCACACACACAAAAACCCTTTTGAAGAAAGCCAAATTAATTTTTGCAGAAAGTTCTGAAGTGCAAAATAATTGAAAGATGTACTAAAATTCTCATGATCTCACCGACTAGAGACAAAAATTTTGATTTTATTTATTTATTTATTTATTTAGTATGCATGATTTATTTTGCATGAAAAAGTAAATGAATGTTTACATTTCTAAACTTAAATACACATTCACCAGACGGTACAAACTTCCAATGCTGTAAATTTTGAAGGGCATAAAAAATGCCTTCTGATCCTCAGAAGCTACACTAGAAGAATCAGCTTCAGAGTAAAAAAAGAAAAAGAAAAGTAGATTGTTTTTCTATTCAAAGTATAATCTTGTAGATCTTTTAAGTGTGCTTGTATATCTATGTGTTAGCATATGCAAGTGTAATGCAGGTATATTCTTGTAGATCTTTTAAATGTGCTTGTATATCTTTGTAGGTTAGCATATGCAGGTATAATGTAAATTGGTGCTCCTTTTTATCATTTCCCTCTTCCTCTCCTTTTTTCTCTTTCTTCCTCCTTTTCCTTCATGATGATGCATGCATGACCACTTTAAGAGTGATGTGGCTACAAATGCTGGAGGAAACAGTAGCCACATGTTGGAGTGGTATGTTACTTTGTGAGCTATTTGGTAGCCTGTCAACTAGCTTGGTGGAGGATATTGTTCTTTTATTGGTGTTGAAATCAGATTTAGTTACCAATCTAAACACCTTCTCTGTGCTGAATGGAGAGGGAGTTCCATCTCAGCATTTATGTCAGGTAGCAAAATGTTTTGGGACAGCCCTGACATTTGAGGGTCTCAGCAGCTTTAAAAGAGACCTGCAGGCAAATCCTGGCACCACAACACCTTCCCCAAATTCATTCTTTGCAGAATTGTAATTCAGTCAAACATATGCATTGCATGAAGAAGGTCTTGGTTTCAAGAAGGGGTCTAAATGAAGAATATGCTGAATTGGTATCCTCAATTTTTAAAAAATCATATAGCTGCTGATAAGTAAGCCTGATACCCTGGAGAATGTATCAGATCCACTGAGGTGCTAGATGAAAAATTGCACCTGTAGCTTCTTCTGTTCCTATAACTCTGCCTTAAGGGGAAGAAAGGTGTTACAGACCTGGAAACAGATATGAAGAAACATTGAGGAATGTAATTTAATGTTATATGAATGAAATAGACATTCACAGAAATCTTACATACACAAGGCTAATTCCTCCACTAGGCACCCAGAAGTATTCTGAGGTGTACCTTTATTCTACAGAAGAAGAAAAACATGCAAGGGGCAAAACTACTGAAAGTATGTAATTTTTCCCCACTACCCAAACCACTAGGCCAATACACAAGGGGGGGGGTCGTAAAATTTTAATTATCACCTTTTTTAAAAAAATTGACAGAAAGTTTGTTTTGATTTGTTGTTTTTAACTTATCTCTACATAGTCACCATCCAGATTTACACATTTTTCCCCAGCATTTCTTGACCCTCCAAATACCATTATTATATGAATAAGAGTTTGCAAGAGCTGGGCAGAACAGTAGAGGACAGGAGGGTGGGCTGGAGATGTCTCATCCATAGGGTCGCCATGGGTCGAGACCGATGTGAAGGCAGTTAACAACAACAACAAAAGAAGTCTGCAGATTGCATCTTACAAGGATTTTACACTTTAGTCACTTCTGGTACAACCTGTCACAAAAATAAAGGAAACAATGAGCTGATTTTCTCAACATCATTCACTTAGAGACTAATTTCATCAATATACCATAATAACTTCAGGATGATAATTATTACTTTACAAAAACCCCTCGTAAGGTGCAATCTGCAGACTTCTCCAATATCAGGTATTTGGAGGGTCAAGAAATGCTGGGGAAAATGTGCAAATCTGTATGGTGACTACGTAAAAAGTTAACAACTACAAATCAAAACAAACTTTATGTCAAAATTTTTTAAAGGTGATAATTAAAACTTTACTATACCCCCTTGTAGAAATCCATAAGTGACCTAATTCATGAATAGGCACATGAAGCAACACTTTACAAGTGAGCTAATGTAACATCTATTGTTAAGAGTACAAGGGATAATAGAAAATGGAAAAAAAAATATAGAATCTCTCCTCATATCCAAATAGAATAAGTCCCCAAAGATCCACTCCGGAAAAAAAATCCCCACAAATAAATTGGTAAAAATGCTAAAATCCTTTTTGGAAGGCCAGCTCTTGTGGGTCTTGATGGTTTTCTGTAGAGTTAGTTCATGGAGAATGTGGTGGGAGTGAGAGAAGTTTGTATTTATTTTTTACTGTCTCTAGATGGCACCATTGCTCCATTACAATTTGCTAGCAGTTTGGCTGGCTGTCATTGTTATTTTTGCCTTGTCACTTGGGTGACCCTTACTGATTAAATTTGGGGAAAGGGTCATTTCTTGCACTTAGATTTTTTACCTCTCCAATCCAAGACTGCTGTTGAGCTTGTGAACAGTGAGTGAGATAGGGAGGAAAGGAAGGATTGGATGGAGAGGGAAAGAGAGGAGGGCAGTGGCTGCTCATTTATAGGCGGTATCAGGGAGACCAGGAGGGAATGTTAAGAAATGTTTCTGAGACTTGTGGGATAGAAGAGTACAATATACCACCATCAACATGGTTCCAGTTGCAAGACGGAAAATGATAGTGATGCACAGCTTTAGTGTGTGGTAGAGTTAAAAACTAATTAGAAAAAAATTGCAATGCAACCATGACCATGCTTGTTTTGAATAAAGTCTCACCGTGTTAGATGGGACCAGTGGCAGACCTACCATAATGAAGCAGTCATCATAGACAACAGATGCTGGGTTGGGGATGTCTCAAATATTCACAAATTTTCTAGTCCTCAATGAGAAAGAAAGTCTCAATGTACTGAAACAATCTGTCCCCTGAAAAAAGTCAGACTGATATATATATATATATATATATATATATATATATATATTAAAAAAATGGGACTTCAATGTTTGTGCACAGACCTCATTGCATCATTTGCTAAACAAACTTTTAGAGGACTTGTGGTAAGAAGAAGATTGGAAGACAGGAACCCATCAAGAATTCACACCTTCACACAGTCTGGAGTAAAAACTAAACTTTTATTAGCAACTGCTGTTAGAGCTAACTGAATGTGGCTGTTTGACTAAAGGTCTTCTTATATCCTTCCCAGGCAAATCCTAGTGAAGCCTTGCTCTAGTCTAATCTGCCTGTGAAGTTTTCCCCTATGACTCAGGGCTCTCACTCCTGATTGTCTGAGCTGGCAACAGTACATGAAAAGTGCATGCCCTCACCCGGCACACAGCCATCAACCACCCAAGAAGACAGAGACTATGACTGCAGCCATTTCCCCTCACCATTGCTCCCCTCTCTCACAAGCTGCAAATGAGGACTCAGATGAAGCTGGAGTAGGGATGTGATTCTTAGGCTGCATCCATCCTGCAGAAGTAATCCAGTTTGACACCATTTTAACTGCCATGACTCAATGCTAAGGAATTCTGGGAGTTGTAGTTTTATGAGACATTCACCCTTCTCTTTCATAGAGCTCTGGTGCCACAACAAATTCCATAGCATGGACCCATGGCAGTTAAAGCGGTGTCAAACTGGATTATTTCTACAGTACAGATGCAGGCTCAGTTAAATATATCTGTAAATCCAAAGACTGGACAAGTATCTCTTCAAGAAGAAACAAATAATTTATTCAATTTTCTCCTCACTATGAGAAAATAATGATAATAATAATAAAAAGATTTTCAAAGATGTTATCACAGTAGGCAGAAATATTCCCCCTGCAGAGACTCCCATTTTCCTATCCCTCAGCTCCTGATACAGCCTGTATTGATTGGGGAGGGCAAGGCACATTTAAGGATCATTGGGGGTTATGTTCTACTAATTAGTAGACATTCTCTGGGACCTTCTGTAGGTCCTCCAGGGGTTTCAGAAGGTGGCTTCATTGTCATGCATCTGGCTATCAAAACATAATTAGACAATCTTCAGCTGCCTGTGCCCACTCCTGACCACCACATGGCTGTGTTGAAGGAGGGCTATGAAGAAGAAAATGGTGAGTCCTCGTGGGGCAGAACTCCTTGCAGGACCCTGAGGATGAAGCCTCTCATCAGGGCTAAAGTTTAACTTTCCTGCAAACACCTACAGAATCCTTCAGTCCAAGTGATTAATTCAAACTAGACAGCACATTTTAAAAAGAGGTGCTTCCTCAAGTGGTGAAAGATTTCTCCTTGTCACAACAAATGATTTTCCTCAACTATGTATCTTGCATGTATCTTGTGGTTAGTCATTGGAAGTTGAACATAGACTTAATTCGTAAGTCCATGTATCACTGAGGAAATCATTTTCTTGGTAAATGGGCTAATCACAAGCAATTCACATTTATCTTAAAGTCTAGTTTTAGCCATAGTACATAGAACTAGAAAAGTTAGAAGCTCCAAAGACTCCAGCTACTGCAGCCCAGTTCAAGATTATCTTGAGCTGATTATCTTCACTTGAATTGTAGTATACTTTTTACTGTGTTCAATGACCTCTCTGTGTTCATCTGAAAAAGGTTATGCACAGGCAGGATTTTTTTTTAAAGAAACATCACCTTGTTCACAGGCTCTGTAAGTAACAGGAGGACTCCTCTCTTCTTATCTGTCTATTTCAATTCTGCCTAACCTTCCAATTCCATTATACCTATCTAATTACTGACCAACAATTAAAGGCTACATTAAGCTAGATCATCACTTGGCATATCTATCACACCTATCTCCTCATTTTCATTGACAAAGATTTGCCCAAAAGCCAATCCATAAAATGTACATTATAAAGGAATCCTGATAATAGCACACTATTAGATTCATTAGCATTAAGAAAAGGGAAATCACATATGGCTACTGCCTGATAATATTCAATATAAAAATCCATTTCACAAGTTGGTTGGGTCACAACGAATGAGGAAAAGCACTGAATAACTGAACAGCAAGGCTAAAAATAAATAATGAACAGCATCTCCATTCACCAAACAGCCTGTATATGTGATCAGATCATTATCGTCACTGAACAGTGTGCAATACAGAAATGCCCAGAGGGCCTTTGTCATTGTTTGGAAGGCTTATTGAAATAAGGAAAATGCACAACACAGGCTGAATATAGACAGCCATTTACCAAGTAATAACTTATTGCAGTGGAGGCATGCAACTACCTGTGGAGGTCAATATCTATAGTAGCACACAGGCAAAAGAAAGTTAGCATTGTGCCTTTGCTCCTTTGTGTGTGCTGGATCATGCAGATCAAAGCTTGAGACCCATTGTATGCCAACCCTCTTTTGATAAACCAATTGCAGTTAAAAAAAAAAAAGCACATTGGAAAACAGGAACATGCCTTCTAGAGGGTCAGAGCATTGCTTCATCCTTCTAGTGTTGCTGATCTTGGCTGTTGTGGTTCTCCAGGGTTTTAAAAAAGAGCCTTTCCTAACTCTTGAGCAAAGCCAGGTGGTCTCCCCTGACACGAAGTGTTTGTCTCCTTTGGCTATGAGACAGTTAGATCAAAATAAGACTATGCACCTTCAGTAGAGTTGCTTAATTTATTATTGCATGTAGTGCAAGTCACCATCTCTTTCCTCTACAAATAATAAAAAGTAAATAAATCAGGTGCAGAATACCTGCCAGAACAGCCAGAGGTTATAGGCAGAATTAAGGGTTGTAGAATATATATACCTCCCAGTATATACTAAAAATAAACAAATAAAAAAGGGAAAGCCCAAGAATTCCTTTTTAGAACTGAGTTGAGAGTCAGTTCACACAAAAACCCACCCCATGTTTCTTTCTTTTCAGCAGCTCAATGTGATGTGCGTGCATTGTTGTTGGTGCTGCTACAATTGCTGGACAGGTTGGCAGCCATGAGCCTGTGATGATACCCTCATCCAGCCAGAGATGGACTAATCTCTCTCCTGCCCACCTGGGAAGCTACTGAAAGCCTGGCAAAAAGGAGATGGAATTACTTTTGGTGTGTTTTGGGATATAGGGGAAGGAGAGAAACTCCTGCTTAGACATGGGGAGCCTTCTGAAGAAGTGGTGCTTTATGAAGATGTGCCAAGAGGAAGAAGGCTATAAGAGGAGGTCTCAGCTGGTTGACCATATTCAAAAGGAGAGAGGTATTCAGGCAAGGCAGGATGATGATGATGATGATGATGATGATGATGATTTCTTACTTACCTCTCCCCATGGATTGAGGCAGAGGACAACAAAAACAAATCAGACCTACACATTATTAAACAATCCACATTTAAAATTCATCCTTTAAACTTCACAATTTAAAAATCATCTGAATAAGTCTTTTGGAAGAGACTAGTTTTCAATTCTGTTTCAAAGATGTGTCACATAGGCTTATATCTTTTGATGGGGATGGTGAGATGCACTGATGGAGATGTACTGCCACTGCTCTAGATGGCCACCTGACTTTCTCAGACATACCATTAATCAGAGATGTCTTTTTGGTAGGAAGGACCCATACAGACCACTTAGGAGGTTTTTTTTTTTTTTTAAAGAGCCTCCTCCTCCAACCATTTGAGATGTTAAGAGGGGGAAAGAGGCCCACAGGCTGCATAAAGACCACAGAGACACTTATGAGATACCCAAACCCCCAAAATTGAGGGGAAAATGCATTTTGCCACAAATGCTCTCTGGGACATGGGGGCCAATTTTACCTTGTTTTGGCTCCCCTGGACCATTTGGGAATCAGGAAAAGCCTTTTTTGTCCTAACAAGAAGTGATCCAGAATTTGATTTGCTTCCTGTTTTTACTTCTCCTGGGCCTAAAATGGCCCTGTGGGCCATAAACATGGCAAAATCACCCTCGTACCCTTCCAGAAGACATTTGAGGGGAATCTGATTTTTTTTTTAGGGGGTGGGGGTGGGGAAAATTAGGGGGGGTGGAAATGTGGCATTCCAAGTTTGGGGGGGATGTTGTACACTAACCCCTGATAGTTGCCAGCCCTAGTTCTAGTTCTTTGGAACTTTAATTCCACCCTCTCCAAAAAAACTAAGGAGTTGATTACTTCTGTTAGCTGGGATGACTACAACCCTGGTCATTAGCCTACATCCACCTTGGTTCTGTGAGTTGCCCTACTCCTTTCACTAGATCTCTAGACCAACAAACCTGAAAAGAGAGAAAGGCAAAGTAGAACATGCACACAGATGGCTCAGTGAGCCCTGCAAACTTGGACTGCAGATCCCAACATTCTCAGTAGGAAGCTGACACTCCTACCTCAAGAAGGTAGAACATACAGTACTAGTGCTCAACATGAAAACAGGCTTTGAAAGGCCCTGGATGTGCCTGTTGCCATTTCTGCTGACACTGCCTTCACCTGCATTACATTTCTAAGAGAGATACTGTCAATCAGTAGATACAATACTGGTCTGATTCTACAACTTACTTTGAGAAGACTTTGAGCATGGAAATGAACTGTTCTGTGAGGAACACAGATTTCTGTATCTCAGTCAGTCTGATGAATATCTGCCTTCACTCTCACATATATCCTTCTGTCAGGGGGTTCTGGATGTTCACTACAGGGGCTCAAACATCCAGAACTAACTCATCCTTTGGCCTTGTTTCCAAAGGATCTTTACTGAAATTATTTAGCACATTCCCACAATGTATCTTATACACAAGGCATGTGTCTGTTGTCATATATGGATGATCTGCTTTGAGTAGAAGTGGACAGCAAAGGACTGAATTGACAGAGGCCCCTGAGGTTTATAAAGTCTGCATTAGATAAATCAACCTGACCAAAAGATGCTACTCCTGTTTGGAAGTGTGGGTTCTAAAGCAACACAATGTGTGTAAAGGAAAAAGGTGGAGAGACTCTAACTTTCATTCAGGCAGTTCTTAAATGCATTAAGCTTTCTTCCACATCCAGCACTAATGAGAATTCAGACACAATTTGTAGATCATTGTATACAACCCAACAACCTAATGCTCTCTGCTTTTGTTCTAAACTTCCTTGGAACCAGTAGCGCACTAGGGTTGGTGTTACTCGATGTGATAACTCATAGTGTCACCCCCCCCCATTGATGACCTCTCATACTACACCATATAGAATGCTTAGTGATATCTTTTCTACTGATGTTACTCTTTAATCATAATTCCTATATATTACTGAATGTAATGGTAATAGTTGTGACATAAACAACTAGCAAAATTAAAATTATATCTTTAAATTACAATATCATATGCATGGCCTATGTACATGTACATATACATAGTTTCATATGGTTGAAGTAAAAATTTAAGGATGTGAAGTTTTTAAGGATTTTTTTTTAAAAAAATTATTTTTTTTTTAAAAAAATTAAAAATTGGGCCTCTCCTTTCTCCTCCATCTAAGCCTCACCCCATGCACACCATCTTTTCAGCATTTTAAAGGGACACAGGCAAATACCACAACCCATTTCTGCCCAAAGGCAGATGTTTGATGAGCAGTGGTGTCACTTCACCTAGGGTGTCACCTGATACAGTCAGAACCCCACCCCCACTCCCTTAGTTACACCACTGCTTGGAAGTCATCTCCCTTTTTTCAATTGCTTTGGAATCTCCACTAACTTATTAGGGAAGTTGGAAACTTCACAAGCCCTAGCTCACATTTTAGGTCAGGAAGAATTCTCAGTTGGGGATTCAATATCTATTAAAATTATTAGAACTATGTTTTCCTATATGGAGATAGTCACATACATGCATTGCAAACCACCACAGCTTTTTCTTCTGAGTTACTGGTCTTTTATTTGCTAGAAACATGTAGTCACATCTGATTTTGAAACTCTTTACCTTAGTCTTTACTGTCAAGCTCAATGCTACATCTCAGTGACTGGCAGTGGCATCAAGTACAAATTGGGCAAGCTGAATACAGATGAAGTCAGATGTAGAAGTACAAGGGCACTACAACATCCTGAAAAAGATTTTAGTAATATCATCTAAAATAAATCCTGAAGAGTCAAACCAACTCTCAGAACTTCATGAGTGCTACCTGTGATAATGATTGCCTGGCTATATTTCTTCAACGTATTGTACAGGTGCCTTTGAAAACTGTTGGAAGCTTCCATTGCAGCAAAATGCATTGCAACACATTGAAACAGGGAGCTCAATGTTTTTAGGGAGCTCAATGGCAACCCCACTACTTGGTCTGTGAGTAATCTTTCTATGGCATATGGTCATTGCAATCCAAGTATCAGTCCTCTTACTTGAATCCAGACAGATTTTTCAATATCTTTCTATGGACCTTCTTCAGCTCCTTTTCTATAAAAAGAAAAGTGACATGTGTCTTTTGGTGGTGGAGTTGATCATTAGAATGCTGTCTCAGTGAGGGTCCTGACGTGGCTAATTTAGGGGGGAGGGTTTAAGTTGAAGCCCTTTTTATTTGCCCAAGCCTTCTAAATATTGTTTTAATAATAGGGTGTTGTTGTTTTTAACCTTGGCTGAAAGTAAAAGAGAAATTCTCTTCTTTTCTTTTTTCTCTAGAAAGAGAAAAAATTCATTAGGAATGTAAAGAATATTCACAAATTTTCTAATCTTTGATGAAAAATGGTGTCCTGAAATTTGACATGCTGAACAAACAAAGAAAAACACTCAACTGAGGTTTTTTTTTTTGCTTATCCTGCTTGAAAGCAAAAAGACCACCTCTTTTTCAGTGTTTCCTTCTGTGCATTTTTTTACAGATCATTCCATTTTGTGCAAAAATACAATTAGATTGGCAAAACCTAAAATCTTCTTGAATTTTTATAAAAGTTTCTAAATGTGAAAAATCATCCAAATGCACAAAAATGTAACTGTGCTCAGCATTTTTTCAGTTTCTCATACCTGAGAATGAATTGAGTAAAGCTTGACACTTATAAACTAACTGAGTTCAAAATTCTTGAGAGAAGTTTCCATTTCACTCCCCCCAAGACTCATTGCAAGACCACAGCACTATGCCACTGAAATCTGTACACCGAAGAAACTAGTATGCATTCTCAAAAACTAGGCACAAACTATTCATATTTTTAAAATATTCATCATTTTAAAAAAATATGAATGACTCAAAATGTATTTTATATAATGGATTAGGGGCAATTATAGAAGTTGTAATCTAGAGAAGAGAATTAATATGATAAATGGTTTTGTGTGCCACCAACAAAAATCAGGAAGTAGGAGGTGAGGGTGGTTGGGTTACTGGATATTTTATCTTTGTTGTTGTTGTTTGAAACTTTTATTTTTGTTCTGAGTTCTTTTTCCTATTCCTTTGTTATTCTTTCCCCCACCTTTCCAATCTTTTTTGTTTATGCAATTTTTGTTGATGCAGTTATTGTATTTTGTATTATTTTATTTTGTAATATTTTATTGTATTGTGTTGATTTTTGTCATTTTTGTGCAAAATTCAAATTTTTTTTTACAAAAAATGCACACAACTGAAAAATATTCACAAACATGCTATAGAATGCAAAAATACATAGATTAAAATATGTAAAAATATGCATAGTTTTAATGTAAAACATGCTCATATTCCCTTTGCAAGAAAAAAAAAGTGGTTTTGCAATCTGATATCCATCTGAACAATGGATGAGAATACAGCTGGGACAAGGAAACTGAGGGGGGTTGCAGACTGCCAGAAATAGTGTGAATTCAGTCCACTTTTAGGGTTAGGGTTAGAGTTAGGGATCCATGGGAACTGTATTTTATTGTGGCATCAGAGTTGTCTGACAGAGAAGGCTCAATGTCTCAGAAAAATAACAGTTCCCATGATTCCCTAGCACTAACCCTAACCCTAAAAGTGGACTGAATTCACACTATTTCTGGCAGTCTGCAACCCCCCTGAGACTAAGGGATTTTCACATTCCTAGATTTTATTTCATATATTTGATATGCTATGCTGTTCTGTAGTTATTCATATGCTGTTGGTTTTAGGAGCTGTTTTTAATCTTGGATTTGTTAGCTTCTCTAGGGCCCCCTATAGGGTTGAAAGGATGAAATGAATGAATATGTAAATACCTGTCCTGCCACACATCAAAAATACTTAGTTTTAGCTATTCTACATGCCGAGAGAGAATCCACTAGCTATGTCTTTGCAAAAGACTTCCACAAATGAATGTTCACAGTAAGCTTAAGAGCCTTGCTGGATCAGACCAAAGGTCAATCTAATCCAGCATCTTATTTCATATGGAAAGATGCCTCTGGTTTGGCATAAAACAAGGCATTAAAGGAGTGGCCCTTATCTACTGTTGCCCTCTCTAGCAAATGGTATTCAATACAGAGTGCAAATGCTTGAATTCCTGTATCCAGATATTGGTATACTGTGCCAACATAACTAAGCCAGTGTATGAAGTGGTGGCAGGAAGTGTTGTAACCATGGTGTTGTAACTATGAAGAAAGCAAAGCCTAGGTGAAATGGGCTCCTTGGGGCCAGCAAATTTTGTTGACCTTCCTTTGCCACCATGGCACAATTCTGGAATAGTACAATAGGTAGTGTTGTGAAAGGAAAAGATTCCAACCTTTGCCACCATGGCACAATTCTGGAATAGTACAATAGGTAGTGTTGTGAAAGGAAAAGATTCCAACCACAGCATTCCCACTCAGCATGCCCATTGGCCTTGTTGGCTAGAGAATTCTTGGGACTGTTGTCCAAAAAATGTAGGTCTTTCCAGTCTCTGATTCAATACCATAGTTCCTCTGTAAGCAGAGATATAAATCTCATGGTCAATAGCCATTGAGACAAATCTATATACAAATCTATAGATTTATCTGAATTCAGCTGCATTGGTTGTCATTACTCCATCTGGCTGTACTGGCATCCCGAAGATTCTACTGCAGCACCCTCAGACAGGAATAGGAATAGCTTCCTTCCTAAACCTTGCAGAGCCACTGTCTGCCATTACAACCAGCAGCCCTCCAAATGTTGATGAAGTACTACTAGGCATGACACCTGGTCAAGCCCTCCTCTCACTGCAGTGCATGATGGAAGCCAAGGCATCCAAAGCAGCAGCAGAGAAGGAGATGTGACCGTGCACACCTAATGATTTCTCTGCTTCCCTGGCTCTCTCCACTGAGGATGAAGCCAAGGCAGTAGAGAAGAAGGGGAATTGCATGCCCTTCATGGTTTCTCCACTGCGCTCTCTCTCTCTACACCAAGGGAGAGAGAGGGCAAGGTAAGCATCTGCTACTGTTTGGTATCTCTTTCCAGTCTGGTTGGGTGGTGGGTAGCCAAGCAGCTGGGAGGAGGCAAGCAATTGAGGTAGTGGGAGGGGAGGGTGGGAGGGGAGGGTGGGGGGGTGGGGTGGGTGGTGAGGGAAGGCCACTGGCCCCCTGGCAGTCTTTTCCAGGCATTTGTCACACCAAGTGACACCGATTCTAGTGATGTCACATATTTAATCCAGCTCTTGCCCCATTTCTTTGATGCATCCACACTACAGAATAACACAGTGCTTTAACAACACTTTAACTCTTTGGGTAACCTGGGAATTGAAACCTAAGAACTAAGTTTTGTGAGATTCTTAGACTATCAGAGAGCTGTAATACTGGGGTTAAGGGAGGGCACTGACCTCAAGCTGCAAATCCCAGGATTCCATAGGAAGGAGTCATGGCTGTTAAAGTGGGATCAAGCTGCTACAATTGTACAGTGTGGGTGCACCATTGAGCTCTTTCTCTTTGGTAGTTCCCCTCCCCTCTGATGTATAGGTTTAGTTGGTTGATATTTCAGGAGCCAAGTAGAAATTTGGCTCATTCATGTTGGTATATAGGGTTTTTCCCCCCACACTTACAGTATGCAGACAATTTGGATTTATTTGGTTTGATTGTTAATTGAGATGCCATGTTGGTTAAATAGGTTAGCCTATAGTCACATTTGGCAAGGATATGCAGGTGGATAAGATTAAGAATACCTTGGTTACCTCCTGGAGGCATCTTTTAGAGGTGAATGGCAAATCCAGAGATCTTTACTCAAAGGTTGTGAGACCTGTGCACAGCATGTTGCTACCCTTTGAGGATATTCCAAATCAACTGTCTAGAGCAGTGAGGCATGATGAAGGAGGCAGCAATGAAAGATCATCTTCCACATTGAAAGATGTACTCTAAGGAGAAGACCCAAGTCTACCCCTTCACTAGGGCAAATAGGCCAACTCTAATTATCATAGGCTCTAAGCCTTTTAGAATTTGGTTGCATTCTGCACATCCTTCTTTTCCTGTGCTGATCTTTCCAACTGGATTAATAGCGGGGCTCGTGATCTAAACCGACTGACCATGTCTTGCCTCTTTTTTCATGTACTTCAAAGATGAGTGGAGGACCATATGATTTCAACTCTGATATAGACAGTGAAGCTAGATGGTTCATGGTCTTGGGGTAAAACAGTTTTTATTGTGTTCCAGAAATTAAGTATGCTGTATAAAAAAAATCTCCCTTGTGTCCTGTAAGTTCTGCCAATTGATTTGACTGTGTGTTCATAAGCTCTAATGTTAAAAGGTTCACTTTCCTCATACTAGACATCATTTTATAAAGTTCCTTCATGCTTCCTCACATGGACCTTGCCTTTTAATAACCTGAAATAGGTTATAGTAGAGGTGTATTTTTTTTAAGTGTGGTTACACAAAAGAAGCTCCTACTACAATATGTTGTGCACCTGTAAAAATTTTCTTATAACAACAAGAGCAGCAAAGTTAACATGTGAATCTATCACAAACAGAGGTTCTGGAGGCATATTAGAGCATTAGCTCTTCATGTTTCTGATTTTCCTGTTACTGATTTTATAAACATCATTTGGAAGAAGAATAAATTGTCCTTGGTTGCATGCATCCAATCCCATAATGTACATTTAATAGCTCACCATATATCATCCACTCTCTTCATTTATTTCCAAGACACATTCTGATTGTTTTGTTTACTGCTTACTGTGTTTATTATTATTTTCATGGAAATTGTGATGTGATACATTTTGTATGAAGGTCACTGCTTAGATAGTCTCAGTGGATATACTTTATCCAAGCAGCACTGATTGATAATGAACTCACACAAGCCTCATGCAGAGGGGCCCTTCCCCTTCCAGATGGGGGGCCCATTGTAATCTGACATTAGCAATGCACTGAATAAATAACATTACCCACTGTAATATTTAGCAATCACTGTAGATGGGAGAAAGGTCACCACAATGCTGTTCAGGCCTTTCATTTTATGTGGAGGTTAATACATTGACAATAAGCAGAGACAGAAAGGACACCAGAGCTGCTCAGTCACAGGTGGCCTCAGATGTAACAATTGGCAGCTACTACCTCCCACCCAGTAGAGTAAAGATTTGATAATGCCTCAAGAGACACTATAGGCTGATAATGAACTAATTCTTGGTCCCAGTGTAACCAATATGGCATCATCCAAAGACAAAAAGGAAGTATGAGAAGGCTTGGGATGATTCCAAAGTTTACTGATGTGCAAGCAATATGGGGTGAGGGAGGGAGAGGGTTCTTACAGGAGGACACTAAAACAGTCCAATGAGGGCTCAAGACGATTACTGGCCATGGCCTATGTGGAACTGTTGGAGGAGGAAATAGTATGGACTGGCCTGGAAAAGGGTGTAGCCAGTTATCTAGAATCCTATACTGAGATATTTCATGCATTTGGATAATATATTGCCATTCCCTATTATGTCTTCCTATCATAATTTTTTGCAATAAAATCTTGAGGGCATCAAAAATCTTTTGGAAGAACAAGATGAAACTGTCAGTCTGAGACCTTTATTTCACATTCTCAACAGCTACCTCCAGGTTAAAGAAGCCACATCATTTGGAGCCAAGAAAAAACAAAACAGTATGCATGTATGTACTCTCTGTGGAGCCTTTTCCCATGGTTGGGGAACCCTGAATTTTCAAGTCCCTGAATATGTGAAAAGATTCCACATGTAGCAGGGGCTATCCTCTTCAGATGGTTATATAGGTGGGGAGATAGGGTGAGGCTAGCATGTTCCTCTCTCATGCTTTCAGTTAACCCTTCCTAGTAACACTCAGATACAGCTCCAGTGTGGAGGCAAACCTATGCTTGTCTCTGAGCAACTGCTTAGGGTGAATCTTTGGGGGAACCTTTACTTGAATACCCCTAATGGTTGCTCTGCCTGCTTATCCCTCTTTTTGCACATCCATTCAAACTTACAAGACCTGTCCTCCTGCTGCCTCCTTCTCTGAACTAGCTGTTGCTCCCCCATATAGCAACAAAAGTCAGGTGGGTCATGATGTGAGTGGCTCCTCCTCCTCACTGTCTGGCAGTGGTTCATTCCTCTCCATCCCTAGCATAGAATCTGAATGTTGAAAGTACAGGATACAACAAAGATATTGAAGACAGCAATCATGGCCTGGATAGGAAATACAAAATGTGACCAAACTTCATAGTCTTTAGCTTACAATGAAGTGTAAGGAGTTATGCCATAGTCTTTCTACGGAAAAAAAGCTATGAACTTTTGGCTAAAACTATACTAAGAGTAGACATATTGAAATCAATATTAGTGAGGATTAATTTGTTCCATTGATTCGGGGGGGGTCTGCTTTAAGGCATAATTAGTAGCTGCTGATGGCTTCTATGTCAGAGATTAATCTACTCTGGGGTTTAGAAATTTACAACAGAAATTTAAAGGGATGCAGGAACCTTTATTGTTTCAGGGGTGTAAAGTATGGTTCAACATCCTGGGTAGTTCCTTTAAACTTCAGAGTAAAATCTAGAGTGGATTCACTGCTCCACTGAATGGAAGCTACTAGCTGCCATCAGGTACAACTACTTCTAGGTCTGTCTCAATGTATACATACTTCACTGATTTGCCTACATCCATTTGTCAAAAATTTATTTGTCATTATTATGAAGCGTATCACATTTGATCATGCAGCATCTACCTTTTGGACAATGTGCTAGCAGAAAGTGACAAAATTTTAGCCATTGCTTGTGATTAAAAACAATAACAACAACAACAAAAACCTATAGACATAATTGTTTTTTGCAAACATTTCCTTTTGTTCTTTCTCCCAATGTGTATGTGTGTGTATGTGTGTGAGAGAAAGAGAGCAATGGCTATTATAGTCTTTAAAAGAAAAGACTGAAGAGGTCTACATAGTCAGCACAAAATATAACTTGTACTTTATGGGATGTCCCATAGTTAGATCTGAGGATATGATATTAGAAGAGTACTCTGAGATTCAGATGTATAGCTATTGATGTTCATTATCTTTATATCATAATCATAATAATGCATGTGTGTGTACAGTGGGCTCTTTTTATCTGCCAGTGTTTGGTTCCAGGACTCCACAGGGCCACCAAAATCCATTAATGCTCATCCCATTAAATCAATGTGATAGTAAAATGGTGTATACAATGGCAAAATCAAGGTTTGCTTTTTGGAATTTATAATTTTTTTTGGGGGGGGGGGGGACCCAGCTGTGAATGGTTGAATCTGTGGATACAGAAACCATGGATACAGAGGACCAACCGTATTTGCTATTTACACACTTACCGCCTGGATTCTCTTTGTTTGTTCTATGATTTGCTCTTGTCTTTTCTTTCTGAAATACCATGCAATAGTTCTGTTAAGAGCAATGCACTAGTTTTACTGGTTTTGGGGGGTAAAGCTCCTTGAGGCACTAACTCTCTGCAGGACCTTACAGGCTGAATTTTTTAAAAATAGACAATTAACCAAAGTGACTCCAATGAGCTGCCTTGGGTCCCTCCAGAAAGGGTCCCTCCAGAAAGAAGGCATACAAATGAAATAAATAAATAAATAAATAAATAAATAAATAAATGAGAATGAGGTAGAAGGACAATATGATTTTGCAACAAAAATAATTATTTCTTTACTAAAAAGACAGGGAGGAAATAGCAGCAAAAACCAACAGAACAGTCTATAGTCAATGCAAGCTGTTTCTCCAAGTAAATGTGTATGTGGGGGGCTAGAGAGGTGTAACTAAGCTTAAGGGACTACAGACTAAAATATACACATGGATTTCCTCATCATCTGACATGAAGAAGATGATTGGAGATTGGAGCAGCAGCAGAAGATGTCAGAAGATCTCTCTTCTCTTGTGTCTCTGTATTTAATCTTTTCCTAACATGGGGGCTGTCTCCTAAAAGTGAAGAGAACACTAATGCAAAACATGACCTCAATATTGTTCTATGGAGGGTTTAAAAAAATGGGCTTGCAAAGTGCAGAGGTGAAGGCATTGATATTGGCTGATCTTAGATGGTTTGGGCAGTAGAGAACAATGGTCTTCACACACTAGACAACTCCAATTAAGTATAGATATTTACCCCTTTTTCAAATCCAGATAGGGTTGCCTAACGTCTCTGGAAGCTGCACAATACCTCACAATAGTGAGTGGTATATCAGTATGGCAAGTCTCCTTTCAGTGGAGGTAGACAAAACATTTAAGCACTGATTGTTCTCAACAATGAAACTTACCTTGTCAGCAGGAGAGGGGAATTTGAGAGAATTTCCAGTTTTCACTTCAGAATAGCTTGACTTTTTTCCCAGGCTGGACAAGGGTTCAGACTACCAGCAGCTCTGTCAGTATGCTTTTGTGACCATTCATGCAGACTTTGACAACTGACAGCTTTACTGCCTTAGGCATAATCTAATAGTCCTCTAATAGTATAATATTCATATTTATTGAGTATATTTTATAACTATTCTCTAATATTATGATGCTATGATCACTTCTAAGCAAACAGAAACGTAAAGACCTGTCATGTGTTCATTTTGAAACCAGCTATATCCCCAAATTGTCAAGTATGTCTGCATTTCATTTCAGCCAATATAGTGGGAGGCAAAGCAAAACACTGGTGAGCAAGGCAGGCCCAGGCAATTAGCAGGTTTGGAGCAGAGAATACCAAATCAAGTTTGGCTGTTGCTTAGACCAAAACAGATCCTTCTAGAGAAGGTGCCTGGGTATCCTCTCAATAAGCAACTGCCTTGAGATCATCACTGAAAACAGTATAGGGCCCAAGGCAACAAGAACGAGAATAATAGACATTTTAATGAGATGGCCAGACCACAAAATGGCCAAGATCAGAATAACTTCAAAGCCCCATGTGCCCTATAAAAATAATTGAAGACATGTTAGGTTAAGAGAACATAGGCCACAAATTGATAATAGATGTATGAGAAAATCAGTCTGAATGTTAGGCAGTAAGTGAAGTAAGGTTAAGAAAGCATTTGTTTAAACACATATATCTACCCTGCCAAACATTTGTCATATTTTAAGATATTAACAAAAACATTTAGAATAGTTGTCAGGAGGGAGGATGGGAGGGAAGGATAGTGAACCATGGGCTTGACTGCCATGATTTTTGTGCCTTCTTCAGGAGGATTTTGATTGAGCGTGCATGCTCAGACAGTGCAGCCAACAGATGTATGCCAGGTTGTTGAACTAAAACTCTATACATTTTCTCATAGATTAAGGTAATCAAATAGCTGGCAGGGATTGTGGAGATCACCTAACCCAACCTTCTACTAAAGGTTGTCTAGGAATGAAAATACTTTCATTCTAAGTGAGAAGGCATGTTTCAGCAACCCCCCCCCCAACAAAAAAAGGTCAACCCTTCCAAGATTTTTAATATTTTTGCAGATTTTGTTTGTGCATGCAAAAAACAATGCTTTGCTCAGAAACTAGTGCTGCTTTTTGCATAAACACTTTTTTTTGTGCATTTCTTAATCAAACAAAATATCTACAAAAAAATCTGAAATGTGAAAAAAAATCATGGAAAAATCGGAAAACACTCTCATCTATTGGAAAGCAAACTTTTGAAATTCTTTGTTATTGGATGTAAGAATGAAAAAAAGCCAACATTTACATTCCCAATGCAGTCTCTGTAATACAGAATGTTGCACAGATCAGTTGGTCATCCAATCTTGGCTTAAATACCTTCTGTAATGGAGAATCCAGCACCACCTGAGGCCATATGTTCTATTGCTAAACAGTTGTTACTGCTAGAGGATTTCTCCTTATGTGTATGCTTCCCTGCAAATTCCACTTGTTGTTTTAGTTCTTTTTAAAAAAATAAATAAAATAAAATAGGGATATGTTATCAGAATTGTGAACATTGTAGCTTGGCATACACTTCCTTGTTTCTATGAAAATATCTCTTCATATTACCTTAGCATCTACCATACATATCCTATGGCAATTTACATAATTTCTTCAGAAGATAACTCACAGTTTGAATCCAGTTAGAATGAACTACAAATTTGCCTCCCAATCTTGGAAAAAGGATGCTATGAAATGGGAGGGTGCCTTCAAGAATTAGTGTAAATGTGGAGTTTTGTTGCATCATTGTACATTGTCTACAAAGTAATTAGCACTGACCATTCTGAACATTTGAAGGTAAAAGAACTGGGGTATTCCATGAGTGTGGTAATCCATGTCCCTGGGCCAGTGTGCCTGACCCCGGGGATGTTGTTTTGCTGGCCACCTGGAAAAGAGGCCAGAGCTAATATTTCTATCATGCCTGCACCATGACACAGGGATAGGGGGTGGAGCTTAGCCTATTTAAGGCCTGTGTCCTCTCCTCTTGGCCTCTTGCCATTTCGTTGACCCACCCTCCTGCCTCTAAATCAATGTGAGTTTTCTGGTCACTTTCAGACCAGGTAGGATTTCCCCCCCCCCCCCTTTCCAAGGGCTTTAGCCTACCCCACACTGTTGCTTGAGGAATGAGGAATTGGCCAGGGTTTGGTCATAAATAGGTTTTCACCTGGCAATTGGTGGGGGAAGATATAGCATTGAACACATATGGCACCCTCTTTGGGTGAAGGTTAGGTCTCTGGAACTGCCTCTTTATGTTGTGTGACTAAAGGGATAGGGAAAGAGACCTTTCCTTGGGGCTGACCTGGAATATAAACCCTCACTCAAGTCCTGTGAGTTGAGTGAAGAAATCTCAGGTTGGTGTTCCAGACGTGAGTCAGCTGGGGAGCAACCCGGGGGAAGCTGAGGAGGTGATCTGGGAAATAGACTGCCAGCCTCAGCTGCTCCCACACCATGTTGCTCCCACCATTTTTGCAGATTTCATAGCAAAGCACATAAATAAGATAATTTAAATAAATGGCTCATTTTACAACCAATGTTTGATGTCTTGTCTCATTATTTCCAAGTTGGTCAGCAAAAGGAATTACTGTAACCATTGCTGTTTTCTGGGTTCCCTGGAAAGAAGTTCTAGTGTTAAAAGGCATTGGCTCAGAAATAAAATGTAATTATTAATTTTCCAACAGATGTAGACAAGGTCCTTTACACAGTCCTTTACACAGTTTCGAAAAACAAATTATAGACTGATGTTGTAGACATTCTATACTAATGATGAACTATACTCAATTAATTTTGGTTGTTGTAAATTTGATTCTTAGTACAAAGTATTTCACTAAAGTCTTTAGTGATTTGGACTCTAATGCAGTTTCAGGACACTTTGCACAACTCAGGATTATATTCAAGGTGAATGCAAATATAGCCAAACTTTGTTCTACATGTGAATTCTAAATACAAGCACTGAAATCTTACAAAACAAAAATACAAAAAACAAAACAAAAAAAGCAAGCCCAGAACACAAGTCTACAAAGCAGAAGTTGTCAGCAGCTTGTGAGTGGTAAGATGTTTGTTACCTATATGGAACATTTCTTAAGGATGGCATGAAAACAAAGGATAACAAGTTTGATATGGAAATGAGAATCAGCTTCAAAAAAAAATATATCCTTGCTCAGCAGACATGAGCGATGTGCTGCCTTGGGCAAAACTCATGGCTTAATCTAATTCACAGGGTTGTTGTAAAGAGACACAGTAAAAGACGGATGCATTTCAGATCTTAGGAAGCTACCTTTCAAAAGTAATTATTTCCTGTTATTTAAGACAGTGTTTGAATACTAACTCATTGTGGGCCTATTCACACTAGACAATTATAGCACTTTATTTCACTTTAAATTCCATGATAACATCCCATGGAATCCTGAGATTATCTATTGAGGGAATACACAGCTGTTCTATAACCTGCTATGAAGCTTAGAGGCTGCCAAGCCAAAAGAAAAAAAGAAAAGTAATGCCCACTTTCATCCCCACAATGGAGGGCCAGCGTAGTGAGTGGTTTGAGCATTGGACTACAAATTTGGAGACCAGGGTTCAAATCTCAGTTCGAGCATAAAAATCCTGAGGTGACCTTGGGCAAGTCACACTCTCTCAGCCTCAGTGGATGGCAATGGCAAACTCTCTCTGAAGAAACTTGCCAAGGAAATCCTTTGATAGGTTCACCTTAGGATCACCATAAGTCAAAAACAACTTGAAGGCACAAACAACAAATCCCCAAACTACTTCTTTGCTACCTCTGCCACCTAGTAGTGCCTGTTCTTTTTAAAAAGAGTTCTCTGTTACAGCTAACCTTCAATACTGTTGCCCACCTAACATACAGACATACACACACACACCTCTATCCCCGCATCCTTCTTTCCATGGAAGGGAGAAGAGATGGGATAAGATGGAAATAGTAATGTCCTCTCTTAGTATGTAAGGGCTGCTGTGGCTATTGTTGTTGTGTTCCTCCTTCTTCCCACTTTTTCCTTCTCTGTTAGGGACTGCAGGTCTGAGCATATGTTTTCTAATGGCCATGGTGGTGGAGGAATATGTCTCCTTCCAGTCCATACTATCTATGTGTTTGCCTATACAACTTGAATCAAAAGTACCTAAAAGATTGCATCTCCCTCTATGAAGAACACCAAAATTCTGAGATCTTTAGGGGAGGTCTTTCTCTTGATCATACCACCAACACAGTGGTTGAGGACACAAGAGAGAACCTTCTCAGTAGCTGCTCTAAGGTTGTGAAACCCCCTTCTGTGAGAGGCTACATTTGCCTGCTTTCTGCTCTACTGCCTTTTTATTTCAAGTGTAAAAGGGTCTGTTAATAGGGATGTTGTCCTTTCAGATTATGTTTCATATATAAGTCTAGAAATTTTAGTCAAAACTTGATCCCACAAAACATAGGTCAACTTATCCATGGATCAATGTAATTTGTTGTTGTGTGCCTTCAAATAATTTCCAAGTTGTCATTTCCAACTAAGGTGAACCTGTCACAGGGTTTTCATGGCAAGATTTGTTCAGAGGGGATCTGCCTTTGTCTCTGAGGCTGAGAGAGTGTGGCTTGCCCAAGGTTACCCAGTCAGTTCCTGTGGCTGAGCAGGGATTTGAACTCTGGCCATCAGAGTCATAGTCCTCTGCTCAAATTGTTATACCATGTTGGCTCTTATCAATGTAACTACTGCACTTTAATTCTTATAAAAAAGAAACCATCCCTTTCTCTGAGTGGCAAAAGACAGAGCCTAGTCCAAGGAGAATCTAAAAGAAGCACCAACCCCCTCTACTCCCAGTGCTGTGGTGCCACTTTTGACCTTTTTGAATATCTGAGTAGGAAAGTAGCAGCAGTGGCAGCTCTTTGGCACTTCCCCCTCAAAGGAGTGCTGAAAGGAATTTGGCTTTGAAGGATTTGAATAAGACATTTATGTATGTTTGTCAGTTTTTCTGGTTTAAATCAAGCAAAGTTTTCACAATAAAGTTAAAGGCTATAATCACTGCTAACACAGTTGCTATTTGCTTTGCTTTGCCTTTTCTTCCTTTTTGATGTATGTACATTTTCTTAGCCATGCCTGTGCCTGGTCACCACCCCCACACAACAAACAGCTGTGATTTAACATACCTCCCCTCCGTCCATCCAACCTTTAGGGTTAGCCCAAATAGTTATGCCTCCTGGAATTTTGTAAGTTCTTTGGGATTGTTCTCCTTTGCTTCCTTTGTAACACGTCCTTAAGTTTTACCCTCATCTTACCCACAGGTCATATCAAAATCCACATTTTGATCCCCAAACCTCTTCTTGACTTATACATGAGGTTGACTTGTAGTCAAGGATATACAGTAGTTTAAAATGTGCTTGATTTTAATATGATACCTTATTTAATTGGTTTTAGTATTTTCTGTAGTGATTTTCAGCTGTATTCTGTTTCATTTCCTTTTGTAAGTCACTTTGGCTCCTGCAACAGGAGAAAGAATAGCTATTAAATACATATCAACAATTGTTTCTCTTTCATTCACTACTTTAAAACTGCAACTTCATCAAGCCCTACAAAAACCATTGTAGGTAACTAATTCCCTCCAAGCTCTGGACCCTGATTTGCGATTTTGTGATATGGCAGGAAAGAACACTTAAATATATGAAACCAGTTTCTATTATGGTACATTTTGCTTTCTAATCATTGCTTTTTTGCCCACCCACCCCAGGAATAATGAGACAAGACATGGAAAGTGGGTTCAAACAGGGCCATTTATTAACTTAACCTATTTATTAAGTTCTTAATGGAACTACAAACCAGGTGGGAAAATACCCAAGGATGGGAACAGCTGCAGCTGGTGGTCTATCTCCAAGACCACCTCTGCATCTCTGAGCCCCAATGTTAACCCAAAAGCTGGGTTATCTGTTGGCCAGCCTGCATCTGGAAGAACAACATGAAAGTCCCTCTCCCAATACACAAGGATTAAAGCGGGGGTGGGGGGGTGGGGGGGTCCTCCATGAAGTCCCAAGGGATGTCTCTTTCCCCACCTCCCAGGTCCCAAGGGCCAAAGAGGTAGTTCCGTAGAACTCCCTTCCACCTAAACAGTGTTCTAGGTGCTCACTGAAATCCAAATTTCATTCACCACATGCCCAAAGATATGTGTCAGGCATCTGCTTAGCCCCTATCTCCCACCAAGGCATTCAAAATACCCGTAATGCCCTGTTGCAGGTCTATTAAAAAATAGAGTTGCCTAAGTGAACTCCATCTGCTTGATAAAGCTCAGGACTTTGAAATATGATTTGCAGATGTGGTAAAAAGTGATCCAAACCACTTTCCAGAGCATGGTAAATATCTGTATTAGCCCACCGTTGGGCTTTGTCCAGGTAACTAGAGTTGTCCTTACCCCTCCATAACTGATGTGGCAGCATCACCGACCACACCAGCTCAACCTGGGACCACTGTCGCTTGATCACTTTAAAATCTTGCCTTGCTTGCAAGACCAAAGCAACCCCTTTTTAGCAGACCAAGATTGTTACCCCCGAAATGAATAACCACAACTTGGGGAGGAGGCCCACGGTGCTCCTTAAACAGCGGCAATAGGTCGTGCCAATGAAGCCTATGCTTGCTGAGCCATTGAAACTGAGAAACATCACTCAATCCAAGATGGGATCTGAAGTGGCTCAACTTGGCTTGGCGGGCAGCTCAATAGATCATACTGTGGCCACACACCAACACCTAATCTCTCCTCGGCCACAAGCTGTGATCTGAAAAAGAAAAGACATGTCAACAATTAAAGTTCTGAATATATTTACAATAAGCTGAGGACTTCCAACAGCCAATTCACTTGATAGCTTGAGAGTTAAATCCAAGAGTAGCAGCAGTCGAAGCGGCACCTATGTGAAAAGAGTGCGTGGCAAACTGCATGTTTGAGACACCCAAAGAAGCTAATGCCCTAGAAGAAACATTCTAGAATTGATATTTAGTTAGTGGCAAAGCATCCCGATGAATAAACAAAGGATCTGCACTGTGTCCTCGTCACTGAGTGCTCGAACTGGGCAAATGTGAAGGTCTGCAGCCAATTTAAGTGAAATGGTTGGTAGATATGAGAATATGGAACATTTTTAAAGGGAGTTTACTAAGAAAGAAATGTATATAATTGGAAACTCATTTATGAAAAAACATATTAGAAATATGGAGTAAATATAAAAAAGAGCTAATGATGGAAGATTCAATAATAACACCAACAATAATGGAAAGGAAATTTCCAAAGAACCTGAGAGGAATGTTAGATAAGGAGTTAAAGAAGAGGCAAGTAGATAAAATAGAAAACTGGGTGGATTTAAGGTTAAAGAAAGAGAATATAAAGGAAAAACTTACGGAGACAAACATTTCATGGTTCCGTTGTATGCAATTAGAACAATGGATTAAAAACTGGAGAAGAAGGAATGTGGAAAGAAAAAAGTGCACACAGTTTGAACAATTAATACAGAAAGGATGAGAAATGGAAGAAAATGAAAACTTGAAAGGAATAATTAGAAAAAATTATAAAATGTTGATGGAAAATAAAGGTGGGGGGAAACAAAGGAGAATATTTTGAGAGGAATATGGGAAGAAGAAATGTAAAATATGTGATAAGGAATGGGATAGAATTTGGGAACAAAGACATTTGAAGAACTTATCAGTCTGGACTAAAGAAAATTACTATAAATTGATATGGAAATGGTATTTGACACCGGTGAGATGATATAATATTGATAAGAATAATTCAAAAAATTGCTGGAGAGGATGTCAAGAAATAGGATCATATATATATATATGTGGTGGCATTGTAAATATGTACAAAATTTTTGGGAAAAAGTTATTATAGAAATAGAATGTATTATGAATATAAAAACAGATAGTCTGAATATAGTATTGTTATCATTATATAATTCAGAGAAATTGAAAAAAGAAGAAAAAGATTTAATAACAAACCTGCTTACAGCAGCAAGATTAATTATAGCAAGATGTTGGAAAACCAAAATAACTGTATAATTGTATACAGAGGTGGGGAAAGAGACATCCCTTGGGACTTCTGTGGTATAAAGAGGTGTGGAAATTAGTGATTAAAATTAAAGGACATGTAGAGTGAAAGTAAAAAAAGGGATTATGAAAAAAAGTGACTTTGATGGAATTTGGAAAGAATTCATTGAGAAAGTATTGAGAAAAGAAGATGAAAAATTGCCTCCATGGGGGGAACTGAGATTCTAGATGAAATATAAGGGTGAAAGTGGCTCCAGGGAAGGGTGGGGTATAAAATATACTAAGCCAAGTTGTAATAGAATGCAGAAAATATATATGTGGAATTACGTATTGTTAAAAATTTATATATATGAATTTAAGTTCCAATACATTTTTTTTTAAAAGGTGAAATGGTTGAAACCTTGCTTTGTACCATTTTGGAAGAACAAATTAACAGTGTAACAGACTGGGGTGTAACCTGGAGATCGGCAAAATATAAAGCTTTTTGAGACGTGTCCCGTTTGGAAGATAAAACCAATTCACTCATTCTTAATTCCCTAAAGAAGGCCATCAAGGTGATGGCACAGAACAGTAAAGCCTCATATAGCGATATGCAAATATCAAACCATACTTAGCATAAACTCTTCAATATATCCAGAGATAGCAGAATCCTAGTATCAAGTACTCTATGCCTCTCCCTAGTCCAGCCCTCTAGCACTTTCCTGATGTGGAAGTCACCAGCTGTGTCACAAGCCCCTTGCAATTTTAGCCAAAATTCAATAGTGGAGAGGTGAAACTGAATAGAAGGAGGAGTTAATCCTCTACCATGCAGATACATGCAATAGTGTAGTAAATGTGGCACAAATGGAGGCAAGATATTAGTTAAATTATGTCTAGACCTAAAGTGAAAAAATTCAGTGGTCAATCCTGGCTGAATGACCCCAATCATTAGGCCACACCTATGCACACCATCTTCCATTAAAGAATACCACAAACCCCACTGCCTCTGTAATATCAGACACTATTTGCTAAGTATCCAGAAGGAAACCCCATTAAATTCACTCAAAAATTGTATCCAAACCACCAAATCAGCCTTGATGCCAGATGTGAACCAAATTCTGTGGTGTGGTCTACGAAC
The DNA here is from genome assembly GCA_026167975.1 of Phrynosoma blainvillii. NCBI lineage: Eukaryota > Metazoa > Chordata > Lepidosauria > Squamata > Phrynosomatidae > Phrynosoma > Phrynosoma blainvillii. The sequence goes on along the minus strand of JANUYF010000003.1, from coordinate 63,537,814 downwards.
CCTACTAACTGCATCACATAGACCCCATAAAAATGCTATGTCCAGAGCAAGTACCTTACAAGCAAAATTCAAGTGACCAATGATCTCCTGAAAGTTGTGCAGCATGAGAAGTGCTGAAGGTACTGCAGCAAGCTAGAAGCTTTATCCCCTGGAATCATAGAAAGTTGGTTAATTGTATCAATAGTAATACCCAAAAATTCCAATTGAGTGGAGGGTCCCTCAGTCTTCTCAGGAGCTAGTTGCTTCAAACTCTTTCAATAACAAAGAATAGTGACCCAACCCTGACTGACCAACAAATAAGAAATCATCCAGATAGTGCACCACACCATGAAAGCTAGTTCTTTCCCTAAGGGCCCACTCTAAAAAAGTGCTAAACATTTCAAAAGCTGCACATGAAACCAATCAACCCATAGGGAAGGCTCAATCTATAAAAAACTCAACAACTCAAAATCTGATAGGTGAACTGACAGGAGATGGAATGCAGACTTTATGCCGCACTTGACAAGTTCTGTTCGGTTTTGGTGGAGTAGGGTATTTGAAAATCCAGCAGAATCAGGAAGCAAAAATCCAAGCTTCTAAAAGTTGAGCTTTATTGTTGAAAGAATAATAACATGTAGAGTAAAAACACAGTCCACTAAAGTATCACATCTTGCAGATGTATCTAAACAGGAACAAAAAACTACAGATCCATGTTTGCAGATCTTAAGGCTACATTGTGAAGCAATATAAACATACTATAAATCCATTGCGAAGTAAAGAGAAGAAAAAGTGCTTTCCAATGCAAGCAAATAATAATAATATCAATGCTTAATACAAAGTTTCTCAGCCCAGCCCCTCTCAACCTTTTTGGGTGTTAACCTTCAGGTTGATTGGATGATCTATATGTGATGTATGCTAACCCAACCTCTTGTTGTTCATCTTCCATCATGTGATCTACTTTCCCATAACAACTTTTATTATTGTTTCCTTATATAAACAAGGTTACTTTCCCATCTAGTGATTCTTCTATTGTTTTGTCTTTCTAGCCATCTGGACTGAGTTGTTTGTGTTCGGCCTAGAAGCATGTTCTCAAGTGGAAAAATACAGACACACACATCTTTACATTTCACCTTTGACTGCATAGCCCATCTATATTCTGACAAGTTCAGCCCCCAAACCATAGCTGTGAACTAACCTAACCACCTCATCAAATGATGTGTATCTAACCAAATATAACTCATGAGGGATGACATCATTGACTGATAACCCATGGGGGTAGGACAAGTGATGGATGATGTGGTACTCTCCTGGAGCTTTCTTGGGTACTAAGCCCAAGGGGGAAACGCTCAAATTGCTAACTGGAGTAACTAAAAATGGACCAGCAACCCACCCTTCAGAAACCTCTTTAGAAATCTTTGCCCTAACAATGTGCTCCATACCTACAATAGACTTAAGATTATTAGATAAGAATGGGAGGCACACTCCTTGAAATGGGATAAAAAAACATAACAAAAACCTTGTAACAAATACTAGGCCACTTTACGGTTAGTGTATGAGGACAACAGATGACTCAGAACCCGTATCTTAATTGGGCTGGGACCCTTTTGAAGGTGGTGGGGCATCTCCCCTTTTTATTGTACTGGCCTTCTTTATTAGCACCTGATTGGCCCCTCCCTTTGGTACAATTCTGAAAGGAGTGCCCTTGCATGGGGTGTGCTGCATCCAGAGTTGGGAGTGCAGAAGATTCCAATGTAAAGTAGGGTAAATGGCTATGCACACATGGAAGGCATCATCATATAGCAGCCAAGCAGGCCCAGAATAGGCTATATAAGCCTGGTGGATAAAATCCATGTATTGAATCAGGGCCACTGCACTCATGAGCTGTGCCTTAGCAATAACTTGCATAAATAAAGAACCCGTTCAACCAGTTAGCAAAATTGCATTCAACATTTTGCCATTTTAAAGCCTCCTTATTTTTATCATCAAGCTTGTCCTTATCTTTCTTTTCCATCTCCCTGTAGAGTAGGGAAAAGATATCTACATATTCACCCCTTAGTATCTTGTCTGTGGTAGACTGCAGAAGGTGATTCCCTAGAGGAAGCAACAACTCATCATAGGGAATGGCAGAGTGTGTACTGTGTTATAGCCATGCTTAGCTTGAGACCCTGGTTGCGGTATGCTGCTGGCTGGCAGGGTTGGGTAGGGGGGTGTCATAGAATATCCAGGCCATATTCCTCAAGTGGGTGGGGCTACTGGCCACTGTGAGGCCTGCATTGCTGGTGATACAGCTGCCCCCTCTTTTGGTGACAGGTGGTTCTGCTGCTGTGAATAACCAGACACCCTCATGGCCATGAGTACCCAGCAACAGGAGTGCTATGTAAAGTGCTTGACTCACCTGATGGTAGAGGTGAGACATCTGTGTCCAGTTGCAACAAGGTCTCTGACCCTGATGACATTGACACTGTCCTAGCCACCTGAGCATGCTCCTGTTCCAAAACAGTGATATGAGATTTCATTTTGTTAAACAACTGTTTGTATCTGGCATGCTTAGAAGCAGCCCTAAAGGGTTGAGAATATTGAGGAAGAGCACTAGAAGACACCCCCATGTGCTTTCTTCAAGGCTTGAATCCTGGAAAACATCTCTTCCACGGGCAAATCATCTGAATCATTGCTAGATGAATAAGCCTCAACTAAGGCATGTTCAGGAATGTTTGAGGCTGGACCTTTGTCTTTGTTGCCCCCTTTTCCTTTTTTAGGTGGCATAGCTAATCCAGATAAAATTGACAGAGTATATCAAAATGGAAATACAGCTCACTAATTAACAACAACAATGAAAACACTAATGGTAACAATGGTAGGTGTAAAACCACCACAATTAAGCCAATAAGATATCAGTAAATGACTATGAAATACTAAAACAATATAGGCAGTGTTGTGTGGTGGCTAAACACACAGCAGAAGTCACAGAAATGATTTAGGGCCTTTGCAGACTGCTAGAAATAGTGCAAATTGAGTCCACTTTAACTGCCCTGGCTCAGTGCTAGGGAATCATGGAAACTGTAGTTTATTGTGGCACCAGAGCTCTCTGACAGAGAAGGCTCAATGTCTCAGAAAAAAAAAATACAATTCCCATTATTCCCTAGCACTGAGCCAGGGCAGTTAAAGTAGACTCTATTTGCACTATTTCCAGCAGTCTGCAAAGGTCCTAGAAAACAACAGATTAGCACAGATTGTTCCTGATAATGTGACAGAAAGACCCAGACAGGTGAAGTCCTCTGAAATATAGCCTATAACAATGGGTGCTAGCGAATCAGGAAGCCCAAGTAAGGAGCTATAGCCTAAACACCTCCTATTTATTTGTAGTTTCCCATCCAAGTACTAGCCAAAGCAAAGCCTTGCTTGGCTTCCAAGATCAGAAGGGGCTTTGGTGCCTACAGGGTATTCTGTGTTCAAAAATAATTGAGAACAACTGAATCTGAACTGTGGAACATGGCCTGCATAGTCCCTAAACAGCCCAAACAAAAAATCCCATAGCCAGCAACTGCCAAAAAGCACAGCCCAAGCACTGCAAAGAAGAGGCGGCACACTGCAAAAGAGGAGGCGGCATGCTGTAAAAGGGTGTGAAAGCCCTCTCACTCCTCGCAACCAAAAGGCAAGCTGGGGAAACTCCCCAGCTGCAAGAGAGGAGGAGTCACACTTCAAATGGCATGAAAGCCTCCTAGGGCCCAAGCAGCTTGGCCACCAATCAAGGAGGGAGCAGGCTGGGAAGGAGGCATGCTGCAAAGAGCATGAAAAGCCTCCCAGGCCTTCACTCCTAGTGCCCAGAATCAAGCACCACAAATGGCATGAAAGCACCCCAGGTCACATTCCCCAGTTCCCAGAAGCAAGCTAGGAACAGTCCCTGGCTGCAAAAGCATAGGAGGCAGGCCACAAATGATGTGAAAGCCTCTGAGGGTCTACGCAGTCTGCTCACCAGCTGAGAAGGAAGCAACTATTGGAATTATTGTACAAATTAAGTACTTATTTCACTTTTATTTGCTGCCCAAGCGCTCTCTATGTAGAGCTCTTTCTCTGGGTTATTGCAGGTGGAGCTCTAACAGCCCCTGCACTGGGGCAGTATACTTGATGTGCACAGTAGACCAGTAGTTTTCATACTTTGATTCTCCAGGTGTTTTGTATTTCTAGAAGTCCCAGCCATCTTGGTCAATGGTAAGGTATTCGGGAAGTCTAAAACATCTGTAGGACCAAAGATATACATTATGCCCTTTTGGGAGTGTAGTCACTGTGTCCCCGATGGTTCTACTCCACCTGTACAAAGGCTGAGAAAGCACCAAGGATAGGTAGTGAGTACACATGTCTGGCAGGTGAATGAGGATTACAGTATGAGAGAGGCCTTCTCCATGGCTGCTCCTAGGCTCTAGAAAACTGGTTTTAAGGAAACAGGCTGACTCCCTGTTTGCTGTTTTTCACTGGCAGGTGAAGACCTTTTTTTTTTATTCCAGCAGGTGTTTGAGGAGTGATTATTTTACAAGAAAAGGCCCTTTCTTGGTATGTTGTTTTAAAGGGTTTAAATTCTACAGGCAGTTTAATACTATTTTAATCATAATTTTTGTATGTCTTAGCTACATGTGTTCCCATAAGTTATACTGGAAGAAGACAGGGTACAAATAAAGGAACAGAGTACAGCAGACCAAAACACAATAGAAAAACATGAAAATAATTCATATAAATGTTGTAAGATAGAAATAAGAATCCTAAACTAAATGATGTGGGAGCCTGCACCCGAGGCCCAAATAGATACAGCACCTTGGATAGCTCCTTTGAAGTCTGGAATAAAAACCTGGAGCACATTGGGAGACTGGATGACCACACACAATCCTCTCACATCAGGGCCACAGTGCTATCCCCTGACACCATTGGGCCACAGGGCTCCATTCTGTGTGGAATTTCTCAACATTTGTCATTTATTGGAGATAAGCAAGGGATGGGCCAGCTTGCCCATTGGCTAAATAACTGCAAGCCCTATGGCATGCAGGGGAATCTTATCTTAGGGTGTATGGCTTGGGGGGAGAGGTACCTGAGGAGGTTGGGGCTCCTTGCAGACTTTCTTCAGTATGGATGTAGAACCTCTGTGGTCCATTCTCTAGAGAAATGTGTGGAGGTTCTCTTCCTCTGTTCTATGTCACCATGAGAAATTAGACAAACGTTCACTATTCCTTGTGTTCCATGTATTCCTTGCATTCTGCAGAAAGATAGAAAGATGTAATTTGTGAGTGAGCTACAATCTCAAGACTTGTTTGTGACATTCACACAGAAGGTTGTCACACTTAACAAACCTTCCATTATGGCATCAGCACTTTAGCTATTCATGTGAATTTTGACAAGGATGATTTTGTCACTGAATTCATCCAGTTTTCTCACCAGTCCATAATTAAGAGAGAGGATGGACATACATGAAAACTGATATGCATGTTCACACCCATTTCCCCCAATTATTCACATTTTTTCTCATATTCTGTCCCCTAGTATCTGCATGATACTGCATGATACAATGCATATTTGTGCAACATTTTAATTCATCTTTACATTTCTGAGCACACTTTCACCTAACATGTACATTTTGTACATTTAGGGAACTGCACTACAAAATTTGAAGAACGCTGAACTATAACTTTGGTTAAGTTCATGTACTGATTTGGGAAGCACATGATAGGTAATCTGCATTAGCATGCAAGCAAACTGAACTAATTTCCCTACCATGTGTATGTGTGCCTTCATGTTATCTATCAATTTATAGTAATCTCATGAATTTCACAAATTTTTCTTAGGCAAGGAATACTCAGAGGTGGTTTCACCAGTCCCTTTCTCTGAAACATAAACTAGAGCATTTGGTATTCACTGATTATTTCCTATCCAAGTACTAATCAGGGTTAACCCTGTTAGCTTCCAAGATCAGATGGAAGCTACTGCCTTTAGGGTATTTAGGCCCTTACCATGTTTAACTGGAAAGAGTTTACTTGTATGACCTACATGTATTCTTAAATATTTGCCCTCTTCAATTTTTCACACACCTGGGCAAACATCTTCCAGCATTGTGCTTTCCTGAGTCATTAAGATGGAGAAGGAATCTATTTGAAAAGATAAGATCATAAGGAAAGAAACAGTCTGGGCTGATGCATTTTGGGCATGGAGAGGTGCCAGAGGCAATTAACAGACAGCATGAATCTTCCTTGCCCGCTGACCGACTATGTTTAAATGGTGCTTCTTGTCCTGTGGGTTACAGAATGGCAGTTTACCCTGTCAAGTTGCACTGAAGTTTGCTGATTGAAGGGGCTTGGATTGTGTTATTACAAAAAATACATTCAAGAAAACACTCTTAATCCCTGTTTTATGAGGCACTCATGAAAAAAGGCAGCTCATTGCTTTGTAGAGAAGTAGCAGCATCAGCAGTTAGCAAACAAAAACACATTTGCAAGCTCGGGTTTGAACAAAGTCAAATTGGAAGCAGCAAATAAAGGTGTTTATGAACTCCTGAGACCCTAGGTAAATATCTCAGGCTTTTACCATGACTGAAATAAAACTACAATGAGCTATTGATTTTTCTACCTTTATGTTTCTTCCTTTTTAAAAAACCTTATAACAATGTAGTTTGCTTTCATAGTTACCATGAATTGGCACATTTGATCAAGCTCAACAGGAGCACACCCAGTTCTAAAAGATTAATAAAGGCTCATTAATCTGGGATTCATGTGTGTCCCTTTTCATAGACTCAGAGCAAAATAGTGCTCTTAAGTTCTTAATACATTCACAAAATACATTTGATGTGCCCCCATTAGCTGTGCTGGTTTGTGCATTAAATCTGCAGTAGTTGAATTCATTAAATCAATACTAGGTATCTTTAGAAATCTAAATTTGTAATTGGCTGCAGTAAAATGCCTAAACACCTTGTCCAAAGGGCATCCACTGAATCAATCAGAGCTAAAATAGAGAGAACAATCAGGATCCATACTGAGGTGTGCGTGTGTGTGTCTGCATGCAAGTGCACATGCAAAATATATATGAGCATCCAGCATATATATATATATATATATATATATATATATATATATATATATTAAACCCTACAAAAACAGATCTGTGTCTGTGAAGATCAGTTCATCATACTCCTCTCAAGTATGCTTTATAATTTTTTCCACATGATCTCAGATGGTAGTGATGTGTGGGAGAGTAATACTTGGAACTAGAACTTCCCACTCAGCCATAGCAAAATGTCAAGTGAGTTCACTCTGAATTGCCAATCAGCTTCAGCACTACTGAAGTAGGTTGAAATTTCAGTTAGGTTGCAGCCTTTTCCATCAAGGTTGCAGTCTTTTTGTGACAAATAAAAATTCAGCACATCTTGCTTTCATCATCAGTACCATGATAACTTTTCCCTGTTGAATTTTTACTTGTGACAAATAATGACATAAATATTTAATGTTTTCTAGATTTGTTCCTTTAAAAACTTACTGGGAGACTTAATAGCTATTCTAATGGAAGCGGTTTGCAATACATTTTGTACAGCCATGTCAAATCTACAGAACAGTAATGAGAGTATCATTTATTTAAAAAGGAATAAGAATTCTGCCCATTATATGTCCACTTATTTCATGTTTGCTGGCCTATTAGATTGCTCCTTTTCAGTTGTTTTCCCATCCACAATAAACCATTAAAATACATTCCTGCTGCACTAAGGTAAACTAATGGCACATGCCCATGCTGCAGATCTGTAGAACTGTATAAGGAAAAGCAAGCAAACTAAAATCTATCCAATGAAAACACCTCACAAAATCCAGAGGAAATACATTTCTTGGGACTACAATTATTACTTTTGCCAGACCAGGTTGTGTAAAAGGGAGAGAAGAAGAGGCAGGTACAGCCCCATCATGCCTAGGTCCAGAATCAGATGAAAGGCCCTCCCTTCATTCCAACTGCTACTGTCCTGACTGCAGAGGCAAGGAAGAACCAGCAGTATCTGATGGATTAATCCCTAGTGCCTTCCCATTTCCCTTGTGTGTTGTGTCTTATCTATCTGTAAGCCTGAAGGCAAGGAACTATCAAATTAACAAATTGTAAGCTGCTCTGAGAATATTTGTGGCTGATGAGTAGGGTATAAATATGCTTTAAAAAGGTCCAGAACACACTGCAGAAATAATCCAGTTTGAGACCACTTTAACTGCCCTGGCTCAATGCTAGGGAATTCTGGGAACTGTAGACTTGTGAGACATTTAGCCTTCTCTGTCAGAGAGCTCTGGTGCCACAATAAAGTACAATTCCTAGGATTCCTAACACTGAGCAAGGGCAGTTAAAGTAGTCTCAAACTGAATTATTTCTTCAGTATGTTTTGGACCAAAATTAAACCTTTTAATGTAAATCTTCTGAGTCTCCCTTATCCAAAAATCCAGAATCTGAAATACTCCAAAATCCAAAACTTTTTTCATGAGTGGCTGAGACTGTGACACCTTTGCTTTCTGATGGTTCAATGTACACAAACTTTGTTTCATGCACAAAATTATTTAAAATATTGAATAAATTACCTTTAAGCTTTGTGTAGAAGTGTATATGAAACAAATTAATTTTGTGTTTAGACTTTGGTCCCATCTCCAAGACATTTCATTATGTACATATATGCAAATATAGGTATTCCAAAATAAAATAAATAAATCCAAAATCAAAAGCACTTCTGGTCCCAAACATTTTGGATAAGAGAGACTCAACCTGTCATGCTCATGTTAAGGGAAAATTGGAGTCCTGTTACTGCCTTCAACCCCCCTATCCTAGCCTGGGAGAGGCAAAAGGAGTTGCTACGAGGATGGTGCTGGTGGCTGAAGCATGCAAGGGGCTCCAGGCCATTTGGGCCAAAGTGGTGAGGCATCTTTGCAGGATGTTCCATGTCTCCCTGCAGACCAAAACCTACTTCTTGCACTTTGACCCGAGCCCAGGCTCTAAGGAAATCCAGCACCACAGGCAGAAGGTGGCCAAGGCCCTCAACACTACCATCCATGACCTCAACAATGTGCATGGTTCCCTGGCCAAACACAGTAATACCCACACCTACAATCTCTGTGTCAAGCCCGTCAACTTCAAGCTGTTGGCCAAGTGTTTCCACCTATGGAAACCTATGAACTGAATACACTTGCATGGTCTACCTGGCCCTCAAATTCTTCTACTTGGTGGCTGAGCTCCTGGCTGAGAAGTACAGATGAGTGCCCACCCTTCTCAGATGCCATCTCCTCAGCCCCTCGGGACAATGGTTCTTCTTTGGAGACCCTCCCCCCATCACTCACAATAAAAGGCCTCTGTTGCCACTGTCCTAAAAAAAATCACAAAATTCAGTACACCAATAGTTATTAATATATTTTCATGCATTAATTTTAAGTTTGAAAATTGCTTCGAATTACTAAACAAAGCTCAAAATGGTCACTTCCTGTTCAAAAATAATGAAATAAAGTAATACAAAATGTTAATTGTTCAAAAAAAAATTAATGCTGCTGGCACTAAACCATTAATAATAAAAATGTAAATCTTTGCTGAAATTTTTAAGAATTAGAGACAACAGATTAAATTTGAATGAATTATTTCAGTCTCTATGCCACACAGCATGACTGAAATACTGGTCATTTCAGCCACAGTATGACTGAAATTGTATAACAATGTAAATATAGATATTTCCATTATATAAAACAAAGTAAATACAGAGTAGGTTTTGGAATTTCCAGAAGAATAGGCAAGGATTATTGTTAGCTCACATTCAATCTACAGACCTAGTTTATATGTTTAAGGCAGGGGTAGGCAACCTTTCCCCTTTAAGGGCCGAGGGACCCAGAATCCCAGGAGCTATTGGCCTAGATGGGACTATTGGCCAACATGGCTGAGGCTTCTGGGAGCTGAAGTCCCTCGGCCCATAAAGGGGAAAGGTTGCCTACCCCTGGCTTAAGGGAAGCATAACATAGTTACTGGGTATTTACTAATTAATCAGGACTGAGTGTAGATGATGCTGATGATGTGGCTTTCAATAGTTACAGCTTCTCTTGCAGGCTGACCAGGGTCAGCTCATGCAGCAGGGATTAATAAGGATGTTTCCTTGATAGAAAGCCTGGGAAATTGTTCCTTTATTAGCTAGGATTGAGTGATTCCCATCTACTTTGCTTGGGAAAGTTTCAGCACTTTTTAGAACAAGGGAGAAAAGGTATTTGAAGATTGAGAAAGAGTAGATGATTAATTTAGCCATAATCCAGCCCAGATGAAAAGTTCTATTGAGGTGAAGTTCAATTCATTGTGAGGACCCTAGAGGATAGTAGCTGTAATGAAGGACTGCTTTCATTGGTATGCAAAGGGATGTTGTAGCACCTTTGAGACTATAAAGGCCTTTGCAGACTGCCAGAAATAGTGCAAATTGAGTCCACTTTAACTGCCCTGACTCAGTGCTATGGAATCATGGGAACTGTAGTTTATTGTGGCACCAGAGCTCTCTGACAGAGAAGGCTCAATGTCTGAGAAAAAAAAATTACAATTCCCATGATTCCCTAACACTGAGCCAGGGCAGTTAAAGTGGACTCAATTTGCACTATTTCTAGCAGTCTGCAAAGGCTTGCCCCTTCTTTCTAGTCTGTGCTGGCCTCAAGTCTACAAAAGCTTATGCTACAACTTCTTTCACCCAGTTAGTCTCAAAGGTGCTACAAGATCCCTTTGCATCCTGATATTCCAGACTGGCACATCTATGCCTTTGACTTCTGCTTTACTCAGCTAAGGAATGTGAGCTAACTTTTTCTTTGCCTTGTGTTTTATTACTGTATCCTACTTAATGTCTGCATGCTATCAATAAACCATTGCTTTGGTGCATCCGTGACATAGTTCCATTTTAACAGACTCATGAGCCTGAGTTGGCTTGGGAACTGAGTGGATCAGGGCCCTGGAATTGTTACACAGCTATATTCACTACAGATGAGCTTATGCTCATCCCATGTAGTAGAACTGTTAGTCCTTAAAATGTCATGCAGAAATTAACAATCATTATTTATCCTTTCAAGAACCTTGTGAGGCAAGAACCTTGAATTATACCATTTTATGAATAGAGAAGTAAGAGTGAGAAAAGGTAGCTTGCTCAAGGGCACAAGACTCTAGTTAAGAGGAGCCTAATGACTTACTTGATGACCTGGAATATCAAGTCTCAACATTACAAGTGCAAAACTCTATCAGTTATTAACATGTATTGTATGAAAAAGATGCTCAGTGTTTGTTGGTGAATTCCCATAGTAACTGAAATGTCAGAAAATTAACCTACATTTGAAGATAATTTATACTCATTGTAACCTTCTGATTTCATTCTCGCTATGTAGCCTTGAAGAAAAAGAAACGTTTTTAAAAATTATGGGAGAAAGAATGTTCCACAGCAGACAGAACAAATAAACAACAAAGCAGAATTCATCTGCTACACATCCATGAAATTGACTCTCTCAGTGCTCATATCATTAAAACCACTGGACTGATTTCCTTTAGACCTGACATGTGATAATCTGCACCATGGTGAAACTAATATCTCGCTTGAGAGGCAGCTAAGTTACAGCAGAAAAGTCCATTTGTTTTATTCATGAAAATGCTCTTTCTTAAGGTTAATTTCTATGTTATGGTTATAGCTCTTACTGTAATCACCTTTCTTATTGATTGGCAATTTCCTGTCTGTGCTCCAGTAGCCTTTCCCAAGACATTTTGTCCCTAGGTGCAAAAGCATTATGCTCCTCACACGTTATCCACCTGGAGATTATGAATCTTCACATAGATACTAGTATTGGGAGACCCATCATTTACAAGCCATTTGAAAAGATTTGAAACATTTAGGGTAGCTCCAGATGTCACACAGAAGCTACTAACGGAGAAAGTGTATCTTTCTGGAATTTCACATATCTCTGTGGAAGTGCACACATGGAGAGATGCATGGACAGCTCATATGTGTCAGCCAGAGGAGAGGGAGCAGGCTTTTGCTACACAGTCAAACATAGTTGTAGATGAGTAAAAGCTCAGCATTCAAATGGTTGTACATTTTATATTATATATCATATTTCAAAGGATTGTTGTTGTCTTTATCTTCTTCATGTACTTCCTGATAACAACCAGGCTAGTCTTGATCTAGGCACCAAACAAAATGTGTTTCCAAAGTCATAGGCATGGTTCTAGCAATGGAGTTTAAAATTTAGGATATCACCATGTGATGATGTTGGTTATGGTATTATAATAATAATAGTTAAAATGTTAAAGATATGACATATTATTGTACTTTAAATATTCTACTTACATTTTTTCAATAAGACCTGTCTTGTGCTTTGGGGTGCAGATGAGATTTTTAAAAAATCAAATTAAATGTATCTATAGAACTGGACCAGTGTCATGCCCACATTTTATTCTACAGTGGGTTGCTGAGGAAATTTGTTTAAATTAGTAGGATCTTTAATTGAAATCAGTGATCAGAGGAGACCACAAAAATAGTCTATGAATGAATCTGTGAGACTGTGAGTGAAATCTGCATATAGAAAGCCATTCAGATCCACTGAGTGCAGAAAACTGTAGAAAACCAGCAACACAAACTGCACTGGGACCTGATTAGCAGTAGCAATACCAAGAGCATTTGCATTTCTATACTGCTTCATACCGAACAATGTTGTCTCTAAGCTGTTTGCAACATATAAGCCAATTGCCCCCAACTAGCTGGGTACCCATTTTACCAGCCTACGAAAGAATAGAAGGTTGAGTTGACCTTGGAGCCCCTCAGGATCAAATTCACAATGTTGTGGCTGCAGTACAGGCATTTAACCACTGTGCTATGTTATTGTTCATGTTTTTTTGTATGAATTTAGCAAATTTAGATCTATTGAATTTTTCAGAATTTTGCTGTCTAATCTTCCCCCAAATATGCATATTAAGGAAAGGTGTGCAGAAAATGCATTATGTTATGAGGGAAATGCTGATAAAAACATAATCTAGGGCAAAGGAGTACAAAATGTGCACATTGGAGAAAATGTACACTAAAATGTGAATGAAAGTTTGTGTTGACTTTTTTGGACCATTTTTTAATCTTATTGACAGATTGATATGATGCAGATTTAAAATGACTTGCAGTTAATGAAATAAGAATTTTTAAAATATATTCATACATTTCCCCACTCCAATTGCATGTTCATTATTCTATATCTAAAATTAAAAGGATGATATAATGAGGGAAGGGTGGAACTATTGGAAATGCATTTATAATTTCAGAAGGTGGCTTTGATGCTACTGGGAATATTATATATTTTTGTCTTTTTTTTTCTGGCTCCAGAAAGTATGAGGCTGGGTTCAAGAGTTTTTATTATTATTATTATTATTATTTAAAAAATCAAGTCAGCTCCCTTTAGCCACAGACTTTTTTTTATCCACACATCCAAACACCCACAGCTTGAAAATATTTAAAATAGCAAACCTTGATTTTTGCCATTTAATATAAGGGACACATTTTACTATGTCATTATATTTCATGGGACTTGAGATTTTGGTATCCACAAGGAGTCGTGGAACCAAACCTCAGTATGGAGGTTACTACATTATTTCTTCAAAGTGGGGTTCTTAGATTAAAGGGCAACCAGAGACACTAAGCAGTAAAACAAATTCACCTAAACAACTTCACACATAAATAAGGAATATGCAAAGGTAGTTTCACAGCCAATTTGTCTGAAATTTTTAAATTTTTTGAATTAGTACAGCCAATATCCATTGATTTAAGTGGTATAACTTCACAGCAAAGGCCTGGAGCAAGCAGTGTTCAAAGCTGCAGTATGGCATTCTAATGTAAAGATATATGTCAAAGGATATTCTCCTGAAAACAGCTCCTTTTAAAAAAATTAACATCAAACTAGTAATCAGAGCATATGTCATGAGGGATAACAGCTTGCTTCAGTTAACTTGAAATATATTCTTAAGGCAATATGCTTGATGTGATTGGGATTTTTCTCTAGAAAAATAAATAAATAAATAAAATGACTAATGTGGAATGAATAAAACCAAACAGGGCCATTCCAAACTTTTTTGGGTGTCTGCAATAGTAAGTACTTTATGATGTTCTATGCTTTGTATGAGCAGCCTGGTAGATAGATGAAACCCAGGGACTTGCAAATGAGATGATCAATGGGCCTGCAAATATTGTGAGCTGACTGCGAGGCTGTGGGATATGATGTTGTTTTGTTGTTGTTGTTCCTTTGTGTGTGTGTGTGTTGTTTTTTTTTGTCTTGGCAAAATGGCTGGTCATCCATTCTGATAGCCTGTGTCAGAGCTTCAAGGGAAGTGAAATGCAAAGTAATGGCAGGCATTACTGTGCTATAATTAAAACCACAGCAAATGGGTTGTGAAATAAAAGGAATCTGATCATAGCAGCCATCCAGATGGGATTCATTCAGTTGCCTTTTAGTCTCTCCTGCATTGTGTCTACATTGCTTAAACTGGAGTGTTATTAGCATAATTTTGATTTGACACTAGAGCAATTGTTCCACCTCTTCTTAAGTTGTTGCAAAAACCATCAGACAACAAACCAAGAAGCTTTATTGCATTTTGTATAAAGACATCAGATCAGACATATGAGCAATTGTAGTAAGGTGATCATAATTCCATTTCTAGAAGCTATTCTTCTTCCAAAGCCCTACTTTAAATACAAATCAACTTTTGGAACAAATTTTGTTCCTGGAACATTTTTATTCCTACATCTATTTGTGTTTATATGAACCAACTTTTGGGGTGAGGATGAGGGGCAGATCTCTCTCTCTAAAGCTCAAGATATGCACTCTGACTGCAGCTTCTACATCCCCAAATTTGCAGCCAAAATTTTGTGGCAAAAAGGCACATTTCCTTTTAAGAAGGAATGCAGAGAAGGTTCATCTTGTTTTAAAGTACAGTCATACTTTGAAGAGGCTTCCAGTAGAGTGACTATGTTTTGAAACATATTGCATGCTCCAAGTATGACTTGTTCCTAAAGGGAAAAGTGGCACTTTTGCTGCCACCAAACTGGTGAATATCAATAGCAATGGTAGCTTGTGACTCACTGAGTGCAAGTTGGGTCCATGTCTAGATTTTGAGTTTTGTCTCAACCAATTTAAGCCATAATTTATTTTAAGAGAGTAACACAAGCCATTTTAATTTATGATTATTTAAAACAAGTATGCTTAGTAGAATAATATCTTTTCTCTGCTTAGTTACTTGTAAATATCAAATAAATGGGTTATAAAACATATTTCACTGGGCTTACATTATTATTTCAGTACTTCCATAAACAGAAAATGAATGGGGTTACTGAACTGACTGGGCTTGAAATGAATCAAAAGATTTCAGCTAAGATGATAAAATCCCTGAGTTAGGTCTGGGTTTTTACATCTGCTACAGGCAAACAGTTTCTACCTATTGCTGTCTAACACTAACCCCTTTGATACTTTCAGTGTGGCAGCCACCCCAGATTCCCAATTCCATGTCGGTCTAGAGCAGAACAAGTATCACAGATGCATCCAGCTAATCTCCTTTAGTTGGAGACACTGGGACAGGCATGGTCAGGGACCGCTGCAGGATCCTTGGGATGTTGATAACATTATTGCTCAGCACATCTCTGTTGCTCCTTTTGCTCTCCTCCACATGGAGGTGGGCCCTCTGCCAAAATGAAAAAGGGGGTCCTAAGATGTGGTGAGAGGTTGGTCATGTTGGCTCTAAGGGTGTTTTTTTGCTGCCCCCCAAAGGAGCAGCATTTGCCAGCTCTTTTTGGAGCAGCAAAAAGGAGGATCGGGGCTGCAGCATGTGGTTGTCACAGCCCCAATCTGATGCTCCCGGGGCAGCACAGAGCCGCCCATTAGGGGCCATCTGCATTGGCCCTACATCTATAGCATGGTCTCAGAGAAGAGTGGGGGTGAGAAGGGAGCCTATCACATCAACAAATAACACAACCATTCCCCAACAGCATACAGTCGGGTTGCGGAATGCAGGCAGGTATTATAGCACCAAGGTTGCCACCGATTCCACCAGGTGAATGCAACCCAGCTGCATCCCGGGTCCCAGATGTGCTTTGGAAGCTGCTTTTCAAAGACAGCAAACTTCTGGCTTTGAAAGGCAGCCTCTGAAGTGTGCCTGGGACCCAGGATGCAGCCGAGTTGCACTCACCCGGTGGAATATGTGACAACTTTGGTGCGATAATACCTTGTTGCATCTTGCAACCTGCCTGCATCCCGTTGGGGAGCAGGCAGGTTATTTGTCAGTGTGATAAGCTCCAAGAACAGTAGAAACATCTCCAAGAGTTTCAGTTTACATCACAGAGGGGTCAGACAGAGAGGGAGATCATTGAAGGTCACTCAAACTATCTACCCCTATTACTTCTGTCCACTCTGAGACATTTACTCTTTTACTGCAGAGCCTTGTTGCACTTCCAACAATTCTAACTTCTGCAATGATTAAAAATGTAGGTTATGATGCCATATGTTGGGCTAATGGTTGAACATAGGTGCAACCAATGTTGAGGCTCTACATATTTTAAATTATGTACAGAAATATATTGTGGTACCCAAGAACTATTCTCTTCCCATAAATGTCTCAGTGCAAGAGATTACATTTAATACCACTTTTTTTGCCCTAGCCAGTTTTTTCATCCTTGTTTTGACAACATAGTTGATGAAATGATAAACAAAAGCATGTGAGGTCTACTTGCCTGTTAAGTGAAAAAAAATTAGAAAGACCCCCCCCCCAACGCGTTGGGGAGGGGTTTTCCATTGCGCCGGCCATTAATTGATGCCACACGCTTGATTGGCTGGGCGGGAGGAAAGTCCCGCCCCTTCCTTCACCACTCGACCAATCAGGAGAGGGATCTTCTAGGTCTTGATGGTGGTCTCTCCTATTGCGAGATTACCAATGAGAACTCAAGGGGCTATAAAGCCCCAAGGCTGCCTCGTGGTGGCAGCCATTTTAAGGAGCAGACAAGCAAGGAGCTTGTCTGCTTGTCTTGTTGCTGTGGCCTGTTGGGCAACCGGAAGCCTGAGGCTTGGGTTGCAGAGTGAGCGGCCACGGAAGAGGCCAGTTGGATGGTGGCGGCCTGGGTGACTGGGCTCTAGTTGCAGGCTGCGGCTTGGGGGCTTGAACGGCTCAGATTGTTCTCCCACCCGGGAAAGCCCATTGGCCTTGGGGGGCAGCGGCCCGGGGGTCAGGGCTCTCTGCAGTGGCGGCACCTGAGTGAATAGAAGGCCCAGAGCTTTCTCCCGGTAAAGGGAGGCCCGTTGGCCTTGGAGAAAGTGGCCCAGGTGGTGCGGCTTTTCTTGGCTGCTGCTGCCTGGGGGTTAAGGAAGGCCCTGATGATTCTCCCGGCTGAGAGAGGCTGCCAACTGAAGCCGAAGAAGGCTATGGTTTTTAAGGGCCCTGAGTACTACAGGGAGCCCATGGAATTGTTATAAAAATAAATAAATAAATAAATAAATAAATAAAGAATTAAAGAAATAAAACTGCCTGCATAGTATAAGCAGGGGGCCTTTGGAGGCCTGGCCAGGTTGGGCTGCAATCTGCCTGGTATCCTGGGTGTGTGTGCTGTCCCATGAACCATAACAATAAATAATAATCTTATAATTACAATAATAATAATAATAATAATAATAATAATAATAATACCCCCCCCCCACATACACAGTTGACACACTTGACAAGGGGTGTTGGCTTGGCTTCTATGTCCCAAAAAGGGAAGTTTTGGGCCTTTTGGTGTCCAAAGTAACTGGTAGGCCCTTTGGTTGGGTCTCTACCTGGTGGTTCTACACTAGCCAGTGTATTCTGGTTGAGTTGTTGTGTCCCACAAAGGGAAGTGATCGGCCTTTGGCCATTAACCTGGTCTATATTTTGGGAAAGGCTGCTGGCTGGGGGGCACGTGCGCTTTACATAAGTTTACACTCTGCCCAGTTACAACAACAACAACAACAACAATAATAATAATAATATTTTAGACCGATATATATATATATATATATATATATATATATATATATATGAATATGACATAGAGTGCTAATTAAAATTATTATTCTAAGACATTAAATGAATAAATAATATTACAGTCTCTAGGATAATTATAACTGAGTCATGCCGCGCAGTAAGCCACAGTCTAAGCGGCATGCGGCTTCAGATGAGCCCAATTCTGGGTGATCAGCACCGAAGAGACCAAATGATCCTCAAAATAGAGATGATGAGATTGCAGCTCAGTTAACACAATTAGGCCGCATTATGCAGGCACGTGTTGCTGCTTGTGAACAGCTAGCACAAACTAGGGTTCATGGTCATAATTCAGAGTCCCAATTAGCTACAATGTCAAGTAGGGATCAGGTTTCTGGGCAGCAGGTTACTTTGGTACAACCAAGTACTTCATCTGACATGTCTTTTCAAGATGTTCCACGTGGTTCCCCGATTTCATCTGCTATGGAGGTTGGTCAGCCAACCGTAGCAGATGTGATGGAACTGTTAAAGAGAGTTCCTGGAGTGACGCAACATTATGCATCTGTTATTGGGCTTGAGCAGCCTACTCTGGCAGACTTGTACAGTTTGTTACAGAGGGCTGTGGTTTCAAGTCAGGATAGTGTGTCTGCACCTGAAACTATGCAAATTGCTAACAAGGATGGGGGAAGTGTTTCTTCTATTCTGCAGACTGGCACCCGAGCAGTTGCTGAGGCACACTCGGTGGGAGCATCACAAACATCGGGAGAGGCTGCTCAGCATTTGGCTAGTAAAGGTTTGTCCCCATCTTTGAATGCTACAACTTCTTGGCCCATCTCAGTATGGTCCTCTGGTAGCCCAGTTGGGCACAATGTGGGTGGGACAAGTTCCAAAAATGTTTCTATAGCTGCACTTTTGACTTTATCAGTTGCACCGGGGGTGCCTGACTCGAGGGTGCAAGTAGACCAGCTTACGGTTACCGAGGTAAGTGATGCAAGGCCTTTGGCCACAGTGGGAGCCTTAGGCTTGGCTGGAGTCAATGGGTCAGTTGAGTGCAACCACTATGCTGGGATGTCAACACCCTTAGGATCTCACCTTCTCCTCTCTACCAAGGAGAGAATATGGAAAGGAGAATACATAGACCTGTTTTCTTTGACTTTTCTTGATCCTGAGCCACAAATTATGGTCAAAGATGGGGTCGTTTTCTGTCTTCCTAAAGAATTTCAGGCACACAAGCGTCCTAAGTTGGAAAGAAACTTTGTAAATTGGATGATGGGATTTACCATATACAGGGGTGTGATAGAACAAAAAGACCACTCTAGGGCCCCTGAATTTTCAAAGTACCAAGAAATAATGATCAAAGCCTATACAAACTGTCATTTTAATGTGAGGGGAGCAGTATGACTCCAGTACGATGAACAGTTCAGGATGAGAGCTGCTATGGATCCATCTTTGTCATGGCAGCACGTCCAATCTGAACTTTGGGCAGATGTTATGCTAGGGGCCTCCCCTTCAAGCAGGTGTGATAATGGCTTTGTGCCCATGGTCACGCAGCCGAAAGGGCAGTATGCAAGGCCTAGCATGGGGGACAAAACAGTTACAGGTTTATGCTGAGGCTTCAACTCTGGTAAGTGCGCTAGACAGCAATGTAGATTCGACCATAAATGCAGCATTTGTAAGGGTAATCATGCCAGCTACCTCCTGTTTCAGGAGGAAGAAAGGTGGGGCCGGAGTCTCCGGTCAACAGCCAGCAGCGGGAGGGAAAGGAGCCAACACCATTGATGTGTTGGCTGCTTGGTTGCGGATTTACCCAAATAGGGATTCTGCTCAATACTTGTTGGACAGGTTTTCAAATGGTTTTCATATTCCTTATACAGGTTTGAGGGTGCACCGATTTGTGCCTAATGTGTGTTCAGTGAAGGAGTCGCCGGAGATAGTCAGGGAAAAATTGGCTAAAGAGTTGGCTGCCGGTAGGATATCAGGGCCTCATCAACATCTGCCAATGCCGACACTAAGGCTGTCCCCTAAGAGTCCCCTAAGAAGTCCCCTAAGAAGGCATTTGGTGAGTTCCGTTTAATCCACAATTTGTCATACCCAAAAGGGGACTCTGTTAATGATGCCATTGATCCAGTTTTGGCATCTGTGAAATACGCATCATTTGATGCAGCAGTGCAGATGGTACGGGCATTAGGTAAGGGCACCCTATTGGCTAGGTGTGATATAAAATCAACTTTCAGGCTTTTGCCAGTACACCCTGATGATTTTGACTTGTTAGGTTTTCAATTTGAAGGGATGTACTATTTTGACAAGGCCATGCCTATGGGGTGTTCTATCTCATGCTCTGCATTTGAAAAATTTAGTACATTTTTGCACTGGTGCCCTGTCAAGAGGTCAGGTAATCAAGCTATTACTCATTATTTAGATGACTTCTTGTTCGCTGGGGCTCACGGTACTACAAGTTGTGCAGATACCTTGTCGGAATTTCAGGTGTTGATGACTGAGATGGGAGTTCCTTTAGCGGAGGAAAAGACGGAGGGTCCTGGCACCTGTTTAACCTTCTTGGGCATTCAGTTAGATTCAGTTGAGGGAATCTCTCGCCTCCCAGTAGAAAAACTCAAAGCGATGAGACACCAGGTAAGGATAATGAGCAGTAGGAATAAGGCCACACTTCGAGAATTTCAATCCCTGACTAGGTTGTTAAATTTTGCCTGTAAAGTTATTTTTCCTGGATGAGCCTTTTGTGCTCGCCTATACAATCCTAGTAAAGGGGTTTCCGCTCCACATCACCATATTAGAATTACTAATGGGATCAGAGCTGATTTGAAGGTTTGGGAATCATTTTTGGATCAATTTAATGGAGTCTCCTTTTGGAGGTCTGAAATGCTTTTAAAGGCGGACCTCCAGGTACACTCCGATGCTTCAGGCGCACATGGTTTTGGTCTATATTGGAAGGGTCAGTGGGCAGCTGAGAGATGGCCTCAAGAGTGGATTGATAAGGGTTGGACACGTGACCTTACTTTCCTCGAACTCTTCCCTATTGTGGTTGCAGTTCATTTGTGGCCAGTTCAATTTGAAAATAAAACTGTTTGGTTTTGGAGTGACAACCAAGCAGTGGTTCATGTAGTGAACTCTCAAACCTCCAAATCCTTAAGGGTGATGTCTTTGGTTAGAGCAATGGTTACTCAATGTTTAAGATACAATGTGTTGTTTCAAGCTCGCCATGTGCCAGGGTTACTAAATCTGTTGGCGGACACCATTTCTCGTTTTCAGTTTTCCAGGTTTCGTCAACTCACCCCGGAGGCTGCACCTCTACCACTGGAGGTACCAAAACATCTGTGGAGCCTTGGAGATTAGAAATTGACAGGGTGATCCTCCAGTCTGTCACTCCATCAACACGTAAGTCATATGAGCTTGCAGTGTGAGCCTTTAGGCTGTTTTTGTCTATGGAAGGGGAGGTTGAGGTTTGGCCATTGAGGGTGGAGACTGTGTTGCGTTTTGAGGTTCATCTTCAGCAATCGGGTTTGTCCCCAGTCACTATTAGGACAAGGTTAGCGGCTCTGTCCTTTTGTTCCAGGGCAGGAGGGTTCATCGACCCAACAGGGGTTTTTAGGGTCCATAGGGCCTTAGAAGGTTGGACCAGGGAGCTTCCTCCGGCATGCGATACTCACTTGCTGGTAACAGGATCAATTCTAATCCAAATTTGGCAATCCCTTCCTGAGGTATGTTCTTCAGCTCAGGAAGTGATGCTGTTTAGGGCTGTTTTTTCTATGGCGTTCTTCGTGGCCACTAGAATCAGCGAGCTGGTTCCTAGCTCTCACTCGGATAGTTCGGGCAGAGCATTTTACCTATCTGACCTTCAAATTAATGAACAGGGAGTTCAAATATGTTTTCGGCATTCTAAGACTGACCAGTTGGCTAAGGGACAAACAGTTACATTGTCTAGAGCACCATCAGGTCAA
This sequence comes from Phrynosoma blainvillii, assembly GCA_026167975.1. Classification (NCBI taxonomy): domain Eukaryota; kingdom Metazoa; phylum Chordata; class Lepidosauria; order Squamata; family Phrynosomatidae; genus Phrynosoma; species Phrynosoma blainvillii. The sequence goes on along the minus strand of JANUYF010000003.1, from coordinate 63,515,879 downwards.
ATTTGTCCTGTTTTAACCTTGTCAGATTATTTTGGGATTCTCCAAACTGGCCCAGGCTATTTGTTCCTTCATGTTTCGGGCCTTCCATTAACACAGTTCCAATTTCTAGCTGTGTTGCGAGAGACTTTGAGACATGCAGGTTTTCCAGCGGCCCAGTTCTCAGCCCATTCGTTTCGTATAGGAGCAGCGACTGCTGCTGCTTCATAGGGTTTGGATGATGCCACAATCTGACGGATTGGGCGTTGGCGGTCCAGGGCTTTTAAGTCATACATTCGCCCATAAGGTATGGGTGGGGCATAGCGTTATCTAGTTGAGGTGTCAGTGTTATACTTAATATTTTGTTTCTTTTAAAGCAGATCTGAAGTTTCTAACATAACATATGTTAGAATTGATTAAACAGATGAAAATGGGAGAAACATTTATTAAATGGATAAGATCAATTTACACAGAACAGAGAGCACGAATTATTATTAATCAAGAGAGAACGGAAATGATAAATATTGAAAGAGGTACTAGACAGGGTTGTCCCCTTTCCCCATTACTATTTATATTAGTATTGGAAGTATTAAACAACAGGATAAGAGGGGACACTGATATAGAAGGAATTAAGATAAAACAGCATACTTATAAAATACAAGCATTCGCTGATGATCTTATCTGTTTCCTAGAAGATCCTAATAAGAGCGTAAGAAGGTTAAATGAAGTAATTCAGGAATATGGCAGAGTGGCAGGTCTTCAGATAAATAAGGACAAAACGGTAATATTGACTAAAAACATGAGTGTAAAAGAAGAAGAAGTATTAAAAGAGATGTCGGGTTATAGAGTGGAAAAGAAGGTGAAATATTTAGGTTTACATCTCACCAAAAGGAATATAGATTTGTTCAAAAATAACTACCAGAAAATATGGGATGAAATCAAAAATGACCTGCAAAGATGGACAAAGAAAAGATTCTCCTTTTTTGGGGAGAATTGAAATAATTAAAATGAGCGTTCTGCCTAGATTGATGTATCTATTCCAAAACCTACCCATTATCAGTGACGAAAAATTCTTGGAAAGATGGCAAGGGGAACTGACAAAATTTATATGGGAAGGCAGAAGAGCCAGGATAAGCTGGAAACTATTGACAGAAGAGAAATCAAGAGGGGGATGTGGACTACCAAACCTAAAATTGTATTATCATGCGGCTTGTCTAAACTGGATAGAAGAATGGGTCACCTTGAAAAATGAAAGATTATTAGAGTTAGAAAGTTGCAAGATGAGATATGGTTTTCATGCCTTTATGTGGCATGATAAATTAAAAGAAAATAGGGATTTTGCGCATCACTTCATAAGAAATGCACTTTTGAAAACATGGTTAAAGATTAAAAAACAATTCTATAACGAAATTCCAAGTTGGGTATCGATTCAAGAGGCCTTTTTTAAAAAGACAAGAAATGAGGAAACACAGTGGTTGACATATAAGGAAATTATAGATTGGAAGAGTGGAAAAGGCGATATGAAGACAATGGAACAATTGGAGAAGATACTTGGAAGGAATTGGTTTTTGTATTATCAATTGAAGGAGAGATTTAGACTAGATAAAAAGAATACTGGAATAACGAATGAGAAATCAGAATTAGATATGATCTTTAGTGACAAAACAAAAGGTCATATAGCTAAATATTATAAGTTGTTGAGGGAAAGAAGTTTAGAAAAAGAAAAAATTAAACATGCCATGGTTAGATGGGCCCAAGATTATGGGAAATCCATCGATTTAGAAAGATGGGAAAAAACTTGGCGGAATACTAATAAATTTACGTGTTGTCAAAATTATAAAGAAAATCATATTAAAATGTTATATCGTTGGCACCTCTCACCAATGAAAATCAAGAAAATATACAAAACAGGAACAGCAAAATGTTGGAAATGTGGAAAACAAGATGGCACCTTCTTTCACATTTGGTGGGAATGTAGAGAGGCGAAACGGTTTTGGAGAGAGATACAGAAAATGATGTCCAATATACTTGAAATTACTATACCATGGGACCCAACCTTTTTTTTATTAAATATGACTGATTTAATGGAAAAAGAACAAGAGTGTAAATATAGAAAAATAGTATTGTATATGATTACTATAGCAAGAATTATTTACGCAAAAAGATGGAAACAAAACCGAATACCTTCGAAAAGGGAATGGAGAGAAAGAATGAAAGAAGCTATGGAATCTGATATGTTAACAGCGTTAATGAGAGAGAAAGAAAAGGAAGAGGTGGAAGAAGAATGGAAAGGCTTTAAGATATATTGGAAAAGGGGGAAAAATGAAGACAAATAACAATAATAAAGAACCAATAGTTACTTATTTAATAGGTTAAGTTTCAAGTAAAAATGTAAAAGAATGACAAAAAATCAAAATGAAACGCTGTATAGATAGATAAGCTAGGGGTCTCAAGGAATTATACAAAAAAAAAAGGCAAATAGTTATTTCTTCATATTGGAAGTGTATTTAGCATAGAAATGAAGCATCGTATAGGATGGGTGTTTTATGTTTAATGTTAGTAGATAAATGTGGTAGATATATATGTTAATTAGTTTGTGATGTTATAGGAATGTATGGATGTCTTAAGTAGTGTGTCAACTGTATTGTATTTTGTAATGTTGTAGGTGAATGTAAGAATGTAAGAATGTATATTTATTTGTTTCGTAGAAATAAAAGTTATTAAAAAAAAATAAAATAAAGCAGATCTGAAGTTTGAAGACGTTTGGCTCATTGGACACAGTCTTGTGTTCTGGGCGGAACGTCATGTGCTCCAATCCTGTCACGATCGGAATCTGGCGATAAGAGAGGTTCAGCAAATTCAATGGTTTGGTCGGAGAGGAATGCTATGGGGAGCTCTCATTCCACACATCATTGAATTATCTGCGACATTCTCACCGCCCAAGATTCTACTGGTACATTTGGGAGAGAATGACCTTGTTAAAATATCTTGTTACAATTTGGCCAAAATGATCTTGAACGACATGCAAGACATTAAGCGGAGACTCCCGAACACGGTGGTGATGTGGACCAAGTTTTTGCCACGACGTGCATGGGTGGGAGCAAAGAAGGACTTGTCGATCAACGCAGCACATCATTGGCTGAATAGATTCATGGTTAAAAAGTTGGGAGTTTTGGGAATTGAAATTGTAGAACACGAGACTATTCAGAAGGATAGGCCACATTTGTACAGAGGTGATGGGGTTCATCTATCCCCCGAGGGTTGTGATGTATACTTGGAGTCTATCTCTTGGCATATTGAACGAGCTCTCCGGGGTGGGGGGGAGGGGATGCCAAGCTAGGCTGGCCCCCTCCTGTGGCAGGCAGGATCCCCCCCGGGGATAAGTTAGTTAATTGAAATTACAAAATTGGTTCAAATTTAAGTGGACAAAGAGTATACGTCAAGGGATTAATCAAATTGTTGCTATGTCATCGCCAAACAAATTGATGACGGCATGGAAAGTTACATCATGAGCTGAATTATGATGTCATTTTGTTTGAGGGGAGATGATTTATTCGATGTGGGGTTTATTTGGAACTTGATGTTCTTGACACATGAATTAAAGGGATAGATTGACACAGTTGGTTAAATTAGATATGTAAAGGAACACATGTGTCAAGAACAATGAAAATTTTGGTTAAATTGAAGTGTTAAAAAATTATTGATTACCCTGTACAAATAAAGTTGTGGCCAAGTTTTACAACCATAAAGTTGAGTACGGTGTCATTTTTGTGTCGGTGCAATCATGGGACTTAGGGCCTTTACAGACTGCCGGAAATAATGCAGATTGAGGCCACTTTAACTGTCCTGGCTCAGTGCTAAGGAATCATGGGAACTGTATTTTTTTCTGGGATATTGAGCCTTCTCTGTCAGAGAGCTCTGGTGCCACAAAAAACTACAGTTCTCATGATCCCTTAGCATTGACAGTTAAAGTGGCCTCAAGCTGCATTTTTCCTGGCAGTCTGTAAAGGCCTTAAGTATTCATTTAAGTGTTCATATGATTCCCAGAACTGGCCCCAGAATTCACACAGTTGGTTTGGGCAATTGCATTGCTTCCTTAGTCTGTTCCTGAGGGCAGTGGGAGACAATTGCAGTGGTGCCAAATTTTCTGCCCCAGGACTCTTTGGGAGTTGCACAGACCACCTAAAATGCCATAAAACAAAAAGGAAGGGAAAGGGAAAAAAACTGGAAGTGGCCATAGACATTTTAAATGTTACATAATGAAGAAAGGCCCTACAACATTTTAAAAAGGTGAATTGTTCCTGAAGTCTTAAAGGAGAGTCAATGCACCCTTTTTTGATTAGAGAAAAGGCAGACTGGGGAGTCTAGAAAGGTTGAAGCCTACAAATATTGCCTCACAGCTTTGTCCAGCCCTGCCTTAGAGGTTTTCTACTCATAAAACTTCTCATTCAAAATATTGAGAAAGGAATTTTTAGCCTGCCTAAAGTTTAGCCCTTCTGAAGAAGGGAAGGGTGTGGAAGGTACAGTGTGTGAAATCAGATATAGTTCTATCTACCTATCTATTATATGAATTGTACATATAGATTTTTTAGTCCAACTCAATATATAAATATAGATATTTGGCATATATAGATGTCAATATATAGATAAAGATATTTGGCATGGTATTCTTAGGCAGACAAGAATTGAGGCAATAGCCCAAGAGAAGGCAAAAGTACTTCCAGACTGGCTGTTGCTAGCATGATCTAACTAATGCTTTTCCACTGCAACACATCCTAGAATGTGTAGTGTTTTGTGGACGTGTACTTAAATGTTTCGTCCATATTAATGAACACGTGGGGTGGGAAGGGACAATCCACCCAAGCAAATCATTTTAGTCACTTTTCCCAATCATTTGAGGATGACGACATGTAGATACCCCATAAAAGTTTGGTAAATCAAGCACTGAAATTCTAGAGTGATGAGACCACATGTAAGTGTCCATGAGCAAAAATAGCATGGAGAAGTATAGTATTCGATGGATCACATCGAGTGTATTTACCTGACCATGAAAGCTAGGGACAGTCTGGGAATTCTGTTGGTATACTGTCCACCCCGTTGCTTAACAGAATCCCTGGCCGAGCTGACACAGCTGGTCTCGTAGCTGGTGCTGGAGTCCCCCAGGCTCCTTGTACTGGGGGACCTCAACATTCCCTTCGAGTCCAGTTTAGTAGATCTGAAAGGTGCAGCTTGGGAGTTCATGACTTCCATGACAGCCATGGGCCTGTCCTTATTAGTTCAGGGTCCTACACATTGTGCTGATAATATACTCGATGTGGTCTTTTGTACGGATCAGGAACATCTGTGGGCAGAAGTGACTCAAATTTCTGCCCTGTCATGGATGGACCATTTTCTGGTCAAAGCAGGACTCGAGGTCACTACCCATACCCCCCTCGGGGGTGGAGGACCTATTAAAATGGTCTGCTCTCGAAGGCTGATGGAACCCAAAAGGTTCCAGGAAGATTAAGAGCAGGGGTAGGCAACCTTTCCCCTTTAAGGGCCGAGGGACTTCAGCTCCCAGAAGCCTCAACCATGTTGGCCAATAGTCCCATGTTGGCCAATAGCTCCTGGGATTCTGGGAGCTGAAGTCCCTCGGCCCTTAAAGGGGAAAGGTTGCCTATCCCTGCTTTAGAGGGTTTTACGGTTGGGAACGACAGCGATCCTGTCGAAGCTCTGGTTGATACCTGGAACAACGATCTTACCAGAGCTGTAGACATTATCACTCCCGAGCGTTCTTACCAACCCACTTCAAATAAAAAACCATGGTACATGGAAAATCTTCGGCAAATGAAGCGGGTTGTTCAATGACTGAAGTGCCGCTGGCCGCTGGCGGAAACATCGACGTTTATCTGACAAGAAACTCCTAAGAAACCATTTGGACTCTTATGGGGTGGCAATAGATGCAGCAAAGAAACTTTTCTATGCTGCATGTATTGCATCTGTAAAGTCCCATCCAGCAGAGATGTTCAGGGTGGTAAAAGAATTAACACAATTGCCTCCCACCCTGAACATACTATTGGAACCAACTAAAGCCTGCTGTGACACTTTTAATGACTTTTTTATAGATAAAATCTCTCAAATAAGGGTCAACCTAGATGCCAGCATTATAACAGAACCAATAAGAGAGATGTCCAGGGACTCTGTGGATTGTATTAAACTGGATCGATTTGAGTTTGTAAATACAAGCTTTGAGTTTGTGGACAAGCTTCTTGGAAGTGTTAGGAAGACGATGTGCCCTTTCAATCCTTGCCCATCATGGTTGACCGCCCAGGGAGGAGATGCAGTAAAATCATTGCTGCAGTGCATAATTAATACATCTCTCAGGTAGGGCAAATTTCCACCAAGCTTAAAACGAGCGGTAGTTAAACTGCTCCTGAAAAAGCCCTCCCTTGACCCCCTGGTAAGAACCAACTATAGACCGGTCCCTTTATTACAATTTCTGGGCAAGGTGATCGAGAGGGCAGTTGCCTTCCAACTCCAGGCAGTCTTGGATGAAGCCGATTATCTGGACCCATTTCAAACCAGCTTCAGGGCGAGATACGGAGTTGAGACTGCCATGGTCACCTTAGTCGATGACCTCCGTCTGGGTATTGACAGGGGAAGTGTGACCCTGTTGGTGCTCTTGAACATCTCAGTGGCATTCAATACCATGGACCATGGTATCCTTCTGGGACACCTGAGGGAGTTAGGTATTGGGGGCACTGTGCTCCAGTGGCTCCGGTCCTACCTCTCGAGCTGATCCCAGATAGTGAGACTGGGGGACAGTTGCTCCTCTGAAAGGGAGCTGACATCTGGTGTCCCGCAGGGCGCCATACTGTCCCCCATGCTGTTTAACATTTACATGAAGCCGCTGGGAGAGATCATCCGGAGATATGGGGTGTGGGGTTATCAGTATGCTGATGACACCCAACTCTATTTCTCTATGGGCCTAAGCAGACTGCTAGAAATAGTGCACATTAAATTGAGGCACTGCCCTGGCTCAGTGCTAGGGAATCATGGGAACTGTAATTTATTGTGGCACCAGAGCTTTCTGACAGAGAAGGCTCAATATCTCAGAAAAAAATACAATTCTCATGATTCCTTAGCACTGAGCCAGGGCAGTGCCTCAATTTAATGTGCACTATTTCTGGCAGTCTGCTTAGGCCTTATGTCTCCGACTGCTGCGGTGACTAAGGATGGCTCTCTCCTCTGGATGCCTGTCTTGGGTTGGTAATGGGCTGGATGAGGGAAAACAAACTCAAGCTGAATCCAGAGAAAACAGAGGTAGTAGCGATAGGTACCCCTGGTCTGCGAAGGGAGTTTTGTCATCCAGTCCTGGATGGGGTCACACTTCCCCTAAAGGACAAAGTACGCAGTTTGGGAGTACTCCTGGACTCATCCCTGCAGTTGTCATCTGAAGTAGATGCGATGGCCAGGAGTGCTTAGAATCAGCTTCGGCTGATTCACCAACTGCACCCCTACCTGGACCGAAGGGACCTTGAAGCAGTAGTACTTTCTCTGGTAATCTCTCATTTGGACTTCTGTAACACGCTGTACATGGGGCTACCTTTGTACCAAGTTCGGAAGCTTCAACTGGTCCAAAATGCGGCAGCCAGACTGGTTGCCGGAACATCTAGAGTGGACCACATTACACCAGTATTAAAAGCTCTACACAGGCTGCTGATTAGCTTCCAGGCGCAATACAAAGTGTTGGTCATCACCTATAAAGCCCTACATGGCTTGGGTCCGAGTTACTTGAAGGAACGCCTCTCCCCACACAATCCATCCTGCACCCTCAGAACATCAGGGAAGAATTTACTAAATTACTGTAAAACTAAACTAATATCTACTTCCCAAAGATCATTCATGGCTGCAGCCCCCAAGTTATGGAATGGCCTGATGGAGGAGACTCATCTTATTTCCATGCTAGAGGCCTTTAAGAAGGCACTTAAGATGGAACTCTTCCGGTGGGCCTATCCACTTCACCTCCCTAAGTGAACATAAGATTAGACATGGCCATCTTATAAGGACCTCCTGGGTGAAAAAATTTATATCACTCGTGGCATAGACCTGTATTGTAATATATTATTGTTTTAATTATTGCTGTTATTTTATTGTTTTTACTTTTGGGTTTATTGTTTATTATTGTTCTTTTTATTACTGTTGTGGTTTTATTGTTATGTTTTTTCTTTTTTTATTGATCGTACTACTGTACATTTTGTACATTTTATCTTTGTACTCCCACCTCGATCCGTAGGGAGAGGCGGGAAATATAAATAAATTATTATTATTAGTAGTAGTAGTAGTAGTAGTAGTGCTGGAAGCAGCACACAGAAAGCAGAGACAGTGAATATCTGATCTTTCTACTTCTTTTTCTACAACCTTTCTTTAGTGTCAAATTGCTGGAGCTTTGATTCAGAAAAATCAATTCTGTAAATCATTGGAATATTTTTCAACAGATGACTAAGAGTAGTACATAAAAAGTTGGACTCAACAAATCTATATGTACAATTCATATAATTAACCAGCACAATGGCAATTATCTTACACTACATTAAGGAAAGGTGTGTGACCTCTACCTACATTGCTATCTCTTCTGACCATTTTAACTGACAACAAAAAGAACATCTTGAAAAAATGTAGACCTGTGTCTCTAACATCATCATTTTTCCCTCTTCTTGTCCTGTAAGATTTTGAATACTTTTGCCTGACTAAGGCGGGTTGCAGACTGCCGGAAATAGTGCAAACTGAGTCCACTTTTAGGGTTAGGGTTAGGGAATCTTGGGAACTGTACTTTATTGTGACAACAGAGACTGGGGGACAGTTGCTCCTCTGACAGAGAAGGCTCAATGTCTCAGAAAAAAAACAATTCCCATGATTCCCTAGCACTAACACTAACCCTAAAAGTGGACTCAATTTGCACTATTTCTGGCAGTCTGCAACCCCCCTAAGAAGCCAGTGGAGCTTCAAAAGCTTACATGATGCATTTTGTGCATTTTGGGTTGTCCCAATAAAGGTATCACTGTTTTGTGGATTTTGGATGTTGTATTTTGCTGTGCTGTTGTTTTCTAAATGCTGTAGGACTGTGGGATGATTGCAAGGTCAACAAATTTAAGTAGAATTGATTCAATCAGTTTCGCCAAAAGTGAATGGGAATGAACTGGGGAAAACTGTGCAGTCTAAGGAAATTATCACACGGGAAATCAGATACGGTTTACATACTGGTTGTAACAATTTCTTCTGGATCTTATTACACTGCCCCGTGCCCAGACAGTAGGTAGTCCATATGCAACCTGGGCTTCTCCAGCAGCTTTTTGAGAATGGGAAAATCCTATTCTTGAAAAGCTGCCGGAGAAGCCCAGATTGCATTTGGGCTGCCTATTGCCTGGATACAGGCCAGTGAAATAGGATCCGACAGAGAGAGTTGCAACCCGTATATAACCGATGCCAGATTTCCTATGTGATAATCTCCTAAGTATTTATAGGTAGTTAGGAAGATGTTGAGAGAACATTTATAAAGTCTTGCTAAGATTCAGTCCAGATTTATATGAAAAGAAAACAAACCCTGTTCTGTAACTTTCAAAATATGTGGATGGCTCCATGTCAAAGGAAGTTCATGCCTACAGCCAAACCAATATGTGGTGAGATGGAGTAACAGTGGAATGAAAATGCACAGAAAACAACATGTATCTAAGTACCCTCTGCCCACATTATTAGAACCTTTCATTTTGCAGTGTTCTCCTTCAAGACTATTGAGCCATACAAACACCACAACTAGCTACTAGGTCTCTGGTCACATATGAATAGATAGAGGTTGAGAGGTGAATGAAGTGAATAGTTTCACTCTCCCTCTCTCCCACTCTGACCTTTATGTTATGTTCCATTCTTATTTCACAAAGTGTTACTGAGGTATCATTCTTATACGTTCCAACTGTCCCGATTTGGAATGATAGTCTTGATGAATCCTCTTTCATTCTACTTTTTCTACTGCTTTTAAAATGTACCAGTTTCTCTCTCCTCATCCCATTTCCCCCTTTGTCCTCAGCTTACTTCAGTGGCTAAAGAGTTCAAAGTGAAAACATAGGAGATTATCACATTTAAAATAATGTGATTTATCCCCAATGGGATACATTCACATTTTGGATTACTAATGGGTATTGTCACACTTAAAGTGCCACCATTGCCACCAGGTGACTGCAGCCCAGTGGAGCTTCCTGTTTTTGAAAAGTGGCTGGATAAGCGTGGCTGGGACCTGGGCTGCTGCTGGGTTGCAGTCGCCTGGTGGCAACGGCAGCAGTTTAAGTGTGATAATACCTGGTAGTAACCTGAAATGTGACTGTACCCAGTTTGGGATAATTTGCATTATTTTAAATATGTTAATCTACATAGTTTGTACTCAAACTCAGCAGAAGAGAGAGCGGAGAGAGGACAGAGGAGAGAAGGGGATGAAATCTTGCCCTATTTAGTAGACTCAAAGCAAACTTCTACAGCTTATTTGGGCTTGACTGTTCTTCCTTTAATGCAATCTTTGCTTCAAGAAGGAAATTGACTCAAGCCCCCCACACACATTTGCATTTGAGAACTTTACCAACATGTTTTATATTTCTAAAGAGAAACTTAAAAATTGTTGCAGTTTTGTGGCATTTTTGGAAAAAAAAATCTGTTTTTGGAGTCTGGAAATTGCCCCCTGCCATTTTTCAATTTAGGGAAGCTTGATGGCTTACAGAGGGATCTTGCAAGGCACCAAGAAATAGAACATGTGGCCCATGGGCTGCATTTTTTCCACCCCTGATTTACACACTAACCTTTCCTTTGTGAGATCTTGTTTTCTAAAAAGCAGAAGCCACCAATTCTTAATACAGGTCCAAGTCTTCTATGGAAGAAGGCCTCTTGATCTTCCTGCTGCAGTGGATAGCGGGTGCTAGAAATGGTTTCCCATGCTACTTGCATCCCAAGTCGATATCTCCTCATAGAAACTTGTAACTGGAGACTTCAGTAGATTACTTCTGGATTCTGTTCATCTTCTGTTAAAAGAGTCATGTAGGTGTCCCCACCTGGTCATCATACAAGTCCTAGCTGCTAAACTTTAAAAGCTATATCCCTTGTCTGTGACTAATGCCTGCTTGAACTAGATTTAAGTTTGACCTGTGCTATGTAAAGGGCAGTAGTTATCTCTCTGGAACTCCACATCAAAATTGCTCATCCATATCAACAATTTTCTTCATGCTGAAGCACTTCCCAGGGCAAAAAAGGGGGATAAGCAGTGATTTCAGCTTTCAAGAAAAATAATCTTGCTCTGTTTAATAGAAGCTGCTGCATGGGACGCACTTCTCTCAGCCAAATCCCACTGCACCCTAGTAATTTGCATCACTTTTCTATGGTTCAACTCAACAACGTTAATCCTCATAACCTTTTACTGCCAGTAGCCCCAAAACAATTTCCCCAAAGTAAGTCATGCTTTCCAATGACAACATTCACATGTAAATGTTTTTAGGGGTCACAATCAACATTATTATTGTTAGAGAAATAATAATAATAATAATAATAATAATAATAATAATAATAATATCTATTTATTAGCATCACATAAGCAGAACTATTGAGTACACTACACACAATTACAATTTGCAAGCCTGATTTTGAATGTGTTCCTGTTGTGAGCAGAGCAAATTGGACCAACACAGTTACTGTTAATTGTTGCAACTATTTAATATTCTGATTTGAAGATAAATTCTTTTTTCTTCTCATTTACCCTCCAAGAATGGAACATGGATGACCTGCCTACAAATTATTGAGATTTGGCATGTGTTATAAAACTGTTTACAATCCTGCTTCTAAAAAAAAGAAGACGGTGTTTTTGTTCTCCTCAAACATTTGTTATCCTAATTATCATAATTACACTTGGGTTACCAGAATAACAATGTGTTTGTAACCTTAATTACATGAGACAAAGTAAAATTAAAGAATAAATCATGAAGAAATTCAAGCAGAAGGGGTAGGATAATGATTATATAACATTAGTTGTGTTATAATGAGCCATTCACATTACAGCAGTGCAGGATCTTTATTTCAACAAATTCATACAGAGACAAGATAGGCATTCACCTGAGATATCAAATTCCTGGAGTTTGGCAATGTTTCTGTTTTGCTCTTATTTTATTCATTTATTTTAAATTTTAGGCATTTTCTATATTGCTTTTCAGGTCTCAAGGGCTGCAAGGTGATTGATAAAAATATTCAAAATAATGTATCTATGTATTTAAAATAGTTCATAGATTTTTAAAAAGTTTAAAAAAGCAAACTAAAAATACTCCTTAAAATAATTTAAAACTAAACATGTAAAATAGCCACAGCAGTTTCAAGAACCAAAGGCCATATGGAACAACTCAATTTTAACTCCCTTCCGGAAGTTCTGAAGAGATAGAACCAGCCTGCCTTCACATCCCAGCTGCTACTACAGGCACAAATCATGTGTACACACCAACCTAGCCTTGTGAGGTGCTGAGAAGTGCAAAATGACTTCGGCTGACTTGCAGCTCTGTGTGTGTGTGCTATTAAATTGCCTGTCAACTTATGATGACCCCATGAATTTCAGACAGTTTTCTTAGGAAAGAAATATCCAGAGGTAGTTTTGCATTTCCTTCCTCTGAAATATAACCTACAATATCTGGTCTTCATTGGTGGTCTCCCATCTAAGTACTAATCAAAGCTGATCCACCTTAGCTTCCAAGATCAAACAGGATCTGGTGCCTTTAGAATTGCTGTTCTTGTGTGCCCTCAAGTTGTTCCCAACTTATGGTGGAGTTTTCCTGGCAATATTTGTTTAGAGGAGGATTTGCCTTTGCTTTTCTTTGAGGCTGTGAGAGTGTGACTCACCCAATATCATCCAGTGGAGAAGGGATTCGAACCCTGGTCCTCAGAGCCATAGCTTCCCATCCAAGTACTAATCAGGGCTGACTCTGGTTAGTTTCAAAGAACAGACAGGACCTGGTACCTTTAGGGTATTTAGGCAGTTACCAAATACTTTTCAAAGGCTACGCCACACTGAGGGTGAAAAACACTAAAAATAAATGGGAAAAAGCATTTATCACAATAGGGTTGTTAATATGTTTATTAAAAATAACATAGGGCTGATGCAGACCAGCACTTTAAGCCAGCCTGGGGGTGGAGTTGGGGTGGAGCAACCACACACCAGCTGCCACGACTCTGCCCTGACTCTGCCCTGATGCCACATGCCCAACTGCCTGGCATGCGGCACCATTGGCGCAGCATGAACACATGCTGTGCCAAAGGGGCACAAAAGAGCTGTGGTGGCAGCTCTAAGGGTGGCTTTTTGTAACCACAAAAAGGAGCAGCATGTGTCCGCTCTTTTGGGGCAGCAAAAAGGAGGATCGGGGCCACATTTTTAGTACTACTACATTTTTAGTACTACTAAATTACTAAACTACTTAATTAGCAATGTTAATACATTTGAATGAAAGCACTCTGTTTATGATTAATCATCAATCTATGGGGGGATGCAGACGGTGCAAAGCCAGGGAAGGGGAGCCAGGGAAGGGGAGGGGCAGCCTCATAGGACGTCATTGGGGCGTGCACCGTTCCACATGGCGAGCGCCCTGATGATGTCCTCCTGGTGCAGCCGCTGCACTCACTGCACCGGAAGAGACGCAGAAGAGACACATAGCGCCTCTTCTGGCACCTTTTCTGGTGCTTCAGGAAGGAGCATCATTTTGGCGCTCCTTTCTCAAGTGCTGAAAGAGTGGATTGGGGCTGCTGCGTGTGCTAGCAGCGGCCCCAATCCTCGGCTTCTCGGGGCAGCCCACGGCCGCCTGTCTGTAGAGGCCCTATGTGTCTACAACATAGTAGCAGTGATTTGTTGGCTTTTTTGTTAGCAAGTGCTTCAGTTATACACTGAAAAAACTTACTTTTCCTGCTCATTTTGATTCAATGGGCCAAAGGTTCCAAATCTGTGATGGAATCTTACACATAATTGATCTCAGAAAGAGTGCTAAATGACCTACTGCACTCAGTCACTGGAAGAAGAGTGCAAAAGATACACTGGTTTTCACTCATTCTTTTATTTCAACAATAATTCAAATTTCTCATCCAAAAGCTCCACAGCTTCATGTTTCATATTTGCTTTGCAAGAATGCAAGAAACTATAAAATTCATTCTGGTATACTAGGTGTAAAGGTTTCACTTGACAAGGTTGTCCAATTGTGTCCAACTGTAGGAGCTGGTGCTCATCTCCACTACTAAGCTGAAGAGCCAGTGTTGTCAAAGTCAGCATGATTGCATAGAACTCTGTTACCCTCCCACCGAAGTGGTACTTATTTATCTACTTGCATTTTTTACATGCTTTTGAACTGCTAGGTTGGCAGAAGCTGGGACTAGTGACTGGACCTCACCCCATCATGCAGCACTTGGTCCTTGAACTGCAAGCCTTCAGATCCTTCAATTGTCAGAGTCAGCATCACAATCACTGAGCCACTGCTCACAATTAATTCACAAACTCAAAATTCACAAGCTTAAAAAGCTAGTGAGGATTCTGAACTAGCACTACTTACTCAAGGTAAAGAATAATTGGTTTCATACCTCCTTATTGACAACTTCTTTGTGAATGAATTATGCAGCTTTAACTGTCCTGGCTCAGTGCTAGGGAATCATGGGAATTGTATTTTTTTCTGGGACATTGAGCCTTCTCTGTCAGAGAGCTCTGGTGCCACAATAAACTACAGTTCCCTGAAGCACCAGCATCTTGGAGATGTCTCATCCTCAGGGTCGCCATGAGGCCAGTTAACACATACACAATAATGAGACTAAGCACTTAGTGGATGGCTAGGTAGGTACAACGAGGCTAGCACAATTTCCAGAGATGTTTATGTCACTGGTCACTGTGAAGTGCCAGGACCAAAAGTAAATTCCATGAATGATGGCAGAAGACAAACATGTATGGACAGAATCACCCAGTTCTGCCAATTTTTCTCAGGGAGCACTTAAATAGATATGTTTATCTCTACAAACTGCCTCCACCCTACCCTAATATTGTGTCACAAAAAAGGTCCTGACATAGAAAAAAAGGTAAGAGCATGAAAAAAGGACAAAAAGTAAAATATAAAAAGTAGCAAGATATTTTAGAAGAGTATGAAAAGAAACATTAGAGAATATGTTTCTCACTTTCACTGAATGAATCGGTTTGCTTCATGAATATTTCAGAAACAGGAGGGTTGCTGTGACCAGTTGTATAAATTTGCACAGTTTTTCCCTTTAGAAATATCACAATTTTTTCCTGGAAAACAAAATGACATAACGCTTTTGAAACCTTTCCTCTTGCTCCCCACTATTGGTTCATTTGGAGTGGAAATGATATATGTGACTGCATAATGAAGATATTTTGCTACCTTCATCTTATAAGATTTCCAAACTTGAATGATGCGGGACTAGAAAGAAAGCAACATCATAAATATTTCACATTCATTGCTATAGAAGAAAGCCCCAACTGCAAATAAACCACTTGTACAATGGAAGAAAGATCTTGTAAAATTCATCTGGTCAGGTAAAAAATCTAAGATAAAATGGAAGACACTGATTGATAAGAAGAAAAATGGAGGTTGTTATCTACCAGATTTAAAGACTTATTAGTATGCAAATGCATTAACTTGGATCACGGATTGGTCAAAATTAGAAAATGATAGAATTCTCACCTTAGAAGGATTTCATTTGAGATTTGGTTGGCACGCATACATGTGGTATAACAAGACAAAAGTGCATAAAGAATTTGAGCATCATTATGTAAGAAGATCATTGATAAGGATTTGGTTGTATTGTAAGGAAAAATTCTACAGAAAACTACCTTTATGGGTGTCACCACAAGAAGCCTTTTTTGGAAGATGGCGAGAAGTATCCAAATGGTTGAGATATCGAGACATTTTGAGTAAAACAAGGAGTGGAAGCTATGAATTAAAGCCTTTAGAGAATCTGAAAGAATCCGATAAAAATTTACATTGGTTTCCATATAAACAGCTAATGGACAGATTCAAAGCAGATGATAAAAAACTGGGATTTGAAGAGACAGACACTGAATTGGATAAAGTGATTAAGCAAAATGGAAAAAAACTAACTTCCAAATACTATGAGACTTTGCAAGCAATAGATTTGGAACAAGACTTAGGGGGGTTGCAGACTGCCAGAAATAGTGTGAATTCAGTCCACTTTTAGGGTTAGGGTTAGAGTTAGGGAACCATGGGAACTGTATTTTATTGTGGCATCAGAGTTGTCTGACAGAGAAGGCTCAATGTCTCAGAAAAATAACAGTTCCCATGATTCCCTAGCACTAACCCTAACCCTAAAAGTGGACTGAATTCACACTATTTCTGGCAGTCTGCAACCCCCCTTAGTAAACGATACGATGATTAGATGGGCCAAGGATATTGGCAGGGACATTGATTTGGAAAGTTGGGAGTGGGCAAGAATGAAGACACAAAAATTTACTCAATGTCAAGACTTGAAAGAAAACTATCTAAAAATGGAGCAACGTTGGTACCTCACCCCAGCGAAATTAGCAAAAATTTACAAGAATGGTAATAACAGATGTTGGAAGTGTAAGCAAACTACAGGATGTTGGTTACATGTATGGTGGAACTGTGACAAAGTCAGGAAGTATTGGACAACTGTTCATAAGGTAATCTGTGAAATATTTAAAATAAGATATGACATGATACCAGAAATATATCTGTTGAACATGACAAATAAGATCCCAGGAAAAAATGGTTATTATTGTATATGATAACTTCAGCTCGGATTACACTAGCAAAAAAATGGAAACTAGCAGAAGTGCCCTCAACCAGTGAGTGGTTTACAAGGCTTATCGAAATGATGAGTATGGATATACTCACAGCTAGACTGAACAAACAAAATGTAGAGAGTACTGAACAAGACTGGACTCCGATACTGCAATACTGTAAAAGAGAAAATTTAATTGAATAGAGATATAGACTGATGGGATACCCTAAATTAGTAAACTGACTTAATAAAAGGTGAAAAGTGACTATTAAAGATCAAGATAATTAAAGCTATTGTTATAACACATAGTGGATTCAATATTTAAAATTGCATATATATGAAGACAATGAGTGAACATTGAACTAAGGTTGAGTACAATCTGGAGATACTTTGGAAGTCAATTGTAAATATTTGTACATAATTATTGAAAAGAAATTAATATGTCAACTTTATAGATATGTTTGAATAGTATATGTTAATAAAATATAAATTAAAAAAAATAATGCACAGGGGTGTCATGATTCCAGAACCAAGATTTGAGCCAAGCAAGCATAGAAGTGAGGTTAAACTGACGATTTATTTGGAATACACAACACAGGTCTGCTTCAGACCAGTTAATATTCAATATAATTTTTCCCCCAACTGTGATGTCCAGACTGGACTGTTTAAATCCTCCCCTGCATTTTCTTTCATTTTAGTTTGATCCTTAGTATGTTTGACCATAGGAATGTTCCATTGTATTAGTTTGTGTGAGGAGCTGTAGGAATCCCCTGCATTTTTCTAGTTTTTGGTTTGCCCCTTCCCAGCAAGCTCTGCTTCAGCTTGGGATTTTTAGTTTTTCTTAGGCAGGCTTGGCTTTATCTGTTTGGTGGCAAATAGACACAGACAGATGGAAAGGGCATTTCTTACACCATCAGCCAATTTAGTTACCACTTAGCCAATTTAGTTACCACTTAGCCAGTTTAGTTACCACTTAGCCAGATTAGTTACCAAAAGCAGTTAATTAAATTAAATATCAACAACAAAGAAGTCAAGAGCACCAGAAGCTGAAAGACCCTGCACCAGCTTCATTGAGTAGGAGTTCAAACCAAGATCAAACCCAGAGAGATGACAACACTGAAGATTGCTGAAACCTAAACTGTAAAGTACCTTTTATTTTAAGCCTGTTAGAGCTGGGGAGGAGAAACCTTTTTCTTTTGTTCTTCAAAATAAATTTCCCCCTTTTGGACTTTACATTCAGCATTGGAGCCTTTTGGGGTAAAAGAGTTTGATCTCACCAGAGTACTGGCGTTGCACACCCATATTTGCCACCACATTTAGTTGGGTGTGTCTTCACACCAACAATTCACTCTTTAAAACCCCTTTTTCCATTCAACCCCTCTCCTTCTTCTGCTTACCATTCAGGCACTCTAAAGTACATCAAAGACTCTTTCCAGTGAAGTCAAAGGCTTTCATGACAGGCATCCATAGGTTTTTGTGGTGTTTCGTCCACCCTGCTATCTCCTGCATCTATCCCAGGAAGAAGAGGTAAACAAGGTCATAAAACAACATCCCTTTTGGCCCTCTGCTTTCCTGTTTGATTGACATTCAGATTGTAGTTCCTTTCTAATCCCTCCCCCACTACTCTCTATTGCTAAACAGCCACCTTAATTTTCCCCTTTCCTCTTATCCTTTAATATGGCAGATCCATGAACTTTTGGACAATCACAATTAAAGTTTATGGATATGACAAAGAGTTACATTTACATCCTTCACTACAGTCTGCTGTAGTCCTCCAAAGATTTTAGTAGATGATATAGTCATTTCACATTGGGCTACATGATCATATCCAGTCACATCTTCAACCCCCCACTGCTTTCACTAAGTACAGAATAGCTCAGGGGGCTGGAGCAACTCTACAATAGGTTGGGGTGGATGGTTGGTGAGGAGAGAAGGAAATACTAACCTTCACGTCAACCAAAAAGAGACAAACACAGGTGTAAGGCTGGCTTATGCTTGAGTATGCCACTAACAGGATACTAGCCAAGATATATCATGTAATATGGGCATCCTAGCTCTGAGTCATTATACCACTTTCAAAACTTTTCTTATGACCTCTTCCCATAAATATTAGTTGTGGTGGCACCAAAACTGAGAATTGAGGTAGTGATTGTAAAACAAAAAGCTGTAGGTCTCATTAGCTTTCAAACATAAAAAATAGGGTGAGAATCTTTTGTTGGCCTCACAGGTTGCTCTTTTGGCCCATGGGGAAGATTATAAAAGAGCAGGAACATCCTTAATGTTTTGGTACTTTACCCCAAAATACATCAGGTTTTAACATACATCACCTATAGCCCTTTTGTTCAGCCTTGGGCATTTTAATCCCCACCCACATTTGTCTGCCTTGTTTCAAGGTGACAACTCCCCAAATCACTTACAACTGGCTATGGTGGCGGAGGCATTCAGGAATTGAAGTCCAAAAAACTTAGCAATTAGAAATGTAGAACCTAGAGTTACACATTTGCAGCTGTTTTATATTCATGGTCTTTTTATATTTGGTAGTGTAGGGAATATATAGGGATTGCAAAACAAAAAACAAAACCCCAGTCCTGAATTACTGGGCAGCAGCCACTATGAACAATTGGGGTCTGTTGTCCTATCAATTGGAATGCATAGACTGATGTTTCCCCCACTTTTTGCTGTGATATCCCATGGAGCTACCTTATAACATCACAAGTCCCACTCCCATGACATCAGAAGATGCCTTCCTGTTTCAGGTTTTTACCCTGACATCTCTGAGTACGGGATGCTGCTGACCCCACACCTGCTACCTCTCCATCTCTTACATACTGCTCTCATTGTAGATGGACCCAATGGTTACATTGGGAAACTTTAAGAGGACAGCAAGAGGGCTGCAAATCCCTGGTACCACATTCTGGGATCAAGGGTTTCTCGTATCCTCCAATATTTTGCACATGAAAATTGGGACACTATGGCCAAGCAAAGGTTATCAACAAAGAAGAAGCTAAGAGAAGCTGCAGTAGTTTGCTTTTGCCTTAGACTACTGGGAAAAGCAAGATTCTGACCCTGCCTCTCCTCTCCCATCTGCTGAGGGGAGTTAACTGAGTGAAAACTACTTTTGCACTTTGAACTCAGTTTTCACTATTTGACATAAGATGTGGAGAAAGATAAAGTGGCAGGTAGAAAGAGAAACTGGGACATTTTAAGTTGCTGAAAACCTAAGAACACAGAGAATTAATCAGGATGTTCCCTTCCAGATTGGGACAGTTGGGAAGTGTAGTTTCCTTTCTGCAAACAGTATCCAACATTGTATGTGGCCATACATTTTGTCACACCATCAAAACTGGTAATACCTGGTTCTGGACCTTACATATTACCATTTTCTATATAAGAGGATTTCAGAATCATATGGGTTTGAAGTCCTTATGTAAAGAGGAAAGTGCAGGAAAGTGTAGCATCCACAACCCCCCATTTTCAATTACTTTTTTTCCCTTTTAAAATATCTTTTGTTAAGAATTTAGAGGAAATGAATATTTAAATTGCACAGATAGAACTCATGGAAATTCTATTTCAGTCATTTTGGGGGGTTTTGCAAATCCACGAACAACATAAATTTCAGTTGAGCACAACATGGAATTCCATACTTTAACTAGTGCAAAACAATGTGTTTTTTTTTAAATGGACCAAAAAGAAATACAACAAAACATGGTAATCCAGATAAATCCATTTCACAACTGTGTCTCTTCTATGTCGCTTTAATCCCTACTGGGGAGAAAATCATATTCTGGAAGTTTATTAGAAACATCTGTTGAAAATACTAATCCCCTATTCTGAAATTAGTGACTGGATGTAAATGAAACAGCCTTGGCTGTATTACATATGTAATGTGTGTGTGTGTGTATTAAACTGCTTCTTTCATAAAGTTTTTCCCCAGGAGCATATAGGAGCATTGCTCAGGTCTTGCTGGTTTGTTTGTGTCTTTTTCCCTGGGATGGGAGATTTTTTTTATTGCTGTTTGGCTTCTTGAGACTGCAGCTGCTGCAAGCAAATTATCCACTTTAATCTCAGACTTCAAAATCCTTACCACGTGTGCCTGGATTCTACTGATTTTACATCAAGCTTTAGCACATGGCACTACAAAAGGACAGGAAATAAGTTGATTATGCAGCAAGCTCCACCAACACTGCCACCATCAAAGCCTCCACTTCTATAAATCAGCAATATCAAATTAACTTTATCCTCAAATTTCCTCCTCTAGCAATCTGAATTGCCATCACCTAAGGTATATCTGCATACATTGGTAACCATTGCCCATCAGGGAAGGAAACAGATGATTTAGCAGAAATAGCAAGCAAGGATGGGTCTCCGGAGTGCTGAGTCATTGATTCTTTTCCTTTCCTATATAATCTGTTCCTTGTACTTCTGTGGAAATTGACATCTTTAAAGATAGTCTGAAGCAGCATCTGGCAATTGCATTCTACTTAGTACCAGAGATGGGAAGTAAGCTAATAAAAAATAAAATAAATGTGAATTAAGGGGGTAATGATTATAATTGTACAATTTACAGAGAGAAAGGATTTCTGCTGAAATCCTATAATAATAATGAGTCTGGCAGACTCTTGTAAGATCAGTACTGAACAAATATTAAACAATAACCACCACCCTGACAATTGGCAGTTATCCAGGGAGAGTTGGAAAGCATTCATATATTTTACTACAGGATGAGTTTCCCTTATCTAAAATGCTCAGTGCGACAGCTGGATCTCTTAGGTCTCTCACACCAGATCTTTCAGATCCCTAGACACTGTGCCTCACTGATCCCACCACAATGGATCCAAATAATGTGACAACCACCGGGTGCCACAGGATTCTTCTCCCGCCTTATCCTAAATACAGTATTTTCTGGCATATAAGATTACTTTGTAACCCAGGAAAATCTTCTCCAAAGTCAGGGGTCATCTTATATGCCGGGTGGAGGAGGAGGAGGAAGAAGGGGTGGTGTGGCATGAGGCGGGAGGAGGAGGAAGAGAGGAAGTCCAGGTCAGAGGAGGAGGAGGAGAGGGGGAGGAAGGGGTGGCGTAGGGTGGCATGAGGCAGGAGGAGGAAGCAGCAGCGGATAAGAGGTGAACACCTATCCTGGGGTTTTCTTGGCAAGACTGGTTCAAAGGAGGTTTCCCATTGCCTTCCCCTGAGGCTGAGTGTGTGTGACTTGTCCAAGTACATCCATTGGGTTTCATGGAAAAGTGGGGAAATCAAACCCAGGTTTCCAGAGTGATAGTTCAATACTCAAACCGTTACACCATGCTGGCTCCTATTCCCATGTACTACCTATGAAACAATTGCAGACTTTTTTGTTGTTCTTGTGTGTCTTCAAGTCCTTTCCGACTTATGGCAACCCTAAGGCAACCTTATCATGGGGTTTTCTTGGCATGTTTCTTCAAATGGGGGTTGCCATTACCATCCTCTGAAGCTGAGAGTATGTGACATGCCCAGGGTCACTTACTTGGCCGCAAATTGTACATACCCCAGAATGCATCACCTAGTATATTGACAGTCCTTCCCCCTTTCTCATTTTCCCCCGTTGGAAGAGGGGTCATCTTATCCGACAAGTATATCCCAAACTCTATATTTTAGCTGGAAAAGTTGGAGGGTTGTCTTATACGCCCAGTCATCTTATACGTCGGAAAATACGGTACCTGTAAATCTGCATTTATACTCATGAAATAGCACATGTAATTTTTAGACAGAACTACATCTTCTTTTCACTGGTGCGTTTCATCTTTTTTGGTGATGAGTAGATGGCTACCTAAACCTCTGATTGTCTCTAGTTAAGATGATTCCTTGCCATTCTGCACTGATGGGATGACAGAGGGAAAAGCATATGGTGCACAAGCAGACTGTGAATGCATCTTCACTATACTACTGCTATAGCCATTTCACTCCACTTTAATCTGTCATGGTTTCATTTTTTGAAATGTATAGTTTAGTGAGGTAGTTAGAATTCTTTGCTTGAGAGCTCTAATCCCATGGATCTCTATTTCTGGTCCTTTGGACTTATGGAAATGGCAATCCAACAACATGCCCCCCAGTTCTTTTATGGTTTGTACCATAATATTTAGTATCTGATTCTCCTTAGGGTCCACTGCAAAACTAATTTTGTTGAAAGCACAATCTAGATCAAGTCTCTAGCACTGTTTATTTGAACTTTTGAGGCAAGATTGGAGGTAAAAGTCATAGATGATTGTAGCTGACAAAGCAAAAGAAAGGGTTTGAATTTAGGAGGGATGAGATCTATTACCTTTCCTCTTCCAAAATATATTTACCAGGATTGTGTGCATTTTGCATACAGTCAGACCTTGGTATCTGTGGGGGATCCATTCTGGACCCTCTCACAGATACAAAAAAAAAAAAAAAAAAAAGTGGGACATCAAGTCTCATTGTCCCTAATGGTGGTGCGATGTGTGTGTGGCCACTAGTGCAGCCATAAGCATTTGCCGCCATTGGGGACAATGGGATTTGACATCTGCAGATTCTGAAAATCTGCAGATGGCAAGCCCATGGATACATAAACCCCACTGTATATACATTCTGCAGTTACTATTGAAATCTGAGCTGAATGTGAAGGTGCCTGTCAGATAAAGCACTTGAGGAAATCCTGTAGAAAAACAAAATAATTATGTTAGGGCTCAAAATATTGGAGTAGTTCTAGCATGAGCACAATTTGTGGCAAATTTGGAGTGAAGCTAAAAGAGTTTCAACAATACTAATGGAATTTCTTATCAAGGGAGAGTGTTTTCATATGTCTATATGTTAATTCCTTTATTTTAATTCCCTTGCATATGTCAATTCCCTTAACAAGAGTGTGTGGCTAGTACTCATGCATCACGTATGGCAACCAAATAAGAGAAACCATGCTATGGCAACTGTGTCTTAGAGAGAGGAAGTTGGTGTCTTCAATATTCTGTGGAATAATTACATAGAAAAGATATTTGCTCAAGTCTTGTAAGATCACAGCTGGCTCTGGTGATCACCAGAAGATCTAATTGCTTCCTTACATTTTGCATGTAAGAAAAGCTTTGAGGTTTCTCAAAGGATAATTGTAGGATGTTCCTTGAATTCATCAGTGGGCATAAATGGAAGAAAAAATTAAAACAAAACCTAAAAATCTAACATTAAAACAAAACCCAAACTATTACTTCTCTTTCTGCATCTGAAATGTGTTATCAGTTACTGATCGGATAGAGAATTACTTTCATCTCTTGCTTTTATTCTGATAGCAGGATCTTTGAACATTCTTATGAGATAAATGAAAGAACTTCAGTAAAGAAATTAATCTCTGCAAAAATACATATATTTGCCACATCTTTTGAGTATTTATCTATTTAAATGCCATTTGATTGCTTTGAATATGTTCTCACTAGCAAACTTTAAGAATGAAGCCTTTTAAACAAAACAGAGCTATACTGTTTCTGGGCCTAAGCAAGGGCTTTGAATTTATTTTTAAATGGGTGGCTATGCAATGAGATAGGAACTAGAAGAGCCCAGAAAAGTTACTTTTCTAGAGTACAGCTCCTTGATTTTTTTGAATGTGATCCCCTCTTTGCCTCTAGTGAGGACATGGGGGATTGCCTTCTCAGTGGCTGCTCCCAGGCAGTTAGGGTGGCCCCCTCTCTGCTTTCCTTTTAGTGACAGGCAATTTTTTAAAATTCATACAGGAATTTAATAATTAATTGGTTGCAGGGAGTCATTTTATGAGGAGATGCGAGGTCCTGTTGCAATTCCTTGTACCATGATTCACTGATGGGAAACAGCTAGACACATCATCCTCAGTGCTACACTTGCTACCACCATAGAACTCTGTCCCTTCATATGGCTGCCTGGGTCAAAAGGTGGGTTGGGGGGACATTTGTGGTCATGGCAATGGTTCCACAATTATAAATGTGAATGCCATGCAGTTTTGGAGTTCTAAGGCCAGTTTGTGACACCAGGACCACCTACCTCTCTCTCTCTCTCTTCTACAAATAAATGCCAAAAACTATGCACAATTTGTACAATGAATTGCCTTTCTCTCTGATGTGGTAGAGTTCTGTTAGTTGAGAATTTTTATGTGGAAAAGTCATTTTCATGAGATTTTTCAACCTCCCACTTGAAAAAGACATTCAATTCTATCATGGGTCTCACTTGCGTACCGAGTCAGAGAGCCATATGAAAGAATTGTGTCCTAAATCAGGGTGGGCAATGTACAAAGGGACATTTTGGCCTACAGCTCACAGCATCTCTCAGCATTGGTGGTGCTATTTAGGGATGGCTGTTTTAAACAAATGAGGTGATAAAAAAAACCCCATGCATTTTGCTTTTTCATTTCAACTTGGAAGACTGTGTCATATTTTTTAAGTTTGATCCAACAGCAGCATAAGTCTTCTGCTTCTAATTTTCATTTGTCCCTGACATAAACATAACATTGTTAATCATTAAGTTCCCTTTTAGGAAATATTAATCTCTGTTTATAAAATATTGATCAATACATTTTCTAGATGCCCCACAAATTAGCATTCCTCAGCTCATCAGAAAAAGCTGCTGCTTGGAATTCACTGTAATGTAATAATAATAATAATAATAATAATAATAATAATAAAATTTATTTGTATCCCACCCTTTGGGAAACCCAATCTGGGTGGCTCACAACAGTAAAATCATACATAAAGTCAAAAACATCCCCCCCCTTAAAACAGTATTAAATCAATAAAATTTAAAATCACAATCAGAAAATTTAAAACATAATACAAAAACATAACCCCTCGCCCCCCTCACCCCCCGCCCCCGCCATGTGAAGGGCCTCCGAGCCTTCCTCCTCCTCTTCCTCCTCCTCCTCCTCCTCCTTCCTCGGTTCCCCGCCGTCGAAGATGCTGAGCCGCCTGATGAGCGGCAGCAGCAGGAGCCTGGAGCGTGACTTCTCCTGCACCGTCCACCTCCTGGACGACAGCGAGTACTCCTGCACCATCCAGGCCAATGGCTGCCGGTAGAAAAAAGGTCTGAGAAAGATAGTGTAAGCAAAAAGCCTGTGAGAAATGGAGGATTGGGGAACGGGAACGTTTTACAACGGAGAGAAATTGCTGTCTGCAAGACGTAAGCAGGCTTGCAAACGGAAAGCCAGCAAGAGCTGAAGGTCATTCATTTAAAACATGCCAATACAACTCCTTCCTTGGGTTCAGGGACCCTGTTTTGTGAGCAGTTTGAAGAGACAAATACACAACATAAGCATTTTTGTACAGTATTTTGTTTACTGTTTTGATAACAATAATAGCAGTAAGCAGATTCTGCTACAGGAAAAATGTAATTTGAATATGTGGGACCAAGTTGGTGTTAGATGTTTAGTTAAAATGATACTCTGGTGACATTAGAGAAGGTTTTTAAATTGTGGTAATAGTTTAAATTGTGGTAATAGTCAAATTACTGGGCCCTATTAGGCATTTTAAAATTGTATATTTTTATTATTGTTATTGATTTTATTGTTATTGATTCTGTTTGATTTTTTGCTTATAATTCTGTAATGTATATTGTTTAATTTGTTTAATTTGTTTATATATTGTAGTTGATATTGTTTAATTTGCTGTATTATATTGTTTCATTTGTTGTAATTTTCTGTTGTGCACCGCCTCGATTGGTTCGCCAGAGGGGCGGTATAGAAATAAATCGTATTATTATTATTATTATTAACATTGGCCCATAGCAATATTCTTCATTCCATCAATAGATAGGGCCACAAAAAGAACACTGGGGTGGGAGTACCCGAGGCCGGGATAATTAGTCTGGAAAGGCCTGCCGGAAGAGATCCGTCTTGATAGCCCTTTTGAAGCTGTCTAACAATGTTAATTGATGGATCTCATCCGGCAGGCCGTTCCAGAGTCTGGGGGTAACAACTGAAAAAGCCCTCTGGGAGGTAGCCACAAGCCTCGATTTTTGAGGTTGCAGCAAGTTCCTCCCAGAGGATCGGAGTGTGCGGGGAGGATTGTATGGGAGAAGGCGGTCCCTGAGATAGTTTGGACCAAAGCCATTTAGAGCTTTAAAGGTAATAACCAACACCTTGTACTGGGCCTGGAAGCTGATAGGCAGCCAGTGGAGGGACCTCAAGATTGGAGTAATGTGGTCCCTCTCAGTTGTTCCTGAAATAAGTCTGGCTGCCATATTTTGTACCAGCTGTAATTTCCGAACCAAGCACAAGGGTAGCCCCATGTAGAGTGCATTAATCAAGATGTGAGGTTACCAGTGCATGCACAATAGTCTCGAGATCCCTTACTTCCAGAAAAGGGTGCAGCTGGCGTATCAGCCGAAGCTGATAACAGGCGCTCCTGACTGTTGCATTTACCTGATTTGTCATCAGGAGTGATGCGTCAAGGAGCACGCCCAGGCTGCAAACACAGTTACTGGAGGAGAGTGTGACCCCATCCAGGACTGGAGGTTGCAACCCAATTCTAGGTTTCGGGGCCGCTACCGTGAGCACCTCCGTCTTGTCCGGATTCAGTTTCAATCTGTTCAGTACAGCCAGTCCATTTTGTGTTCATGCTAAATGTTCACCCTTCAACTTCAGGGTCTGACTTCTCTTCACCTCCAGAACACATCAGGGCCTGTGTTTCTCAGTGAAATCCACACAACATCTACTTGTAATTGGAATGGTTGCAAATGCATTGAAGCCAATACCTCTGTGTTATGACAGGCAGGTGTTGCTGCAGCTCTTTAGCACCTTCATATTAATAATTCTTGTTCAGCCTGTCCAAGGAGTCATCTGTTTCTTTTCTATCATTTCCTCCATTTATAATTGGAACTGCTGCAGGTGCTATTGCTCTGCTATTAAAAAATAGGCCTGGAAAGCAACAGAAGGTAATTAGCAGCCTGACCCACGTGCCAGTTAAAACTAGAGTGAATGGATTCATGCTGATGGACAGCCCAATCCTACATATATTTACTTAGGGGGGGGTTGCAGACTGACAGAAATAGTGCAAATTGAGTCCACTTTAAGGGTTAGGGTTAGTGCTAGGGAGTCATGGGAATTGTGTTTTTTTTTCTGAGACATTGAGCCTTCTCTGTCAGAGAGCTCTGGTGCCACAATAAAATACAGCTCCCATGATTCCCTAACCCTAAACCTAACCCTTAAAGTGGACTCAATTTGAACTATTTCTGGCAGTCTGCAAATAGAGTGAGAATGTCTTACTCCCACAACTTGGAAGCAACTAGTTATAGATTACTTGCAATTACTTATTTTCTCCAATAATGAAGATATAGCTAAGGTAACTTACAATTATAACTTACTGAAAGATATTCATTCTTCTTGTAATGGTTCTTTATGCTCCATTGCTTCCTCAAACTGAGACTAATTAAAGTTTCTTTTTAGCAAATGTAACTGTAACTTTTGAGTTCCTTTTACAGTTAGGCACTATTTAGTATAGCCTCACTAAATGGTGAAAGAGGAATAGTGCTGCCTTGTGGTCTTTTGGATTGTGTGTGTGTGTGTGAATGGGAAGTGAGTATGTTTTCTAGTCCAGACCAGTTACTTGTTACATTCAAAAGCAACAAAAAGATACCTATTATATATATTTTAGAAAAATTTTGAAGACTGGTGGAGGGTAACTAGAAGATAACTGTCCTGCTCTTAACTGCAAACAAAATTCAGAAATCCAGAGTCTATGAGCTGTTGTCAGTGGGAAGCTAAGAGCCAGTTACTGCCCAGGGAAACAATCTAGGGTCAAGAAAGCTGTAAAGCATAGTCAGGTTCTAGGATAATACAACAAAATCTAAAATCCACAGAATAGCAATGCCTTTATTGTGCAACCAAAATATAGAAAATACAGCATGTGAGCTTTTGAAGCTTCACTGGCTTCTTCATCAGACAAAGATATTAAAAGATACATAGGGGGAGAAAATTGACAATATTAAAATTACAGGCCCACATTTTGTCTCAGATGTTTTTGCTGTTGTCAGTTTAAATGATTTACCATGATATCAATACATGCAGAGGCCACTCCCTTTCTTGACCATGTGGGGGACAAGGGACAAAGGGCAATAAAAGGCAGGCAATAAAATTTCAATTAGCAATTTCTGTTCTATTAGCAACAGAATAATAACTTGCCTTGAGATCCAGGCTCTCCCTTTTTATTTGAAGCTAACTATCCCTTTCTTTCCCACCAAATGCATCTGAGGAAGTAGACTTAAGTTTATGAAAGCTCATGCTGCCAATTTATTTTGTTATTTAGTCTCAAAGGTGCTACACAATCTCTCTACATACTGATTCTATAGGCTAACACGGCTATATCTTTGAATTCTGTCCCTTTCTTAGGCAGAGAACATTGAATTTCTCAAGAAGTCTCTGTACTGTTGGTTCACATTGATACTCTTCCACTCCAATGAAGAAGAACTCTTCAGGGAAAGCATGACAGTAACTAATTACTGGGGCCCCTTGGAACTACAGTGTCAACTAGTTACATTTGAAAGTAACTTTTCAAATTTGCATAGTTTAGTAATATGTGAATCTGTGCAGTGACTGTGGCCAGTATTGCTGTTAGCAAAGGGAAACTGCTAGCAGCAGCTCTGTGGCAATTGGAGAGCATCCTTTTCTGAACCTGATAAACAGTAATGCAGTCAAAATAACACTATGCAACTGTGCAGTCACTGATAGCTGGGCCTGCTGGTGTCAGCAGGTCTTAGTGAAGATAGCTATCCATTCAGTATTTTCTGATTGCATGGTGTTGACTGAGACATGAACTCCCATCCTTACCAAGAGACAGCTGAAGGCATGGGAGGGTGGGAGAAGAGGAACAGCCAGCACACATCTGTTCCTCCTCTTTCCCTACCCTCCCATCTCTTCAACTGTCTCTGGGGAAGCAGTTATAGGAACAGGAGGGCAAGGGAAGAGGAGGAATAGGTGCCGCCAGCTCTTCCTCTTCTCCTGCCCTCCCGTCCCCTTAACTGCCTCCTCAGAGACAGTTAAAGGGATAGGAGGGCAGGGGAAGAGGAGGAACAGGCATACGCTCCTATTGTATTTGTATTGAAATAATGAATTGCACGTGTGCCCACAGAGAGAGCTCTGCATGCCAGAGTGGGCACATATGCCATAGGATTGCCACCACTGGCATAGGGAATTCACATTTCCTTTAGTATCTACTTTTACTCTTAGTGACCTGCCTCACCAGCCACAACTAATCATATTTGACTGCTAGTTCTGCAGAGTTCAGTGGGCCATGCTCTCATGTGTAAATAGGATTGTAGTCATGCAATATCATCCTATGCATGTTTACTTAGATATAAATTGTACAGAGTTACAATGATGATGTAATGCCAGACCAGGTAATTTGTTGTGTGCCTTAAAGTTGTTTCTGATTTATGGCAACCCTAAAGCAAACATTTCATGTGGATTTCTTGGCAAGATTTATTCAGATGGAGTTTGCCTTTGCCTTTGCCTTCTATTGAGACTGGCTCTCTACCAGGTAAGTGCACAGAGGATTATAGGGAACCCTATGGACTAACTTCTACCCAAAAATGTATCACTGTTGAAATTAGAAAGTGCTTCTAATTGTCAAACCACATCATAGCAAACAGTTTTGTGGTTTTAGAAGCATCACTCTACCTTCTTATTAATCATCATTTATTATTGTATATTAGTTGTCCTCCAGACTACAAACAAAAAAGCAAACCATCCAGATCAGGAGAGTAATGGCCTAGATAAACTGTTAAGGGCATAAATGGTTGGAAAATGTCACATTCTGAATATAGAAACTTTAAATATTACTCAGTAGTATAAAAAAAGTACTTACAGATCAAGCAACAACAGCATTATCACACTTCCTTCCACCTTCGTTTCTTTGATTCTACTCAATTTTTCTTTTGAATGTGGAATTTTATGTGTAGAATGTGCTCAGTTAGGTGTATAATAGGACCCAACTGTGCAGAAATGTCATGCGTGCAAAATCTATGCAAAGCTCCTACTATGCTGATGCCTGAATCAATTTAAAGAAGATGCTCCATCAAATAGGATAAAGCCAGATTAAGCACATACAAATGAAACTGTGTGAGGGCATGGAGCTTATCAGAATGTGTCGGCATGTGTGTAGAATATAAATGGGGGAAAAGATTGCATTGGGTCTTATATGAAACTCATTTAGCAAATACATCCAAAGAGGTCAGAGGTAACCGCAGAAATATCCAAAATGGAGCGTCCTACTGAAAAGGTCATGAACAAACTGGAGACAACTGTGTCACAGACAATTCCATTTGTACTCACACTGTATCTGGCTTTGACAGCATTGTAAGGTCTATGAATTCTCTGATGTTCCAGCCTTGCCATTTTTCTAAGGCAAGTAGTTTAAATCAGAATTGCTTTTATTGTTTACTGTAAAAAAATATTCCATATAATCTGTACAGCAGCTCCCCTGCCACTTAATATCCACCCAAGATATTATAGAACAAATTGAAGAGGGAAAATGACAGAACCCCACTAGTGGTCACATACAGCTCCCAAATGAGACCACTCAGATGCATAATCAATGAACTACAACCCATTCTGGACAATAATGCCACTCTTTCAAGGGCTCTTGGTGGCAGATCTTTACTCGCTTACAGACAGCCTCCAAACATCAAACAGGTGCTCACCTACAGGATGACATATGACACAGAAGGTGGCACAGGTACTAAGCCTTGCCACAAACCAAAATGCCAACTCTGCCCACACATTTATCCAGGAAATGTCATCAGAAGATCTAATGGCATCACCCACAATATTAGGGGGGGCCTTCACATGTTCATCTTTCAATGTGATTTATGCCATACTATGTCAGTAATGCCCTTCAACACTCTACATTGGGCAAACAGGCCAGTTCCTGCACCAGAGGATAAATGGACATAAATCAGACATTAGGAATGGGAATACAGAAAAACCAGTGGCAGAACATTTCAGTCTTCCTGGGCACGCCATCTCGGACCTCAGAACAGTGGTCCTTAAACAAAAGAACTACAAAGGTAGACTGGAAAGAGAAACAGCAGAATTGGAATTCATCCGCAAACTACAGTCCCTCAGCAATGGATTGAACAAAGACAATGGTTTTCTGACCCACTACACATACTTCAACACTAGCTGACCCCATATTCATGGGGGTGCCCTACATTCATCTATTCTCCTCACCACAGGCTAGTCTCATTGCAAAACTGGATCTGCCAGTTCATTTCCATGCACAAAGACTTTGTGCACTAATGGACATAGTTAAAACTGGACCTACAACTTTATTTCCATACACAAAAGATTTTGAATTTGAATTGACATCCTCACATACCAATGGCATATATATGTCTCTGCCTGGCTTCCACTCCACCAAATGCATCTGAGGAAGTAGACTGAAGTCTAAGAAAGCTCATGCTGCCAATTTCTTTCTGTTAGTCTCAAAGGTGCTATAAGATCTCTCTACACACCCAAGAAACAGATTACTATAGTTCTCTTTTCCCTCATTTTATTGAGCTGCAGATGTTTGGATTGGCAGCTTCCTCTCACAGTTTCATTCAACAACACTCTGCTCCTGGTTAAACTAGTCCCTCAACATCCCATATGTCTGTTTTCCAGACACCTCTGGTCACATGTGGCAAAAAAAAAAAGGGGGGGGGAAGAGGAGGTTTATCAGCCAGAATTGACCATTTGACTGTTGAACTGTTTGAAAAAGCAGACCCTGGGCTATATGGAAATGTAGATGGTAGAAGAGGGAATTGATGCACAGTGATTGAAATGCCACATCATTTCCAGCATTCTTCAAGTAAACCCATGCCTAATATGTGGTAACTGAAAGCACAATCTCTGTTAACACTGTAACAGGCTTCTTCTCACTGTTTTAAACCTTATCTTCAAAATTCACATCCATATTTTAATACTTTCCTTTTGGATGCCATGTGTGCTGCCATCTTTATGCCAGAGCAACACTCATAATCTTAGAAGTACAGTGGTCCCTTGGTATCTGCTGGGCTTTGGTTCCAGGACCCCCCATGGATATCAAAATCAGTGAATGCTCGTTCCACTAAATACAGTGGTGAAATAAACTTCTGTCCCTTATATAGAATGGCAAAAACAAGGTTTGCTTTTTGGAATTTTTGGGCAAAATTCAAAGTGCTAGTCATGACCTATAAAGTCCTTCATGGCTCAGGTCCAGGCTATCTGGCAGACCATATCTATCTATATGAGCCAGCCTAGGTGCTGAGCATTTGAGGCAAGTCACATAATGGAAACTATAAAAATGTAGTTACTATGGCTCTTTTCATCTCCAGATTCTGTTCTAAATACAGGTATACCTGATTTAATGAAGTATATATGTTTCTGGGCATTCATTCTTTAATAGAGACTTTGGTACCAGAGGCAAGAGTAACATGGAAAGGATAGGTTCTTACACTATAAAAAAGAAGAAAAGTTCAAAGGCTGAAGCAGCCCTTTTATTCAAAACTAACAATATGCACATATGATATGAAACAACTAGGTCAGAAGCCTTGCCTAAGTAAATAAACACATTCGGAAACTTCTGGAAACCATTTGAAGGCTTCTTCCAGAATGGATCCAGAAATGTTATTTTTTTTCTTTCACCAGCCTCTTGTTTTCCATTTTGGTGGGCAAACGTACAGATCTATGGGGTTTTCTTTTAATATGCTGGGGGAAACTGCTCAGGCAGGTATATCTGCTCTCCCCTTTTCTCTATGTTTTGATGTTCATGCATGCAGTGTAAGGGATTCTGGAGGCAGCTATACGCCATTTTACAAAGGGTCTTCAAGGGAATATCCAGTCACACACAGCAGCAGTAGCATCAGCTAGAGGAGAATTTCACTCTTTATCTGCTCCTACTTTATTGCATTGTTTATTGTAGAAATGTTGTGGCACTTCACACTAAAAATATGTGTTTCTCCAAAAAGGAGACAAGCTCTACGTACTTTAGGATGGTCAACTGTTTATTTAATGTTTAAAAAGTACAACACACTTTGGCCACGCTAGGCCTTCCACAGGGGCTGAATACAAATATAAATAAACTTAAGATATAATATTTTAAAAAATAGCACAACACTCATCAAACTGTGATACAAAAGTATCCATATAGTTCTAAACAAAGTTATACATAACCCTTCAAAAGAAATCACTGGAGTTGTGAACACTCTCCAAAATACAGGACCTTAGAGATAAAGGGAACAGACACTGCAGCATTTCTGTATATATACATATTCCAGATGACCTTGGGAAGGTATAACCAATGATATATCTTGGGATGGGACATAGGGAAATATGATGCAATCTCTCCAGACAGTTGCTCATGTTAGCGTGGTGATGCAGCGCATGGGAACCATGTAACGTGAAGCACCAAGATCCAGACTGTCTTCAATGAAGCAAGCAATGTTGTCAGTTACAGGCAAACTCCTTTCCCTTTCAGACAGAGCAGAGAGAGACTCAGCAGATGTCTCACTAAGAGGCTTTTAATCTTCAGATGTTCTATATACATAGACTATGTACAACGATACACCAACACACTCTCCAACAATCTCCACCTGCCACTATCAACCCACATCAACCCACATGTGTGTCCAGAGGCTTGTCCCTTATATAGCCAGTGCTCCACATGGCTTTCTAGCCCTGCCTCTTCCTTTTGGACACCTGTCAATCATAAGCGTGACACAGCATGTTTGCAGCCCTTTTGCAGCATTTACTGTGCTTTACAGCACCAGGTGACTCCCTGTCATTATGTCACCTCCTGTTTCATCAGCCTTGATGCTGCATGACTCAGCAGTGGCCAAATGCTTAGTCATCATGACTGCTGCCATTCACCACATTGTGCATTTTCCCTAGAACATTATTCCAACAGCTCATTCTATTCATGTCATCATATTACAATCATATCCATACATATGTTCTAATATATATTTTCTCTATTACATTCAAATTAAAGATTACAGGTCCAAATCTTCATTTAAACCTGCAGGCACTAAGGATTTAAATCTTAGAATCAATTCTCTCTCTCTCTCTCTCTCTCTCTTTTTAAATATTCTTTATTATATGAAGCTGCAATATTTTTTTTCTATTACCCAAAACTGGAAATCAGCTGTAGAATGTTGCATTTCTACAAAATGACCAACTAAGGCAGCTCCCACTCTTCTATTTTTTAGATTAGGGAGGTGTTCCCCTATTCTACTTTTTAATCTGTTTTGTGGTCTTTCCCACATAAAGTTTCTTGCATGTACATTTAATAGCATAGATCACAAAACTAGTATTGAATGTGCTAAAGTGGGATAGTTTATATTGTTGTTGGTTGTTGCAATTTACAAATTCTGTCATTTTAGTTGTGTGGGTGCAATATGTGTTGCTTTCTAATGCACGATAGTTCTTCATTTCAAAACATGTCCTGTGACTTGCTCAAAATGCCCAGAAACAAATTGGCAAACAATGGAGTTGTTTTAATAGCTGAGTGGTATGGTCCCTGCAGCCTGTCCCAGTTAATACCATGGCTGCAGTTCTTTGCGCTAACTGAAATTTCCAAACACTATTCAAAGGCAGCCCCATGTAGAGTGCATTACAGTAGTCCAAACAGGATGTAAATAAGGCATGTACAACTGTGGCAAGATCTGCCATCTCAAGGAATGTGTGCAGTTTACACACTAGCTTTAAATGAGCAAAAACATTCCTGGCCACCACAGAAATGTGGACGTTCAGGTTCAGAACTGAGTCCAGGATTGCCTCTAAAGTGCAAACCTGTGTCTTCAGGGGGAGTTTAACCCCATCCAAAACATGTTAAATCTTTATCCCCCTCATTTGCCTTACAATTGCCCAAGAGCACCTTGTCTTGTCTGGATTAAGTTTCAATTTGTTTGCTCTGATCCAAGCCATTACTGATAACTGGAAATAATATTTATTGTACTAGTGAATTAGAAGCATGTGTAACATGTGAATAAATCTGGCAAATCTGCCATTTTACAAAGAGTCTTCAAGGGAATATCTAGTCACATGAACACATCTATGAAATTCATGTGTTAGTGGACAGTGGAATATACATTTGGCAGATATCACACAATTTAGCTCTTAGGAATTTTGGAACAAAATCGTTATCTAGGAATCACTCTTAAGTTAATTACATTCAGGGCCAAAGAAATGCATAAGCAAGCCACAGATTCATTTCCACTCACAGTGGAATATGAGGAACATTCACAATAGGCAGAGCTAGCTGTGTTACAGAATTTATAAGTAATGAAAGCCAAGCACAGGGTTTCTCTGTTAACCTGATTTTTATTCCTCAGAAGACTAAGTATAATATTGTAACATTTTCTAGCATGCATTGAAAATCCCTCCTCTGTTTGGGAACATATGTATAGGATATTTCACTTCTAAATGTGAACAAAAACAAAATGAAATGATGTTTAAGACTGCAGCTCAATAAAAGAAATTACATGGGAATAAGTCCTGCTGAATGCCATAGGCATTACTTCTGGTAGACATATATAGGAGTGTACTTTTGAGCCATAAACATCAAGAATATTATAATAAAAGCAAATACAATTACAATAGAAAAATAGGAAGTCTTATTTTTGTTGCTGATGAGTTGTGACAATTGCTTTTAATGTATGCCATCGTAAATGAAAGTATATCTATGACAAAATATTTCAAGAAGTAACACCATACAAACTTAATTTAGTTAGTAATTGAGCAAGATAATTCTAAATAAATTTAGCCAACTGTAGTAAAAACAACAACACAGCCATGGAATTCCTCTGGGTGACCTTGGGCAAGTCACACTTTCTCAGCTTCAGAGGATAAAATGGCAACCCCCCCTCTGAAAAAACTTGCCATGAAAAACCCATGATCAGTTTGCTTTTGGGCCTCCATAAGTCAGAAATGACTTGAAGGCACACAGAGATGACAAGTCAAAAAGTATTAATTTTTTTTTAAAAAAAGGCAGTAGATCTTAATTCCAATGGTGGTTTCTCAGCAAATCAAAACACACTTTCTTGCCAATATTCTTTGTTGTTGTCTTAATAGTAAGGTTGTAAAATATGCTGGCAAGAAAGAGTGTTCAGATGTGCTGAGACATTCTATATTTATTTGATAAATATTTACTGTATTTTATATAAATATCTATACATTCTATATAAATATCTACTGAATTTTGTAGATTAGATAAATATCTACTGTCATTTTTTTAATTTTTATGACTTTTCTTTACAGACTTAATATTAAGACAACATACCTCAACACTCAAAGCAAGAACTCTGCAGTCATTTCTTTGTTCTTCATTGCTATAAAGAGGCCTTTTCCAATTTTGTGTCTTCTAGTGTCAGACTGCATCTCCCATCTTCTTCTGCCAGTCATGTTTACTGCGGGATTCAAGGAGACCAAAATGTAATATATTCCATGCTCAAGTTTGAAAGCGTGTGAGGTTCTCTTTCAAGGGAAGGACAAATCTGTCAATTCTGGTTTCTCTCACTTTCTCATTTTTTCTCTATCAAGTTTACAGTGTGTCCTTGGTAGCCACTAGGATTTGGTTCCAGGACACACACACACACACACACCGATAGACACCAAAAGCTGTAAATGCTCAAGGCCCAATACATATAATGGCAGAGTAAGATGATGTCCCTTATATAAAATGGCAAAATCAAGGCTTTCTTTTTGGAATATGTGTGTATGTGTGTGTATTCAAGTAACGGATGGTTGAATCCATGGATAAAGAATCAGTAGATATGGAGGGCTGACTATACTCCACATTTGTTTGTGATTTTTAGGAAAGTCTATGAGAAAATTAATAGGTATTCACACACACACAAACACACGCACACCCTAGTGTACACATTGCTCTATACAGGTTTGGTTAATATAGCCATTTTACCAGCAGTTTGCCCAAACTCATGCATTTTTACATTATTTTGACAAATGTACACATTTTTTATATGCATTCTGCACAGATACATTCTGTTTACAATTTTTTAACTGGAAAGGTAGATCACAAAATTCAGAGATGCATGAATACTGAGAGATAACTCTGTATTGATTCAGGGAGTGTGAACTGGATATATTTGCATTAAAATGTGAATCAAACACATTTCTTCCCCATCCCCACCTGTTTCTTCATCCATCCACAAAATGGGATGCTAAAGAATTCTCATTTGGTCACGTTTTAATTAATCCATGGAGAATGCCACAGTTACTCTTGGACCTCATAGCTAGCAGGTGAATTGTTTCATTTTTCTCATGCAGATCATTTCCCCTTGCATTTTCTCCCTTAAATTGTCATTTAAAATGAGAAAAATATAAGTGGAAACCTCTGGCCCCTGTGTTTAGTTAATGATGTATCAGCTCTCATGCCCTTAAGGAAATGGAAACCTTCACCATGATGGTTCCTCATTCATGGAAAGTTCGGAGCAAGGCATTCTTGTTTAGCCAAGAGAAGCCTATGGTGCCCTCATTCATTTCTGTAATGGCTCAGTTGACCTTCATGAAAATAAAGTTACATTAAGGATGTAAAGCATTTTAGCAAGAGAAGGATAATGCTATTTGATCTACCTTAGAAGCTTTCCTGCATTATCATATCACCAATTCACTTAAGATTTCAGGA
Organism: Phrynosoma blainvillii; assembly: GCA_026167975.1. Lineage (NCBI taxonomy): Eukaryota > Metazoa > Chordata > Lepidosauria > Squamata > Phrynosomatidae > Phrynosoma > Phrynosoma blainvillii. Next base: position 63,477,501 of record JANUYF010000003.1, on the reverse strand, counting down.
GATGGAGATGTGTGAGGGCTGGGACAGGGGGAGACATAGATTGGATGATGCGTTCCCACCCAGCAATTTCAATCATCCTTTTAAAGTTTCATTTGGTGACCAAGAAAGGATCTAATAAAAACCAGAGGAAAGAATGGTATAAAATAAGCTTTGAAAAGAAAGATGTCCCCATGTTGTTTGGGGGAATGATCTCATGATGTTGGGTCTACTGGAAGTAGTCAGCTGTTAGGCAAGAAGTGGAAAGCATGTCTGAGAAGTCCAGTTCCCTCTCCCCCATCCATTGTGTTAAGAGGAACTATATGCTATATGATGAGGATGAGGAACACGTAGCTTCCCCAGAAGACATTCTTGTACTGCAACTCTCATAATCTCTCACTGTGCTGTGTTGGTTAAGATTCATAGGAATTGCAGTTCAACATAATCTCAAGAAGCAAATGTTTCCCACCTCTGTTGCCTATCCTGGGCTACAAAAAGGAATGCTGCTGTAAATTTTCATGAATTTCAGTTTTTCTTATGCTGGAGGGAAAATGTAATTCGAGGGGATAAAATAGGGTTGGTAAAATTCCTTCTGTTTGAAACCTGTTTTCAGCCATAGTGCCTCGTTTCCTGCTTGGAAAAGGGCCCAGTAAGGGCCTGCCTAGACAATAGGTTGATATTCCTCTCATTGGGATGCACATTCCATTTTTATTTCTACTAACTGTACATTCTCTTACACTAACTACAGTCCCTCATGCTATATTCATTGGAAGTAGTAATGAGGTGTCTCAATCAAAGGGGATGTCAATCTGCCTAGACAATTTCCTCTCCAACATCCATCACTTTATTTGGCAGTGCCATCAACTCCTTTTTCTCCATAGATCCTTTTGAGAATGTTTATATTTGCTAGGAGGAGGAGGTCCTTTTACAGTCTGAACCCCACCTCACCAGTTTTGGCCTCTACATAGTCAAAATGATATGTATATTTAGAGCAATATTATACTGCAACTAATTATAGTTGGCCCTCCACATTTGTGACTTTGACTTTTGTGGATTTGATTATTTATCATTTTGATTAATATGTTCTCTCTAGGAATCTCTAGGTCCTCCAGTGTAACTCTGCCAGAAGTTGACAATAAGAGTTGTGCTGGAGAACTCTAGATGTTTCCAAAGAAAACACTCCTCTAGGTATTTGTAGGTCCTTCAGCATGATTCTGTAATCAACCTCTGGCAGATGTTGACCATAGAGTTATATTGGAGGACCTGGAGATTCCTAGAGAGGTGTTTTCTTCAGTAAAAAGATTAGTGAGGGTTTTTTTATTTGCAGTTTTTCCACATTCATGGGGGTCCTTCACCCCTAACCCCAGTGAATGTGGAGGGACCACTGTATATCCACATTTCCAACTATTGCCTGTTCTTCCTGGTGGGTCTCAAACAGAAGCCTTTCCCAAATCTGCCAACTGGAAAAATCTAAGACTTTATCCATGCAGATCCTATGACCTGCAGTTGAATTAGTTGTTCTTCCAATCGTAGTTTTTTAGAGGTCCAAAAGAAGGCACACTATAACAGTGGAAACCATGAAATACTAAAATACAATGAATACTAGTTTATAATTGTAGCTCATGTCATCATCCTGGAAGAAGTTCCTCTGTTACTGAAATATTCAATTTCTAATACCCTTAAGCTTTGGAATCCTTAACCCAATGCTAGTCTCTTCTCCTCTGTAAGCAAATTTGAATATTGCCCTAGGACTAGGAGTCATTCTGGAGTCTAGAGAATGCACAGTTCTTTTGGGGTAGAAGAAAAAAGTTGCTGAGCCCAAGGACTAGATAAAAGATTTGAGGTAATTCTTTTTTCACTGTTCTCTCTCCCATTCCACCTCATTCTAGAAACAAAGGTGAGACTGAAGAAAGTCTGTTTAATTTGTGAATTTTACAGATTCAGCTTCACAAGACAGCATCTCCCCACAACAACAGGCATGGAATGAGCACTGTGTATTAACAGTGACTGATCAATAACTAATCCACAGTGTCCCAGTTACCAGCTTGATGGAGAAAATTCACGGTGCTTAAGTAATTCTAACTAATCTTAATGACTGCTGCCATACTCGCATGCCTGCTGAGCAGTGTGAAATTTATAGAAAAATGTCATTTTGCTTCTTTGTATATTTTTCTCTCACTCATCAAAGCAGCATTAAAAATGCTCTTAGAAATCTGCTATCTCTGGCTGCCAGATGAGGGTTTCAAAAGGCGAACACTCATTTTTTTGTGTACATGTCATAAGCAGGGACAATTATGAATATATTATCTAGTTAACATTTTTTAAAAAAAAATCAAAATACCTAATTTTACATTCGTACTTATTCATCCCATGCCCATAACCTCCTTAGTCCTCTGTCACCTCTTACCCATTCCTTTCTCAGTACAGAGCATAATGCCAAATGACAAATCAGCTACATCCAAGACCTGTTGACACATGTTTCTACTCTTATTATATATTACTGCTTTAAAGGGGTGAGTTAGGGAAATGGTGAAAAGAGCAATCTGGTATTTCCAAATATGCCTCTTCTGTTTTGCTTGCTTGCTTGTTTTGTACTTTGGCTCAAAACAAACATCTGTTTGTTAGTTTTCTTAGTGAATGATTGGGGAAATGTTCTTGAAAAGATTATCCATTTCCTCAGAAGCAAGAGGAGAAAAACACTATGCCAATGTGTGCAGTCACTAATGGACTGGATGAAGGTGAACAAATTGAAACTTAAGACAAGGCAGAGATGCTCCTGCTCAGACAGAAGGCAGATCAGGGAATAAGGATTCAGCTTGTGCTGGATGGGGGTACACACCCCTTGAAATCTCACGTTTGCAGCTTACGTTTGCTCCTGGACTGAGATAACAGCCTGGATGCCCAGGTTTGGGCTGTGGCTAGGAGTGCATTTGCACCATTAAAACTAGTGTGCCTGCTGTGCCTGTTTATTGAGAAGTCAGATCTGTCTATGGTGACACATGCCTTGATTACATGCCATTTGGATAACTGTAAAATGTTCCACATGGGGCTGTCTTTGGAAACTGTTCAGAAAGTTCAGCAGGTCCAAAATCATGCAGCCAGGCTGTTGACTAGGGCTGGATAAAGGGATCATGTGAACCCCTGTTGAAACAGCTGCATTGGTTACCAGTCCATCTCTGGGCAGTATTCAAAGTGCTGGTTTTGACTTTTAAAGCACTACAAAGCTTGAGTCCAGAATATTTGAAGACCCTATGGCAGACCTATCATGGTTTGTTTGGATTTTTGCAAGATTTATTGCAAGAGGAGATTTGCCATTGCCTTCCCCTGAGGCTGAGAAGGTGTGACTTGCCCAGGTCACTAAGTATGTTTCATGGCTGAGTGGGAATCAAATCCTGGTCTCCAGAGTCATAGTTGTTGTTTCAATGCTGAAACAACTACACCAAAAATTAGTGAGGAATAATTTAAACAGTTTTAAAACATATCACAAAATTTAACATGTTAAAACAGCTTAAAACTTTGTACATGTACAGATTTGAATGAGATCTCCAAAGGCTTTGATAAAAAGCTATGTTTTCACTTGGCATGGGAATGAAGGCAATGTTGGTGCCAGCTGGATCTTCAAGGCAAAGGTATTCCACAGCCTGGACACCATAACAGATACAACCTTCTTCCACATCTTCCACAGTAGGAGACTGAGATGGCCCCACTAAAGGACCTCAGTGCTTGGGTGGGGTATATGTAGGATGATGTACTCCTTCAAGTACTCAAGCCCTAGGCTATTGAACTGAAACTAGAAGTGCATTGACTTTAAAACTAGTGTTGTATAATGTCTTTAAGATGTTCCCATCAGCACTCTAGCTGTTGCATTTTGTATTAGCTGCAATTTTTGAGTCCTCTTCAAGAATCTTTAGATATAGGCCATTTCAGTAGCCTAATTCAGATGTTACCACTGTGTGAACTACTGAGGCCACTTGCACAAGTAGTGAAATGCCTACGGCAGTGATGGTGAACCTTTTAGGGGCCGAGTGCCCAAACTAAAAGGCCTTCCAGCACAGGGTGTTACACAGTGCCAGGGGCAGGACTTCTGCCCTATGGGGTGGGACTTCTTTCTACCTCCCTCCTGGGCCTTCAGCTGCCTCTCCAGAGACAGCTGAAGGCCTGGGGCTGAGGGGGAAGAAGAGGAAGAGGCACGTGCATATTCCTTCTCCTCCCCTGCACTGTCCCCAGCCTTCAGCTGCCTCTGGAGAGGCAGCTGAAGGCCATGGAGGACCTGGAAGGAGGAGGAAAAGATGCGTGTCTGTTCCCCCCCCCCCCCCGCACTGTCTCCAGCCTTCAGCTGAAGGCCTGTGATAGCTGGGAAGGAGGAGGAACAGGCATACGCCTCCTCCTCCTCCTCCCCCCCCCCCCCCCGCCCTTCATGTGCCAGGGAAAATGGCTTCATGTGCCATCTCTAGCACATGTGCCATATGTTCTCCATCACGGGCTAGGGACCAGAAGAACAAATGTGGTGGTCGCTAGTTGCAGAACTTGAAATAACAGCAGAACACCACAAGAATATTGAAATCCTTAACATTACATTGAATGTAGACCCAGCTGTATATTTATTTCTACATTCCTCATGTGGTTGACAGTCTGACTTCCATAACAATTATGCCCTTGATGCAGTCCAGCTTTTTCTATCAATAGACTGAGAATGAGACACCAATTATTTGTGGAGGAACTATTATTTTAGCCCAAGCTGGACAACTGCATGGGGGCCAGGGACCAGTTTTCCCACCAGTTTTCCCACCAACAGCCCCCCATGTGGCCCATACCCCCATAGCAAGTCCAAATACCTCAGTCATCCTCTGCATTCCCTCTCACCAGTTTGAGAAGCACAGCATAAGAAAATGAAAGCATTAAGAAACAGTACAGCATCCTGGGGTGTTTGTAGGGGCAGAGGAGGGGTATTTTCAAATGTTTTCCTCTCTGGAATACTGTGGATGGTGGTAGAAAGAAATGTTATTTTGATTGTTTATCCAACCCTAGGAAACTGGCTTGCTTTCCTAAAGACCAAAGATGTCTCTTAATATTATAAGATGACAGTAGGATTTTGACAGATCAACTCACAGTTTTCTAGAAATTGATACAGAGTGACCCTAAGTGATACTTCTCCATCTTCATATTTTCAGCTAAGAAAGCTTATGAGTGGCTGGGCACAGAGGGAAGTGTGTAACAATTAATTAACTTCAATTTCTCAAGCTTCCCCAGGCAAGAACAAGATTGTGCTCTCCCACATTTGTCACATGATCTTCTCCCTGGACTCCATGTTTCTGAAACTCTTATTACTCTTGGTGACACCTCACTTCAAAAGCTTTCTGCTTAGATGCCTTCAGGGCCTGACTTTGGTGGTACAAAATATGAGCAGGATTACTTTCTTCAGTAATAATTGTAGCTCATAACTAGGCAGACTAGGCTTTTTTTTTTTAATTTTAACAGCATTGCTCCCCTTATGAAATATTCATCCCACTGGATTTGTGCACACATGAAGATTTTGAAGAAATTGATCTGCAATGCAGTTGCTCTCTTAAAAGAACTGTGGCTTTATTATCTCTTCATTTCAGTTACACTGTATAGGCAAGCGGGAACTGATTAAGTGCACAATCAATCTTGTGAAACCAGATAGATCTGTTTTTAATTGTGAACTAATAACTTACTTCCTAAGAGAGTGAATTCTAGGGAACATCAGTTTGTATTGAGTCCTGTGGCTTTATAAGCTCATGCTGTGCCCATGAAACATACAGTAAAGCTCCATTCAGGAACATTCTGCCTAACTCTGGAAAGTTGCTCCACATGTTCATTCTCTGTAGCTGATTTGAAACATGCAGTCTCTTGTATTCCCATATGGGTGCTCCAATGTGATAATGTTTTAATGTGCAATATTATTGCTACAATCACTGACTTGTATATAGGGTTAGCCCTATACAAAAGCCCAAATCCTAGGAATTATCCAAGCCAGATATGGGAGGAGGTGATAAAAGTCATTTGAGACTTTCTATATCTTGACCAGGGGTATGAACTGAACATATATTTTGAATTTCTATGAAAATGGCATGGGGATCTTTTCATGTGAGTAATCTGCAAAATTTCAAAAAGATAAGTACAGAATTTAGTAGAAAAGGTGTCTTAACATTTGGGAGGAAAGAATTTACTTCTTTTACACACATACATCAATAAGTTTGGGACAGTTTGTATGAAAACATTTTATGTTATATATAGTTTCCATAAACTATTCTCCCTTCCCTCCAATCTCCCCATGTGTGTGTGTGTATGTGTGCTAAGGTTAAAAAATCTACAACAATTTAGAAGGATAGACACAGGAGTTACGAAGTTATGATGGGTTAAAAATGATGTTTAAGGGAGAAAATTGCTTTCCATTGAGTTTACACCAACAACACAGAAACTTTAAGGCAGAATGGGCAACACACACCCTGGTTGTATTTGTGGGCCATTGAATGGTATTCTGATAAAAACAAGTCATGTTTTCCCATAAAAAATGAGAAACTTCTGTCTGACTTGTTTTATAGTAGAATTTTACTCCCTGAAGCTTCCAGGAAGCATTATTCAACTGTAAACCTGCTCTGCAACTGCAGCAGCAACAACAACAACAACAACAATAACAAACACGGTTTCAGCAGAGCATGGCATCCATGCAGAATTTGACCTGGAGTGTGATGGGAAAAGACAAAATTGCTCCCTGGACCCATCAGAATTTCCTGTCCCCACTTTAAGTGATTTATTATTCATGTATTGGATAGATGACACTTTTGTATTTTCTCTGTCAAGTACATAACACAGAAGGTGTGCACACTATATAGTTTCAGGAAAACATGCAACATGTGGAGTGTTTTTAAACTGGGCTGTATTCCTCCCTTTTGTGTGTTCCATTATTTCTGGTGTGTTTTGTGTGGTAGGAGCACATACAAACCATAGTGTGTGCATTAGCACCCCTACTTGCTTGTAGAGCCCTTAGGCCACACTCTCCCATATTATCTTTCAGTTTGAGCTGGAGTGTTCTCTTCACTCTTCATTTCAGAGCAAGAAGTTTAGCTCATCATTTGGCATTGCATTATTAAATTACAAAGCCTGAGAGAAGCCATGGAGAAGGTCCTCTGTCATAGGTGGTGGTGGAGCAGAGATTAGATTAGAAGAAAAGAGACTGCAACAAATTGCTGTGTATGTATATGTACAAGGGTAGCTTTTAAAACAGGGGTAAAAACTGTGCAGCCCATGGGCTGAATTTGACCTTTTAAAATATGAGGAGGTTCATATGGGAAAATACAGACCTTCAAATAACCTGCACTGATTCATAAAGGGCTTTATAGCACTTTGAATTATACCTAACAATGGACTAGCAGCCAGTGAAGCTGTTGCAACATCAGGAAGAACTGTTGATTTGTGTGATGTGATTGTAAATGCAACAGAGTTCAGAAGCCTACTTGCTTTCACTAGCCATCCTGGAAATGCTGTTTCCATGAAGACACATTTGTAAATCCAAAGTAAAGCTTTATTGAGGCATAATAAAAACAGAAAAGAAATATATGCAATCCATCTTGCCGATGGCAAAGACCATAGGATCACATCTTGTTGCTGTTGCTGTTGTAGTTCAGTTGAAAAGACATATAGCAAGTACTTAACAAAGGTGAACAAAGGAACCCTTTGGCCCATCCCATACTCCACCTCCTGGGTGTTAACCTATATGATGATTGGATGATCAGCTGTATCCCAGCCTCTAGATCTGCCTCTAGCTGTGTGTCATTCCCCATGTGACCTGGTTCTCATGAGAAACAAATTAGCTCATGTGTTTACCTTTCAGCATCCTGTTCCCAGGCCCAAAGTGTTTTTGTTATTCTGTACTGTGTGAAAATGTTTTGGCTTTAAACCACCTGCTGGCTGAGTCCTCTTTGTTTCCTTAGACACTTTTCCCATAAGAGATTTTTTCACACACACACATCTCTACATTTCTACTTTGACTGTATATCCCATCCATATTCCAACAAGAACTACTTCATATCTTTGGAGACCCATGTTGCATACACCATTTTGAGCAAACTTAAATGACATTGCATCATTCTTGATCTTTTTTATGGGCAGACAAGGTCATCTGACTATTAGAATGCCATCTCCAATAACTTTCTACGGCTGTTTTGCCATGTTTTCTAGGAGAAAGGGAGGTTTCCAGCTAAAAAGTATTTTGGGATGTTGGGGACTTTGGGGATCAGGGGGCCTCATTAGACCCCCAAAGGTCAAATTCAGCCCATGGGCTGCACAGTTTTTACCCCTGTTTTAAAAGCTACCCTTGTACATATACATACACAGCAATTTGTTGCAGTCTCTTTTCTTCTAATCTAATCATAGAGTCTATTCGTGTAATCAGATTTTGTCTGCTTCTTTGTTTCAACTATGATATGTTTGTATCAGAAATATATTTTTTGATTTTGTGGGTAACCTTTCCTTTGAATCTGTGGGACAAATAATAACAAGCACACCACCACAGTTGGAAGAAAAAAGTCCAGGAACCAGTCCCATGTGCACAGAATAAATTTAATGAAAAAGATGTATTCCATACTCACTACTCATGTAATCTGATCAGTTATATAATCCATGCTGTGACGCCCATTAATCAAAAAAATGCATAATCATCCTAAACAGGAATAATTTCTTTTGCCATCAGTTTTGCATTTTCCATATGTTGAAACAGCTAAAGGAATCTATAGGGCTCATCTAAGTTTTTCCTAAACAGAAGTCTTTGTGTTCTCTTTGAACTTGAATACCGGCAGAGAAAATGTAGAATATTTGTGTGGAAGCCACAACAATGCATAAACATAAATCAAGACATATATACAATATTATTCATGAGGCCAATTGGGCTTGCATGAGGGTACCATATATATGAATTAGTGCTACCACATCTGCAGAGCATATGGTAAGTATAATTTGTACACCTATAGTACATTGTCCAGCCCCCACTCCCCTAGTCTTCTATAACAGACATGTTAGTAGAAAAGCTCATTGCTTCCAGGAGCCCTGGAAATGGATACCAGGGTCTGGTCACATTGTTTTACTAGCTCAAGGTCTGTTGTGTTAGCCATTTTACACTGTCAGGGTTGGCATAAGGATTGTACCCAGTAAAGGTTTTATTGTATGAGTGAGTGTGAAAAATGGTTGTACAACTACATGTGCAAGAAATTGTGTAACTGATTGCATGATCTGCTATACAACTGATGACTGGATAACTACTTGCTAATTAAGGTGTAATACAGTGCCACAGGGAATATTCTCTCCTTCTTGTTGCTGTTGTTGTTGCTATTGTCATTATTGTGCTTCAAGTTGTTTCCAATTTATGGTGACACTAAGGCAAATCTATCATGGGGTTTTCTTGGCAAGATTTCTTCAGAAGGTTTTTGTCTTTTCCTTCCTCTCAAACTGAGAGAGTGTGACTTGTCCACAGTCATCCACATTTCAATTTTTTTTTGGGTGGGGGGGTTGACAATAATAAATTTCTCCATGGTCTTTTGGAGTTTCAAATTCACTTGTCTTGTTTTTTAAAATGGAAATGGAACCAATGTAGTAAAAATTCATCATTGTTCCATTCCGTATTTCAAATATTCCAGCTCTTAGCTTGATGCAGGAAATTTAGAGAAATAATTCCACAACCATGCAAATTCTTTCTCTGGGAGACTCACTAAGCTTCAGGATGTGTTAAACATATTAGAAAGATATTTTCATTTTTTCTTACAGCAGGAGACAAGCAAGGTTGGTGATAAAGGCAGAATGAAAGTTGGTCTTTCCCGCATTGCAACTCTTTCATTGATTTTCACTGACTATTTCATATGACTTTATAGATTATTGCTACTAGCTACTGGACTCAGTCCCTCCTAGTTCTGTTCTTTATTTTTGTTTGCCGTAGGAATGCCCTTTAGCAGATTGGCACCATTTTGCAGAGGACTGCAATTGGATTAGCTGAACCAAGGATTACATGACATGGGAAGAAAAGAGGAAATTAAATTGATGCAGAACCAGTTGTGTTCATGCTGGAAAGAGAACCAAAGTTATGCTGCTGAGCTGGGAAACCTTACTGTTACAATCTATCAATTAAAAAGAATTAAAAGTGTCACCTATCAGCAAGGACTGCCCATTCTGTGCTGAGTCTGAGCATCTTTATCCTAGGCACTTATCTCACTGTCTAATACAGCTTGGTTGCTACAGTATCCAACACTTTCTGTATATCCTTCTTAAGATATTAAATGAGTGTGTATTTGCTGAACTTGGCATCAAAAACATGTGAAGACATATAGCTTTAATATATAGTTGGGATCATTTTTGCTTGATATTCACCTTCATCCATTTCACCCCTTTACATCTGCATGGCTTCAAAACCTTGTGGCTGCTCCATAAAGATCTCTTCATCTAAACTAGCATTCAAGTAGGCTGTTTCAAAGTCAAAATGCTCTACAACTAAATTTCTTTTTGCTGCTACAGCTAGAACCATTCTCAGACTTTCTGGCTTTGCAGTTGGAGAATATGTCTTATCATAGTTCTCATACTGCTGTTGTGCAAAACCCTTAGCTACTAACCTTGCTTTATACTTAATACTTCCCTCTGGCATTTCTTTCTTTTTGTATACCCACTTACAACCAATTACTTTCTTGTCCTTGGGTCTATCAACGACTTCAAAAACATCTTTATTTACCAGACAACCAGACTCATCATCCATTGCATCAATCCATCTTTCCTGTTCTTCTCTAGACAAACTTTCCAACTCTTCAAAACTTTCAGGCTCTTCCACTGCTAAACAAGCTCTTGCATTTGTCACAACAAACCTATCTGGAGGCTTTCTAACTCTGTGACTACGTCTGGGAATAAACTCTGTTGATCTGCCTCTTTCATCCTCACTTTCTGTACTGGGAGTTATAGTTCTATGACTAAATCTCTTGTCTTCAGTCATTCTAGTAGTAATGGGTCTAGATTGTGTCTCATTATCAGAAGAACTATCACTGCTGCTAGTGGATGCTTTTGGCTTAACTGAAACCCCTCCATTTCCTGAAGTTGGTTCAGTTTGTGTTTCTGGCTCATTTGAACTTCCTAACCTCAAGAAAACTTCTTTATTTGTATGCAGTTTGTCCCAACTGGCATGTCTCTCGAAATTTGCAGACCTAGAATATTGCACTTCTTTTCCACCCAAATGAAACTTGTAGCTATTTCCAGAATAACCCAAAAACCTAAGCCTTCTACTTTTGGGTTCTCCTTTTTTCCTGAAACAAGCTGGAATGTAAACATAAGCAAACTGTCCAAAGACCCTCAAATATTTGTAATTTGGCACTCTCCCATACAATACCCTATAGGGAATGTCTTCAATTTCTGAATGATACAGTCTGTTACTAATATGTACTGCTGTCAAAGTTGCTTCTGCCCAGAAACTATCTTTTACCTCTGTATCTGCCATCAAACAAGCAGTTATTCTTTTTATATCTTGTATTTTTTTCTCCGCTAAACCATCTTCGTTAGGACAAGCGGGATTAGTAGTTTCATGCCTTATTCCCACCTTTTGAAACCAATTAAACAATTGATTACTTAGAAACTCTCCTCCCCGGTCAGTAACAATGGTGCCTACTCTAATATCAAATTGTCTTTCCACCATTCTCACCCATGCTTTTAAACTTTGCCCAGCGTCAGATTTGTTTTTCAATATTCTTACAAAAGCAAACCTTGTAAACCTATCAATAATTACTAGGAAATATTTGCTTCCTCCTAAAGATAAACAATTAGCTTGGGCAACATCTGCATGTACAAACTGAAACGGTCTTTGAGCAATTCTTTTGGTTTTCTTGGCTACTGGAAAAGCTCTGACCTTTACCTGATTATATACAGTACAATCTAAGTGATTTTTGCACTCAGCAACTTTTAAATCTGGACACATACTGATCAACTTCTTTAAACATTTGAAACTAGCATGACCAAATTTTCTATGGAGTTCATGTATACAGTCTTTGTGTATTGGACTATTGTCTATGTTATTAGCATTTTCAACCCTGTAGCTATCAATATTGTCTTCCAAATAGTAAAGTTTATCCTTTTTCAAGCCTATGCCTCGCAATTCCCCATTCAGTTTTATCTTACACATGTTCTTTTCAAAAATGACTGTGTAGTCTCTGTCTGTTAATCTGCTCACTGATAACAAATTATTTTCTAACTCCTTTACATGTAACACATCATTAAAGTTTTCCTTTAGCCCTGGAATGTAAACTGTACCCATTTGATTTACAGTACTGAGCTCTTTCCCATCAGCTAAAACTACAGCATTTACATTAGCTGATTTTCTATTACTTATCAAATTAATATTGTTACACATTGAAGATGATGCTCCTGAGTCAATCAACCATTTACAATTAGCATTTTGTTTTTCCTTAATCATGGTTGCAAACCCCTTTTGTTACCACTGTCCTTCAAAAATGGAGGTTTGGACTGCTTTTGATACTGCCACGGCTGCCATCTGCTCTCTCCTTGCTTGCTTCTCTCAGCAGCAAATTGTTTACAATGTCTCTGCAGATGACCAATCTTCTTACAATAAAAACACCTCCGTTGCTCCCTTGTAGAAGCTGCTTCTTCCTGCTTTCGTAGTTCAGGCGTTGTTTGTTGTTTTGGCACAGTCCTTAAACTTGCTGAGTCACCCTGCTCAGACTTTCTTCTCAAGTTTTCTTCCAATATTCTGGCAACAATTAAGTCTCTGTTCAGCTCAGCTTCTGGCAAATTTTGCAAGCTATTTGTAATGTTGTCCCAAGAAGGATGTAGCGATTCCAGCAAAATATAACACTGCTGCTCTTTGCTAATTTCCACTCCTCTCAGTTCAGCTTGCACAAATAAATCTTGCATTGTTTTTAAATGTTCTATCACACACTGTCCTTTAGTCATCTTTTGTCTGTAAATTCTTTTAGACCATAGCATTTTTGCAAACGCAGTTGAAGGTGTGTGTAATCTCTGCAAAGTATCCCACACATCCTTGGTGGACACTTTATCTCTTACGTCGTTAATCAAGTCTTCTTCTAGCATGAGATAAAGACATGCTTTTGCTTTAGCGTCTCTTTCTCGAGTGGCTGCATTAGCATCAGCTGCCAGCCCTGTTTCAACTGTCGACCATAGAGACTCCTTTATGAGTAGAGATTGGGCATATATCTTCCAGGTAGAGTAGTTATTTCTATTTAATTTACTAAACTTTAGGATCTCCATCTTAATTTGTGCAGTGACTCAATTTGACACAGTCCTTCTGAGTATGCACAGCAGACAAAATACAAAATGATTTACTCACAAAGCTCCACAAAACTTTCTTCCACACTCTGGAATTTTCAGCTTCTGTGGATGCTGGTTGCTCTAGTATCTGGGCCCATAACCCATGTCAGGGATGATGGGAGTTGTAGCTCTTCACCTCTGGCTCTAACTCACCACCTTGTTATGCAGCAGAGCTGACCAGCTTTGATCAGTGGTTGATGCTTCTTTCCCAAGCAGCAGAGTTTCAGAGAATAGGCTGAAGACCCTGACAAACTCTCCAAGCCTTCTCACTCTTCTTCCTGAGATGTCTCCAAACTTCTCCAGGATTCTTCTGGCTCTTGTATCTTCCCTCAAGACACCAGACAACTCAGTAGTCTTATATAAAAGATCTACTTTATTCTACTATATACATAAATACTATATGCCCTACAAATCACAATCTCTACACTTCACAATATCTCCAAAACTACTCCACAATATGCATTGGCAAACATTGTACTTATAGCCATTGTTAGTCACCACCCACTAGTCGGTTCCCACCCAGTGGGTGTGTACATTCATTTTGATTGGTTTACATGGATCATCCCATACTTAAGACCAACCCAAGTATTTCATCATTTTACCTTGACTACTTAATGAATCTCAGGTGTTTGCAATCTACAACAGGTGTTTTCAATATACACTCTATAACTTTGTCCTTGGCTCTCAAGGCTTCCAAATTACATTATCCTTTTCACCTGTGTAGCTTCATGATTGCTCCTGCTTAATCACTGTGACTATCACATACATAATTTATTTCTATTACTGTATGTCCCATGTTGCATTTTCCTTAACAGAAAATTCTGATAAGAAAGAGGAGGAAGAGGAAGAAGAGGAGATATTTTATATCAGAATAAAATATAAAGCCTCTCATACAAATGGATTATTTGTTAATTTGCACACAAGAAAAAAATGAACTGCCTAATCTAACATTGTGTCAAAATCTTTATTAAGCTATCTTGGAAAGTTTTTTCTTTGGTTCATAGAGAATTAATAGTGTCAACATTGTTAACTAGAAGGCATGTCATTAGGAGAGAAGTATTCATTATTAAAATTAGCCAAGGTTAATAGTTGAAAAGAGAGCCTGCACAGTGGAATAGTTCAGTGTTGGATTATTTTATTATTTCATTTTACAATTAGGATTAGAACCTTTCATTTTCCATTTAGGATTTGGACCTTGGGATACCAGGATTCAAATTTCTGCTCAGCCATGGAATCCATTGGGTGACCATGGGCAAGACACACTTTCTCAGCTTCAGAGAAAATCAATGGCAAGACATCTCTGAATAAATGTTGTTAGCCCTGCCCCCCCTCCCCCCCCGCATCCATGATAGGTTTGCCTTAGGGTCATTCTAAGCCAGTGTTAACATGAAGGCACTTGACAACAATAGAGGTAAATACTATTAATAATATGCATTAATAATAGTATTAGCATTAGCTAAGGGTAGCAAACCTGAGACTCTGCAAATCTGTCACAAATCTTGTTCGTTACCCTGTGTACCTCCTGGCAGTGATTAATTACTATGTTTGTAGATGGAGCCAGAAGAAAGAAGTGAGATAACAAGTGTTGGATTGAACAAGTGCCACATTTATTTAACTTTAACAGCTGATATGCGAAGGAAAGAATGTTTAGGAATAGCTAACCCAAATCATTACAGGCATCTCATCAGAATCTGTTTGGGCAAACCCTACCCTTTAAAGAAAGGATAGCTATTCCCATCCACTCTTCTTCTTAAACCACACCCTTCCAAGTAGTATAGATGGCCTTCCTTTGCCATCCCTCCTGTTCCTCCAGAACTTTAGGGATATAAATCTGGTTGTCTATTAACTGCATTGAAATCTTGTCGACAGCTCCCACAGCGCAGTAGGGAAGCAGTTCTTCACTAAGGGGCTGAGCAGATGGGCCAGAATAGCCTGGGTTAATCCCATGCTATCATGGCCCTGGTGATTGCCCAGGTCAGCCCCAGATCAGTGTGGGGATGGTCACATGTTTACACACCTGTCCCTGCAATGACCCAGAACCCGCTACTAACACACATTCCTTACATCACTGCACCATCGCTCTTACTCAGAAACCTCCCATCACCATGTCTGATGTAGAAATGGGGCACCTAGTTGTACCCATGAGGCCAGGTGCTCGTTTCCACATCAAATGTGGCAGCAGGGGGCTTCTGAGTAAGAGTGACAGCCCAGCAAAGTAAGGAGTGTGGGGCCAAGGTTTGTCATGGAGTTTACAGGAAACTCCATGGAAACTCATGGGTAAATTATTCTGGGGTATCACCTGTTTACCCTGGGATCAAGTAGGATCCTCTGGACCCACATCTGGATTGGCAGGATCAGGCCTAATCCTGACCCCCAGGTTTTGACCTGCATCATCTAAACTAGGTGACACAAGGCAGGGGAAAACCTGAGCCTTTTGGCCTGTGTGGACAACCTCCAAGCTTTTTCCCAATGAGTAGCAATGAATAATTTCAGCAATTCCACCCCCTGCCCCCGTGCTGAGTAAAGGTCTTTGAAAACCATGCAGTTCTCAAAGGTAATTCAGAACTTGGGACTTATATTGCACAAAATTCACATATGGCTATTTTGCACACAAAAACAAACAAACAAACAGCATTTCATGTGTGAAAAATAATATTTTGATGCAGAAATGTGTATTCCTGTACAGAATATTCTGTTTTATCAGCAGAAAAGGATGCTTTCTGTGCAAATCAATCATATGTAAATATTACACAGAATAAATCCCCACATTACAGCAATTTCTATGCTGAAAACAGCATTTTCTGAGAAGAAATTAATATTTCTTTATTGAAAAATATGTTTTTCTGCACATAACAACCATATGTGAATTTTGTGCATAATAAGTTCCAAACTGAATATTCTTGTCAATTCAGAATTCTTCTTATCAGGGTTTCTCAACACTCTAAATACATGTTTTCTACCATTGTTTTGGGAATATTTTTGAATATTCTTTCCAGCCCTACAGCCCAGATCAGCAATAAGGGTGTTTTAGGATGCACACTAAGATTGTCATTTCATTATCAGCCCTGCATGTCTCTGTAAAAAGTGGACAAACCAAAATAAACCAAATTACCCAACCAGCCACTCCACTAAGAAGCACTCTTAACAAGCTCTGGCATATCTGCACAGAATAGGCAGAAAAGAAATCATCAACTGAGTCAATTTGCTGTTAAGCCTATAAATTTGACTTGGCCTCTGAAACAGAGTAGTTTACATGCACAATTAGCTATCAGCCATTTATTTTATAAGGATGATGTGATACTGTTATCTGATCATTATAAAGAAATGTTCAGCTCTGTACACTGTAGAACTGATGTGGCAAATGGAGCAGCCAGAGGCCACTCCCATCCCAATAACTGTGGAACCACAGTGACTGGACACCACGATCCCAAGGCTGGGCATTGCTGCAGTCCTGAATGGATTGCTGGCAAGGAGCAGCTGGGTTTGAGTCTCCTTAGGTGGCCTTGGTGCACCTTCCAGGCAGTTTGGTGGCACACGTTATTTGAATGCCATGCCCCCAAAGTGCCCAGAAGGCATTTTATTTTGCCTGTCTGTTTCGAGCCTCTATATATCTATTTGTATCAGTAGGTTGGGTAGAAACGTATACCCTGTAGTCTGCATGAGACTCATAAAGGCTGTTTCCTACCCTCCTAGGACCTTCAGTACCCCCAAATTTGATTTTTGTGTGTGTGAAAGGGATGATTTCATATGCCTTCTTCAGAATGTAGGGAGCAATTTTGGCCCCTTTCTTTTTCTTTGTTTTCTTTTTCTTTTTTTTAATTTTTAATTTTTTTTATTATTACCACAATCTTACATACATACATTCACATCTTATCCTGTAAAATTCGTGCGGAGACAGTGTCTCAAGGACAATGACCAGGCATAAAAGTGTCACTGGCAGCCATAATGACACAGCATTTCCCACCAGGTGCTGTGTCATAGGAAGTGACATTGGCTGATGGTCACAAGGTGCTGTAAAGCACAGAAAAGGCTGGAAAACTGCACAGTCACCCAGGTTGTGTGACAGGTGTCCAGAGGAAGAGGCAGGGCCAGAAGGCCACATGGAACCCTGGGTATATAAGGGAGTTGCCTCTGGACACGTGTTGGTTGTTGGTAGTGTGGGCTGTTGATGTCATTGCTGTGGATCATGTATATAGCCTTGTACATAGAGGAACCAAGATTAAAACCTCATCTGAGAGACGTCTGTCTGTAGAGTCTCTTTACTCTTTCTGGAAGGGGAGAGGTGCTCCTTCAGCTCACAAGCTACTGCCTGCATCTGAGAAGGTAGTGACACTGGTGTTACATGTTGACATGGATCATTACGCACTACATAACCACACTAACAATTTGATACAGCAAAAACCCTTCTACCCTACCACCCTAAGTGAGTACTTAATAGTCAACATTATCCCCCCCAATTTTACTCCTAACATCATCACAATCCTAACATTCTTAACATACAAAACATTTAAAACCACATATACACTTAAGACTTCCTTCCTCTCAAAGTTATTTAGCTATTTCCTATGTCCCTTATTAAATCCTTTACATTTCCTGTATTATATTATCAACTTATTCCAAACTATACATTACAATTAAATCTTCCAACTTGAACTTATCCCTACAATATTATCCCCCTTTGCGATTGCCTAATTTCACAAGTATTTGTACCTACAGTATCTAAAATAAATCAAATTAGTATCTCCCCACCTTACTCATTTATATACTCAGATACCAAATGCCAATCTTCTTTGATTTTAACTGGTGGTTTATTTTTTTAAGATTTGTGTTAATTTATCCATCTCTATTATCTCTACTAATTTCATTATCCAATCATTTTTGCTTGGAACAATCTTCGTTTTCCATTTTTGCACCAATAATATTCTTGCCATGGCTGTCATATAAAACAGGAGCTTTCCAATTTTTTTTTCAATTTTGCTATCAAAAATTCCTAATAAAAAGCTTTCCACTTTTAACTCCAGATCAATATGGAGTATTTTACAAATTATTTCCTTAATTTGTTTTCAATTATTTTTACCTGTTTGCAGTTCCACCAGCAGTGTATAAATGTCCCTGTCACATTTCCACATTTCCACATTTCCAACCTTTATTGTTTTTGTTTTTATAAATTATAACTAATTTCTCCAGAGTTAAATACCATTGATAAAACATCTTATACCAATTTTCTTTTATATTTTGGGAGGCAGTATACTACCCATTCCCATTGTTCTAATTGAATATTTTCACCCAGATATTTGGCCCATTTTATCATTGTATCTTTCACAATTTCAACTTCCATTTCCAATTCTAATAATTTCTTACATAGTTTCTGAATGAGTTTGTCATTCACACCACACAATGTTTTTTCTAAGTTTGATTTGCTTTCCTCAGAACCAAATTCTTTTAAATCCTTCATTATTCTTTCATGTAACTGTCTGTAGGCAAACCATCCCCGGTCAAATCCAATTTGTTCCAATTCTTCGTGAGATTTTAGCTTAATCTTACCCTCAATTTCCCTAGTCAATTCACTATATTTAAACCACTTGTCCTTCCTAATAATTTATTTCCTATACCATGACTCTTAAGGTGACACACACATAGGAAATTACATATAATGTGTTTTTATATTTATCCCACACTCACACTAAATTTCTCCTCACACAGTGATTATTAAACATGTGGTTGATTTTATCTTTCCCAAACACTAGATATGCATGAAAACCAAAACTTAACCCCTCCCCTTCTATTTCTAGAAGTTTTATTCTTTCTAATTGTACCAGTAATTTTTACTATGTCTCTATTTATATTATCCGGGGAACATTTTATTCCCCCCCCAATCTCTTTTTGAATCTCATTCCTTATTTCCAGTCTTACATCTTCTCTCAATTTAGCATTATCCTCTTTCAGTTCTTCTTTCATTTCCCTTATCTCATTCAGCATTGTTGTATCATTTTCTTCAGAATGTTTTGTAGAGGATTCCAATGATGGCATCCTTTGTGGTAGAAGAGAGGTTTGGACCATTATTTTCTTGTTTGCAGACATTTTCTTAGTTGGGTCAGGCCCAGATATTTCTTAGCTGGATCAGGTATTCAGATATTTAACAACCAAACATACACAAAGCTGCTTATTTCCAGGGATCGGGTATCCAAGAAGTTATCTCTGTTGCTATCTTTGCACCCAAATTTAACTTCCTTGTACAATCAAATTTACTAATATAAGTTTGCTATTTTTGTGTGTGTGAAGGGGATGATTTCATATGCCCCCTTGAGAATGTAGGGAGCAATTTTGGCCCCTTTCAAGTGTTTTTAAGGCAGAAAGTGAACTGGAAGCTAAGCCTTTTTAACTCATTTTCTTTAAGTATCTTTTCAGAGATGTGGGTATGTGGTAAAGGTCCTCCAATGTCACATGGGACCAGTACAGCCTCCCAGTTGCCTGTTCAGTAAATTGAAGAGAGGGAGAGAGAGGGGGAGAGAGAAAGAAACAGTATGACCGAGTAAGTCTATAAAGGGCTCATTCCCACTTACATTTAACCTGATTTGCAATTCGCTTTCACTCTGGGTTGGTGAATTGATTCCAGTCCATGCGTCGTTCCCACTATGGAAGCAGGTCTTTTCTTTATTTGTTTCTTTTTTGGCATGATTGTCATTCCCATTAGTTTGTGCCCCTTCAAAATGCCTGTCAGTCATCTATGTGTCATCGGTGATGCAGCTATCAACACATTCAAGAAAACACAGGAGGGAGGCATGGGTGCCATGGCCAGAATCCCTCACTAGTATCCCATCCCTCACTAGTTTTGGGGAAAATCCACCATTTCCCCCCTCTCCTTTCCCAGGACCTGTCCTGCATTCCACCTTTCTGTCCAGGAGAAATTCCAAAATGTTCTCCATTCTGAACTTGGCTAGGAAGCATGTTCTCCAAGCTCTGCAAGGCTGGGAGGACACCACTTCAACTCCCCATGTCCTTCAAGTCCCCTGGGATGCATCAGCCATGGGTGTCATATGGAGGACTATCCCCTGGGATGCATCAGCCATGGGTGTCATGGTGGACTCTCCCCTGGGATACATCAGCCATGGATGTCATAGAGAGGACTCTCCCCTGGGTGAGGTGTTGCCCTCCCAGCCTTGTAGGTCTTAGAAGACATGGGGAGTTGAGGTGGTGCCCCCCCCTAGCCTTCCAGGACTTGGAGGACATGGAGAGTTGAAGTGGTGCCCTCCCAGCCTTGCAGACTTGGAGGACATGCTTCCTAGTCAAGCTCGGAATGGAGGGTGTTTTGGAATTTCTCCTGGACAGAAGGTTGGAATGTAGAATGGGTCCTGGGAAAAGGGAGGGGGGGAAATGGCAGATTTCCCCAAAAACTGGTGAGGGATGTGCTAACCTTCTACCACAGTAATCCCTCCCCTTCAGTTTGATGTTATTCAGGTCTTTCATTCCCACTTGCTGAACACACT
Source organism: Phrynosoma blainvillii (assembly GCA_026167975.1). Lineage (NCBI taxonomy): Eukaryota > Metazoa > Chordata > Lepidosauria > Squamata > Phrynosomatidae > Phrynosoma > Phrynosoma blainvillii. The sequence continues at coordinate 63,456,712 of JANUYF010000003.1, read as the reverse complement.
TGCTAATTGCTTCTTTTCAAAAGAACCACCAAAAAACTAGCGTCAGGAAAGAGCTTCATAGTGATTGAAACTGAGTACAGTCAGTTTGGAATCAGTTTCAAGTGGGAATGACAGACATATAACCTGATCCGCAATTTGTTTTAAATCATAGTGGGAATGAGGCCAAAGAGTACTTGCAAATTTTCTTGCCCTTCATGAGAAAGGGTGTTCTGACACCCTATTGAAGAAATGTTCAACAGCCACAAAATTTTATTCACTTTGGAATCTCTTTGCAAAAAATATATTGCACAAAAATATATTTGTGCACTGGAAACAATAGTTATAAACAAAAACAATGATTTTTGCACAAAGAAAATATTTGCAAAAAGTCCACAAATGAGAAAATAATAATACTAAAAAAGGATTGAAAATCTCATCATGTTGCCCAGCAAAGAGAACATTTCTTAAATTCTTTCATGCAACAATGAATTAAGCTATGAATTGTCCTCAAAGAACAGTAACAATGACAACTTCAGTGGAAGCAATCATGGTTTTATAGTTATTCTTCATCAGTTCCCAAACAATATTGCACTACAAAAGGAGCCTGTCCACTAGTCAGATCTGTTAGTCAATAGGATGCAGTGAGAACAATTCACAAGTAAAATTAAAATCTATATTTTGTGGAATTGCAAAGAACTTCTATATTTTCAATCAAACTCTACACACTGAACATTTTGAGATAGTTCCATTTTCTGACTGATGGCTATTTATCTGAGTGATTTATTGTATGGGTAGATATGAATACTGAGGAAAAGAGCAATATTTAATGTTGCACTATAAATGAGTCGCAATCATACTATTGTGATGATTATAAACTATGCTGCCAATATGTACCTCTCCAAGCTTGACCTAATCTTCTTGGTTTATTCATTTTAATTTGGAAATAACCCAAAAGATGCTCAAATGTCATTTTATATGAAACCATAGCAAAAAATAAAAATGAACCACATTCTGTTTGAATGCTAGGATAGTGTAATAAAATTAATGCATATTACTATACTCTCATAGACCCAGAAATGACAGATATATAGGTATGAAATAATTTATTAGATGAATCTTGAAACCTTCTGGGATAAATTATTCAGGGCTTTTCTTTTCCTCCATGATTTGCCCTTTTTACTGAGTAGGGACTAATATTTCACAAATATATTAAATAATAAATTTGACAAATTTCTCCAATCTTCTAGATATAATGCTCAAGTAATATTGCCTTTCTTTTCTATATGTTAGTGGTTTGGGAATAGTCACTGGAAGTGGCAAAACATAGATAATATCACTCTTAGGTAGTTCCTAAACTCTAGAGAAAGTCATGATGTGAACAAGACCATAAAACAGTATGATAGATACATTATATCAAAGGTCTGTTGCATTAGGCCAATTTACATCGCATATTTGGCATTGTATGTATATATTTTAAAAAATTAGTCTTCCATTCAGAAGTATAGTACAACCAGGGTTGACAGCACAGAAGCACCAGCAGTTTTGATTAGCAGAGACAATGGTGTAATTTTGAAGATATAGCTGTGTTAGTCTAGATCATTGTGCAAAGGGGAATTGTTGCACCTTTGAGACTAATAGAGAGAAAGTATAAGCTTTCAGAGACCTTAGCCTGTTTCTTGAAATGCAGGATTTGAAGTGTCCAGAAACAGACCTTTCTATGCAGGCTTTGTTGATAGCATTTCTATTGCTCTCTGTGGTGAGTGGCTAGGCAAGTGAGGCAGCTGGAGGGGATGGAAGGGGTGTGTGCCCATGCATCCTTCTTCACTTCCTTGGCACTCTCAGCTGAGAGAGTTATAGCAACAGAGAAGAAGGGATGGGTGCCAGTAGCAGCAGTGCACACCACCATCACCCTGCAGAGAGTAGATGCTGGCCTAACCAGGTGTCACCCAATGCAGTTCACACTCCCCACATCTCCTTGTGACATCCTTGGCCCTTAGCACCAATGAAAAGTATCAACTGAGGACTTGATAATTTTTATCCTATCTTGAGGATAAATGCTCAAGTGCTCTGGGATGAAGCAGAGGTGAGGTATCAGTTTTGGGGTTGTAAGACATATCACTTCATAATGATCCTAGATTCTAGCAAGCAGAACTGGGAAGTAGAGGGGTTAGGCCTCAAACACATGAGTGGCAAAGAGAGGCAGAGGTAAGGGAAGCTAGATTGAAAAATCAGGAATGGCTTGAGTGTCAAAGACTGGGAATTAGAGATGCATGCACACCACACTACTGAAATCCAGATGGTCTGAGCAGGGCTTCTCACTGGAAACTCACAAGGTTTGAGGCTGCCTACAAAGTATCTGCAGTAAATTCAATTGGCACTCTTACTTAATGTACACAAGATGCCCAACACTATGAAAGTGCAAAAATATTTTTAGTGTGGCATAAAAGTAAAGTAAATGAAGACAATTTGTATTTGTTGGTTGCATTACTATTCACTTTGCTGTGAAATGCCTATATATGCTACTTTGAGTCCCTATGTTGGGAGAAAGGAGGAATATAAGAAAAGGAGCAGCAGCAGCAGCAGCAGCAGCCTACATAACTCTCTGCCTACATAAGTCACATAAGTAATGAGAGCCTACCTAGTGCCACATCATCTCAAATTAAATGTATGGTACCTATTTCTGGGGAGGTTCCAGGATTTTCTGGAAAGTCTATCTAACCAGATAGTGGCATGAAGGCCAAGGAGCTATCAAAATAAGTCTGATATGAAGATATGCTGAAGCACCAATCAGGGTTGAGTTATACAAAAATATCCCAAACTATGTGGAAAAGCCCCTAGAACATTATTGTATTTGTTACTGCAAGATGGAAACAGTGCAGCTGAACCATGAAACTATCTAGAGAAAGCCATCTGTCAAAACTTAGCAAACAGGTAAGAAGGGAATCAGTCAGTAGCAACCAAGAGGGCAATGGTAACTCTGACTTGGTGACAGAGGGATGTGATCTGTTGCAGTTTGTTTTATCTTCTTGGTCAGATTAACTCAGCATACAATCATAGACTCATAGAATCCGAGGTGGAAGAGACCACAAGGCCATCCAGTCTAACCCCCTGCCATGCAAGAACTCAAAATCAAAGCATCCCCGACAGATGGCCATCCAGCCTCTATTTAAAGACCTCCAAAGAAGGAGACTCCACCACACTCTGAGAGAATGTGTTCCACTGTCGAACAGCTCTCACTGTCAGTAAGTTCCTCCTAATGATGAAGTGGAATCTATTTTCCTGTAGCTTGCATCCATTATTCTGGGTCCTGTTCTCTGGAGCAGCAGAAAACAAGCTAGCTCCCTCCTCAATATGACATCCCTTCAAATATTTAAACAGGGCTATCATATCCCCTCTTAACCATCTCTTCTTCAGGCTAAACATACCCAGTTCCCTAAGTCATTCCTCATGGGGCATGGTTTCCAGACCCTTCACCATTTTAGTCGTCCTCCTCTGGACACACTCCAGTTTTTCAATATCCTTTTTGAATTGTGGTGCCCAGAACTGGACACAGTATTCCAGGTGGGGCCTGACCAAAGCAGAATACAGTGGCACTATTACTACCCTTGATCTAGATACTATATTTCTACTAATGTAGCCTAAAATTGCATTGACCTTTTTAGCTGCAGCATCACACTGTTGACTCATGTTCAACTTGTGGTCTACTAGGATTCCTAGATCCCTTTCACATGTAGTCTCATTAAGGCAGGTGTTCCTCATCTTATATCTACTCATTTCATTTCATTTTTTTTTTTTGCCCTAAGTGCAGCACTTTATATTTCTCTGTGTTGAAATTCATTTTGTTAGCTTTGGCCCACCATATTTCTCTGTGTTGAATTTCTCCCCACCATATTTCTCTGTGTTGAAATTCATTTTGTTAGCTTTGGCCCAGCTTTCTAATCTATTAAGGTCATTTTGAATTTTCATCCTATCTTCTGGGGTATTAGCTATTCCTCCTAATTTGGTGTCATCTGCAAATTTGAGAAGCATGCCCCCTATTTCGTCCAAGTCATCGATAAAGATGTTGTATAGCACTGGGCCCAGGACAGAACCCTGTGGCATCCCACTGGTCACTTCTCTCCAGGATGAAGAGGAGCCATTGCTGAGCACCCTTTGGGTTCTGTCAGTCAACCAGTTACTTATCCACCTAACAGTTGTATCGTCTAGCCCACATTTTACTATCTTGTTTTCAAGAATATCATGGGGGACCTTGTCAAAAGTCTTACTGAAATCAAGATATGCTATGTCTACCACATTCCCTTCATCTAGCAAGCTGGTAATTTTATCAAAAAAAGAGATCAGATTAATCTGGCATGACTTGTTGACTTTTAGTGATCATGGCATTCCCTTCTAAATGTTCACAGACTCTCTGTTTAATGAACTGTTCTAGAATCTTTCCCAGTATTAATGTCAGACTAACTGGGCTACATTAGTCTGACATTAATACTAATAGTGGCATGAAGGCCAAAAGATCCTCTTTTTTCTCCTTTTTGAAATGGGGACAATGTTTGCCCCTCTCCAGTCTGCTAAGACTTCTGTTATCCAGGAGTTCTCAAAGATTATTGCCAGTGGCTCTGAGATTACATTTGCCATTTCTTTTAATATCCTTGGATGTAGTAGTAGTCCAGCATAGTCCAGGAAGCATAGCATAGCATATAGCATAGTCCAGGAAGCATTTATCAAGATGACATATAAAGTGCTGATACGGTATTCCATTTGAAGCCAAACAAGATTTGAAGACAGAGTAGCACAAACATATTTGACTTATTCATAACTGGTACTGTATGGTGTCTTAAGCAGTCATGTACAGACTTAGTCTTGGCCTAGGAATCGCAAGGGAGAGAGTTCAACTCGAAACCACCAATAAAAAAGAATGGGAGATATAAAGAAATAGAAACAAAACAAAATGCTATTACATCATGGTTGAATCTGGTTATGTAGTAAACAGTGTTTCCAAAATATTGTTCTCCCTTTACTTTTCAGTGAAATCCCTTAGCAATTTGGAAGGTGTGTGTGTGTGTTCTTTATAATAACTATTGTTAAATCTCTGTTCCTAGATTTGAAAAAAAAAAAAGATGAATAATGCAGTGTAGCCCCTGATTTTGGATATAAAGTGAAACCATGTTATATTATGTATACAGTCACCCCTTCATTCTTGTGGACTTCAAGTCCATGGTTTTACATATTCCTAGAGGGGCGGCCTTCATTTAAATCAATGGGGTGCACCCCCATGGGCTTGAGTACTCACTAATCTCCGTTTTCGGGGGGGGGGAGTGGAATGGATCCCCCACAAAAATGGAGGGCCAACTGTATAAAATATTTTAGCTTTATCTTCCACTACATAAGTCACACAGCATTTTTTCAGCCATGCATCTATACTGCAGAATTTATGCAGTTAGACACCACTTTAAATTCCATGGCTCAATGCTATGGAATTCTGGGGTTTGTTGTTTTGTGACATATTTAGCCTTCTCTGGTGCTCTGGTGTCACAACAAACTAGGAGTCCATAAGATGGAGCCATGACAGTTAAAGCAGTGTCAAACAACATTTATTTTTGCAATGTGACAGCAGCTCCAACCCATCAATAATTCAGTGTTAGAAAATGTGCAGTTTTATATGTTTTAGCAATTACCCTGTGAGATGCTATCACCATGGGCAAGATTCCATACTGACAAATCTAAGGCCCTGTCTTCATGGCCCAGAATATTCTGGGAGCAGGTAAAACAATTTTTCTTCTTCTTAAATTTGGACTGAATTTGTATGTTTTACCTCTACATCCACCAAAATATTCCTGATGCAAACACATGGAGACTTATTGAGGAATCTATTGTTCTCTGCCACAAAAAGGCCTGTGGCCTCACTGGAATGGAGACATATTGCAAAAGAGGGCTCCCTGTTGAGATGCAAATGGATTTTAAATTTCCTAGAGTTTGCAAATATCCCTATAGCCACAGGGCCAGAAGAAGGAGGAGCCTGCCTACAAAAGATATCCTCCCCACCATATGCCATCCTAACTAAAGACTGAAACAACATGTAGGCATCTGACTAACATCTCCAATTATTTTTCTCCTGTTTGGTTTGTAATATCTTGCCTGATGAAGAAGCCCATGGAGCTTCCAATGCAAACAGGGAGCTTTTAAAGTCTGCTTTAAGTGGGGTATACACTGGGTTTGGTTCTAAATTGGCTGGACATCATCTGGTCTGTTTGTAGCAGACTTGAGGATTGGTCCCTGCATCATCAGGACTCCCAAGTGAGAAGATGTGGGGAAGCCAGTTTATTTGGTCCAGGCAGACAGGGCCTAAGGTTTTTTGACAAATCAAGATTTCTTTTGAACAAAGCTTGGAAAAATTCAAAGATATAGATGTGTTAGTCTGGAAAGTCTGTATGCAGAGAGATTTTTATAGCACCTTTGAGACTCAGGGCCTCTGCAGACAGGCCCAAAGGGCCGGCCTAGAGGCAGAGTTGGGGCGGGGCAGCCGCACGCTGGTGCCGTCTTGATGCCTTTTCAGGGCGGCAAAAGGGAGGATCGAGGCCACGGCGTGGGGTAGCTGCGGCCCCGATCTGTTGCTTCCTGGGGTGACCCAGAATCACCTGTCTGCACACCACCTCACTGAAAGAAAGAAGCAGCCAGAGAAGGCTAAAAAGTATGAGCTTTTGTAGACTTAAGTCTACTTCCTATGAAACAAAACTCACAGAATTCCCAAAAACATCATGCATATTGGCAGGAAGATTCTGGGAGTTGTAGTCCAAAAATAACATTTCTGAGCTTTGACCTTGTGGGATGAACAATTGCACTTAAAATATTTTAGATGTAGAGGCCTACAAATATCAAATGTGAAAGCTGAAAATCTATTCTATACACAGCTGAAATATACATGCAAACTTCTCCAGGAAATGGGTTTGGCTGTTTTTGTTGAGTTGAACATTGTGACAGGTCTAGGTTTCCTCAGCATAATGTGTTAAGCAACTTTTAACAGGAGTGTCATGAAATGGTTAATGCCACTCAGCCTTAAGAGTTTATGCTTATTATTTCTTCTGGTATGCATTTTTCCTGCCTTTTGTTTTTGCTGCTATTGAGCCCTTAGGTATCATTTTCCACTTGACTTGCTCATGTGCAAAAATACCTGTTAGGCTGCTTTAAAAAAAAAATTCTAATGATGTGCTTTCATGTCTGCTGTTCATGGTTAAGTGTGAAATAACAATTAATGTTTTGAATTAAAAACAATTTTAGCTATTTTAACCTAGGAGTGGGGGGGGGACTAAAATCCATTAATAGAATCTGATGTGTAGCTTGAGGGTGTTTTTACTTTCAGCCTTGATCAGAGAAGGCCAAGGTAAGATGATGTAATGAAATAGCCATATTTTACTTACTATTCCCCTGGGATCATGTTTACTTGTTCTGAGGTTGCTAGCTCTACATGCCATGAGCAATACATCTGTTTTGAAGGGAGGTTTTTTATTTAAAAGGAAAAAATCTTGGCTGTTTTATTTATCTGGTTTGAATTTTCAATTCAAAGCATCTGCTTATTTTGGCAGCAAAACACATTTGTGGGAATTCTTTAAGCACATATACTCCTCTATACCTTGGCCTTTTGCCATAATTAATATGAATATTTTTGATACAAAGATGTAAAATACTGGAGTATAGGTAAACCAAGGTGCATATGTATAAAATTACCTTTGGCAATGAAGATGTTTCTCCTATGTTGTTGTGCTTCATTTGAACACACTCTTCATTCCAGATTATGGTGGTTCTATTCCATACATTCAGCTAATGCTCTGCTATTTATTAATGTCCCCTAATAAATGGTGCACCATCCTCAGATTGTTTTGAATAGCATTCAAAACATGTTTTTCATTAGAAGAAAACAAATTGAAAGACAGAGAAAAGATGAATGCATACCATTTTCAGGTTGTATATCATATGGCTATATTTTACTCCTCTCTTTTGGCTTCTGATTTCAATGGTTTCAGTATTTCAAGTATATAATGGGACTAAGCTGAATATTGTCTTATTCCAAAATGTGACACAAAGAGGGGGGAAACACCCAGCAACAACTAAATGTTGATGTTATCCAAATCTGTTGCCATCCCTGTCCCCATTTCACTGCATGGACATTTCTGCTGTTTCTGTGTTGCCCAAGACTCTTTAGTCTTCCCTACTGCTGCTTGTACTTCTTGAAGCTATTTTTCCTTGTTCTTTTTTGTCCTTATTCTCTCTGGCAACCCACAATCATTGATAGACAAGGTATGGTGACCCCTGTGATTTTTTTTTATTGCAGTCATCCATGACACTATCTAGAGTTTCGAATTCAAGATCATCACAGACCCTGATAATTCCAGATGAAAACCTGAGTCACGGGGACAGTCCTTGATGATTTCACTAAAAGTTGTTCATGAAACACTAACAATCACAGTTGCTCACATGTTGTCTTTCAAATATTCACAAACACAGATCAGATTTTCCTGTTTGAAAATTAAGACAGAAATCTTAGTTTCTAGGTCAAGGCTATTGAGGTAGTATGGGGCAGAGGAAGATATGTTGAGAACAGAGTGGAATCCTGTTACAAAAGAAGGCAGGTTCGATTTTTAAAAGCAATCCCACCTTCAGACCACTCTGTTGCCCAAAGCAAGTTGGGGAGCTTACCAACCTTTCCACAGAACCTTATCTTGCTCCTTTGTGATGCCAGGTCAGTGAAAAATAAAACTCATATCATCCATGACCTTCTCATGGATGAAGAAGCCGACCTGGCATGTTTTACAAAAACCTGGCTGGGGGAGGACAGTGCCATCACTTGGAATCAAGCCCTTCCAGCTGGGTGTTCAGTCTATGAGCAGGTACGGGAAACTGGGCTGGGGGGCGGTGTGGCTCTGGTCCACCAAAATAACCTTTCCTTGACCAGGATACCTATCCGGAAAACAGACCACTTCAAGAGTATGTACTTGAGCCTGAAAACCAGGGATAGTATAGGGATTCTGTTGGTATACCATCCACCCCGTTGCCTAACAGACTCCCTATCTGAGCTGACTCAACTGGTCTCAGAGTTGCTGCTGGAGTCACCCAGATTTTTAGTTTTAGGCGAATTTAACATCCCACTCGAGACCAGTTTAACGGGTGCGGCTCGGCAGTTCATGGATTCCATGACAGACATGGGCCTATCCCAATTGGTTTTTGGGCCTATGCACCTGGCAGGTCATACTGTAGATGTGGTCTTTAGTACGGAACAGGCATATCCGTGGATGGAGGTAATAAATACCTCTGCACTGTCATGGACGGATCATTTCCTGGTCAGGGTTGGACTAAGAACCAATGTCCATCCCACCGGGGGTGGAGGGCCTATTGAAATGGTCCACCCTCAGAGACTAATGGAGCCAATTAGATTCCAGAAAGCCTTGGAGGGTCTCTTGATCCCAGGGACAGACTCTGTCGAAGCTCTGGTGAATACCTGGAACACTGATCTTACCAGAGTTATCAATACGATCTCTCCCAAGTGTCCTTTCCAACCCACTCCTAACCGTCATCCCTGGTTCACAGAGGAACTTAGGAAATTGAAGCAGGTTGGACAATGACTAGAGTGTACCTAATGGAAAACTCGACTCTTATCTGATAAGACTTGTCATTGGAACTTTCTTCACTCCTATCGAGAGGCAATACGTGCAGCAAAGAATTTGTTCTTTTCTACACGTATTGCCTCTGCGGAATCTCGTCCAGTGGAACTGTTTAGGGTAGTAGGGGAACTGACACAGGTTCCACCTGTGCAGAACCCTTTACTTAACCCAACAACAACCTGCTGTGACGTTTTTAACAACTATTTCACAGATAAAATCTCTCAGATAAGAACCAACTTAGATGCCAGGATTATAAAAGAAGTGACTGATGAGGTGTCCAGTAAACCCGTTTGTGAGCTTAGACTAGATTGGTTTGAGTCGGTGAGTACCTATGACATGGACAAGAACCTTGGAAAAGCGAGGAAGACAACGTGCTCCCTCAATCCCTGCCCATCTTGGCTGGTCGTCCAGGGGTGTGATGCCTTGTTGGCCTTTCTTAAGAGGGTCATCAATGCATCCCTTGGGGAAGGAATTGTTCCATCAAATTTAAAAGAGGCAGTCATTAGACCACTCTTGAAGAAACCTTCCCTGGACCCCCTGGATCTGAAAAATTATACACCAGTCTCACATTTACCATTCTTAAGCAAGGTAATCGAGTGAGCCGTTGCCTTTCAACTCCGAGCGATCTTGAATGAAGCCGATTTTCTAGATCCATTTCAAACCGGCTTCAGACCTGGATATGGGGTGGAGACAGCCATGGTTGCTCTGGTAAATGACCTATGCCTTAGCACTGACAGGGTTAGCATGACCCAGCTGGTGCTATTGGACCTCTCAGCGGCTTTCAACACAATAGATCATGGCATCCTCTTGGAGTGCCTGAGAGAGTTGGGAGTAGGAGGCACTGCTCTTCAGTGGTTCCACTCTTTCCTCTTGGGCAGGTTCCAGAGGGTGTCACTTGGGGAAAGATGCTCCTCAAAAACAGAGCTAAAATGTGGTGTTCCTCAGGGTGCCATCCTGTCCCCGATGTTGTTCAACATTTATATGAAGCCGCTGGGAGAGATCATCAGGAGACATGGAGAGGGGTGTTATCAATATGCTGATGACACCCAAATATTCTGCTCCATGTCTCAGTCAACTGCCATGACGGCAGATGGCGGTTCTCCCCTCAATCAATGTCTCGAAGCAGTAATGGACTGGATGAAGAAAAACCAACTCAAGCTGAATCTGGACAAAACTGAGGTACTTACAGTAGGGGCCTGCAAACCAGGTATTGGGTTGCGACCTCCAGTTTCTGAGCATAGTATAAGGTGTTGGTGATGACCTTTGAAGCCCTACATGGCCTGGGTCCAATTTACCTTGAGGATTGCCTTCTTCCATATAATCCGCCCCACTCCCTCAGGTCCTCTGGGAGGAAGCTTCTTCAATTGATAAGAACTAGATTGATGGCAACCTCCCAGAGGACATTTTCCGCTACCGCTTCCAGACTCTGGAACCCCTTGCTGGAAGAGATCCGTCAGATAACCAACTTAGATGGCTTTTAAAAAGCCATCAAGATGGATCGCTTTCGGCAGGCCTACCCAGAATAAATCACTTCTAAATTAGGTCTCTCCTCATTAGACACCCTCCTTTTCTTTATTTGCTCATCCCAGAGTGCCTATGGTTTTAATTGTCTATTGTTTAAATTGTTTTAATTGAGATTTATATTTAATGTATTTTTAAAGGGGGGTATTATGTTTATTGTTGGGGTTTGTATTTGTTTTAGCTGTAAGCTGCCTTGACTGCTACGGCAAAAGGCAGGGTACAAATTAATAATAATAATAATAATAATAATAATAATAATAATAAAGGTGAAATGACAGGGTTATTTCTGCTCACAGAGAGAGATGGGATAAGCAACATTTAGGGGCTTTGGAGACCTGCCTAAAGAGGCAGCACAGAGCTGCCTCTGGGAGTGGCAGATTGGGGCTGCGACAACCGCATACTGTGACCCCATTCCTCGCTTTTGCTGCCCCCAAAAGAATGGCAAAATGCCACCCTTTCAGCCACAGTGGTGCTTTTTCATGCTCTTTTGGTGCAGTGTGTGCGCATGCTGTGCCAAGAGGGTGTCCTGACGCCACACGCCATGTGAACAGGCATGCAGCATCAGGATGGGGTTAAAGAGGAGTTGGGGTGGCCGGCATGCAGCTGTCCCACCCCAACTCCACCCCCAGGCCAGCCCTTTAGGCCAGTCTGCAAAGCCCCTTAGGGCCTTTACAGACTGCCAGAAATAATTTAGCTTGAGTCCACTTTAACAGCCCTGATTCAGTGCTAGGGAATCATGGGAACCATAGTTTATTGTGCCTCTAACATAGAAGGCTCAATATCTCAGAAAAAAGCTACAGTTCCCATGATTCCCTAGCATTGAGCCAGGACAGTTAAGGTGGCCTCAAGCTGCATTATTTCTGGCAGTCTGTAAAGGCCCTTAGTCTACTTTATTTGCTCTTAGCCAAAAGGTGGAAGAAGAGAAGAAAAGAGGGTAAACCCTGGCACCACAATGCTTGGGAGGGAAGCTAGCTAAGTAATTATATAGATGCTTTCCCGCAGAGATTCTTTGCAAGTTGTAGGAACAAATCAATGAAGCTTTGCAAATGGTAGCAAATTGTTGCTCTACTAACAGAGGTGGAGATTTATACACAGCTCTCTCTTCTTGTCTGAAGGCAAGGCTACCAAAACTGAAGAATCTGCATCCTTGTCTCCCACCTGAAGGTGACTCATGAAAACTGGAGACTCAGAATCAGGCCCTGACAATCCTAACACTATCACGTAGAACACAGTCATATAAAACATAGCATTGTGATGATACTGACAGGTTATTAAAACCAATCACATAAACTTGGGGTGGGGAAATGGCCAAAAAAAGTAAAATGATGTTGTGAATAAGAGTTTTGAAATAAGGTAAACATATTTATAATACATGTAAAAAAATACAGTAAGCACTCATTTTGCCACTAATAAAAGTAAACACAAAAAAAGGCATTTTAGCACAGCCTTCATACCCCCTCCCCCCCACACAGAGTCCTTCTCCATTTGCTGTTTTTGTTGTGGGAATTGATTTTCAGCGGGTTTGGAGTTTCAATATATGCTCATGCTTGTTTCGCTGCATATAATGGCAATCTACTAGAAGTCATATGCAGCCATTACCATTTAAAAACATTTCCCCCAATTGATTTCTGCTTACTGTATTTATTGATAAGAGTTAAATTCAATTTTCAAAAATCTTGCCTACTTCACCCAAGCACTTTGAGTGGCCAAGAATAATTCTCCTATTATGGTGAACAGCAGGGGGCAGCAAATAACTTCTCTTATAGCACATGCAAACCCTGAAGCAGCAAGAGCAGTGTGAATCATAATTTAGCTGCTTACAAAACCAGCTGGGTGGTAAAACAGAAAATTGTTAGTAGGAAGTAGAAAGGTTATCTTCAAACAATAGAGATGGTGTAGGCTCCTGGTTTTCCCCACCTTCATTTTATAGACTTATGCTCAAGCAGGTGACTTCCCCACATAAATAAAAGCTAGACAAGCCGAAAAGGGTTTGTCCTTATCACCCAAATAATGTGATGTTAAATCACTGTGTCATCACAAAATGCTTGTCTGTCCTTGGTATCTAGTGACAACAAATCACTTTTCTACAAAGACGTGTGGTGTGCAAAACATGTTAACGTTTTATCTCTTCCTGCCATTTAGTACAGGAGACATCTGTGCTATACTGAGCCTGTTAGTGCTTTCCCATTCTTCCTGGCCTCTTTCTTTGCTCCAGTCAGCCTAAAGTTGAGTCAGTGTGATAGCAGTGTGATAATACCTGGAGAATGGTGAAACCATTTCTGTCCCTTCATTACAGTACTATAAACATGGATCTGAATTTTGTTATTAGGCCTACTTAAAGTAGACCCCAGGGCACAGTGGCTCAGTGGTTAAGACACTGATTCTGACAATCGCAAAGTCAGCAGATCAGCAGTTCAAGACTCAAGGGACGCATGATGGGTTGAGCTTCCATCATTAGTCCCAGCTTCTGCCAACCTAGCAGTTTGAAAGCATGTAAAAGTGCAAGTAGATAAATAGGTACCACTTTGGTGGGAAGGTAACAACATTCCATGTGCCTTAGCATTTGGTCAAGGCCACATGACCACAGGTTTTCTTTGACAATGCTGGCTCCCTCAGCTTGGTAATGGAGATGAGCACTGACCCCTACAGTCAGACATGACTTGACAAGCATGTCATAGGGGGAACCTTTACTTTTTAAAATAGACCTATTGGATCAATGGGATTTATCTGTGTTGACTTACCATTGAGCAATCCAACTGAATAGGTCTGCTTTAGTTGAGACTAACCAAAGGTACCCATAGCTAAGACCTTCTGGTGCTTTCCTTCTCCCACCCATAAGATAAATACTGCTCTTGCTGAGACAATAAGATGATAGAAACCCTAACAGATGGAGCAGTAAGGATGCAACAGTAAGGGCAGCATCCTGTTAGAGATATATTTGCTTACATGTATATATCTGTGGCTTGCATGCAGAGAGTGAGAGAGTGAGAGAGAGCTTTAAAATATGTAGTTTATGTGCATATATATGAATCATTTTGGATGAGGTGAACTAGCCCTTCACAGCCCATCCGGCAATTGTCAAGCTCAAGTGGGGTGCTGTTGTTGCCGCTTATCAGTGGGGAGGGAGAGAGGCTAGGCAATTCAAACAATGAAGATATAGCAGCTCTGGGTTCTGAAGGAAAGGAAAAGGAAGGTGGGTATGCTCACTGATTGAATTTTTTTCTCCTTCCCCACCCCTGATGAGCTGCTTCTTTGTCATCTGAATTGTCATCCCTCCTCCCTCACTACTCCACCAGTACCCAGCAGCAGCAACAGGGGAGCCCTGTAGGGTCTTGACAACTGCCAGGGTAGGGAGCCCTGTAGGGTCTTGACAACTGGCAGGGTAGGGAGAAGTCACAGAATGGTTCAGGTGGTATGTTACACTCAGTCTGCTTGAGGTAGAATCTCATCCTAGGACTGGGAAGACCCAGGGTCAAAGCTTATCTTAGCCATGAAGCACACTGTGAAAATGGTCAGTTACCATAACTCAGCCTAATCTACAGTCCATTGCTATAGAGAAAATGTACAGAGGCAGAGGCAGTCCGGCTATCACCACCATGTCCAAAGGTTCCTCAGTGTTTCTTAGATCAGTTTGTTTTTAGGACATAAGGAGAGATGCCCTGGGCTGGACCAAAGGCTGATATTGTCCGGGAAAGCAGCCAAAGGGCTGATAAGACAGCTGGCTTCAAACAAACAAAATCCCCAGCACAGCAAGTCAGTGCTACTACACAGTAACTCTACCATAGGGTTTACCAAAAGAATTGTCAGACGGTCCGAGGTTTGAGTTATCAGATAGGCAGATCGATAAACAGTCCAAGGTCAAGGTTTCCAGATAGTCAAGGTGATCTAGGAGACACGGAGCCAGAGACAAAGTCTTTCCTGTAGAAGAGTCAGATATCCACTGGCAAAGCACCACCCATGCTCCAAGTTCTTAAGAAGGCAAGGAGCTGGCCTTCAGCTGTGTCTGATTATTAACACGTTTCTGCTGAAGCCTCCGTGATCTTCGCAAGCCCTCTCTTTCTGCTCGACACTCCTTAAAGGTAGGCACACTGCCCAGATCCTCCTCCCTGACTACAGCATTAGGCAGCCCTGACTGCTGAACCTCTGGAGGGCCCACAGCCTCTGCTACAGCAGAACTAGGGCCAGCCTCTGGCTCTTCCACTACAGGTTCAAGTCCCAGGGGCCCTGGCTCCTCCCTTCAGGTCCCAGGGGCTCCAGCTCATCCCCTGAGTCCTCTGAATCGTCCTCCAGGCAGGGCATGACAAATATAGTTCCACACCTATTTCCCATCTTGGTCAACCAGATGACTACCCAAAGGCCATAAGAGGGGAATGGGGGTTAATTGCTTTCTTCTGCTTAGTACCTCCAGAAAATGGGACTGAAAGGCATCTGCTACCTCTGATGCTGGAGGACTGAAAGTCTGTCTAGTTCATCTGTCTGTTGAATGCTGATGGTGTATTTATTGGGAAACAGATGTATCATCACTGGCTAAACAATACCACCAAATCTTCCTTAACTGCAAATGGATGTAAGTTGACAGCAAGATACTGAGAATTAAATTGCCAGGAGAAAAAAAAAACTTTCAGAATTAAAAAGTTCCAGGCATGGGGCAAAGGAATACCATACTCATAATTTAACTTTCATCTCTTCTGAATCACTGCTGCTTTGATTGTAAAACTACCTCAACACATGTGCATGTTTGATGCTCTTACTGAGCAGTAGCTATCTCAGTAGTTCTATCACCATGAACTAATATTCTCCCATTTGTAACTATCTATTTCTTTGTCATTATTTACAAGCTACAAGGAAATATTTTCCCCCAGAGACCATACTACAGTGCATACTGTTTCATTGAAAGCCAGTGCTGCTTTTTGATGCTGAAATCAACACCTACAAAATAAAATTTGAAACTTGGGGCCATCACTGACATGCAATGGAAATAATATTTGATTTTTTAAAAAATATGCTTCTGCAGGGGGGGGGGGCACATTTTTTATCACAGCAGCTCTTGGGAGTTATGAATACTACTGTCATTCAGACTCAACAAAGTCTGGCCCTGAGGCCAAATACAATCCCAAGGCAATTCTTATGGCCCTTGACTCCTCCAGACCCTCAGACCATCCTTTTCTCTCACAAAAAAGGGTTAGTTGTCTCTCCTGGAAGGTGAGCAAAATGTTATGGCTACTGTAATTTATAGAGCCCATCTTGTGGAGTATATTACTTCACCCATGCATAATGCTAAGACTGCAAAACTCCCTCTGCAGTCAAGCTGGATTGCCTACCACTCCTACAACTTTGAAATATACAATTTAATGCTTTTTATTTCACAAAGTGCTGGGGTCTGTGCTGATTGTATGGGTGTCTCTACAATCAGGCAGAGGCAATTGCCTCAGGAAACTGATGATACATACCACCCATTTTATTGAGCCCTTTAGCCATGCTCCTTTATTAGAGGACAGAGATGAGTATTGTATGAAGTCTCCAATGGATCCCTAAATTGATCTGATCTCTTGCCTTAGGTAAGATGGTGGACACTACCCCATCATCAATGCTGAAGTCTAAGCAAACTGTCAGTCCAGTTCACATCTGTATGTGAAAGTGCTTACAAAAACTCTTTGCCAGGCTGAATTCATTCCTTCTCCTGGGCTGGTTTTGATTTTAAATGCTCTGACTCCTTTCTCAACAGTTTTACTAGAAAGTAAACCACCTTGGGAGCTTTGTTAGGGCTGAAAAGCATTGTATGCTTTTTAAAACTAGTGTAATCTTCTTTTTGGGTGGTTGCAAAATACCTTCTAATCTATTCCCTTTTTGCCCTTTCCATTTGTCTTTCACAATCCTATATGTATAGTTGTGTCTGTGCATACTGACCTTAAAGTCTGAGCAGGAGTTCCAAATAAACTAGAAAGGTTGCCCATTGCTATCTGTTCTGTTCCTATTGGCTACATCTGATTCATGTCTATTGCTTAGGGTTGTTGTGAACTGCTGTTAAGTTGACTTTAATTTATGGCATCCCTATGAATGAGAGACCTTATCATCAACAGCTCTATGCTCTGGTCTTTCAGACTCAGGGCCATGGCTTTCTTAATTGGGTCTATCGCCCTGTAATGGGGGTCTTCAACTTTTCCTAATGCCTTCTACCTTACTAAGCATTATTGTATTTTCTAGAGAGTCATGTCTTCTCATGATATAGCCAAAGTACAACAATCTCAGTTTAGTCATATTGGCTTATAGGGAGAATTCATGCTTGATTTATTCCAGGATCCATTTATTTGTGTTTTTATCTCCTCCACATCCTCCTCCTCCTCCTCCTTGGCTATCCACAGAACTTTCCTCCAGCACCACATTTTAAGTGAGTTGATTCTCTTCCTATCAACTTTCTTCACTGTCCAACATAGGAATTCCTTATTTTTTGGTCTCTGGATTAGTCACTGAACCATATTGCTAACAGATAATGGCATATATGATACCAGTCAAATTAATTCTTGACAAATCAGTCAAGATAGCAAGTGTACATTTTGTCATATATTCAATTTTAAGTTCTATTCCCTTCCCTCTCTTGGCTTTTTCTATGAAATGTGATTAATAATATTTCAAAAAACTGCAAATGGTCTGGCTGAACAACTGATGCTGCAGCCGTCCACCCACACAGCACTAACAGAAAGATCAAAGCCAAACTCTGCAGACACCAACAGAAAATTGCTAGTGTTGCCTCTCCACCACAATGAAAACTGCAAATTATTCTTGCTCAAACAAATGCTGAAATGGCTAATGTCAGTGAATTGTCAAAACAGTGAACTTCAAATATCCTTGCTAATTTATATATCACCAAAGAAGAAAATAATGGAAAAATAATGAGCAATTATTGCTCCCCACTCTACAGTGATTTCCAAGTTATTTATAAATACACAATTAATGTTCCAAAAAATACAGATGACAAAGAATGATTTTCTTACAATGTGTCCAGTAGAAAAATAAGGGCTGGATATTTCATTCTGGTTTGCTAATAAGTGGGATGCACAATTCTTGGACTGGCTAGTGATCATCAGGGAAGAATAATTGATTGAATAAGGGTTGTGGCCCCAAAATAACACTAGGAAAACTCAATAGCTCGCTGTCACCACCTGCAAGTTTTTATACACGTTTTACCAAGCAACAATGTGTGCCCTGTGCCATGTGACAAGCAAACTGAAAAGGTATATAAAGAATACTGTGTACAGTGAGAAAAGTTGTCTTTACCCACTGAGATAACTCACTGAAAAAAATGATAAACGACCTTGAAAATTGTCAGCTTGGGACTTACTTGTGAAAGACAATAGTTAATTATCTTTAGGAAAAGAAATTCACAGAAAAAGTGCATTTTGTGTGGGTGGTGGTGGTGGGAATAGTTCATTACCCACAAAAGAAGGGGGGGGGGATTTCCATAAACATGCATTATTTTGTGAAAATCTTTTTAAAACATATAATATTTTGACAAAATTCCCAAAATGTGAAAAATATTTCAAAAATGTAGACAAGTGCTTGTAATATCAACTCAGTGGAGATAGTGTCTGAATGTCTTCTCTCTTGTGTATGAGAATGAAATAATAAAATATTTTCATTACAAAAATCAACTGTACAGTTGGCAAACTACATATTAGACAATCCTGTTACATTTTCTAATAGATTAGGGTAGAGGATGTTTTTTCAGAACAGGTAAGTTCTTTGAGACTGCTTTTTGATAGTGAGAAGGAACAAAGGCAAAGGGATGAGACCAAAAATCCCAACCTGTTTCACACAAAGGTTCTTATTGCCAGCAACTAGGGCTGCATCTGCACTGCAGAAATGATTCAGTTTGGCACAACTTTAACTATCATAGCTCAGTGTTATAGAGTTCTGGGAAGTGTAATTTGTTGCAAATTTCTAGAATTCCATAATATTCAGCCATGGCAGTTAAAAAAGTATCAAACTCAATTATTTCTACAGTGCAGATGTAGTCCTTGTCTGAGAAGTGTCATTTGAACATTTTAGAACTGGGATGAAGCACATACACAAAAAGCTGAAAGATGACTAAATGGAGCTGTCATTGGGATGGGGACATGACCACCAGGAGAATCCTAAAAGGCTTGAGTCATCCCAAAGGCCTGAGGTTTTCCATCCCTGGAACAGGCTGTTGACATATATATCTGCCCCCCCCCCCCATTGGCTTGTTTGCACTTGGTCTAGCTATGATATCTGCTGAAATACTAACACAAGCACTTTCTCATTAGTAAGGATGGAAGAGCATTATATGTTTCAGAGAGTGTACTGATTGCACAGGTTGGTGCTGATCATTTCTTCCTTCTGCCTGAAAGTTACCCTTTGCCTATTTAAAAAAGCCTCATTTTGGGGGGGGGGGGGGGAAGTCTTTCCACCAAGAGCTAAAGGAGAGGGCATCCCAGAAGTTTCTGCATTTACTAGTGATCTGTAGAGATTATTGCATTTTTCATAGATCTCCTATTGAGTTAGAATGGGCATCTATAGTATTCTTGAATACCATTGTAGGGTGCTGCTTTTAATTTGATAGGCATTATGGGAAATGAGGGTATGCCAGAGATGCCTCTGTAATGATGCTTTCTTGAATTTTTGCTGGATTCAATTTTTGGCACAATCATTCTCTTTCCAAGGGATGATGAAAGATAAGTGACCATTTCATGCAAAACAATCTACAGTGTGATTACTACACATCCAACCCACTTTGGCAAGCCTTGCACATTAAATTGCTGAATACCCCCCTTAAAACAACAATAGTGCCAACAGCAGTTACCCAAAGAGGAGACAGATCATGTCGTGCATTGATTCCTCCTACTTATTTATTTTCTACGTTTATATGCCACCTCATCAAAGCATATTTTCTGGCTAGCCTATGGAGCTGAGAACACAATATATTGTGAAACATAATATTTAAAATACAACACAGTAAAGCAAAGCCTGAAAACAAAGCAAAACAAAATAAACTCTCCTCTACTTTGAGTACCAAAGTTTAAAAAGGGGATGGAGAATGTAGGACCTTCCAGACATTGTTGGACCTCAACAGCCTTTGTCCATTATCACTGAATGTGCTGGCCTAGGCTGCATGACAATATTTTACTTGATTTTTATATATTCTCCTGACATGAGATCCAAGGTGGTTTACAACAAGATGAAAACAAGATAGTTATAAAACCCTGATACTTAAAAAGTTAAAACACATTTAAATAGGCTGTCATATTAAAACACCATTAATTTTAAAAAGTAGGAAATCATTTAAAAATATAACAATGAAGTTAAAAGACAATACATCCCCCAGAAAACAGAGCAGAAGTCCTCAGAGCGGCTCTCTTTCCCGGCTTGGGTTGGGAAGGGGTGTGTGTGTGTGTGTGTGTGAAAGCCAGCTGTCTCTCTCACACACACACACACACACACCTTCCCAAGCCTGGAAGCCTGGTTGCTTTCCTTGGGACGAGGCCGGGCTCGGACCCCAGCCTCCTCCCAAGGAAAGCAACCAGGCTTCCCTTGGGACAAGGCCAGGGTCGGACTGCCCTCCTCCCAAGTCCCAAGGGTTGCTGTCACACACACCCCTTCCCAACCCTGTGCCGGCTTGGGAAGGAGTGTGTTTGACAGCCGCGGCAAGTGATAGCCGCGGCTGTCTTGTTTCTGCGCATGTGCAAGAACATCCTTGCTGGGTTCTGGAAGGGATCTTCTCACTTGTGTGTGAATGGCAGATACAGTTCCCAGGAGCGCATCTATCGCTGTTTCGTTAATTGCGCAATGATGCTAGTTGTGTCTGATAGCCATTTCCGTCTTGTGGGGTCTATACCGGTATAGTTCTGGATTGATTCCATACCGCTTTCTTGCTGCTTTGAGACCCGCGTGTGATAACGTCCCCTGTCTTGTGTCTTCACTACACAGGCCTGTGACAATGGTGGGACTGACAAAGCCTTCCACCAAGGGCCTTAAGAGCAGGTTCCATTCATTGTAGCCACCCAAATATGGAGGGCCACTGATTCTCCACTTATGCTTTAAAAGCTTAACAAACAATACAAAACTGCAAGCAATTTTAAAAGCCTAGTTCAATGAACAAAACGCTTCAACTTGTGCCTGAAAAAAATGATAAAAAGGGCATGTCAGGTGAGTTTCTGTAGGGAATTCATTCTACAGGAAGCATGGCACCAACAAGAAACCATAATGGTCCCAAATATTAAGGACAGCTAAATGTGAACACTGAGAGCCAGGGTGGTGTAGTGGTTTGAATGTTGCACTAGGACTTTGGAAACCAGGATTTGAATCACTGCTCAGCCCTGGAAACCCACTGGGTGACCTCAGACAAGTCACACTCTTTCAGCATTATATTCCTCTAATGACAATGACAGTGCTCCCCCCCCCCCAAATATTGCCTTGCCAAGAAAACCCTATGATAGATTCACGATAGGGTTGCCATAAATTTGTAACAGCTTGAAGGCACACAGCACACAAATGTTAAAACTAGCATTTAAACCAAGCTTGAAAATGCACTGAGAAGCAGTATAGATGATGAAACATTAGTGTATTATGACCAAAACACAATCAGAAAGATTTATTTATATCAATGGGGCAGCATTAGAAAGTAGTCCAAAATGTAGCCACAAGATTGCTAACTTGCATGGGGTGTTTTGGTCATAATACACTAATGTTTCATCATCTGTACTGCTTCTCAGTTACCACACCACACAAAAACAAAAACAACCAGGTGGATTTTTCATCAGATTTGGAGTGCATATTCTATCTAACTTAAAAGATAGGCTAGGTGGCATAAATGAAATTCATTTTGAGAAGAACAGGAGGCACAGCAATTTTTTGATTCATACAGAGTAATATGACACATTATTTGAAAGATTTCAGTGAGCTGCATTCAAAAATTACATTTTATGAAGTTTTGCTGTAAGTAAAATTAAATTTCTTTTTCTCTGTTACTTCCTCATCCTTACATTGCTGGATGGATTTTCACACAATTTGGAGTGGATGCTTGGGCTGGGTTGACTATATAGGACTGGGTTGATTATATAGGACTGGGTTGACTATCATTTGTCTTTGGGTAGGGATGGTTTGTTTGTTCATACAGAAAAGTATGTGATGATCACTTAGGGACATATTTCTCAAGGACAAGAGAAATGAGGCTCAATGTCAGGAGCATCTGAGTACCCCAAAAGATAGACAAGGCCTTTGCAGACTGCCAGAAATAGTGCAAATTGAGGCAACTTTAACTGTCCTGGCTCAGTGCTAAGGAATCATGGGAACTAGTTTATTGTGACACCAGAGCTCTCTGGCAAAGAAGGCTCAATGTCCCAGAAAAAAAAATACAATTCCCGTGATACCCTAGCACTGAGCCAGGACAGTTAAAGTCGCTTCAATCTGCACTATTTCTGGCAGTCATCTTCCAGAGGAGATGAAAATGAATGCTCATTAATGATGGTTACTGATTCCCATGAGAAATGTTGGTTGCTATAGGTAGTATGCAAAGTATTGCAGCACTTTAGCGATTGGGGAAGGCCAAGGAAGAAAGTGCTAAAGCAGTAGTGTCGTTGAATATTTGGAAAACAAAAATAATGACCACAGGTTATTTGCACAAATTTAAAGTGGATGATGATATAGTCAAAGATTTTCTATGCCTTAGATCAATCACAAATCAAAATGGAAACTGTGTAGATTATCACACAAGGGCTTTTTTTCCCTATTGTTATTTATCAAGAATGATACAATGATGATTTTAAAACACTTACTTTCACACTGGTCACAAAAACAGGGCATTAACTATTCACAAACAGTAAAAAAGCGCTTTTACATTCCACATGTCAGCATCATTAATCATTTTTTAAACATGCTGGGTTTGTTGTTCCTGTACCATGACAGGAGGCAGGTGGGATCCTTCCCATGTTTCTTCAATCCTAGCAAATTGTATAGTAAGTACATCCTCTGGGACTTCACAGCTTTGGACATGTCAGTCTTCATTTTTATAAATCCTCATTTTCATCCTTAAAAATTGCCTGTTGTGGCAGAGTGATGTTTCTCTTGCAGCTGAAAACTCCTTACTCACAAGCTCACAAGACACAGGAAGTGATTCTCAGGCACAATGGGGTTTCAGTGTAGGAGATTGCTCTCCTGTTGCATTCTGGGACTTGTAGTTTAGTATGAGTCATTTAGAATATTCAGCCTGTGAACTCTTAAGCCTCACTGAACTACAAACCCCAAAATGCAACAGGAGGCAGCCAGAGCAATGAAAGTTTATCAGCACTGTTTTTAAAGTGTAGTGTTATAACTGGGGAAGGGAGATGCACAGCACTCTCTAAAGAAGTCTTAAGGAAGAAATAACACTATTGAAATGTGATTGCCTTGTTAGAATATGGATGGGTTATACAGTCAAAGGTGAAATGTAGAGATGTATGTCTGGAATTTTCCTCATGAGAACAACATCTAGGCAAACAAAGACAGCCCAGTCCAGGTGGCCAGAGAGTCATAACATCAGAAGTTCCTAGCTGGGAAAGGCAGCAAAGAACAGATAACAGTATCCAAAACATCATTAGGCCTGGGAAAGAAATCACATGGTGGATGGTGGACAGCAAGGGGCTGGGTTAACAAACATCATACACATAACATCCAATTAACATAAGGTTAACACCCAGAAGGTGGAGAAAGGGCACGGCTGATTAATCCCTTTGTCTAGAATTGTTTATATTTCTTGCTTTCTTCCTGTTTGTGTGTGTGTTCACAATGGATCTAACTATGGAGTTAATTCTTGGACTATAATATGCTTATATTGCTCTTATAATGTAACTTCTGGATCTGGAAACATGGATCTGTAACTCTTTTGTTCAACCACGTCAGCATGATGTGATCCTATGATGGACTGTATTTTTCTTTGCTTATTTTTACCTTTTGAAACAATAAAGCTCCACTTTTAGAAGTTTGGATTTTTCCCTGGCTCTGCTGGATTTTCAAGCACACCACACCAATAAAATTCAACATGCCTTTTACACGTTTCCAATCATAATCACCAAGCCAATTACCTTTTTTAATCATCAGTGAGTTATTCCACTTGCACAATGCTTCCAGGATGTTGCAAGAATGATAGGAGGAGGATGTCATGTGAAAATCTTACCCCTGGTTGTGCAAAAATTATGGTACAAATACTCTAATGTTTTTTACCCCGTGTGATAATCTCCTGTATTTCAGAAATCACAAGAAGACAGCTATGAAAGAAATATATAAGATCAAGTCTAAAGCTATATCATTGGATGCTAAAGTCAGGATCATCTGTGCCATCATATTTCTAATTTCTATGTTGTAAAAGCTGGGCAGTGAAAAAAGCTGCCAGGAAGACAATCAACTCATTTAAAAGATGATGCTGGGAGAAAATCTCTATAGTGATCACAGACTACCAAAAAGACACATAAATTAGCAAATCACACCTAAATTTTGCCTAGAAACACAAATGATCAAACAGACTACACTTGCCCTCCATATCTACAGATTCTTTATCCAGAAGAATTCAACTACCCATGGCTTGAAAATATTCCAAAAAATATATACATTCCAGAAGTCAAACCTTGATTTTGTTATTTTATATAAGAGACACCATTTTATTGTGCCATTATATATAATGGGACTTGAGCATTCCCAGATGTTGGTTTCTCTTGGGGGGGGGGGGGGGAGAGAGACTGGAATTAAACCCCAGCAGATACCAAGTATCATACTTTGGCCATCTCATGAAACAACAGGGCTCATTAAAAATACGAGAATGCTTGGTAAAGTGGGAGGAGGTGGGAAAAGAGAAGGATCACATTACAGGTCAATCAAGGAAGCCACAGGCACAGTTGCAGGACCTCAGCAAGGCTGCTGTTGACAAGTTGTCTTGGAAGTCTCTCATTCATAGGGTCACCATACGTTGAAGGCAACTTGACAAGAATTAACAACAACAAACATGATTTGCAGCACCTGGGCAACAGTGATCAAATTATATCTCAGTAGGGTTTTAGTTATTATATCAACTTGATCTGATAAAATGTGCAATGATATAGACCACAGAAATGACTTGATTTTACCCTGTGTGAGATTGAAAGCATTGTTGCTTCCCTCTCTCAGCAAATTATATGCAATAGAAGCAAGAGGAGGAGTCACACAAGCATTACCTTCTTTTACTTGGCAGTTGCCATATAGAGGGCAAGCATTTATCTCATCTTTGTATATCTTGTCCTTTTCATAGATAGTGAAAGGTTTCTCCAAAACTCCAGGAAAAGACACACACGGGGGAAATGTGTATGTAAAAGACAAATATATTCACAGACATATGTGATAGCATGTAATGAACTTGAAAGCATTGCAATGCTACATTTAGCTCAGTTGGGTATATCAGACAGACTGTAACTTCTAGGCCAAGGTGTACAATGCATCATACAGCTGAACTTTATTCAGAGATAATGAGAGCTGAGAACTATTAACTGGCCTCATCCTGATTGTTGGCTTGAGGAAATGGGAAAGAGGAAGTCTTTTGTTTTGGCACTTCCTAGGAAGAGGCAGAGGCATGGTTCATCCCAGTTTTATAGCTTCCCACAGAGCAGTGATTGTCCACATGAGCCTAGGGACAATGGTGGCCTTTAAGACACTTCTCCCATGGATTCAGGTCCTCCATGCTACATAGAAGGATAAAACCACAAGGGCCTTTGCTCTGAGGCCTTTTCTGCTGACAGACCCCTTCTCTGTGACTGATCTCAGATATCTGACAACAGAGCCATTTGACAGCAGAATTGTCAGAGATCTGTTGCAGATCAACCAAAATTAGGGTGGGTCATGTTATACCAAATCCATCCTTGTTCCAGTTCTGGGATACAGTCACAATGCTGGCAGAAAGTTAGGCCAGGACAAAGGTAGGGCTAAGTAACATTGGCATGATCCTATGTAAGTGAACATAGTTCTTTTTAAAGGCTGCCTATGCTGAATACTCCTCATTTTCAAATTTCTGGCCAAAAAAACTGATTTGAGGGTTCTTTTACAAGGTTTTCTCCTATTGTTCTGACTGTAAGAAGGTTTTAGTTTTTCTGGTCATATTAGGTGACTTTCTTATCAGCTGCTGTTTCTGTGCCAATCTTTCTTCTTCTTTTAGTCCTCAATTTTTTATTCTCAGTCAGGCAAGTGGCCAATTCCAGGGATCACACAGTAAACATAATCATGTTACTGTGCTGTGCTAAACACTGTTAAAAGAAACAGGGCTTTTTTTCCTGATTCTACTGAACTCCTCCTCCCAACATACATGAATATTTTTGGCAAGTGATGAATGAATTCTTCTTGGCTGAATTTGAAATGAATTTGTTAATTATAAAAATTTCTTAGTGAGCATTTGGTGAGGGGAAAAAACCCTCATCCATTTTCTGAGAGTTCTCTGACAGCTTGTAATGTTGGTGCATGCATGCTGATAGTTCTGCATTTATGCTTCTTAATGGGTTACCCTGGGAAGTATAAATCCCAATGCAAATGACCTAGCAGAGCAGTACTTGGAGACTGAGCTTCTCCTCCTCCCAGAACACAACATCCCCCAAACAAAATAGACTTTTCAGGATGAAGGATAGATTCCACAATTATTAATTCAAAAAAGAAAGAAAGAAAGAGAAAACAGAAAAAATGAAAACTGAATCAAATAGATAAGACAGCTATCAAAGAAAGGGCTCCTTAGTAAGGTGGCCTGGTTACAACATTTGATGCAATCAATGAGAGTTTCATGTGAAAGAATTTTGTAGTTTTAGGCAATGACACCACTAGGGTTGGCGTTGCCTAATGCAATAATTCATGGTGTCACCCTCCATTGATCTCCTCCTATACCACACCATACGGAATCCTTAGTAATGTTTTTCTTTCTTTCTTGTATTAATGTTACTCATAAATCATAATTCTTGTATATCACTGAATGTAATGGTAGTAGTTGTGACATGAACAACTACAAAATTAAAATTATACTTTTAAATTGCAATATCATATGTGCAGCCTAAATGTATTTTCATGTACA
Organism: Phrynosoma blainvillii; assembly: GCA_026167975.1. Classification (NCBI taxonomy): domain Eukaryota; kingdom Metazoa; phylum Chordata; class Lepidosauria; order Squamata; family Phrynosomatidae; genus Phrynosoma; species Phrynosoma blainvillii. Next base: position 63,429,496 of record JANUYF010000003.1, on the reverse strand, counting down.
TAGTATCATATGGTTAAAGTGAAAATTTGGTAAGATGTGATATTTTTAAAGAAATTTTTAAAATAATCTTTTTTTAAAAAATAAAATTTTAAATGTTAAATTTTATTTTTTTTAAAAAGAAAACCTGAGGCATCTCCTTTCTCCTCCCACTAAGCCTCATCCCACTCATGCGATCTCTTCTGCTAAGTCCCAGCATTTTAAAGGATGCAGGCAAATGCCACAGCCCATTCCTGCCAAAAGGCAGATGTTCGGGGGAAAGTGGTGTCAACCCCACCCCCCTTAGGATGTCACTTGGTGTGGTCTGCAGCCCTGGACCCCCTAGTGACACCCCTGGTTCTAGGAAGCAGGTCACTTTATAGAATCATAGAATATTAGACCTGGAAGGGATCACAAAGGCCTTCTAGTCCAGTTACCCACCATGCCGTTACACACAGCTAAAACACTCCTGAAAGATGTCTCGGTTTAAGACCTCAAAAGATGGAAATCCACCACCTTCTGTGGCCATCCATTACCCTGTTGAACAGCTCTTAAAGTAAAGATATTCTTCCCTTCTTGTAGCTTGAATCCATTGGTTCTAGTCTCTGGAGCAGCAGAAAACAAGCTCATTTCATCTTGTACATGACATCTTTTCAGGTATTTAAAGATAACATTAATCTCTCTTCTGTTCTCCAAGCTAAATAAACCCAGCTTTTAAAGTTACTCCTCATAAGCTTTGCTTTCCATACCTTTGGTCCATACCTTAGATAACCCTTGATTATAGGAAAAGACCAGCAGATGACTTAATGAAATGGGACATTTAATTAGCTGAGATGTATTTAACTTTAGTAGGGACAGGGAAGAGAAGATGAAACAAGATGAAAAATAAGAAAGAATGGTCTCTAGTCAGTTATCCACCAACAGCTTTTTCCATTCTTCTTTACCCCCCCCCCCAAAAAAAAACCTCTTTTAAAAACTAGAAATCTGTCTATATCCATTCTGTGTCAATTTCACTTGTCTTTATCAGTTATTTCTGTTCTTCTTCTGCATTACTTTGATTTCTTTTTAAATCAGGAATCTTTTCATGAGGTAACTGAGCAGCGGGTCTGGAAAAATTTGTTTCCCATGACAAGTGATTGTGACCTTGACTGATATTAACAGTTTTGGCTCAGCCCTAATTATAACACTTTCATGACCTGGCTTGTTGCAGATGTTGGCCTCTCTATAGCTGTGTTCCACATAGAAAATGCCCATCATCTTATGAATTGGCTCAGCATTTCCCCTTCCTGTCTGTCAGTTTGTTTTCTCCACTGCCAGCCCCACCTGCTGGGTAGCTGCGTGATAAGGCGTACAGGCAGGATTGGTATGTAGCTGCTTAGCTATACAGACATTAGGATAGATAGCAAAATCTGTTTGTCTTCTGCCACTGACAATGTTTCTTCCTGGCTTGATGTACAGTATTGGAACAGGCTTAGCAGGGCTCCCAACAGAAGCTTGGCCATTAAAGTGACATTTTCCCTAATCAGGGATTTCCTCCTACTAAGAACAGAGAGTCATTTGCTTCCTTGTTGTCCTGATTACAGCTCTGATCCAGAGACTCCCACTGTCTCAAACAGGGTTTGGATCAAGGATAGGAAACATTTGATTGCATTGTTTGCAGGCAGCTCAGCTGGGGCCTAGTTGTGCTCGTTTCCATTGTTTATGTTGGCTATTTTAAATGCTTTATGGATTTAACAAATGAACAACAACAAAAATAAAAAACCTACAGTCGCTTAAATAGGATTATTTGATGGGAAAGTACACAGGCTGGAACAGCAGTTGGTTTGATTGGCTTTATAAAATTGCTTTTCTACTTGCATCCATTGGCACATGCCATCACAACATAACAAGTAGCACATGAAATGTATTGTAAACTTGAACTTAATGGCGCGGGAGGGGGGGGTAATCACATGGATATACATCAGGTGCACTTTACCACAGTACTTTAAATGTAGGAAATAGGTTTCCAATAATTTATAGTTAGAATTATAGAATCATAGAGTTTGAAGAGACCTCAAGAACCATCCAGTCCAACCCCCTGCCATGCAGGAAGACAGAATCAAAGCACTCCTGACAGATGGCCTTCCAACTTCTATTTAAAAACCTCCAAACAGGTGACTCCACCACTCTCCAAGGGACTGTGTTTCACTGTCAAACAGCTCTTGCTGTCAGGAAGGTCCTCCTAATGTTTAAGTGGAATCTCCTTTCCTGTAATATATATGTGTGTGTGTGTGTGTGTGTAGATTGGAAAAATGGCAATGACAGCAAAAGGTTAGATATTCTCTTACTCTATATCAGGGGTAGGCAACCTTTCCCCTTTAAGGGCTGAGGGACTTCAGCTCCCAGAATCCCAGGAGCTATTGGCCAACATGGGACTATTGGCCAACATGGCTGAGGCTTCTGGGAGCTGAAGTCCCTTGGCCCTTAAAGGGGAAAGGTTGCCTACCCCTGCCCTATATCATTGCTGCAAGCAAACGTTCATGGCCCCATTATCATGTCATGCATCTAGTTCCCAGTCTGCACAACATGGTTGCATTTCAGTCGAAAGAAAAGGATTTGGAAGGGTGAATACATGGACTTATTTACTTTGACTTTTAGGGATCCCGAGCCAAGGATTATGGTGAAGGATGGGATTGTCTTTAGTTTGCCAAAAGAGTTTCAGGTGTTCAAACTCCCTAAGCTTGAGCGTAATTTTGTTAATTGGTTGCTTCACTATAACAGAGGTGTTATAGAAGAAAAAGAGCCCCTCAGATCTCCTGGCTTTTCTAAATATCAGGAGATTATGATAAAAGCATATACCAATTGCTTGGCTCCAATATGAGGATGAGAGCGGCACAGGATCGCTCCTTATCTTGGAGGCATGTGCAGTCTGATCTTTGGGCTGATGTTATGGTGGGGGCCTCCCCCTCGAGCAGGTGTGACAACGGCTTTGTCCCGGTGGTTACCTTGCAGAGAGGACCGAACGCAAGGCCTGCCACGGGAGAAAAAAGGCAGTTTGGATTATGCTGGGACTTTAATGCTGGCAAGTGTAAAAGACAACCCTGCAGGTTTAATCACAAGTGTAACACCTGTGGGGGTGGCCACCCTGGTAATTCCTGTCTTAAAGGAAAAAGAACAGGAGGGGGCTCTGTCCCCCAACCAGTGTCGCCTGGGGGAAAAGGCCCCATCACCAATTAAACTGGATATCATGGTGGCATGGTTAAAAGTTTACCTAACAGAGAGGCTGCTTTATATTTATTTCAAGGTTTCTCTGTAGGTTTTTGTATTCTTTATACAGGTCCTAGGGTTTATCGTTTTGCACCCAATGCTTGTTCTGTGAGGGACTTGCTGAATGTGGTAAGGGATAAGTTAGCTAAGGAAATAGCTGCAGGGAGCCCCATGATCAGCTGCCCATCCCCACACTTCGCTTAACCCCATTGGGCGTAGTGCCTAAAGAAGGCCCTGGGGAATTTAGGCTAATTCATAATTTATCATACCTTAAAGGGGAGTGAGTGAACAATGCTATTGATCCTGGGCTTACCTCAGTTAGGTACACATAGTTTGACTCAGCAGTTAAGATGACTAGGAACTTAGGCACAGGAGCCCTGTTGGCTAAATGTGATATTAAATCTGCATTTAGACTCCTTCCTGTACATCCAGATGATTTTGAACTACTGGGTTTTCAATTTGAAGGAAAATTTTATTTTGACAAAGCTATGCCAATGGGATGTTCGATTTCTTGTTCAGCTTTTGAGACATTCAGCACTTTTCTCCATTGGTGTGTAGTTAAGAGAACTGGTAATAGAGCTATTGCTCATTATTTAGATGATTTTCTAATTGCTGGTAATCCTAATTCCTCTCAGTGCCATGATACTTTAGTTCAATTTCAGGAACTCATGCAGGAGCTTGGTGTGCCTTTAGTGGAGGAAAAGATAGAGGGGCCACATACTCAGCTTACCTTTTTGGGCATCGAGATAGATACTGTAGTTGGAATTTCTCATTTGCCCAATGAGAAACTTGTGGCTATGAAGCAACAAGTTGAGATCATGTTGGGGAAACAAAAAGCAACCCTTCATGAATTTCAATCTCTTACAGGTCTTTTGAACTTTGCCTGTAGGTTTGTAGTTCCAGGACGAGCATTCTGTAGTTCCAGAAGCGGTGAGAGGCTGCGGCCGGAGGCTCCGGACTTTCCATCTCGCTCCGGAGGCTGGACTTTCCACCTTGTTCCGGAGGCCAGCTGGGCCGGCAGCGCAGCTGAGTCCCTTCAGCCGCCACACCCCCGCTGCCCGCTGGAGAACGACAGCGGCTACTTAAGCGCCACTGGATTCCACCTCCTCCAGCCAGAAGTGGCGAGAGGCTGCGGCCGGAGGCTCCAGACTTTCCATCTCGCTCCGGAGGCCGGACTTTCCACCTTGTTCCGGAGGCCAGCTGGGCCGGCAGCGCAGCTGAGTCCCTTCAGCCACCACACCCCCGCTGCCCGCTGGAGAACGACGGCGGCAATGACGTCTTTCTCCCTCTCTGCACCTATATTGAGGTTAACAAACGGCAGTGCTCCGGGGGCTGTCTAACTTCTTGCAGCCCTCGGGAAAATCGCTGAAAGAACATTGTGCAGCTGGGGGAAGATTTTCTTTTCTTTTCTTTGACTGTTACATGATTTTATTAATATTGTATATTTTATGTAATTGTTGTAATTGTTTGCTATTTGTTTTTGGGGGGTGGGGGGGTAGGAGGGATGGGATTTGTATTGTATTTATTTGTTTGACGTTTCGAATTGTGTACGCCGCCCCGATTGCTTGGCAGAGGGGCGGGATATAAATTATTATTATTATTATTATTATTATTATTATTATTATTATTATTATTTTGTACTAGACTGTATAGGGCCACTGCAGAGATAGTGGCCCAGCATCATCACATTAGAATTACAAGGGGCATTGTGAAGATTTGAAGGTTTGGTACTCCTTCTTGGAGCACTTTAATGGTATATCATTTTGGAGAACTGAAATGCTGCTTTGGGCAGATTTTCAGGTGCATTCTGAAGCTGCTGGTGCCCATGGCTTTGGAATTTCTTGGAATGGCCAGTGGGCTGCAGAGGCATGGCCTGCTGCATGGGTTAAAAGCGGTCTAACCAGAGACCTTACATTCTTGGAATTGTTTCCAATTGTGGTGGCTGTGCACTTGTGGGCAAGCCAGTTTGCTAACAGGACTGTCTGGTTTTGGTGCGACAACCAGGCAGTCGTGTATGTTGTTAACTCTCAGTCTTCCAAGTCTCCTAAAGTTATGCGTTTGGTAAGGGCAATGGTGTTACAATGCCTGAAATACAATGTGTTGTTTGCTTAACCCTTTGGCGGATGCCCTTTCTTGTTTTCAGTTCTCCAGGTTCTGGCAGCTGGCTCCCGAGGCTTCGACACACCCATTGGAGGTACCGGAGTCCCTCTGGAACCTTGGAGATTAGAAGTTCACAGGGCAATATTAAACTCCATTGCCCCGTCAACACGCAAGTCATACCAAATAGCTTTAAATTCGTTTAGCCATTTTTTCTTGGAAATTGGGGAGGATCTAAAATGGCCTATTAATGTCCTTGGTCCTTCACTTCATTGTAACTCTTAGGCAATCTGGAATTTCACCTGTCACTATTAGAGGCAGGTTGGCCGCCCTGGCATTTTACTCTAGGGCAAAGGGCTGTTTTGACCCTACTAATGATTTCAGGGTCAAAAGAGCAGTTGAGGGATGGTCTAGAGCAGGGGTAGGCAACCTTTCCCCTTTAAGGGCTGAGGGACTTCAGCTCCCAGAATCCCAGGAGCTATTGGCCAACATGGGACTATTGGCCAACATGGCTGAGGCTTCTGGGAGCTGAAGTCCCTCGGACCTTAAAGGGGAAAGGTTGCCTACCCCTGGTCTAGAGAATCCCCTGTCACAAAGGACCCTCGAAGGCTGATAACTGGCCCTGTCCTTCTTAAGTTATGGGATCAATTAGCTCAAACATGTTATTCGCCTGTTGAAGAGGCCTTATTTAAAGCAGTATTTGCTACAGCATTTTTGCTGCTTTGAGAATTAGTGAAATTGTGCCTGGATCTCGTAATGATAAATCCACCAGGGCACTATTGATCTCTGATATCAATTTAACAGGACAGGGGATTCAAATTCACATCAGGCGTTCCAAGACATACCAGTTTGCAAAAGGTCAGTCTATTTTCTTGGCTAAGGCACAACAGGGTCAAATTTGCCCTGTGGTAGCAATGGGTAACTATTTGAAAATTAGGCCTAATGTGGCTGGATATTTGTTTATTCACTTGTCTGGTTTGCCCTTAACCCAATTCCAATTTAGGGCTGTGTTAAAAGAGGCTGTAAAGAAGGCTGAGTTGCCTCAGGAATGTTTTTCTTCGCACTCCTTTCGGATTGGAGCTGCGACAGCTTCGGCCACTCATGGTTTGAGTGAAGCTGACATTTGCAGAATTGGCAGGTGGCGTTCACATGCATTTAACTCCTATGTTAGGCAATCAGGTAATGGGACTCCTGATAAGCCACGTTAACCTGTTTTGTTTGTTTCAGTTGGCTTTTCCTGTGGCAACATCTGGATAGTGGGAAACAGCCTGGCCTTTTGGGCGGAACGCTACCTGTTGGAACATTGCTATGACAACACGTTGGGCCTTGCCAATTTTGAACATACGGATTGGTTTGGTCAAAGGGGAATGATGTGGCCATCTCTCCTTCCATTTCTCATAGAGTTGGCACGTTCATGTCCTCAACCCTGGGTGGTGGTAGTGCACTTGGGGGAGAACGACCTTGTTCCAGTTCCATCCTTGCAATTGGCCAAGCAGATTGTTAAGGACATGGAGGAAGTACAAAAGATCTTCCCTACTGCTGTGATCCTGTGGACTAAACTTGTGCCTAGGCGTTGCTGGCCTTGGGCTCAGAAGGACTCAGCTATTAACAGTGCTCGGCATTGGCTTAACCGCTACATGGCTAAGTACCTTGCTAAACTGGGAATTTTCTTGGTGGAGCACGGCATTAAGCTTGACTGGCTGCAGCTGTACAGGGGGGATGGGGTTCACCTCTCTTCAGAGGGGTCAGAGATGTACGTAAATGCACTCTCTAACCAAATTGAAAAAGCAATTTGTGTGTGTGGGGGAGAGGTGATGCCTAGCTGAGCTGTCCCCCTCTTATGACCCCCACCCCACAGAATAATTTAATTCAGCTAATTAAAATTGGGAAAGAAATTTGGCTTAAAACAAATTGCAAGGAAATGACGTAGGCATTCAATGTTTGATGTCATAAAATTACATGACGTCATATGATGAAATATGACGTCATTTCCGGGAAAGGGGTTTGTTTATTATTTATTGTTAATTATTGTTTATTTGCTTTGTCATGTGCGGTGAAGGACCACCCACTAGGGTGGTTACATCTTCACTTACACACGTGACAAATGTGTTATTTTTAATTATTGTTTATCAATAGACCCTGTACAGTTAAATAAATGTTATGGCCTGTTTAAACTAAAAAGAGGCACCTCGTGTCCTTTGTGCCAGTGCAAAGACACCCCCCAACTTGTCAGGAGGGGTTTCTTGTTGTGCTGGCCAAATAAGGACAGGAGATGCCTGGTTGGTCAAGGCGCGCGGGGGAATAAGCACACCTGCGCACCTTGCCCAATAGGTTTGCTATGAACTAAATCACGCAGAGTTTATGGTTCTGTGAGAGTTGGGTTGTTATTTATAGCTCTGCGCTGCCACGTGGAGGCAGCCATTTTAGAGTTGAGATGGAGAGAGTAACATCGTTCCGCTCTTTGATTTTGCCGACCCATCCCACCCACCCTTTATAATAAATTTGTAATCCTTAATCTCAGGCTTTGGCTGGTCGCCTTTGGGGGCCTGGAGGGAATTTTTTCCCAGGGTCCTCTCTGGGTTTTTCGCTGTCCCTGAGATTTTCTTTTGATGATGTTAAGTAACATTAATTTGGGAATGGGTCATGGTGTTAATTCATTATATTTAAATGTTTGTAACAACTGGGGGAACAGGGTCTATGAGTTGAAATCATAGTTGTATTATGGGGTGGGTAATGACCCCCACCCCACAGAATAATTTAATTTGGCTAATTAAAATTGGGAAAGAAATTTGGCTTAAAACAAATTGACAGGAAATGACGTAGGCTTTCAATGCTTGACGTCATAAAATTACATGATGTCATATGATGAAATATGATGTCATTTCTGGGGGAGGGGTTTGTTTATTATTTATTGATGATGATTATTTATTTGATTTGTCACATGCAGTGAAGGACCACCCACTAGGGTGGTTACACCTTCACTTACACACGTGACAAATGTGTTATTTTTAATTATTTTTTTATCAATAGACCCTGTACAGTTAAATAAATGTTGTGGCCTGTTTAAATCCAAAAGAGGCATCTCGTGTCCTTTGTGCCAGTGCAAAGCCATGTTTTGACTTGACACTGAAATGATATGAGTGTTGGCATCAAAGATATACCACAACTGAAATATATTCCACAACTCAAGGTGGCACTGCAGAGAAGGCCCTCTCCCTATATATGTGTTTTATACACAGTTCTTACTGTCTTGGGATGAGAAAAAAGGTAATACAGTAGGACCTCCATATTTGTGGCTTTGACCTTTGCAGTTTTAATTATTTGCGGAATCCCTAGGTCCTCCAGAGCAATTCTGCTGGAAATTGACCATAGAGATGTGTTGGAGATTCTAGATATTACTAAAGGCATTTGTAAGTCCTCCAAAATGATTCTATGGTCAACTTTTGGCAGAGGGTGACCATACAGTTGTTCTGGAAGATCTAGAGATTCCTAGAGAGGTGGTCTCTCAAATAAAAAAGTGGGGGTTTTTATTTCTATTTCCCCCCCACTTTTACAGGGTCCTGTACTTCCAACCCAGTGAATGTGGAGAGCTTACTATAGCAGTAGTAATAATCATGATAATAATAATAATGCATAACATTTATATAGTGCTCATAATCATTAACCAGGACCCTTTACTGACTCCACAAAGACAGTATTATTTTTGCCTTCTGGATTTCATTGCTTGGCTATTTGGACAAAGTTGTTTGACATTTTAGCAGAAAAACACACGATGATCCAAAACACACTGCAGAAAAAAATCAATTTGAGACCGCTTGAACTGCCCTGGATCAATGCTAGGGAATCCTGGGAACTGTAGTTTTGTGAGACATCTAACCTTCTCTGTCAGAGAGCTCTGGTGCCACAATAAACTACAATTCCCAAGATACCCTAGCATTGAGCCAGGGCAGTTCAAGCAGTCTCAAATTGGATTACTTCTGCAGTGTTTTTTGTGCATTTTTTTGGCTGTGTGGCCATGTTCTAGAAGAGTTTTTTTCCCCTAATGTTTCTGCAGTGTGTTTTGGATTTAAGTTTACACAGTACTTGAGTCTCTGGCAGAGTTTGTAAGGCATCATGTCATGCAGATTATTAAATATACAACAGTTTGAAACTGTCAGCACCTCAGACAGAGATGAAATAATTACTTGACATTTTATAAGGACAGTTGTTAAGAAATTATTTACAACTAGTTTTGCTTCAAATAATAAGGGAAGATATAAGTTTTAACATTCATATGTCTACATGATTTTATATCCTTCAGAACAGCTTCAGAAGGAATTGGGAAAGATGCTGACCATATAGTGTTGATAGCTCCCAAACTCAATGCTTTGAGATGGGCTAGAATATCCCCTTAAAAATTAACTGACCATATTAGGTTATCCACTGATGATTTTACCATCAAAAATGTGAACCTTAAAGTAGCATTAAATCCTCCTTCTTTCTACCAATATATCAGCAGAGACATCTTTCTCAGGGGAGGAGATGAGGATTGCTTGGGTTCCCTTTGTTGCCGTACAGCTGCGGCTGGATGGATGAATCTGTCTACATCTCGTTTTGTCAGTTTACAAGTATTTAATCACGAGTCCTTTCAGTTCAATTTCCACATCATTTTAGATTTTTTTTTTAAAAACCCCACAACACTTTAATTACTTTTTGCTTGCAATTTTTTCTTACATACACATATGTAGACATTTTTCTCTCAAATATACAATTGTACACACCTTTCCCTAACATACACATTTTGTACACTCCCTTTCCTAATATACATATTTGTGTTTCCAATATCCCTTAATAAATATCTGCATGTTATCTAAGACAAGAAATACACATGAACTTCCTAGGAATGTACAGTCTGAAGGACAATGCTGTTCTATTCTGTGCTTTAGTCTTTAAGTTCAAATTAGGTCTATCGGCTGAAAAATACAGACCAAAGGAATTTTATCTTTCATCCGAACAGTGCTTCCCTATCCTTCTGAACCTTAACCAAATGAGGCAAAGAGTAGGGCATGTTACCAGGGGTATTTATTAACAGGGTAATCCTGCAGTTGCAAGGAGGACTCTTCTATTATTCTGGAGCTGATATGCTTTGAGTACATAATAATAAAATTTATTTTTATCACACCCCTATGCGCAACGCAACTGGGGCAGCTTACAACATTAAAATATACATTCCATATCCCACAATCTCACCCCCCTTAAAATACTATTAAACAGTTGGAAGTTTAAAACTCACTTAAAATAATAACACAAATGAACAATAAGTGCAGCAGAATCAGGGATAAGCAGGTTGGGCTATCTTTTGGTGGCCGGGTTATCTATTCAGGAAAGGCCTGCTGGAAGAGATCCATCTTAACAGCCTTTCTAAAGCTGTTTAAGGTGGTAATATGATGGATCTCATCTGGCAGGCCATTCCATAATCTAGGAGCAGTTGCCGAAAAGGGCCTCTGGGCAGTTGCAGACAACCTAGTTTTTATAGGCTGCAGCAGATTCCTCCCAGAGGACCTGAGTGGATTATATGGAAGGAGGTGGTCCCAAGCCATTTAGGGCTTTAAAGGTGATAACCAACACCTTGTACTGGGCCTAGAAACTAATGGGCAGTCAGTGATTTTAAGATTGGTGTTATATGGTGTTATGTGGTCTCAAATGCAATATAAGTCTGTCTACCCATCCACCCTTTAGCTGCCCCCCTCAGCTGCCCTTAGCTACTATTATCTGCTGTTAGCGCCCTTTGGCCTGCTGTGTGGGTCCTTCTGCATAGTTATTTGTATGTGTACATTGAGGTTTTATATCTGTTATTTTAATATGGTATTAGTTTAATTTACTTTTAAGGGGTGGGTGGGTTCAGGAATTGGAATTGGGTTGATTGTTTTAACTTTGTATTGTTTTATCTTGCTGTATGCCACCCCGGTTGCTCTGCAGAGGGGCGGGTTATAAATAAAACCTATTATGATTATTATGATTATTATTATTGTTGTTCCTGAGACCAGCCTGACTGCCATATTCTGTACTACTTGAAGTTTCCAGACCAAGTACGAAGGTAGCCCCATGTAGAGCGCATTACAGAAATCAAGACAAAAGGATGTGCACCACAGTTTCAAGGTCCCTAATGTCCAGGAAAGGGTGCAGCTGGCGTATCAGCTGAAGCTGATAACAGGCATTCCTGGCAGTCATATTTACCTGATTTATCATCTGAAGTGATGGATCCAGGAGCATGCCCAGACTGCAATCACAGTCCTTAGAAGAGAGGATGACCCCATCCAGAACTGGAGGTTGCATCCCAATACCTGGGTTCGGGGCCGCTACTGTACTTACCCCAGTTTTGTCTGGATTCAGTCTCGATCTGTTTTTCCTCATTCAGTCCATTACTTCTTTAAGACCAACATTGAGAGGAGAGACATCATCTGAAGTCAAAGCTAAAGACCAAGACATAGAGAAATATATCTGGGTGTCATCAACTTACTGATAACACCCTACCCCATGTCTCTGGATGATCTCTCCCAGTGGCTTCATATATATTTTGAATAGCATCGGGGATAGGATGGCACCTTGTGGGACACCACAATTAAGCTCTTTCCTTGTAGAGTGACTGTCCCCGAGCATCACACTCTGGAATCTGCCCGAGAGGAAGGAACAGAATGATTGCAGGGCAGTGCCTCCAATTCCTAACCTTCTCAGGTGATCCAAGAGAATGTCATGATCTATTGTATCAAAAGCTGCTGAGAGGTCCAGTAGCACCAACAGTCGATGCCCAGACAGAGGTCATCAGCTAAAGCAGCCATGGCTGTCTCAATTCCATATCCCGTCCTAAAGCCAGTTTGAAATGGATCTAGATAATTGGTTTCCTCCAAGACAGCTTAGAGTTGAAGATCAACTGCCCTCTCAATCACTTTGCTCAAAAAAGGTTGTAGCAAAACTGGCCTATAACTGTTCATGCCCAGAGGGTCCAGGGAAGGTCTTTTCAGGAGTGGCCTAACTGCCACTTCCTTCAAACAGGATGGAACGTGACCTCCCCTAACGGATGCATTGATGATGTCTCTAAGACACATCATTAAGGCATCTCCCCCCTGGATGGCCAGCCACAAAGGGCAAGGATCAAGAGGGCAGGTTGTTTTCCTCACTCTACCAAGAAGCTTGTCCACATCATCAGTACTTACAGATTGAAACTGAACCAGTAAAATTTCATCAAGGAAGTTGCTGGACACCTCATCAATTGATTCTGTTACAACACTGGCATGTAAGTTGGCTCTTATCTGAGAGTTATTAAACATGTCACAGTAAGCTGTTCTAGGGTTACATAATGGGTTCTGCACAGGTGGAACCTGTGTCAGTTCCCTGACCACCCTAAACAGCTCTGCTGGACAGGACTCTGCAATACGTGCAGAGGAGAAGAATTTCTGCACTGCCCGTATTGCCTCTCTATAGGAACAAAGACATTTCCTATGATGAGTCATGTCAGATAAGAGTCAAGTTTACCACCAGATGCACTCTAGTCATTGTCCAACCTGCTTCATCTTCCTAAGCTCTTCAGTATACCATGGTTTACAATTTGAAGCGGGTTGGAAAGTATGGCTGGGAGCAGTTTTGTTGATAGCCTTGGCGAGATCAGTATTCCAGATATGAACCAAAGCTTTGACAGAATCACTGATGTTACCAACCATTAGACCCTCTAAGGCTTTTTGGGATCCAATTGGTTCTATTAGCCTTCGAGGGTGGACCATTCTAATGAGTCCACTACCCCCCGGGCAGACAGTTGTTCTTAGTTCAGCCTTGATCAGGAAATGATCTGTCCATGATAATGTGGTGGTTTTAATAACCTCCGCCCACAGATATTCCTGTTCAATACTGAAGACCACATTGAGGGTATGACCCGCACAATGAGTGGACTCAATGACCAATTGGGATAGGCCCATGTTTGTCATGGATTCCATGAACTCCCAAGCCTCACTTGTTAGATTCAACAAACTGGTCTCGAGTGGAATGTTGAAGTTGCCCAAGACTGGAAAGCCTGGGTGACTCCAACAGCAACTCTGAGACTAGTTGTGTCAGCTTGGTTAGGGAGTCTGTTAGACAACAGGGTGGATGGCATACTAACAGAATCCCCAAACTATCCTCAGGCTTAGGTACATACACTCGAAGTATACTGTGTTATGGACATCCTGGTCAAGGTGAGGTTGTTCTTGTGAACCAGAGCCACTCCCCCCCCCCGCCCACTTCCCTTTACCTGCTCACTAACAGAGTACCCAGCTGGGAGGACCTGCATCCATGTTATAGTGCTCTCCTCTCCCAGCCAGGTCTCTGTAAAGCAAGCCAGGTCGGCATTCTCATCTAATAGGAGGTCATAGATAATATGGGTCTTATTTTTGACCGACCTGGCATTGCAAAGGAGCAAGCCAAGGTTCTGTGGAATGATTGGTACACTCTCCAGTCCATTCCAGGAAATAGAGTGAACTGAAGGTGGGATAGCTTTCAAACATCAATCCCGCCTTCTTTTGTAACAACCCTTCACTCTGTTCTTGCCATACCTTCCTTTCCCCTGCACAACCATGTTCAAAATGTTTTTCCAATTTTATTTGGGAGAGGGAAGGGACAACCCAGCATGTTTCACATGAATTAAAAGTTGGGGAAATGCTGGCCTAAGGTCCATAGAAACATAAAAACATAAAGTTGAAAGATATCTCAATGGCCATCCAGCCCAAACCTCTGCCATGCCAGAATACAGAATCAAACCAATTTTGACAGTTGGTCATTCAGTCTTTGTTTTGAAACCTCCAAAGAAGGACACCACCACACTCTGAGGCAGTGTATTCCTCTGTAAAACAGCTCTTACCACCAGGAAGACAGTTTAGGTGGAATTTCTTTTCCTGTAGTTTGCATCAATTGCTCCATGTCCTAGATTCTGGAGCATTAGAAAACAAACTTGCCTTATCTTTAATATGACATCCTTGCAAATATTTAAATATGGCTGTCATGTCACCCCTTGACCTTCTCTTCTCTAGAATAAACATATTCGGATTGTACCCACCTCCCTAAGCACTCCCTCATAGGTTATAGTTTCCAGACCTTTTACGATTTTGGTCACCCTCCTCTGTACACCTTCCTGCTTGTCAATATCTTCAAATTGTGGTGTCCAGAACTTGACACAGTGTTCAAGGTGAGGCCTGACCAAAGCAGAGTAGAGGAGAACTATTACTTCCCTTGATCTAAATGCTATACTCGTATTGATGAAGCCTAGAATTGTGTTGGCATTTTTAGCTGCCATATCATACTGTTGACTCATATTCAACTTGTGGTCTACTAAGATTCCAAGATCTCTCTCATATGTATTGTTGTCAAGCCATCCTATATCTGTGCATTTCAATTTTATTTTCATTTGCCTAAGCATAGTATCTTACATTTCTTCCTGTAAGTTTTGGCCTAGCTTTCTAATCTGTTACAGTCATTTTGAACCCTGATCATGTCTTCTGGGATATTAGCTACTCTTCCTAAGTTGATGTCATTTGAAAATTTGATAAGCATGCCCTCTATTCTATCATGTAAGGCATTTATAAAGATGTGTTTTAAATCATTTATATTAAATCTAAATGGAACCACAAAGAAATTGTATACCTATATCTAAAAGGAGTGTAAACAAGAAATCTTAACTATACTACTAAACAAAAACAAACATACACTACTGACTGCTACCCAACTGATGGATATATGCTACTATTACTATATAAAAATATGTTGAATTGCACTGGGACCAGGAAAGAGCCCTCAGCACCCTACTAGTCACTTCTCTCCATGATGAAGAGAAGCCATTGGTGAGTATTCTTTCAGTTCAGATGGTCAATCAATTATACATCCACCTAATAGTAGCATTGTCTAGCCCACATTTTATTAGCTTCTTTGCAAGAATATCATGGGGAACCTTGTCAAAGGTCTTACTGAAATCAAGATATGCCACACCCACAGCATCCCCTTTCATCTACTAAGCTTGTAACTCTATTAAAAAATATTAGTCTGGCATGACTTGTTTCTGAGAAATCCATGTTGACTTTCAGTGATCACAGAATTCCTTTCTAAGTACTTGCAGATTCTCTGTTTAATTATCTGCTCTAGAATATTTGCTGTTATTAACATTAGGCTCACAGAGAAGTTGAATGCATGAGCCAAAAAGCCTGTGTTCAACACAGCCTGGGAGCATCATGTATGCAGACCAATAGCACTATGCCGAGATTGGCCAGACCAGATCCTAATCCAGTTATTCTGGCCTGACCCTGACCCAAAAGGCCCATAGTGTGGTTGGCCCATGGTATCCTGCCAATGCATATGGGCCCTGCATGGTAATTGTTTGGGTCCTCCACCCTCCTTTTTAAAGATGGAGACATTTGCCCGCCTTCAGTCTGCTAAAAATTCTGTTTCTGGATTACCATGTGCACACTTGGATAAATATATGTAGTATATTATATTCTGTGTAACTCCTATAGGCAATGTTTTTAAAGCCTTGAAAAGCAAGCTTGACATTTAGGGATGGAAAGAATATTCCACAATGGTCAAAAATGGGTTTCTTGAGTATTGGAAAACCTGGATGAAGAGAATCCTAGATGGGCGAGAATCTTTACAGTTCAGTAAAAGGCGAAAGATTTATATGATCTTGAGAGAAATCAGAGTATGGTTTTCACATTTGGTGGAGTTGTAAAAAAGTTTTAAAATTCTGGTTAAAAATACACAAAATATTAGATGATATTTTTCAAATTAATATAGAATATAAACCAGAATTGTTTTTATTGAATATTGTTGATTCTGAAACAGATAAAAAAATGTGGAAGGACATTATTTCATTTAATTACAGTGGCAAGAATGACCTTCGCATAATTTTGGAAAACGAAAAAGATCCCAACAATAGAAGAATGGATGTTATAAATATATGACATTGCTGAAATGGATAGATTAACAAGACTGATGGCAACTTAGAGCCTTTGCAGACTGCCAGAAATAGTGCACATTAAATTGAGGCACTGCCCTGGCTCAGTGCTAGAGAATCATGGGAACTGTAATTTATTGTGGCACCAGAGCTCTCTGGCAGAGAAGGCTCAATGTCCTAGAAAAAAATACAATTCCCATGACTCCCTAGCACTGAGCCAGGGCAGTGCCTCAATTTAATGTGCACTATTTCTAGCGGTCTGCAAAGGCCCATAGTCAGTTAGGCAGTTAGGAATTGTTGAACAGAAGGCTTGGAACCTTCGAGAGTGTCAGTTGGATCTGACTTAGACAGAGGTACAGTGAGGCAGTACCTTAAGCCAGAGGCTGTGGATTGTTTCCTGAGAGAAACCAGGGCGGTCAGCTCAGTTAGGGAGTCTGTTAAGCAACGGGGTGGCCAGTATACCAACAGATTACCAAACTATCCCTGGTCTTCAGGCTAAGGTACATACACTCGGTATAGGTCATTTTCCGGATAGGCTTTCTGATCAGGGTTAAGGTGTTCCTATGGACAAGGGCTATGCAGCCCCCCCCCCCGCCCACTTTCCCTCACCTGCTCAATGACTGAGTACCCAGCTGGGAGAACCTGCGCCCATGTCGCAGAGCTGGCATCCCCCAGCCAGGTCTCAGTGAAGTTTGCTCACAGGGCACTGAAATATTATTGTATACAATTAGAGGAATAGTGATATTGTTTTGAAGAGAACCAGAACTCTAGATAAAGGCAGTGAAGCTCACAAAATGAATATTTCTTTTTTCCTACTCTGAAGGCTATTTATAGCAAATTTACAGTGATGTTAAAAGTAAAGTTTATAAGTAAGAGTAATAGTATATATTTTAAGGATGATTAAAAGGGAAGAGGAGAAAAGGTATAGAAAGTAGTTAGAAAGTAAGAGTAAGTAGTTAGAAGGTAAGAGAATATAGGATAGGAAAGACAAGGGGAAAAAGTGAGATAAAAGGTACTGGATGGGGAAGGAGGATTACGAAAGTCGATGAAGGAAAGAAGGACCATAGGAGAGGTATATATAATAAGAAGAAGGAAAGAACGGAATGGTATAGGAAGGATTGGAAGGGATATATATTAATCAATTTAACCTCAGCCCTTCAGAATAGAAATTAGTTAAAGATATCTTTCTTGAATATTTTAGCCATTTTTGAATGGAGATATGTATGTTTACACTACATGTATATTATATGTTTGGAAAAAATAGGTTTTAAGTTGTTTAGATTTATTAATAAAATTTTTGCTTAATAAAAAAAGAATCTTCACAGTTGAGGATTTCTTGTGCACGAAAAATTGTTTTACAGAAGCCTCATTTTTTTATACAGGTTTTTCCACCCAAAAAAACACCACCACTGATTTCTATCCAAGAATCTTATTACCTATGCAATTCCCTACATTAATAAACCATGACTTATGGGATGCCCCAAATAATTTGATTCTATGTGCATTTTTTGTAGATGATAAATCCTTTACTGCAGTTTTCGCAGTGAAGAGAAAAAATGTAAAATTATTCATTGTTGCTTGTGAGAATGAAACTTACAAAGATTTACATCACTATCAGTGACATGATTGAGCTAAATAAAGATAAGGGGTCAAGTTGAATTGATTGTTGTTGACAATTATTGCTACTAGTTGCTAATCCTGATTGATCTCTAAAGAATCCATGATGATGATGTGTATCTAAACAATTTTTTTCCACTGTAAATCAAAGAAGAAAGGAAGATTTCATATTTGCTCATGCAATACTGCATTGTATTATTTTTTTCTCACAAATTGTACCATATCAAATTTAAAATGTCATCTATGGTCCTAAATACACTGCAGAAGTAACCCTAGTCTCTTTGGGTCTTTCCATGTTGCACATATGCCTTAATTGCCATTTAGAGGGCATGCCTTTCCCAATCACCTGCCAAATAGACTACTGTTTATAAACCACTTTAACTGCCCTGGCTCAGTGCTAGGGAATGCTAGGAATTGTAGATCATTGTGGCACCAGAGTTCTGACAGAGAGGGCTAAATGTCTCACAAAAGTACAGTTCCCAGAATTCCCTAGCATTAAACCAGGACAATTAAAGTGGACTCAAAGGGGATTATTTCTACAGTGTGTTTTGAACCACTGACCATAAAAGCTATTAGATAACTGGCTTTATTTCCTACTAGCTGTAGGATCTAGCACTGCTTAGGAAATCATTAGCCATCATAAATGACTGCTAGGAGTTTATCACATGGGAACCATATGTACCTCCATCCTGATAATGATTAAAGCGGCCACAACCCACAAAAGCATACAATGCAAGAATGATTTTCACATGCAGAACACATGTTAGAAGCTCATTACTAAAGCAAGAAAGAGTGTAGAACACACTTTTGGTTTTCACACAGGTGTGTGTAAATCCTGATAATGGTTTGGGAATCAATTTTTGTGTGCATGCACACAGAAGTAATAATTGTGTCACCAGAAATCACCCAGAGAAATAAACAATTTTATTTACACAGTTTTCTTTATAAAAAATATACTGTACTTTCCCTTATATACAGTATATTTTTATAAAGAAAACTGTAAATAAAATTCTTTATTTCTCTGGGTGATTTCTGTATACTGTACTGTCCCTTAGGGATGCAGTGGCTCAAGTGGCTAAGATGCTGACTGTTGATTGCAAGATTGGCAGGTCGAGGCCCAGGTGTTGCATGATGGGGTGAGCTCCTGTTACTAGTCCCAGCTTCTGCCAACCTAGCAGTTCGAAAGCATACAAATGCAAGTAGATAAATAGGTACCACTTTGGTGGGAAGGTAAACAGCATTCTGTGCAATCATGCTGGCCACATGATCACAGAGTTGCCTCTGACAATGCTGGCTCTTCAGCTTACTAATGGAGATGAGCATTGCCTCCTACGGTTGGACACAGCTTGACAACCTTGTCAATGGAGAATACCTTTATCTTACCTTACTGTCCCTTACTTTCCAAGAAATGATTTCCAGTAAAAAGAACAAAATATTACCCAAAGTAGTACGAAAGGTAGAAAAACAGCATAAAAGTCTCTGTCCCTCTCAGGAATCAGTGTCCTTGCCTTCCCTCAGCGGCTGTTCCTTTAAGAGCCCCAGCGAATGGGGAAGGACTAGGAAGAAGAAACATCCACACAGAATAGAGAGAAGCAAGGTTTTTCTCTGTGTCCCTGCCTTTGCCTCAGCAACTGTTGCTTTAAGAGCTACTCACTCCAAAGAACCATGGGAAATTTGGCAACAAAACTAGAAATAGGGAGAATCCCGCAAATTGCTTTCACACTAGAGGAATTGCGCAAAAAAGAGAGTTCATGAATGAAATGGAAATGAATTTATGGTATTTCCCAGAAAATACCTATTTGCTGGTTCATATCACTTTCCTGTTGGATTCCAGCAGTTTGCACACAACGTCATGTGAAAATCATTGGCGCAATTGCACTTAATATGCTGGATAAATGTGGGTTTTGACCCATTTAAACTTCCAATTTTCCCTGTGTGATAAACTCCCTAGTCTCTTTGGGTCTTTCCATGTTGCACATATGCCTTAATTGCCATTTAGAGAGCATGCCTCTCCCAATCACCTGCCAAATAGACTACTGTTTATAAATGAAAAAATGATTTGGTTTCCCACAGCATACATTCCTCCAGATGGAAGTCATGGTTGCCTCATAACCTATATGTTAAGTCAGGCCTTCCTTCCCAACCATCCCCTCCGAATCTGGTGAAAATCCATCCAGCAGTTTTCACATGACACTGTAACAAATGGACAAACAGACATAAACTCATTTTATTTTTTTAGAAGAGGAAAAATATTGCAATGAATGTACATTTGGATCCTGAATAAAGACATGAAATAATTTATAAAAACATGAAGCTACTGCTATATTTATGCATGCATCGAAAGACACCCCCTGACAAGTCGGGAGGGGTTTCTTGTTGTGCTGGCCAAATAAGGACAGGAGACGCCTGGTTGGTCAAGGTGCGCGAGGGAATAAGCACACTTGCGCGCCTTGCCCAATAGGTTTGGTGTTTGGACCAAATCTCGCGGTGTTTCTGGTTCTGCAAGAATTGGGGCGAGAGTTTGTTATTTATAGCTCTGTGCTGCCACGTGGAGGCAGCCATTTTAGAGTTGAGATGGAGAGAGTAACATCTTTTCGCTCTTTGCTTTTGGCGACCCATCCCACCCACCCTTTATAATAAGTTTGTAATTCTTACTCTCAGGCTTGTCTGGTCACCTTCGGGGGCCGGGAGGGAATTTTTCCCAGGGTTCTCCCCTGGGTTTTTCGCCCTCTCTGAGATTTATTGTTTGTTGATGTTAAGTAACGTAATATGGGAATGGGTCATGGTGTTAATTCATTTAATTTTAAATGCTTTGTCACAACTGGGGAATAGGGTCTATGAGTTGAAATTATAGTTGTATTGTGGGGTGGGTAATGACCCCCACTCCACATAATAATTTAATTTGGCTAATTAAAATTGGGGGAAAAATTGGCATAAAACAAATTGAAAGGAAATGACGTATGCATTTAAGGCATGACATCATAAAATTGCATGATGTCTTATGATGAAATATGATGCCATTTCCGGGGGGGAGGGGTTTGTATATTTGTTGATGATTTTATTTCTTTGTTTTGTCATGTGCAGTGAAGGACCACCCACTGGGGTGATTACACCTTCACTCACACACGTGACAAATTTGTTATTGTTTATTGTTTATCAATAGACCCTGTACAGTTAAATAAATGTTGTGGCCTGTTTAAACCCAAAAAGAGGCGTCTTGTGTCCTTTGTGCCAGTGCAACTTTGACTTATCCGAAGAGCTTTTCAAATTGCCTCCAAAATATTATTCAGGCTTCAAATTCCATTCTCATTTTCAGAATCCTTTTAAGAGTAAAAAAGAAATGTAATTTATACTTCTGCTTTTACTCTAAAATTTACATGTCCTCTTTTTTTAAAAAGAAATAAAGCAGTCACAGAATAATTTGAGATATTTATATTGCCTTTCATTAACTTCAAATTTCTTTTTAGCATTATCAAATATTTCAGGTGGCTAATATTTTAACTGTGTGTGTATGTGTACCTCCAAATTATCTGTCAATGTATGATGACCTTGTGCATATTTTATTAGACACCTTTAAATTTGTTCATGGCATGAGATGTACATGGCTGACTATACCAACAGTATAGTCAGTGCAGTGGGTGCCATACTTGAGGCAACACTTTTTTGTGCTCTATTTTTCATGGATGCCACTTTGGATTTGTGTTCATACTGCAGAATCTTCTTATAATGTGTAACACTTGCTATTTTTCCTCATACATTCAATCAAGTTGTTTGTAAAAAGAACAATAAAGAAGAAACACATCTCTCCCTCCTCCTACCTCTATTTTAGCTGTAGGAAATCAGATGGACTGTGCGATTGAATTATTGCAGTTCAAGGAAATGGAAACCTGCCACTTACTGATTCTTGAAGTCAAACAACTTGTGCAATGCTCCTTTATTCAGTCAGTGTGCTAGCTGGGAGATTACAGGTACAGCATGATAATTTCTGCTGCTTTTCAAGGCACTGACTTTAAATGTGTCTTAAGATAAAATGAAATGCTTCTCTCTCTCTCCCTGCTACCTACCTTACCTAATTCCAATAAGGTTGTGTTTAGCAATGCTTTGCTTTTCAAGCACTTTGCTGGCCTCAGGGATGCAAAACCTAGTGAAAAATCTTTCTTGCAAGGCATTTGGGGACATAGAAGTGATAAAAATGACCCCCCAAAAATCTGTCTTTTGATTTTAGGAGTGTTTTCATTAGAAGCCAAGAAAGTTCATACGTTGTGGAGGAAAACCAATTGTAACTAATTGCAGAATGATGTATCTCTGTGTGGATGTTGATTACCCATATGAATGCCAACTTTAAGCCAGGATGTCAGGAACAAAATTTGCCTTTCCAAATGTGCTTCAAATGAATTTCATCTGTCAGGACAGGTTGGGTTGAATGAGTGGGTGACAGAGATTAAAGAACAAAGAAAGAGACCATAGTTGGAAACTGTATCATGATCAAAGAGAAATGCACATACATTAAATAGATCACTAGGTTTGTTTTAGACTTCTAGGCAATGAGTTTGCAGTATTATATTTTGCCCATTGATATAGTCATGGCAGACACAGTACTTTCCAGATTTTTTACTATTAAACCTATCAGCCTTGGCCAGTATGGTCAGTGCTTGGGGACTGTGGTTATTGTAGTCCATTATTTCTGAAGGAAATCACATTGGATGTGCTTCATTAAAGAATCTGAGGATTAGCTTGTTGCTGCTCAGTGGAATGCAGCCTACCAATCTAGTTTTTGGCTGGATGTTAGCATGGGTAGCCTCATCCCTTCCACCTCTCATTCTCTCACGTATAAAGAGAGATGAGTCTGTGCATGAATGCTCCCCTGTTGGGAACTAACAACAGTAACAGTAACAACAACAACAACAGATTCAGTTCCTCTGGAAAAAGAAAACAACTGTGGTTCCAGTGGGGATGGGTGCTCAGGAAGAAATTCCAAACAGACTGGCCAAACACATGAATGAAATTGCCATAGATAAGGTGACAATAGCACAATTACAAAAGGTGACATGACTCCCAACATGCCACATTGCTCAATGATAACTCACTGATCCCCAAACTCTTTGATATAATATGAATCATTGATAGTCCAAAACTTAGACTGGTAGCAGCTGGTAGGTGATTATTATTATTACTATTGTTGCTGCTGCTGCTGTTGTTGTTATTTATGGGGTTACACAGTTTTTTTTGTTTTCAGTTTTGGCACAAAACTTTGTGTTTTATATATATCAAAAGTACAGTTCCCCCCCACCCCCGAAAATAATTAGAAAGTGAATTTACTTTAAAATAAATAAAAAAATGGAGCTACCAGGTCTGAAATCAATTCATTTTTAACCTAATCAATCTTTTACAATCAAAATAATAAACAATCAAAGACAGAGAAACCAGAGTGGGAGAAGGAGAACAAGAAAAAAAGGAGAAAGAGAGAAGGAAAGAAAAAGACATACAATGAATACACAGCTCTGACCCCCCCCCCCAATCCTGCCTGTAATGAAAATAAAAAATATATATTATTCTATCATTACAGAGCCAACTAAGTAATCCTGCTAAATATGTGTTGTTGTTCTGTGACTACAAGTCATTTTTGACTTATGGGCTTATGGAGACTCCATGCTAATATTTAATTAGGTTTGTTGCCTCTCCCCCCCTCCCCACACACACTCCTTATCTCTAACAACTAAATAGAAGACAGGTACAAACACAATGTTGTCTCTTCCATGCTGTAACTAGCTATATCTATTAAATTCTGCCAGTGAGAATGGTGAGAATTTAATTTCAATTTATATTTTTATGAGAATTTACCAACATGTTCAACTTTTTTCATATTCAGAAAGTAAAGAACATGAGATTTATTTATTTATTTTAAACTGAATGTGAGAGAAAGTGAAATTAACAAATTTTCCTGCCCTCCTCCTTACCGGTTGAGGTCTTTTACAGAGGCCTGCTCCACATCCTAATGACAGCAGCAGGGCAGATGATAAGAACATAGACACAACACCTACACTCTGGAATTCCCTCTCTTAAAAGTTTATTCTGTCCCTTTGTTACTTACCATTACATGCTTAGTGAAGACCATATAATTCCAACAGGCTTTCAGCATGAATAGCTCTGTCCCCAACTCCATTGCAGTTGGTGGTTTGGTTGAAACTGCTGGCTTTGGCTGTTGATTTTATCTTGCTCTAGACTTTTATAGTCTGTGTTTAATATTTATTTTTTATTATGTTAGTTTTATCTTTACTTTTATTCCTTTTTAGATGCCACTTCAAGAGCTTAAATTATCAATATAACTTAAAACAATATAACTTAATAACATTGAGGGATTCATGAAGCACAACTGCACACTCAGAAAGTTGGAGAGAACACTGGTCACCTCCTAAGGAAAGTGAAGACAGTTGATTTAGTTTCCACTCTTTTCTGCAGCTAAGCAGCTGATGAACATGGCCTTTAATGTTCTGATTGGAGCTATGTTTGCACAGCCTAGATTGCTTTGTGTGCATGTAGCTGGGAATGGCTGTACAGATGGCCTTCACTTCTAGAGGATCATGTGATAACACAGAATTCCAAAATATTCCACTATATCCTTCATTTGTCATGTGCAGTGCTAATAAATCACAGTTTAGTTAATCTACTAACAAATACATGAATCATGTGAAAAACTGATCACCAACCCTGCATTTGCCAAAATGGAGCTATACCACCTGCATTACAGATTGCCAAGTGGTCCTTTTGGGTAGTGTTTATTTAATTTCAGCTTCTTCTGAGATCTAGCTTGATCCCAAAAGAAGCTGAAATTAAATAAACACCTGATGTTCTTATGTCAGTAGACAGAGTGGATTCAGTAAAGTCTCAACATTTCTAGGGCAAACAAGTGCTTCACTGGTATAAGTGTCCTAAAATGAACAGAGATGAATGGAAGAGGTCCCATTACTTTTAAGCAAAGGGATAAAGAAGACTGTTTCAGGTCAAGATTATAACAAGTGTGATAAAATCCATGCATCTAACAAATGTGCTGCTTATGCTCAGACTTGTTGCACTCATAATAAATCAAACCATTTCACAAGGATAAGCAGACAAAACAAAGGAAGAAAGGCAATAGAAAGAAACAAGAACATTTATCTTGTGAAGCACACCAATTCTTCTCTGCCATACAGACTAATAAAAGACGGCATAGAGAAGTGTTTGAAGCATTGGGTATTTCATGGAAGATTGTAAATGTATATTTTTGTAGATTGCTGTTAATGGCACTTTGGACTGGTGTAATTTAAATGTACTTATCAAGGACACCAGATCATATGTAATGTTTTTATATTGATAGCTCAACTAAAATACTTTTGAAGCAATATGAATTAGTGAAATTGTGCAAGGTGGAATGGAAGGCAAAACCACAGAGTCCTCAGTGGGAATTCCTGGTGCAGGATGAACCCGGACCTGCAAAACTGACATACATTGCATGTACATTGTCTCCATTATATGAGAAGCAGTTGCCTTATAATGGAAACAATGGACAATCCAGTTTTAGTCCAAAGTATATCAAGTCTCATTCATTTTAATCTACATAACACAAACTGATGCTGGAATGAGTATATATGAGGTAATTGTGAAATGCAAGTCCTTTCTAAAAATGTAGGCTACTAAGAAACTTCCTGAGTCATTTTCTGTGTGCAAAATTTATGCACAAAGAAGAGGAAAGGGGACCTAATACTACTGGTTCATTGTAGCACTGCTCATTACCTTTATGCATACAGCTGAAAGTCTGCAAGGGATACTATTGTTTACTTGTAAGTGACCCCTATCAAAATTTAGGATTGTGCTTGAAGATTTGCATAGGGTAGTAGTGCAGGTGAAGTTTGAGAGCTGATGGCATAGTCCCTCTCTTACTTTCTCCATATGTACATTATACCACGAATTACTGTTAATTTGTGAGTTTCTTTTTTCCAGTCCAAATGGACAGCTTTTTTTTTGTTGTTGTTGTTGTATGGTAGGAATATTTTTCTTTTGAAAAGTTTTTAAACATCACTTCTTGTTGTTGCTGCTGCTGCTGCTGCTGCTGCTGTTCTTATGTAATGCAAATGTTTACTTAGATGTTGTTTTCTAAGCTTCATTTTTTCGCATTGGCTGCTTTAGCTTTCTCCTGCTGATTCAGTTGCATGGATAGTTCTGCTGTGCAGATGCTTATGTGTAGTGTGATGTCACCAAGCATCATTAAATAAAATTTCAAATAAATTGCATTTTTGCTATGTGATTCCATCCATCAAGTCAAATTGAGAGTGATGGCCAGTGAGGAGTTAAGGGAATAAGAGATTTGCTTATTTATTTATTTATTGCAAAGCATGTGGGGAGAAAAATCTCTAAGGCTTCATCAGCATTGCAGAAATAATCTGGTTTGATACCACTTGAACTGACATGGCTCAATGCTATGGAATTCTGGGAATGGTAGTTTTGGTGTCACAACAAACTACCATTCTCAGAATTCCATAGCGTTGAGCCATGCCAGTTCAAGTGGTGTCAAACAGGATTATTTCAGCAGTGCAGATGCAGACTTGTTGAGTGAGTAACATTTTTGGCACTATCAAAATATTTTGAAAACTGTGAACAGGTTCTTTTTGTACTAAAGGTGAGCTGTGTTACACAAATATTTCTGAGCTGTATGATCACACAAACAACACTAGGAGTATAGATAGTTTTTAATATTGTTGCATATTGTATAGGACAATGCAAAGAGTTATCTTTTGCAGACTACTGATACAACATTAACTGAGGAGATGGGCTTCTACACACACCACAATAGTAAGCAACATAAGATAAATGAGTTGGATATAGCACAGCTTTTAAAAAATAGCAAAAAGATATCATGATAAAAGATCTGTTATATTACCCAAGATAAAACCTAAAGATTCAATTTCTATTCACCCTGTAAGTAATTGGGAATAAAAAGCAACAGTTATAAAGCTGTGGTTCTTTTGAGGTCTGAAGAGAAAAGCTACAGTAGATGATATTTTGAATTTAATACATCAAAAAAGGACTTAGCTTGTGAAAATAAAATTGAGTACAGTTGCCAAAGAAATCTGAAGGAAGAACTAGTACAAAGAGTGGTGGACATTGTAGATAACTTTTAGCTATACCACATTAAAGAGCAACTCAACAAAGAAAACTGTGAGGGAAAATAATTAATTACATTTATTTGTTTATAATAAAAAGCATATTTTAGTTAACACAGTTTTAAAACTGTGACAGAATTCATAGTGGAATTTTACTTTAGATGATATCTGGCTATGATATGTGAGTGTAGGTGAAATTAGAGCACCCTTGCCATGTATCTTAAAATATAAACTAATATGAAGTTAAATATTTATTTGTGTGTATATTCTTTCACTTGCCTCTGTGACATTTTATAATTGGAACAAAAGATTTTGTTTACATATTATAGAAATAATGGTAAACTAATGAGTATTATCTGTTGATATACAGGTCAGTCAGCATATTAGATAGGTTAGTGGTCTGTTGAGTGGAGGGGAGTGTGCATTTGTAAAATTTGAGCTAATTAGTGATTGGCTGGGAGTTTGAAGAAGAGCATTTGAAAGCTGGCATTTGACAGGAGGAAATGATCAGTTGAGAGTGGGAACTGAGGTGAGCAAATAAAATTAGGCATTGGAGTCTATTGACTGTCGCACAAGGCTAGAAAGGTGGAATTTCAACAGCATAAAAGCATCTTTGGGCAGTACTTATCACACAGTATCATGTCTCTCCTGCTGTTGCTTTCCATTTAAATCATTGGTGGAATGCATCTTTTCATTGATGGGGAAAACCAGTCAATGGTTCCTAATATTGCTGAAGTCCCATGAGTACTCATACTGCAATAGGTCCCTTTCACTGCAATAATGATATAATGGCAGTCAGATAGAATGAAAGGACATAATTCTCTTCCTCTCCTCCTCTTTCCTCCCTCTCCCTCACCATTCCCAAGCAGGTCAAAGTTGTTTTTAACTCTGTGCCTTTCATTTGTTTGTTTGCTTTTTGCTGTGATTGTGTAACTAAGGCTAAATGATAAAATAAAAAAAAATATTTTTCTCTTTTTTCAGCAATTATGGAATTGCTGCAAGAATAAAAATAAAAAATTTGAAAGCCATGGATGCTTTCAAATTTGAAATCCATGGATGCCCTGAAAAGATAGGAAGATGAGGTTATGGAGCCAATGTGGAAGGGATCATTGATTGCTAAAGCAGCACACATTGGCAATTGCAGAGAAATGTGATACTGATTGCTTTCAAGCCAGTATGTTCCCGTTTGTTGCACTAATGCAAAAGTTGTTAAAATAAAAACCCAGCACTAATAAAGTATGATGAAATCCATAGTGTGGCTGTGATAGTCGGTAAGGATGGCACTATGTACATAAATATTTGTAAAAATTAAGAAAGTCCTCATTTGAAGCCATATGCTTCTCTGCACTAAGCAACCTTAATGCCTTTATTTCTCTTCTGTTTAATACAATTGAATGAAGTCTTGTTGGTGGCATACAAGTATGCAATGCAGGGTTACGTGCATGTATGCCCTTTTTTTGGACACTAGAGAAGGAAGTATTCACATTACCTCCTTCAGCAACATTCAAACACACCTTCGAGCAGCTTTCAAAGCCCAGGGCACTGTTACAGATGTGTACTGGAGGGAGTGGGGAATTGGCAGGATCTCTCCCACATATAGTTTTGCAGACAGGGCAGAGACCTGAGATAAGTTGCTGGAAAACTGTCTCCCCAGGTGGGAACAGCATGAAACAATGAGTGTGGAGTTTGTGAGATTGGGAGAGGATAATATTTTGATGCAGGTGCTGATGAATGAAATCACCTTTCCCTCAACTTTCTTGCAGGGTTTCTTCTGTCACCTGAGAACCCAATTGCATCTTGACCATGATATAGGAATAGAAACTTAACATAAAACAGTGGAGCAACCCTACCATTGGCTCCAGAAAGGTTAGTTGTTTAAAGGAAACTCTGCAGAGAACTGGGCAAGGTGGTAACAAGGATTTGAATTGTACTACATTGTGAATGGAATAGATAAGAAAGATGAGAGACTTCAGTCAGCACTATTTTTCCGTGTGCCAGACAAAGAAGCAAGAAAGATATTTAATACTTTTCCATTTGTTGAAAATGCAGATAAGGAAAGAATTCAAGTTTTGATTAATATATTTGAAGCATACTGTGCACCCCAAAGAAACATTATATATGAAAGACACAAATCTTTCACTAGAATTCAGAGTGAAAGAAGAAAGCATAGACCTTTATATGAATGATTAAAGCATTAGCACAAACTTGTGAATTTGGAGAGATATATGAAGCCTTTATTAAATAAGTGCATAGTGTGTGGAATAAATTTAGATAGAATCAAAGCCAGATTAATGAAATGCATTTAACCCTGTAGGGTTTGTGAAAAGAAGATGTGGATAAAAAGCAATTTGGAGATCTGGAAGCAACAACTAGTCACAGAGCAAGGATAGGCAACCTGATACTGACTAGATTTTTTTAGATTACAACTTTCAGAACCTCAGACTATTGACCATGATACCTAGTGCTTAGGGGACATGCAGTCTAAAACATTGGGGGAGGGCATCAAATTAACAAGGAACAAAAGCTCCATGGACAATTAAGGTCGGGAGCAGATGGAGCAGAAAAGTTGGTTTACCATTGGCATTTCCTGATTTGTGAGGAGAATGGACTGACTGCACCATAAACTTCTACAACAGGCTGACCACTGCTGGGCAATCTGCAGCACCCCCCTTTCACTGCAAAGATGGACCTAATGTCCTCTTGTAATGAAAAATCAGCAAATCCACGATAACAGACAACTAAATTCTAGAGAAGGAACTTTTTTTTTTAAAAGGAAATTGTAAATTTGCCACATCAGAAATAAATATCTACAAAAATCATATCCCCCAAAATATAAAAATGTGATGCAAAGAAAACAGAGGACAATAATGAAATTCCAAATCAAAAGATGTAGGACTCTGTCGTACCAATCATAAAATCAGCTTCCCTGAGCCAGCTTAAAATTTAAAATGGGCGGCATCCTGCCTGATGTTATCAGAAGAATTTAGCCACTGGAATCACTGCCCGGGTTTAGCCCTGCTCCCAGAACCACTCCGGTGACTATTTCCTTAAGCTGGAAAATTCCCAGCTTCGAAAAGAGGTGTGCTGAGCACCCCTGTGAGCAGCGATGGACCCGGGATGGACCCGGGCAGTGATTTCAGTGGCAAAATCCTTCTGATAACATCAGGATGCTGCCCATTTTAAATTTTAAGCTAGCTCAGGTCAGCCAGTTCTATTATGAGTGTGATAAACTCTGTAGGCTGATCTACAAGAGATTTCTAAGAATGGTTAGTTATCTAGGAAAGTTTATTTCAGAATATAGCAAAAGTGAAACTACATCAGTTGCAGGCCCAAGATATTGCCCTCCTACTAGAACTGTGCAAGTACAACCACTGGTGAAATGGGAATTGCACTAGTGTAACTGAGAGAAAGAAGTTGGTAGTACAAACTTTCATAGATTAAGGGCCTGAACAGATGGGAGGGAAAAGCCAGAGTAGCTCGGGGTTTCCTGATTCTCAGGGAGCTCCTACACTGGGCTGCACACCCACAGGTAGTCTACACCATTCTTCTGCCAGGATAGACCAATCAAATGGGAGCATTCAAGGGTACAAACTGCTCTGTGTCATTAATATTTCCTCTTCTGTCCCAAGCACATGCACACATGCACAATGACATGCAGCCAGCAGCCACCAATCACCATACTCATTCTGCCCACCTGCCAGCCCATTTGACATCCTGTACAACAGCCTGTTTGACTGCCCACTCAACCGCACAAGCAATTGACTTTTTATATGGCGCATTGGTGCACCCTGTGACACATTGCCACAGCACAATCATGGAGCCCTCCTATATATGCCCCCTTCCCACCTCCCCCATGGCTTCTGTTGGACTGGCCAGTTTGTTAATGTTATGATTAACTCCATTGCATTGTTGGCAACAACCCATGTCATTCATAATTTTTCTTCATGGAGTGTGCAATAGGTCGATGGGCTGCTGGTGCAGCTCACTGCTCATGTGATGTGCAGTGGCCAATTTACAGTCAAGCGATCAAAGAGATTATGGACAGCAATGGCACCAACCCTTTCTCCTGTCTCAGCACTGGCATGCAGTCTGCATGCTGGTGAGATACCTTGCACTTTCTGGCTTGAACCAGAGCAAACTGAGGATTATTTTACTCTGGTGTTTAGCCCCAGAGCATAGTGTCATTTCATGTTGGCCACGTGTGTCATTTAAACAGGTAGGTTTCAATATGGGGTGAAACCACATTTTATCTCTCATGTGGACAGCCCCCAAGTCTACTTCATCAGATGTTTCTGATGTTGCATCTGATGAAGTAGACTTAGAACTCTATCACAGCATTTTCTCTCTCACAAAAATCATGGTAATGAAGCCTGCCAGAACATATCCATTTGAAAACATTCAGTATCACATATTTCTTCAATCACAAGGCTATTCTGCTTTGATAATCCACAGTTCCTTCCACACTGGCTCTGAAACAGTGTCTTCCATGTCTTTCTGAACATACATGCCTTTGTCAAGTTATTTTTACTCCATTGCTTTCAGCTTTTTAATTTTTAATTTTGCTTTAATTACACAATTACACAAAAAAATATAAAAACTGAAAAGAATGGAGTAAAAACAACCTTGGTCTACTTGGGAATAGCAAGAGGGAAGGTGGGGAATCATGCCATCAGTAACTACTTTCATGGAAGGAATCTTTCACACCAGGGGAACTAATATAATAGGAGTGATATTATGAGCCTATTGATGGGTTTTCCCCATTAATGAAAAGGTTAGCTGCA
Organism: Phrynosoma blainvillii; assembly: GCA_026167975.1. Classification (NCBI taxonomy): domain Eukaryota; kingdom Metazoa; phylum Chordata; class Lepidosauria; order Squamata; family Phrynosomatidae; genus Phrynosoma; species Phrynosoma blainvillii. Next base: position 63,397,697 of record JANUYF010000003.1, on the reverse strand, counting down.
GAAACAAAGGAAATTGAAAGCAGCAACTGAATACACACAATGTTGTGTGATAAGTACTAGACAAATACACTAACATCTTGCTTTAATTCTGACTTACTGCCTTGTATAATAAAGTCTATATAAATCCTGTGTGATAAAATCTATGAAAGCGTATGCTACCAACTTATTTCTTTTAGGGCCTTTGCAGACTGCTAGAAATAGTGCAAATTGAGTTCACTTTAACTATCCTGGCTCAGTGCTAGGGAATCATGGGAATTGTATTTTTTTCTGAGACATTGAGCCTTCTCTCTCAGAGAGCTCTGGTGCCACAATAAACTACAGTTCCCATGATTCCTTAGCACTGACTCAGGGCACTTAAAGTGGACTCAATTTGCTCTATTTCTGGCCATCTGCAAAGGCCCTTAGTTAGTGCCTCTGCAGACGGGCAGTCATGGGCCGCCTCGAGACGCCATGGATCGGGGCCGAGGCTGCTGCATGCCTCGGCCCTGATCCACTCTTTTTCTGGCCCTGGAGGAGTGCTAAAATAGCACTCCTTCCCCAAGGCATGGAAAGGGTGACACAAGAGGCGGCGTGCGCCTCTTCGGCGTCTCTTCCAGCTCAGCGTGTCTGGATGCTGAGCCGGACGGACGTCATTAGAGCACCCATCGTGTGCAACGATGGGCACTTCGATGATGTCCTCAGGAAGGAATTGAGGCATCCAGTGTCCGGCTGCCCCTCCCCTTCCTGGGATTGAAGATGGCACTTTGCACCGTCTGCAAAGAGGTTTAGTCTAGAAGGTGGCACAAGATACCTTTGCATACTGATCTGGACTAATACAGAGATGTCTTTGAATTCTATTACTAGTGTAATTATGAAGAATTATTGTGAACATTGTCATCTCCCTTTCTCTAGGCTTAGATACTTTCTTTCCTTTATTATGCTCACTTTGAATTATATATATTAATTATATATATATAATATATTAATATATAATCCCGAGCAATACACCTCTTAAGCATATTGTTGAGAAGGGGAAAAAATGTAGAAGAGGGTGATCCAAACAACCTAGAGGCTCAAGCACCTCTCCTATGATGATAAGTACAGAGAGCATGGGGGGGGGGATAAATAGTAAAGGATATATAATAGTAATATGTAAAATGATGTGCTATGCAGAGAGTTGCATGACATCCACTATGTGTATAGGTGGAGATTTCTCTCCTATTCTCATAATATTAGAACTGGGGTCAATCTTTAAAATGAAATGCTGTGTTTACACTAGGTAAAGGTAAAGGTATTTCCTGTTGACAAGGTTGTCAAGTTGTGTCTGACCATGGGGGGAGGGGGTCATCTCTGTTACTAAGTGGAAGAGCCAGCGTTGTCCGAGACTGCTCTGTGGTCATGTGGCCAGCATGATTGCACAGAATGCTGTTTACCTTCCCACCAAAGTGGTACCTATTTATCTACTTGTATTTGCATGCTTTTGAACTCCTACATTGGCAGAAGCTGGGACTAGTGACCGGAGCTCACCCCATCATGCAGCACCTGGGCCTCAAACTGCCAACCTGCCAATCTTGCAACCAATAGTGTCAGCATCTTAACCACTTGAGCCACTGTATCCCATCTACACTATTTACACTATGCATAGTTAAATTATGGTATTCACAAGAACATAATATTGTGATGATAATCAAGTTGAATGGGTTGGAAAAAGTCATGGAAGATAAGGCTACTAACATCTACTAGCCATGATAGCTGTGGACAATGTTGGAGCTAGTATGCCTCCCAATGCCAGTTCCTAGGGAACAAGAGCTGGAGATTGTTATTATATTACTGTCCTGTTTGTGAGCTTCTCATAGACATCTTTTGGCCACTGTATAAACAGAATGTAAACTAGATGGGCACTTAGTTTGATCTAGGCCTTCTTATGCTATGTTAGAAGACCTATGCTTGGGAGGAATTAATTTTCTGTTGTGGACACATTTTTATATTAAAAAAACCCAACTAGTTATACAAAGTATAATAAAAGAAAAGTTAAATAGCATATAAGGGAGTCATCTGGGAATTCAGCTATGGAAAATGGGAGTTTGCGAAGATGTTTATTGGCTGGGGATGTGCAGTCAATTTAATACGGTCATGTACCAGATGTGAAACCTTGAGAAATAAAAGCCAAAAAGAACCAGTTACCGTCTATCAAATTGCAGTACAGAAACCTGCAAAAGTGATGGAGCAGCATCTGACCTCAGGATCACAACTGGTTCAGACTGATGATGCAGCTGTCTATAGGAAGAACAGAATAAACCTACTAAGTGCAAGTAAAGTCTTGAGCAAGTGATTGATGAGACAACTAAGAATGCAGATGTACCTACATCAGATACAGAGAAACTAGGGCCTCAAAACAGAATAAATGACACTGGTGCAATACACACTGCCAGTAAAATGTCATGGAAGGATTTTGATACTGAAATGTCTGTATGACTGCATTAATAGGCAGAAATGTTAAAAACAATAACACTGTATTGGATACAGAGTGTGATGTTTTCTTTAATATGGGAAATGAAATAGTAATAGAAATTTAAGTCTTCCATGTGTGAATGTTCAATGGCTGAATCACTTTAGAGAAACTAGCCAGCAACTGAGAACTGGGGTACATCCATTTTGTGTTTTTTAAAGAAAGAGTTTTATACTTCAGTTAGCTCTCTGTGTCCACAGATTTTTTATCCATGGATTCAAGCACACACAGTTTGAAAATACTTTAAAAGTATACAAATTCCAAATAGCAAACCTTGATTTTGCCATTTTATATAAGGTATGCCATTTTACTACACCATTTTATTTAAAGGGACTTGAGCATCCATGGATGTTGGTATCCACAGGGGGTTCTAGAACCAAACCCCAGAAGGTGCCAAGGGCCCACTGTATTAAGTCATATTTTTTGTTCTACATTTCAGGCTTCTTTGATGTTATTTCATAAAATGTTGAGTAGCAGGTATTACAGGGTAGACTTTTAAAATGTATAACAAAATATTGCAAATAACAGAAATACAGCTTAGATTGAGATTTAATCAATTTTCAGTGCTCTGGGCTATATATATTCAGTGGAAGGCAATGGTAAATCACCTCTGAGTATTCCTTGCCTCTATGAACCTTATGAAATTGATGGGGTCATCATAAGTCAATAAGTGACTTAAAGGTACATACTACTACTAGAGTAGAACTATTTGAGTCAATGGAACTTACATTCCTTATCTTTAATTTACGTCTCATTTATTTTAATGGGTTTGCTCTAACTACAGCTATGTCTGAATCCAAACATGATTGGTTAAGGAAAATAAAAATGAGAGATGTGTTGAATGTATTGCATTTATACTTGCTGTTCCTTTTTGCTTTGTTTTTCCTAAGCTGGTGAGAGAAAAAGGAGGGGGCAAGAGAGCAAGGCAGACTTGCATTAGTCAGTCTTAGTGACACATCTTCAAGGATGGGGAAAATAGTAGAGAGAAATGAATAGTGATGTTTAAGAGTGAAGTGTCAGGCCAGGCCAGAGCTGTCTTTATGTGGCATTGGAGTCAAGAGTGGTGGGACACTTCCTCAATTTGTTTCTCAGTGTAGTGCTGTTTTGCTTGAAAGGTTGTTGACAGCTGCCAACCATGATGGATGGATTTCTGTGACTTTTTGTCAAAGTGATGATTGCTCATAGAAGTCTCCTTTATTATTTTATCAGAGGAAGTTATATGCCACTTACCCAAGGTGAAATTTCAATGATGGAGTCAAGGAACAGAAGAAGAAAGGAGCGATGAGGAAACTGTAGTTCTTATTTTACAAAAGTAAAGTGGTATTTCCAAATTTTATTTCCTATAGATAGGAAAGAGTTGATGAAATGGGTGATAGCTAGAGCTTATTTTCTTCAAGATACGTTCCTTTTTGATATACACAAAAGCAGAGCTGTTGAACACAGATTATTAGCATTGATTACAGAATGTTTTTCTAAGGACTTTATCACCAGTTTCATCTTTAAAAAGATAATAAAGTGCAAATAAACCATCCCAAAAATAAAGTGAAAATAGAGCTTGATCATGCAAATGAATTTCACATGTAATTAGAATAAATGTGAAATAACGTGAAAAGCGATAAAAAGACATTTTTACATTTCATACAGAAGTGAAAGAAACCTGTAAATGTACTAGAAATGGTATACTTGCTCATGCACAGAAAGAGAAAGCAGAGAGTCTCATGTCTGCCTGGCATGTGTGTTGCCCAAGCAAAACAGGAAATAAAAGGGTTATTGTGTGAATAAACTGAATTTGTCTTTCACACTAGAGTAAATGCATAATTACAGTAATATTGAAAATGCATTTTCACTAAAATCCCAAAAATAAAAAGATCTGGGATAACACCACTTTCTGACCACTTTAATAGCAGTTTTTGTGTGATGTCATGTGAAATCGTTGCATGTAATTATGCACTTTTTTCGGATTTGTATGGGATAAACTATAGATTTCCCCTGTGTGATAAAGTCCTAAGTCAGATTGCTTCTGAAGTCCACTAAATGTGAGACTCCTAGACAACCCTAGTGAGCTGAAACTGAACACTTAATAGCCATACTGAAATCGCACATATTTTAGGCAGTGCTTCAGGAAGCAGTTTTACACCCAGTATTGGCTTGATCAAAGCTCCTATTAGGATTAATCAGTAATGCTGTATGGTTGTCATGAGTTGGTGCCTCACCAGGATGGATTGGGCTAGGACAGAAAATCCTTTTCATGTTTGAATAAGAACTGGTGTTAATGATGATGGGAAGATAATAGTATGGGAAGATAATCAGAGATATTCACCTTCATCGATTCTCTAAAAAGGATGGTGGTGTTGCCAAAATTGCCAAAAAGACTACTTGCAGGAGTGTCTCCTTCCACACAATCCACCCCACACATTTAGGTCCTCTGGGAAGAATCTGTTACAATCAAAGAAGACCAGACTATCTACAGTGACCCAGAAGACCTTTTCATATGTCACCCTCAGGCTCTGGAATAGCCTGCTGGATGAAATCCATCAGATCACCACCTTGGAAGCCTTTAAGAGGGCTATTAAGATGGATCTCTTCTGGCAGGCCTTTCCCGACAAGCTTTTTTAGTCTACCCTCCCTTTATTGACATTATCAATACTACTGATATCATAGTTTCACTTCTCTCCCCTGGGAAAGCACACCTCTCTCCCCCCTAAACTGGAATTTTGAATCTGGTATTTATTCTTTTATCTTATTCAATTAATTATTTATTTTAACTCTTGTTCAGTTTAATTCTCTTTTAACTGTCTGTGTTTTAAAGTTTTGTTTTGTGTTTTTTTTTTAATGGGGGGAGGGTTGAGATAGGGAATTCTCCTTTTAATCTTGACTGTAATTTTAATCTGTTTATGTTTTATATACCTGTTGTAATCTGCCTTGATTCCCATTGGAAAAAGGCAGGATAGAAATAATAATAATAATACTAATAATACTAATAATACTAATACTACTACTACTACTACTAATAATAATAATAATAATAATAATAGCAGCTATAGAGGAACTTGGCTGTAAAGAGATGCTCAGGATGTGAAACTAAGCTTTTAATAGATGCTTGGAAGTGGTGAGGGTCAGCTTAGCAGCCTGTTTGGGATGTTTCTACCACATAATTCACTATAACGTAGTTTGGAAGGGCAATACCACAAACATCTATTAGACATTCCATGTTTACAGAGAAAGGAACAGGTTTTGAGAGTCTATTTAGTAAATCTTTGGAATTAAGAGTTGGGATAGGTATGAAGTGGTATCAAACTTATAAGCTAAATCTGGGAAACATTCACCCACCTGTGGAAGCAGTTTAGATGTATGGAATGCTTCATTATCACTGAGGTCGAATGCATCCAGAGGATTATGACCAGGATGGTAAATGGTCTGGAAACCATGCCTTATGAGGAACACTTGACTGAGGTGATTATGATTAGCATGAGGACTGAGAAGTGATATCATAATCATTTTTGAACATCTAAAGTGCTATGCCATGTGGACATGACCATATGGATTCAATCTATGAGAAAAAGGTTTTGAATTAAACATTAGAAAAAAATCTTTTGATGATAAGAAGTTTTTGACAGTAGGGCAGACTATTTCAGTAGGTGGTGGACTCTTCTTCACTGGAAGTTGAACCTATCAGTATGCTTTAGGTGAGAATGATGGTGAGAATGCTGAAGATATAGTTTTTTGTGGGTTTTTTGGGCTGTGTGGCCATGTTCTCAGCTCACTTCATAGGAAAAATGAATAACCTTGAACATAAACTGGGAGACATACTAATCAGCTTTGATGTAGTCTCCCTGTTCATCAAAGTCCCCATAATGGACACCATGATACTCATCCGACAAACCTTTCCAGGACATCACAGCCCTGTTCGAACATTCCCTCACCATAAGCTATTTCCAGTGGGACAATGGATTCTATGAGCAGAGAGATGGGGTAGCAATGGGAAGTCCTGTGATAGCAAACTTTTACATGGGACACTTTGAAAAGCAAGCCCTGGAAACAGCACTGAAAAAGGCCACAACTTGGTTCCGATATGTGGATGACACTTTTACTTTTTGGAGCCATGGAGAAGAAGATCTGGCTGTATTCCTGAACCACCTGAACAACATCCACCCTAACATCTAATTCACTATGGAAAAAGAAAAAGAAAGAACACTGCCATTCCTGGATGACCTAGTCATCCACAAACCAAACCAACATCTGGGTCACACAGTATACAGAAAACCTACACATGCACAAGAACTCCAACCATCACCCAGGACAAAAAAGAAGCACAATAAAAACTTTGGTAGACTGGGCAAAACACATCTCTGAACTCCACTTCTTAGAAAAGGAATTAAACCACCTAGACTGGGCTTTACAGGTGAATGGTTACTCCAGCTCAGACATCAGAAGGGCTGCCAGACCCAGAAAAACCCAGAGGAGGGAAGACAAGCAATCACCCAAAGGGAAGGTATTTTTACCATACATCAAAGGAGTCACAGACAAAGTAGGGAAAGTGGTGAGGAAACACAACCTCCAAATTTTGTGTTTTTACAAACTGACCAAGAAAATCTAACAAATGCTGCAATCAGCGAAGGACAGGAGAGATCCTCTCACAGTTGCAGGACTTTACCGCATACCATGCAAGTCTACATAGGGACCACCAAACGCAGTATCCAAACATGAATCAAGGAACATGAGAGGCACTGCAGACTGGGTCAGTCAGAAAAATCAGCAGTAGCAGAACACATTATAAACCAAACTGGGCATAAAATGCTGTTTGAAAACACTGAAATTCTGGACCATGCCAACAACTATCAGGTCAGAATGCACAGGGAAGCCATCAAAATCCACAAACACTTGGACAACTTCAACAGGAAAGAAGAAACCCTTAAAGTAAACAGCATTTGGCTACCAGTCCTAGAAAATAGAAAAATCAGCACTCAGCAAATGCAAATGAGAAACCACCCAGGGCCAGGGGCTTTCCCAGCAGACAATGATCACCAATTAGCAGGCACTAATCCTCATGTGCATATCCTCCCACCCTGAGGCCCTGCCATCAACAACAGAACAATACACAGTTTACATGGGAACCACTCCTCCTTACTCATGGTCTCACAGTATATATATACCCACTCTCTTCTATTCCAGTATTCTCTGAAGATACCAGCCACAGATGCTGGTGAAACATCAGAAAGAAACACTTCTGAAAAAGGCCACAACTTGGTTCCGATATGTGGATGACACTTTTACTAATACTAATCAGTTTCGGCCAGGACAGGGAAGGAGGAGGAGGAGGCTCTCCAGGCCAGTTTCTAAAAGAGAAGAGAAAGAGAAAGAGGTTTCTGCCAGGAAAGAAAGCTTTCCAGGCCAATTCCTGCTAGGAGAGAGGAAGAAAACAGTTTCCAGGCAGCCATCTTGAGAGGGTAAGTTTTTAAGTTCTTTTTAAAAACTCTTGGGGGAAGTGTGACTGTGACTCAGCGGGTGGGGCTTTGTTAAGAGCATTTGCAAATCAATAGGGGGTGGGCTAGGCAGTTAGCTCTTTACAACTGCTCCCAGAGGTCAGTTTCAGGTCAGTTTCGGCCAGGACAGGGAAGGAGGAGGAGGAGGCTCTCCAGGCCAGTTTCTAAAAGAGAAGAGAAAGAGAAAGAGGTTTCTGCCAGGAAAGAAAGCTTTCCAGGCCAATTCCTGCTAGGAGAGAGGAAGAAAACAGTTTCCAGGCAGCCATCTTGAGAGGGTAAGTTTTTAAGTTCTTTTTAAAAACTCTTGGGGGAAGTGTGACTGTGACTCAGCGGGTGGGGCTTTGTTAAGAGCATTTGCAAATCAATAGGGGGTGGGCTAGGCAGTTAGCTCTTTACAACTGCTCCCAGAGGTCAGTTTCAGGTCAGTTTCGGCCAGGACAGGGAAGGAGGAGGAGGAGGCTCTTCAGGCCAGTTTCTAAAAGAGAAGAGAAAGAGAAAGAGGTTTCTGCCAGGAAAGAAAGCTTTCCAGGCCAATTCCTGCTAGGAGAGAGGAAGAAAACAGTTTCCAGGCAGCCATCTTGAGAGGGTAAGTTTTTAAGTTCTTTTTAAAAACTCTTGGGGGAAGTGTGACTGTGACTCAGCGGGTGGGGCTTTGTTAAGAGCATTTGCAAATCAATAGGGGGTGGGCTAGGCAGTTAGCTCTTTACAACTGCTCCCAGAGGTCAGTTTCAGGTCAGTTTCGGCCAGGACAGGGAAGGAGGAGGAGGAGGCTCTCCAGGCCAGTTTCTAAAAGAGAAGAGAAAGAGAAAGAGGTTTCTGAATTTTATAACCACTACCAATTGTAGAAATCTTTTGGTCATCTGCAGACTTTAACATTGGTTTTAGCAAGAGATTTTCTTTGAGGAGGAAAGCCATAGTCCTTTTTAATACTTAGTATGGATACTGAAGGAACTGCTGCCGTCACCTGCAATACCTGTGGTATGTTTGTCTTCCTACCTACAGAGGTCGGGAACTACACATGCTCCAAGTGCAAGCTGGTAGCTCTCTTGGAGGAGAAAGTGCAGCAGCTGGAGGCGCGGGTAGCTACACTTCAGAATATTAGGGAGCAAGAGGCTTTCCTAGACAGAACGGAACGAACGGTCTTAGACAGGGACCACACAGTGGAAGTTGCTGGGGAAGAGAACGTCACACCACATACACAGGAGGTAGACAGCTGGAGGAATGTCACACATAGAAGTAGGGAGACCAGAGATCGTTCTGGGAGCTTGCAGCTACAGAATCGTTTTCAAGCTCTTTCCCTTACCAAGGAGGACAAGGAAGAGCAGCATGAACAGACTTCAGGGAAAGAGCTGGGAGTACCACCACAGGGAACAGTCGCTGCTAAGCCTCGTAGGAGACGTGTGGTCGTGGTGGGGGACTCCTTGCTGAGAGGGACAGAAGCAGTGATTTGTGGGCCTGACAAGATGTCTCGGGAGGTGTGTTGTCTCCCTGGGGCAAAGATCCGAGATGTGACAGAGAGGCTGAGAAGACTGGTCAGGCCTACTGACCAATACCCCTTCCTTTTGGTTCACGTGGGAACGAACGACACAGCAAGACACAGCCTTCAAAACATCAAAAGGGATTATGAGGCTCTAGGAAAGAAGCTGAAAGAAATGGAGGCACAGATTGTCATCTCGTCTCTACTGCCAGTTGAAGGGCACGGTCCAGGAAGAGAGAGGAAGATAGCAGATGTCAACAATTGGCTCCGCAGATGGTGTCGTCGAGAACGATTTGGATTCTTGGATCATGGGCTGCGGTTCCATGAGGGTGGACTCCTGGCAAGGGATGGGCTGCATCTCACACCAGTTGGAAGAAACGTTTTTGCCAACAGTCTGAAGAATTTGATCAGGAGGGCTTTAAACTGAGTTATGTGGGGAAGGGAGACAGCACCCTGGAAGACAAAAGGACTGGAAAAAATAGTCAAACTGTCATAGAGGAAACAAAGCAAACAGTAGAGGGACCCAACAGTGGGAGGCAAAAAAACGTGCTAAGGCAGCAAGTAAAGGAGACATATGGTCTTAGATGTCTCTACACTAATGCACAGAGCATGGGAAATAAGCAAGATGAACTTGAACTCCTAGCGCAACAAAGCAAATATGATATAATAGGCATCACTGAAACCTGGTGGGATGAGTCTCATGATTGGAATGTAAAAATACAGGGGTATAACCTCTTCAAGAGAAACAGGCCAAACAGGAGAGGAGGAGGAATAGCATTATATGTCAGGGATATTTACACCAGTGAAGAAATCCAGGACAACAATCCTGGAAGCCAGGTGGAGAGCATTTGGATAAAAATTAAAGGGGAAAGAAACAACAGGGATGTTATTGTGGGAGTCTACTACAGACCCCCGACTCAGGCAGAAGAACTGGATGATGCCTTTCTAGAACAGATGACCACACACACAGAAAGGAGAAATATAGTAGTGATGGGTGACTTCAACTATCCGGATATTTGCTGGAAGTCAAACTCGGCAAAATCCTTGAGGTCTAGCAAATTCCTCACTTGCCTCGAAGACAATTTCATTGTTCAAAAGGTGGAAGAGGCAACGAGGGAGTCAGCTATTTTGGATCTGATCCTAACTAACAGGGAAGACCTAGTTAATGGGGTGCAAGTGGTTGGATCCTTAGGCGGGAGTGATCATGTCCTCCTGGAGTTTATTATACAGTGGAAAGGAGAAGCCAGGCATAGTCAGACACGCATTCTAGACTTTAGGAAAGCTGATTTTACTAAACTTAGAGAAATACTGAGGGTGATCCCATGGACAGGAATACTAAAAGAGAAGGGAGTTCAAGACGGATGGGAGTTTCTCAAAAGGGAGATACTGAAGGCACAATTTCAAACCGTGCCAATGAGGAGGAAGAATGGGAGGTGTCTCAAGAAACCAGGATGGATGACTAAGGAACTTGCAACTGAACTATGTTTTAAACGGAACATGTATAAGAAATGGAAAAATGGGGAAATCACCAAAGAGGAATTCAAACAAATAGCTAGCACGTGTAGGGTTAAAGTCAGAAAAGCTAAAGCGCAGAATGAAATCAGGCTTGCTGGAGCGGTTAAGAACAATAAAAAGGGCTTTTGGGGGTATGTCAGTAGCAAAAGGAAAAAGAAGGAAATGGTAGGGCCACTGTGTGGAGAAGATGGCAAAAAGTTAACAGGGGACAGAGAAAAGGCAGAATTACTCAACACCTTCTTTGCTTCAGTCTTCTCAGAAAAGGCAAAGGGTGCTCAACTTGAGGATAATGGAGCAGAGGACAGAATAGGAGAATTTCATCACAGAATAAGTAAAGAGATAGTACAGAAACATCTGGTTAATCTAGATGAATATAAGTCTCCAGGACCAGATGAATTACATCCAAGGGTATTAAAAGAACTGGCAAATGTAATATCAGAACCATTGGCAATAATCTTTGAGAATTCCTGGAAAACAGGAGAGGTCCCAGCGGACTGGAGGAGGGCAAATGTTGTCCCCATCTTCAAAAAGGGGAAAAAAGAGGATCCCAACAATTATCGTCCAGTTAGTCTGACATCAATACCCGGAAAGATTCTGGAGCAGATCATTAAACAGAGAGTCTGTGAACATCTGGAAGATAATTTCATAATCACAAAAAGTCAACATGGGTTTCAGAGAAACAGGTCATGCCAGACAAATCTGATCTCTTTTTTTGATAAAATTACCAGCTTGGTAGATGAAGGGAATGCTGTGGATATAGTATATCTTGATTTCAGTAAGGCCTTTGACAAAGTTCCCCATGACATTCTTGCAAGCAAGTTGGTAAAATGTGGGCTAGACAAAGTAACTGTTACATGGATTTGTAATTGGTTATCTGGTCGAACACAAAGGGTGCTCAACAATGGCTCCTTTTCAACCTGGAAAGAAGTGACCAGTGGGGTGCCACAGGGCTCTGTCCTGGGCCCAGTGCTATTCAATATCTTTATTAATGACTTGGATGACGGTATTGGGGGCATAGTTATCAAATTTGCAGATGACACCAAATTAGGAGGAGTAGCTAATACCCCAGAGGACAGGATCAAAATTCAAAATGACTTGAGCAGACTAGAAAGTTGGGCCAAAGCTAACAAAATGAAATTCAACACAGAGAAATGTAAGGTACTGCACTTAGGGCGGAAAAACGAAAAGTACAGATATACGATGGGGGACACTTGGCTGAATGAGACTACCTGTGAAAGGGATCTAGGAATCCAGGTGGACCACAAGTTGAACATGAGTCAACAGTGCGATGCAGCAGCTAAAAAGGCCAATGCAATTTTAGGCTGCATCAGTAGAAGTATAGTGTCTAGATCAAGAGAAGTAATAGTGCCACTATATTCTGCTTTGGTCCGGCCTCACCTGGAATACTGTGTCCAGTTCTGGGCACCACAATTCAAAAAGGATGTGGAGAAATTGGAGCGTGTCCAAAGGAGGGCAACTAAAATGGTGAAGGGTCTGGAAACCAAGCCCTATGAGGAACGACTTAGGGAGCTGGGGATGTTTAGCCTGGAGAAGAGAAGGCTGAGAGGTGATATGATAGCCGTGTTTAAATATTTGAAGGGATGTCATATCGAGGAGGGAACAAGCTTGTTTTCTGCTGCTCCAGAGACTAGGACCCGAAACAATGGATGCAAGCTGCAAGAAAAGAGATTCCACCTCAACATTAGGAGGAACTTCCTGACAGTAAGGGCGGTTCGACAGTGGAACACACTCCCTTGGAGAGTAGTGGAGTCTCCTTCCTTGGAGGTCTTTAAGCAGAGGCTGGATGGCCATCTGTCGGGGATGCTTTGATTGGGAGTTCCTGCATGGCAGGGGGTTGGACTGGATGGCCCTTGTGGTCTCTTCCAACTCTATGATTCTATGATTCTATGATTCTAGAACATGGTCACACAGCCCGAAAAACCCACAAAAAAACTATGCTGTAGATGTTGTTTATCTGGATTTCAGCAAAACATTTGATAAGGTTCCCCATAGTATTTTGATTATCAAATTGATTAAATGTAGTATAGATGGGAACATGGTCAGAAGGATCTATAATTGGTAGGTAGGAAAACCATGTTCAAATAGTCATCGTCAACAGCTACATTTTAGATTGAAGGGAAGTCTTGACTGGAATGCTGCAGGGTTCTCTCCTGGGGTTGAGACTCTTCAATATTTTTTATCAATGACATAGGTGATGAGTTAGAGGGAATCTTCATTGAGTTTGAAGATGACATAAAATTGGGAGGGGTAGCAACATATAGGAAGATACGAAAATAATTCAAAAGGATCTTGATAAGCCAGAAAATTGGACTGAATTGGACATAGAATGAAATCCATCAGAAATAACTGCAAAATTCAACATTAGGCCACAAAAACCAAATATACACTTATAAGGTAGGGAGAACGTGGCTTAGCAGTACTACATGTGAATGGACCTTGGAATTATTTATCATAAATTGAACATGATCTAGCAATATGCAAAGGGATCTTGTAACACCTTTGAGACAACTGAAAGAAATAAGCTGACTAGTTGCTAGTTGTTCAGGTCCTTTTGGGGCGCATGGCAAGTTGCAGGGGGAGGAGAAGAAAGCCACAATTCTACTGGCAGGAGCTGTGGAATCCAGCCCTAGAATTGTATTCTAGCTATGTCCATCCTACTATGTGGTCAAGAGCTGAAATGAGTGTTAGTAACCTGAACAAGAGGATATGCCTTGCTATGTCAAGCCACTCCAACAAACAAAATTGTCAGTCATCACAAAACTTTCCACCTCTGTACAAAACCAGAAAGACTAGTGTTTGTTTGTGTTTTGGGTTTTTAGCAGCAGCAGATATCCCACTAAATGTGGTATTTTTGTTATGGGGGGGCATGTGAGGCAAGGCCATTATTTTGCAGCAAAAACAAACAAAAAAAAAGTATTTTGTGAAAAACTGTTTTTTGTACAAGAATATATTTTGTACAAAGAAAACCAATGCTACACATTTTTTAAAGTCCTGAAATGCCAAAAAGAAAGAAGAAAAGAAAGGGGGGAAGGTTCATAAACTCATAATCTCTCCCTGCAGTAAGGTGAGTTGAAATTTTTCTTCTCGTGTATGAGAAGAAAATAAGCAAATATTTGCATAGTTAGTCAAAAATGTCTTCCTCCTCCCCCTTCATAGATGTCTTTAGAGCATGTTTGGACATTTCTATCTTACCCAAATGCTGTGAACCTAAATATATCCAGGTTGGTGTCAGCTCCATGAGGAAAGTTGTATTGAAAAAACAAGTTCAAATGAATATCCCCCAGGTTCTTCAACTCAGCTGTCATTGCTTTTCTACGTGTTCCTGATTTCTAGGCTGGCATTTCAAACACTAAATGTTCTGTAAATAAATGAGTGAAGCAAAACAAAACTAGAAACACTCCTGTCTTTCTGTCTTCTACAAGTCAACAGTTCTCCTTGTAATAGAATCACATGGGAATGTGTGTTTAAATTTACATTTTCTAGGAACTACAGCTTCTAAACAAAGTTGTATTAGATAGTCCATGGGACACTTATTTGCTGTAAAGAAGTCCAGCTCTGAAACCAAAAGAAAATGTTGCTTTCACTAGGTAGTAGGAAGTTCCCTAGTTAATTCAACCAACTTGATTATTCTATCTGACTCTAAAAATCCAACTAATTGTACCATCCACAGCAGATTTTCAGATAAAGGCTAGCATGCTGGTCCATGTATGATCATTAAGAGATAAATGCTGGTGTGCAACACTAAGGACTGAAGGGCGGGAGTGTTACCTCACTTCACTTCACTTAAAAGAACAAAATAATATGGTCTATAACATGATATAAATCCAATTCACACAACTAAAAAAGCAAGCTGGAATATAAAAGAAGAAAATGTTGATTGTGAACATTTTTTACCATAATAGGAAATGTCAAAATGGTTTCAAATTCATTTAACTATCATGGTGGCAGAACCCCAGCAAAAGAAAATGTTTGCATGTTCACAGAGCTGCTATGAGTGTGTGCATCTTTGCTTGTATTTTTAAAACTGGAGGAGAGTTTACATTAGCAAATAATAGTCAATTTACTGAACCAGTTAGCTTGAAAATAAGGGGAGAAGCATAGCCTACAGGAAGAATAAAACCACAGACCTTCTTTATATTTGAGATGAGCAATAATTCTAGCAACAGGTCCAGGCAAACCACCATAATAATAATAATAATAATAATAATAATAATAATAATAATAATAATAGATATGTATGAGGAGGTAGCTAAGGAAAAGTACATGAAGTCTCATCAGTGAACTGTGGAAGAATGCTGTAAGGAAGCAAAATCTATGAGGATAATTGATAGCAACTAACTGGAGAGAAATACTGTTGAGAAAAAATTGTTGCACAAATGTGCAAACATACTTTTGTTCATGTGGCAAAAAAAGAAGGCAGGCAGGCAGGTTGACTGTACTCTGTATGACCTGTGCACATTCCAAATTAATGCAATCCAGCTACCATGCAAATGTAGTGGACACAGCCCATTGACCTGCATTTGCCTTGGAATAAGGAGCCATGTGTTTCTTACTCCTGAGATTTATGTAAAGTAAAAACCAGACCATCTGTTTTAAACAGGATCAGAAATACCTGAAGACAATCCCAGGACAGGTTCTAGATTAGACAAGGCACTCTTTTACACTTAGGAATAAATATATATATATATATAAGAAACATTCTTTACATCTCTAGCAGGCCTACTGTCTGTTTTCCAATGGTTCCTAATGGTTGTGACTTGCTAAAGAGAGTGATCTGTTCATGACATTTTCAGAATAACATGGTGACCTGCCTTAAAAAAACAGTGGGGAGGGGTAAAACATACAAAAAATGAAAACACATACAACACATTGGCTGGAATTCTCTACTGTGGCCTACATTGTATAACTGTAGACATACTTGTATGAAAGGGGATCTTACAAACCCTGTTAGTGAATCACTGATATGTGTAACAGGACACCAACAAGAATGTCCCAATGCACATCAAGGTGCATCAGCACTGCCTAGCTGGTGTCCCAATGTCCATCAGGTCATGTTGTTCATTGACTAACAATGCACATCAGTCCCACTGTGCAATGGTGCCAATGCACATTGGCCACTTTGATGGTTCTCCTAAATAGTCTACTTATGAAGATGTAAATCCTCAAGTAAATTCCTGTCATTATTTTTAAAAAAGTGTGTGTGGGGGAAATGATTTCACCATATTCAGAAAATGACATGAATACAGTCATAAAGAAGTTTACAGCCCAAACAGTGACAACAACAACAAATCATTGAATAAGCTTATCTATAAAAATACATATAGGGCAAGGTTAAAAAAAATACAGAACAAATCCTATAAAATATGGCAGTTCTGTGTCTGTTTCTAAACACACATTTCTGGGGACAGGCTGTAGCAAATATAATGCATACAGCTTTTCTGATATTATTTCCTTTCTTTTGACAGTTGTTCTTTGTAGGGATGGCGAAGGAGCTTGTCGTTCACATAGAGTCCCCTACCTCATCTCTTTTTCCTGAAAGTTGACCTTGTGATTTAAAGGAAGCAGCACAATAAAACTGTTGTTCTATGAAGGACATGCTTTACATCTTTCCAGTCTGTATTTTCAGAAGCATTTGTTTGGGAATCAATTGGGTCCCTCCTCCCTTGCAGCCTTTAATTGGAGAACAGAAGATAGTGCTTTATTCTCATTCAGATGGAGGGCTTTTTTACAAGGACAAAGTTGCAAGCAGGAGTTACATGCCATTTCAGTGACTATTAGGATTCCATGATGTTTTTCCTTAACTCAATAAAGCTGAAATTTATTCCCTTCCCATTACAGTCAGTAACTCCAACAATGTATTGTCTTTCTAAACCTTTCTACTGCTTTTTATTCACTAATATTTCCATTTTCCCCCAGTGACATAGCATGACTCAAACAATAGCATTTCAGTGAATAAACAGTTCTGTTTTCTCTGTCTTAGGGTGGTAATGGACTGGATGAGGAAAGACAGATTGAAGCTGAATCCAGATAAAACGGAAGTACTCCCAGTAGTGGCCCTGGAACCAGGTATTGGGATACCTCCAGTCCTGGATGGGATCACACTTACTACAAAGGACTGTGTTCGCAGTCTGGGGCTGCTCCTAGACTCGTCGCTTCACATGATTAATCAGGTGAATGCGACGGTCAGGAGTGCCTGTTATCAGCTTCGGCTGATACGCCAGCCGCGCCCTTTCCTGGAAGTAAGGGATCTCGGAACTGTGGTACATGCTCTGGTAACCTCCCATCTAGACTTCTGTAATGCACCATACATGGGGCTACCCTTGTGCTTGATCTGGAAACTTCAATTAGTCCAGAATATGGCAGCCAGGTTGGTTTCCGGTACATCTAGGAGAGACCATATTACACCGGTCTTGAAAAGACTTCACTGGCAGCCGATCAGTTTCTGGGCCCAGTACAAGGTGTTGGTTATCACCTTTAAAGCCCTACATGGCTTGGGTCTGTCCTATCTTCGGGACCGTCTCCTTCCGTATAATCCCACCCACACACTTCAGTCCTCTGGGAGGAATTTGCTTCAACCTGCCAGGTCTAGACTGTCGACAACCTCCCAGAGGGCTTTTTCAGAAACTGCTCCCAGATTATGGAACGGCCTGCCGGATGAGATCCATCACATCACTAACCTAGGGCCTAAGCAGACTGCCAGAAATAGTGCACATTAAATTGAGGCACTGCCCTGACTCAGTGCTAGGGAGTCATGGGAACTGTAATTTATTGTGGCACCAGAGCTCTCTGACAGAGAAGGCTCAATGTCTCAGAAAAAAATACAGTTCCCATGACTCCCTAGCACTGAGCCAGGGCAGTGCCTCAATTTAATGTGCACTATTTCTGGCAGTCTGCTTAGGCCCCTAGACAGCTTTAAAAAGGCTGTCAAGACGGATCTCTTCTGGCAGGCCTTTCCTGATTAAATTCCCGGCTAAGGACTAAGTAAATTTTCTCCCCACCTGCTGCCATATCTTGCCACGCTATGCTGTGCTAGTGGACTGCCTATTAGATCAGTTTTAACTGTTAACGTTGCAAATTATTATGTTTTACTATTGTTAACTATTTTAAACTTATGATGTTAATACTGTTTTAATGGGAGGGTGGGTTTGGGCTTGGGAGGGTTTTTATGAGATTTTATTGTTGTAAGCCACCCCGATTGCTTTGGTAGAGGGGTGGGATAGAAATAAATTATTATTATTATTATTATTATTATTATTATTATGTATCCTATTAATGCTAAGATAAAAGAGGAAAGCATCCTACATAAAACTCTTCACTCTTTCCAATGTCTTTCCCTCTCCTTAGCCATTTCCCCCCAAAAATATAGTGAGAATGCTGACCATTACACAGTGAATATAGGATACATTGCCCCCAGGTTGATTTTGCTTTATTGCATCATTACATAGCTTTTTCTGATTGGCTATATGGCCTACAAGAAGGTGTTTTATGAAACCAGGCTTCCTCCTCTCACTCTGATTTAGCTTGAAGACAAATGTGATCAGCTGTACTGTCTATGATATTATCATGTTGTCTACATGATAGGATAGGATAACTTCAGCAAGAAGCTCATGTGTTTTTTTTCCCTTTAAAAATAATGTTGTGAAAGTTGCAGATAAGAATAAGCAGTTGTTCATAGGTGGCAGCCAGGTTAACTTTTTTTAAAAAAAATCCTTCAATTGCAGAACACTGTCTTTCACCCTAAATATATTTGTGAAAGTCAATACAGTCCATTATTCGTAACTTGGTTAATTGTATTTCCTAAAGATTCCATTAAATCCCATTAAATAGATTGAGGAATGGGTGTGGCCTGCAGGCCAGACCTTTCCCACACCCAATGTAAACTATTAACTCTTTGCTCTGTTCAGACCCTCTATTCCCCATTGTAAAGCACTGGTCCTAGAGAATAGCAGGGGAAACAGTGCAGTTGGTCACTGAGCCCAAGAAAATAGGTTCATTAGGTTGTTCCTTTATTTGTTAATTAACCTTGACTAAAATAACAGCACTTTTGGCTAATCCTCCTAGAATATTCCATTTTGTCCAGGCCAGTTTGGGGGAGGGTTTTCTGCCCTCTTCTCTTCTGGAATCTCTGCTATATTGTATTAGATTCCAACCATAGGCTGGAATTGTCTATCACAGTTGGTGTTAGCTGCCCTTAGGTCAACTGTAACTCATGGTGATCCTGTGGATGAGACATCTCCAAGCCCCCCTATCCTCCACTGCTATGCTTAGGTCTTGTAGATTTAGGCCTGTGGCTTCTCTAATTGAGTCTGGTCATCTGGCATATGATCTTCTTCTCTTTTTACTGCCTTTTACCTTTCCTAGCATTATTGCTTTTTCTAATGAGTCATGCTTTCCAGTGATGTGGCTAAAGTACGCCAGCCTCAATTTCATCATTTGGCTTCCAGTGAGAGTTTGTGCTTGATCTGTTTAACATTTGTTTGTCTTTTTGGCTGTCCATGGTATTTTCAGCATTCTTCTTCAGCAACACAGCTCAATAGAGTTGATTTTCTTTTTGCTTTCTTCACTGTCCAGTTCTTACATCTATTCATGCTAATTGGGAATACAGTGGATTGGATAATTCTAACTTCAGCGCTCTGTTGTATATCTTTACTCTTTAGGCTCTTGTTTAGTTCCTTCATCAAATTCCTCTGGAATTTGGTTTTAGGCCCCCCTGTGGATACCAAAATCTTTGGAAATTCAAGTCCCATTAAATACAATGGCATAGTAAAATGGTGTCCCTTATATAAAATGGCAAAATCAAGGTTTGCTTCTTAGAATTTATATTTTTAGAAAATATTTTCAAGCCATGGATGCTTGAATCCATGGATAAGGAGGGCTGACTGTATTTCATTTTCCTCACTGCCTAGGTTGATTTTATGTAGATTCTCTGTGGTCATTATCCTTGTTTTCTTTATGTTCAGCAACAACCCTGCCTTTGTACTTTCTTTCTTGACCTTCCTAGTAATTGTTCCAAGTCTATGATGTTTTCTGCTGTAAGTCTGATGTCATCCTCATACTTTAGATTATTTATGTCCCCTCCTCTTATCTTCACTCCTCCTTCTGAATCTAAACCTGCTATTCCTATGATATTTTCTGTATACAAGTTGAACAAATAGGGTGATAGAATGCAGCCTTGTCTGGTCCCTTTGCCAATTGGCAACCATTCTGTTTCTCCATATCCTGTTCTAACAGTACCCTCTTGTCTAAGTACAGATTTCTCTTCAGGACTATCAAATGTAGTAACTATGGCAGTTACAAATATGTAATCAAGAGTTACATGTTTGTCATTGTTATATATTCATGTTCCCTATGTTGCCCCTAGTTTAGTGACTACTTAGGGGTCTTAAAATTTAGCTACAATCTTCACTTTGCTGGCAGAAGGCTCTGTGATCCATGTGGATTTTGTTCCCCTATCAGTTGAGAAGCAGCTGGCTGATGCTCTCCCACCTCCATGTGAATGATCTCTAGTGTGAGGGGGAATTGGAATAGGGGTTCTACTTTTTCCTGTCATGCTGAAGATTGCTCACAGGAGTGGATGGAAATAGCAGTCATCTGCTTCCTAGGTGACAAGGAACAGACCCCCATCAATACTAGCAGCTGTTTTGTGGCAAGTGGGGATTGGTAGGTTGGTCAGGCCAGGACACTGTGTAGCACCATAGTTTACAGCCCATGCATAAATCCCATACAAGATTTCAGTCAGATTCAGCAAACACACTTTATAGTTTTTCACCAAAGACTAAAGATTTTTAAAGGCAGACTTCCCTGTTGTAAAGCCAAACTGTAAGATGGATATTGCATGCAAAATTATTATATAAAAATGATTCAGAAACTGATAAGTAGGTATACATCAAAGCAATCACATCAGTCTAATAATTAGGGATTCAACAAATATCCTTGACTTCATTTTTTAAGAATAACAATTGTAGCTAAATTGTCCCAAATATAGCAACAAATTTTGTCATGGATCCAAAAAGGTGGGGGGGAGGTGGTGGTGATTTTTATAGTAAAACTTTTCACAATTAAATGTATAATGGAGAAAGCTGTGAACTAGTAAACTGATCAACAATTGAATGGGAAATTATTATCAGCACTATTTAAAGCTGATAGCTCCTTTTAGTATGAATAGGAAAAATTCCAATCATTTGTCAAATTAGATGGAAGTGCAATGGATAACTTTTCAATTGGGAATAATTTGCAATTAAGTCAAGGTTCAATTTCTTTCACTGTAAAGATTGATACCTAAATAAACTCTACATGAAACAAAAAATATAATTCCACATTTTCAGGTGCACGTTCTGTTGCTGTTGTCATCATCGTCACTATTATATTATTCATTTATATCCCACCTTTCTCCTAATAATGGGACTCAAGAAGGCTAACAACATATTTAAAATACAAATTGAAAACTATATAAGAGCATTAATAAAAGTATAAATATAAGATTTTTAAAGCAATTTAAAAAAGCACCACATAGCATTAAAAGCCCAACCCTAGTATGTTTGTAAAAGCCTGATGGCATAAAATATTTTGACTTGGTGATGAAAGGAGGCCACAGATGAAGCCATTCTGGCCTCTTGAGGAAAGGAATTCCAAAGTCTGACAGCAGCCACTGATGCAATTCATGTTTTTAAAAAGGTGGAAATATCCACCTCAAATGTAAACTCTTGGTAAGATTTTGCAAATCCTTTGTAGTAAAATGGAAATGAGTCATAAATCTCAGGAAGGCAGCTTCCTATGAGAGAATTACCTTCAAGCTCATGAAAAAGATACTATAGCTATTTAGCCATTTTGTGATATAATTGCATTTTTTGCACAGAAAGAAGACAGTTGCACTAGTAGTCAATTTTAGGGAAAATATTGCCTAGAGAGTTTATGTGAAGCCCCCCCCCCTTTTTTTTTCTTTTTCTTTATATGACTATTCCTAGATATGGACAATCTCATCAGCTTGGTCAAACAACCAATGGCTCAAAGAAATACGTTACTATTCACAAATTACTTGTAATAATTTCCCTTCCTTAGTAATGAAGGCACACTAATTTATAGGTGTAGCTTTAAATAGGCATGTTTATGCCTTCTCATATTTAAAGTTACAAAATAAAATCAAAGTTATTGTTTAAAATTATTTTCCTTAGAGGGTATGGTTCACTGAATGGTGAGGGAAGAATATTACCTGGTTCGAGTGCTGGCTTCTGCTGTGCCTTATGCTGTGTTGTGAGTGCTGTGGAACTGATGATGAGGTCAATGGTAGAAGAATGTGTATTTTACTACAGGCCAGCAGGCTCCAATATTCAGATTTTTGCCTAGAGAGTAACTAGTCTGGCTTCCTGTTGGTTACATACTAGGTCACCCCTAGTTATGCCATTGTTTGTATTTTGGAGGGCATTAAAGAGTCAGCAAGTCATTGAATCAGAGTTGAAAAGGGCTATATAGGCCATACAGTCCAACTCCTTGCACACCGCAGGATCTCCAGTTAAAGCATCCCCAGCAGATAGCTGTCCAGCTTCTTTTTGAAGATGTCCAGAGAAGGAGAACCCACTGCCTCTTTAGGCAATTGGTTCCATTGTGAAACCATTCTTACTGTAGGTTTTTGTGGGGTTTTTTGGGCTGTGAGGCTGTGAGGAATATATTGCTATATAGGAATATATTCTTCTAGAACATGGCCTCATAGCCCGAAAAACCCACAAAAAGCTATGGATGCTGGCTTTGAAAGCCTTTGACTTCACATTCTTACTGTCTCTTACTGTCCAGAAGTTCCTTCTAATTGCTGAATGGATTTAAAGTAAAGCTAGATGTTTATCTTCTGGTGTTAAGTGAGATTATTACCTCCTTTCAACATTTCAAAATATGAAACAAACAAACAAAAAACCCAGGGCTTTTCTTTTTCTTTTTCACATAAAATATAGACTAAAATATAATGTTTTCAGCCATTCCAAAAGGAAGTGCACACACACACACACACACACACACACAGAACTAATCCATAAATAATGTTCTAATCAACTTTTATTTAAGTAATTCCCTTTATATCTTGAAAGCTAAGTGCAGTGACATAATTGGTAAGGACAGGGAGAATAGTTAACTCTTCAGTATCCAAAAAAAACCTACAGTAGTTCTTCCCAAAATAATGTAAATTAATATTGTTGATTAACTATGAGCTATGACAAAGCAATTAAAACAACAACACAGAACCAATTGTCTAAAGTATATATTTTAGCTTATGAATAAATAGAATTGGCAGAAAAGAATTCCAAAAAGACAGTTCTTTTTCTTCAACTGGTGAAATCTTGTATAACTTCTGCAACACCACCAATACATTTCTGGTGTATTCACATTGTGCTGTAGCTTTCTTCATAGTGATAATCCTCCATTAATGTAATTCTCAAGATCTAGTATGAATATATTGATATACAAATATACTCAGTGCCAAAAATACATATTACCACACATTTTTAGAAACATAAATCCGGTTCTAATCAGAAGTTGACTTCATACTATGTATATTCACTGAAACACTCTGCAAATATTTAAGAAGATGTTAATTGAGTAGTACATTGCAAAGAAATTTAAGGTGTTTTATTCCCCCACAGCTAATGTCATCTGATCTTCATCAGTTCTTTTTCCTGCATGCACCATGATACATAAGTACTTGGCTACCTTTTGTGACTAGTCCTCCACATAACCTTCAATACAACAACATTCAGACTTGTTTTATTACTTTTTGCATTAGCATTTCAGAAGTAGAATCTCTACCAGGTCTGTCTACAGAAGATAGTCAAGACAGGCAGTAGTGCTGTACCATTAGATAACAGGGGGTTGATGTGGGTGAAAAGTGTTTCAGCCTAGTTTGCAGAGCAAGATGGTTGTGAAGCTGAGAATACATCCCAACATGGTGTTGTTGTTTTTAATATCTGTTCTTAATTTAAAAGAGGATATGATAACAATATCATCTCATTTTTGTGTTGTTATTATTGTGTGCCTTCAAGTCATTTCTGATTTATGCCAACCCTATCATGGGGTTTTCTGGGGCTGAGAGTGTATGATTCGTCCAAGGTCACCAGGGGATTCAAAACATGGTCAAGCGGGGATTCAAAACTTAGGGTCTTTACAGACTACCACAAATAATGCAGCTTGAGGCCACTTTAACTGTCCTGGCTCAGTGCTACTGAATCATGGGAATTATATATTTTCTGGGACATTGAGCCTTCTCTGTCAGAGACCTCTGGTGCCACAATAAACTACAGTTCCCATGATTCCCTAGCATTATTTCTGGCAGTCTGTAAAGGCCCCTAGACTCCCATTGTCCTAGTCCAAAGTCAAACCACTACACCACACTGGAACTCTTTCTCTTCTTTAAAAAATTATAAGTACAACTACAGTACCAGAGCACTATTACTGAAATATCATTATCCACCTGGCTTCCTACTTGTTAATATATCTGTTAACTGGGCCCACAGGTAATTATAGGGTGCTCCATGAGGTTCAATGATTCTGAAAAGATAGGGATATTAACTTCTTCATTTGGTTAGCCTGCAAAATGCCTTCCTTGGTTTCTAAACACTGATTCATACAGAGGGACCCTTTCACCTACATGGTACCTCACTGATTCCACAATCTAAATGTCTTCTCTCTTCTCTCCCGCCCCCTCCTAATAGTATGTTTTCCCTCTCATATGCAAACACCCCAAACTCATTAAGCCACAGAATGAACAGAAGTTTGATCTTCTCCATGGAATTACTGGCAAGACTTCACAGCAAACTCACCAGGTGGTTTTGCTTGGAAGCAATAAGTCCTTCCTTTGCAACAAAGCAATTTGAAAGCCCTTGGCCTCCTGTGGTGTGTGCATCCCCCACCCGTATGCTCTCTTTGCATTTATATAAACCACAGATCAAAAAGAAGTGAAATGGAAAACTGAAAGCAAATGGAAATGTCCATGGCATGGTGGTTATATTTGGTATTTCTTCAGAAATATTAGAACAAAGCCAATTAGCTCTTACTCTCCACTGGGAACTGTTGAAAGTATGTTATACTAAACCAGATTGAAACCAACATTTTGTAAACATTCTGATTACATCATTGGGGCTCAGTAAAGTTACTTTTCCAGACTACAGCTCTTAGACTCTCCCAGGGACCTAGAGGATTCTATGAGTTCTAGTCCAAAGAAGTAACTTTACTAAACACAGGATGTAATGTAAGATCAATCAGCGGCTAGCATTGTTACTGACTATTTATTTCAGGAAGGATTTTGATTTTGAATAAACATGTATATGTCATAAGATATTAACAGTCAATTAAGGAAGTACTGAATACAGTTCTCTTGTGTGGGTTTTGCACAGAAGTTGATTACTTTCTTTGTTGGCCTTTCTTTGTTGGCCATAAATTCATGGGTTCTGCTCTGGTGTAACACCCATGTGCTCTGTCATCATTTTAATCCTAACTTAAGTTAAATTTATTCCTAAATCAGTTCTAGTCTCAAGTTCTCAAACATGGATAGATACAACAAGAAATTCCAGAAACCTTTTGGGTCACTCAGTCCACACCACTGTCATAGCGTATGATTCCTGTCAATGTTATTGTGCAGTTTTCAGAGGCAGGGTATAATTGGAAGGAATCTTTCATCTTTGCCTAGAAGGTAAATGACATATAAATGTATGTTATTTTGTCATTTGAACAGATATGAAAAATCTAAGAATGTTGGGGAAGTGGACAGAGGGACAAGAGGCCCAGTTTCCACCAATTTATTGCTCTGTTAAAAAAACAAAGAAGAGTTTAGATAGATAGTACTAGTTATTATGAGCATTATGTATGCTAAATCAATAAATAAAATATTAAATATAATATAATATAATAATCTTTAAGCAATGGAATTCAGTGGCTGGTTATGAACATGCATCTTCAATTTTTTTTTTCTTGTGAATGTAATTATGAATACAGACCGAAACAACCTAATATCAACATACATGATAATTTATCTTTGAATTTGAATTAATTTACCTTGTTGGCAGTCTCCAATTCATGTACTAACCAGGGCTGATCCATTTTAGCTTCCAAGATTTCACAATATCTGGTCCTTTCTGTTTTTGGGTCACTATAAGCCAGAAACAATGTGAAGGCACACAACAACAATGTCCTGAAGTGTAAAGATCCTTGTCAGTCCAAGATTTTTCTCATCAGGGTTTCACAACACTCAAGAACCCAGTGGCATCACTAGAACTGGCACCATCTGGTGCAGTAACTCATGGTGTCATCCCCCATTGACCTCCTCATCCCATACCACACCATACAGAATCCTTAGTAATGTTTTTGTACTAATGTTAGTCATAAATAGGAATTCCCATATATTACTGAATGTAATCGGAATACTTGTGAAATAAACAACTACCAACATTAAAATTACACCTTTAAATTACATCATGCACACAGCCTAAATGTGTTTACATGTACATAGTTTAATGTGGTTAAAAGGAAAATTTGGAAAGATATGATTTTTTAAAGAAAACTTGAAAAGGATTAAAAATAAAATTATATTTTTTAAAAATCAAAAAATCATGGGCCTCTCTTTTCTCCTCCCACTGAGCCTTGCCCCATGCACACCATCTCTTCCATGTTTCAAAGGGGCACAGGTGAATGCCATAGCCCATTTCTGCCCAAAGGCAGGTGTTAAGGGAGCAGTGGCATCACCCTTTCTTAAGGAGTCACCTCGTTTGGTCCGCACTCCCCATACTACCTAGTGATACCCTTGTTAAGAACCATGGTTTGTGACCATTTTTGTAATTATTTTCAAGTATTCTTTCCATCCTTAATCTAAATGGAGGCCATGAGTGCTTAGCTTTTAATATTCTGGTTTTGAATCCTTGTGTGACTGGCTAGATTTCTAGGTATCAGTATCTAGTACTTCTTTAGGAGTTTAGCCTAAACTTAAAAGGAACTGTCCAAAATGACAAACCTTTTTGGGAGATAAGGTCCAAACCTTAGATAACACCTTTAAAATCAAACTTATGCCCAGAGCAAATTCTCTGATTCACTGACATGGAAACCATCATCTACCACTGTTTGAAGGAATGAATGTGAGTTGTCACCTATTGTTTCCCCCCTAATTGGATCCTCATCTTTAATCCCCACTCCTATATGGTAGGCAGGTATTAACTTGGTCATGGACCAGCTGAATCCAAATTTGGCCAATGTTTATGGCTGAAAAACATCCTGTTTTAATTAGAAATAATCCCTATTCGCAAATGGGATGAAAATAAATATTGGAGAAATTGGAAGTGATAAATTTGTCTATTGCTTGTTGTCATGAGTTGACTTCAAGCAACCACTAGGATTCAGATGTGGAAGAAGAAGACCTAATCAAATCCAAGTTACCTGCAGCAGAGGAACAAGACACATAACTTGATACTTGGAAAACATTACTTTTTGGACTACATGCTAGATGATTTGGGGACATGTAGTACAAAAGGCAATCTTCCCAAGCTCTGTTGCAGAGTCCAAATCCTCAAATCTCTACTCTTCTAAACCTAGACTCACAAGTAAATTCATCTGAACCAGCTATGGAGCCAAGACCTACCACAGGAGGCATCTCTTGGCACTAAGGTGTTGTCCCCCCCTAAAGCAAACA
Organism: Phrynosoma blainvillii; assembly: GCA_026167975.1. NCBI lineage: Eukaryota > Metazoa > Chordata > Lepidosauria > Squamata > Phrynosomatidae > Phrynosoma > Phrynosoma blainvillii. The sequence goes on along the minus strand of JANUYF010000003.1, from coordinate 63,370,059 downwards.
CCACTTTCAGAGGAGGGATTTTTCTGAGGGCTATAGAAGGGGAAGTAAGAGTCAATTCTCCATACAGTTCTTCAACAGAGATTTTTTTATCACACATAACTGATGCTATTTGCATTTCTAAAACAACAACAACAACAACAACAACCCTATATTAAATGCAGAAATACATTTAATGTTGTGTATAGTTTGGACCTATCTACAGAACACACCAAGAATTCTGGGGGCTTCAGTTAATTACAAAAACAACAAAGAAGAACTTCCCTGTGGTTGGTAGAGTGGTGTGTTTTTTTTTTTGATCCAAAAACTGATACCTACATGCTAGTGCAGGTGGAAGACTGAGTCCATGCACAGAAGACAGACACACAGACAGGTAACAAATGCCACTGGAAATTTTGGAAGTAGTTGTAGACAAAAATTCCTTCATCCAACACTTCATACTCACACTGCTGAGGTTGCATCGGCACAAAGGACACCAACGCGATTAGTTTTGGGTCAAACATTGGCCACAACTTTTATTTTGTACAGGGTCTTGATATCAATCAATTAAACATTTTAATAACAATTTAATTAACAATTTAATTAATGATTTAAATAAGCATTTTTAACAAGAATTTGTTTTGACACATGCGTTTGTGTATTTAAACGCAATCGTTATTGAATAATTATTTCTAATACGGCATACGTCAAATCCTTTAACTTATGCAATATAATAACAATATCTAACTCCTCCCCCAACCGGATATGACGTCAAAAGCATTTTATGATATCATAACATTATGACATCATTAAGTTTAAGATGACATCATAGAAATTTGTTTACTCTAATGACTTATACCAAAATTCTTTATTATTTTTTATCCCAATTAATAATTTCAATTAGCCTAAAGAATTCCCTAAAGGGAGGAGGGTCCCTGCCTGCCACAGGAGGGGGCCAGCCTAGCTTGTCACCCCCTCCTCCCCCCCCCCGAATTGATGTTTTAATGTATGACTCCAATGAAGTCAAGTATATGTCATTCCCCCATGGGGAGAGATGCACACCATCTCCCCTGTACAAGTGTGGCAATGTGACTTGTATTCCTTCATGATCAACAATAACAACACCCATTCTCCCCAACGTCTTGGCTACAGATCTGTTCAACCAACACCGAGCTCCATTGATGGCTGCATCACTCCGAGCACCAGACCAAACTCGCCGAGGGAGCTACTTTGTCCACATGAGCAATATATTTGACATTCTTTGCTGTATTTCTTTCATGTCTTTAATCATCCTTCGAACTAACTGTAATGAAGTCAGTTTTGAAAGGTCATTTTCACCTAAATGTACCAACAAGATCTTGGGATGTGTGAAAGAGACCAGTAATTCAATAAGTCTAGGCAGTAGTGCTCCCCACAACATTCCTCTATGACCAAACCATCTCACAGTTCCAGCCTCTCCCAATCCCATGGCCAAATCTCGTCACTGCTCAATGATGTGCCATTCGGCCCAAAAGACCAAACTGTGCCCCAGGATCCATATGTCTCCAGTATTCAGTTCTGCCAAATTAGATCAAAAACAAATCAGACAATCAGCAATACCCTTAACTTAAGGGCGAACATATGATTTAAATGCTCTAGAGCAGTGGTAGGCAACCTTTCCCCTTTAAGGGCCAAGGGACTTCAGCTCCCAGAATCCCAGGAGCTATTGGCCAACATGGGACTATTGGCCAACATGGCTGAGGCTTCTGGGAGCTGAAGTCCCTCAGCCCTTAAAGGGGAAAGGTTGCCTACCCCTGCTCTAGAGCGCCAGTGACCAATCCTACGAATTGAAGTATCACTTAAACCCTGTGTTGCTGCAGCTGTCGCTGCCCCAATTCTAAAAGAGTGAGATGAAAATTGAACCGCTGCCAAACCAGCATGTTTCAAAACCTCACACAACACAGTCCTAAATTGATATTGTGTCAACGGAAGGCCTGATAGATGTAAAAATAAATATCCTGATAAATTTGGCCTTATTTGAAGATAATTAGTTAATGCCCGCACTGGGCAAATACGGTCAGCATGTGCCCTAGCCAAGGTTATAGATTGTCCCTTCCCCAATTGATCGGTTTTTTTACCGCCAAATTGTCATTTGTATCCCTTGTTCAGAAATTTGGATATCTGATACTAATAGAGCCTGGCCAGAACTATCAGTACGAGAACTAGGGACAATTTCGCTTATTCTCAAGGCTGCAAAAAATGCTAATGAAAATACAGCCTTAAACAAAATCACCTCTTCGGGTGTGCTACATGTAACTGGGAGGTTTTGCCAAATTCTTATCAGTATAGGACCTGGTATTGGCAAACGATTGTCCTGTAATGTTGAAGACTCCCTAGCCCATCCCTCCAGAGACCTACGGACTCTAAAATCAACTGTAGGGTCATTAAAACCTCCTGCTCTAGAGTAAAATGACAGTGCAGCTATTCTGCCTCTTATGGTGACTGGAGATAAACCAGATTGTCTAAGGTGGGCTGCGAAACAGAGGATAACCTCCACCTTTAATGGCCAGACCTCCATCTCCCCGACAGTTAACAAGAAACATCTAAATGCTCGCAACGCGAGCTGATATGACTTGCGTGTTGACGGGGTGACGGACTGGAGAATCGCCTTTTCAATTTCTATTCTCCAAGGCTCCAAAAATGTTTCGGTACCTCCAATGGATGGGCTGCTGCCTCTGGCGCCAGTTGATGAAATCTGTAAAATTGAAAATGCGAAAGGGCGTCCGCCAACGGATTTAGCAAACCAAGAACATGTTGAGCTTGGAACAAAATATTAAACTTCAAACACTGAGCCACCAATTCCCGAACTAATGTCATGACCCTAGCAGATTTAGAAGTCAAGGAGTTCACTATGTGGACTACAGCTTGGCTATCACACCAGAACCTCACCGTTTTGTTTGCAAATTGCTCCGGCCACAAATGGACCGCAACCACAATAGGAACTAGTTCTAAAAAGGTGAGGTCTCCTGTCCAACCTTTTCCCACCCAGGATTGAGGCCATCCCTCGGCTGCCCACTGGCCATTAAAATGCCCCTGAAGCATCGGAGTGTACCTGAAAGTCTGCCCTTAAGAGCATTTCAGATCTCCAAAATGAAATACCATTAAATTGTTCCAGAAATGACACCCATATCCTCAAATCCTCCCTTATTCCAGAAGTAATTCTAATGTGGTGATGGGGGGCCTTCATTCCCCTGGTGGCTTTGTACAAACATGAACAGAATGCCCGCCCAGGGACTATAACCTTGCAAGCAAAGTTTAATAAACCCGTCAGGGATTGAAACTCTCATAGTGTGGCCTTAGATTTGTTTCTCATCATCCTCACTTGACACCTCATTGCTATGAGCTTATCAAATGGGAGGCGAGATATACCCTCGATAGTATCCAATTCAATTCCGAGAAAAGTAAGACATGTATCAGGGCCCTCAGTTTTTTCCTCAGCCAAAGGTACCCCCATTTCCTTCATTAATCCCTGGAATGCCAACAGTGTATCTGCACAACCAGTCATCCCAGAAGCCCCAGCAAATAAGAAATCATCAAGGTAATGGGTAATTGCTTGACTACCAGACCTCTTAGAGGCACACCAATGTAAAAAAGTGCTGAATGTTTCAAATGCTGAGCAAGAAATGGAACACCCCATTGGCATAGCTTTGTCGAAGTAATATTCCCTTCAAATTGAAAGCCCAGTAGATCAAAATCTTCTGGGTGAACTGGTAGTAACCTAAAAGCAGATTTAATGTTGCATTTTGCCAACAAGGCTCCTTTGCCCAGTGTTTTAACCATTTTTACTGCTGAATCAAATGAAGCATATTTAACTAATGCTAACTGAGGGTCGATAGCATCATTTACTGATTCACCTCTAGGGTAAGATAGGTTGTGTATTAACCTGTATTCCCCTGGTGCCTTCTTAGGGATGACACCAAGGGGAGATAATCTGAAATTTGGCATAGGCAATTGATCATGGGGGCCCGAAATCCTACCTGCTGCTATTTCTTTGGCCAACTTGTCCTTTACAATCCCTGGCAATTCCCTGACAGAAGGTGCATTAGGCGCGTAACGGTGCACCCTTAAACCCATATAAGGAATGCGAAAACCTTGTGAGAAACCCTCTAACAAATACTGGGCGGCCTCCCTTTTAGGGTATACTCGCAACCAAGCAGCCAACACATCCAACTTAATTGGTGTTGGTGCCCTTTCCTGCAATTGATGATTGCTGAGAGGGGGCCCCACCTCCCGCTTTCTTACCTTTAAGGCATGCCGATCCTGGATGGTTTCCTCTGCAGGTATTACATTTATGTTCAAACCTGCAGGGCTGCCTCCTGCCCCTACCTGCATTGAAGTCCCAGCACAGTCCGAATTGTTTTTTCTCTCCCGTACCAAGCCTCGTATTTTGCCCTCTTGGCTGAGTGACCATAGGTACAAACCCATTGTCACATCGGCTCGAAGGGGAGGCCCCCACCATAACATCCACCCACAATTCGGACTGCACATGACGCCAGGATAAAGAGCAGTCTAATGCCGCCCTCATCCTGAATTGTTCATCGTATTGCAGCCAAGCCGATCCCCTAGAATTAAAGTGGCAATTGGTATAAGCCTTGATCATTATCTCCTGATATTTGGAGAATTCAGGGGATCTAGCAGGGTCCTTTTCCTCTATAACGGCCCTATATATTGTAAAGTCTATGATCCAATTTACAAAATTTCTTTCTAACTTAGGGCGCTTGTGTGACTGAAACTCTTTTGGAAGGGTAAAAACCACTCCATACTTGACCATGATCCTCCGCTCGGGATCACGGAATGTGAGTGAAAACAAATCAATATACTCACCTTTCCATATTCTTTCTTTGGTAGCCAGGGGAAGGTGTGACCCCAGGGGCATAGACATCCCTGCATATGGATTGCAGTCAAACGACCTGTCTTCCCCAGAAATGCCCAATGTTCCTACCACAGCCATTCCCCTTACCTCACCTTCTGTGTTATTGACATTTGTGTTATGCTGCACCCCTGAGTCCATAACCTGGGCAAGCCCCATGTTAGTCAGAGGTGCAGTCACTGTTGCAGGCATAGGGCGCTCACTTATAGAGTTCAACCCAGTCTGCCCACCTGTAGCCCATACAGATGAAGGCCATGATGCCTGCATATTGGTAGCATAAGACAAACCTGAGCATGTTGGTTGAGTCGAAGCATCCACCGATGCTTGCTAAACTCCCACCATGAGCATCGCCGAAGCTGCTCGGGTGTTGTGTTGTCCACCATATGCACTTGGTACATCTCTTCTGCAAGCCACCACTGTCTCAGGAGTCGGCACATTGCTCTGACCTGAAACAGCCACTCCTTGAAGAAATCAGCCAAAGTAGATTGATTAGACACAGGGGCAGCCGCACCCTGTTGACCCACACCAGGAACTTTTTTCAAAAACTCCATTACATCCATTACGGTTGGATGCCCAACCTCCATAGCTGATGTACCTGGAGAACTATGTGCCGTGTCTGGTAATGAAAGTGAATTGTCAATAGCCTGTTGTACTATATTGTGGTCTATAGTTGTACTAGGATTTAAAGTTGCAGAGGTACCCACTTGCACCCCCAAGTTGTCCTTCTGCAAATGGTGTTGAGCCAGCTGCTCACACACTGCTGCACAAGCCTGCATTGTGCAACCTATCTGAGCCAAATGCATAGTAATGTCATCCTCCCTATTTTGAGTATTAATGGCCCGCTTAGGCACTGGCTGGTCAACTTTAGCACCAGCTGAGGCCACACATTGTTTGGACTGGGCCTTACTTCATGGCATGATTGTTGAAAATATAACAATAGCAATTCAAACTACTTGGTGCAGGATATAGTGTTCCTGTTAAGGCTATACCTGTGTCACCAATCTACAATGAAAAGTAGTCAAGTAATAACTAATAAGCTAAATCAGCAACCTTGGAACTGTATAATTTAAAACAACAACAACAACAAAACAATTCCCCTTATGTGTAAATTGCAGTCACCTACAGCACGTGTCCCCAATCAGAAAATGCCACCTGAATTCAGGTTAGCCAACAAACCAGAGGAGGCCCTTATCCCACTCCCAACATATAATTCCAGAATCTCACCCCCATTTTTTCTTTTTTATATTATTATTATTATTATTATTATTATTATTATTATTATTATTATTATTTCCAGGCCTAGTTTGCCTGGGCTAGGCAACAAGGCCTGATTACTATGTCAATTAGAGGAGGTAGTGAGTGGGGGGGGGGGGCGTCACTCCCCTCCACCTCCCACCTCCAAATGTATCTGCTTTATCAAGGGGGGGGGGGGGGAAGGAGCAGACCCTGAACCCCCAGGGCTGTCTGCTCTGTTCCAGGCCTGTCCGTATATATATATATATATATATATATATATATATATATAATCTGCGCTTTTACAACTAGCGCCACACCAACCAGGCCCAATATGCCACCACACTGGCATCTATAGGCCACCTGGCCTCAGGCCAGCAGACTCTCTAGGCTGCGCCGAGACCCAATTACCAGCGGAGGAGCCACGGCTTTTTTATTATTATTATTATTATTATTATTATTATTATTATTATGAAAGCCGCGCTCCACTCCGCTTGTTCCCAGTCCCTTTGACAGGCTCCCCTGCAAAGGGCTAGGCCACCACTGGTGTTCTTGTGGCTGCTCACAGAGCCACATCCCGGGCAGTCCAGGCCGGGCTCAAGTCCTGTTCCTGGGGAGGCACGGAGTGCCACGGCTTGCCCCCAACCACACTCCGATGTCTCCGCTCCCCACTCTTCTCGCTCCACAGGGCTAGGCCGCCTCAGAGGCCGACAAGCCCAGGAGCTAAAAAAGCAAACGAGCACCTTGCTCGTCCAAAAATAAAATGGCTGCCAACACGTGGCAGCTTCCTAGTCTCGCGAGATTTAAACTCTCGTGAGACCAAGGAGCGAGACCTCCATCTCATTAGCCAAGCAGACTGGCAAGGGCGGGCCTTCCCGCGTCGGTGCCCTTATTTGGGCCGACGCAACAGAAGGCCCCTCCCGACTTGTCGGGGGGGGGGTGTCTTTCTTCTGAAGAGGCTTTGAATCATAAATTACAGCAAATATTTACAAGCATGATACAGCAATATTTACACCATCTGACATAATGCTCCACCACCATTCGACATCTAGCTAACCACCATGCATGGGAACATTCTTCATTATACACACAAACTCTGGCTAGACTTCCAACCCAACCTCCTGCCAGTGTTTCATAATTTTCCTGTCACATGTCCACAGTGACTGTGCAGTTTTGAACTGTTACCACACAAGTTCCTGCTGAAGTTTCATGAGCTTCCTCTGAGTCAGCTTTTCACCTTTGTGCACACATACCTTTGCACATACTGCACATACTCAGAGCACCTTTCACCTTTGTTCCACATTGCATGCATCTGGGACATTTTACAGTCTGAGGCAATTTCTCACTGAGACAACATGGAAGTTTACGGATGGCAGTATTGTGTTAATATTAATTACTGTTCCTTACAGTTTTCATTAAGATTGCAGCCATTATCCAACATCATGCTGGTAGAGCATAAGTATTTTGTAGCATACCTGCTGGAGGAGATGAAGGTTGCTCTCTCAACGTGGCTGCTCCTCATTCACAAAAACATATGGGGATTGCTGGGCGTAGCTCTACCTCCCTGGCCACTATCCATCTGTGGAGTGTGCCTGAGCAAATTCCTGATGCTTTTAAGAGAAGGAACAGCCCCCCACCTCCTAGCTTCTTTCTTCTTTTTTTGTTTTCAAGCAGCAGAATGAGCTCAGGTGCAACATAATATAAGTGGCCAAAGAGATGGAGGTGTGCCTGGAAGCATCTACCTACCCAGCAATTATTTTACACCATGATAGGAGGCCTGTAAAAGGAGGCACTGAATACCCCCTTCCCCAAGGTCTGAAGTCATCCATACACATTCTATAGGTAACTTTCAGTTACATCTGCATACATTACCAATAGGATTCCAGTCAATAAGAATGGTTCCCCCAATTCAATGACATTCTACCAGCTACTACCAGAAATCTGTTTGCTATTCAGAATGTCATGAAAACTCCAAACACATTCAAACCATAGACTAAATCACAGTGTGAAACCATCAACATTTAGAAGGATCTAGAAATTGATTAAGTAGTGAAATGGATATATGCTACCCGTGTGGTCAAGTATCAGATCTGGAAATAAAAACCCTAGATTTAGATCTCTGGTCATCCATTAATGGTTATTAAGTGTCCTAGAGCAAGACACTAAAGCTAAAGGTTTCCCCTTTGACATAATTGTAGGGGGTGGTGTTCATCTCTGTTACTAAGCTGAGGGGAGCCAGCATTGTCACACACCTCTGTGGGTCATGTGGCCAGCATGACTGCATAGAATACTGTTACCTTCCCACCAGAGTGGTACCTATTTATCTACTTGCACTTTTACATGCTTTTGAACTGCTAGGTTGGGAAAAGCTGGGACTAGTGATGGGATCTTACACCATCATGCAATGCTATTCTGAATGTCATGAAAACTCCAAATACATTCAAACCATAGACTAAGGGGCAAAACAGATGGCCCCTTTGTGGCAGCTTCCCCATGACCTGGGGGAATGTCATTTAGAAGCATCAAAAAGCCTAAAAAAGCAGTAGAAAAACTGGCTTTTTGCTGCTTCTTTTTGTGGCAGTAAAACGCCGGATTGGGAGTATGGTGTGTGGTTGTCATAGCCCCAACCCAGAGATCAAAGGGATGGTGTGACACCACTCCTTTGGGGCAATCTGTTTTGCTCCTAAATCATATATTTAGAAATCATCAACATTTTGAAGGATCTAGAAATCAATTAATACAGCCCTTCATATGTGATACTCACGGAGCAGATCCACGTGCTGAAAAAGAAAGGGAACCACCAGCTTTTTCTCATTTCATCATTGTCAGGCAAGGATTTCTAGGTTAGAGAAGGCTGTATTTGGAGATCTCTATGTGCTCTGGCATGACCCAGTACAAAAGGCAATAATGCTAGGAAAGGTAAAAGGCAGTAGAAAAAGAGAAAGACTGCATGCCAGATGGTTACTCAATCAGGGAAGTTACAGCCTCAACATTTAGGAGCTTAGCAAAATGGCTGAAGATAGGGAGACTTGGGTATGTTTCATCCATAGGATCACCATGACTCAAGGTCAGGGATAGGCAACCTTTCCCCTTTAAGGGCCGAGGGACTTCAGCTCCCAGAAGCCTCAGCCATGTTGGCCAATAGTCCCATGTTGGCCAATAGCTCCTGGGATTCTGGGAGCTGAAGTCCCTCGGCCCTTAAAGGAGAAAGGTTGCCTACCCCTGGTCAAGGTCAATTGAAAGGCAGTTAACAACAACAAATGTGCTCAGGTTTCCATGGGAGCTGAATCCCTGTGCAGTGGGGATTCCAGCTCCAATAGAATCTTGCATGTTTTAATGTCTGAATGTACAGAACAGAATAGAATCTTAGAGTTAGAAGGGAACTTCTACACCAGGGGTAGGCAACCTTTCCCCTTTAAGGGCAAAGGGACTTCAGCTCCCAGAATCCCAGGAGCTATTGGCCAACATGGGACTATTGGCCAACATGGCTGAGGCTTCTGAGAGCTGAAGTCCCTCGGCCCTTAAAGGGGAAAGGTTGCCTACCCCTGTTCTACACCAACCCTCTGCCATGCAGGAATATACAAGTAAAATACCCCTGAAAGATGTCTATCCAATCTCTGTTTAAAAACCTTTAAAGAGAGTCCATCACTCCCTGAGGCAGTCCATTCCAGTGTTGAACAGTTCTTACAGTCAAAAAGTTATTCCTAATGTTTAGACAGAATCTCTTTTCTTGTAATTTGAATACATTGAATATAGCAATAGCAATAGCAAGTACATTTCTACACCACTTATCAGTGTACTTAAGCACTCCCTAAGCAGTTTACAAAGTGTAAGCCAATTGTCCTCAACAAGCTGGGTACTCATTTTAGCGACTTTGAAAGGATGCAAACCTGAGTTGAGCCTGAGACCCCTGGCTGGTTGAGAACTCGTAACCTTATGGTTTGTTAGTGAGTGGCTGCAGTACAGTCATTTAACCACTGTGCTGCCAGGGCTCCTTTGAAGGATCCAGAAATCAATTAATACATTGGTTTATGTTCTAGTCTCTGTGACAGCAGGAAACAAGCATGCTCCATCTTCTACATAGCTTCCCCACATACCCATGTTTAATTTGCGGGTATTGTAGGGGGCATGGAGTGAGTATAGTGAGCTCACCATATTGGTGGGCTAGCCATCCACAGACTGGAGCTTTCATGGATCAGCCCATCCCATATTAGACAATGGCAGTATGCAACCATGGATGTGCTGGTGTAGGTGTGTACATGTTGCCACCCATTGACTAATATGGGCTTGAACCAAACCCCCCATGTGTGGGAAGAGGTCCCTGTAACACACTATTCACATAATAGGACTTTATGGACCTTCAAATTTTGTTCATGTAATCCCCTTCCAATCTAGCCAGTGGTTAAGAATGATGGAAGAAATACTTCATAAACCTCTGGAGACCCATTGATGATGCAACTCCTCCTGCTGCCATAAAAACTTCTCTGAATTCCTTGTGAGCAGCAGAAGACACACATGAGACAAATAACACATTAAACAATTAGCATGCACCAGTCTAAGGAAAACAACAACAAAGTCCTAAAAGATAGAAATAAAAATTGCCCCTCAGCAATGTCACATTTTAATGAATCCTTTGCTCCTGTCAGATGTAATGAACAGGCAGCGCTCCCACTACACCATTATAAATTCTACACAAAGCAGGTTTTTAAATCATTCTGGATCAGAATGGCCCAAATGCCAGTTCCATCACATTTATCTTTTTAATTGAAGGAATTATTTTTTGTCCTTTTCATGGGCTTAATTAGCTCTTTGCAGCACAAATTAAAAGTACTATCAGTCTATTCCAACAGCCTGTTTGAAGATAACCATTAACTATATGATAATCTAGTTACTTCTGAAATGACTGTATGTCCTAGCCCAGGACAGTAATAGCTATATTGTTATGTTAATTTCTCCTGAAAATTGATAAAACACAACCCCTTTTAATAAGGATGACTCAGCTCAAAATTAATATTCTCATACTAGAAGTTAGTGACATGCAGGGAACTACCATCCAAAACTTTTTTTAGAGGTACTCAATAATAGGTTTATAGCATGCAGAGCACCCACATGCTTCAAATTAAGCAACAATCATCACTGCTGTATATTTATGTCTCCCCTTCCATCCTTATTTCATTTAATGTGCAATTGTACATAGAAGAGTGGTAAGAGTCTACTTTCTAAGATAGATGTTCAGTTTTAATTCTTGGAACAAGCCCATTTATTTGAGGGATGAGTGGATTTCTCCCATTCCATAATAGCTTTATTGTCCCAGGGGCTTGTTCTGCCTGAATTTATCTTAGATTCTGGTTAATTTGCAGAATTTTGGAGAAAAATCTATTCAAGAATTGGGACATTTGCAGTTGCAATTGTCTACATCTTTCTATTCTTTCAGCTCAGCTGGATATTTTCTCCTTCTATAGTATATGTATGCATTCATTTAATAGGATTCTTTTAGGGTATTCATTCTCTCAAAGCAATATGTAAGCCAACCAATAAAACAATACTGCAATCAATTTACAACTGCTTAAAACAATGAAAAACAAAACTGTAAATAATATTTACAGCAGTAGAACATTAGATTATTTTAAAAATCCAGTGCAATAGAACCACACACAAAACAGTCTGGAATATTAGAAAAAAATATTTTTGGATTCTTCTGCCAGCAGAAGTAAAGCCAGCAAAGAGAGTTCCAGTGTTTAGGGTCTGGCACAACTGCTCACCCAGCAGCTGCACCAGACCCTAACTGGGCTGTCTGGAGGCTGCAGCACTGCACCTCAGGAAGGGGCGTGTGCTGACTTACATTCAGGGACTGTTACTGTTACTAGGCAAGCAGCTTTGCCAAACCCTGAACAGGCCATCCGGAGGTCAAAGCACCATCCCTGAGCAGTGGGTGGCCAGCAAGGAGGACAGGTGAGCAAGGCAGTGGGAGGGAGGGAAGGAGGGAAGGGTAGTCCACCACTGCCTCTCTTCCCCTGTAGCCCTTTTTGGACACCAACCACAGTAAAGCCAGGTTGTGAGAAGACAGGCAGTGCCATATTTACAAATTAAATAGTTACCACGTGGGATTATTCTAGAGTGCTATAAGTGAGATGGCCCTTAAAAATATCCCCAAAGTGTAAAGTGATGGAGAATATGGCAGCAAGAATGCTTGTAGGAGCATATTGCAAGATTGTGAGGTGAGTTAAGGTGAAGGAGGAAGTAGAAGGGAATGGAAAGTGAGTAGTACATGCAACCTAGTGCAAGAGAGGAATCCATTATGAAGGCATGCAGTGAGGGAGGAAGTAACAAGGAAGGGTAAATAAACAGTACAGCTTGCAGAAAATATGGAAGGCAACACTACAAGGATGCAAGGTGAGAGGTGAAGAGAGGAACTAGGAAGAAAGGTACAGTGAAATTAGGGAGTGAACAAAAAGGAGAAAAGGGATGGTAAAAGGTGTAGTAACAAGGTGCTAGGAACAAGAGAGTGGCCATGAAGTAAGGCAAGGTGCAAGGGAGAGAGGGATGCCACCCATGAGGTGAGGGATAGAGATGAGAGATCAGGACTGCAGCAAGAACAAGAGAAAGAAGCATGGCACAGGCATGATGTAAGTTCAGAGAATGGAAAGAAAGGGAAAGGGGCAAGTTAAAAGGACAGTGATGTAGGCAAGACAAAAGCAGTTAGCAGCAGCCCTCCAAGAGGAGGGGAGAGGTGCATATCTTTGTTCCAGGTATTCAATCCCTCAGGTAGCCACTTCATCCCACTACTCTGATGAAAGATTGAGCTGGAAAAGGCAAGAGATGAAGATAGAAAGAAGCTTATCAAAGTAGATGCTTGATGTTAATTTTTGGATTTTGGAGAAATATAATGATGAAGAAAATATAAAGGGTCTTTCTTTCAACAGCCAATTCCATATTTATTTGTCATTGGAGTAGAGAATGGGCATTTGAATTGTTTACTTGCACATTTGTTCTACTAAGTTAAATGGATGTTGTATGTGTGTGTAGCTTTCAAGTCATCTGTTGATTTAGGGTATAAATTTTACAGGGTTTTTTTAGACAAAGAATCGACAAAGGTGGTTTTGCCAGTTCCTTCAGCAAATGTGCATAGGAAATTCATTTATCTGTATACACTAGGAATACAATTTACTTCAGCAGTGTAAACTATCAGGAAACAAACAGAAGTGACAAGGGTGATGTGGAAAGGATTTATATCTAGGGAAAGTACAAGGGTGGTATTAAAGGGGGCATATATGTGACACTGTATTAGCACTTGTTTTTATTTTATTTTTTCTTACACAAAGCAATACCTTTCCATGTTTTCAAAGGGATAGTTGTGCTAGATTTTTGAAGCAAAATCAACAGTTTCTAGCAGCTACCCTTAAAAATGGAAAAGTTTTATTTGGTACAAAAATGTGAAACCCACTACATCAGATACAATGGACTGTGGTCTCATTGGCAGGTATTAATAAGCCTGGCTGGCCTAAAAGGTAAGAGAGAATGGAAATGTTAAAGTTATTAGCATTTTTCATTCTCTTAACCTGAATTAACAACAAAAATTAGGTACGATCACAGCCATCATAGCACAGATAAGCTGTTTAGCATGTACATAGAAATACAATCTCAAACAAGTAAAAACCATAACTACCTTTCAGTAAGCCTACCTTATTAAGAGATTGTGCAGACTGTGCAAGGAGAAGATAGCCATGTAAATGGCTGTGTACAGTCCTTATGTTACCTGCTAATTTATGGCAACCCCATGAATTTCATAATGTTTTCTTAGGCAACAAATACTCAAACGTGGCTTTTCCAGTTCCCTCCTCTAAAATATATACTACAGCACCTTCAGTTCATTTGTACTGTCCCACCCAAGTATTAACCAGAGCTGATCTTGCTTAGCTTCCAAGGTTCTAACAAGTTCTGATGCCTTTAGGGTATTTAGACCCTGTGTGTACATTTCCAGTACAGTAGATACAAAAGAACAGCTACCATATTAATATTTTGCCATGTACCAGCACTTTCTTATCAGATTAACTGTAACTTTTTGCTGTCAGTTTTTGCCTCCACACAAAAAGCTATAGATTAGTGAAAATACCACAGGAAACTACTGAGAGGACTGGCATCTTATTCACAGACTAAAATGCACTGGAAAGTAAGGACAAACAGCAGTAATGAAAAGGGGAAAAACATGGTCCGATTTACTTCAGAGATACAGATTATTGTATTGGAACTAGAAACCCACAATGCAGTCAGTCCAGTATGATTTAATTTTCAGTTAATCATGAAGAAATTATGTGAATTAAACTAACCATGATTAGAACTGGATCCAACTCAGGATAACTAGCAAAGGTTTTCCCCATCACCTGGAACTTTATCCTTCTAAAAGAATCCAGTCCACACAGAATAGTCAAGACCCTACATGTGTGCTGAGTTGTATACATGCAATCCTGTGTCCCACCATCACTCAGTAACTCTCAAGCCCTAAGAGGATCCTTACGGCTCTTAGGTACTTGTGGGAAAGTGAGGGAGGAGACAGCAGGTTACACCATGGAGAACCAGCTGGTTTCAGCTTAGTCGGGGACAGAGGATGACAATGGACTCTGAAATGGAATACACCAGCTTTTTCCTTCACCTAGAAGCTCCCAGCAGCCAAGTCTTCATGGTCTGAATAATTTTCCCCCTTTCTCCCACAGAATTAGTACATAACAGCACTAGGGGCCTCTCCTGGGGTTTCACAACTGCTGAGTAGTGGGATATATTTGGCTGGAGCACAAGGGCAAGTGAAAAACTCTCTGCACCCCATCCAAAAAGGGACCTGCAAGCATGTAAGTTGCATTTAAGTGCACATAAATAACTAACAGGATACCAGGCAAAGTATGCATTTTACCACTCAACAATTTTGGTATATGGTCCAAAACACAATGCAGAAATAATCCAGTTTGAGACTACTTTAACTGCCCTAGAGAATCCTGGGAATCATAGTTTATTGTGGCACCAGAGATCTCTGATAGCGTAGGCTAAACATTTCACAGAACTACAATTCCCAGGATTCTCTAACATTATGCCAGGGCAGTCTCAAACTGGATTATTTCTGCTGTGCGTTTTGGACCTATGGTAATGATTTGTGACCAGAATGAAAGAACTATATTTTGTACAGCTTTCAGGCTAATGATTAATAGTGATTCTTGAGTACCACAGATAACAAACCCTGCTGTATGCATAACACAATATTTATTTGTTTTTTTTATTGCTCTAACAGCATGGCCTTTCAACAAAACAAAACAAAACAAAACAAAAAATGCTAGGAATTCTCAGCTCCTCTTGCGGAAGAGCAGAAGAGTTGAGAATTGTTAAAAGTCTCTACCTGTCTACTTCCCAGAGCTATAGTTCCCTTTGGGGAAGGAGATGAAGGAATAAGTTAAGCCAAGGACAATCTCCAATGTGGATGTGCCCTTTGTAGACTATGCATACTGAAAGTAAGTTGCATTTGAGCAATGTAAAAAGGGTATTATAATGGCAAGCATAAAAGAAATTCTTTAAATTCTTTTTTCTATACAAAGCTGCTTATTGAAGAGAGAAAAACAGTATTTTTATTGGTGTCTTCTATATTTCAAAAAGGAACAGAAAAGAGGGTCTAAATGTTATTTTGCTGATCCACATCTTTGACCCTTGGGCTACTAGCCTCACAAATTATTTTCTCTTTCCAGAATTTTTTTTTTCTCAGTCACTTCTCCCCATTCTCCTTGTGAATTACTGGTAGAGACCACCAGAGTCTCTACCTTCTCAACTCATCATTTTTTTTAATTTTTATTATTTTAAGAATTTTTGTCCCAGCAAGCATATACAACAGTGGTGTCCAACTGTGATCCTCCATATTATGCTGTACTACAACTCTTATAATATCTCATCACTGGCTGTGTTGGCTAGAGCTGATAGGAGTGTCTGTCCAAACATATCACAAGGGCCACAGTTATCTTGGTATAACTGTGCAACTGGTGCACCTGATCCCAATGCTTGCTAATGCAATATATAGTGTAATATATAATATAATAGAGAGAGGGGAATATATGGTAGTACAGTTGGTCCTCCATATCCATGGATTCAGCTATCCATGGCTGGAAAATATTCTCACACACAAAATTTCAAAAAGCAAAACTTGGTTTTGCCATTTTATATGAGACACTATAATACTATGTCTTTGCAAATATTGGGACTTGAACACCCACATATTTTTTTTTATTCACTGGGAGTCCTGGAACCAAACCCCAGTGGACACCAAGGCCCTATTGTTAGAATGGAACACCAATCATCAAGTTTTAAAAATTAAAATGACAATGGTATAAGAAGGAATGCCCAGAAACTAACATTTTGAAGGTAGTGATTAGGTACAAGATGAAGTTTATAGCTCAATTATATTATTAAAGTAGATAAACTAATAAGGAGGTATAAGAGATTCAATTAGTTACGAAATGCTAAGGTAGTGAAAGTTTGGGTATGGGGGGATTGTTAGGTTATAGTGTAGAGAACAGAGAAGTTCTCGGGGAGAGTAGATTTAGATAGTGACAGAAGTTGTTTAGTAAGAGGATGTGTTTGGTTGGAAGTGATGAGTAAGAGAGGACGATTTCTGAGGGTAGATGTGTAGGAGTGGTTTTTTAGAAGGATTGTGATAAGATGTGTAGTTGTGAGGGTGGTTGTTAGGAGAATGATGAGTTGAGAAGGTAGAGACTCTGGTGGTTGGGTGTTGGAGGGATTACGAGATGGGAACTTCTTCATTATAATTGTCTGTTACAACTTTTGCATTTATTTGATATCATACCTATATTTGTTTGTACTAATGGATTTGTTTCAATAGAATTTGTTTTAAAAATAAAAAAGAAATAATTAAAAAAGAAATAAAAATGAAAATTGTATATATGATGCATATAACCCATAATACAGCAAGGATAAGTTTGTCAAGGACATAGAGTGACATAATACCCTTTTGTTAAGTGTAGAAATCATCTTGCCAATAAAATAGCTCTCCAGTTTCATTCTTTTTTAAAATTACAGCAAACAAAAGAAGTAAAATTTATATATCTCTCTGGTATGATATGTACAAAATACTTGACAAACATTATACATTTTCTGGCTGGGATAGAAGGAGTGTAATCTTCCATAACTCCTTGGAACTCAGACCAGATATAGTGATACCCTTCTTCTCATTTTTTAGTCACCCTGGCAAAAGGAATTAATGAAAATGTAGTTAATTTTGACCTGTTTCATGTTACTTTGCTCCTATGTACGATGAAGAAAAGATTTTGGGTCATTTTATACAATGTCCATTGTACATGCATTAAGTTCATGAAGCTGCACCACATCCTGTGGTTCCTAAAATGACTGCTAGTTACTTATTGCAGACAAGGAAGGGAGAAAACAGGGTGAATTATAGAGCTAAGGATGATAGTGTAGGTGTGTTTGTGGGACAATCATACCATGGTCATAAAGAGCAAATGGCAACTGAAGAATGTATGCTTTTAAATTAACAAGAAGCTTGCCACCAGTTTCCCCCAAAATGCCCATAAATGAAATCTATAATTCTTAGATGTACTGACTGTAGCTTAGCACTCTCAGTGTCTCCTGAATACCTCAGTAGAATTTCAACCTCATTACATTTGGATGAAAAGACATTCCTAACATTATCTCCAGAGCTAACACAATTACCATTTACGCTCTGCCTCTATTTAGATTCTAAAAAGTAATAGGCAGATATGTGTTACAGCAGTTTATATAGTTTTCCCACCAGTTTAAGTTGAGATTACTTCTTTTGGTCTCAGAAACTGTCTCTTGGCTTCATTTAATTTTACTGGTCGGGGGTGGGTGGGGGGTGGGGTGTCTCTGTCCTTGGTCCTGAAAAAAAGAAGCAAGGACAGGAATAGAAGCATTACAAAATGCTTTATTACCAAGGGAATTGCTAAAGAACTTTATCTTCATTCTTTTCTAGGTGAAAAATATTAGGAAATAGTTGTATATTGTGAAAATGCCCATCTAAATATAGTTTTTAATAAATGTTGTTAGGAGGATTCTCACACTGAATTCAATTATTAGCTTAAAGTTGCATTTTCTGCTTCTATTGAAGTCAGTAAGAAAAGCCAGAATGAATACCATGTTTTCCCCTGCTATCTGAACATATTACAGAAGCAGTTAAGGTCAGATATGCAAGTAACTCAGTCAAGTCTGTATGTCTTCTACTTCTGCTACAACATTTAAAAAGAAAACTTATGCATCTGCATCTCCATGTAGCACTCACGTGTGCTACATGCATCTGCATGTACATGTACATGTAGCACTCACTTGTTCTGTGACATCTAAAATGATTCTCAGACTGATGTGCTTCACACCAGTGACTCACAGTGATGACTGAGGTCTATCCCTTTGAGTAGTATATAAGTGACTGTGTTTGATTTTGTTTCCACAAAAGTAAGGAGAGTAAAGAAGCAGTTCCCATAGAGGTGGTTCAGAGAACAAGGAGGGGCATGTAGAGAACCACCTAAAACTGAGGACTGCATGACATTTGATTGGTGGCTGCTTGTAATCTCCAAATTCACACTTAAGCTGAATTAAGGGAAATCTGCTGGCCCTTCTACATTCCTCCCCAGCTGAAATATTCAGTCAGTCCTCCTTGAAAGTCTGCATGGATCACTTTGGAGAGAACATAAGTGAAGTATATGGGCCTAAATCCTATTGTTACTCCTGACTACAGGACACCTATTGAATCAATGGGATTTACCTATTGTTGACTCATCATTCAGCAATTGATTGAATGGGTCTACTCTACTTGGAACTAATCAATAGGAAGCCAGCCATGATCTGAACTGTTCTTGTAGATGTTGAAAATGGAGTCCAATTTTGTTAGTACAGAGGGAAAGTTGAGTCCATATGCTGAAGGCTGCCAGCTAGGAAACAGATGCCATTGCCAAGTCCAGAAAGTCACTCATGACTGCTGGGTTCTTCTGAAGAGGCTTCTTAGTCTTAGAAGATTATCATATCATGATGTAAACAGGCTTACCTGAGCTGGCTTAAAATTAGAAATGGGTGGCATCCTGATATTATGAGACACATTTAGCCACCGAAATCACAGCCCGGGTGCAGCCTGGCACCATCGCCGCTCAGAGAGGTGCTCTGGTGGCTATTTTTTCAAGCTGGAAAACTCCCAGCTTCAAAAAGAAGTGCAAGGAGTGCCCTTTTGAGCAGCGATGGAGCTGAGCTGCACCTGGGCAATGATTTTGGTGGCTAAATGCATCTGATAAGATGCCGCCTGCTTTAATTTTAAACTAGCTCAGGCAATCTGGTTTATATCATGATGCATCAGTTTCCTATAGTTGCAGCAAAGTATTTACAAGCACGATACAGCAATATTTACACTAACTGACATAATGCTCCAACATCAACCAACATCCACACCACCACACTGTACTGGAACATTCATCCTTATATACAGAAACACAGCTAGGATTCTGATCTAACCCCCTGCTAGTGTTTCATCAGCTTCCTGCCATGTATCTACAGTGATAGAGCAGTTTGGATCTGCTATGACTCACCTCCATGCTCAAGTTGCATCAGCTCCCTCTGAGTGAGCATGTCCTCTTTAACCCATTGCATGCACCTGAGACATTTTGCACAGTCTGGGGCAAATTCTCACTCACAATCCCCTCCAAAATGTCTTAGTTTCCATGCATGATAAACAAACTACATCAGAATAAATTTTTACTCATACAGTCCCGAATGTTTTCACTGAGTACAATTCTTTATCCCAAGGCCCAGCCTACCTGTTAATCTCTCATGACTTTCAATAGGTAATGCCTTTGTGAGTAAATCTGCAATGTTTTCCTCAGAAACACAGTATTGCAGTTTTAGTATTCCACCCTGTATTAACTCACATACATTCTGGTACCTTACCCCAATGTATTTCATCCTGCTTTTGAGATTTTCTGCTTCTGCCATTGTGATGCAAGCTTGTGAGTCTTCATTGATCACTATTGGTAAAGCAAGTAAGTAAATAAACTTTATTCTTATATCCCGCCTTTTGCCTGTTAGACAATCAAGGTGGCTAACAACATACATTATGACATAATAAAAAAAAAAAAAAATCACCCCCCTTTAAAATTACATATAATATCGGTTGTAAATTGAAATAGCTGGTGTATTCACTAGTAATTATAAAACCACCCCAGTAGTTATAAATAACAAACATAAAACTTAAAAATCTAAAACATAAGAACATAGAATTATAGAATTATGTGTTTCTAAAAGAGAGAGAGGGAGAGACATCTGTTAGATAGGTCTTATCTATTCAAGGAAGGCCTACCGGACGAGATCCATTTTGATCACTTTTTTGAAATTCTCCAAGCTAGTTGCTTGACGGATCTCTTATGGCAGTGCATTCCATAGTCTGGGAGCAGCAACCGAAAAAGACCTCTGGGAGATTGCTGTTAATCTGATTCTCCTTAATTGCAGCAAGTTCCTCCCAGAGGATCTAAGAGCATGGGGCGAATTGTATGGAAGGAGGCGATCCCTTAGATAGGTTGGGCCTAACCATGTAGGGCTTTAAATGTCATTACCAACACCTTATACTGTGCTCGGAAACTGATAGGCAGCCAGTGAAGGGATTTCTGGTATCATGTCATATCTTATTTTAAATATTTCACAGATTACCTTATGAACAGTTATCCAATACTTCCTGACTTTGTCACAGTTCCACCATACATGTAACCAACATCCTGTAGTTTGCTTACACTTCCAACATCTGTTATTACCATTCTTGTAAATTTTTGCTAATTTCGCTGGGGTGAGGTACCAACGTTGCTCCATTTTTAGATCGTTTTCTTTCAAGTCTTGACTTTGAGTAAATTTTTGTGTCTTCATTCTTGCCCACTCCCAACTTTCCAAATCAATGTCCCTGCCAATATCCTTGGCCCATCTAATCATCGTATCTTTTACTAAGTCTTGTTCCAAATCTATTGCTTGCAAAGTCTCATAGTATTTGGAAGTTAGTTTTTTTTTCCATTTTGCTTAATCGCTTTATCCAATTCAGTGTCTGTCTCTTCAAATCCCAGTTTTTTATCATCTGCTTTGAATCTGTCCATTAGCTGTTTATATGGAAACCAATGTAAATTTTTATCCATTTCTTTCAGATTCTCTAAAGGCTTTAATTCATAGCTTCCACTCCTTGTTTTACTCAAAATGTCTCGATATCTCAACCATTTGGATACTTCTTGCCATCTTCCAAAAAAGGCTTCTTGTGGTGACACCCATAAAGGTAGTTTTCTGTAGAATTTTTCCTTACAATACAACCAAATCCTTATCAATGATCTTCTTACATAATGATGCTCAAATTCTTTATGCACTTTTGTCTTGTTATACCACATGTATGTGTGCCAACCAAATCTCAAATTAAATCCTTCTAAGGCGAGAATTCTATCATTTTCTAATTTTGCCCAATCCATGATCCAAGTTAATGCATTTGCATAGTAATAAGTCTTTAAATCTGGTAGATTACAACCTCCATTTTTCTTCTTATCAATCAGTGTCTTCCACTTTATCCTAGATTTTTTACCTGACCAGATGAATTTTACAAGATCTTTCTTCCATTGTACTAGTGGTTTATCATTTAAAAGCACTGGAATATTTTGAAACAAAAAGTTCATCTTTGGTAGTATCATCATTTTAATTGTCTCTATTTTTCCCAACAATGATAAATTTAATTTTCTCCATTTATTAAGATCTTCTTTAATTTCCTTCCATAATCTTTCATAGTTATTTTCAAATAAATCAGGATTCCTCTTTGTAATCCAAATTCCCAAATTGAATCCTGATAAGGACTGTAGTTTGATCTCTTCTTCCTTTGTCATATTCTTTGTAAGCATTAATGACTTTTCTTTATTTATCTTTATTCCAGAAACTTTTTCAAAGTCTAACAAAATTCCTTGAAATTTCTCTATCAAGCTTAGAGGTTCTTCCATAAATATTACCACATCATCTGCGAAAGCTTTTAACTTGTAATGTTGTCCTTTAATCTTTAGTCCTTTTATATCCATGTCATCTCTAATTTTGTCATTTAACAATTCTGATACCATAATGTATAGCAATGGAGATATTGGGCATCCTTGCTTAGTACCTTTTTGAATATCAAATTTTAAACTTTTCTCTCCGTTAATTATCAATTTTGCACTCTGCTTTTTATAAATATTACTTATCCATTCAAAAAAGTTTTCTCCCATGTCCATTTTTTTTATCACCTCCAACATAAAGTCCAATTTTACCTTATCAAAGGCCTTTTCTGCATCAAGGAAAATCATTGCAACTTTTTTCTCATTATTTTTTTCCATTTTTTTCATAACATTCAATTGCATTTAATACTGTCCGTATATTTTCTTTCATATGTCTTGATGGCAAGAATCCTGCTTGATTCTCATGTATTAGTTTTTTTAAAATGTTCTTTAACCTTGAAGCTAATATTGTCATAAAAATTTTGTAATCCACGTTTAATAATGAAATCAGTCTATAATTCTCTACTTTCAGTTTATCTTTACCTTCCTTTGGTATGAGAGTGATGTTAGCCTCTTCCCAAGATTCTGGTATTCCTTGTTCTTTAATTTTATTAAATAAGTCTTTAAGTGGCATTACTAATTCCTTCTCAAATATTTTATAATATTCTGCTGTAAAACCATCTGGTCCAGGTGTTTTGTTTATTTTTGACTTCTAATTGCTTGTTCTACTTCAACAGTAGTAAACAGAGCATTCTTTTTCTTTTTTCAGTCTATTTGCCAACCATCTCCCAGTCTTATTTGCAAATTCAAAATTTATTTGTTTAAGATATGTTAACTTTTTCTCGACTTCTTTTGTCAATAATGCATCCAGTTTGATTTGTAATATTTTGAGTTGGTTTCTCAGTTCTTTTCTATTAGATTGTTCTTGAAGTTCTTTCTCTTTCTTTTGTATTTCTTCAGTCAATTTTTCCAATTTATCTTGTGCTCAAAAATTAATTCCATTACTTGCAAACTATACAGGATTGACTGAATCAGAAATTAATCAAGCAATGGATAAAATTTTCAGAAATAATTCGATTGTCACCAGAGAAAGAAAATTACCATGTGATGTAGTGGTCTGTTTCACAAGAACGAGGATAAAGGACATTGTGATTCAGAAAAGTTATGATGAAGATCTGATAATAGAAGGATGGAAAATCAGTATCTTAAAAGATACTCCTCTCGCAATTTTGAAGAGGCGACAAGAGTATAAGTTTTTGACACAACTTTTACATAATCACGGTATAAGATATGCGTGGGAAAAGATTGAAGGAGTTGCTTTTACGTATCAACAAAGAAGATATAGAATAAACTCCGTACAAAAAGCAAAAGATTTTTGTAAAAGATTCCAAGTAGAAAAGGGGAAAACAGATGGAGATGGTGATGAAGAAGATGAACAAGCGGCTGCAAAGATAAGAGAGAAAGAAAAAGATAAAGAGGAACCGAAAGAACAAAGAAGACAGAAGAAAGTTATAATGGAGACTAGAAGTCAAAAACAACTGAAAAAAGCTGAAGAAGAAATAGAAGAAGGTGAAGGGACAGATCCCTTCTCAGATGATAGTAAACTTCTGGAAGAATCGGGACAACTGGATGATGACAATGATGACGGTGGAGCATCAGAATTATAAAGAGAGGAAGAATCATAGATACAAAGAGATAATAATATTTTTAATTCATAAAAAATGGTGACACAAATTTATTCATGGAATGTTAAGGGACTTAACTCAAAATATAAACGTAGCAAAATATTTCATTATTTGGAAAAGAAAAAAACAGGATTTTATTTGTCTGCAAGAGACAAACATTAAACAATCAGATATTAGATTCTTACAAAACCCTAAACTAGGTCAATTATCTGTATCCGCGAATGAGAAGAAAAAAGGAGTGGTAATTTACATTAATAATAAATATGATGCTAAAGAAGTTTTTTTCAGATCAACAAGGACATTATATTGCAGTGGAAGTATTATGGCAAGAAAAGAAAATTTTATTAGTTGGTATCTATGCTCCTCAGGAAAATAAAGAACTTTTAAAAAAAATTGATTAAAAAAAAATAGAAGAATTGGATCATGAAAATTATTTGTTAATGGGAGATTGGAATGGAGTTATAGATCCAAAAACAGATAGAACCACTCAAATTAAGACAAAAAAGAATCAAGGAAAATTGCCAAAATCCTTTTTCGAATTACAAGAGAAATTGTCCTTAGAAGATGTGTGGACGGGACTTTACAACACAACTAAAGGGTTTATCTTTTTCTTGGATAGACACAAAACTGAATCAAGAATTGATATGTTTTTGATCTCTAAACACTTGTTTCAACAAATAAAGAAAATGGACATCTGGTCAAAGATTATTTCCGATCACAATCCAATTCAACTTAGTCTTTTGGGACCAAAACATCAGTATTCGTGGTGTTTGAATCCTTATTTGCTTCAAAATGAGGAATTTGTAAATAAAGTGAAGGAAGAAATAAAGTATTACTTTTCTGAAAATATCACTGATGAAATGAAAATGAAAACAGTATGGGATGCCAGCAAAGCAGTGATGAGAGGAATCCTTATTCAAAGAGGGGTGGAAATGAAGTGAAGGGATTTCAAGATTGGTGTAATATGATCCATTCTAGATTTTCCTGCAATTAACCTGGCTGCCATATTTTATACCAATTGTAGTTTCCGAACTAGGCATAAGCGTAGCCCCATGTAGAGTGTGTTACAGAAATCAAATTGTGAGGTTACCAGCGCATGTACTACAGTTTCTAGGTCCTTTGTCTCCAGGTAAGGGCACAGTTGGCGTATCTGCCGAAAATGATAACAGGTGCTCCTGACCACCACATTCACCTGATTGGTCATGTGAAGCGACAGGTCTAGGAGCTCCGCCTATGAACATAGTCCTTCGAGAAGAGTGTGACCCCTTCTAAGACTGGAGATTGTATCCCAATACCTGGTTTAGGGGCCCCTATTGTAAGCATCTCCATTTTCTCTGGATTCAGTTTGAGTCGGTTTTTCCTCAGCCAGTCCATTACCGCTACAAGTCAGTGATTGAGGGGAGAAATACCAACTGTCATCATGGCTGATGACCGAGACATGGAGAAGTATATTTGGGTGTCATCAGCATACTGATAACAACCAGCCCCATGTCTCCAGATGATTTTCCCCAGTGGCCTCATATAGATGTTAAAGAGCATTAGGAACAGGATGGTGCCCTGGGGGATGCCACAATTCAGCTCTATTTTAAATGAGCAACTGTCCCCAAGCATCACCCTCTGGAATGTGCCTCAGAGGAAGGAATGGAACCACTGAAGTACAGTGCCTCCAATTTCTAACTCTCTCAGGCATTTCAGAAGGATGCTATGATCTATCGTAGCTGCTGAGAGATCAAAAAGCACCAACTGGGTCACACTTCCCCTTTTGATGTTTTGGTGAAGGTCATCTACCAGAGCAACCATGGCAGTCTCCACCCCATATCATGGTCTGAAGCCAGTTTGAAATGGATCTAGAAAATTGGTTTCATCCTAGATCACTTGGAGTTGAGAGGCAATGGCCTGTTCAATCACCTTGTTCAAGAATGGGAGGTGGGAAACAGGTCTATAATTTTTCAAGTTCAGCGGGTCCAGGGAAGGCTTCTTCAGGAGCGATCTCATAATCGCTTCCTTTAGACAAGATGGCATAACTCCTTCCCTAAGGGACACATTGATGATCTCCTTCAGAAAAGCCATCAATGTGTCACCTCCTGCTGCAGGTGTTGTTGTTGATGTGCTCTGGGCCTCCGCCCGTTCTTCCCATGGCCCCGCTGCTACTGCCACTGCCGCGCCACTGGAGGAGATGGTACTGGGTGGACTTTTCTCTTCTTTTCTCCTCCTCTACAACAGCTGGAGGTGCTGGGAGGGCAAGGAGTGCGAGCGGAAGATTTTAAAGCTGCCCCGCTAAGTTCTTTCCTCTCTCCTCCTCCTCTTTAACAGCTGAAGGTGCTGACTCCTCTTCCATATTGGGGTATGGCATGGTTCACCAAGATCCCCCAATAGCTGCCTGACCCACTGAACTTCGCTAGCCATTTCTGAAAGGGCAGTGAATTCAGCTTCTGTGGTGTTCAAAGCTACACAACTTTGCTTTCTGGACCTCCACACAACAGGACTGTCAGCAAACCAGATGACCAAACCAGAAATTGACTTCTTGTCTGCTACCTCTGATGCAAAGGAGCTGTCTGCACAGCACTCTAGCTAAAACACGCCTCCAGTCACCACCAGACATTTGTCCCTTGTTCCCTTGAGGTATCACATCACATGCTTCAAAGCAGTCCAATCCACTAACCTGGGTTTTGAGGCTCTCCTACTCAACAATCCCACTGCAAAGCTTATGTCAGGCCTAGTGTTACTGGTGTACAAAAGACTTCCAAGCACTGAATGGAACAATTCAGGATGCTCAAACACTTTTTCTGACTCTAAACTGCCAAACTCAGGTGTCATGGGATATCTGACTATCTTTGCATTGCTCAATCCACACTTCTCCACAATCTTGTAAATCTTCTTTTTCTGACACAACAGAATTCTAGGTTCTCTCCGCTTCAGTTCCTAAGTAATTCATCAAATTACTTAAATTCTTCAGTCTGAATTTTCTTGCTAACCCCTCCTGTACATGCTTCACATCCAAACAATTTGCAGCCACACAAAGATCATCATCATAGATCATTAGGAAGACACTACCCTTGGTATACACACACGCATCAGCCACACTGCATTGGTACTCAGATTTGACAAGCTCATCATGTATACACCTGTTCCAACATCTAGCACTCTGCTTTAATCCAAACAAGGTTTTTCAACCTGTATTCCTTTTTGCTACCAGTACAGTCATACCCAGGAGCTTGCTCCATGAACACATTCTCCTCCAAACATGCATTTAGGTATGCCATCTGAAAATCAAATTACCTCACCTCAAGGTTCCTTTTTCCTGCCACTGCAAACACTGTCCTTAAACTCTCAGGCTTGGCTGTTGGAGAAAAGGCCATATTATAACTCTCATACTTTTCTTGTGAAAAACCTTTTGCAACAAGCCTGGCTTTGTACTTCTGAGTTCCATCTGGCATTTCCTTCTTCCTGTACACCCACTTGCATCCCACTACCTTGTGATCTACTGGCCTTTCTACTACATCAAGCACTTTCCTTACCACAAGTGATTAACTTAAGAATCCATGGCCTGGTTCCACTGCTCTTGTTCTTCCTGAGGAAATCTCAACAGGTCCTGAAAACTGTCAGGTTCCTCAGCTACCACAGTGCAAACCCTTGCCAAATATGACAAATCTATCTGGTTCCCTTCTGACTCTGCGAGCTCTTCTGGGAATGACTACTTTTGTTCTTCCTGACTCATTCTCACTATCCTCACTATTAGTCTGCATCTCTGGCACCACATCTGACTCTTTCCTAGGCTCAAACATGTGTCTAGCAATGCTTTGTACAGGTGTTTGTGTGTGTCACATGGCAATAGTGTTCTGTGATGTGCCTGACTCTACATTTTCTTCTGCCTTAGGCAAATCTACCGCTCCATTTCTGGCATTTTGTGGCTTAATGACCAGTGGTGCAATGTCTCCCAACCACTGTGTTTTTCAAAATTGGCACTTCTAGAGAACATTTTTGTACCAGTGCCCATCAAAAACCTGTATTTGTTCCCTTCATACCCATAAAAGTGTAGCCTTCTCCACCTAGGCTCCCCTTTTTTACAAAATTGTGGTGGAACAAGCATTATTGCATAGTGCCCAAAAATTCTCAAATGGTTCAAATTGGGCGCATGACCATACAATAGAAAATATGGAGTTTGATGAATGGCTGAACTCCACATTCTATTGATGATGTGGCTTGCTGTGAGGGTGGCTTCTCCCCATAGATGGGCAAGAGCTTGTGCATCCAGCATCAAGCAGTCACTCATTTGACTGATGAGCCCAATGCACCCTTTGGCGAGACCATCCTCCTGTGGAGTGGCAGGATTAGTGGCCATATAGCAAATGCCTTTCTGTTTTAGCCAATTTTACAAATTGCTGCTGAGGAATTTGCCTCCCCTGACAGTTACCAATGCACCAACTTTGTGTGGGAATTCCCTCTCAATTGAGTTTACCCACTGCTTAAGTTTTGCAGCTGCCTCAGAAAGGCATATCTGTATCTTATGTGCCTATCCACAATGACCAACATGTATTTGTTGCCTCCTTCACTGGGTCTATAGGGGTCAGCCAGATCAGCATGCACCACCTTAAATGGCCTCTGGGTGGCACAATTGCTTTCCTTGAGCACAGGGAAAGCTTTCAGCTTTATTTATTTTTTGCACACTGAACAATCCAAATAGTTATTACAGTGGTTTATCTTTAACTCTGGACAGACCTTTTCCAAATGAGAAAGATTAGAAAAACTTGCATGGCCCATGAGTCTATGCAAATAATGGGTACAATTCAAATGAAATGGTAATTAGAAACATTAGCACACTTTGCTTTTGCCTCTATGTGGTAAAGCTTATTCCTTTTTACCACTCTGGCACAGACAGACCCATTTGAATATATTGTGCACCCATCCCATTGAAATGACACTTGATACCCATCAGATGTTAGTGTGGTAACACTCGCTAAACAATTTCCAAGATTATTTGCACAAAGTACATTGTTAAATGTCTTGGGAAAACTGGGAATGAAAGCAGTTTCCATTTGCTGAACCTCGCTAGGAGCTCCATCTGCCACACATACAGATGACACTGGAGCAGGTCTTAGGTCCTTTAGGAGCTTTGACCATGTGATGAGTGGCCCACACACCTTCTGGAGTGCTGCCTGGTAGGCAACAACAACAGTCCCTTCAGCTTGTGAAGCAATGCCCTTCCTTCCCTGAGCCGCCTTCTTCTTGCAGCTGGCTGACGTTCCCTTCTGTGCTGCTGAAGACATCCGGCATTCTCTCTGAAAATGCCCCATCTTCCTGCAGTTAAAACAACGTTTCTATCTGAAGACTGCAGCTCTCTCACCTTCAGATGTTGTGGGAGACATCTTCACATCGTGGATAATTGGAGTGGCTCTCTCTCTCTCCTCACTGAACTCTGTTGCCTGACCTCGAAATCATGCCTCTGGATTTCCTCCAGAATCTGCACTGATACCAGGTCTAGGGTCAGGTCTCTCTCTGCAACACTCTGCAGGCTGTACATCAGGAAATCCTACTCCTTGGTCAGATGTCCTAGCAGGATGTATACCTTTTAGCAATAGCAACAGCAAGTACATTTCTATACCACTTATCAGTGCACTTAAGCATGCCCTAAGCAGTTTACAATGTGTAAGCTAATTGCCCCCAACAAGCTGGGTACTCATTTTAGCAACCTTGGAAGGATGCCAGGTTGAGTCAACCCTGAGCCCCTGGCTGGTATTGAACTCACAACCTTATGGTTTGTGAGTGAGCAGCTGCAGTACAGTCAGTTAACCACTGCACAACCAGGACTCTTCTTTTGATCTTCTGGAATGTTTATACCACAAATGGCAACTTGCATAAATAATTCTTGCATGCTGCTGAGATGTTGCACCCCCTTGCGGCTTGCAGCTGTACAAATGCTTCACTGAAATAATGTGAAACAAGGAGCTATCAGACTGGTGGATGGCTCTCAAAGCATTCCCTAGCTAAAAAACAGTTCTTTTCTCTCTCATGTGGATCAACTGAGATGGCTCTAATGTAAGCAAAAGAGTTGCTCTTGCCCTCCTGTCCTCCTCTGTCTCTTTGGCCATCACACGTGCCTGCACAATTCCCCATAAACCTTCTCTGATCAGCAAGGTTTTGGTGTAAGGTCTTTTGGCAGACCTCCAAACCACAGCTCACAGATTAAAAACTACAAAACAGGCACTCAGTCTTTAACTATTTTTCTGCCAAATTCTCTGGCTGCTTGAGAACTTTGGCTTTACTTTCACAACTGGTGAACTTACGTCAGAACTCAGAGCATTGTCCTAGTGGCTAACACTTGTTAGCACAGAGGGAAAGTTGGGTCCATATGCTGAAGGTTGCCAGCTAGGAAACAAACTCCATTGCCAAGTCTGGAAAGTCATTAATGACTGCTGGGTTCTTCTGAAGAGGCTTGTTATCTTAGTTGCAGGAAAGTATTTACAAGCACAGTACAGCAATATTTACACCAACTGAAATAATGCTCCAGCATCAACCAACATCCACACCACCACACTGTACTGCAGCATTTATCCTTATATACACAAACACATCTAGGATTCTGATCCAACCCCCTGCTAATGTTTCATCAGCTTCCTGTCATGTGTCCACAGTGACAGAGCAGTTTGGACCTGCTATGACTCATCTCTATGATCAAGTTGCATCAGCTTCCTCTGAATCAGCATTTCCTCTTTAACCCATTACATGCACCTGAGACATTTTACACAGTCTGGGGCAAATTGTCATTGAGAAATCCTGCTATCACTAAGGGGTACATGCCTATGGGGCTATAGCAGTGGTAGCATTGTTGTAAAGAGCATCCCAGTCCCTAAGATTTCAGTGCCAAAATTTCTGCATCAAAAATGCTGTTTACTGCATTTTGCAGAAATGTCAATTTCTACACAAAACAACCATGTGTAAAGTTTGTACAACATAAGTCTCCAATTTGCAAATAAGAGTTGAAAACTTTACGGTTTTCAAGGTCTTTCTTGCATCAGGAAAAAAAAAGTTAAAATTACTCATTGCTTCTCTCAAAAAGAAAATATGAAGAAGAGGTAGAAACAGACAGGTAGGAATATCTGAAGTGCTTCTTCTTTGTCTTAGTTTTTGTCTGTCTCTCAGGGGCTATACAGAGCGGCCATAAGGGCTGGCCTGGGGGTGGAATCAGGGTGTGGCATCCACATGCCAGCTGCCCTAACTCTGCCCCAATACCACTGTCATGCCACCCACCAAACCAAATGGCGGGCGGCATCAGGGTGCTCCCTTGGCACAACATTCATACACGCTGCACCAAAAGGGCACCAAAAAGCCACCACCATGATGGCAAGGGTGGCTTTTTGCTGCTCTAAAAAGGAGCAGCATTTGCCAACTCTTTTTAGCATGGCAAAGTGCTGGATCAGGGCTGTGGAGTGCAGTTGCTGCAGCCCTGATCTAGCAAGGAAAGAGGCGGCGGGACTCCGCCCCTTAGGGGCCATCTGATGAGCCCCTTAATCTGTCTGTCTTTGTCCTAATCTGTCACTTCCTTGACTTCACTTCCTCCTACTTTGTCTCTTCCCCCCTCTCCCCTGTGCATCTTGCTGATGCACATTGGAACCTTACTCCTCTCTGTCAAGATGTAGTTCTTATAATTTTAGTTAAAATGGCTCTCTGCTACCTATTGCTACCACCAGCTTCCTTGTCTGTGCAGCAGTAGAAACAAAAGTCAGAATCCTAATGGTGCACTACATTGTCATAACCATGTCAGACTTTTCTTACATAGAATTGATAAATGTAGAATGATATTTTAGTTCTTGTTGGTGGGATCTGTTTCTTTTGTTGTGTTTACTCCTGGTGGTGACAAGTGAAAAAGGCCATGGGCTCAGTAACCATAAAGGAAATAAAATACCTGAGAAATAGGCTGTTCAGAGCCAGAAGATTTTGTTTGCCTTCCCACATAAATTATGTGCAACCCTAGGAAAAGTGCACCACCCAGTGTAATCCACCTACAATATCCTAGTCCATGTGGTGTAACAGTTCCTGTCAGCAAGCATTGGAATGCTACTCTGGATTTACCAAGTGCATATGGGAAAAGTCTGCTCTTCCCTACACAATCAGAAATTATGGCTATTTTTTATTCTAATGATGCTAATTCAAAGAAACAGAAAAATGATTGCTGTGATCTAAGGAAAAAAATAGAAGTACTGATGATGAAAGGTAATGGTGAGGAGTTCAAGTAATGGACCTTGTAATGCTAATAAATTCATCTTTCATTCTGAGCATTTTTCATGCAAAATGCTCTCTCAAATGTTTGATGGAATTTAAGCATAAATAACAAGACAGTGAGGAAATTAACAAATTGTGGTCAAGAGAGATAAGGTGTGTCTTCAAGGGAAAGTATGGAAAGAAATGGGAACTCAATGAGGTAGAAAGTTACAAGTAAGGCTTGATCTGGGTCAACAGTTTAGTACTGACCTTTCCCATTATTAGTCATAGGTGATAAAATATCACCAGCACCTTGGCACATGCTGCTTTGGTATGAATTTGCAGAAGCTAATAAAGTAAAATTAAATTCCAGAGGAATTTAAACCCCACTTGGAAGGCAAGGTTTGCAGATAATTTTGGAGTGGATATCCATTCCTAATTAGGATCAAGGATATATTTTAGGAATGTATAAATCAGTGACCTGCAAATTAAATTACTGACCTGCTAAACATTTCTAGCCTAGCATGGTGTAGTGGTTTGATTGCTAGACTATGACTCTGGAGATCAGGGTTTGAATCCTGCTAGTCATGGAAGCCCACTAGCCCATTGTTGGACTAGTCACACTCTCTCAGCATCAGAGGAAGGCAAAGGCAAACTCTCCTATAAGCAGATCCTGCCAAGGAAATCCTATAATAGTTTCACCTGAGGATTGCCATAAGTCATAAATGACTTGAAGGCACATAACAATAATTATGATGCTAAACTAATGCTACACAAAATAGGATATCAAAATACATGGGGTGAAAACAGCTGAAACAGCATTAGACTTTTGTTGAGGAAATCTTCCCCCTATCTTTAAAGGCACCTTTGAATATTTTATTAATAGCCAGTATCACTGTGCTTTTTTTTTTTTTACAATTTTATTTATTTAAAATAATTTACACAAACACATGAAAAAAACAAAAACAAAAACAAAAAAGACAAAAAAACAATACACATTCAAACAATATCAAAATATCATACATCAATCAACCCACCTCCCCAACCTCACAAACACAACCAATAATACATTTAAACACTACGCTAGTCTTATGTTAATTATCCAATTTCTCATTTCCCAAGTGATTACCTCTACGTTTAAACATAAATACATCGGTTCTTTCTAATACTACAATAACCTAGGACTATGACATATTCCTTCTAAACTTAATATTAAATACATTCTTAAATTTTCTTATCTGTAACGCTTCCCACATCTTACTCGTTAAAACATTTAGAAGTAACCAAATTTATTTTAACCCAATCTTATTCAATATTACCATTATTATTACCAAATCTATATCACATTACAATTCGTTTTCATCATCTTTTATCTTGTAATTTTTAACTAGTTCCCACTGTTCCTCCCTTGTATCAATATCTCTATTTTGAATTAAAGCAGTCAAAATATCTAAATTCATTGCTTCTTTTAATCGTATAAGCCATTCTTTTGCATTAGGTATTTCTCTTTTCTTCCAATATTTTGCGAAAACTAATCTTGCTATTGAAACCATATATAATATGATCCTACCATATTTTTTCTCAATTGTTTTATCGATTCTGTGTGTCATATTTAAAAGAAAAATTTTAGGACACCATGGTATCTCAACTCCTAGTATTCCACACATTTTAGAATGAATTCTTCTCCAATATTTCTTAGCAAGGGAACATTTCCACCACATACGATGGAAATTCCCTTCACTCTTTTGGCATTTCCAACATTTTCTGCTTACAGTTTTATATATTCGATTCAGTTTAGTTGGATATAAATACCACCGGTGCATCATCTTCAGGAAGTTTTCTTTCAGATCCTGGCATAAAGTGAATTTATTTGTTGCTTTCCAAGCTTTCTCCCAGTGTTCCATTTGAATATTTTCATCTAGATCTTTAGCCCATAATATAATTACATGTTTTATTGTGTCCTGTTCAAGATATCGCTCTCTAAACAACTTATAATACTTAGATATATGATGGCCTTCTTTATTCTCAATTATTTTGTCTAATTCTGTTTTCTTTTCCTCAAATCCATCCTCCTTCCTGTCAGTATTGTACCTACTTTTCAATTGCAGATATATGTACCAGTTATTGATTTTTCCTTCTTCTTCTAATTGTTCTTTTGATTTCATTCTATGCTCTTTTAAACCATTAAAGCTTTCCCAGGTAATAATATCGTCATATCTAATCCAATTCCCGAATGTTGTTCTACTTTTATTTAAAAAAGCTTCTTGAGGGGATGTCCAAAGTGGGATTTTCCTATAAAATTGTTTTTTTATTTTCATCCAAACTCTTAATAATGCTTTTCTAATACAATGATTTTCGAATCTCTTATTATTTTTCAACTTTCCGTACCACAAGAATGCATGAAATCCGAATTCCATATAGTCACTTTCAATATTCAGTAAACTGTCGTCTTCTAGCTTAATCCATTCTTCCAACCAATTCATACAATTAGCATAATAATACAGTTTCAAGTCTGGGAGCGCGAAACCTCCCTTTTCCTTCGTCTCTATTAAACTAGACCATTTAATCCTGGATTTTTTCCCTTGCCAGATAAATTTAATTATTTCCTTTTTCCAGTCTTCTATTAATAGCCAGTATGACTGTGCTTTTGACCAATAATGAATGATAACATAGCAGAAGCTGGAAAAAATAGTTTTCAGAAGCTCCCAGCCAGTTTGGCCAGTGGCTGGGGGATTCAAAGAGAGATATTATTGGAAAAAAAATCACCACCTACCCCCTAGAACCTGATGAAGAGGAGTTAGGTTGTGCTGAGTTGGGCTTCTGGCTCCAGAGGAAGGCTCTTTGAGATCTGAGAAGCTGGTTTCTAAAGCAACTGGGGAACTCTCTCCTCAGCTGGACTTGATAAACACTGTTAGAATCACTCCCATCCTCTGATATCCAATGAAGAGAAAAGAGGTTTCACATGAGTCAATGTCTGTTAAATAATAAACACTGACTAATAGAGCACCTGGTGTCCAGAGGCAACCACTTATAAATCTCTCAGCTGCTGGAGGTCCTAATTGCTTGCAACCATTTATTTGTCTTGACTGGAAGTATTCCCAGTGCTTGTATTTTTTCTTGGGATTCTTGAACTCTGGTTTAGCTACATTTAACAAATCTTGCCTTACCATTTTTGGCTTCTGTTATCTGTATTATTGCCTTTGTGTAATCACTTCTGAACTGACTGAGACTTTGTCCCCTCTGTCTCCCTTCATCTTCCTTGAACTGCTTGAATTACCTGTGCATGACAATTATAATCACCTGTAGGTGCTTCCTCAATTATAATCTCTCTCACTAGGCACTTGCTGCCTGTAGAAATAGGGCACCATTTTTGTACCATCCAGGGTGGTTTCTGTGCCCTTGAGATACTCATAAGTCTAGAGTTTAGGCCTTATCATATGTTTTAGGATGTTCACCATGAAGCTTATTAGCTTTAATGCTAGCCAAGCTTCTTCTCTGTCACACTAGAAATGCACAGGTGAACAAAGTACACTTGTATGGGTAAGTATGTAGGTCTGGATCCCAATTGAGCATTTTTCCCCACTACAAACACAATGCTGAATTTTCATTTTTACTTCTTTAGAAATATGAGAGCTGGTCATGCTGCATTCACAGCCAATCCAACAATAGTGAACTAGCACTTTGAGTGTTCAAGAGAAAGAAAAGAGTCCATCAGGACATAGAATCCATTAAAAAGCATCTGAAAACCTTTTATAGATGCTTTAAGGAGCCAGTGCTGCTGTTCTGGCTTTTCGTTGAAACAATTATGGAAGAACAGGCTGCCTGCTGCTAGTGCTTGTTTGGAATTGTTTTGCCAGTGATGTACTGATCTGATTTGCTCAAAATCTCTTTGTTCTCAATCTTTATTTTCCTCCATCATTCTGTG
Organism: Phrynosoma blainvillii; assembly: GCA_026167975.1. NCBI lineage: Eukaryota > Metazoa > Chordata > Lepidosauria > Squamata > Phrynosomatidae > Phrynosoma > Phrynosoma blainvillii. Next base: position 63,334,089 of record JANUYF010000003.1, on the reverse strand, counting down.
GGTTGCTGGTTTATCCCCTTGAAAGCAGGATAATTTCCTGTGAGCAAGCTATATTTTGTGTTGTGCTCACAAATTCATGTTTTCTTGTAATGAGCATTCTCGACTACCACCCAGTAGCTTATTCTCAATTGAAGAGAAATAAACCATAAAATAAACGTTCAGTAGACCTTGTCTTATTAGAGAATAGAGAACAGTTTTCTTAACTTGCACATGTAGAGTTCCTAGTAATAGAAAATGGAGAGTTATTTTGTGATGTTAATTGACGAATCTATGCATTTTCAACTAGAGACTATGGGCCTTTACAGACTGCCAGAAATAGTGCAGCTTGAGGCCACTTTAACTGTCCTGGCTCAGTACTAGGGAATCATGGGAACTGTAGTTTATTGTGGCACCAGAGCTCTCTGACAGAGAAAGCTCAATGTCCCAGAAAAAAAAATACAATTCCCATGATCCCCTAGCACAGAGCCAGGACAGTTAAAGTGGCCTCAAGCTGTATTATTTCTGGCAGTCTGTAAAGGCCCTATCAGTCCATATAACACCCAAAGGATATTTGCATATCACTCAAGAGCTTTTATTTGGAATTACTTGTCAGGTAGTACTCATGACAGAGGAATATCCTATCCTGCCTTTTACCTCTCTCTTCCCATTGCTCAGATGTATGCTTCTATAAGAAGTCAGCATTCTAGTCGTCATATTTGACTATTTATTTGTGGTGGAAAGAACAAGATATCTTCCACTTCAGAAAACTAAAGCAGTTAGAATTAACTGAAAGAGAATGTTCAAATGAACAAAATGCAAACCTGTCAAGATTTTTTTATTTCCAATCTGATCATGAAGTTCTCTCATGCAAATCCCCTTCTCCTCTATATTTCTGCATCTTTCCCCTCTTATTGAATTTATTTGTGTGCATATATTTGAAATGTATGCATTTTCCTTCATTAACAAGGTGAATGCCAGTTCAGCAAATGTTAAAACAATTCCTGTTCAGAACTTGATCCTAGACAAATTTACTAACCTGGCATATGCCACAGAGATATGAGGCTAGAGGCACTAGGTAAGGCTGGAAGCATTAATCTCTCTCACTGAGATTCTTTGTGCATCAGCAGGTGAAACCTGGGGCTGGTAAGGCAGAGATGTAGTGGTCTATCAGGATTCCATCCCCTTGACCAGTTTGTAGGGTTAGAGTGTATGCATCTAAGTCCCCTCTTCCTGCTTCTTATGGGCAGAATGGGACCATCAGAGAGCTCTTTTCTTACAAACTGTTACTACCCAATGGTTTGAGTTTTCCTTACATGGCAACACAATGGGACATGGCTGGAATTCCACTTGCTCTTTCTGTGTCTGATGCTGCAGAGATGTTCCTTCTCTTCTCCCAACCCTGGTGAGGAGATGAGACTGAGCAGAGACACATGAAAAAGTAATGTTAGAAACAAGTAATTTTAAAGTGAAAAGGCTGTACCTCAAGTAAGGAATTTCCATTGCAAAAGGATGCCTTTTTACATGAAGAACTACCAGGCACATTTAAAAGTTACAATTACAAACTCGATCATTTCAGCCAAGCCAGAAAAATAATAAAAGTCCCTGATACAACTAGCTAATACAATCTCCTACTCAACTCACAGATCATATGGGATTTGTAGTCCTTGAAGTTCATGGGTGTGGCTAGGAGTCTGGACTCTTTTTGACCAGCCTTGACCAGCTTTCCCAGATGGGACAGAAGCCCCTGCCTAAAAAGAGAGCTATTTAAGAGTTCTCTTGAATATGCCACATTGTCCTTTCTCAAGCTTTGTATAACCTCTGCTGAGAAGGGCCTCAAAGATTCACACTTCTGCCCAACTGGCCATCTCATTGGGCAATTGCTTTCTCATCACCTCTGTGACATTGAGTCCTGTTAAAATATAACTTAACCTCCTCACATCATTTAACCCTTTGTTATGTGGAATGAAGGCTACCTGCTGCTTGGATAATGGAATAAACCCCATTATCACAGCATAAAAAGGAGAGTGGCAGGGACAGATTACAGATTCTGCATGTGTACTGCCTATCCTGCTACTCAACAGTGTGATTTCCTGAGCAACCTAGGGTAATCTTGGGGTTAAGATTAGAAGCTCCTCAGATTTTTCCACATTCATGATGTGACTACTCATGCTGCTGCACATAATCTAGAGATCATTTTTCATAATGGGTGGGACTTGCACGTGAAGGAAGTGTCTATATTTCTGTTGTTATTGGCAGATCACTACCTGCCCATAACAATTTAAATTTGTTGAGACTCAGACCTATGGAGTAGAGGTCTGATTAAGATGGTCTGGTTTATGAGGTTGAGAGCTCCAGATGATTCCTTGATGGTTCCAGGGGATTTTCATAAATTGCCTCAATGACTGATTCTGTTCAAGCCTTGATTGAGCTCTGAAATTGAGAAATGGTCAGGGCAATACTTTCTGAGCTTCCCTTCTTATTGAGTGAAACCAAACCAGCCCCTGGATTTTCCAGAGAATTGGCAGTAATCAGATGAGATGAAATGGTGGTTAGAGTAATATTGGTGGAAATCCCAGAGCAAGCCTGATTAAACATAGGCCAGAGCCTATCTGAGGCCAGTGTACGATAGTGGTTTGAGTGTTGGATTAGGACTCTGGAGACCAGGGTTCAATTCCTGCTTGGTCATGAAACCCACTGGGTGACCTTGGGTAAGTTGCACACTCTCAGCTTCAGGGGAAGGCAATGGCAAACCTCCTCTGAACAAATAATGCCAAGAAAACATCATGATAGGGTCACCTTCGAGTTGCCACAAGTTGGAAATGACTTGAAGGCACAATGAGCAAAACCACATTCTTCTTTGCCACCATTCTATCAGTAAAAATCCAGAGAGAGTAGATGTTTCAAGTGGTCAAAGGTGTTTTACATCCTGTCCTGAAAAAGGAGAATCCACACCACTCAACAGCTCAATGTAAACAAGTTGCCAGGTATTTTGCAGATAAAATTGCTCATATATGCACCAACCTGTATGTTTTGGTCAATACAGATCCAGTGGGTATAACCTTAAGCCCTGCTTATCCAATGAAAATGGATACTTTTCATTTTGTACAGCCTTAGGGATTGGGCAGGATATAAGAGCTACCATGTGTGTGTTAAGACTTTATCACACCAAGATGCCAATTCGTGTCAGTGTAGGAAATGCAAACATAACTGGTTTGAGGAATAGTCATTTTTGCACATTTTTGCACATTTCTTCCAAAGTGCCATGGGGCTGCTATAGTCCCAGGCTCTGTCTTCTGCACACCGGCCTTCATAATGCCAACTTTCTGCCTTATGCCCTTTTCAGCATGCCTTTCAGTCTGTGTTTTCTTAAAAAAGAAAAGAGACGGGGGGGGGGGGGGGAGAGAGAACCTAGCCTACTTGGGAATAGCCAGAGGGAGGTGGGGAGGAGCATAATCATGCCCACTCACCCCATGTGGTTGCCTGCATATTGGAATGACAGCAAAAGGAATGTATCACATGTGAATTAACAGTGGAAAAGCAGGGTGATTAGAAGGCATTGATATGTTTTGACTGCCAATAAAAAGAAGCATTGCAGGAACAGATGAAATACAAAGTAGCTACAGAAGAGATACGGCATTGTGTGATAAGCTATGGGCATAGACAATACTATCCTGTTGTAATTCTGCTTTGGAAGCCTCATGTTAATGGTTTAATTTTGTTTTAAGGAGTGGGTGGGTGGGTGGGTGGGAGGTGGGGGGGCAGGAATTGTTTTACCTATTGTATTTTTAAATTGATGTACGCCGCCCCGATTGCCGAGCAGAGGGGCGGGTTATAAATAAAACTTATTATTATTATTATTATTATTATTATTATTATTATTATGTGATAAAGTCCTTAGACTTCCTAGCTTATTAAATAATAATAATAATAATAATAATAATAATAATAATAATAATTAATAAATTTATTTCTAGCCCACCCCTCTGCTAGGCAACCGGGGCAGGGTACAACATATTAAAACAGGCAACAGTTAAAAAACATTCCCTCAACCCTCTCCCCAGCCCGACCCCCCCCCCTAAGACTGAATTAAACAAGCAAAGATTAAAATACAATAGTACAATAAAATATAAAAATAGAATAAAACAGGAAGCAGCAACAATACAAGGGAGAGGGGTGGCAGTCGCTCCGATTGGGCCGGGAGGTTATTCTGGGAAGGCCTGTCAGAAAAGATCCATCTTTACTGCTTTCTTAAAGGCAGCAAGGATGGTAATAAGATGGATCTCATCCGGCAGGCCATTCCATAGTCTGGGAGCGGTTGCAGAGAAGGTCCTCTGGGAGGCCTATGCCAGCCTGGTCTTCATAGGCTGCAGCAGATTCCTCCCAGAGGACCGAAGGGCACGGGGGGGGGGGGGTCGTATGGGAAGAGGCGGTCCCTGAGATATGTTGGACCCAAGCCATGTAGGGCTTTAAAGGTTAAGACCAACACCTTGTACTGTGCCCGGAAACTATTCGGCAGCCAGTGGAGGGATTTAAGCACTGGTGTTATGTGTTCCCTCCTCGATGTTCCAGAGATTAACCTGGCTGCCATATTTTGCACCAGTTGCAGTTTCTGGGTTAGGCACAAGGGTAGCCCCATGTAGAGTGCATTACAGTAATCCAAACGTGAGATTATCAGAGCATGCACCACAGTTTCCAGATCCCTCATGTCCAGATAAGGGCGCAGTTGGCGTATCAGCCGAAGCTGGTAACAGGCACTCCTGACCGTCGCATTCACCTGACTAGTCATGTGAAGTGACGAATGTAGGAGTACCCCCAAACTGCGAACACAGTCCTTAGAGGAGAGTGTGTCTCCGTCCAGGACTGGAGACTGTATTCCCAAACCTGGTTTCAGGCCTGTGACTGTTAGTACCTCCGTTTTGTCTGGATTTACCTTTGTGAAGACCAGGCTGCCTGCTTTGCCCCAGAGAGCAAGCCCTCAGGACTCTGTCTGTCTTCCTCCTCCATCCCCACTCCATTGGGACTAAGGAACAGCAGCAGCATCACCAGAAGCAAGGCAGTGAGTTGGGCATGGGACTCAGGAAGCAGCAGCAGCATCACCAGAAGCAAGACAGTGAGTTGGGTGTGGCCTGGAACCTTTCCTTCAAGAAGGCACTGCTCCACCCTTCCCTCCACCACCAGTGTGAAGACCTGAGTGAAGACCAGGTTCCCCATGGCTCTTCATATCTCTCCCAACCTGATCCCCATCTGCCCCCTCCCTATCTCCCAGCTTCCCTTCTTCTGCTCACTTTGGAACTGTCGCTCCGTTGCTTCAAAAGCGACAGTACTCAATGACCTTTTTATTTCCCGATCCCTTAATCTTCTTGCTTTGACCGAAACTTGGCTCCCGGCCCATGATACCGTTACCTCCGCTGCACTTTCTCATGGTGGTCTTTCTTTTACCCATTCAAGCCGTCCTGAGGGCAGAGGAGGAGGGGTCGGCATCTTATTGTCCAACTCTTGCCAGTTTCAACTCTTGTCTCCACCCCCTAGCTACTGTTTTTCTTCCTTTGAATCTCATTCTATCCGACTCTTCTTTCCCTTAAACCTCCGTGTTGCTGTCATCTATCGCCCCCCTGGTTATGGCAAGCAATTTTTGTCTGATTTCGAGTCTTGGCTCACATTTTTTCTCTCAGATTCTGTTCCCTCCCTGATTCTTGGTGACTTCAATATCCATATTGATGATCCTACAAATTCTTCAACCTCTTGCTTCAATTCCCTCCTAGCTTCCTTCGATCTTCTACTTCACTCTAACTCTTTAACTCATTCTCTCGGTCACTGTCTCGACCTTGTTCTTGCTGCCAGGTGTCTCATCTCTGACTACTTGGCATCTGACTTTTCTCTTTCTGATCACCATCTAATTTGTTTTACTCTTACTTATATCCCACCCCCTTGCCATACTGCCCTTCGCCAGTTCCGTAACCTCCAATCTGTTAACTCTAATCTTCTCACTCAGTCTCTGGAATCATCTCTTGCCTCTCTCAATCTTGGGGACTCTACAGATTCAGCTATGTCCTTGCTTAATTCCACTCTTTCCTCAACTCTTGACAGCTTTGCCTCTGTAACCACGTGTGTGTCCTCCTCTTCCCCTGTGACTAGGCCTCAGCCCTGGATCACTCCCATAGTTAGGTTCCTCCGGTCTTGCTCTTGTGTGGCCTAACGTCTCTGGAGAAAGTCCAGGGAGTGGGCTGATTTTATCCATTTTAAGTTCATTCTCTCTTCCTTCTCACGTGCCTTAACCATGACAAAACAGAATTATTATAAACTACTGATCTGCTCTAACGAGAGGTGCCCGCAGTGTTTGTTCTCTTGTTTCAACTCTCTACTAAAACATTCTGCTCCCCCTGTTTCTTCATTATTTTCTCCCTCTGATTTTGCCAATTACGTCATTACAAAGATCACTACTATTCGGTCAGAGGCGACTCCTTCTGACCTGGTTCCCACCACTAATTTCTTAACTCCCCCTGCTAACAAATTCTCTGCGTTCTCTCCCATTTCTCTGGATGAACTTTCTACGCTGCTGAACTCTTCTAAGCCCACAACTTGTTCTCTTGACCCAATTCCACCTCGTCTTCTAATCTCCATAGCTCCTTCTTTGTTGCCCTCCCTCCTCTATATCTTTAACCTCTCTCTCTCTACTGGATCCTTCCCCTCAGTCTTTAAACATGCTCTAGTTTCCCCTATTCTGAAAAAACCTTCTCTCGACCCTTCCTCCTTGTCTAGCTATCACCCAATTTCTCTTCTTCCTTTTCTCTCTAAGGTTCTGGAACGAGTTGTCTACTCTCGCTGTCTTGAGTTTCTCGACACCAACTCCATTTTGGACCCTTTCCAGTCTGGATTCCGCCCACGGCACTCCACAGAGACGGCCCTCACCAAGATCTCAAATTATCTCTTGTGGGCCAAGGCGAATGGCCTTTACTCTATCCTTGTCCTCCTCGATCTGTCTGCGGCCTTCGACACCATTGACCACTGTCTTTTAGCTGACTTACTTTCTGACCTTGGCTTCTCAGGCTCTGTTCTCGATTGGTTTAAATCTTACCTGTCAGATAGATCTTTTGCAGGGGTCTCGGGTGGACAGACTTCATCTTCTGTTCCCCTATCTGTTGGAGTTCCTCAGGGTTCTGTCTTGGGTCCCCTTTTGTTCTCTCTATATACATTGTCCCTGGGTAAACTTATCAGCTCTTTTGGTTTCTCTTATCATCTGTACGCCGATGACACCCAGCTCTATCTTTCTAACCCTGACCTTTTGCCAGGGCTTGAGCAGCAAGTTTCATCTTGTCTGACTGCTGTCTCCCACTGGATGCGCCATCGGTGCTTGAAGCTCAACATGGCCAAGACAGAGCTTCTTGTTTTCCCTCCTAAGCCCACTCTTGAATATTCCTTTTCTATCTCCGTCAACAACATCTCTATTCAGCCAGTCCAGGAAGCCCGCAGTTTTGGTTTCATTTTCGACTCCTCTTTATCATTTATCCCTCAGATTCAGGCCACAGCCAAGGCCTGTAGATTTTTTCTTTATAATATTTCCAAAATCTGTCCATATCTCTCTCCTTCTACTGCAAAGACTTTGGTCCATGCCCTTGTGGTCTCGCGCCTCGACTACTGTAACCTTCTCTTGGCAGGGCTTCCTCTTTCTCACCTCCACCCATTGATTTCTGTTCAGTACTCAGCTGCCCGTATTATCTCACTCGCTCATCGATATGACCATGTCTCCCCCCTTTTGTCATCCCTTCACTGGCTCCCCTTTCTCTTCTGCATTCGATATAAGCTTCTTTTGCTCACCTTCAAAGCCCTGCATGGGCTCGCCCCTCCCTATCTCTCTGAACTTCTTTCTCCCTACACCCCCTCTCGTTCCCTCCGTTCTGGTAGCCACGGTCTCCTGTCCCAACCCCGGATTTCCACTGCCCCATCCTGGATCCGTCCCTTCTCGCTCGCTGCCCCTCACTCCTGGAACCTCCTTCCCTTACAAGTATGACTCAGCACATCCCTAACCAGCTTCAAAGCCGAGTTAAAGACTGCACTGTTTAGGGAAGCGTTCCCAGGGAGTCTGTGATCGTGACCTGGTTGTTCCTGATGTGTGACCTAATATTGGATATTTGATGTTTTAACTTGTTTTTTATGATGTTTTAATTTGTTGTTTTACTTTTAGATTGTACACCACAGGCAGGCTTTTTATATATTCTGGATTTTTTATTTGGTTTTGTACAGCGCCGTGTACATCTACGGTGCTTAATAAATAAAGCTAATAATAATAATAATAATAATTTAACTTCAATCTGTTTTTCCTCATCCAATCCATTACCGTTCTGATACAGTCATTGAGAGGAGAGATGCCATCTGAAGTCTGAGTCGATGATCTGGTCATGGAGAAGTATATCTGGGTGTCATCAGCATACTGATGACACTGCACTCCATGCCTCTGAATGATCTCTCCCAACAGCTTCATGGTAGATGTTAAAAACATCGGGGACAGGATGGCCCTGGGGGATGCCACAATTAAGCTCTATTTTAGAAGAGCAACTGTCCCCAGCCTCACCCTCTGGGATCTACCCGAGAGAAAGGAACAGAACCACTGCAGGGCAGTGCCTCCAATTCCTAACTCTCTCAGGCGATGCAAGAGGATGACATGATCTATTGTATCAAAGGCTGCTGAGAGGTCCAAGAGCACCAGCAGGGTCACACTACCCCTGTCGATGCCCAGGCAGAGGTCATCAGTCAGAGCAACCATGACAATCTCAACTCCATATCCTCGGTCCTGAAGTCGGTTTGAAATGGATCAAGATAATCGGTTTCATCCAAGACTGCCTGGAGTTGGGAAGCAACTGCCCTCTCGATCACCTTGCTCAAGAAAGGGAGCAAGGAGACTGGTCTGTAATTATTTCTATCCAGGGGGTCCAGGGAAGGTTTTTTCAGGAGAGGCCTAACTGCTGCCTCCTTCAGACAGGATGGTACAGTACCTTCCCTGAAGGACGTGCTGATTATGTCCTAAAGGAGCACTTTCAATGCGTTCCCCCCCCCCCCCGGACAACCAGCCAAGATGGACATGGATCGAGGGGGCAAGTCGTTTTCCTCACTCTTTCCAGGAGCTTGTCCACATCATCAGTACTCACAGATTGAAATTGATCCAGTAAATTACCATCAATGGAGTTGCTGGACACCTCATCTACGGATTCTGCCAAAACACTGGTGTCCAAGTCAGCTCTTATCTGAGAGATTTTATCTGCAAAGTAGGTGTTAAAAGGCCTCACAGCAGGACGTCGTTGGGTTAAGTAGGGGATTTGGCACAGGTGGAACCTTCGTCAGCTCCCCTACCACCCTAAACAGCTTTGCCGGGCGAGACTCTGCAGACGCAATGCATGCAGAACAGAACTATTTCTGCGCCGCACGCAAAGCCTCCCGATAGGAATCAAGATGTTTCCTATGGTGAGTTCTGTCGGATAAGAGTTGAGATTTCCGCCATATGCACTCTAGTCACTGTCCAGAATAAATAACAAGAAGGGGACTGGCTGAGTGAATAAAAGGATTCAATGCCCCATTAAAACATTCATTCCTAAAGGTGAAGTTGTAAGACCATTGATGAAACCCCCCTCTCTTGATCCAGTTGCATTGGACAACTACTGGCCAGTTCCCAGTATTCCATTTCTGAGCTTCTGCACTGGATCGTGTGCTGTTTTCCCAGCTTCAGGAACTCCTGAATTAGATGTATTATCTACATCCATTTCGGTCTGCTTTCAGATCTGGCTATGGGAGAGACATAGCTTTGTTCACCTTAAAATTCAGAGAGATAGCCATGGTAGACTGTAATATCAGTTTACAAAGAAACTTTGCACTTGAGACTAAGCCCTGAAAGCGACAAGCAGATGGGAGCAGCTTCTGGTTATTCTAGGAGCATGCTGTTTACATGATACATGCCCCCAGAGTGCTCTGAAGCTGCCCCGGGGCTGCACCGAGGCCTCCTAAGGCAGCCCAAAACTGGCCCCAAAAGGAGAGCATCTTTTCCACTCCTATTTGGGGCCATGGGAGGAGGTGCCCTTGGAACTGTGGCATGTGTTCACTGAAGTCCTGGGACGATTGGGCCTCCTGCCCATCTGCTTTGCCTCACAATGTGTTAAAGAAGTTGTAGTATAAGCTTTCATAGACTTGGGGCCTCTGCAGATTGGTCCAAAGGGCCAGCCTGGAAGCAGAGATAGAGTGAGGCAGCTGCATGCCGGCCACCACAACACCACGCCAACGCTGTCCTGATGCCGTGCCCTGTTATACATGTGCTGTGTCAGAAAGGGTGCACGTTCTGATGCACTGCGCTGGAAGGGGTGAAGAAGAGCTGTGTCTCAGCTCTTAGAGTGCTCTTTTGCCACCCCTAAAAGGAGCATTTTGCTCTTTTCGGGGTGACAAAAGGGAAGATCAGGGCCATGGTGTGAGGTAGCCATGGCCCCAATCTGCCTCTTCCCGGGGCAGCCTAGAGCCACCTGTCTGCACCCCACCTTAATCTATGAAAATCTGAGGAAGTTGACCAAGGCTGCCTTAATACTGCAGAAATAATTTGGTTTGATACTACTTTAACTGCCTTGACTTAATGCTATAGAATTCTGGAAATTGTAGTTTGTTGTGGTACCAGGGCTCTCTGACAGAGAAGGCTAAATATTTCACAAAGCTACAATTCCCAGAATTCAATAGCATTGCACCATGTCAGTTAAAATGGTGTCAAACTGGATTATTTCTACAATGAGGATGCAGCCCAGGTCTACATAAATGTATATACCTTTTTTTGTACAGTTAGTCTCAAAGATGCTACATGATCTCTTTGTTCACCTTAGTGGGTTACCTATGCCTGAAACTAGACAGAGAGTCTGTATTCCTGTTGGCTCTGCTGGAGCTCTCAGTAGCTTTTGGTACAATCAATGATTGTATCCTTCTTGGCTGTCTTGCCACTATGGGACATGGAGGCATTGTTTTGCAGTGGCTCCATTACTTCCTGCAGGGGCAGCTCCTGTTTGACTTCTTGGCTATTGTTCTGTCTGATCACCCAGGGCTAGTTTTTGCCCCTGTATTAGTTTATATAGACATTAAACCACTGGAAGATGTTGTCCAGAAATGTAACTCTAGTTTCAGTCCAATAAACTTTTTTTTTTTTTGGTTCCTGTCATTAGTAATGGGCTCAACTAGGGTGAACAAACTGAAATGTAAAGCAGACAAGGCAGTTCTGGGTCACTTGAGAGACAGATCAGGAAACAGAGATTCAGTTTGTGCTAGATGGGATTCCATCTCCTTTGAAGATGCAAGTTTGCAACTTGGCGTTCTCCTGGATTCAAGACTGACCCTGGAAGCTCAGATTTTTGCAATGGCCAGGAGTGCATTTGCACAGTTATGACTTCTGTGCCATCTGTGTCCAATTCTAAGAACTGATCACTGGGACAAGTGCCTTAATCATGTCCCTTTTGGATTACTGTAACACACTATCTGTTGGTGTTTCCTTTGAAGAATGTTCAGAGGAAATCCCCAATAGACAGTAGAAGAATGTTCAGAAACTTCATCTAATCCAAAGAGCTAAACCAGATTATTTACTGGTTATTGATGAGGGATGTAATTCTTTGAAATTTCATTCTCAAAGCACGGAGTGAGTTTAACAATTTTCTTCCCACTGCAAGAAAGTCTTCAAAAACTACAGTTTTCAACAACAACAACAACAACTTGAAAACATGATTTATTCTGTAGAAATTCACACATGGTATTTTTGTGCAAAAAACAAGTTTTGTGCAGGAAATATTTTGCACAGAAATATTATTCACTGCACAGAAAGTATTGTTTCCTGTACAAAGAAAGCTGTTTTCTGTGCGAAAATACTATGTGTGAATTTAGTGGTGAATAAATCCTGAAAAACAAAGATTATCATTATTCCCAAAGCTTTAGAAACATGTTTAATTTTCCATTTTTGAAATATTTTAAAATATTCATTCTATCCATATTACAAGGAAAATAAAACTTCATTGTTACAACAGCTCCACTGGCTATTGATCTATTTCCAGGCATGCTTCAAAGTCCTCTTTATGACATATAAAACCCAATACAGCTTGGGTCCAGGTTGTCTGAATGTAAAAATGTGAGTGCATGTCTTTTAAGAAAGAACATTTGCAGGCTAATGGAGAATTTGAACAGAAGGACTTATGACTGAATGCATGCAGAACTGATTTGGACAGGAAATAGACTTATTTTTCTATCTCTAGAAGAAAGTGATCCAGGAATGCCTTAGAAGCTTTAGCATTTGAGATGCAATCCAAATAGATATGTATTGCAGCATCCATCAGCATGCTCACCTGAATGTTCCTTGAAGATTCCCTTTCAGCAGAGATTTGGCATGAGAACTGCCTCGTGTTATTTTGCTTGCTTTTCCCTTCAAAGGCATCAAACCTCAACCAAAACTGTTTCTGAAAGTCATGGGTTTTAAGAAGCAAGATGGTGGCTGGGGTGGGGGGCAGCATATGTGGGCCCCTGGTGGCTTTCAGACTTTTACTGCAGCATCTCCTATAAGCATCTATAGAGTACAAGATGCTGGGTTGGGCATACTGTTTGTTGTGACCTCAGTAAGACAGTTCTATGTTTTTAATTAACAGTAAAATTGCCTTCTGTTCCTTGTTTATCTCTCTACTTGTTGAATGAAAATGGGCAATTCCAATAGGGGTAAATAAAACGTCTTAATAGCAAGCTGTAAGATACAGATTTATGGTAATGCTCTGTGAGGCAAACGCTTGTATCATACACCAGTTAGACACTTCTGCCTGGTATTGCAATTATTCCCAAATAAACTCCTTTGGGGCACAGAATACTGGCAGTTCATATTAGGGCTGCCTTCAAAAAGGTGATGAATGAGGAAGGACAGGGGCCAAGCATAGAGAGAAAAATAGAAATGCCCTTATTTGTTTCTCTTGCATGAAAACATCTCCTTCATGGGTTATTATAACAATGTACTTGTTCACAGCCAACAGATGGGGAGGTGGAGGTGGAAATACTTTCTTCAATGGCTATACAGACTTCATAGTAGATAATAAATAACAAAATAGAAGGTGGTGCAGGAGTTCTCTTGAATGCTTATGTGGGGTTCTCAGACTTATGGGAGGGTGGAACTGGCAGACTGTATTATAGGAGTTGCTTTTTAATTCTCCCTTTCTGTGTCTGGTTTACACTTTAACACAGTTTAATTTTAAAGTCTCCTTTTTTCACAAGGTGACAGCTGAGCAGTAATGTAATGAAAAGTTGATAGGCATGGTTCTTTTTTTTCTCCTTTTTTTAAAAATAACTTATGTAGTGGAACTTAAATTGGTTTAACTGGAGCTGAGCTGAATAATAAAATGAGCAAAAAGGAATTCATCTCCTAAACCATGAATATTTTTTAATCTTCTTCAGAGTGGGTTCAGTCACAGAGTTTGTAATTCATGGGGAGTGGGCACTACTGTTTGTCAGATCTCTGTCATAGGTAGATAAGAGTGTTGAAGGATGGTTTGCAGTGATTACAGCCATCTGAATATTGTGAGCAAATATGTCAGATTATGACACTAGGAAAACAGAAGAGTGGGTATTTGGTTTTTCAGCCTTTTACTCCCATTCCATTTATGTCCAGAATAGCTTTGGATTAATGTATACAATAAGTATCATCAGGCTTTTGTACACTGTTTCCTTCCATGAAGTCTAGAGTGAGAAAAGTATGGACAGTTGAAAGTCAAGCTAAAGGTATTCTCCCTACAGTCCAAGAAATACCAGGCTTCTTGTCATGAAATTTGCCACCAACTTGACTGAGAGTCCATTATAATGGCTGAGATCTTACACTAGAGCAAGGATAGGCAACCTTTCCCCTTTAAGGGCCGAGGGACTTCAGCTCCCAGAATCCCAGGAGCCATTGGCCAACATGGGACTATTGGCCAACATGGCTGAGGCTTTTGGGAGCTGAAGTCCCTCAGCCCTTAAAGGGGACAGGTTGCCTACCCTTGCACTAGTGTAAGATCTCAGCCATTATAATGGACTCTCAGTCAAGTTGGTGGCAAATTTTATGACAAGAACCCTGGTATTTCTTGGACTGTAGGGAGATATAGCCATGTTAGTCTGTAGAATCCATATGTAGAGAGATCTTGTAGCACCTTTGAAATTAACTGAAAAAAAGAAGTTGGCAGCATGAACTTTTGTAGACTACAGTCCACTTCTCCAGATGCATTTAGTGGAGTGGAAACTAGGGACAGATATATATATGCCATTGGCATGTGAGAATGTCAATTCAAATTCAAATTCCTTTGTGTATGAAAATGAAGTAGCAAGTCCAGTTTAAATGATGGTAGTTAGGGCCTTTGCAGACTTCCAGAAATAGTGCACATTAAATTGAGGCACTGCCCTGGCTCAGTGCTAGGGAGTCATGGGAATTGTATTTTTTTCTGGGACATTGAGCCTTCTCTGTCGGAGAGCTCTGGTGCCACAATAAATTACAGTTCCCATGATTCCCTAGCATTGAGTCAGGGCAGTGCCTCAATTTAATGTGCACTATTTCTGGCAGTCTGCTTAGGCCCTTAGTGAACAAAGACATTGGGAACTAGCCATTGTATAGGGAAATGAAGTGGGAAACCTGTTTGGCTTTGGATATTAGTGGAAAGAATAGATGAGTGTAGGGCAGCTCCCTAAGGATGGGGTTAAGTAGTGTTGAAATGTGTGTAGTGAGCCAGAAAGCCATTATCCTTGTTCAATCCATTGCTGAGGGACTTATGAGTAGTTTATGGATGAACTCCAATTCTGCTCTTTCTCTTTCCAATCTACCTTTGTAGTTCTTTTGTTCAAGGACCACTGTCCTGAGGTCTGAGATGGAATGCCCAGGGAGATTGAAATGTTCTGCCACCAGTTTTTGTGCATTCCCATTCCTAATGTCTGATTTACTGTATATACCAGGGGTAGGCAACCTTTCCCCTTTAAGGGCCAAGGGACTTCAACTCCCAGAATCCCAGGAGCTACTGGCCAACATGGGACTATTGGCCAACATGGCTGAGGCTTCTGGGAGCTGAAGTCCCTCGGCCCTTAAAGGGGAAAGGTTGCCTACCCCTGGTATATACTCATGTATAAGTCTAGACCAAGGGTAGGCAACCTGTCTAGACATTTTAGTCAAAAATTGACCCCAGAAAACTGGGTCAACTATCAACAGGTCAATGTAAGTACTGTACAATGCAAGAACAGTACTATAACAAAGGAGCCATCCTGTTTCTCTGAATAGAGTGGTAAAAGGTGAGAGCTTAGTACATTCTGGGAGCACCAAAAATGAGTATGGGTCCCCTCTACTCTCTCACTCATTCAGCCTTTAGGATGAGCACAAACAGTTATGCCTGCCAGAATTTTCTAAGTTCTTTGGCATCCTTTTCCTTTGCCTTCTTTACATTTTATGTCACACGCCCCTAAGTTTTACCCTGGACTTATCCATGGATCATATCAATCCATAATCTTGGCCCCCAAACCTGCCTTCAATTTATATATTAGGTCGAATTACAGCTGAGTATATACAGTATGTCCATTTATCCTCTGGCACAGGGACTGGCCTCTACATTGGGCAAACAGGCAAGTCCTTGCACCAGAGGATAAATGGACATAAATCAGAACAGCAGTTTCCACTCCACTAAATGCATCTGAAGAAGTAGACTGTAGTCTACAAAAGCTCATTCTGCCAACTTTCTTTCAGTTAGTCTCAACGGTGCTACAAGATCTTGTTGGAATGGAGTCCCAAGGGAAAATGTACAATGTGGGATGATATAGTAGTGACCAGGCAACAAAGGGTCACTGGCAGCCATGATGACAAAGCACTTTTCCACCTGGTGCTGAGTCAGGGGAAGTGACATCAGGTGATGGTCACCAAGTGCAGTAAAGCACTGAAAACTGCTGCAAAACTGCTAAGTCACCTTGGGTGAGTGACAGGTGACAAGAGGAAGAGGCAGGGCCAAAAGGCCACATGGAGCCCTGGCTATATAAGAGAGTTGCCTCAAGTCACAGTGTGGTTGGTGGATTGTTGGTGAATTGTGGCAAGTGATGGATGTTGTGGTGATTGTCGTGGTTGATGTATGATAGCCTTGTACATAGTGGAACCAAGATTAAAAGCCTCATCTGAGAGACGCCAGTCTTCAGTATCTCTTTACTCTGTCTGAAAGGGGAGAGGTGCTTCTCCAGCTCAGAATCTGCTGCCTGCATCCCAGAAGATGATGACTCTGGTGCCAAACATTGACGTGGAACATCACACACTATGTAACCATGCTAACAGATCTTTCTACATACTAGGCCTTGATAGTTGCCGACGAAGAGAGGTTTGGGGATGGAGTACAAGGGCAAGGGCTTGTCCAAAAAGGGACATATGCACCATGTGACTTGCAGTTAGCACATACATATCACAAAGGGAATGTTGGCCTATCTCTGCACATCGACATGTTTATTTGTTCAAAGACTGCTTACTATCTGAGAAAATGTTAGTGTTGAATTAGATTTGCCATCCCCCCCCCCCAGGCTCTTTCTATCTCTTTTTTTTCTGAGAGAGTTCTTAGCTTTAACATTCATGCAGCAGACAGATACAACATGGCCTTCTCCGTACTGAGAACAGCAGCACCTGTTGAACTTGGCCAATACAGATGGGGAAAAATTGAAACTGTACCATACCCCATGCCAGAAGAGAAACAGAGCAAAGAGGTGATTTAGATCAGGACATAGGGCCATTCATAAAGGAATCCTGTCTAAGAAAACAACAAACTGAATTGTTAAAATGCAAATGCCAAACTGTAGTAGAGGTAGTGGTCACAGTAGTAGTAGTAGTCATAGGAACACGAGAAAAGGAAATGGCCCTAATTATGAAACTGCGAGGAGGCAAAGTTGCTATTCTACAGGAGGCTTCATCTCCCCTTGTGGGTGATAATGGGGAAGCTGAGCCTATAATTCACATCCATGATGTAGCTCTTGTCCCTGGCCCACCCTGGAACAATGCTTCCCATAAATGCTTGCCTCATTATCTAATTGTCCTCCATTTTCCATGTTGTTCGCTACCTGGGTAGAGTCCACCTGTTATGTTTTCAAGCATTTCAGAATAAAACTACCCCAAGCTGACAATAGACACATAATGCTTGTCTGTTTCCATGGAAACAGGCTTCATAGAGCCCTGAATATAGCAAGTAGCTCCCAGTGCTGTAAAAACACTGGACTTTAGTATAGAAGCTGTGGGACATGTCTACCATGACAGCTGTTGAGACACAAGTCCCCAAGGCAGCTGCACAAACCATTGTTTATAGTGTTTAAAGCAAAAGCACACCAATCACCATTTAAAACCAGTGTTTCCTATTGGTACTACCTGAACAAATGGTGGTCAAAAAGGGTACAGATGAGGTTAGAGCCCACTGACTGCATGCCATTACCATGAAATATCTTTTCAGTTCAGTCCATTGCCAATTGCTATGGAACATGTGAAATAGCATTGATATTGCAGCAGATATTAATAGTCATGCATGCCCAGTGTCAATATAATATACTTTGGCATCTCCCCAAACTGCTGTTAAGATGTCTTTGAGGTTCAAAAAATGTATATAATTGCCCTTGATTGCACTTTCTGCCAGAAATAGCCAGCACAGAGAGTCCAATAGGTGTCCTGGAACTGGGTGATAAGGAGAGTTTAGGCCTTTATGCCTTGTTGCAATTTACATGGGAACTGGATTTGGGACTCCTGCATCCACCATATGTATGTGAAAAATCTCCCTTTGGAATGAGTGGGAGCTTCTCCTTTTCATGTATGTGCCTGTCCCATTCCAGACTGGGAATGGAGTGGGGAGCAAAAAAAACAAAAAACAAACAAAACAAAAAAAAAACCTAAAGCTGCCTGCCCCTCCTGATTGCAATCTGAATCTCACACCCCGGCTATTTCTGAAAGAAAAATGCAGAAAATTGCACTGAAGGGCAAGCTACCTGAAGAACATTGCATGTACAGTCAGCCCTTCCTTATCTACAGATTTCTTTATCCATGGATTTAAGCATCCATGGCTTGAAAATATTCAAAAGTATAAATTTTGAATAGCAAACCTTAATTTGCTATTTTATATAAGGGACATCATTTTATTATGCCTTTGTATTTAATGGGACTTGAGCATCCATGGATTTTGTTATCCATGGTGGGTCCTGGAATCAAACTCAACAGTTAACAAGGACCCACTGTACATTGTCCCTAAAAGAATTACCCTGGTGGAAGTTGAAACACAAGTGCATAGGTCAGGATACTGGAACAGCAGGAGCAAATGAAACATAGCATGTTCTTGGAAGATCTGTCTGAGTAACTTTTAGATGCACATAATTTTGCAGGAGCAAAGTGCTTCCTTGAATTCCTTTCTTGGGCATTAAAACACTTGGTTACATCTGTAGTTTGTCATAGGAAAAAAAAGAGAGAAAAGGAGGGAAGGTTTAATTGTTTATGTATTATACTTTACAATACACTTCATGCATCTCTAGTTGAATTCACATAGTGATTCTGTAGGGAAAAGATGCAAACTTGCTGAAGCCAGCCTAATGATTTTCTAGGCTGGGAGAGCACTAGATTACAGGGCTCCACATAGTTAAATCCACCACTTCATGCACTGTCTCAGCGCATTGATCCTAGTACAGAATGAACAATAATGAGATTTTATTTTATTTTGAACAAAAATTATTTAACTAGGCTAGGCAGTACTAATGCCTGCTGTAATTATTTTCATTCTAGAAACTGAGAAAGATAATAAGTATGCCTGATATAATTTCAGAGTGTTCAAAACACCTTTTCCAATAGGTAGTTGTAGTTCCCATTTTATAGCACGAAATCTGTGGCCTTCTAAATGTTAGACTCCAACCCCAGCCATTTTTGACGATTGACTATGCTGAATGGGGTTGATGAGAATTCAAACCAAACAATTGCAGGAGTACTGTAACTTATACATCTCTGTTTTATAGGGTCAGATATATGCTACTTTTGATTCAATTCCATGGGTTACAAAAATTGGAACAATCACATTGTGGGCTGCTCCAAAGGAGAGAGACTAGCACTTACGAAGAGTACCAGAATAAACAGTGGAATGCTCTCTGGAAAAAAAGCAAGCTCTCACTTTATTTGTTTGCATGACTTTTATCCTGCCTTTGTCTCAAAATGGCACTCTAGGTGGCTTACAATTCAGGTTAAAACAAAATGACTATGTATGAGATACAAAATGTTAAAAAAAGCTTTAAGTAATACAATTAAATGTGAAGTTGAAGGCTTTCACAGCTGGCATCCATGCTTTTTTGTGGGTTTTTCAGGCTATGTGGCCATGTTCTAGAAGATTTTATTCGTATGCATCTGTGGCTGGTATCTTCAGAGAATGCTGGCATAGAAGTAAGTGGGGTATATATACTGTGTGACCCTTTGCTGAAAGAAGGTAATTTACATGTTAATCTCTGTGTTGTTCTGTTGCTGAATGGCAAGGCCTCAGGATATGCAAGGAGGCATTGTGTCTATTTAATTAGAGATCTATTGTCTGCTGGGAAAACCCCTGACTCTGGGTGGTTTTTATTTGTACATGCTGGGTCTTTATTTTGGTGTTTTTCAGGACTGGCACCCAGACTTTGGGCCTCTGCAGACGGGCCCAAAGGGCCAGCCTGGAGGTAGAGTTGGGGTGGGACAGCCGCACGCTGGCACGCAGCAGCAGGATAGCATTGGCATGGGGTTGGGGTGGTTGGATGAGGAAGGATGAGGAAGAGGGTGAGGAAGAGCTGTGTGCCGGCTCTTAGGGAGGCCTTTTGCTGCCCCTAAAAGGAGCGGCAAAAGGGAAGATCAGGATCGCAGTGTGGGGTTGCCACAGCCCCGATCCGCAGTTTCCTGGGGCAGCCCAGAGCCACCCGTCTGCAGAGGCCCTTTGTTTACTTTAAGGGTTTCTTCTTTCCTGTTGAAATTGTCTGCATGTTTGTGGATTTCAATGGCTTCCCTGTGCTTTCTGACTCAATAGTTGATGGCATGGTCCAAAATTTCAGTGTTTTTCAATAGCATTTTATGCCCGGGGGGTTTATAAGGTGTTCTCTTACTGCTGATTTTTCTGGCTAACCCAGTCTGCAGTGTCTCTCATGTTCCTTGATTTGTGTCTGAACACTGTGTTTGGTGGTCCCTGTGTAGATTTAGCCACAGCTGCATGATATGTGGTAAACTCCTGTTCCCAGTGAGAGGGTCTCTCCTGTCCAAATGTGTGCAGCATTTGCTAGATTTTCTGCCCAGGCACAATAGAAGAACATACAGATTAAAAGTAAAATATGCACGTATCACAAATTATTTATCTACTGTCCCCACAATAAAATAACAATGAGCCCTCTATATTTTAGCCAAAAATGTCTTCAGCACACCATAATCTAGAATTAAAATTTCCTTTAACCAAGAATGCATCTACATTGCAGGAATAAAGCAGTTTGTCAACACTTTAATTGCCATGGTTCCATTCTATAGAATCCTGGGATTTGTGGTTTTATGGGGCTTCATTATTTCTGCAATGTACTGGTAGATGCACCCCAGGTCTGCTGTGTGTATGTGTGTGTGTGAGGGGGGGGAATGCCAAAGATTTCTTTAATTGACGAAAAGGAAATGGATTCAAGGGATTTTGTTTTCCCTTTTGGAAATCAAATGATTTCTCTAAAAAGCTCTAAAGGGATAGATAAGGACATGGTTGCTTCATGAGCACAAATCTTTGCATTTATTGTACAACAACTAAACAACAGGAATAGGCTCAACTTGGCTACGGAGCTAGAATCTTGATGGAAAAAAATTAAATGAAATAAAAAAAGTTAATTTTGTTAGAAGCTGACAGTTTGGTAGAGTGTTCATTATATGCCATATCAGTAAGTATATGAAATGTCAGAGTGAAGGGAATTCATTTCCCAGTAACAAGCATGACAGACTATTGAATGAAATGGTGGAGAAAGACTGCAGGCAGCAAGGTGATGAGGCTGTAATCAGGATTTCACTCTACCAGCATTTAGCTGAAGAGGTTTTTCATTTTAGGTCTTCAAAAGTCCAATCCTCTTCTTCTAAAGCAATGCATTTGTTGCTTAACTTTCTCTTGCTAAGGATTAAGGAGACCTTGGCTGTTCTTGCTGGCAACAGAAATTTGCTTTTCTCTCCTTTTATTTAAGTATAGAAATTGACCTCAAAGTTTTTGTACATCTGCACACATAAGTTAAGAATGGAGTAGCTCAGCCCTGGCTGGAGATTTCCATATGAAAATCCACATTGATATAGACAGTTTGAATAGTAAAAAAAGAAAAGAAAAGGAAAAGAAAAAGAAAAAGAAAGTCCTCTGATATTTTGCTTTTTGAGGCAAAAAAGCAACTCCACCCTAAGCTGAGTTGCAGAATGCTCAATTTTGGAATGTGGGGCACCTCTCCCCATTCCTACCAGTAAAATGTAATAATAGCAATTTGAGTAACTGAATCTGATAGTTGCCTCATTCTGATTGCTAGTAGGCTTAGGACTACAGAGGTGATACTTTCCTTCTCGAAACAGAACCTGAAGTACATGAAGTAGCAGTTAGCAGCCAATTCTAGCATATGTGAAGTCGTAGGCTTTCATGGCCGGCATCCATAGTTTTTTGTGGGTTTTTCAGGCTGTGTGGCCATGTTCTAGAAGAGTTTCTTTCTGACGTTTCACCAGCATCTGTGGCTAGCATCTTCAGAGAAAACTGGAATGGAAGAGAATGGGTCTACATATACTGTGAGACCCTGGGTAGGGAGGAGTGGTTCCCAGGTGAACTGTGTGTTGTTCTGTGTTGAATAGGTATTGTTCTGTTGTTAATGGCATGGCTTCCAGGTGAGGATATGCAATCAAGGATATTGTCTGCTATTGTCTGCTGGGAAAGCCCCTGACCCTGGTTGGTTTCCCATTTGCACTTGCTGAGTGCTGATTTTCTTATTTTGTAGGACTGGTAGCCATATCTTGTTTATTTTAAGAGTTTCTTCTTTCCTGTTGAAGTTATCCAAGTGTTTGTGGATTTCAATGGCTTCCCTTCCCAGTATATATAGACCCATTCCCTTCCATTCCAGTTTTCTCTGAAGATGCTAGCCACAGATGCAGGCGAAACATCAGAAATAAACTCTTCTAGAACATGGCCACATAGCCCGAAAAACCCACAAAAAACTAATTCTAGCATAATTCCACTTCCCTCAATTTTTGTTCTAAACACCCCTATTTATGAAAAGTCCAGAATGCTTTGAAATATTGCAATTTTAAGCTAGCAATGTTAATCAAATATCAGAAGCAATGAAATTCACCGCTGAATTTACTTGTGGCTTTTCATTTTATGTATAGAGCCAATGGCATACATATTGACAAATGGAATACTATTTTTAATGAGAACAGGAAGGAACAGGGCAAGGTGTTCCACGTTCTTCTCCCATTTGATCTGACATTTGAATCATAGAAACATGTTATATGCCAAACAAAATAATACAAAGGGAATTAAGCTTGGTGAACAAGAAAATATGATATTTGCTTATTTCATTGTGGCATGCAAGCACAAATAATTTCTAAAGTTTTCTTCCTACCGGATAGGATTCCAAGAGCTTTTGTGCATTTTTGGATGAGTGTTTTTTGTTTGTTTGTTTGTTTGTTTTACACATCAAGGCATTTTTATGAAAAATTTCTTTGCGCCAAAGGCCTTGGTTTTATACAAAAGCCAACATTTTGCAAAGAAAAAAGTATGGGGGGGGGGGGGGGGAATCCACTTTTCTATGCAAAAATATTTGGTGAGATCTTTCATTAAGAAATGTAGCTACAAAGACATAGATGCAGCTCCTGATGATATCACCTGAAACATAAACAGTTCATCCTG
Source organism: Phrynosoma blainvillii (assembly GCA_026167975.1). Taxonomy (NCBI): domain Eukaryota; kingdom Metazoa; phylum Chordata; class Lepidosauria; order Squamata; family Phrynosomatidae; genus Phrynosoma; species Phrynosoma blainvillii. The sequence goes on along the minus strand of JANUYF010000003.1, from coordinate 63,311,224 downwards.
TCCCCAAACAGGGCCATTTACAGATTGCTAGAGAGTGGGTCGATGAACAAAGAAACATCCAGACTTTGTCCAGTAGCAGGACCACTACAAGAGGCATCAGCAGGGATGAAAATTTGGGAAGACTTTTGACCATTGCAATGAGCATAAAAATGAATTGTAATGGCATGACTCAGACTCACACCATTGTAATTAATGAAGAACATGCCAGTCATCCCTTTTTGCCAAAATACACATCAATAATCTTTCATTATCAAAATAAAAGTTTTGCTCAAAAGAAATATAATATAATATAATAATGGCAGATGTCAATGATGAATTTCTCAATAATCAGTTCCTTCAGTGTGTTGCAATGCTCTTCTTTTCAAGGACAAGAAATATGGATAAATATTGTTTACATGCCACTCAGGAAATTAAAATTGCTCTGTATGCTGATGCCTTATTAGTTGTGGAAAAACCATGTACAACTGCCCAGAATGTATGGATTTAATAAACGTATTGGGAAAAATGTTAGTTTACAAAAGAAACTGAAACAAATCTACAAACATCTTCTATTTAATTCAAAAATTGGGGTTGACCATATAGGTGATCCAACACACATTTGAAATATTTAGGAATTCATGTCCCACAGAAACAAATGCAGTGTAGTTGATTTAAACTTCAAAATGGTTACATAATCCATTTAAGAAGATCTAGACAGGTGGAAATCTCTATTCATCTCCCGATGGGTGATTTTTTTTTCTTAAAATGAATGCAGTTCCATGATTAATATATATTATCAGAAGTTTAATAGCCAGTCCAGATGCTATAAAAGACTTGGAAACATCATATATATCTCATTTTTATGAACTATTTTAACATTTTCTTGAGTTTATCAGTATATATAAGATTTTTTTTTAAAAAAAGCCCAACCTTACATGAGCTCTGACTTAAAGTGGACATTGGAACTAAATTTTCATTATAGAAACTAGGGTTGAAAGATGTTTTTTTAGATATCTTGGAACATCTTGGAAGTACACTTCCAACTAATTTAACATACTGCCTGTGCAGATGGGCAGCACAAAGCCAACCTGGGGAAGTGATGGATCAGGGCCATGGCAACTCCACACCATGGCCCCAATCCTCTCTTTTGCCACTCCAAAAAGAGCAGCAAAATGCTGCTCCTTTTAGGGGTGGCAAATGCCGCCCTAAGAGCCGGTGCTGCAACTATTTGTTGCCCTTTCGGCACCATGTGTTTAACCATGTGCACTGGGAGGGCGTCCTGATGCCGTGCGCAATGCGTAACAGTGCACGGCACCAGGATGGCATTGGGGTATGGTTGGGGTGGTTGGCATGCAGCTGCCTCACCCCAACTCTACCCCCAGGCTGGCCCTTTAGGCCGGTCTGCAGAAGCCCCTAACACACCAGAAATCGTTTCGGTTGCATTAAGCAAACTCCAATGAAGAAATAACAAGATGGGAAGAAAACCACACATAGTCCAAATATGAGTAAAATTAGGCCAACTTCTTTATTGTTTATGGTTACTTGGTTTCGCATAGGATAAAGCAAAGATCCAACCAAGTTTATCTGCCTTCTGGCTGAATATTCACCTCTCAACCTGCATGCATTGGGGATGTTGGGATGCCAGGGTTGCTGGCCCCATTGAAGTATTATACCAGTCACATGAGTCTTTCCCATCACCTGATGTGGGATAAGTCAACCCTTAAGCCAGGTAGCTTGAATGCAACTGGGCACTTTTGCATTTTTCTTGAGTTTAGCTATATCATGTGAAAGATATTTCTTGATCTCAGTTAACAACTCTGTTGAATCAATGTCTTCATAAAAGTGCAAAGATACAGAATGTACTTGAATTTTTGATAGTGATCTTACACTGTGAAGGGCATATCTGAAATGTTTCTACAAAGTTCATAAGAAGGAGGCAAGAACAATATCTCCTCCCCTGTGTGGATCTTCAGCAACTACATTTGTGGTGAACATCCTCTGGTTTAAAGTTTGAAAATATTATTTTTCTCCAGCCACAACTGTTAGAACTCCTCAGACAATAGAGCTGCTGGTCTCCCCCTTTTCTTTGTAGTACCCAGTGGCTGCTTATAAGGATTTGGGAAAAGGATCTAACTCTGTGAGTCTTGAAATATTTGGATCCCTTCCAATTTTGATTCTTTCAACCAGATCTGGATAGTAGTGGTCATGTTTACATGTTTATGAATCTATTCTTTGGCTGCTTGGTTTGCAACAAGAAAGAAATCCTGTTGCCTCCTTCCTTAAAACCTTGTGCTCTATATACTAACCAGAAATAAAAGGTAAAATATCTTGTACAATCTTAGACATGTTACTCAGAATATATACAGTAGGATTTACTTTCAAAGAAGTAAATTCAGCCTGAATTTACTTAGTTGACAGGATTGTAGCCTGAGGTTTCCCTTGGAAAGAAGCTTAAGAGACTTCCGGTTGGTAACGGCGCTCTGCTAAGACGCTTGTCAGGGTTCTCTGGCAACCGTCTTCAGCTGTGGAGATCTCGGACCTCCTCAGATTTTTTTGTTTGAGGGTTCGAAAGTGCTCCCTAGAGTTGAGAGCCCAGAGGGGGCTCGTCAGAAGCCCACAATCGCGGCAAGTCATTGGCAGGTCCGGAGTTTCTTTCCTGACCCTGGATCGATTGAATTGCCCCTGAGGGCTGCAGAGCAAGCCACGATCCCACAGCGGACTGGCTTGTCCTACAGGAGCGCCACCAATTTTAACTTTATTTTGTATTTTTTGACTCCAATTATTGCTGATTGGATTAAACTGACAGACGGCAGAGACAGAAGGATTTAAAACCTAAAAAAAGGTAATAACATCCAGCCGATTTGCTCTGTTCTTGTAGGAAAGGGCACAAAGGAATTTAAAAGTTGAATGATGGACCTGAATTAATTTATTTACCATCTCGTTGAGACTTGAATAGACTAATTTAACCGCTTGGAAGTTATTTAAATTTTGACTTGAGCTTGGGACATGATTTTTCAACCTAAGTTAATTTAAGGAACTGAATTATTGAATTATTGAATACTTTACCACGGAATTACTGAACATCTATGTGAGAGTGAATCTTTGGAGAGACACAAAGGAATTTAATAAACAGGGGTCTTTACTCCTTAGTAATAGTGTATCCCTGTATGGACTTTCTGAAACTTTTGTAATATTTTGCATCGCTTGCCCTGGAGAAAGTGAAAGGCGCTACTCTTTCCAACTGGAGAAATTGAAACCGCCTCAGCAATACACATAATCACTGTCTGACCTTGACTGAAGAGAGATATCGTGTATTTTGAAATGGAGGTCTGATTTTAAATTGGAAACATCTGTGGAGTGTGGAGATTTATTATTAAGACCTTGAGAAATTGAAAGTGATTGAAATATAGTATTGATATTATTGACACTATTGTATGAGAAGATAAACTGGGGAAAATGACAACAAGAGCACAAACACAAAAAATGAATACACTTTCCCAAAGACGTCTGTCAACAGAGAAGCTTAAAAATCCTGAAAAGAATCTGGATGTTAGTCACCTTATCTTGGAAAAGATAGATCTCCTGTCCACTAACTTTACACGACAACTTTCGGATTTTAAAAAAGAGGTGAGACAGGAGATCCGGTCGGATCTTCGGGAGCTAAATCAAAAGGTGGATAAACTGCTTATTGAAACCCAAGCAATAAAGAAGAGGGTCGACATTCTTGAGTTCAGGAATGATAAAACTGAAACACAAGTGGCGAAGCTGGAAAATAAAAGAGAAGATGATTTAGACCAGGGGTAGGCAACCTTTCCCCTTTAAGGGCCGAGGGACTTCAGCTCCCAGAAGCCTCAGCCATGTTGGCCAATAGTCCCATGTTGGCCAGTAGCTCCTGGGATTCTGGGAGCTGAAGTCCCTCGGCCCTTAAAGGGGAAAGGTTGCCTACCCCTGATTTAGACGAACTGGCCATTCTGGAACAAAGAATGCGGGAGAAGGCCCTCAAAATTAGAGGGCTGGTTGAGGAGAAGAACGAAAATCTATGGGAAAAGCTGGTACCTAGGATCGCTGACTTTATGGAAAAAGACCGGGATTTAATGCAGAGTGAGATCGATACGGTATATAGGGTGAACTCTGCAATTGCTAAGCAAAGAGGACTTCCTAGGGACGTGACTGTGCAATTTGTTAAGAGACACACACGAGATTCTTTTCTAATTAAACATAATCAGGATCCCTTTTATATTGAAGGACAAAACCTTAAGGTTCTGAAAGATATACCAGCTCGGATTCTGAGGAAAAGGAGACCATATGCTGCATTGACATCTTTTCTTAGGAAAGAGAGGGTGCAATATAGGTGGGAGGTTCCAGAGGGGTTGAGCTACTGGTGGAATAATAAGAGGGTTAGAATCTCTACTCCCGAACAGGCTTCTAATTTTATGAGACAGCATATGAGAAGACAGAGGGCTCAGAGGAAAAACAAAGGAAAAGATGAGCAGAATGATGAAGACGAGACTAAGCAGAAGGGGGAGGAATTAGGAGCCTCTGCTGGTGCAAGTGTGGGTGATTACTCTGTAAAAGAAACACAAGATGAAGAGGAAGAGGAAGGGGATGATGAGGAACTGCTGTCAGAGAATGATGAACTAGAAGGCAAAGAACTGGAAAGGGAAGAATTTATGAATAGAGATGATGGTGATGATAGAAATGACAACTGTGTTTTAAATCAATATTCTCCATTAACGTTTGGTATTGAGGAATATTATGATAATTGATATATCTGTCTGAAATATAAAGAGAACAGTCCCTCACCTGTCTTTCCTCTTATTTTCCTTTTCTTCCTTCTTTTTTCTGTAGGATAAAAATTTATAAGTAAAAGAGTGTTAAGCTTTAAAGTATAAAAGTGGATGAATGGGTCAATTTGAGCAACTTAAAATAATCTCATTAAATGTACAAGGCTTAAATACTCCCCAAAAACGTAAATTTTTTTTTCATTACTTACAAAAATTAAAATCGGACATATATTGTCTACAGGAATGTAGAATCAGAAAAAAAGACGTCAAATATTTGAGATGCCCCAAACTAGGGCTGGAATTTGTATCAGCATCACCTTATAAGAAAAGGGGTGTAGCTTTCTACATAAATACAAAGTATGACCCACTTTTAATATTGGATGACCCAGAAGGTCATTATCTTGTAGTGCAAATCCAATTAGACGGCAAGAAGTATGCTTTAATTGGCATTGATGGACCCCTCGAAAATAAAAAATTAAAGGAGCAGATTATAGATTTAGATTGTGAAGAAATAATTATGCTTGGAGATTTTAATGGGGTTGTTGACCCTCAGATAGATCGTAAAGTATCGAAAGGTAAAGTCATTAAAAAGAAACAAGGCTGACTACCCCAAGAATTTTTTGCTCTGGTTGAAATTTTAAATCTAAAAGATGGACATAGGATTAAAACTGGAAAAGAAAAGGAATATACATTTTATTCTAATAGGCATAAATCTCTATCTAGAATTGATATGATTTGGCTTTCAGAACATCTCACTCATAAAATAGTTAAATTTAAAACAATCCCAAAAGTATGGTCGGACCACAATCCTATAATGATGGAATTGAAATTTGGTTGTAGGGTATTTAATTGGAGAATGAATTCAAATATATTGAAAGATAAAAAGATCAATGAGGAAATAAGGAAACAAATAATATATTATTTTGAGGAAATCTGAATCAAGACATCCCTATTCATACGATATGGGATGCCCACAAAGCGGTGATTAGAGGGGTATTTATACAAAAAACAGTAGAATGGAAAAGAAAAAGGAAGCAAAAAGAAAATGCATTAAATAAAGAATTGGAAAAATTAGAGATTATGTTAAAAAAAGAACCGGGCTCTAAAGAAATCATGAATGAGATTAAATATGTTCAGAAACAAATTTCTATTCTTACGATGGAACAAATTGAAAATAAAATTAAATATTTGAAACAAAGATTTTATGAAAATGGTAACAAACCTGGAAGACTGCTGGCCTATATGGTGAGGAAAGAAAAAGCCAAACGGGCTATTACAAAAATCAGAAGGGATAATGAGATAGTTACATCACAGAAGCAGATTAAAAAAAAAAATTAATGAGTACTTTAAAGAGATCTACAAGGAAACCTCAATTGAAGAATCTAAAATCAAGGATTATTTAAATAAAGTTGATGTAAAGAAGTTGACAAATGAACAGAAAAATATTCTTAATCAAGATATTACTTATAAAGAGTTGGAAGAGGCAATAAGAAATTCGAAATTATCCAAATCGCCTGGCCCAGATGGATTTATAAATGAATATTACAAAAATTTTGCTCCACAATTGATACCCCCTTTATTAAAGACAATGAATAATATTCTTAAGGATGCGATTCCTCCGACATGGAGCTCTGCAGACATATCATTAATTTTAAAGCAGGATAAAGATAAATTAGATCCTAATAATTATCATCCAATATCATTATTGAATACAGATTATAAATTATTTGCAGCAATTCTGGCGAAGCATCTTTAAAAAGTATTAGATATTTGGATTGATAGTGATCAGAATGGTTTTCTCACGTCCAGAGGGACAAAACAAAATTTTAGGAATTTGTTGAATTTAATTGACATCCATCAAAAAAATATACATAAAAAATTGGCTTTGATCTTTTTGGACACTGAGAAGGCCTTTGATAATATTAACTGGAGCTTCATGTTCGAGGTGTTTCAAATAATAGAAGTAGGAGATACATTTATAAATTGGATTCAGAAAATTTATTCAAAACAAGAGGCAAGTATACTAATAAATGGTGAAAAGACGTGAAAAGATGCAAAAGTTTAAGATTGGTAAGGGAGTTCGACAAGGATGTCCTTTGGCACCCCTATTATTTATATTGACTTTGGAGATTTTATTGATTCAAATAAGAAAAGATAGAAAAATTACTGGACTAGACATTAAAAAGCAAAATTATAAAGTTAGAGCGTACGCTGATGACCTTGTCTTGACAATTTCGAATCCTGTAGATTGTATAGATGATGTTATGAATACTCTAACTCAATATGGTCAAGTATCAGGGTACAGAGTTAATAAAAATAAGACAGTTATGCTGTTGATGAATATGTCTAAGTCTGAACGAGATAAGATAACGGAGATATCCGAATTTAAAGAAGAAAGTAAATATTTGGGAGTTTGGATCACTACAAAAAATTCTGATTTATATAAAAATAATTATCATAAAATTTGGTTAGAAATGAAGGAGAATTTTAAAAAATGGGGACAGCTAAATTTATCTTGGCTAGGTAGAATAGCAATGATTAAGATGTTAGTTCTCCCTAAATTGATATATTATTTTCAAAATATTCCGATTATAGAAAGTAAGACACCGTTTAAAACTTGGAATATGGATATCTTAAAATTTGTATGGGCTAATAAGAAATCTAGAGTGAAATTAATCAACATGCAGGATACCACTGAACGTGGTGGCCTGGCATTACCTAATCTGCTCTGGTACTATGAAGCGTGCATTTTTGATTGGATGCAAGAGTGGTTTTTGCTGAATAACAAAAGGCTTCTTGATATTGAAGGAGGTGATCTGCAATATGGTTTCCACTCCTATTTATTCTATAATAAATTTAGGAATGATCGGAATTTTTCAAATCATCATGTTCGCAAAGCATGTCTGACGGTTTGGTTAAAATATAAAAAGAAGTGGTGCTGTAAAATTTCAATGTGGGAGTCCCTGGCAGAGACGATTTTGATGAAAGGGTTATATGATAAAGATAGCTGGTACAAATATAAAGATTTAATTAAACAAGAAGGAGATAAATTAATATTTAAAACTCAAGCAGAATTAAAAGAATCTGGGCTCGATATTAACTGGTTTACATTTAGACAATTATATGAAAGATTTAAAGTAGATTTAAAATTGGGAATGATTGGCTCAGCTTATAAAGGTTTTGAAAAAGTGGTGGAAGGTGACAACAGAAAATTGATATCTAAATATTATAACTTGATTAGGGATTGGGAAGTAGAAGAAAATACAGTTAAAAAATTTATGATAAATTGGGCAAAGGATTTGAAACAAAATATTACATTGGAGGAATGGGAGAAAACTTGGGAAATGGTGCCAAAATATTTTATGAATGTGGATCTCAGAGAAATTTTTTATAAATCAATGTACCGCTGGTACTTAACCCCAGTTAGGCTCTCCAGAATGTATAACGGGTTTAATCCAATATGTTGGCAGTGTGAACAAGAGGCTGGATACTACTTACATATGTGGTGGGATTGTAGAATAGCGCAAAAATTTTGGAAAGTAATTAATAAAGAAATACAACAAATATTGAATACACGGATAAAACTAGACCCAAAACTTTTTCTTTTGAATATTGTAAATGAAAAATTAGAAAAAAACAGTGAAAGATTACTTCTTTTTTTAGTTACAATGGCTAGAATAGTCTGAAAAATATTGGCGGAAAAAAGATGTTCCCTCGGTGGAAGAGTGGAATATTAAATTATATGAGATATATGAACTGGAAAAATTAACATATCTGGTTAGAAACGATTCGTTAACAGTATTTCATGATATTTGGAAACCATGGTATGATTATCAGAAAAAGGACGAAATAAATGGTAGAATACGATCTCTTAGTTTTGTTGATGATTAAATTGTATTGTATATTGTATCAATTAAGATGAAAGATTAAAAGGGGATACATTAGGTTTATTCTAAATCAAAAACAGGATATAGATATATTAATATAGATGTGGGTAAAGTTCTTGTAAACTTTATTGAGGAATAGATTTATTAATCTATATAGGGATAGTTGATAAGATTGATATATGCTATAAGTGTTATAAGTGTTATATTATTAGCTCTCGTTGATAAAGATATGTTTTCTTATGATATATACTCAGATTGAGATGGTTAGTGCCATATTCCTAATTATATTTATATATAAAGCTTAGGATGTAGTTTGTATTAGTAATAGGGAAAAGATAGTATAGGTATTAAGATAAGAGTTTGTATAATCCTTAGGTTCTGCTTAGGAAGAGTTTTAGTTATATGTTTATATGTTTAGATTAGAAGTTAAACATATGTTTCATTTGTTTTTTGTGTTAGTGTATTGTCTATGTTCGTTATGTTTGTTATTTCTTTGGTTTTTTTGGTCTGTTTTATATATTTCTAATAAAAATTTAAAAAATTAAAAAAGAAAAAGAAAAGAAAGAAGCTTAAATAGGGCATGGGTTGGGATGAAAGCATTAAGTAGCACCTCTGTCCAAGGACTGACTGACCAACCATGACCCCAGCTTCCTTGCTTTCTTGAGCTCCTAGTCAGAGCAAGCAGAAGTAGCTGAATATAATTTCTATTCTATATGCAGAAATCTCTCTCTGGAAAAAAAGTAAAGAGAAATTGTGATTGCCCCCTCCCCCTTTTCTTCTTTCTCTAAAACAAAATGGCTGCTTGTCCCTCCTAATGCTTTGAATGGTCAGTTGAGCATGTGGGTGGATGGGGAGGGGCATGAGCACAGCCGACAAGGGGAATGTGAAACTGGTGCAAATTACTGGGGTTGAGTGGGCTGAAAGGGAATTCTAAGACCTAACTATTTTGCATATGTTTTTGCCTTTGGGGAACAGCATCCCCAAATCCCATATTTTGTGATCCAGTGAGAGCAGAAAGAGCAAGTGACAGCCATGTTCACAACAAACTGACTTCAAGCATTTGGTATGCAGCACAACAGACACAAATAGCATGCCACATACTGCAGAGAGCTATCTTTTGCCATAATAGCTGGCACTTGCTCTCAGCTTTATAGGCTTAGGCAACTGAAGTGAGTTGTACACAAGGCAGGCCTGTATAAAACCCACACCAAGCCTCATGAAAGGAGGGTCTCTTATGGGAGTTCTGGGCTCCCACAAGTTCTCCAATATTGTGGGAGCCTGGAACTCTTGACACAGGCTCTCCTCTCACAAGACTTGAGCAGGCATGAGTTGCAAATAGGCTAGTCTTCAGCTGGCTTGGGAACAGAGAGGGATGTCCTGCATTGCTGTTTCAAAAAGTGGGGAGAGGAAGCTAAATATTTGTTTTCCAGGGGGGCCTGAACCTGCTCTTGTAGGCTCTGAGCATGAGGATGGATCTCAGCCAGTACTGCTGATATGAATGGGTTTCCTTCAGGTTGGTGGCCGGGCCTTTGCCTGTATTTTTGTAGTGTGGGTCTTGCTCACCAACACTGCTTCTGAAATAAAGACAAAAAAGCTGCAGACTGGTTAATTTAAAAGAAGGCAGATAAGGGTTGGTATAAAATATGTGCACCTCCAGAAATGGGCTGTAAAGGAATTTGCATAGTTTGCAAAGGTCCCTCAGGACCAGTTTCTCAAGAACAGTTCTGATTAATCCTCTGTTGTCCCACCTTTCCAGATGTTTTTAAAATGTCCCAGTTTCTATCTCCTCTTCCCTCTTTCCCCCTTTGTCCTCAACTACTTCCATTGCTGTAAACTGAGTTCAAAGTTCAAAAGTAGTTTGGACTCCATTAACTCAGCAAGGGGGAATGGAGAGGCAGGGACCATCTTCCCTTTCCTAGTAGGCTCAGGCAAAAGCAACCCTGCTGCATCCTCTCCTTCCTTGTGTGTTCTTCCTCATTAATAACTCATTGGAGATTCAGGCAGAGCTAGACTCACACTATCTATCTGTGAAATATTAGATGGTATCAGTGGCTGAGATCTTACATTATTTAATGCAGTAAACATTCAGGGGTAACTGTGTCAGCCATTTAGCAAATTCAAACAAAAATCCATCAGTGATACCTTTATTGGCCAACCAAAATGCACAATATACTTGTTGCAAGCTTTCGAAGCTCCATGGGCTTCTTCATCAGACAAGATGTTACAAAACAAACAGGAGAAAAACAATTGAAGATGTTCGTCAGATTCCTACATGTTGTTTCAGTCTTTAGTTAAGATGGTATATGGTGGGGAGGATATCTTTTGTAGGCAGGCTCCTCCCCTTTCTGGCCCTGTGGGTATAGGGAGATTCTCAAAGTTGAGGATATTTAATTTTAATTTGATATGCAAATGGATTTTAAATTTACTTGGAAAATCTCCCTATAGCCACAGGGCCAGAAGGAGGAGGAGCCTGCCTGCAAAATATATCCTTACCACCATATACCATTTTAACTAAAGACTGAAACAACATGTAGGTATCTGACTAACATCTCCAATTGTTTTTCTCCTGTTGGGTTTGTAACATCTTGTCTAATGAAGAAGCCCATGGAGCTTTGAAAGCTTGCAATGGGTATATTGTGCATTTTGGTTGGCCAATAATGGTATCATTGATGGATTTTTATTTGAATTGTCTAATGCAGTGTAAGAGTTCCACAAATGAAACTCCACTATGGTTATCTATTCATTGCTGCAAGGACTTACATCTTTGCTATTGTCTAGAGGAATTGAAAGAAGCCCAGAGGGAATTAAAAGAAAAGTACAACCCAGGGTTTGGAGACTCAATTATTATCATAGTATTTGAAAATAAAAGGCTTGTTGACCTCCAGAAATGAAACATTTTTGTTCTCTTACCCATTGCATGACCTGCTCAGCAAATGACCTCCATGCTGAGGATAAATTGTTTATGGACTCTTTTACAGTTTTGGAAATTTACTCCAGTCACAAGAAAGAAGATACTTTTACAAAAGGAAACAAACACAAACTGTGCTGCAAAGGCTTTTTTAAAATTATTATTTAGAGAGGGTGGGTGGGTGGGGGTTAAATGATCATTGTAAAAGGCTTTTTTAAAAAATAGTGGGTACTACAGGAGATTATCACATTGCTTTTAAAGTGCCTTATCCCCGATGGGACAAAGAAGCATTTAATTTTAAAACGTCGTGTTACTGCATTCACCAGTGACTGGGCAAACGTAACTCATATGCAGCTCAGATCCCAGCTGCACCTATCCAGTGGCTTTTCAAAAATGAGATTTTGGAGTTTTTGAAAAGCCGCTGGATAAGCATGGCTGGGATCTGGTTGTATTCACCCAGCCACCAGCGAGTGCGATAACACATGGTTTTAAAATTAAATGTGCCTTTATCCTATTGGGAATAAGGTGCTTTAAAAGCCATGCAATAATCTCCCTTGTTATCCCCACATACACACACCTTTTAAAAAATACTGTGTCAAATGCTTCTAAAAATAGTTTTAATTCAGTGCCTGGTTTTACTATGATAACCATGATAATAATAATTATTATTATTGGTATTATTTTAAATATTTTTATAAGATATTCTGTTTTATTTTATATCATAAACTAGCTTGGGTTCTATACTGGAAGATAGGCAGGAAGCAAAACAAACACAGAAACAAACAGTGCTGGATTTATATACAAACTAAATAATCTACAGTATAGGGCCTCAAATTATTAGTAGCATTCTCTCTCTCTCCCTCCCTGTACGTGCGCACACACACACAAATACAAAGACACAATTTTTATATAATACAATTTTAGGGTCATGAAATGGAACCCTTAAAACTAGCAAAGAGTCTTTGACTTCAGCATGTCTTTATCTGGCCCTTTTGCTATTTCAGGGATCACCTGGAAAAAATGTAGCTTTTGCAGTAGCCATGAGAAAAATGTATTTCTTCCCAAGCTAAAGATGTGTTAGATAAGTATTTCTCACCATGGCTGGACTGGAACTATCCTTTTTGGCATGCTAAATAATTCAAACTGTGGGAGATGGAGTTTTCTTTCTCTATTGGGGAGAAGTATTCAAGTATTCAATGAGGAGATATATAGGGCTATATTGTGAAAGTCCCAGTATTTGAATTCTTTTGAAATATTCATTCCAGTGTGTGTGTGTGTGTATTTAGGTCTTGCAAGTCTGAATGGAAAATTTGACAATTTTTCACACTATGGGACTTGCAAAGTGCAGCCTCAGGGTCACATATGTCCTCTCAATGTTTTGCAGCCCCTTCATACTCCCTGGACAACTCATTTTCTGGCCAACAAAGAAGATTGAATGACCTCTCTTCTGGAAGCCTCCAGGTGCAGCAATTCATGCTTTATGTAGATTGCAGCCTTATGCACTGTTTAACATTTTAAAGTACCTATTTTTCAAAACCAGAAGTGGACTTCTGTCCACTTTTATTTTTCAGTTTTGATTTTTGGCAATCTGTGTAGACCCCAGAGAGTCCCAAATTCAGGAAACTGGCCTTCCGGACTTGTTGCAGTAGTCCACTGGCTTAGACTAATTCAGAGCCAGCAAACTTCAACTCAGATCCTAAACCAGACCTGAGATTTGGAAATCTGAAGACATTTCACTGAATGTCATAGAAAGTTTAAAAATGGCTATAACTCTTGTTTTCTTTGTCAGGATACAAATAAATTAACTGCTGTGGGAGGGGATTAGACTGCTCAAATTGCAGAATTTTTTTTTGCAAAAGTTATTGTGTTTCATGCCTTTGAATTCCCCCCCCCCCCCCCCCATGGAACTGCCTTTTGCCTCCTTTAAAGCCATCAAGGCTGCCAAATTTAATCTGCACTGGTGCAGGAATATTCTTTCCATTTGGAGATTAAGAAAAAAAGGTGGGATGTGCTTACTTTCCCTGTGAACCATTACTTGTGAACCATTCTGATATAAAAATGGCAAACACTACAATGGTAGCCCTAAATTAAAATTGGTGAAATTCATGTGGAACTGTGTTTCTTCCTTCCTTAAAAACAATGGTGGAGATTTAGGGGTGTTGCAGACCAGCCTAAAAGGCTTGTTCTGGGGGTGAAGTTGGGGTGGGGCAGCCACACACCAGCTGCCCCAACTCCATCCCGATGCCGCACACGTGTGCTCGGTGCGCAGTGTCATGTGCATGGCGCGCAGCATCAGGACGCCCTCCTGGTGCAGCGTGTAAACACGTTGCACTGAAAAGAGCACAGAAGAGCTGCATCGCTGGCTCTTATGGTGGCCTTTTGCCACCCCAAAAAGGAGCAGCATTTTGGGGGGGCAGTGAAAGGGAGGATCAGGACCACAGCATGGGGTTGCTGCAGCCCTGATCTGCTCCTAGCAGGGTCAGCACAGAGCCACCCCAAATGGGCTGTCTGTAGAGGCCTTTACTTTCCCTTCCCCATCCCCTGTGTCTTGTGAGGGAAGCAAATTGTATGGAACAGTCACATATCACAATTATGGGATCCAGATAGGTGACTCTGGGACACCCCAGGAAGTGGAGGATTGAGGCTGAGGCTGCCGTATGCCTTGGCCCTGATCCTCCCTTTTGCCACCTCAGAAAGGAGTGGCAAAATGCTGCTCCTTTCAGAGCTGGCAAAAAGGGTGCCCTAAGAGCCAGTGTGCGGCTCTTTAGCACCCCTTCTGGCACAGTGCATCAAAAGGCTGTGCCGGAAGGATGTCCTTATGCCGGGTGCAGTATTAAAAAATACTGAATTGCAGTGGTATGTGGAAGGAAGAAGCATAGTAGTTGGCCAGTGCCTCTTCAAATGTGCTCTATGGTCAGAAAATGTACTGGTCAGTGCTTAGCCTTATTCCTGCCACACACTCACCTCCCAGATGTTTTCTACTAGAGGTTATTATCTTAACTTGCGGGGATTATTGCACATAAAAAAGACCCATTAGCTCTTCTGAATTGGAGCCCAATTCGGGTTGAAGCTAGGTCTTATCACATAGCTTTTCCAGCCTAATTTGGCTTCTGAGTACATCCTTGCTCCAATGTGCATCCAAAAACATGCTCCGGTGGTTATTTTTTAAAGTGATCGAGGGAGAAGTTGCTTCCCATCTCCAAGCTGTATTGGATGAAACCGATTATCTCGATTCATTTCAAACCGGCTTTAGGACAGGATATGGAGTTAAGACTGCCATGGTTGCTCTGGCTGACAACCTCCGCTTGGGTATCAACAGGGGTAGTGTGACCCTGTTGGTGCTCTTGGACCTCTCAGCGGCCTTTGATACAATAGACCACTCCATCCTCTTGGATCCCCTGAGAGAGTTAGGAATTGGAGGCACTGCTTTGCAGTGATTCCGTTCCTTCCTCTCAGGCAGATCTCAGAGGGTGAGGCTTGGGGACAGTTGCTCTTCTAGAATAGAGCTTAATTGTGGCATCCCTCAGGGCGCCATCCTGTCTCCAATGCTATTTAACATTTATATGAAGCCGCTGGGAGAGATCATTCGGATGCATGGAGCACAGTGTCTTCAGTACACTGACAACACCCAGATATACCTCTCCATGACCAGATCATCTGTCCAGACCTCAGATGGTATCTCTCCTCTCAATGATTGTCTTAAGGCGGTAATGGATTGGATGAGGAAAAATAGATTGAGACTGAAACCAGACAAAACGGAGGTACTAACAGTGACGGACCCGAAACCAGGCTTGGGAATACACCTTCCAGTCCTGGATGGAGTCACACTCTCCTCCAAGGACTGTGTTCACAGTCTGGGAGTACTCCTAGATTCGTTGCTTCACATGAGAAATCAGGTGAATGCGACGGTCAGGAGTGCCTGTTATCAGCTTTGGCTAATACGCCAGCTGTGCACTTTCCTGGAGGCTAGGGACCTGGAGACTGTGGTACATGCTCTGGTAACCTCACGTTTGGATTTCTGTAATGCATTCTACATGGGGCTACCCTTGTGCCTAACCTGGAAACTCCAACTGGTTCAAAATATGGCAGCCAGGTTGCTCACTGGTGTATCAAGGAGAGAGCACATCACATCAGTGTTGAAATCTCTCCACTGGCTGCCAATTAGTTTCCGGGCACAGTACAAGGTGTTGGTTTTGACCTTTAAAGCCCTACATGGCTTGGGTCCATCTTATCTTAAGGACCGCCTCTCCCCGTATGAGCCCCCCCGCACACTTCGGTCCTCTGGGAGGAACTTTTAAAAAGGCAGTAAAGACAGATCTCTTCTGACAGGCCTTCCCAGAGTAATCTCCCGGCTCTTCCTCTAGATGGTCTGGCTTGTTAATCCACTCTCTTACCCCTAGCTGCTACTGTTTTTTGTTTTGTTTTATGATTTTATTGTTTCATGCTCTTTTTAATACCATTCTAGTTTAATCTATTTTTAAGGGGTGGGAGGATTAGGGGGGTATTTGGTGATGTGTTTTACTCTTGTATTGTTTTAATCTGTTGTACGCCGCCCCGGTTGCTTTACAGAGAGGCGGGTTAGAAATAAAATTTATTATTATTATTATTATTATTATTAGTCAGAAACTTCTGACTTTAAAAAAATGGCTGCTGGATTGCGTTTTTGAACCTACATTAGAGTGAGGATGTACTCAGAAGCCAAATTAAGCTGAAAAAGCCATGTGATAGCATCCAGCTTCAGCCCAAATTGGGCTCCAATTTGGAAGCTGGGTCTTTTTGTATATGCAATAATCTCCTTAGACTGAAGTTTGCTGTGCCTCAGAAGCACTTGCTGATCCAAAGCATTTTACTTCTACTTAGACTTCAGTTTCACCCATATCTGATTCATATCCCTTTATACAAGACATTTGGATTGATTATGGGGGCAAGGCAACATCTCTCTGGCCAATTTAAATATGAAAATAGAATTTAAATATTTGTATGTTCCAACAAATACCCAAGTTAAAGCCTGGGGTGTATGGGGGCTTTGTTGTATTTAAATCATAGCCCTTTTGATATTTAGAATTTTTCTTCTTCACCAGTTCATTTCATCATACAGCCAAATTCCCAAATTTTGAGTTTACACAACACAACTGAAACATCAAAATAAATAGATAACTGAAAGAGCAGATAACTTGCTTTGGGCCACGATAACTGAATGAATTCCTTTGTTGTTGCTATTTAACATCAAGTCAACTAGGTCTTATGACAATCCAATGAATGAAAGACTTCCGAGAGCACTAGTTGTCAACTGCCCTGTATTTCCTGTAAAAGCATGTCCATCTTCTGCAATCTTCATCAGAAGCCCTGCTATATGTTCTTTCACTGAGGCTAGGTTGCTGGGTACATAAGGCTGGGCCTTTTCTGTAGCAGAAAACTATGGGGAGATGCAGACGGATGGCCCTGGGCTGCCCCGGGAAGCGGAGGATCAAGGCCGAAGCTGCCGGACACCTCGGCCCCAATTCTCCCTTTCGCCACCTGCCAAAGGAGCTCTGAAATAGCGCTCCTTCTGCAAGCCGCAAAAGAGCCACGGCAAAAGGCGTGGTGCACCTCTTTGGCATCTCTTCCAGCTCAGGGTGTGCGGACGCTGAGCCAGAAGGACATCATCGAAGCGCCCATCGTGTGGATGGGCTGTCACTCTGATGACGTCCTCAGGAAGGGGATGGGGCACCCAGCGTCTGGCTGCCCCTCCCCTTCCTAGGATTGAAGATGGCGCTTTCCGCCATCTGCATCCACCCTAAGTAACTTCAGTTAGAATGGCTTCATCCCTACTGAGTTTAACAGGCTGTTAAAACTTCACTTTGAATTTGTTTTAAAAATGTTTATTGGGTTCAAAGCCTTCTTTGGCAGAACAAGATTTTTTTTTCTCTTGAAATAAAAGAATTACAGAACCAATTAAACATTTAATCTTGAAATACTTTAAAGGCTTCGGAAAATAATACACTAGCCTGTACATCTGGTCCAGAAATATAAATGTTTAAATATAAACAAATAGATTTTGGAGTTATCAGATCTGATGGTTAAAGTAGTGGAACTGTGTAGGGTGGCAAGTCCATACAGTATAACAAGTGGATAAAACAAACAAACATGATTCAAGCTTAATTGTTCATACATCAGCTTAAATTTCTGGGGTTTGTTTCAATCTATCACCTTTATTTTCCCATTCTTTTCTCCCTTTTAATTTCTTTGTGATAAAAAGAGCAACATTTATTAGTGTAACTGAGTTAAATTACATTGTGGTTTCTTGCTTGTTTGATTGTTCTTATTCTGTTACACAGCTTACATATACAGTACTGTATTAGCTACATAAAAAGCTACATAAAAGATTTTAATAAAGAAAAATTAAGTTAACTTTCAACATTTGTTGCAGTTAAAATATGGATGGGCAGACATTTAATGCTATTATTGCATTTAAAAAATAGTTTCCTTCCAGACAAATGCCAGCACCATCTTTCCTATACTGTGCAATGATTCTCATATATCAAACTTTTTTAGTCAGCCAGAGCTAAACAATTCAAAACTCCCAAACTACAAATAAAATAAATCTTAATACAGAAAGGGAACAATGATTTTATTGCATAAATCCATGACACAACTGAAGACAGCCTAAGGGGCTTTGCAGATGGTGGTTTGTGCTGTCTTCAAGCCAAGGAAGTGGAGGGGCAGCGGGACACTGGGTGCCCCATCCCCTTCCTGAGGATGTCATCGGAGTGCCTGCCCTTCCACATGATGGGCGCTTCGATGATGTCCTTCCGGCACAGCGTCCAGACACGCTGAGCCGGAGGAGATGGAAAAGAGCCACATGGCAGATCTTTGGGCGTCCCTTTCACGGCGTGTGGAAGGAGCAATATTTTAGCGCTCTTTTCCCAGGTGCGGAAAGGGGGGATCGGGTTCGAGGCATGGGGCAACCTCGGCCCCAATCTGCCACTTCCCAGGGAGGCCCATAGCCGCCCATCTGCATCCCCCCTTAGTTGAATGTTAAGATTCCAGCACTTGCTTGAACTAAAGGTTATTATGGAAGCTCATCATTTCTCTCTGGACCCAACCAGTGTAGGGCTTTATAGCTCATATCCACAGCAAGTTAAATTGTGCCTCCAGATGGCTGGTTGTAACATGGTAGTTGTGTGCTCATTGTAACCAGCTTCCATCAACAATCTGACAGCACAAGTTAAAGCCAGCTGAGCAATTTTGAAGAGCAGCCCTACAACATATGGGCAGCTTATTCCACCAATCGAAATAGGAGATAACTATCACATGTTCCAAATGGCCTGACTGTCATGTCTGCATCTCAAAAAATGAGTATAGGTAGCGCAGCAGCTTTCACTGTACAAATGCATTCCCAGTAATCACAGAAACATGCAGATTTAGACTCAGGCATGAATCTAGAAGTACATCCAAACTGTGAACCTGCATCTTCAGGGGAAATATCATTTCATCCCTGTTCCCTGATCATCCCTGTTCTCTGATCAAATTATAGGAACACTATTGTTTAGTCTGAATTAAACTTAAGTCTGTTCACCCTCATCACGTTCATTATTGACACTTGTGAAGACACACCCAACTAAAGGTGGTGGCAAATACGGGTGTGCAATGCCAGTACCCTGGTGAGATCAAACTCTTATACCCAAAAAGGCTCCAATGCTGAATGTAAAGTCCAAAAGGGAGAAATTTATTTTGAAGAACAAAAGAAAAAGGTTTCTCCCCCCCAGCTCTAACAGGCTTAAAATAAAAGGTACTTTACAGTTTAGGTTTCAGCAATCTTCAGGGTTGTCATCTCTCTGGGTTTGATCTTGGTTTGAACTCCTACTCAATGAAGCTGGTGCAGGGCCTTTCAGCTTCTGGTGCTCTTGACTTCTTTGTTGTTGATGTTTAATTTAATTAACTGCTTTTGGTAACTAATCTGGCTAAATGGTAACTAAATTGGCTAAATGGTAACTAAATTGGCTAAGTGGTGTAAGAAATGCCCTTTCCATCTATCTGTGCCTGTTTGCCACCAAACAGATAAAGCCAAGCCTGCCTAAGAAAAACTAAAAATCCCAAGCTGAAGCAGAGCTTGCTGGGAAGGGGCAAACCAAAAACTAGAAAAATGTAGGGGATTCCTACAGCTCTTCCCACAAACTAATACAATGGAACATTCCTATGCTCAAACATACTAAGGACTGAACTAAAATGAAGAAAAATGCAGGGGAGGATTTAAACAGTCCAGTCTGGACATCACACTCCCCGCTCAAAATTTCAATGAAATTTTGCATTCTAATGACCTATTCTAACCATTTATACAATAAATCAATAGTTTTATCTAACTTTGAACAGAGTGACTAAATCTGTTAAAGGTTTTTGATACTTGATCACTTTGCCTTTGCTTATAGTTCTTATGATGGCCTTTCGGATATTTCCATCTGCACTTGGCTATACTTCTTCCACAAGCCAGCATTTCTGACACTTGCTTCAGTCAGGGTATGCCCTTGATGATGCACTCTTTCATAGTAGTGTCTGACTACTAGAATGGCTACATGGATACTTGCAGGCAGAATGATAGGCTTTTTTAGGCTGTTCTTGATTTTAGCTCTTTGAAGTCTACCTCCAACATGTAAGAGACCTCTGTTGTCCATAACCAGATACAGATGTTTAAGGACACTGTGTCTAGGTAAATAGTGTTGCTTTTCTAAGCATCTGAACTCTTCCTTGAATTTAGATCTCTGTAGAGACCTGTAGATCAGGGTTTCTGCTTTAACCATGTCCATAGTTGTTAGTGTGGCTTTGTCTCTGAAAATTATAAAATGGATGAGTCTAGCAAGGGCACGTTGAAGACTCAGCCACTGTGAGAACTTTGTGAATTTCCTGGCATCTAAATGAGGCAACCTTGTGCTGGGTGCATTTACCAAATCTATTTTGCAGCAGCTGATCTCTGGCAGGCACTCAGATAATTCAGAGCATGTTTCAGCTCTACTTCTGTTGTGATCAGGAAAGTCTAACTCCATCAGGAATTTTGGACCCGTCAGCCAAGTGGATGTCTGCACCTTTAGGGCTGAAGCTCCTTTTGTAGCAATATCAGCTGGATTTAACTCAGAAGGAACATATTTCCATTGACTTTGTTGAGTGCGAGAAAGAATTTTGTTCACTCTGTTGGTTATATACATTTTAAATCTCTTTGTAGTGTTTGTGAGGTATCCTAGTATGACCATACTGTCGGTGTATAATAATATTCCATGGAATTTTGTTTCCACTTCCTCACAAATGGTTTGAAGAAGTTGGGTAGTTAGCCGAGCAGCACACAGCTCTAATATGGGTATTGTCTGTTTGGGTGCTACCTTTGCTTTGGCCATAATAAATCCCACATGCCTCTTGGTATAATTTCTTGCTCTCAAATATGCAACTGCAGCAATTGCCTTTTCAGAGGCATCACAAAAAATGTGTAACTCATAAATGGTATTTGGTCCAGGCCCTACCGAAATATACTGTCTGGGCACAGTAAGGTGTTCAATGTCTTTGATCTGAGATGCCCAGGTCTTCCATGCTAAGTCCAGGGCTGGGGGGAGATTTTCATCCCCGTCTTTAACTTGGTTTATTACCTCTCTAAAGATGTTTTTGGCCACTATAAGCACTGGTGGTGTGATACCCAAAGGGCATAAACACTGTTAATTATATAATAATAATAATAATAATAATAATAATAATAATAATAATAATAATAATATTTTATTTATAGCCCGCCTCTCTGCACGGCAATTGGGGCGGGTTACAACATTTAAAACAGACAAAGTTAAAACATTCCCTCATCCCACAGTCCAACCCTCCCATCCCCTTAAAACAGAATTAAACTAAGAAAAGTTAAAAATGCCACAAAACAATAAATGATAAAACAATAAAACAGGAATCAGTGATATAAAAACAAGATGAAAACTCATCTCCCTAAGGACAGCTATTATTCTGGGAAGGCCTGCCAGAAAAGATCCGTCTTCACTGCCTTTTTAAAAGCAGCAAGAGTAGTAATGAGACGGATATCGTCCGGCAGGCCATTCCAAAGTCTGGGAGAGGTTGCAGAAAAGGCCCTCTGGGAGGTCTGAGACAGCCTGGTTTTTATTGGCTGTAGCAGATTCTTCGCAGAGGACCGAAGGGAGCGGGCGGGATTGTATGGGAAGAGGCGGTCCCTGAGATAAGATGGATCCAAGCCATGTAGGGCTTTAAAGGTTAAAACCAACACCTTGTACTGTGCCCGGAAACTAATCGGCAGCCAGTGGAGGGATTTGAGTACCGGTGTTATGTGCTCCCTCCTTGATGTTCCGGTAATTAACCTGGCTGCCATGTTTTGCACCAGTTGCAGTTTCCGGGTTAGGCACAAGGGTAGCCCCATGTAGAGTGCATTGCAGTAATCCAGACATGAGGTTGCCAGGGCATGTACCACAGTTTCCAGATCCCTCACATCCAGATAAGGGCACAGTTGGCGTATCAGCCGAAGCTGATAACAGGCACTCCTGACCGCCGCATTCACCTGACTAGTCATGTGAAGTGACGAATCTAAGAGCACCCCCAAACTGCAAACACAGTCCTTAGAGGAGAGTATGACTCCATCCAGGACTGGAGACTATATTCCCAGATCTGGTTTCAGGCCTGTAACTGTGAGTACCTCTGTTTTGTCTGGATTCAACTTTAATCTGTTTTTCCTCATCCAATCCATTACTGCTCTGAGACAGTCATTAAGAGGAGAGATGCCATCTGAAGTCTGAGACGATGATCTAGTCATGGAGAGATATATCTGGGTGTCATTGGCGTACTGAAGACACCGCACTCCATGCCTCCGAATGATCTCCCCCAGCGGCTTCATGTAGATATTAAATAACATCAGGGATAGGATGGTGCCCTGAGGGACGCCACAATTAAGCTCAATTTTAGACGAGCAACTGTCCCCGAGCCTCACCCTCTGGGATCTGCCCGAGAGGAAGGAGCCAAACCACTGCAAAGCAGTGCCTCCAATTCCTAACTCTCTCAGGCGATCCAAGAGGATGGCATGATCTATGGTGTCAAAGGCTGCTGAGAGATCCAAGAGCACCAGCAGGGTCACACTACTCCTGTCGATACCCAGGCGGAGGTCATCGGTCAGAGCAACCATGGCAGTCTCCACTCCATATCCTGTCCTGAAGCCAGTTTGAAATGGGTCAAGATAATCGGTTTCATCCAAGACTGCTTGAGTTGGGAAGCAACTGCCCTCTCGATCACCTTGCTCAGAAAAGGGAGCAAGGACACTGGTCTGTAGTTGTTTCTATCCAGGGGATCCAGGGAAGGCTTTTTCAGGAGTGGCCTAACCACCGCCTCCTTTAAACAAGATGGTACATTACCTTCCCTGAATGACGAGTTGATTGTGTCCCGAAGGAACACCTTCAATGCGTTCCCCCCCCCCCGGATGACCAGCCAAGATGGACATGGATCAAGGGGGCAAGTCATTTTCCTCACTCTTCCAAGAAGCTTCTCCACGTCATCGGTACTCACAGATTGTAATCGATCCAGTAAAATGCCATCAACGGAGTTCCTGGATGCCTCGTCTACGGATTCTGCCGAAACAATGGCATCCAAGTTGGCTCTTATCCGAGAGATTTTATCTGCAAAGTGAATATTAAAAGCTTCACAGCAGGCTGTCGTTGGGTTAAGTAGGGTGTTTGGCGCAGGGGAAACCTTTGTCAACTCCTCCACCACCCTAAATAACTCTGCCGGGCGGGACTCTGCAGACGCAATGCGTGCAGAACACAAAGATTTCTGTACTGCACGCAAAGCCTTCCTATAGGAATCAAGATGTCTCCTAAGGCGAGTTCTGTCAGATGAGAGCTGGGTCCTACGCCATTCGCACTCTAGTCGTTGTCTAGCTCGCTTCATCCTCCTAAGCTCCTCTGTATACCAGGGCTTACGTTTTGAAGTGGGCTGGAAAGGATGCTTGGGAGCGATTGTGTAAATAGCCCTGGTGAGATCGGTGTTCCAAGTGTCCACCAAGGCTTCGACAGAATCACAGGCGCTACCAACCATTAAACCCTCTAAGGCTTTCTGGAAACCAATTGGTTCCATTAGCCTTCGAGGGCGGACTGTTCTAATGGGTCCGCCACCCCCGGGAGGGTGAGCAATAGCCTTTAGTTCTGCCTTGATCAGGAAATGATCGGTCAATGACAATGCAGAGGTTTTTTTTACCTCTGCCCATGGATGTTCCTGCTCCGTACTAATGACCACATCGAGGGTATGACCAGCACAATGTGTGGGCCCATTGACCAACTGGGATAGGCCCATGTTTGTCATGGTATCCATGAACTCCCGAGCTGCGGCAGTTAGATCTTGTAAACTGGTTTCAAGTGGAATGTTGAAGTCGCCCAGAACCAAAAGTCTGGGCAATTCCAACAGCAACTCAGAAACCAGGGAGGTCAGCTCAGTTAGGGAGTCTGTTAAGCAACGGAGTGGCCGGTGTACCAACAGAATCCCTAAACTATCCCTGGTCTTCAGGCTGAGGTACATACACTCGATATAGGTCATTTTCTGGATAGGTTTTCTGATCAAGGTTAAGGTGTTCCTATGAACTCTCCCAGCTGGGTACTCAGTCAGTCAGCAGGTGGCCCAAAAGGATATCATATTTAATGGTATGGAAAGCCACCAAGAGGTCCAGTAGAACCAACAGTGGGATACTCTCTCTGTCCAGTTCTTAATAGAAGTCATCCATCATAGTGACCAAAGTGTCTCCATCCATAAGCAGGAGAGAGATTAAAAATGGTCTAGTAATCCATATCATCCAGGAAACCCTAGAACTAACATATCAATGCAGGCTCAAGTACCTTGGCCCAAAATGAGATATTGGAAGATGGTCAATAATTATCAATTAGAGTGAGATATAGGGCTGCATTTCTGGATCTAGTTGTAAGATGCTGGCTAAGGTAATGGGAGCTCTTCTGCCAAAAAAAACCCCACACAAAACACCATATTTACCACATTGGTTTAGACCGGGGGTAGGCAACCTTTCCCCTTTAAGGGCTGAGGGACTTCAGCTCCCAGAATCCCAGGAGCTATTGGCCAACATGGGACTATTGGCCAACATGGCTGAGGCTTCTGGGAGCTGAAGTCCCTCGGCCCTTAAAGTGGAAAGTTGCCTACCCCTGGTTTAGACAATAGAAAAAACACAACTTTGTACATTAGCCTTGGCATAAGGCATGGATCCCTGGTAACCAAATCAGTCTACCTGATATGGGAGACCTATAATGACATAACTGGAATCCAAATGGGTGCAATGCCATTATGTGTCTTCCCTGCTTCATGGGGATGAGATAGCTCAACAACCCCCAATTGGGCATGATCCAGCAAACCTGAATCTCCAAGGTCACTTAAAAAGCAAAGCAGCTTATTTATATACCGCTTCATATCACACTATGGGATGTCTAAGCGGTTTACAACTGTGAGCTGATTGCCCCCCAACAATCTGGGTACTCATTTTAGCGACCTCGGAAGGATGCAGGCCTGAGTCGAGCCTCAGCCCTGGCTGGTATTGAACTCGCAACCTTGTGGTCTATGAGTGAGTGACTGCAGTACGGGCATTTAACCACTGCGCCACCAGGGCTGGACACTTAAAGTATCACCAGTGGGCAAGAAGTTAGGTATACAAGCCCTGCATGTCTTAAAACCAGAACTGGCCCTATGCTCCACTGCCACCAAAGATGGCAAATCCATCTTCCTTCCCCCAACCTACAGCAGCCACAACTGTGACCATAACTTGAATCTCATTTCTTACAACCAGATAACCTGCCTCCATTCAAATAAATGCATTCCATCTTTGTGTGTGTGTGTGTGTGTGTGTGTGTGTGTGTGTGTATTGGGTGGACAGAATTGGTCATCCCAATGAATTATAGCATGTGGCCCAGCTAAATGATTCAGATGTTAACTTCCAAACAAAAATCTGCTCCACATCTGGTTGTTACCATATACTTCCTAGTGCAATTCAGGATACCGTAGCTGCAACTCCACACATTTTTCCACTGGATGCTGCAACTATGTTATTAGAACAGTTATTAGATAGAGATCCCCAGGTCTAGGTGAATATATGAATTAAAGACAGCTGGCTTTCATCTGCCAATGGAATTTATATATGTATCTGACATGCCCAATATTATTTTATATACAGAAAATGCTGTTTATTTTGCAAAAAAAAGTTTTTTCATGCAAAATTTTCTTCAGAATATGTCCAGAACTGTCAATAATCTCTAAAAACCATGGGAAGAAAAATGCTAAAATTAGCTACAAATGAAGTGACGTAGCACAAGAGACAAACCTGTTCCTCAAAGGAATGCTAAGTATCACAGAACCTAAACCTCTGAGGTTTTGTACTCTAGACTCTGCTTCCCCATATAGGTTCAGAAGGCTAGGAATCCTGATGCTACATGAGTCTAGCTGTGGGATTTAAAGGGGTCACTGAGCAAAATACTCTCATAATTATAAGTTGTTGCCAAGCTGTCACAGCTCTTTGTGTTACAGGTGGAAATTTGCTTTGGGTATCATTGTGTGGATCTGCTCTTCCTGGAAGCAAGAGATTCTGCATCTGCTGTATCATTCTCGAGACTTCAAATGTGTTGTGCTGTGAAAAGGATGTCAGTATGCAAGTAGAACAACACAAGTGTGTACATCAGCTTCTAAATCCATTTGGAGTGAGAAAGACTTGCCAGTTTATGTTCCTGACTGCTCAAAACAAAATCTTACCTTTTTGTCTGCAAATAGGTCCTGATGCATGAATAGGAAAGAACTCAAAAAAGGTAAAGTCCATCAGGATCCTAGATTCTAGCCATTGCTTAGTGAACTATCAGAGCTTAAAGTAGACCTCCAAACCCAAGATGCCCACTGCTACCCTAAAAAGACTGCTGGCTGTTTGGGTTGTGTGGACATGACGACCTATGATCTGGGCCAAAACAGCTGTTGCTGTTTCTCTGTGCTCAAATTTGGAATACACCATCTAGCATTTTCTCTAATTGTATTAACAGTATGTGTCACAAACCATGTCATATTTGGGGTGGGACACTTTGCAAATTTATGTGCCTTCACTTTCCCCATATAAAGGAGCCAACCATATGGCCCAGAGGTTATCATTGATGGGGTCCCATCTGGTGCCCTCACTGTGTGAGGGTTCTTTAGAAAATACTTCATCACCAGTTAAAATCCAAGCTCTTTGGACATTATTCAAGCAATTGGTGAGGTGCCAACCCACTTCATGATAGAGATACTATACCAGCCCCAAATATTGAAGTCTGTAAGCCAATTAAAAATGGTCTTTTCCTCCTCCCTTTTCTCCTCCTTCCCTTTCTCCTTTTTCTTAAGGTAGTTTCTATGGCCTTCTTCTGCCCTGGTTTTAGGAGAGCATACACATAGCATCTCTCCAATATTCACTCCTAACTTTATGGGACAAGTGGATCCTTGGGGGCTTCTTGTTATATCCAAAAGTTTGATATCAGGGCAACATGGTCTGAGTCAGGGCATGCTTGAGTCAAACAGTTGAAGCCAGAATGCCTAAGAATTATAAAATCATTGAATCATAGAGTTGGAAGAGATCAGAAGGGCCATTCAGTCCGAGACCCTGCCATGCAGGAATCCACAATCAAGGTGCTCCTGACAGATAGCCATCCAGCCTCTGTATAAAAACCTCCAAAGTAGGACACTTCACCACAGTCTGAGCCAGCATATTCTGCCAGATAGCTCTTGACATCAGAAATGTTTCCTAATGTTTATGTGGAATCTCTTTTCCTGTAGTTTGAATCCATTACTCTGTGTCCAAGACTCTGGAGCAGCAGAAAACAAGATTGCTCCTTCTTCCATGTGATAGCCTTTCAAATATTTAAGCATGGCTATCATGTCACCTCATAACCTTCTCTTCCCCAGGCTAAACATAGCCAGCTCCCTAAGTTACTTCTCATAGGGCATGGTTTCCACAGCTTTCACCATTTTGGTCACCCTCCTCTGGACATGCTCCAGAGGAATTGTGGTGGCCAGAACTAGACATAGTGTTCCAGGTGAGATCTGACCAAAGCAGAATTGAGTGGTACTATTAATTCCCTCAGTCTAGACCCTATGCCCCTATTGATATAGCCTACATTGACATGTTTAGCTGCCATATTACATTCATATCTAGCTTGTGGTCCACTAAGACTTCTAGATCCCTTTTGCATGCACTGCTGTCAATCCATGTGTCACCCATCCTATATCTGAGCATTTCATTTTTACCACCCAGATGTAATATCCTACATTTTCCCCTGTTAAAAATATTTTTGTTAGTTTTGGCCCAGCTTTCTAATCTGTTAAGGTCAGTTTGAATTCTGATCATGTCCTTTGGGGTATTGGCTACACCTCCTAACTTGGTGCCATCTGCAATTTGATAAGCATGTCTTCTATTCCATCATTCAAGTCATTTCTAAAGATGCTGAATAGCACTGGACCCAGAACAGAAGCCTGTAGAATCCCATGGGTTACTTCTCTCCAGGATGAAGAGGAGCCATTGGTGAGCATCCTTTGGATTTGGTCAATCAATGAATTACAAATCCACCTAACAGTTGCATTATCTCATGCATATTTTACTAACATTTGCAATAATATCATAGGAGTCCTTGTAAAACGCCTTACTAAAATCAGGCTATGCTACATGCACATCATTCCCTTTTGTGTCACTGGGTGACTGTATTTACCCCCTTCTGAATGAAGTCCTATTTCTGGCAGAGTCAGCTTCTACACCTGCCAAGCAGTCATTGGCTGCTGTCTCTTGAGCTTGCAATCTTTGCAGGTTTACTAATTGGTGCCAACCAATAATAATAATAATAATAATAATAATAATAATAGTTTTTATTTGTATTTTCCCACCTCTCCCTATGGATCGAGGCGGGATTACAGAGAAATATAGAAAAATACAATATATAAAATACAATATATAAAATCATAACAATAATAAAAAAACCCACAATCCATATAATAAAATCCAATACCCAATCATGTGCACAAATTGGTAATCATCGTCAATGAAGAGGGGTGATGGAGAATAAAAGATCACTGCTGTTTTTCTTCTAAGCATGTGGACCTTTCAGGCCAGTCTGGGTTGAGGGTTGGTAAAAACCTTATAACTGCCTTTTTAGACATGTTGGATGCCTTCCTTCCTTTAAAAAGCCATTGACTACTCCCATAACCAGTTCAGTTGGCCCCTGGCCTTTTATCACATTTTTGTTGTTTATTACTTTTCTTTGCAGAGATATTCTCCTAAATGTTGAAAGATAGTGGCTCTTCATAATACATTATTCTCTTTGCCTATATATCTTCCATTTAGTGTTCTTAGTTATGTGGTTGGCCACTACAGGTAAAAGGTAAAATCATACTGGAGGTATGATTGCTGAAGAACATATCTCAGAGGAAATCCTGTTATGGGAGGGGGAATGGATTCATTGCAGGGAACATTTGTTCTTTTTAATATGTAGTTGGACACAAAGAAAAACATACAGAATAGATTAGAAATACCATTGTTCAATGGTATGAGGAAATGGCTGAGTGTTTTTCTGCAGATGCTTCCTCAACTTTGTGGTACATGCCAGGAGCAAAGACAATGCAATGTCCAAATTAATGACCTTGATTTTCTTAACTAGAAAACAATTTGCATACTATGCTAATTATCCATCTCAGATTTTGAGAACTGGGATATGGCATTCCTCCCATCAACAAATTTGTGGTAATACCAACAAAGAAAATAAGCAGTTGAAGTCAACATAAATAGTCATAATCTATGCTCTACAATTACCAAAAATATTAGCATTTGATTGTATATTTCAGTGCTGCTTGATGATGTAGTTGAATGGTTTCTCTAAGACAACAGTGGACAATAGCTATTGTTGGTATTGGTTGTATACGCACCATTGACCGATTAGCATTCAGGAATGCACACTTTCCATAGAGAGCATTCATTTCAAGTTGGCATCCCTCCCTAGAATATTTAATGTATAACACTAACAAAAGGTACTTTGAATAAAGCAACTTTATTGGCATCATTCACAGGGATCAGCTCTAACCCAAGTTCATTACAGACTCATCACAGGATGACATGACAGAAGTATCACAAAGCAATGTGCTGCATTCACTACCAACTGGAATGAGGACTCAAGATACCAGACCTGTCATAAGATCTTGACAGGAAGCACATAATGCCTGTTGACAGTGTGGTAATTAACTTGCACCACCAGTGAACAGGATTTTTTTTTTTTTGGCTAGCACATGGCATGTAATAACAAAGATTAATTTCTGGTATCAGTTATTTCTTTATTTATTGCCAATCTGAGCATGCACTGAGTACAGCATACTATATTGTTAGCATGTATAAATCAAGAATCTGGTCTATCTAAGCTGGTGACTTGCCTTGTCTGGCTGCCTTTCCATGCTTGAGGTGAGAGCCAAGAACCTATGTAGAAGGGAAATTAGAGAAATTCTGACTCAGTAGTTTTGGTATTCAAAAGGACTTTACACTTGTATAGACTACTCAAATGCAAATACAATCTGCTGTATAAAAATAACTGTATATATAAACAAGACCTAGAAAGAGATTGGGGTATTCATAACTCTCACCCTATTCAAGCAACACATGAAGGGTAAGCAAGACATGCTTCTTAGTTCCATTACTGGTATACATTTTGGGTTTATTCATCTGGGGCCTTCACAGTACACAATTATACCTCTATGATTCCACTTGAACTGCTGTGGCAATATCTTATGGAATCTTGGGATATGTAGTTTTTGTTGAGCAAGCCATTTCCAATTTATGGCAACCCTAAGGTAAACCTTTCATTTTCATTTTCATATTTATTTATTTATTTTAAAATTTGCTCAGAGGTGGTTTGTCATTGTCTTGCTTTGATTCTGAGAGTGTGTCACTTGACCTAGGTTACCCAGTCAGTTTCCATGACCAAATAGGGATTTGAACCCTGGTCTTCTGGAATCCTAATCCATTATTCAAGTCACTATACCACCACAGTTCTTGGCTGCTCTTGTTTGTAATTTGGGATTTTTTTTTAAAAAAAAAATCTCAGCTGGAGAGTTCTCACACCTTGACAAATCACAAACTCCAGGATTACATAGCATAAAGTGGAAACATAGTGTATAGGGCAAAAGGGTCCATGGTGATCTCAGTTACAGAGAAAGGTAGCAAAATGAGAACATCATCCCACCCCATTGGCTTGTTGTTTTTGTTGTGTGCCTTCAAGTTGTTTCTGACTTATGGCAACACTAATTGAACCTATCACAGGGTTTTCTAGGGCTGAGAGTGTGTTACTCACTCAAGGTCACTCAATGAATTTCTGTGGCTGAGTGATGAATCAAAACCTGCTCTCCAGAGACATAGCCCAACACGTAAACTACTACACCAACCTGGGTTTCACTGGCACTCGGTATACTGCCCCTCTAAATAATTTTTTTGGATTAAGACAGTGAAAACCATTCATTTCTTGAACTCTTATATTTGCTGTGCTTTGATCCCTTTGATATTTTTACCTCCCCTTCTCTTTTAGATGCCTAAACTGTTTCTAAATGCTCAGCTGAAGTTTAAGGTTCCTGCAACATCCTCACTTCCCTACAATGTTAGGGAGCTGGGCCTGTAGGGAAGTGAGGATGTTGGACCCACAAATAAGAATCCCCTCCCCATGACATTTTCCTTCTGGCGTTGCAGGAGCTGCAATGCTTAAGTTCAGACCATCCTCCTGGCTGGAACTAAAACAATAATAAATGACAGAAACAAGTTAGGCTGCCTTTGTAAACATAACAGCTATTGCTGCTCCTAAAATGATCTAAAAATACAAAGATGTCACAATTCCATGGTGATTTACTTGTATAACTAATTTTTCTGTATCAACAGCATTGGCGTATGTAGAAAAACTTCATCCAGATAGGGGAGTTGGTTTTGTTTTGTTTTTAAAGAAATTGTTTTGAACTGAAGGCTGCTCTCAGTCAAGTAAGAAAAGCCCAGACATTGTAGATAGAGTCGTTCAACTCCCTTGCTATAATGTCATAATATGTTTAAAGACAACACATCTTTATCGTCTACTACTCCATTGCTTGGATGTTCATGACACAAATCGATAACTGGATTTGCTGAGAATGTTTGAAATCTGTTGTAGAGTTTGAGGGCAGATTCTGAAAAATATTAATAAAAGCAGTTTTCAAGAGCAATGCTAAAACAAGCATGTGCTTTATGGCTCCTTCATTGTGTTATACAGAAGACTGTATAGTCAAGCTCATCCTTATATAGTTTCCTCCCATTTGTTTCTACAGTATCTTCAATGTATGAACAATAAAGGGCCGGAGTGGGGGGAGAGAAAACAATTTTTCTTCTGAAAGACCAATTTGATTGCTGAATTAAATCACTGGCATTGACATTGCAGGGAAACAGTAACTAATCCTTTTGTTCTTGTCTCTTCCTCACTGCCTGAAAACCTATTTGCTTACCAGTTCAAATGTAAACATCTATTTCCCTCTGCTATTAGTTGATTTGCTCGGATTTCATTCAATTCTTACAGATTTTCTGAAAGCTGTGAAAAAATCATTGATGGACCTAGAGTGCTTATAAACCAGAGAAGTACAAACAGCTGTATCACCACTACTGAGTCAATAAGCAGGAGTTCTCAAACAGTGGCAGAAAGGCAGTAGCATACCAGCAATTCTGCAAAACAGAACATGGTGCCATCAAACTCTAGATTGCAACAAGATTAGGAATGCTGCTGATACCATTTTAACTTTAAGCTTTTGTCAGAGTGTGGGAGATTAGCAATCAGTTGAACCGATCAGAAGCTATCTATTGGAAATTGGAGCCAATGAGCATATTGGAATAGAGAAGGGGCACACCAAAAGCCAACTTTCTCTATTTGAATGCCTTAACTAGTTGTGCCACACTCCACCTCTCTGATTAGCCAAACCAACAATAGTCTCCCAGATCATGCTAAATGGTTTGGCTTAGTATGATGCAGTAACTCTTCACAGCACATACTAACACCTGGCCAGGTCACCATCCATAGTCAGCTAGTCTAGAGGAAGAAGAAAGGCATTACTGCCTATAAGTTTAAAAAAGAAAATAAAATGGATCAGGCAAGTAGAGAAAGCAGGAAGCAGCAGACTTGGGCCTGAATACTATTATTGACCCCAAATACAAAGGCATCACCAGGCTTGGTGACAACTGGTGCAGGGGCCTGCTGGGGCAGATGGTAGAAGCCTGCCCCACCTTTCCTTCCCTCTTGCTGCCCTCCACTGATAATACCATCCTTGCCACTATCTTGGCTCTCTCCCTGGGAAGCATTCTGGGGTGGCAGCAAAACCCCAAGGGGGCATTTGCCCCTCCACCGCAGCAGGAGAGGACCTGACTAGGTATCACCTCTTCTCTGGGGTGTCACTTGGAGAAGTCCACAACCTCACATCAACTCAGTGATGCCACTGCCCTAATAGAGTAAGCCTGCTGAAACAGCAGGAGTTACCTAATCTGGTTGAGGCTAACTAATAGAATTCAGAGTACGAATGAACACAGTTATACTGTTACCCAACAACATTTTTAAAAAGGGAGAGGGCAGCATAGGGCATAGTCAGGAGTGATTCCCCTGCCTGTGGTTTTTAGAGGGCTCCTTCAAATCTGGAAGTACATCTGTATACAATCATGTGCTGGGACAAAAAACAAAACAAAACACAGGCTTTTTCCCAAACACATTTTTCACACCAGAGTTAGGATATATGAAAGTTGTTCTGGCAAGTTGACTATTTTCTGAGCAAGACATGTTGAGACACCCTTTCTTGTGGAGGACAAGAAAAATGTATTCTGTACATCTCTCATTTTCACAATTGCATTAACATATTGCAAACAGTGACTGTTTTAAAAGACTGCTATGGGAGGTGGCATGTTTTTGCTATAATTGGGAAAAGTTATAGTGTGGGGGTTATGGGTTTCATTATGTCCTTGTCCTACCATTCAAGTACTGAATAGGTAGTTTAGTAGGGTAGATTAAATTCCAACCACTTTATTTTTCACTGTCTAAATTTCCCTTTTCCCTCCTACTTTTATCTGTTTTGTGTTACAGTCAAGTAATCCAGTTAAAGAATGCTAAAATATGTAATTCACAGGCTCTTTTTCAAAAGTGTTAGGAGGATCTTCACAAGTCAGTCATTAGAAGGAACTCTCACTAGTACCTTTTTCATCCCCTCACCACCATATTACCATGGCTGTGTACTCACACAACTTTGCAGTGTAAGAAATTAAAAGGATGCACACAATTCCTGTTAGACAAATGTATATTGTTTGCAAAAAACAAAAACCATTGTTAGACAAATGTATATTGCAATGTACTATAAATTAAATATGAATAAATATAATATTTACATTTGTGATCACCTATTGATCAGGAAAACTTGTATCCAAAGATACAAGACATCTACTGATCGTGGAAGCTTGTATCCAAATTCCTTTATGGAGGTTTAAGGAAAAAGAACTTTAGGCTCTGATTACAGAGGAAAGCATTCCATGCAGGTCATGCTTTAAAAACTAGCTTTTTGGAATGGGAAAGATTCACATCAGGTTTAGAAACTGTTTTGCAGTGTGTGTCATGGGGATTAACATGACAAGAAAAAAGGGAAGCACAGTTAAAACAGTCCATGAAGCCAAACAATAAAAGAAAAAGAAGAAGAAGAAAAGGAGGAAACAAGTATAAAAAATTAGTACAGAGGACTGAAGGATTTAGAGGCTTAATTGAGAGAAAGGCACCAAGGGAGGATGAATATAAAATATTGGCTGGTATCATGTTGAAGTGTTATGCTTTATGTTATGGAAATCTCTTTTTATGATGGAGCAGAAGGAAGGATCTAATGTCTCCTGGGATAGGAACAACTCAGTGGTGGCTGGATGGTAGCCAAGCAGTGCTCCACCTCTGACACTAATGGCTATTAACTGATCATGGGAATGCATTAGGAAAGCACCCCGCATCACTGTCAGGCTACAACCTCCATTATCCTTTCCCAGAAGTTCAGACTGTTTTAAATACAGTCGCCCCTCCATTTTTGCGGGGGATCCATTCTGCCCCCACCCCCCAAAACAGAAACTCACATATATTCAAGCGCTATTGACTTGAATAGCTGCATGTTCCTGGGCGCGGATGCCATTTTAGCCAATGGGGCTCACCCCTCCATAAATAATCAAGATTGCAGACTTCAAGTTCATGAAAATGGAGGGGTGACTGCACACTGGTAGAACTTTCCATTGCACCAGCTTTATACAGGATTTCGCCCATTGGTTCAAAATAGTCAGCTCCATATTTGTCCTTGATATGTCCAGATACTTATAATTACTTATGGTACTGGAGTGTTCATGTTTAATATGTATCTTGTACTACTGGATATATAGATGGAAACAGAGCCCTGAGGGCCTCATTATGGAGACTTTATACCAGGAAGGTTCACGCAGCTACTCTCGAAAAAGCAAAGATTATCTGGAATATTTAATTTGCCATGCAACAGGCCAAAATGGCAAAGACCAACTGCCTGAGAAAAAAAGATGGTTAATCAGCACAAGAATATCTCTAGTGTTGGTTCCTGTACCATTTCTTTCAGAGGCTCTTTTTTGTAATTAAGCAATAACACCTTTGTGAGTATGAGAAGTAATAAAGTACTTTGCACTGTGAAAGCATAGAAGGAAGAGGGGTGATATGGGTATGGGGGGAATGGGTCACTCACTGGGGAATGATACTGTCTGAGACAGAGAAATTGTGGCAATTAAAAAGCAATTTTAAAGAGGGAGAAATGTAATGTTGAGCTTTTCAGAAACATTTCCCCAACATTAATATTTTTAATTAAGATAACTGGCAGTGAGTTATGGCTTTGAGCATAGCAAGAACACATTCTCTCTATCGCACTCCAATTGCAAGGTGCCTTTTACAGATTCTTATGCTTCAATGAGAGATAAAATGGAGTCTTGTTTCTGTGCAATATTATCTCTTCTGCATGCAGCTTTCATTATTTTATGTGGTGTTGGTCACCATGACCTCAAGCTACTCCAATCAAAAGGATGTTTTCTCTGACTTCTACTAGAAACTGCATCAGGGCCATGATGGGCCCAAAACACATGCTTTATTTATCTATATGCTGGATAATGCCATCTAAACAGTTTCTGTTCCTGTGACTTTGTGGGTGCTTTGTCAAGGTAAGAAATCATTCATTCAATTTATTTGTAAATCACCTTCCAATAAGCAATATACTCCAATCAGTTCACAACAAAGCAAGACATGATAATGACGATGATCCTATTAAAGAAAAATAAAAACAGTTTTTATCGTCTAAAATATTGATATTTTTTTTTAAAAAAAAGGATAAATGATCCTTTGGTATTGATCAGATTGAAACTATGTGGCCCTCCAGCTGTTGTTGAACTCCCACTCCCGGCATTCCTTACCTTTATAGCTATGAATGATATGGTTCCTGGTTGAATTTCCTGGAAAGCCAGAGCTTGAGTACCACTGGGCTACATTGTTGCAAATGCGCTAAATGAAAGTGTTGCTGTGAAATTCAAATATATATTTTTAAATGTCAGTCATCCACATTTTGGGTTTTCACACAAGACATGTTGACAAAAGGCCCAGAAGTAAAACAAAAAACACCCAGGTCCCTTTGCTCTTATTGTTGCTGTTAGCTAGCAACTCCAGCATAGCCTTCACAGTGGTATCCCTAGGGTTGGTATCACCCGGTGCAGTAACTCATGGTGTCACCCCCTCCTCCATTGATCTCCTCCCATTTCACACCATACAGAATCCTTAGTAATGCTTTTTGCACTAATGTTACTCGTAAATAATAATTCCCATATACCACTGAATTTAATGCTAATAACTGTGACATAAACAACTAGCAAAATTAAAAATTATACCTTTGAATTACAATATCATAAGCACAACCTAAATGTATTTACATATACATAGTGAAGATTTGGTTAAAAGATGCCCTCCCTCCCTCCCTCTGCCTTTGTTTTGTTTGTTTAAAAAAAAAAACCTTTTATTTTGCAATTTCAGAGCTCTGAAGCCTTGATTTAACATTTTAAAAGTATTTTAAAGAAACCTTGAGGCTGCAGAGATCCAAAATTGGAAGAAAAAAGAGGATTTTTAAATAGTGAGCGGGGGGGGGGGGGGGGGGGGAGAAAGGAGGAAGAAGGAGACAGTGGCACCATGTGGCTGCCAATAATGCTACTCTCCCAGGAATGGCTTTCCACACCCAGGGTATTGCATCTCATTCACAGGTTTTCCCCATGAATGAAAAGAGATGCCTGGAGGATGGGGCAGCTACGGGAGGGAAGTGGCATCATGCAATCAGCATTGCCGATGTTGCTTCCCTCCCATGGGAATCACAGTTTAAAAGCCACGTGTGATAAAGCCCTAAACTGCAAATCACAGGATCCCATAGGAGGCAACAGGAGCAATAAAAATGGAATAACGGCACTATAACAGCACAGTGCAGTATTGTCCTAATATAACCCTGATTAAAAAGTCTAATTGTTGTGGGCTAAAAATCAACATGTGAACACAACCTAGTCCTCTCCCAAACTGCAAATCACAGGAAGTGATACTGAAGTCTAGGCATCCAGTCAAACTCAAACCCTATTCAGGCATTCTGTCCCTCACACAATGGGGCAGAGAACAGAGATTAATATGCTAGTTCTTCCCCCTCCATCATATTCCCCATTCCCAGGACCTTATACATGCTGACAAGGTGAACATTTGCATGGGGGACCAGGGTGTCTTCTTTACTCATGAAGGCTCTCCACATGATTTGATCTTCCATACACTTAAACTACACAGAGAGCCCCCATGAATATGAAAAATTTTCCACTACAGATATTCCCAACATGAGGAATACAACAAAGCTGATGATGGAGGAGAACCAAGCAATAGGTTGACCTCTAGATGTCTCCCTCATGTAGTGATAATTTGTTGTATAAGGAGGAATGCCCCGAAAGGACTTGTCAGTTTCTATTTATATCCCACATTTCTTCCCAAAAGTAGCACATAGCTAACAATAAAATTCAAGTTAGAGAGAATACAATTAAAACATAAAAACAGGTTTAAAACAATTTAAATAGACTGATAAAAAAACATGCCCTTCAATTAAGTCTTTTTTTTAAACAAAAGTTTTGAAAATTCATGAGTGATGTTATCTGTAACTGTCTAAAAGCTGTGATGGTTAAGAATGGAACAGTTGCATGTGCATTCAAAGGCCATACAACTGATGAGAAAGTTATTTGCAATACACCTTGCTTGTCACTGGCCACCATTATAAGGATTGCCCCAGTAGAAGGATTGGATAGTGTAATTCCTGTGTTCCAGTGTTCAGTCTTTAGGTAAGAGATTACTATATGTCAGTTGGGATTAATGTGTAAGTCTCTCAGAGACTAGACATTATGTTTCACCATATCCCTAAGACAAATCCTGGTCCAATCTCTGCAAGATGAACAGTTTTTCAGCACACCTTAAAAGAGATTGGTGTATTCGCTGCAGAGTGAGAAATCCTCTCCATCACCCAAGAGTCTACTCCAAATCAAATAAGACTTTCTCTTTTAATAATACCTCTACTGCCTCTGCTCTGCTGACCTTAGAATGGGAATCAAAGAGAAAAAGATATCATACATAAAACAAAGAAAACGGAAAACAGCAAGAACCGAATTGAATTCCACCTAAATGTCACCTTGCAAGTTGGCTTTTATTATTTGATAGCAAGGCAATTTTGCTGACAAATCTGTTATCGGCTGTGTGTTGCACAAAAGGAAAGGAAGGCCTGTGACAGGTCACTGAAAAGTCATTGTTATATAACAAAGGTCTTAGCGGCATTCTGAAATGCTAGTTATGTTATGTCACAGGTGTACAACTCAAACCATGGCAAGAATCACTTGATGGCTGCAGTGCTTATGTCATACGTTTCATAAATTTATTCATGCATAGCAGAAATGTGAATTATTAAAACCAGATTGCATCTATACTTTGGATTTTTACCTAGGACAAAATTAGAAAATTTGCCTAGTGACACTCTGTTTTCTTGAATTGAAGAGTCAATCTATCAGTTCCACAGAATGCATTGGGCTAAATTACACAACCCAAAAAGGCTCACCCAAGAATATGCAGAAGCTACCCTGAGTAGAATCTGTAATTTAACTTCAGTATTTGTGGCAGGGCAATCATCATTAGGCTTAAGGACAGGGTATTTTAGGAGATATAAATGAGGCTGTCGAACATCTTTACACAGTGCTCTACCTGTTACATTTCACTGCTCCTCCACCCATCCTTAGGATCAAACATCTGAGGTCACTGTCTCTATTTGCCTAATTATAGGGCTGGCTTTGATGTGCAGTAAAATATAAAAGGTGACACTCTGTTTTATGACAGGAAGATTTTTGAATAAAGTCGAATATATCACAAAAACCTAAACTCTCTGATTTAAAATTCAGCCTGGTTTCAAGGAACTGGGATTACATGAGTAGAAGGCTTGAAAATTCTCTGATAGAGACTAAGAATAGAAATAGCCATTCTTACCATAAGCAATTGTAGCAACTCCATATTTTTCCCTCTCTCTCTTGTAACTCCTAAATGTACAAACACATATTATGGCATAATTGAACATTGAGATTTCATATTTCTGCAAGTAACAGCCAATATATGAAAACATACCGAAGAGGGTTTCTGTAAGTCCAGTGTCACCTTTGAATCAAGTCTATGTCCCTTGTGAATCATTAACATTTTCTATAGGAGTAAGTTTGATGCTGCTCCAGCATTCTAATGAGGCATGACAGTCTGAGTTTCATCATTTTGGCTTCTATGGTGAATTCAGCCTTGATTTGCTGTACTGTTCTATGCTTTCAACTAAGCAAGTTAGAAGACAAGAGGTTGGAGCAGCACCCAGACCACTCTAACAGAGCTGTGAATCCATCTCTAATCACAAGCATACCTTTGGTGGCAAAACTAGGTAACATAAATTATGGCAGCAAAGACTGTTGTCATTTTAAATTTAAACTCCAAGAGGTTTGACTTAGCTTCTACTTTTAAATTATTTTCCCTTCGTACGAGAATATATGGGGTAACATGGCTGTGAAGAGTGGAGAAGTGTGCTTCTTTTAATACCCAGGATAAACATTTAAAAAAAAGGAAGGGGGGAAGAAACATATAAGATGCCATTTCAGCACCCCTGCAACCCATGTTCAAAGCCTGTTAGATGAGAAGATATCTTGGTCTAAATCCCTCAGTTTAAAAGAAGACTGTTGAATAATGCAGGTTC
This sequence comes from Phrynosoma blainvillii, assembly GCA_026167975.1. Taxonomy (NCBI): domain Eukaryota; kingdom Metazoa; phylum Chordata; class Lepidosauria; order Squamata; family Phrynosomatidae; genus Phrynosoma; species Phrynosoma blainvillii. The sequence goes on along the minus strand of JANUYF010000003.1, from coordinate 63,271,328 downwards.
CTTGAAATCAATGGCAAAGACTGCAAATAATTGATTTGAATCAAAACACTCTGCAATCAAATTTGGAAGGATCGAACCATTGGTCATACAGTGGTTTCTGAATGGATTTGATTGAATTGCATTGAAGGATCTTGCATCTTCATTACATTGAAGTGAAACTAGTATAAATGATGTCTTTTTTAACAACCTTTATTGTCTCCTTTTTAAGTGCTGATAGCTGGATTACACTAGGACTAGAGATGCCTGGGAATTAATTGAAATATGGTGAAGTGAGGGTGGGGGTCTGAAAGAGAGAGGGCAATTTGCTCTTCTTGATGGATAACTCCGTGGTTATTCTCTCTAGATTTAGATTCCCAAATGAATAAATTATATACCAGCCACTGTGCTTTATATCCATTATTTTGTGATATTTTAGCCTCATGAAATAAAGGCCTTCTATAATGTCTCCTGTGGGCATGGCAACATTGTGAGCTGAGCATCCACTAATGTTAGCATGCCACTTTAGACTCAATATTTCCTCCTGTCTCCCCACCCTACCCCTCAATATTTGCAACAGATTGCTACAAAAAAATGCCAAGTACTTAGTCTTGCTCCACAAAAGCCTTCAAATGTCATAACTGTTTACATCAACCTCCTATGAGTTGGTAATTAACCTTAATAGAGATTTTTTTCTTGTTACAACATATTATCTGCTTATTAATTGTTGACTTGAGGATTTAAAGAGAAAGCTTGTCACAATGTCAGGGAAGAGCGCCTAGGCTTCATTTGAATCCAGAACCTCATAGAAACCTGCCTTTTAATGATTCATACAATTGATTCTTCTGTCTTAAAATTGTCTAACTCTGCTATGGAGATCCTGAGGTTAGTAGACCTGAGGCTTGTGTGGCTTCTTCCCAATCATTTCCTGGAAATTAATCTGGGATTCCACTCCAGATACTGTGTAGGCAGTTGTAATCTTTTCTAATGCTTTTTTTCTGTGTGGAGACCAGGACAATCTCAAGTAGCTGTACAGTTTTATTGATAGTGGTGATACAACTACACACCATTGGGGCTGGCTCAGGAGAAAAAGAAAGAGGAAGAATGAATATCCTTTTGCAGACTGTTATAGGCTGGATGGATTTTAGATGACAACTTCTCAGCCTGTGAATGTACCATTAAAAGGTTTATATATCATTAAAGAAGGACATATAACCTGGTAAAATGTATAGATGGTAGACTCTAAAGTTGATGATGATATTTGCCCATTTTCTGTCTTGAAATAAAAGAAAGGAAAAAAGTTTAGGTTTCAAGTCTGGGAAGACTGCCAGATGTTCCCTTAGAAAACAAAAAACACAAAAATGACTTCGGGTCACCTTGCAAGAAAGCACACAAGACAGCTGACAATAGGTAGCAGAATATATACTGAAAGTGGAGTGTGCAGTAGACTCGAGTATGTAGAACAAAAAAATAAGATGTCGACCTCTGATTGGACAAGCAATACCCTTCATCAGCATCAGGTGAGAATAAAAGAGTTAATGAGGCTGCTATTCAGCATGCCTCCACTGAAGGAAGAGAGGTTATTTATAGCTGTCTCCAGACAAGTTCCTGATAGCCCTAATGTTGATTCTAGTAATGCTATGGAATACATGCTCACATGTGATTAATGCAGGTAAGACTTACTTAAGAATAGCTTGAGTTTCAGCCTAATGCCTGTGTTACACAGAAGCCTGTTAGAGTTGTAACATTGCTCAAATAGCTGAGATTGTCATGGATAATTGGTTACATGTAAAATGGCTAAAAATCTGATAAGGAGCATGATTGTGAATATGTAAAAGCCTTTAGGAATTGTCTATATAGTGACTTAGCAGACACTATGGAAACCTTTGGGCTTTATCACATGAGTTTTATTGTTACCGTAATCATGCATATTAATGAAGATGCAAACTGTTTTGTGAGCAGCTATTATCATATATCTTCATGATCGCCTGACTAGACTGGCTGCTGCAATTCTTTTCTCTTCCTGACTCTTCCTTAACATTGCCTCCCTGCCCTATGCCCTACCCAGCATGCCTTTCCATTTATTTTATATTTATTTTATATTTATTTTATATTTATTTTATTTTATTTTATTTTTAAAATGCAGTTCTGATCATGTAATGGTTAAAAAGAAGAAAACGTTTTTTAAAGAAAGAAAGAAAGAAATCAAGTTGCTTGGGAATAACAAAAGGGAAGGGGACAAAAGGAGAGGGGGAGACTGTGACACTATGTGACAATTAATCTTTCTAGTGCCCCATCAGCATGCTTCACATGCAAAGCACTCCAGAACAATGGCCATCCAATGTCTGTTTAAACACCTCCAAAAAAGGAGATCCCATCACACTTCAAGGCAGTGCCACCAGGAAGTTCTTCTTAATGTTTAAGTGGAATCTGTTTTCCTGTAGTTTGAAACCATTGCTCCATGTCCTCATCTCTGGGGCAATAGCAAACAAGTTTGTTCCATCCTCAGTATGACATTCCTTCAAATATTTAAACAGGGCTATCATGTCATCTTCTCTTCTCCAAGCTAAACATACCTAGCTCCCTAAGCTGCTCCTCATAGGGCATGGTTTTCAGACCTTTTACCATTTTGATCATCCTCCTTTTTAATATCCTTTTTGAATTGTGGTGGCCAGAACCAGACACAGTATTCCAGGTGATATCTGGCCAAAGTAGAATAGAGTGGTATTATTACTTCCCTCACTCCACACTATCTCCTATTGATGTAGCCTAGAAACACATTGGCATTTTAAGCTGCTGTTTCACGCTGTTGGCTCATGTTCACCTTGTAGTCTACTAAGACTCCTAGATCTCTTTCATATGTACTGTTGTCAAGCCAGGTGTCACCCATCTTATACCTATACATCTTATTTTTCTCCCTAAATGTAGTGCCTTACATTTCTCCCTGTTGAAATTAATTAGGTTAGTTTTGCCCCAGCTGTCCAATGTATTACAGTCATTTTGAATTCTAAACCAATGTCCTGGTATTAGTTACTCCTGATTATAATAGTATTCTAATGCTATCCTCTGGTATTAGCTACCCCTCCCAATTTTCTGTCATCTGAAAATCTGATAAGCATGTCCTCTATTCAGCACCCTGCTGGTCACTTCTCTCCAGGCTGAGATGGAGTCATTGTTGAGTAATTTTTTTTCTTTGATCAGTCACTAATTACAAATTCATTTAACTGTCACATTGTCTAGCCCACATTTTACTAGTTTTTTTGCAAGGTTATAATAGAAGGGCTTGTTAAAGGCCTTACTGAAATCACGATATGCTACATCCACAACATTCCTTTCATCTATAAAGCTTGTAAATCTACTAATAAAAGAAATAAAATTAGTCTGGCAAGACTTGTTTTTGAGAAACCCATACTGACTTTTAGTGATCACAGCATTACTTTCTAAGTGCTTACAGGCTGTTTAATGATGTGCTCTAGAATCTTTCAAACTAAGAATCATGAATGCAACAGTACAATGGCTTGTGTAGAAAGATCTGGAGAATTAGTACAATGATCAATGCAGAGAAATAGAAGACAAGAACAAAAAGGGAAGAACAAGAGATGTATTTCACAAGATCTGGGAAATCAAAGGAAAATTCAAACCAAGGGCCGGGATGCTCTATGACAATAAAAATAACATAATTCAATACCAGGAAGGAAAAAAAAAAGATGTTGGATGCAATACACAGAAGAATTATACAAAACAGATGACAAAATGTAGGACACATGGAATGAAGAGCCATATGAAGATGAACCCCAGATTCTAAAAAGTGACACTGCAATGAGAGAAATAGCAAAAAACAAATAACGAAGAACAGATGATGTTCCAATTGAACTGCTGCATCCAACTCTAGTGCTAACCAACATATGTTAACAAATATAGAAAACAAAATAATGGCCAACAGATTGGAAGTGGTCAATATACACCCCCATCCCCCCCAAAAGGAGACACAAAAGACTGCAGCAAGTATAGGCACTGTTAGCGGACATCCTCCATTTTTCTTGTATATTTTAGCCATGTGGAGTTCCCTATGACCCCAACCTGACCCTTGGGAGATGGCAGCCATAATCCCCTAGACGTGAGGTCAGGTAAGCAAGCTAAAATTGCTTAAGACCACTAAAGATTTCCTGGATAGGCAGGTTTTGGAAGTTGCCCATGAGAATATTCGATTATATTGTAAAAGATGCCTAATGGTGTTTGTTTGTTTTAGTCTCACATTTAATGAGGCAGTGACCAGATTTGATTGTACCCCTTTTCTCTAGCTTCCTTTCCTTGATAGTTTTGAAACCAAATGCATTGTTTATACTATGCCCAAGCTTAAGTAAACAATAGCAAACCAATCAAGCCTTTGTGTAACTCATGGCCAGGAGGCAGAATTTCCCTATAAGAACCCCTGGATTTTAGCAGACCTTGTGCTACCTTGGAAGTGCATGCTGAAACTCTGTCGGTCTGTGCACTGAGATAGTTCCTGTGACCCCCTCTCTTGCCGGTCATGCCCTTTCCACAAAACTCATCCTCATTTGCCACCAGAAGCCCAGAGGAGTCCTTCGGGTGTGAGTATATCTCCCTCTATCCTGGTTTCCCTCTTGCCTCCTCCACTCTCACTCTTCCCCGCTCATTCTTCTAGTGTGTGTGTGTGTGCTGCATTTGGATGCTTGCTTATTTTGTCAAATAAATATTTTTAGACTTTAATTGGAGTTTGGTCCATTTCAGTGTCTTTCCTAGCCAGAATTCTTATGTCTCCCATAGACAATTGGATAAGATCCTAGAAGCGAAGTTGGGCACTTCCTTCTCATTTGAGCCAATTATAATTTCCCCAAAATTAGGTCTTGGTTTCCCAACAGCACATAGCACTAATCTCCCACACAAGCAAAATTATGCTCAAAATTCTGCAACATAGACTCCAACCATACATGGAGAGAGAAATCCCAGAGGTCCAAGCAGGGTTCAAGAAAGGAAGAGGCACTAGGGACCACATTGTAAGCATACAATGGCTAATGGAGCACACCAGGGAATTCAAAAAGAAAACCAGCATGTGGTTTATAGACTATAGCAAAACTTTTGACTGCATAGATCAGGAGTAGGCAACCTTTCCTCTTTAAGGGCGGAGGGATTTCAGCTCCCAGAATCCCAGGAGCTATTGGCCAATATGGGACTATTGGCCAACATGGCTGAGGCTTCTGGGAGCTGAAGTCCCTTGACCCTTAAAGAGGAAAGGTTGCCTACCCCTGGCATAGATCAGGAAAGGCTATGGAATGCCCTTAAAGACATGGGAGTGCCAACCATCTCATAGTCCTGATGAGGAATCTGTACTCAGAACAAGAGGCTACTGTCAGAACAGAACACAGAGAAACAGAATGGTTCTCAATTGGCAAAGGAGTCAGACAAGGCTGCATCCTTTCATCCTATCTGTTCAACTTGTATGCAGAACATATTATAAGAAAATCAGGCTTGGACACAGAAAAGGGAGGAGTGAAAATAGGAGGAAGGAATATCAACAATCTAAGATAAACAGATGACACCATAGTACTAGCAGAAAACCTCACAGACCTGGAACACCTACTAAAGAAGATCAAAGAAGAAAGTGCAAAGGCAGGCTTAATGTTGAACATAATGAAAACAAAAATAATGACCACTGAGGACCTTCACAAGTTCAGCCTAGACAATGAAAAAATAGAAATAGTAAAAGAATTCCCATACCTGGGATCAAACATTGTCAGAAATGGGAACGGCAGTCAGGAAATCAGAAGAAGACTAAGAATGGGGAGGTTGGCTATGAAAGAACTAGAAAAGATTCTAAAATGCAAAGATATACAACTCAGCACAAAAGTTAGAATCATACAAGCCATTGTATTCCCTATTACCATGTATGGATGTGAGAGCTGGACAGTTAAGAAAGATTATAGGAAGAAAATCAATTCATTTGAAATGTGGTACTGTAGAAGAGTGTTGAGGATTCCATGGACAGCCAAAAAGACAAACAAATGAGTCCTACAGCAGATCAGGCTGGAAACCTCCCTGGAAGCCAAGATGATCAAACTGAGGCTGTCGTACTTCGGGCACATCATGAGAAGGGGAGGACTCATTGGAAAAGGCAGTAATGCTGGGAAAGGTGGAGGGAAGTAGGAAGAGAAGAAGGCCACATGCCAGATGAATGGACTCTATTAAGGAGGTCATGGGTATGGGTCTGCAGGAATTAAGCAGTGCAGTGGAGGACAGAGAGTCTTGGAGAATGTCTCATCCATTGGGTTGTCATGGGTCCAAATCGACTCAAGGGCAGTTAACAACAACAACAACAGAATCTTTCTAGTCATTTATGTCAGGCTTACTGGGTGGCAATTATCTGGGTTCCCTTTTTTCCCTTTTTTGAAGATGAGGACAACATTTTCCCTCCTCCAGCATGCTGGGACTTCTCCATAGGACTTTGTCCCAGCTATGCATGTATTATAACTCTAGCATTATTGCTATGCCTGGATTCACCTTTCCAGAGTTCAAAGGAAGAAGTTATAGACATATGTTTTACTCTTATTGATTTTGATTGCACTTATACTGTGCTCCACAGTGCTGCAGGCAATTCTTTTAATATCCCATCCATCTTCTATAAATCATATATGACTAGTACTTAATTGATACTCAAGGCACTTAAGGGTATTTTCATCATATTGCTTATAGTCTTATTTAACAGCTAGATATTCAGGCATGCACCAACATTTCTTAACAAACTACAGAAGGCTTCATATATATATGAATTACAAAATGATACAACACAATGACTTACAAGAATGTTTCAATATAGCAGGTTTCCATATGTGAAGCTGTGTATTCAGCTGCCACTAGGTACAGCTACTGCCTCAGTGAGAATCAGATGCAAATACAGCTGTTTGGCTATTCCTATCTCAGGCAGGAGAATGCTGGTGTTTACTTCCATGTCTATCATATCTAATGGAAAATAAAGCATCCATATTGATATGTGTCAAAGAAATCTTGCTTTCCTTTACTGTTTTCCAGTTTACAAAATACAGTGGTCCCTCGGTGGCCACGGACTTGCTATTTGTGGTTTTGATCATTCATGGATGGCATGTCTTCCCTCCCTCCCTCCTTCCCTCCTTCTTCCCCCTGATGCTGGGGCCTGTAATCCATGCCAGCCACATGGGGACTCACTTTTCCAGCAGTGCTCAGTACCTGGCATGCACATGCTCTGCTTGCCCCCCGCCCCCCACCCCCGTCTCAGCCAATGGGCACACAATATGTCAGTTGGCTGCATTGAAGGGAGGTGGGGCATGGACACACTGGGCCCCAAGCACTGCTGGGAAAGCGAGTCTCCATGTGGCTGGCATGGATTACAGGTTCCAGTGGTGCTGGGGGGGGGGGGAGGAGAGAAGGAGAGAAAGGAGGGAGGGAGGAAATTTCAAAAATAGTCAAGTCCAATTGCCCCCAATGATACCATTGGAGACAATGAGACTTGACTCTTTGTGAAATTACAGATTTGCGGGGAGCTGGGATGGAACATATTCCCTTCGAATCCAGAGTGACCACTGTATAATTAATTGCTCTTGATTATCTGAGACAGAGTATACTCTAGCTGTAAATTTATATTTCCAACTTTTCCCAAGTGCATAATTGAACAATATACATTGAAAAAACTCAACAGAGATCATATACAAAACAATAATAATAATAATAATAATAATAATAATTTATTTATATCCCGCCTTTAGCCAAGGCTATCAAGGCGACTTACAATTTAAAAATACAATCCCATACAATACAAAGGACATATCACCCCCCCTTAAAAATATATTAAATCCATAACAACATTAAAATTTAACTTAAAACAAATTACAAATCTAATACAATTAGACAGGGCACTCTGATTATAAAGGAGTGATCTAATGGCGGGGGAGAGATTGTGGAAAGTATCATTCTGGGAATGCCTGCCGGAAGAGATCCGTCTTGTTAGGTGCTTGTGAGATATAATAATAATAATAATATATTTTTATCCTGCCTCTCTGCTCAATGCAACCGGGGCGGCTTACAGCATTAAAATATACATTCCATATCCCACAATCCCACCCCCACACCTAAAATACTATTAAATAATTGACAGTTTAAAACACACTTAAAATAGTAACACAAATAAGCAATAATTGCAGCAGAATCAGGGATAAGCAGGTTGGGCTATATTTTGGTACAGGTGTAATTCTTCACTTAAGTTTCTTCTTGAAAGAAGCAATGGACGTTATCACACGGGGTCTAAAGCAGACAGAACCCCGTCGCATCCTCATCCCATTGTGGTTCCTTTGCCCCTGTGTTCACATGACGTTGCACAGAACCCCGCCCATCCCCGTCGCATCCCCGTCCCATTGCGGATCCTTTGCCCCTGTGTTCACACGACGTCACAGAGAACCCCCTCCCATCCCCCTCCCATCCCCGTCACATTGCGGCATCCTCCCCGTTCTTTTGCATGCCGGTTTCATTGGGAATTACATTTGCACGACCAGAAGCATACCGGAATGATGCTGCTTTCGTTCATTCCGGAATGATGCTAGTTGCTAGAGACCCACGTGTGATAATGTCCATTGAGTCATTATAGCCATTTTCTTCCCATTTTGCAAGAATGCCTTTGAAAACCACATGGCATCCAATGCTTATTTGTAACTCAGGACTTGTTCTGTGCAAAATTTATCCATGTTTTTTTTGGGGGGGGGTGTTTTGCAAAAGACAGCATTGTCTACACATAAATAATTAGCAAACATTAATTAGCAAACAATAATTAGCAAAAAAAAAAAAGACAGCATTGTCTGCATATAAATAATTAGCAAAAAGCATTCCAAAGGGCCATGTGAGGGATTTTTGTTTCCTAAAATCTTGTGATTGTTTCTTTACTTTATATCTCTCTACCTTGCTTACAGAGCAGCCATCAAAGCTCTTTAATCAGCCATTTACATTTTCATCCAGAGTCATTAACACCTCATTCCTTCATTTCATGTAGTCCACATGGCATCATTCAAAATCATTAAGGTTATCCAAGCATTACTAAGGTGCACTGAAGCATGTTGTGTGGTTACTTTTTACATTGCTGGGCAATGATGCTACAGTTTACTTAACTTTGTTAATGATTCTGAAGGAATGACAAATCTGGTGAGGCTCTGAAATGTTTGAGGAAGTGTGGATGACCTGGACTGTTGCCCAGAAATACTTTATGGTTAATCTGTCCTTATCTATATCTCCACAGAAAGGCCTCTTTAGAAAATCTAGTGTGAATATAGCAGGCTTTCTCTAATTTCATATTTATTTTGTTATATTTAAATAATTTACAAGTATTCATGGATCCTTCCAAGTGCCTAATCTATGGAGAGAGCCAAAATAATGTGATTTGGGCATTGGACCATGACTCTGGACACCAGTGTTTGAATTTCTGCTTGGCCATGGAAACCCACTGTGTGACCTTAGACAAGTCATGTTCTGTCAGCCTCAGAGAGAGACAAAGACAAACTTCCTCTGAACAAATTTTGCCAATTGTAATTAATTATGTAAAATTTTATTTGGTCATTGACCAGCATAAACATAGTTGTAAATACAACCACAATCTTGCCAAGAAAACCTCATGATAGTTTCACTTTAGGGTCACCAAAAGTCAAGGCACACAACCACAACAAATCTGTGAACTTACGTAAATAAACCTAGGACTATAACAGCATCATGGATAATACATGCAATTATTTCTATATTGATTGGCTCAAAGTGACCAAGGCATGTGATGATTCTAATTTTTGCTGAAGACTTCTAGAAAATTGCTAGAAGCATGAATTGTTGGTGGTGGTGAGGAATCATATGAAGCAATGCTTTCCCATACATATAACATCTGTGTAAAATACTAGATGCCAGCAAAAATAGATTTTGCCTAGACTTCTCAGTTAGCCAGTTTTCTGTATCATGGATACCTTTTGATGGAATTCAATCATACAACCATCCCTTAACCAAACTGAAGTGGTACATTCCAGCAGTAGTGATGACCTGACAGTTGACACCAGAAACCTTCTAAGTGTGTTTCACTTATACCTTAGAACAGAGGAAAATTCTATTTCTGTTCCATGTCATCTTCCTTAGATCTTATTATTCCATTTCTTCATAAATCTTTATATTCAAATCAAATCTTCTCAGAACAGTAATTAAATGTGATTTTAAAAAAGTTAAAATGTGTTTACTCTTAAAATAATATTTAAATATTTATTTTGATAATGTTCAACTGCTAAGGACTCCATTGGAACATTCAGAGAAGTACCAAATAAGATGAAGACTCTATTTCCAATGTGTTGGGGGGCATTTAATTTCATAAAGGGTCTGTCAAGGACAAAATTACTAAAGTAGTCATACTTCTTGTGCCTCCTCTTTCTCATTTTCTTTTGCCATCCTGTCTCTCAGCCAGCCCCTCTACCTGCTTAGCATTACTATCTTCACTCTAAGTCCTCCCCAGTCCATGCACAGAGAGGTTTATTCACATGCACTAGTTCCTTCAACTTCACTCAGCAAGACTTGTTACAAAGCAATAGACACTGCTGCTGAGTGACAGTTTAGAAGAGTGGGAGAATATTTCATATTCATACTAGCAGAGTACAGTGGTGGCTTAGAGATGAACATGCTGACTCTGACAATCACAAGGTAAGCAGTTCAAGGCCCAAGTGCTGCAATGCAGAGTGAGCTCCCATCGCTAGTCCCAGCTTCTGCCAACCTAGCAGTTCAAAAGCATGTAAAAGTGCAAATAAATAAATAGGTACCACTTTGGTGGGAAGGTAACAGTGTTCCATGCATTCATGCTGGCCACATGACCATGGAGTTGTCATTGACAATGTTGGCTCCCTTGGTTTAGTAATGGAGATGAGCACCACCCCCAACAGTCAGACATGACTAGACAAACTTGTCAAAGGGGACACCTTTACCTTCATCTTTAGAGTACAGCAGGCTTAGCACAGTGAGCTTATGTCTATTAAACAGGTATAATTGCTTTGGAACTTCATAACAATGTAAAAAGGAAAACTTCTATTTATTATTATTATTATTATTATTATTCATGAAATTCATTAACAATAGTGTAGAATCCCTAAATATACTCATAGAAACCTGCCAAGTTAGCTTGCATGTGCTTAATTTTGCTCAGATAGCCTTTAAGGAGGTTACATGTGTTGCCTGGCTGTCTCTAGCTGGAAAAAGAAAACAATACAAAATGACCTCAAAGGAGGAAGCAAGAGACACCTATAGCATTCTACACTTCAATCTTTTTTTTTAAAAGGGGGGGGGGAGGCACCAGGAACTATACCATACTCCTATTGTCCCCTTCACCTGTTAGTTCAGGCTTTTGACTACAGCATAAGTTTAGAAAGGAGAATCTCACACCCTTACAATTGGTAGGCATCGGTTGGAGATATGGTGGGGCTCATGCAGCATCACAAAGACACACCACTCATGGGGGTATAATTCAGTTCAGAATGGGTGCCCCAATAAAGAGGCCTCTGCAGACCATTGTATTTGTAGGCCTTGGTCCAAAAGTCGCAGTGCTCCATCCAGCCCAGTTTTCCCTCATTAAAGCAGGGTGTGTGTACTTTTTCCTTCCAATTAGTAAAAGGCTATTTCCTGCAATTGATCCTTTGAGACCAATAGTGCAGATAAAGTATCAAAGCACAGATTGGTTAAAATGTTCTAATTGACCAATTACCACTCAACCTTCTCACACAGAAGACTGAGGGCATATCCAGATGGTGCCTTCCTATGTACCTCAGATAAATCATACAATACACAAGGGGGAGTGTAGAAAGTGTCCCTTGGGAAAATAAATGATCTTTTTTCCTGAGTTACTCCCATGCTTATAGCAACAGGGCCCTCACACTGATTACATAGCTCATCATAACAGTGCCTTGGACTGCTGGTGAAACTGAATGAATGTTCTATAGAGTGCCACAGCTCAGAGTTTCTCACTCTCTCAAATCTTCCACCTTTCCAACAGCTTCATAAGAAGAAAGAATCCAACAAGTGAAACTTTTTTCTTTACTGCACTTGCATGTTGGGAATATCTTGGCTGCCATATTAAAACTTGTCACAGAATTATTAGAAACCGGGCTGAGGGAAAAATCATGATTTCTTTCAATATTGTTTTTATTGTTATATTGTTCCTTACTCATTTTTTTATTATTTGAATAACAACAACAACAATAATAATAATTAAAATATGGGGAAACATTTATACCACTTTGTTTTAGTATCCTTCTCCCAGCTATCCTGGAATGAAGAACTAATGTGAACTGGACACGTGCATCCATTTTCTGTGTTGTAACTTATATCTTTATTCATTACTATTATGTAATTTTTGCACAGATGACATAATCAACTTCACTTATTCTTTGATCATTCCCTTCCCAGCAAGGTTTTAAAGGCAGTACATTGCCTTTCTTGTCATGAAATACATAATCTAACCAAACTGAATCAGCTGCAAAGTTTTTTCCAAGCTATAAAAGATTTCCAAGAAATGTCTGCAGAATTTTTACAGAGTACTGACTGTTCCTTCATTTTGCCTTAATTTATTTAAATTTTTAGTAATGAAATATGTATCCTTAGTGGCCTTTCCTATGTATATTTATTTGTCCTTATTTCCCACCTTTTTTGTAGAAACAAATAGAATTTGTCTTAAGGGGAAAAAAGGAAAGAAGAAGCAGCAGGGCACAGAACTTTTAGAATCTTCCTGGCTTATCAACACTCATCTGCTACCTTTATTTTCCCACAATGGCCTGAACTTAAATTGTTATGTCAGATCATTACAGGGCATAATTAGTGCCCAGTAGCTGATGGTGAACCTTTGGGAGCTTTTCAGGGTTTTGTCCCCACCCCTTTGAAAATTATCACTCTTCTGAAGTCCAGAGGAGTAAAGGCAGTTTCACTATTGACCTTCTTTGTGCTCTGCTAGGATGTTCTTCAGGTTGCATTTCGGTATGATGTTCTGGTCAAATATACATCTGTAGTGCACAGCTGGCTTAAACAACACACATTTTAATTTAAACAGCCTTGTTCATTGCTTTTTGCTTTCACTTTTTTTGTTAACATCTCAGAGGTCATTCTTTACTCCTGATATACAAGGGATATAAAATAAATGAATGTGTCTTAGGACAGAAAAAACACAACACACAACTAATCTTGAACTTTAGGTTAAGATTTTAGTGATAGGGTTCAGCGTCTTGAATAATTCTTTTAAACTCTGGGCTAAAATCTGAAGTAGATTTACCACCCCACTAACATGGAATCCACCAGCAGCCCCAGATCTTGCCAGCACATCAGAAATGCTGTGTGGCTCAAGGTAAGGGCTGCTTTCCATGTTATTCCTTCCCATATCTCTTTTTAAAGCACAAAAAAATAGTTTCCCCTTAGAAATACAGCAATAAACCCATTCAGGATCAAAGGACAAAGTAGAACATGACCCATAACACAGACATGATCACTTGAGTAGGGATGAAACAATACAGAAGAGAGAATGAGGCATGGCCAGAGTTTGGAATATTTACCTTTGTTTAGGCTACAGCTCTCAGCTAGCATGCCCACCTAACTTTTGTAAGTTCTGAGAAGGGCAGAGAGATTGCTGAGTCTCAGAAGAGACTGTTGAGGGCCTTACTCATGGTAGGTACATACTGAAACAGGGAGAGAGGCTTCTGAGTCCAGCTATCCTTGGACAGAAACAGAAAAAACTAACAGCTTACTGAAAATGTTTCTGGAAGATTTCACATAAGTCTTGCCCGTGCTGCATCAATCATTGTGGTATCTATTTGATGTTAGCCCTAAACATACCTAAACTGAGCCATCCTCTTTGATATTCAAGATGCTCTATGATCCTAATGGGGATGCCATTATGTGAAAGTGAGCAGGACACATTGGCTAGCTTAGGAGCCACCAAGAGGATGTATGTTATAGACATGTCAGAGAAGGTGAGGAAGAGCTTAGCTATGAGACAATAGGATGCCTCTGGTCAGAGTAAATAACTCCATCTACATGACACTTTAAGTTGTCTTGCTGCAGGAATACATCCATTCACACCCCTATGTTATATCTTTAGTGTCACTTATACATATCAAAGTTTTTGATTATTTTGGCACATCAATTCTCTGGATTAGCTTGGTGCACTGCCAGTTTTTATTTTGCTAGACCCCTCTTTCGCACAACAAACTGTGTTGGCCTTGGGAGCAATTGAGTTCCCTTTTCTCCATCATCATCAGAGGAACAGCATCCAAACAGGTGTCATATCTCCATTAGAAGGCCTTATGCTGTTCCAATCTAACATGTGCATTTCTCAATTCTTGTTTGCTTGTGTGAGTGATTGATAAGAGTGCATATTGGTTTTACTCTTTTAAAAAAAAATGCAATTCATTGAGGATTTGCCTCTGAGGTTCTTTGTCCCTCCTATCTTGGTATACATAGAAAGGCTCCCTGGGCTGCATAACCCAGCCAGTAAATTGATCTAATAGTTAAATTCCCTAAGAAAAAGCCAACCTCAAGGTAGAGCTCTTGTCTGGTTACAGTGGTTTTCTGACTGAACATGGGAGTGTAAACTGTGTTAGGAGAGGGGGCTTTCAGTAAGCTCCTAATAGACTAGCCTCAACCCCTGTATCTCCATGTGTGAGTGGCAAGGTCTGTAGAACTTATGTTTGTGTCATGTAATCATAGAATCATAGAGATGGAAGAGACCACAAGGCCCATTCAGTCCAACCCCCTGCTATGTAGGAACTCAAAATCAAAGCATGCACAACAGATGGCAATCCAGCCTTTGTTTAAAGACCTCCAAAGAAGGAGACTCCACCACACTCCAAGGGAGTGTATTCCACTGTCGAACAGCTCTCACTGTCAGAAATTTCCTTCTAATGTTGAGGTGGAATCTGTTTTCCTGTAGCTTGCATCCGTTTTTTTCTGGGTCCTCTTCTCTGGAGCAGCAGAAAACTAGCTAGCTCCCTTCTATGATGCCGTATTATATCATATTTGCTTTGTTGTGCTAGGAGTTCAAGTCCATCTTGTTTATTTCCCATGCTCTGTGCATTAGTATAGAGACATCTAAGAGCATGGGTCCTCCCCACTTGCTGCCTGTTTGAGGTTTTTTGCCTCCCACTGCTGGGCCCTTGCATCATTTGCCTTATTCCCTCTATAACACTTTGACTATTATCTCCAGCCCATGATGTACTCCTTCCTTCCAAGATATCTTCCAAGGTACTGTGTCCCTCCCCCACATGACTCAGTTTAAAGCCCTCCTGATCAAATATTTGAGACTATTGGCAAATATGTTTCTACCAAGTGGTGTGAGATGCAACCCATCTCTTGCTAGAAATCCACCATCATGGAACCACAGCCCATGATCCAAGAATGCAAATCGTTCTTGGCGGCACCATCTACAGAGCCAGTTATTCACATCTGATATTTTCCTCTCCCTTTCTGGACCATGCCCTTCAACTGGGAGAAGAGATGAGATAACATCCTGTGCATCCAGCTCTTTCAGCTTCCTACCAAAAGCCTCAAAATGCCTTCTGATATTCTGAAGGTTATGCCTTGTGGTACCATTGGTTCCCACATGGATCAAAAGGAATGGGTAATGGTCAGTAGACTTGACAAGTCTTGTCAGCCTCACTGTCACATCATAGATTTTTGCCCCAGGGAGACAACATACTTCTCAGGACATCTTGTCAGGCCCACAACCTACTGGTTCTGTACACCTCAACAAGGAGTCCCCCACCAGCAACACAATAAATCAATAAAATCAATTCTATAGCTACAAGTTCCCAGGATGATCCCTGGTTTCCCTACTTCTGTGTGTGACATTCCTCCAGCTGTCTACCTCCTGTGTGCATGAAGTGACCACCTTCCCAGCAACTTTCTCTGTGTGGTCCCCATCCAAGATCGTTTGTTCTGCTCTGTCCAGGAAAACCTCTTGCTCCCTAATATGCTGAAGTGTCAACTGAGTAGAATTCTTGAGGCAGTCAGCAGCAAGAGAACCCCTTCAGAACTTGCTATTTAACAAAGCCCAAGGTTCAAGGAACAAGAGCAAATACACATAGAGATATCAGGGTTAGAGGCAATAAAAGCTGTCCCCCTATACAGCATACTCCCCCAAACTTTTAGGGAAACTGAATGTTCTGCTATATAATCTTGTACCTATCTTCATTTGTATAGAAAAAATATGGCAAGGTGATTATGCCCATTTGATATACCTCTGACATCCATGCATTCATTTCAAATTGCATAAAGTTGCTCTTTGGAATACAGTTCCCTAGCATGACCAGTGCACATGATATTGTATTCCAGAAAGTAATGTTTCCAAGCTGTAATTCATCTGAATATGTGAACAGAGCCAAAAGCACATGTGTATAAGGTATGCATGTATATTCTTCATGTAATCAAGGCCACGTTCTCAGTTATCCATGCACAACTTACATGAACATGCACTTGTACACATGTAGGATCTTTCTGCCAGATTTGGAAGTCAGAACCAGGGACAGCATCTGCAATAATTTTCTCTACCCCCTATGTGTGTTGTGTTAAAATAGTAAAAGGGCTGACAGAAGCTTGAAAAGCCACAGAACCCTGTAGAACCTACCTACTAAAGTAAAAGACACTGGCATTAGAATCTTTGTTATCTAAAGTGATTTTCAGAATGGAAAGTAGAGGTTTTAAAGGACATATGCATGAAAGTCCAGCAGTACTAGACATTTTCTGGAGTGGAACTGGGTGGCTCTGCCCATCTCTTATCTTTCCATACTTCTACAGCAGAGGTGGACAATGTGTGGCCTCTAGGGCTTTTGGGTGGCCTTCAGGAGCCTAGGGTATAACTATCCGAGGTCTCCTAGGAGGCTAATGTGGCCCCCTGGCCTTCCACCACTGTCCATCTCTGCTGTAGAGTAATGTGAAAATAATGTTGGAGACATTCTCGTCAGAGCTACTATCGGTCCTACAAGCTGGGGACAAAAAATGAAACAGTACCTGTGGCTTTCTTCTTGAAAATGCACTAAACAGTATTTTTTCATATTTATATCTATGCTTATGTCATGTTTGTGTCAGGAAATTTCTTCTGGGGAAAAAAGAGTTTACATCAGTGCTTGGAGAAGTTTTGTTTTTGTTTTGTTTTTTGGTACTACACACTATGTCACAGCCAGTCCAAAAAATAACTTTTCTCAGCTTGGATCTATGTAGCCCTTCTTCCATCACACTAGTACAATCACACATTGCAATTCTAAATAGATAAAACACTTGCTTTCCCAGCACAGCATATGTTTTAACCACAGGGGAGTTTATGCAACATAGACACTACCGAGGGT
Organism: Phrynosoma blainvillii; assembly: GCA_026167975.1. Taxonomy (NCBI): domain Eukaryota; kingdom Metazoa; phylum Chordata; class Lepidosauria; order Squamata; family Phrynosomatidae; genus Phrynosoma; species Phrynosoma blainvillii. The sequence goes on along the minus strand of JANUYF010000003.1, from coordinate 63,253,980 downwards.
GCAGTTTACACATCAGTTCTGCATTTTCTAAGCAGGGGGCTGGCAGCTGCTGAGAAACATGCCCATATGGCAGCAGCTGATCTTGTCTCTGGAAATGAGGCATGTAAATGGTAACACAGGCTGTTGTTTTCCACAGATTCAGTCATTTGGGAAGTAGAGAAAAAAAACATATTGTAATGAACTCATTCTGTGATGATGCCAAAACTTCTGACACTGATTGGCTGAGCTGTCCTGATATCAGAGAAGGACAGGACAAACAAAGGCATACTAAAATGTTCCTATGTTTGGTTGTTCTTTCTTTGCTTCTGTCTATGCTTCCATCAGGCAAATATGTTAAAAATAATATGGGGGGGGATGATAATTTTAGTCACAGGCCTGCATTTTGTCAAGATGTTGTTGTTGGTGTTCTGATTATGGAGGGATATCTATGCTGGCAAGCAACTCCTCCTTCTGGTCATTGGGTACTGGAAAACAAAACATTTTACAGTCCAGGAAATTTAAATTCCATTAGAAAAACTAAAAGGTGCTTCCTATGACTTTCCCTAGGATGTCTCAGTTCTTTGTGAAGCCACAAACCCCTTTATTAGACAGAGAATGCTAACTCTCTCAAAAAGCCTCCATGCTTTTGCATTAGGAAAGTTTGTTATGTACTGTTAGGTAAAACAAGCCAATTGCAGTTCCATTTTCAAAACAACAACAAACAAACATGTTTTAACCTGGCTGAAAGTAGAAACTTCAAATAGTAAAGTCCTAGTCCACTGGCTCCCTCTTTTTTGCCCCTAAATATGGTATCTTCACATCCAGGAAACATATCCAGAGGTAGCTTTGTTGGCTATATAAGCAAGGTACAATTACATCCAAAATCCACAAAACAGTGATATCTTTATTAGGCCAACCAAAATGCATAAAATATTTATCACAAGCTTTTGAAGCTTCACTGGCTTCTTCATCATTCACAGCATTCACAAGCATTCACTGGCTTTTGTGTTTGGCTTACAATCTCCTCTGTGTTTTATTATGTGCTGTGATATCTACACCATAATGCCTGTAAAAACAGTATTTCATTGAATTACTGTGGAAGTGATTTTCCTCTTAGCCCACTGTTCCACTGAAGACTATTAGATGGGGAGGGGGGTTAATAATGGACTAAATTCACTGAACAACTCACTTGTGACAGCATTAAGAAAACAAATGGCTATTTTATATTTAGTGCCCATAATCATACTGTTAATACCAATGAGAGTAGACCCCTTGAATCAATGAGATTTACCCAGGTGTTGACTTACCATTCAGCAGTTTATTTAACAGGTCCATTGTGGTTGAGACACTAATGACATTCAGCCCAGGATTTTCAATTGAGAAATGTAGTATGTTCATTAAAACTGACTTTGGGTTTGTTTATTATTATTATTATTATTATTATTATTATTATTATTATTATTATTATTATCATCCCACCCCTCTGCACAATGCAACTGGAACAGGTACAGCATTAAAATATACATTCCATATCCCATAATCCCACCCCCCTTAAAATACTATTAAACAATTGGCAGTTTAAAACACACTTAAAATAGTAACACAAATAAACAATAACTGTAGCAGAATCAGGGATAAGCAGGTTGGGCTATCTTTTTGTGGCCAGGATATCTATTCAGGAAAGGCTTGCTGGAAGAGATCCATCTTTAACAGCCTTTTTAAAGCTGTTTAAGGTGGCAATATGATGGATCTCATCCGACAGGCCATTCCATAATCTAGGAGCGGTTGGCGAAAAGGTCCTCTGGGTGGTTGCAGACAGACCAGTTTTTATAGGCTGCAACAGATTCCTCCCAGAGGACCTGAGTGCACAGGGTGGATTATATGGGAGGAGGCTGATCCAAAGATAGGTTGGACCCAAACCATTTAGGGCTTTAAAGGTGATAACCAATACCTTGTACTGGGCCTGGAAACTAATGGGCAGCCAGTGAAGTGATCTTAAGATCAGTGTTATGTGATCTCTTCTCATTGTACCTAAGACCAGTCTGGCTGCCATATTCTGTACTAACTAAAGTTTCTGGACCAAGTACAAGAGTAGCTCCATGTAGAGTGCATTACAGAAATCAATACAAGAGCATGTGCACCACAGTTTCAAGGTCCCTGACTTCCAGGAAAGGGCACAGCTGGCGTATCAGCTGAATCTGACCATTTGTGATGGTCCTGTGAAAAGGCAAAAAAGTATTGGATTCAAATTCATAAATTCTTGGAAGATAATTTGAAATTCAAATTAAAATTAAAATGAAGCTGTTGCTGTTGTTGCTGTTGTTGTTGTTATTATTATTATTATTATTATTATTATTATTTTGCTGGGCATGATGGAAGGACATCCAGAAAAAGAACATGTTTTTTTTTTTTTGTTTGTTTGTTTTTACAATACATGGTGACTGTCCCTAGGGTTTTGTATGCACAGAATTGGAAAGAGACTACTATTCCAGTGCAAAAGGACTGGCTTATGAAACTATACAGCTTTGCAAAAATGGACAAGATGACAAGATTAATTAAAGAGTGGCCATTGTCAAACTTCAAGAAGGAATGAAATGTACTGATAATAATATCTGAGAAATATATGGGGGGAAAATGATCGGTATTAGGTTTCAAGGATGAATAGAACTTCATGTACAGCAGAAGAATATCAAGCATACTGAGAATGAGAAAGTTAGATAAAATAACAATTACATCCAGCAACAGGGAAATAGGAAGTCAATGCTTGTGTGTGTTTAATTTGTATTTATATTTGTTGTTCTCTTTTGCTGTTATGTCTCCTTTGTTACTTTTTTTTACTGCTGTTATTAACATTTTTAAAAATGATTTTTGTTTCTCTGTCATGATGAACAGACAGAGATGACACTATGATATTTTTAAAAAATTAATTGATTGATTAAAATGTGGTGTATTGTGGTGGAAGAAAAGAGATTTGCTCTTGGTGCACACCGCACTAAGCTTGGCTGGAACTTCTCTATTCACCCTCTACCCACTTGCCATCTTCTGTGCTTAAAAAGCTGATTCTTAGTCTTCACTAGGATGTAAATCTTTATTTTATTCTTGCATACCCTCATGCCTTCCCAAGATTTTTGCTGACATTTTTCTTTCTCTCTTTCTTTCCCTGACAGCCATCATATCTGTATTTCCTTATGTTTGCCTCTGGAAATACTTTTGTTTTATTCCATTCCAGTGCTTTTTATTTTACATGTGCTTGTGTTCTTTTTACTCAGTGATTCCTACGTGTACCTGTAACATTCACCTCAAAATCACTTTAATGAATTTAGGGTTCCTGACAGACTGTTTTCTACAGGATTTTTTTTTTTTTTTTTTTTTTTTTTTTTTTTTTTTTTGTAATCCCCAGCTTTCCTCCAGTTAATTTTTTCCTCAGGTTACATTCAAAAACCACTATGCATTCCATTCAGTAATTCCCTACTGTTTACCCAACCAGTTACCTCAGAAATCTTTTTCACTACTTCTCCCCCCCCTCAAGAATTTCCATTCCACCTTTTCACTTCTCTTTCCCTCAGCACACCACTTTCAGCAAAACTCTGTCAACTTGTCTTTGGTTTTCTTTTAGTCATATGTTCAACTTTCAATACCAAGCTCCTCAGCACCAAATTCATCTTGCCTGTAAGAACAAATACTTGCCAAAATGTTCTCCCTGCTGGGAAAAATGATGAGTCTTGCAAAAAAAAAATAATTTTTGGTGGGAAAAACCCACATGTAAACACACACACACACACACAAACACACACATGCCCCCCAAAAAAATATTTTGTGGAGAATGTGCCAAAGTAAATCCTGGAAGCCCAGTTGAGAGCATCTGGGTAAAAATTAAGGGGAAATAAGTAAGTAAGTAAGTAAACTTTATTTTTGTACCCTGTCTTTTGCCTGGGCAATCAAGGTGGCTAACAGTTGCATATATAAAACAACCCCACAACGAACAACAATAACATAGTAAAACAAGTTACCCACCCTTTAAAATTACATATGATGCTATTTTTTTTAAATAACTGGCGTATTCACAAAACATAAAAATCTAAAACATAAAAACATAAACAGATAAAAAGAGGGAGAGACATATATTAGATATATTAGAAGAGAAACAACAGGAATTTTGTTATGGTGAGGTCTACTATAGACCTCCAAGCTAAACTGAGAACTGGGATGACCCCTGGGGTCCTGATTTTCCCTTGAGAAGCAAACCACACTCCTAGCATGAAGGGTCAGCATCTCACAGAGATTTTAAGGGGAGAGAGAGTGTTCAAGCTCACCAAAACATCAGCCGAGAAACAGAAGTTCTCCAATCCTAAGTCATTCATGGGTCAGTATTCAGTCCAAAGGTAGTCCAGAAGAGCAGTCAGAAGTCCAGGCAAAATTCAAGACAATCAGTCATGGCACACAGCACCAGCATTGCTTTATCCCAAGGAAAAGGTTGGTTGTCAGCCACACTTGACTAGGGGAGGTGCTGGGTTATTTACAGCCCACTTGGGTCTTGAAGGTGCTCCCTAATTGTGATGTGCTTCCTATATAAATGCTGTGAGTATCTGCATCTCCCTCTGTCTCTCCATGAGAGTAGGTGTAAATAAGTCTGGCTCTTCTGAGGGTTGCTGGAATCTCTGCTCTTCTGGTTGCTGAAGGCTCTCATCTTGTGGCCTGCAGACCTGACATGTCCTTTGAGCTTTCAGACTCTCTATCAGAGCCTTCATTCTGAGACTCAGAGTCCATTCCAGGGTCCTGGAGACAGGGCATGACACCTGGCATAGATGACCAAACATTCAGAAAGGAGAGATGTGGTAGTAATGAGAGATTTCAAATATCCTGATATCTGTTGTGAGTCAAACTGCCAAAAAATTAAGGTTCAACAAATTCCTTACTTGCCACACAGAAAATTTTATTGTCCATAAAGTAGAAGATGCAACTAGGGAATCAGCCATTTTATATCTGATCCTAACTAACGAATGATCTGGTTAATGGGGCGGAAGTGGCAGGATCCTTAGATGGGAATGACCATGTTTTCCTGGTGTTTGATGATGATATCTTTGCAAAAAAAAAAAAAGTTAGTAAAATATGGATTTGACAATGTGACAGGTGGATTTGTAATTGGTTGACCAAGGAAAACCAAAGGGTACTGAACAATGCCTCCACCTCATCCTGGAGAGAAGTGACCAGAAGCATGCCACAGGGTTCTGTCCTGGGCCCAGTACTATTCAACATTTTTCTCAATTACTTGGATGATGGAATAGAGGGCATGCTTATCAAGGTCAGTAGTGCTTTGATTGTGTACTCTTGCATGACAAGGGGTTGGAAAAGATGACCATTTTGGTCTCTTCCAACTCTACAATTTTATGATTTTCTTGCTTGTCCTCAGATATATTATATGCCATCCTATGACAGCAATGTTCCTCACACTTTACATTGGACAAGCAGCAGGGTCCCTATATAAGATTAATGAATACAGATCTGACATTAGAAATGGTAGCACCCAAAAACTAGTTGCAGAACATTTCAAACTCCTTGGAAACACAGTGAGTGATTTACAAGTTGTGGTTCTTCACCAAGAAAATTACAATGGAAGACTAGAAACTGCTGAACTGAATTATATTAACAAATTCCAATCCATTGGCAGAGGTATGAATAAGGACAATGTCTTCATGGCACACTATATATATTAATACAGGAGCCCTCTCTACTGCACATATAATAAAAGGAATCTTCTCAGAAAGACTTTTAAATGCTGACAAACTAACTCTTGGTAAGCAGATTCATTGCTTTCACACAATATCACTAACTGACCACTCTAAAACTGATCTGATCACTTTACAGAGCCTTTTGAAAATTTAGGGTAAGGGACACGATTAGCATCTTTTTCGATCCTATTAACTTCTATCCAACTCCCACAGCTGTATAAATATGGTTTATTCCTGAGGCATTACTATCACTCGGCACTGCATCCAAAACAGTGGGTTTATATCTACAAAAGCTCATGTGAAAATATAAACCAGTTAGTCTTAAAGGTGCTGCCATATTCTTTTCCTCCCCCTTCCTTTCTCCTCTTCAAGATGCAGCAAACTAACATGGCTACTTCTTCAAAAGCTGCCACAAGTAAATTTGATGTTCTATTATAATACAGTTAAGTGTAAGTGTATTTCGAGAGTAAACTGCTTTGTTTCTCTATTTAGCTGCCATCTAATTTTTCATTCCTTGTGTTAATGAAGATTTCTAATTGAAAACCAAGCATACATATTTTTCATCCCAACTAGTGGTTTTCCCCTATATGCCAGATTATTATTTCATGCTACATTCTTTGTTAAATTGAAAACCAAGAGAGAAAGCAGGATGAATGTGAGAGAGTTACTTTTTTCAACAATTCCTAAAATCCACCCAGCCATCTAGCATGGTGGCAGGTCATTGTTACTGGGTAATACTGCAAGTTGTAGTCTCAATTTTTCCAAACTTTACTGGAGAGTTTTACATTGCCAGGATGGAAATTAACCTGCAGATTATGAAGTCTCTCTCACTCAAAAGGTAAGATGGATGAAGAAGTGATGACAGCAGTAAACAAGACATGTCAGCTGCTGTTTTATCTTCCAAAAAGCTGGCTCTTATTGCACAACCTTGTCAAGCAACTCTCTCACAAAGTAGCAGAGAAATGTCTCTATTGCTTCATCAGTTTTCAACAGGAGGTTATAAGGGAGAGGTCACAAAATCTCTTGAAAAATGGGAGGCAAAAAATAAATAAAAAATCCACACACTGCAGGAGCCCTTGAATTAAGAAGGTCACCTGAAGTAAGTGGGATTTTGGATACTTTTCTTTACAATACTCTTGAGCAAAGAAATTTATTAAAGATATTTGTAAATCACTTTTCTGTCCACCAAGCCCCCCAAAGCAATGCCCAATAAAGTCATGTTTCTGATTTTTGCATATGGATGTGAAAGTGAAAGCTGACAGCGAACAAATCAGAACATCTGAAATGTGGTGCTGAAGGAGGGTTCCACCATGGACTATCAAAAAGACAAATAAATTGGTATGAGACCATTCGTTGTTGTTGTTGTATGCCTCCAAGTCATTTCCAACTTATAGAGACCCTTTCATGGGGGTTTCTTGCCAAGATTTGTTCAGAGGAAGTTTGCGATTGCTTTCTCAAGGTTGAGAGCATGTGACTTGCCCAAGGGCACCCAGTGGGTCTCATGGCCAAGCTGGGAATTGAAACCTGGTCTCCAAAGTTGTATCCCAACACTCAAATCACTACACGACACTGGCTGTCTGAGACCAAAGCACATTAGAAACAAAAATGACTAAGTAGAGGCTGTCATATTTTGGAAATGTCATGAGTTGACATGATGTACTGGAGAAAAAAATAATAGTGCTTGGTAAAATGGGAGGCAGTTTGAAAGGAAGAAGACCATTAACAAGGTGGATTGAGTCAATTAAGGAAACCACAATCCTGAATTTGCAGTTTGCAGACAGCCACATTGTAAATTGCAAACATTGTTACTGATGAAGAGGTCCATCCATTTGCCTTTGCTTTTCATTTGCTAGCTTTAGGCAGCTTGGGCCAATATGAGATTTCAGCATCTATATTGGCAGGTTTTTGATTACTGAACTTCTTTCCATTGGGATAACTTACTTGTACTCAGATTTTGGTTTTATTTTAATAAAACCTAAAGGAACTGCTATGGTTTTCTAAAGATAGCTGAGCTTCGTCAGGGTGCCCATGGCTGTATAATAGAAAAAAAAAAGCTACATGTCCTAGCTACATGTCTCAAGAGGAGATCATAGATTTCAGATCTGGGAGCACAGAGCATTGGCAGAAGCTTTGCTCATTGTAATCAGTATAACTTACACACTCCTCACCATCCCCATCAGTAGAATGGATGCCAAGTTTGAAAAATGCTTGGAAAAACCTGAGCATGCAGGGTTGGTCATAGTTCCCAGCTATTAATAGTTACACGGACATTACTAGTTTCTAAGAGTGGTTAATGATCCTTTTGAGAGACTGTAAAATAAATACCAAATGTCCTGTAGCCTATGGGTAGGAACATAGCTGGTACCTAAGTGATGCCCTATTCGGTAGGTGCCCAAAAAAATGCAGAATGCCCATTGTTACTTTTAAAATGAGTCTTGGCAGAAAGCGCTTTTTGGATGACTGACTGACTGACTGACGAGTCTTCTATTGTCTAACATTATGGGCCAAATAAATGCCAATAACTTGTCTTGAACAAAGTCAGATTGAGCTTTCTCCTTAACTCATAGGCATTTTAAAACAAGATGAAAATAGATGTGTGGAAACTCAAGAGGCCAAGAATAACTGCCGGCTTAGATAATGTTGAATGGTGAGCATTTGACTGTTGGCAGCAGCAGCAAGTTGACAATTTTTTTCTGCCTCAAGTTTATAACAGCACTTTCAACTTGCCCTAACCATGGCATATGGGGAAAGTGTGGCTCATGGATAACATGCACCCCTAAACCTGATTTTGTAGATCATAAAGCATCCGAGAAAACTGAATCACAAAAACTATATATATTGTGCACTTCAATATATATATATATATATAGGCGAGGTGTCCAGCGACTCCGCCGATGTAGTTATAAAGGATCAGCTCCAATCTGTGAGTAATGAGGACATGGACAAGCTGCTTGGTAAGCTGAGAAAAACAACCTGCCCCCTTGATCCTTGCCCATCGTGGCTGTCTGTCTGGGGGGGGGGGGGAATGCATTGAGGAGGTTCCTTGTGGACATCATCAGTGCATCTTTCAGGGAGGGACATATGCCATCTTGTCTAAAGGAAGCGGCTGTTAGGCTGCTTCTAAAGAAACCCTCCCTGGATCCCCTGGACATGAATAAGGCCAGTTTCCTTAGTTCCATCCTTGAGCAAGCGGTCTTGGATGAAACCGATTATCTAGACTCATTTCAAACCAGCTTTAGGACAGGCTTTGGGGTTGAGACTGCCATGGTTGCCTTGACCGACGATCTGCGTCTGAGCATCGACAGGGGTAGTGTGACCCTGTTGGTGCTCTTAGACCTCTCAGCGGCTTTTGACACAATAGACCACGGCATTCTCTTGGGCTGCCTGAGGGGGTTAGGTATTGGTGTCACTGCTCTGCAGTGGTTCCGGTCCTTCCTCTCGGGCAGGTCCCAGAGGGTGCTGCTCGGGGACTGTAGTTCCAGCAAGAGGGAGCTATTTTGGGAGCTATTTTGTCCCCGATGTTATTCAACATCTATATGAAGCTGCTGGGTGAGATAATAATAATAATAATAATAATAATAAAATTTATTTATATCCCGCCCTTTGGAAACCCAATCAGAAGCAGCTAAAGCAAGGGAGCTTCATTTATATACCGCTTCACATCGCGTTATGGGATGTCTAAGCGGTTTCATGGGGATGAGATAGCTCAACAGCCCCCAATTGGGCATGATCCAGCAAACCTGAATCTCCAAGGTCACTTAAAAAGCAAAGCAGCTTATTTATATACCGCTTCATATCACGCTATGGGATGTCTAAGCGGTTTACAACTGTGAGCTGATTGCCCCCCAACAAGCTGGGTACTCATTTTAGCGACCTCGGAAGGATGCAGGCCTGAATCGAGCCTCAGCCCTGGCTGGTATTGAACTCGCAACCTTGTGGTCTATGAGTGAGTGGCTGCAGTACAGGCATTTAACCACTGTGCCACCAGGGCGGCTTACAACCATAAAAACATATACAGTAAACAAACCCAAGAGCCCCCCCTTAAAACAGTATTAAATCAATAGAAATTAAAACAAACAATTCAATTCAATAAAAACAATACATCAACCAATATAAAAAACCCGGCGGCAATGATTCTAACCATCCTTAGGTGGGGCCATGCAAGAATCACTGGAGTGGAAACACCCGAGGCCGGAATAATTAATCTGGAAAGGCCTGCCGGAAGAGATCCATCTTGACAGCCCTTTTGAAGCTGTCTAATGATGTTAACTGATAGATCTCATCTGGCAGGTCATTCCAGAGTTTAGGGGTGGCAACTGAAAAAGCCCTCTGGGAGGTAGCCACAGGCCTCGATTTTTGGGGCTGCAGCAAATTCCTCCCGGAGGACCGGAGAGCGCGGGGAGGATTATATGGGAGAAGGCGGTCCCTAAGATGGCTTGGACCCAAGCCATTTAGGGCTTTCAAGGTAATAACCAACACCTTGTACCAGGCCCAGAAGCTGATAGGCAGCCAGTGGAGGGACCTCAAAACCAGAGTGATGTGGTCCCTCCGAGATGTTCCCGAAACAAGCCTGGCTGCCATATTTTGTACCAGCTGTAATTTCCGAACCAAGCACAAGGGTAGCCCCATGTAGAGCGCATTACAGAAGTCAAGGCGTGAGGTTACCAGCGCGTGCACAACAGTCTCGAGATCCCTTACTTCCAGAAAAGGGCTCAGCTGGCGTATCAGCTGAAGCTGATAACAGGCGCTCCTGATCATCGCATTTACCTGATTTGTCATCAGGAGTGACGAGTCAAGGAGCACCCCCAGACTGCGAACACAGTCACTGGAGGAGAGTGTGACCCCATCCAGGACTGGAGGTTGCAACCCAATTCTTGGTTTCGGGGCCGCTACCATGATCACCTCCGTCTTGTCTGGATTGAGCTTCAATCTGTTTTTCCTCATCCAGCCCATTACCGCTCAAAGACATTCATTGAGAGAGGAGATGCCATCGGAATTCAAGGCCAATGAATGAGACACGGAGAAATAGATTTGGGTGTCGTCAGCGTACTGATAACACCCAGCACCATAACTGTGTGTTATCTCACCCAGCGGCTTCATATAGATGTTAAATAATATCGGGGACAAAATAGCCCCCTGAGGGACCCTACAAGTGAGGTCCCTCTTGTCGGAGCTACAGTCCCCGAGCAGCACCCCCTGGGACCTACCCGAGAGGAAGGACTGGAACCACTGCAAAGCAGTGCCCCCGATACCTAACCCCCTGAAGCGGTCCAAGAGGATGCCGTGATCTATTGTATCAAAAGCTGCTGAGAGGTCTAGGAGCACCAACAGGGTCACACTACCCCTGTCGATACTCAGACGCAGATCGTCGGTCAAGGCAACCATGGCAGTCTCAACCCCAAAGCCTGTCCTGAAGCCGGTTTGAAATGGGTCTAGATAATCGGTTTCATCCAAGACAGCTCGGAGCTGAAGAGCAACCGCCCTCTCGATCACCTTGCTCACGAATGGCAGCAGTGACACAGGCCTGTAATTTCTCACATCCAGGGGGTCTAGGGAAGGTTTTTTCAGGAGCGGCCTAACAGCCGCTTCCTTAAGACAGGATGGAACATGTCCTTCCCTAAAGGATGCATTGATGAGATTATACGGAGTTATGGTGCTGGGTGTTATCAGTACGCCGATGACACCCAAATCTATTTCTCCGTGTCTCATTCGTCGGCCTCGAATTCCAATGGCATCTTCTCTCTCAATGAATGTCTTCAAGCGGCAATGGGTTGGACGAGAAAAAACAGATTGAAACTGAATCCAGACAAGACGGAGGTGCTTACAGCAGCGGACCCGAAACCAAGAATTGGGTTGCAACCTCCAGTCCTGGATGGGGTCACGCTCTCCTCCAGTGACTGTGTTCACAGTCTGGGGGTGCTCCTTGACTTGTCGCTCCTGATGATAAATCAGGTAAATGCGACGGTCAGGAGCGCCTGTTATCAGCTTCGGCTGATGTGCCAGCTGCGCCCTTTTCTGGAAGTAAGGGATCTCGAGACTGTTGTGCACACACTGGTAACCTCCCGCCTTGACTTCTGTAATGCGCTCTACATGGGGCTACCCTTGTGCCTGGTTCGGAAGCTACAGTTAGTTCAAAACATGGCAGCCAGGCTTGTTTCAGGAACATCTAGGAGGGACCACATCACTCCGGTTTTGAGGTCCCTCCACTGGTTGCCTATTGGTTTCTGGGCCCAGTACAAGGTGTTGGTTATTACCTTTAAAGCCCTAAATGGCTTGGGTCCAAGTTATATCTGAGACCGCCTCCTCCCGTATAATCCTCCCTGCGTGCTCCGGTCCTCTGGGAGGAATTTCTTAGATCCCCAAAGATCGAGGCTATCTGCTACCTCCCAGAGGGCCTTTTCTGTCATCGCTCCCAGGCTCTGGAATGACCTGCCAGATGAGATCCATCAATTAACATCTTTGGACAGTTTCAAAAAGGCTGTCAAGATGGATCTCTTCCAGCAGGCCTTTTCAGACTAAATTTTCCCGGCCCCAGGTTGTCCCCTCTCCCCTCAGCGACATTATTCTGAACCCTGGTTCCCCTGGAAGTGCAAAAATGGGGTACTCTGGAACGTTTAATCATTTTAACTGTTATGATTTTATCTTGTTTTAATTTGCTAATGGATTTTAACTATGTTATTGTTTAATAATGTTTTAAGGGGGGGTAATGCTGTTTGTTGTAATTGTGTTTTAGGTTGTAAACTGCCTGGATTGGGCAACCATTGGGTGGTATATAAATAAAATTTATTATTATTATTATTATTATTATTATTATTATTATTCAATCATTGTTGCACAAATTTTTATTATGTATTATTCTTGTTGCAGGAAGTGCAAAAAAAGTTATGCTGCTCTACTGATGCCTCTGCTCACTGCTGATAGAAATCTTGGCATTCCATTCCTGCAGTTTTTGAAATTTCACCAAATGCCCTACACCCTTTTGAGCCCATCTCTGCAACCTTTAGAATCACATTTTTAAATGAAAGCCGAGTACTGAACTTCACAGTACTTTCAGTTCATTACATGTAGCTGTGCCATAAGTATCCATTGCATTGCCATTCCATTGTACACCTACCCATCTGATTGGCCGCACAGTCACACATACGATGCACTGCCTATACAGTGCATCAGTGCATTGTAAGCCACTCTGATAGCCTATTGGCTGAAGAGTGGGGTATAAATACATCATCATCATCATCATCATCATCATCATCATCATCATCATTGCTGTGTCCAGTGATACATTGGCAAAGCACAATCATGCAGGCCCCCCATAAATGCCCTCTTCACTTCCTTTTACCCCATGCCTCCCTGTTGGACTGTCTAGTTTGTGTATGTATGTATTACATCCATTGCATTACTGGTAGCCTGCCCTGTTTGGCATGCTTTCATGTTTTTGCTTTGTCACATTCCCACACTGGCACTGGGCTGTTTACATGCTGATGCAATGATGTGCATTTTCCATGTTAAGTCAGTGTATCCAAACTTCTTTTTGCTCTAGTTTTTAGCCCCAGAGCACAGCTGTATTTCACTTTCTACCCAGTTTTGCCTTGTGCATAGTCTAAGCAGCTAGGTTTCAAATTGTTTTGAAGCCCCATTATTTGGCTCATGTGGGTGATCCCTACATGAGAGTCCAAATCATTTTTAAGTATAGCAGGATCAGGGTCAAAGCTGCTGTTCAGGATTATGGCAGCAGGTGATCTGTACCCCTGGTCTTGCTCAAAGCTTGAAAAAGTTACTGTTTGGACTATAACCCTAAGAAGACCCAGCCAGCATGGTCACTGGCTGCAGTCAGTATTTTTTCCAATTTACCAAGCAACAGTTTTGCTGCACTACTAGCTGGATGTCAAATTTGCCTTGAATTGAGACTCTGAAGTATTTGCTATATAATAGAAGTACAAGAGATGAAGGTGGTGGTGTGAGAGAATTTGTCATACCATCTTTACAGCTGACAAAAGATGAAAGTCTTTAGAACTCCTCAGTTGAGGACTGCTTTACTCCAGTTAATAATGGAGGCTGAAAAGCTGATTTTAAGTTCCAAGCAGCCTGCTGAAAGATGTGAATATATAAAAGCAAAAGCAGTCGCTTGCTGCTCTCTTGTTCTCTTCAGCAGATCGTTGGGGTACAGACTTCAAAGAATGATGGGTCAAGGAGGGGTGGCCAATTTGCTCCCTCCAACTGTGAGGTAGCATCTGAATTCCATCTGCTGCCTAGGCACCAACATTATGATTTCAGATTAGCTTGTGGCTTATTGAAATAGTGATTCTACCCACTGGGGCACCAGAGGATGATACTCACCACTACAGATAAGTTGTTGGCTGGAGTAGAGTCACACTCAAACCCAACAGAGGGGGATTGCAGACTGCCAGAAATAGTGCAAATTGAGTCCACTTTTAGGGTTAGGGTTAATGCTAAGGAATCATGGGAATTGTTTTTTTTTTCCCCTGAGACATTAAGCCTTCTCTGTCAGAGAACTCTGGTGCCACAATAAAATACCGTTTCCATGATTCCCTAACCCTAACCCTAAAAGTGGACTCAATTTGCAATATTTCTGACAGTCTGTAACCCTCCAGAGTTTCTTCAATGGCTGGCTGGCTGGCTATCTCCTCCATCACCATCATCTGACCTGAGAAAGGAGTATTTCTACAAGCCTAATAAACTAGAGGTTTTTCTCCCAGCTGCAGTGCCTGCAAGAATTAAATGGTACAAATTGCTGAGCTAGCAACTCCTCCAGTGCACCTGCTCTCTACCTATGCCATAGAATGGTCTCACATGTGAAGGCTGATGATTAAGAGGCTACTGACAAATTGGAAGTTATGTATTTCCACAAAATCCATGTTATGATTTCCATAGCTACTTCAGACTCTGTTAATTTGCTCCTTTATTTGCTGTCATGTTATTGATATCAGATAGTAGGATTAAAATATACATGCTATTGTGTTGCCATTACAGAAATACCATGTGTCTTTTCACATTTGCACTCACATAGCAGATGCATGGAATTTAGCCCTTTTATTATATTTTATTATGGGAATAACCCTTTGTTCCTTTGGCAGGTCACTTAGGAGCTGTTGGATGTTACAGATCTCTCTCTCATTCTCTGTCTCTATCTCTGTCTCTGTCTCTCTGATGCCATCACCATATCCAACATCACAGGTTTGTCTGCAGTGCAGGAGGTTGTTGAAAACAGACATGTTGGGGACATGTCTTGGGAAGCTTTGGAGCCATTAAACCAAAACCCTCTCATTTCATCCTCATTATCATTTCATCACTGTTTTTGGATTATTTATTCAAAGAAAGTTTCTAAGTACAATTAAAATATACAAAAGTGAAAAATAATATGTAATACAAAACAGTATCCTCCCTGCCAAATAAATTATAAGAAAAAAATATTTGTTAGGTGATATCAAAGTGATATTAAAAACTCATTGACTCATACTCCACTAAATGACTTCAGAAAGGACAAAATTACATAGTAAACCTAAAGTTGGTCCACCATTTTCTATTTCTTAAAAACCTCTAAGAGGGGAAATGAAAATAGAAAATTATGGGGGTGGTATGGTAAAAGCACCTTCTCTTCAACCTGACTTTGCCAATGTTATCCCGACAGAGTTTAGCAAGTAGTAGCTCTATGATCATGGACCTGGCCCACACTCTCCTAGTGTTGCTCTATGTGAGTTTTGCACCAATGTTTGAAAGTTTTTGTGACCATCTACTCTTAAATAGTGAGCTGTCATTTTCTCTCTCTCTTGTGTAGCATCATACATAATAGGAATATGTCTTAGGCAACAGGTCACTTAATGAATAAACACAATTAAATATACTTTTTTTTCTTTGATAGCAATATCTGATAACTTTCTTTTGTGCATTAGTGTGGCCTGGAAGACAGAGAGACTGGTTTGGACAAATTTGGGCAGTTTGAGGTAATTGCTCAGTAGTAGTATAAAACATTAGGCCTTTGCAGACTGCTAGAAATAGTGCAAATTGAGTCCACTTTAACTGCCCTGGCTCAGTGCTAGGGAATCATGGGAACTGTAGTTTTTTTCTGAGACACTGAGCCTTCTCTGTCAGAGAACTCTGGTGCCACAATGAACTACAGTTCCCATGATTCCCTATCACTGAGCCAAGGCAGTTAAAGTGGACTCAATTTGCACTATTTCTGGCAGTCTGCAAAGGCCATTTGTTTATTTTGTTCTCCAATGTAAGAATGAATAATTTCAGAGGTTTTCTCTTCACAGGGTGATATTATGACAGGTTTTAAACATTTTTCTATTTTTCATTTTTTTTGGGGGGGGGGGAGAACTTCTTTGCAATGTGTATGCCTGTGTGTCAGTGTATATTTGTTTATTTATTGGTTTTATGCACAAATGAAGCACAAAAGGATCTTGAAATAAAACAAAATCTCATGGTGGGTTTCTCAAGAATAAAATTAAAATTGTAACTATTTTTATATCCCTGCTGGTCCCCTATAATGTAATATTTTCTGCATGGTCTTACATGTAAGACTATTTCATTTAATCCAACTTTTATCAAAAGAATTGTTTTGAAGCTAAAAGCACTATCTTCTAGAGAGCTATAAGCAACTGTACCTTTTAAGATTTTTTTGGTTTTAAAGTGAATTGTGACAAAACAAAAATGCTGGCTAAAATATGACTTTAGAAGAGAAAAATGAACTGACTGTCTCTTCTAATTTTAAAGCGGGGGAAGGGGATCAAATATTTGGAAGTTAAAATTATGGATAATAGATTATTTCAAAATAATTATGGAAAAGGTCTGGGGACAAATTGAAGGAGACTTATGAAAAATTGGGAAAGTTACATTTATCCTAGTTAAGAAGAATTGCAATAATAAAATCAGATATTTTGTCAATTATTCTCATATGACCCCCCCCCCAAACACTGAATTATTACTGTTTCAAAAGTCAATACAGGTAAACTTCAAGCCCAGTGGGCTTTCCAAATTAGATCTAGATACTCACTCAGTTTGAGACCCCAAAACTGGCCATGTGACTTATTCGTTTCTTATATTCAGCTGCCCATTAATAAATGATTTCTCTGTTTTGAATTGTCATTCTCTGCAGAGTGTTGAAATGTGTGTACCTGTATGGTTGAAAACTGTTGCATAATGTACCATGCACTGCTGTTATTTCAAGTAAAATCCATAACCTCTTGACACTGCCTGCTTCCCTATGGCATCTACAATGACTGCCTGTATTGAGAAGCAATGTGGACCTACTAGCAACATTTGTAAAGTTTGCCAAGTGCCTCGCAGCATGACGAGAGGCCATCATTAAAGAGTGTGACTTTGAATAACCTGGCTAATGTGAATACAAAGCTTATAAAAAGTGAACGCTGCTGAACAGCTTCTCACTGAGCCCAAACTAATGAGTTGTTTTAAAAAAAAAAACATTGCATGGGCTACACCATTTCAAAAAAGAGAAATGGGCAAAAACTTTGAATGTTCAGGGCTATTAAGAGTGGACAAATGTTTTTCTTTCTATATTTATTAGTCAATATTTATTTCCCTTAGGCTTTGGACAGTAACACAACCATTAAAATTATATAAACCATAGTAAATACAGATTAAAATGGGCAATTAAAACAATCTTATATGGGTCCACAGCCAATGAACACCCACTTAAATAAAAACTGTTACATCATTTCCAGAAAATGAACACTCAAAAAAGAAGAAGAAGAAGAAGAAGAAGAAGAAGAAGAAGAAGAAGTTTCTGAATTGGAGAACTGGAATTTCTCATGAACTTGCTACTATCTTCTGAAACTTGCTGCAGAGATGTTGGTTCTGTTAAAGGGAGGCTCCTGAAGATACAGGTATGCTTAGGAAATGTCCTTCATGACATCTTAAATCATATTTGCTATGAGATTTATTGGTCATTGCCTCCAGTAGCTTTGATGGTGCACATATGCAACAAACTAGCCCAGGAGATCCTGTAACATTGATATCATGTCTTATCAGTGTCTCATTTATATCAGAAGGTAGACTAGTATTTAGCTTCAGCTTTTGCATAGTCTTCTAGAAAAGCTTCATGATTATGAATAGTGATTGCTCAATTTAACAAGCAGGCATAGGAACTGCAAATGTTAAGGTCACCGTGAGTCCAAGACATTAGGCTGCTTGAGGCATAGATGCTGCCTGTCTCATAGCATGTACAGACACTGACTGGAATGGCCATTGAATTTTGTTTTAACACTGCCAATAGAATAACATCCTCCTCTGATCCTGAGGGCAGCAGCCTAAGCCATGGTGCACACAGAGCAAAGTCTTCCAATATTTTGCTGCTGCTGCTGCTGCCACCTCTTTTTGCCTTATGGTAGGTCTAGCCTTCGTTAAGGTAGATGAGTAAACAGAAGGGATAAAATAAATATTAAAAGTTTTATGTTTGTGCACAGTGATGCTTTCTTATTCTGTGAATTAGTCATATCTTCATAAGGTCCATAAAAACAGCACCTATTATTTCAATAAAAAAACTATTTGGTAGGCCTCAGCTGCTGATCTACATGGTCTATCTGAAGCTGGTCAAATCAATGTATAACAACTTCCCTCTGCTCTGTATCTACAGTATAATGAAACTTGTACAGAAAGCCAATCCTAGCCTGAGCCCAACAAAATCCCAAATGGCTAAATGAACACTTGATATGTCCACATATTCTAGGATGGGGATACCCCGGCACCTCTGCAAAGCCTTGAGGACATGTGCTCGCCCAGCCCTAATTTCCACCTCTCAGTGGCGGCGGCGCAGCGGCAACGGTGAGGGTGGGGAAGGCTATATTAGCCAGCCCAGGACACCATCTCCCCCCGTCACCTCTGCAAAGCCTTGAGGGTGTGTGCTTGCCCAGCCCTAATTTCCACCTCTTAGTGGCGGCGGCATAGCGGCAATGATGAAGGTGGGGAAGGCTATATTAGCCAGCCCAGGACACAATGTCCCCCCAGCACCTCTGCAAAGCCTTGAGGGTATGTGGTAGCCCAGCCCTAATTTCCACCGCTCAGTGGCGGTGGCGCAGCAGCAAGGGTGAGGGCAGGGAAGGCTATATTAACCAGCCCAGGACACCATCTCCCCCCGGCACCTCTGCAAAGCCTTGAGGGCATGTGCTCGCCCAGCCCTAATTTCCACCTCTCAGCGGCAGTGGCGTAGTGGCAACGGTGAGGGCGGAGAAGGCTATATTAGCCAGCCCAGGACACCATCTCCCCCTGGCACCTCTGCAAAGCCTTGAGGGTGTGTGCTCGCCCAGCCCTAATTCCCACCTCTCAGTGGCAGCGGCGCAGCAGCAACGGTGAGGGTGGGGAAGGCTATATTAACCAGCCCAGGACACCATCTCCCCTCGGCACCTCTGCAAAGCCTTGAGGGCGTGTGCTCGCCCAGCCCTAATTTCCACCTCACAGTGGCGGTGGCACAGCGGCAATGGTGAGGGTGGGGAAGGCTATATTAGCCAGCCCAGGACACCATCTCCCCCCGTCACCTCTGCAAAGCCTTGAGGGCGTGTGCTTGCCCAGCCCTAATTTCCACCTCTTAGTGGCGGCGGCATAGTGGCAATGGTGAAGGTGGGGAAGGCTATATTAGCCAGCCCAGGACACCATCTCCCCTCAGCACCTCTGCAAAGCCTTGAGGGCATGTGCTTGCCCAGCCCTAATTTCCACCTCTCAGCGGTGGCATTTGGCAGCTGTGGGACCAAGATCAATCTTGGTCTTTAGAGCCCAAGTAATACATCCCCTAGCGGCACACCACCAACACAGCAATGACAATTAGGCTATCCTCGTTTAGAGGCTGTGGGAATGGGCAGTTTGGAGGCTGAAATTTGCCCAAAGGGACCATCTTCTCTAGTGGCGGAGCGGAGGCCAGACTGAGGTGGAGAGGTGTAAGCCTTGGAGTGTGCACCTGGGCCTTCAGCTTCGCCCCTCAGATGGTATTGTGCTCTTCCATCTTACCTGAGGCTGGGAAGGAGGTGGGGGCAGCCATTGGAGTAGTGTTGGGGAATGGGAGATATGGTCGGAACAGAGCAAACAAATGTTGCAAAAGAAGACGGGATCGCTGTTTGAAAGCTATCCCGTCTTCAGTTCCCTCTGTCTCCCAGAATGGCTTGGAGAGCAGACCAACCATTCCACAGAACCTCACTCTGCTCCTCTGCAATGCCAGGTCGGTGAAGAATAAGACTCATATCATCCAGGATCTTCTCTTGGATGAGGACGCCGACCTGGCATGCTTCATGGAGACCTGGCAGGGGGAGGATAGTGCTGTTACATGGGCGCAGGCCCTCCCAGCCGGGTACTCTGTTAGCGAGCAGGTGAGGGGAAGTGGGCGGGGGGGCGGAGTGGCTCTAGTGCGTAAGAACCACCTGACCTTGACCAGGATACCTGTCCGGAACACAGCCCACTTCAAGTGTATGTACCTAAGCCTGAAGACCAGAGATAGCTTGGGGATTCTGCTAGTCTACCGGCCACCCCGTTGTCTAGCAGACTCCCTAACCGAGCTGACACAGCTGGTCTCGGAGCTGCTGCTGGAGTCGCCCAGACTTTTGGTTTTGGGGGACTTCAACATCCCGCTCGAGACCAGTTTAACAGGTGCGGCTCGGGAGTTCATGGAGACCATGACAAACATGGGCCTATCCCAATTGGTCAACGGGCCCACACATTGTGCAGGTCATACACTCGATGCGGTCTTTAGTTCAGATCAGGCATATCCGTGGGCAGAGGTAACCAGTACCTCTGCTTTGTCATGGATGGATCATTTCCTGGTCAAGATGGAACTTAGAGCCTACATCCACCCCACCGGGGGTGGTGGACCCATTAAAATGGTCCACCCTCGAAGGCTAATGGAACCTACGGGTTTCCAGAAAGCCTTAGAGGGTTTAATGGTTGGAAATGCCCGTGATCCTGTCGATGCTCTGGTTAATACCTGGAACACCGATCTTACCAGAGCTATCGACACGATTGCTCCCAAGCGTCCTTGCCAATCCGTTTCTAACCATAGGCCATGGTATACACCTGAGCTTAGGGAAATGAAGTGGTTTGGACAACGACTAGAGTGTAGGTGGCGGAAGACTCTACTCTTATCTGATAGAACTCGCCATAGGAACTTTCTTTGGTCCTATCAGAAGGCAATGCGTGCAGCACAGAGATCCTTCTCCTCTGCACGTATTGCATCTGCAGAGTCTCGTCCAGCAGAGCTGTTTAGGGTGGTGAGGGAGATGACGCAGGTGTCCCCTGCACCAAATCCCCTGCTTAACCCAACGACTGCCTGCTGTGATGCATTTAATAACTTCTTTGCAGATAAAATCTCTCTCATAAGAGCCGACTTAGATGCCACTATTGTAACAGAAACAATGGACGAGGTGTCCAGCGACTCCGCCGATGTAATTATACTGGATCAGCTTCAATCTGTGAGTACCGATGACGTGGATAAGCTCCTTGGTAGTGTGAGGAAGACAACCTGCCCCCTCGACCCTTGCCCATCTTGGCTGGCCGTCCAGGGAGGGGATGCATTGCGGAAGTTCCTTGTGAGCATCATCAATGCGTCCTTCAGGGAAGGATATATTCCATCATGTTTAAAGGAGGCGGCTGTTAAGCCTATTCTGAAAAAACCTTCCCTGGACTCCCTGGATATGAAAAATTATAGGTCAGTCTCTTTATTACCATTTTTGAGCAAGGTGATCGAGAGGGCGGTTGCTTTTCAACTCCAAGCTGTCTTGGATGTAACCGATTATCTAGACCCATTTCAAACTGGCTTCAGGACAGGCTTTGGGGTTGAGACTGCCATGGTTGCCTTGACCGACGATCTCCGTCTGAGCATCGACAGGGGTAGTGTGACCCTGTTGGTGCTCCTAGACCTCTCAGCGGCTTTTGATACAATAGATCACAGCATTCTTCTGGATCGCCTGAGGGAGTTAGGTATCAGAGGCACTGCTTTGCAATGGTTCCGGTCCTTCCTCTCAGGCAGGTCCCAGAGAGTGCTGCTTGGGGACAGTAGCTCCAGTAAAAGGGAGCTTACCTGTGGAGTAACACAGGGTGCTATTCTGTCCCCAATGTTATTTAACATCTATATGAAGCCGCTGGTTGAGATCATTCAGAGTTATGGAGCTGGGTGTTATCAGTACGCTGATGACACCCAGATCTATTTCTCTGTATCTCGTTC
Organism: Phrynosoma blainvillii; assembly: GCA_026167975.1. Classification (NCBI taxonomy): domain Eukaryota; kingdom Metazoa; phylum Chordata; class Lepidosauria; order Squamata; family Phrynosomatidae; genus Phrynosoma; species Phrynosoma blainvillii. The sequence goes on along the minus strand of JANUYF010000003.1, from coordinate 63,232,089 downwards.
GTCGGCCTCGAATTCCGATGGTGTCTCTTCTCTCAATGAATGTCTTCGGGCAGTAATGGGCTGGATGAGGAAAAACAGATTGAGACTGAATCCAGATAAGACGGAGGTGCTCACGGTAGCGGCCCCGAAACCAAGAATTGGGTTGCAACCTCTAGTCCTGGATGGGGTCACACTCTCCTCCAGTGACTGTGTTCGCAGTCTGGGGGTGCTCCTTGACTCGTCGCTCCTGATGACAAATCAGGTAAATGCGACAGTCAGGAGCGCTTGTTATCAGCTTCAGCTGATACGCCAGCTGCGCCCTTTTCTGGAAGTAAGGGATCTTGAGACCATTGTGCACGTGCTGGTAACCTCACGTCTTGATTTCTGTAATACGCTCTACATGGGGCTACCCTTGTGCTTGGTTTGGAAATTACAGCTGGTACAAAATATGGCAGCCAGGCTTGTTTCAGGAACATCTAGGAGGGACCACATTACTCCGGTTTTGAGGTCCCTCCACTGGCTGCCTATCAGCTTCTGGGCCCAGTACAAGGTGTTGGTTATCACCTTTAAAGCCCTAAATGGCTTGGGTCCAAGCTATATCAGGGACTGCTTCCTCCCTTATAATTCTTCCCGCGCTCTCCGGTCCTCTGGGAGGAATCTGTTGCAGCCACAAAGATCTAGGCTTGTGACCACCTCCCAGAGGGCTTTTTCGGCTGTCACCCCCAAATTGTGGAACAGCCTGCCGGATGAGATCCGTCTATTGGCATCATTAGACAGCTTTAAAAAGGCTGTCAAGACGGATCTCTTCAGGCAGGCTTTTCTGGAATAGTTAATCATGGCCTCAGGAACCCCCTCTGGAAGTTGTTTCTGGAGCTCCTAACTGATGCTGCTCACTAGGAAGGGTTTTTAATCACAATTGTATTATATGTTGATTTTAATTTGTATTGATTTAATAATGTTTTAAGGGGGGGAAGGGATTTTGAGTTGTTTTATACTATGTACTATTTTACTGTTGTAAGCCGCCCCGATTGTTTGCACAGGGGCAGGATATAAATTATTATTATTATTATTATTATTATTATTATTATTATTATTATTATGCGCACAATGTCTATCTGGGCTTTCCCAACTAAATATTGTATTCATGGCACTCATGTCAATTCTCTGAAGACACCAGCCACAGATGCTGGTGAAACATCAGGAATAAACTCTTCCAGAACATGGCCATATAGTCCAAAAAACCCACAAAAAACTACTCATGTCAATGTTGCTATGACAGTATCAGTGACAATGGTAACCCATTTTTGGAAAGTTGGTTCCTGAATTCTATTTATAGAAGAGGGGAGTTCACATGTTACACTGTACATATATTTATGCTATAAAAATGCATGTTCAGATGTTTGTGAGAATTTCTACCTGTGTTCATTCTTAAATTGTACCCAGAACATGAAATCTCCTTAAATCTAGAGTACAGATCATGTGTACTGCTATAATGAAGCAGAATAAATACATTTCTATTTAAGGGGATTGATGAACACATATACCCTTTGCACTGGGACTATTTTCCCCCATAAGTAGGAAATTCTGAGAAGGATATTTTGTGTGTATGTGAGAAAATAGTGAAGGAGAATGGAAACCCTAAGAAAATAAAGAAACTGGGGTGAGCACAATGAGAAAGTAAGTGTGTGTGAATAAAAAGCACCAGCTGGAACATAGAATCACAGCTAGCAACCTCATAGAACCTTCTTGATCCAACAACTGCTTCAAGACTAGAGAGTAGCAGAATGAAGCCTAGAGCCACCACCCAACCTTAGGGCTGTGTGGCAGATAACAAGCCTCAGACTGTAAATGGATATGACAAATTAGACTTCGGTCTTTCCTTTTTACAATTTTTGCTTTAGATTTAAATCATCTGAATTGATCTTATTATTTTCTTCCCCATTTTCCACCATCGTAGGGAATAAATCTTGTCAGCAAATATTTTCTACTTTCATTAGCATTTTATTCCATTTTGAAAATTTCATAACAATATTTTGATGGGCAGATAAAATAAACATTCTGTACAATTGAACTACTTTCATTCATAAATTAATATGCTTTTGAGAGAACCTGTTTGCTGTTCAGAGATTTGGTGTAAAGCTCCACTGACCATCCCTATGGACATCATCAAAGCTACAGGCAGTGGTGACTGATCAGTTTCGAAGAAACTATAATTCAATATGCCATGAAGAGCATTGTCTAACCTTACCTGTATACCCAAAAGCCTTCTTATTCCTCTATAGGGTAGCAACCAGACTTTTATGAACAAGTGATGTCCAATTCCTTATTTCCTCTGCTTGTTAATTAAAGAAGTCTGGCTATTTGAGCAGCAATAGCCCTGTTCAGGCATTTGCCTGAACATGTATAGGGTTAAAACTGTGGTTGGGAATATGGATGGCAAATAAGCTCCTCCTCATCATGTCTCCAAGTACCTTGGTGTACATTAGACTTTAGCACATTGAGCATGATGGTTTGGAAAAGGGCTCTGTAACTGAATTCATGTTACAAAGCACATCTGTCTCCCACCCATCTTGATATCACCTCAGCACCCACAACAGAACACAAAGCAGGCCTGAGTCAACAATTGATCTATGTAATAATTCTCCTGTACCATTTATTGGGAACACTAACCATTACAGTTGCACCAGAAAAGAAATGACATTACCCCTTGCCACATTGCAATCATAATATAATACAACTGTAGCTTTGTTACTGAAAAGAGGTATTCAGTATAATTTGCTATTGGTAACTAGTCACTTCCAAACATAGGTGTGAAAGCTTCTTTCACTTACTATGTTATGGGGGTACCAATTTTTGTGCATTTTTCATTTTTTTCACATTTTCAGATTTTTTCTGAAATAATAGTTGATGCAAAAACCACTTATTTTATTAAAAAACAGTTTTTGCAAAACAAATCTGCAGAAAACAATATATAAAACATGCTTTTTAATAGCATTTTTTTTTTTTTGGTCAAAATGCACAAAAATCATTTTTGGACTAATTAATTCTTCACAAAAAAGTTTTAATATGAAAAAAAGATCTCATGAAAACTGGCCATTTCCCCAAAAGTTTTTATCTTTTGGGTGTTAATCCATCCCTTCTAATGGAGGGTGAAGGAATTGAGTGTTAATCCATCCCTTCTAATGGAGGGTGAAGGAATTCACATGTGTTTTTTATATCCCTATTTCCTTCATTATCTCAAATATTTCCAGTGCTGCATCCCTCTTAATTGTTTAGGCATTTGTAGGAAATTGTAATATGTAAATTGTAAATTGCAACATGTGTTGTGTGCCTTCAAGTCTTTTCTGACTTATGGCATCTGTAAGGTGAACCTATCACAGGGTTTTCTTGGAAGGGTTGGTCTTGCCTTTGTCTGAGGCTAAGAGAGTGTAACTTGGCAAAGCTCACCCAGCAGATTTCCATGGCCAAGCAGGGTAGTCTCCAGAGTTATAGTGCAATGCTCAAACCATTACACCATTCTGGCTCTGGCATTTTATACTTCCCACTGGCAGATAAGGGGGGAAAAAACTTCTCTCTTTCTACCTACACTTCACCCCATGTTAGTAAGGGTGAATTTTCCAGTTACAACTGTTAGCTCTCTCTTAACTCCTTTCTTGCATCTAACCATTCTTCCTCCTGTAATTGCTTGGTGTTCGAATACTGCTCAGGGATATTGGCCTGCATACTTCAAAAGTCACTGGGGAAATTTAATACGGGATAAAACAGAAAAATTCAGGCGAATGCTTCAATTACAAAGTAAAGCCCAAAGGGCTTAAGGCTTCCCTTAGCACTTATTCTTTTTCCCCCCTCCCAGATAATTTCATGTGTATGTCTAAAATGAAAACAAACGACTAGCAAAGTTTTCTTTGGAATATCACACTACTTGCACGAGATGGCAAGGGCTAACTAATATCTTTTCCTTCAGCACAAATTAAAAGGGGAACTGAATTAACAAGGTTCTGAAAGCAACAACACTGTTTGTGCAGGCTCCCAACAGTGTCTTGGCATTATACCACTGAGATAAGCCTTTGTAAATTACAAATGGCTTATTTGCTTTAGAGATTGTTAATCTTTGGCATGGGAGCAATTGAGGAAGTCAAACATATTGATGACCCAATCCAGTTCATGTTTTCTCAGAAACAAGTTCTCACTTGGCTCAATAGAATTTACTCTCAAGTAGATGTGCTCAGAACTGTAGACTGTTTTTAAGGCTGAGCTGAAAGTGAGGCATTTGTTTTTCATGAAATGTTTGGTAGTGATGAAAATTCCCTCTACCTTTGGTGACTTCTGGGGGTTTGTTCCAAAAGATAAGTGCATGCATCATTTAGAAGGGTGTCAAGGCTGATTCAGAAAATATTGCCCTCACTCAACCAAAATTGCTATTCTTTGGAGAGAAATTATGTCATTCTCCCCTCACAAACACACATTACATTCAACTTGAACTAAGAAATTGGCTAGCTTTCAATGCAACCTCATTTCTTTTCTTAATACAATAAATGAACAAATGCATAAGAGTTCAAGATTTTTTCCGGAAGTAAATTTCTAAACTTTGCTAAAAATTTAGAACATGCAAATTTTCTACAAATGAAAATGAAAATATTCTTTCTTCAGTTATTATCTGATGTCTACATATGAGACATTTTCACCCTCTAAAAGTAAGCAGGAATGTTTTATATTGACCCAAAAGGTTAATATGACAAAGGGCCGATGCAGACGGCCCCTAAGGGGTGACTCTGTGCCACCTCTGGGAGCGCTGAATTGGGGCCGCAGCCCTGATCCAGCTTTTTGCTGCTCCCAAAAGAGCTGGCAAATTCTACTCTTTTGGGGTGGCAAAAAGCTGCCTTTAGAGCCGTGGCAGCAGCACTTTTGCACCCCTTTGATGCTCATGTGAGCATGCTGCACCAACGGGGTGCCCTGACGCTGTGCGCTGTGCGGTCGGGTGCACGGTTTCAGGCCAGAGTTGGGGCAGCCGGCGTGCGGTTGCCCCACCCCAACTCCACCCCCAGGCTGACCCTTTAGCCGGGCTGCATCGGCCCAAACTCAGTTCTGCACATGAAAAGTAGAACCATCCTAATGAAGGAGGTAGGTACCCAAAGCCTTGCTATGTTGGAGAAGCTTTCTCCTCCCCACCTTCTCTGTAGATGGTTCTTTCATTTTTTATACTATGCCAACCTTACTGTTTGCACTACAAAGAGTGTAACCCACTCTTTCATAACTTCAGTGGGTTCAAAATGTGCTAGCCAGAATGCTAACAGGGGCGAGTTATAGAGAGCATATAACTCCCTTATTGAAATAGCTTCACTAGTGGTATGTTTCCAGGCAAAATTCAAAGTGTTGGTCATGGCCTATGCAGCCCTATATAGTTAGGTCCAAACTATATGAAAGACTGTATCTCCCCACGAAACCTGCAAGAATTCTAAGATCGTCAGGGGAAAGCTTTCTCTTGTCCTGTCACCATCACAGGCTTGATTGGTGAGGACACAAGAGAGAGCCTTCTCAGTGGCTGCCCCCTAGCTGCTAGACTGGCCCCCTAGCTGCTTTCTTTTCACCAGTAGACAATTTTTTAAAAGAAAAAACAACAGGCTTTTAATGTAACTGGGCCAAGCTTTCCTTTTGGGGGTGTATGATTTATTTATTTATTTATTTATTTATTTTATGTTTTAAAATAATATTATATTGTTTTAATGGTGATAATTTTAAGTGTTTTTGAAATTGCATGGTTAGATTTTGGTTGATTTCTTCCTGTGAGCTTCCTTGGGTCCCACTCTGGGAGAAAGGCAGCATATAAATAAAATAAATAATCATTAAATCTTAGGCTGGCATGCTATGCCAGTAGATCGGGGAATTCTGACAGAATGAAGGATACCTCCATTATGCTCCTGAATGACTCTTTTGTGCCCATTGTGCTACAAAAACCCTGTTGGGAAAGATATTTGTCCACAGAACTTTCTGTGGACATAATTGAGGCCTCTAGAGTGAGAATACTTCTTACCTCTACCAGCTCAGAACCTTTTTAATTATGAAAAGACATTTCTAAATTTGTTCTATCCTAGAACTCCCCAGTTGACACCTCACAAGGTTTAGCATTGTTTTGCCCACTGCTTAAATTTAGGATAGCCATATTGCCTGTTTGGTTAGTCTTTACCTAGATTCTAGGCATGCTGTTCAATGACTGTGTAGCCCATAATTACTGAAAGCAAAGAGCATCAACACTTGTATAAAAAAATTAGTGCAAGAGAGGATTCTACATAACATCTGTACTTTCACCCTTTTGTGTTTTCCTTTATTCTATGTACTCAAATGTTATATTTCCTTCTTATCTGCAGGGGTAATTTGTCCCTTGTCTTAAATTCTGGTGTTACTAGGGTGGGCATCACCCAGTGCAGTAACTCATGGTGTCATCCCTCCCCATTGACCTCCTCTCATATTACACCATACAGAACCCTTAGTAATGTTTTTGTACTAAGGTTACAAATAAATCACTGAATGTATAATATATAATCACCAAATGTAATGACAGTAGTTGTGACATAAACAACTAGCAAAATTAAATCATATCGTATTTACAATTTCATACACACAGACTAAATGTATTTACATGTACATAGTTTCATCTGCTTCAAGTGAAAATTTGGTAAGATCTAATGTCTGGACAGTGAATAAAGTTCATAGAAAGAAAATCAACTTATTTGAGATGTGGTGCTAAACCGAGATGTGGACAGCCAAGAAGACAAGCAAATGGGTCATAGAACAGATCAAGCCTGAACTCTCCCTGGAAGCCAAGATTACTAAGCTGAGGTTGTCAAATTTCAGCCACATCCTGAGAAGAGATGACTCTGTAGAAAAGACAATAATGCTAGGAAAGGTGGAGGGCAGTAGAAAGAGAAAGAAGATCATATACCAGATGGATAGACTCAACCAAGGGAACCATGATCCCGATCCTATAGAAACTGAGCTGAGTAGTTAAGGACAATTGGGCTTGGAGGTGTTTTATTCAAGGGGTTGCCATGAGTCAAGGCTGACTTGAGGGCAGTTAACAACAACAAATACTTGTAGGAATAGAGTTATGGGACAAAAATGTGAAATTACCATTCTGTCCAATTATTTTACAAGAAGCAAGCTTGCTCTTGTCTTTGTATGTGTTTAGAGTGCTTAGTGTGTTTAGACAATGAATGAAGTCTCAAACCTATGACTGACATTTGTGATCTGTTGGGTCTCAATCCCTACTTCCAATACCCTGGGTCAATGTTACAATTCTAGTGAAAACACAAAGTGAGGCAAAATACAAGGGAAGGAAGTATGGTTTGATTCTTCTTCTCCCCCTCCCCCCACTTCTATGTTTGTCCCCGGGAATCAGATGGCAGTTACTGTCAAGGGCTTCCAGTTATATCTTCATGTTTTCTGATCTGTAAAAAAACAAAACAAGACTACACACACATGGGCGGGGGGATACTATAGTTATCTGATAACAGAAGTAGAAGTACTTTTATTTTAACAAAATATTGTGGTTTGTTGCTACTGCTGCTGCTGCTGCTGTAGCCACATCAGAGATATACACAGGCATTTTGCATGGTTCCTGTCCAGCTATAGTTACCACAACGACCCTATAAAGTAAATTTAATAAGAGGTAGTCATTGCCTCAGGTAACAAGGTAAATTCCAAATCAAGCAGGAATTTGAACTTCCATCTCCCTGTTTCATGTTTAAAACTCTATACATTACTCTGTAATCATTGTCTCAGAAAAGTTGTTAGTATAAAAATGGTAGCAAGGCTAAAGCATAGTGGTAAGGAAAAAACCTAATAAATAATTAATTTGCACAATATTAATAATACAAAATTATAATAAATTGCATAAAGTGAAAATGAAATGCCCAGATTTGAACTGTTTACAGTTTAATATGGTAATCATACTTGAATCCTACTGAAAATGTGAGACTAATAGTACAGTCTTCTACAGTCCAGTTCTGGGCACCTCATTTCAAGAAAGATATTGACAAGCTGGAATGTGTCCAGAGAAGGGCAACCAGAATGATGAAAAGTCTGGAAGCCATGCTCTATGAAGAATGGCTTAGGGAGCTGTGAATGTTTAGCCTGATGAAAAGAAGGTTAAGAAGGGACATGACAGTTGTGTTTAGATATTTGAAGGGATGTCATACCAAAGAGGGAACAAGCTAGTTTTCCATGGCTCCAGAGACTAGAACAAGGAGGAATGCATTCAAACTACAGAAAAAGAGATTCCACCTAAATCTCAGGATTAACCTCCTGATAGTCAGAGCTGTTCGACCATGTTCCTCATAGGGTGGTGGAGTCTCCTCCTTTGGAGGCTTTTAGACAGAGATTGGATGGCCATCTATTGGGGATGCTTTGAATGGTGTTCCTGCTTGGCAGAAGGCTGGACTCCACGTGGCCCCTGTGGTCTCTTCCAACTCTATGATTTTATGATTCTATGTCTATTCAGAAGTAAGTCAATTGAACTAAATGGAACTCTGGTTCAAAACACACTGCAGAAATAATCCAGTTAGAGAATGCTTTAACTGCCCTGGCTCAATGTTAGGAAATTCTGGGAACTGTAGTTTTGTGAGATATTTAGCCTTCTCCATCTGAGAGGTCTGGTGCCACAATAAACAATAATTCCCAGGATTCCCTAACACTGAACACTGATTATTTCTTCAGTGTGTTTTGGACCCATGTCCCAAGTAGATGAGTACAGAATTGCTGCTTTAAGCAATCTAACTGTAAGTGGCCTAAATCATCTTATGTAAAAAGCTACTAACTGAGTAATACAGTTATACCATAATATTTCCCATTAAATGATGTTTTAAAGGAAAATACTTACATATTACAGTGCTAATACTGCTAATAAATAACCATAAGAAGTCTTAATAATGTTCTGGTTGTCATGACTTGATGAAATATATTTTTCCTACAAGTTGATCACAGGAATATATTTGTTTACTTTAAAGGGAGTGTAAGAGTATTACATGATGAAAGTAATATATTTGTTTATTGTATAGCAGGTACAAGATTTATGAAGTTACTAGCTTTTCATTTTCTCCACTTAAGTGTTGCTGATGACTAATATGTGAATAAATATATTATTCACATTTTGCAACATTAAATAGATTTTGCAATGAGATTGATTTTTTTTAAAAAAAGATGTGTGTGTGTGTGTGTGTGTGTATGTGTGTAGTTTGTTGCAACCACAATTCTATAAGCATTCACAATTGCATTGAACAAATCTGATACTGGAAGATGGAGCTGCATTGTCAAGACTGAAAATGATTTCAAATTGCAGTGAGACATCATCACATATTTAGAAGTAATCTCTGTATAGAACTCTGAACATATTTAAATTTTGTGAGTTCCAATTTTTGTGATGTCCCAGTTACTCTACATTATGTCTTAGTGGAGGAGTGTGCTGTAAAGAGTTGTGATGTTCTCAAAGCTTATCTGAACTGTAGTATAGGGGAAATTACAGGGTCTTGGAATCCGGGGGGAGGAGCAGAGGAGATACTCATCTCCATGATTAAAGCAAAAATCAGCAGCTTGGGCCTCTCGAACTCTCCAGTGTAGCATTTTCAACTTCCATACTGCTCACATACTAAACCATCCAAATTGTTGTGACATTCCCAAGGCCCACCTAAAGTTGCAAAATCCATTCTTCAAAGCTATCTAGAATAAAGCTGAGCCAGATTAGCTATAGTCACAGTGGAAGAGAAGGTCTAAATTACAGTGAAAGTTGTGAGCCTAAATACCCTAAAGGCATCAGATTATGTCTGATTTTGGAAGCTAAGCAAGGCCAGTCCTGGTTAGTACTTGGATGGGATGGCACCAATGAATACCAGGTACTGTAGGCTATATTTCAAGGAAGGAACTAACAAAACCATCTCTGAGTATTCATTGATTAAGAAAATCCTATGAAGGCAACCTGAAGGCAGAGACACACAAATGAGATTATAGCACACTTTTTTTTTTGCCTGATCCATGCGCGGGACAGGATTGGGCTTGAATGGGGGGAAAATGGGTGTTATTGCACACACAAAAAATGCTACTGATGCCACCAGCCGACTACCACCAGCCTCTGAGCTGCGTTTAGCTGACCGATTTTCAAGGACAGAAGCTTCCCATCCTTGAAAATCAGCTGGCTAAGTGCAGCTTGGGGATGGGTGGTGGTCAACTGGCAGCATCAGCAGCATTTTTATGTGTGATAACATTCATTTTCACCCATTCAAGCCCAATCCCGCCCTGTGCATGGCAAAAAAAGTGTGTGATACTCTCCAAATAGTGAAAATCATAAAGCCTACTGAAGTTAAGGCTCAGACCTATTATTCTCATTAGAATAATGTCTGTGCTTTCTCTGAATTGGTTTAGGTTCTGTAGACCTTGATGGCTTGGTATTTGTTGCATGCAGTCTTGTTGCGACAGTGTTGCTAAGCCCTCATGCAGAATGCAGAGAAACACATGAGGCACATCAGACATCTAGTCATTACACAGTCTACTTGGTAAATATTATAGCATTCTAGCATTTTCTAAATGAACACCTTGGGCAAAACCTGTTAAATTGGATAGATTTTTTTAAAAAAAAATGTGCAATAATAATATTGTTATTTTGTAATAACACTTTATTTCTACATTTTATCTCTTTATTTCTAGGGCTCATTGAAATCCTTAAGTATAAATTGGATGAATTACAAACTAATAATATTGAGAATATGCTTGTGTTTTATAGATTCAGTGGCCCTATGTTTTCTTGTAGCAAGACAATTTGTCAAGTTCCTTTGTCTACTAAAGGCATATCTAGACCAATGATTTAAATATTCTCATACATCAAGCCAGCTTGGCATAAAAAAAAATTACTGCATGGCCTTATGTGGTTAATTTGGAAACCATGCCCTATGAAGAACGACTTAGGGAACTGGGTATGTTTAACCTGGAGAAGAGACAGTTAAGAGGTGATATGATAGCCCTGCTTAAATATTTGAAGGAATGTCATATTGAGGAGGTAGCTAGCTTGTTTTCTGCTGCTCCAGAGAATAGGACCCAGAGTAACGGATGCAAGCTACAGGAAAAGAGATTCCACTTAAACATTAGGAGGAACTTCCTGACAGTGAGAGCTGTTCGAAAGTGGAACATACTCCCTCAGAGTCTGGTGGAGTCTCTTGTTTGGAGATTTTTAAACAGAGGCTGGATGGCCATCTGTTGGGGATGCTTTGATTTTGAGTCCCTGCATGGCAGGGGGTTGGACTGGATGGCCCTTGTGGTCTCTTCCAACTCTATGATTCTATGACACAACTCAAATGGTTTAGTGTTAAGTGCTCAAATTGGTGACCTGCTGAATAATTTTAATAAAGCAAAATTTGGAGAAAATTTACAGTGCAGTAAGACTCACTCTGCGGGAGGAAAAGGAGGCTCGATATATTGGCATATCATATACTGGTGAGTACCTTACTAGACTATTGCAACGCTACATTCTTCCCTTCAAATTTTGTAGCTCTTTTGTCAAAGAGGCACTGAAGTATTACAGTACTTGCAGATATAGTGGAAAAATTAATATCAAAATGGATGTTGAAGAATGTTTCATATCCTGAGAATCCTTCAAAATGTTAAAAACAAAAATAGGGACCCTGTCATGTGCAATGAGAGCTTAAGAGAAGGTTCTGCCTCTCTCTTAATGCATCTGAGCTATAGCTGGTGACTACGTACATTACGACCTCTAAGCTGTGGTTCCAAAATTCTGGAACTTATTCCCTCATGAGGCCCATCCAGTCTTTCCCCTGCTGGCCTACTTTTTTAAGGTATTTCTAGAAAGTTGCAATGAGGAATGCATACAAGACATTGAAATATAATTAGCAAGACACAGTGATTTAACCAATATTTTCAGAAAAATGACCATGTAATTGAAAGAGTAATAAGCTCCTCTTCTTCAACCATTATATGGCAGGCAGATGAGTGTTCTACATGCTAGGAATAGTGGTACCTGTTGATTGTGTTCAGTACAGAAGAGTGAGAATTCTTCTTCAGTACAGTCTTGGTAAAAATATTTGCAGATTTCCTCATATTTGAAACAGAGAGAACTTGAGGTTTTAAAAATTCAAAGGAAGGAGAAATTGTCATTGAGAGATTCTCTCTTCTGTCCTGAAAGCCATTGCTGAATTGAAAGGCAGAACATTTGTCATGCATGCACCTAACCTAATGTATTCTTCCTTTCATCTATTTGCATCTGACCAGTGTCTTCATCCTTTATTGTATATGCAAAATGGTACATGGAAAGAAAGCATTCAATTTTCTCTGCTACAGTTAAAAGTGAAAAAGCACCACAGTTCAATTTTGTTTGATTTACATATATGTTGATTTAGCTAAGACATTTCTACTTGAATTTTTCTCATATATACTGTATTCTGCATGCTAGTATCAACAACCAAAAAGCATATATAAAATATGCAAAGTTTACAACATGTAATAACTAAAGTGCCAGACTAATGAAGTACATGATGCCCAAACACCCTACCATGGAAAACGGGATGGGATTAACCCACATCATATTCAATAAAGTCCTGTAATATATACATTCTCATGAATACTATCACATAAAACCAATCAGTCTCCTGCTATCATTGAATGCTACTGTTACCATAAATTAATTCCCTGAAATATTTTTGCAGGCCCAAATTGCTTGGTGATGTGATGCCATCAGTCTTCCTGTGTTGATTGTGCAGTCCTACTCATGGATGTATGAAGTCTAAGGTTCAAGCTTTTTAACATGGAACATTTTTGTTTACAGTCATCATAGACTTGCAAATCGACATTCTTATTGGAAAGCCACCTTTCCTTCTGTGCATGAGAAATTCAGATGTCAACAACAAGAAAAAATTCAGTGAACCAGTGAGCCACTGTTGAACAAAATATAATGTGCAAAATCCAAGGTTTAAGTGGCAGAACTTTGGAAAGCTTCTTCACCATCACCTGTGTCCCCCTAAACTATTCAAAACCTAGCTTTACATACTTTTCCAGCCCTCTGGACCAGCTTTTAGAGTTAATAGAGAGGGGGCTACAGGGAGAAGGAAGAGTCACCATTCCTCCATTTCCACTAGATTTTGCCATTCCACTGGATCCTGCCCAAAGGAATAACCATGTGATGCACTCATATTTTCAGATTTCATCTCATTACCTCCCATGGTATATCTCAAATTCAATATAAAATGAATCATATTTCAATGAATGTATCCAGTTTTTTTAAGGTAAAAACCTAACTTCCAGACACATTTGAACATGAGGAATAGACTTAACAAACCAAAAAACAAAAACAAACAAACAAAAAAAACCCTCCCATAATGTTTTCATTGCCCTTCTAGCAAAGTGTTGGCTAGATCTTTAATTTGTGGACAAAGCTAAATCTGGGTGTCAGACAAGGTGGCAAATTTAATTCTGGATTCTGAAAATTGTATATCTATGGATTATATTTCTAGGACCCGAAACAATGGATGTAAGCTCCAGGAAAAGAGATTCCACCTCAACATTAGGGGTAACTTCGTGACAGTAAGGGCAGTTCGACAGTGAAATACACTCCCTCAGAGAGTAGTGGAGTCTCCTTCCTTGGAGGTCTTTAAGCAGAGGCTGGATGGCCATCTGTCAGGGATGCTTTGATTGGGAGTTCCTGCATGGCAGGGGGTTGGACTGGATGGCCCTTGTGGTCTCTTTCAACTCTATGATTCTATGATTCTATGTTGTTGCCTATTCTCATTGGTTGCTTAAGCTTTCTGTGGCATTTGAGGATTAGCCAAAGCTATATTTTTTCTCACTTTTTAAATTATGAAATATGACAAAGACATTTAAAAAAAATAAATCAAAATTTCTGGAAAGTTAATGAATTCTCCTACAAATAACTAATGACCATAGTGACCTTATCCATTACCACTTTAACCATTTTGTTGTTATGTTTCAGTACACCTTCAAGTTGTTTCTAATGTATGGTGACGCTCTCGTAGAATGAGACCTGGGCACAGGGCAGGCAGGCAGGCAAGACAGTGCACAGCTTGGCCCCTTTCCCTCCTGCTGCCTTGATGTCCTTGACTTCAATGTGATTTCAACTGATGACAATCCGATGTCATCTGGGGGAGAGACACTAAGCCCAGCACCATCGGGCCTAGGGTAAGAAGAAGAGCCCTCCCTCCATTACCATATGATGTCATCTGGGGGAGACACACTAAGCCCAGCACCATCGGGCCTAGAGTAAGAAGAAGAGCCCTCCCTCCATTACCATCCGATGTCATCTGGGGGAGAGACACTAGGCCCAGCACCATCAGGCCTAAAATAATAAGAAGAGCCCTCCCTCCATTACCATCCGATGTCATCTGGGGGAGAGACACTAAGCCCAGCACCACCCGGCCTAGAATAAGAAGAACCCTTACTTCTTAAAGGATGGGTGGGATTCGGGATTTTATGTTCTGTTTAATGTATGGAATTGTAATGTTGTAAGCCACCCCGATTGCTCTGCAGAGGGGCAGGATATAAATAATAATAATAATAATAATAATAATAATTATTATTATTATTATTATTATTATTATTATTATTATTATTATGGTGACCCCATCATAGGATTTTCTTGATTCAGAGGAGATTTTTCATTGTCCTCCGCTGCAGCTGTGAGTTTGTGACCTGCCCGAGGTCACCCAGTGGATTTTCATATCCAAGAGGAGATTTGAACCCTGTTCTCCAAAGCTGTAGTCCAACATTCAAACAACTACTTTTTATTTTTATTTTATTTATTCATTTCATTTGTATGCTGCCTTTCTCCCAGAAAGTACCCGAGGCAGTTGTCACACTGACTTTCATGGTTTCATGATACAGACCATAAATCCAGGTAAAGTCACTTCACACACACACCGTCAATTTTTACATCTCATTTTGGATGACACTGTACACCATCCAGATATGCACTTGAAGTATATTAGACAATTGTACCTTATCCCATTGCCTTTCCAAAAGGCCTTAGAATGAAGAAATTATTGCTATATATCACAGGAAGTACCATACACATGTCAGAATAATAGAATCATAGAGTTGGAAGGGACCACAAGGGCCATCCAGTCCAACAGCCTGCCATGGAGGAACTCACAATTAAAGCACCCCTGACAGATGGCCATCCAGCCTCTGTTTAAAAAGCTTCAAAGTAGACTCCACCACAATTCACACTGAGCATAAGGAGAATTGTGAGGAACAGTGTGACCTTTGACTCAAGACTCTGCCCTCATATGCCATCACATCCATGGGTAGGAAATCAGGCCAACCACCACCACCACCTCCGCCACCTCCTCTTCTTCTGGGATATAATTTTTATTAACACAAACAGCTATCTATCTATTTCTCAAATACAACAAAACAAAACACATAATAAAAAATTAACAAAGATTAAATCACAAGAAGAAAAAAGATGAAAATTTACTCCTTAATTCACTGCCAATCACTCTTCCCCCATTTCAGCATGTATCTGCATGTACATATCTGTTGAGTTGCTTATATCATCTTCCCATCTAGTCTTGTCAGCGTATCTCTACGCTTTTATACTCTTCCAAGGGTTTTACCAATTATCTTTGTTCTTTCTATTTTAACTACTTGCTCCTTTGTTCTTATCTTTTTTCTTACCCTATTTTGTTAGTGTCTCTCTCACTTTCACCTAAGCTTATATGAAGTAATATGTATTCTTTATCATTAAATATCTTTAACAGTCTCATCTCTCTACATGTTGGTCCTTTTTCAAATAATAACTCTTAAGTTCAACTATTTTTCCTTCCAAAATAGCAAAACTGGCTTCCAATCTTTACTTTCTCTGTGGATAGGCCAGCCTATTCTTTTGACTCTGGGGTCTTGCTACCTGTGCCCAGGATTGCAGTCCTGGGTCCTGAGTCTGCAGGAGCAGTCAGTTCTTACTTTTCTCAGATTTGAAGATTCATACTCTTCTTCCCTTAGTCCCCTCTGCAAAACCGAGAAGGCCTAGCTTCCCAAAGTAATGGAGACAGAATAAGCAAACTAGATTGGGGCATGCATATTTAAGCAATTCTTCTACATGTAGTCCTTAAGTCTGTACTTCTTCCAGTCTATCAAATCCTTCAGGCAGCCCTGATAATAATTTTGAATGTTAGAGAGCAGAAACCTCATATTCCTCCTCATCGATTTCCAGGGGTGGAGGTGGTGGTAGTCTTGAAAAGGATGTGGCAACAGATCAGGAATTATCAGGGAGAGAGGGTGAAGCAAATTGAGATGAAGAAAGGGTGACACCTAGAGGCAAAAGGGAATTGGGTTAATTTTGCCATGATGGGAAAGGTACCAATGAAATGGACATCTAATTGTTAAACAAGGTAACGAAGAGGAAAATGACAGTGGAACAGTCAAATTCTATCACCCAACACCAAGGCTGGACCTTGGCTATGGGAATTTTTGTGCACAAACAAAATATCCATCTTAAAAGTGGTTCTATTGTCAGTAGCATGGCCAATGAAAAGGAGAAGGTCAATAGACTAGCATGGGTTGGACTGCCATTGGTTGGCAGGAACAAAAGGCCAGTAGATTCTGTTACATACTGTATAAATTCACTCAGAACCACCACAAGTCTCTTTGTGCAATACTGTGTTGCAATTCCTTATTAACATTTTTAGAGGAATGTTGGAGGTTCTTTGATTTATCAAACACAAACTATCATTTGCCTATCTAAAATAATGTGTGTGTGTGTGTGTCTGCATCTACAGGATTATAAAATTATGGATTATAAAGTGACTCCTAAAATTTATCCTATATTTTAAGACTGTTTCGTTATTTTTAATTTTTTATGGAGGCTATAATTCTATCTTTACTTATTAGGTAGCCGACTCTCATAAATATCAGAGAGATTTACTTTCTGCAGAGGTCCACTAGCCAGGTCCATGTAGGCCTTGTTCCCACTATGATTTAAAGAGAATTGCAGCTCAGATTATATGACTGCCATTCCCACTTGAAACTGGTTCTGATCCTATTGTGCTCAGTTGCAATCGCAATGAAGCGAGGCAAACACAATCCCCCCCCCTGCTGTTTCCTGACACTAGTTCTTTGGCGGTTCTTTTAAAAAGAATTGATTCTGAAGCATGTTCAACAAGTGGGAACAATGGATCTGAACTGGATCATACTGGATGGGAGGGACTAATGGCAGAGGGGTGTTTACCATCCCAACTCAGTTTTTGGGAGATCTGCCATCCCCCCCCCCCCCCCCGTGCTGGCTTTGTACTTGTGTGACCCATGGGCGCATTATATATATATTACCAAATATACCAGATTACCGAATATACAATCCGTTTTTGCAACTTGGCAGCACACCAGGCAATTGGGCCAATGGCAACTCAGCAAAACAAGTAGTTGCAAAACCAATGGATCAAATCTTCTATCATTTAAAAAAAAATAGCTCGCAAGCTGGGCTGTTCAAAGGGGAAATTGTGTACTATTGAGCAGCCTGCTAAAGTCACCCCACTCTGGCCTCATCCTCACCATGTTGCTGCTTGCATCACCAATGATGCGTAGATGATTGACATGCATTTTGAAGTGGTGCAAACTAGTGGGAATGACAATCATGCCGAAAAAGAAGCAATTACAAGGGAATAATGTAAAGGTCTGCTTTCATAGTAGAAACGATGGACCTTTTGGAATTGATTCATTGACATTGAGTGAAGGCGAATTTCAAACAGGTTTAAATGTAAGTGGGAATGAGGCTGTAGTGTTTCTATTTGCATTGCAAGAGTCTCAGGATCTTCAAACAGGGGAGAGAGAAAGAAGGGGGAGGGGGGGGAGAGAGAGGACATCCCACTCCCTGTTAAGGTTAGGGGGAAACGAAGAAAGGAAAAGGAATAAAAACACTATTTTTGTTGTTGTGATTCTTGTTGTGTGCCTTCAAGTAATTTCCAACTTATGGTGACCCTAAGGCAAACATATCATGAAGCTTTGTTGGCAGTGAGAATGAAAAAGGATGGAGGCTATATAGGAGAAAAGATAGAGCCCCCAGTGGGGTGTGGGTTGGGGTGGGGTATAAGGAGTTTTGAATTCCTGCAAAGTTGAACGCATCTGCTAGTCTTTAATATTATATAGACTCTATTTTTTCTTACTTATGTATCATTGAACACTATAATTTGGCTCTGTGGCCTCCAAGTTGCATGTCAGGATAGTCACAGTTGTAATGGACTGCCCTGGGTCTGACTTTGCTTTAGAGACAGAGGCAGACTCTAAGCCTGAGGAAGAGACAGATCTGGGGTTACCTGGAGGCTCTGTAGTCTCAAAGGAGATGCAGGAGGCTGCAGAGGGACAGACAGATTCTGTGCTGCCTGTATTAGGACTTGTGGAGTGAAGACAAAACAAGGAATACTGAGGCGTTCATCTAAGCTAGAAACCAAAAGGAGAGCTAATCGCAATCAGCTGAGGCATGCTGAGGCTTTTAAAAAGGCTCCAATGATGCTTTCCTGCAGCTGATAATTAGTTGTGTAGTCTTCCTAGTTGCTGTGTGTCCTATTCTCTGTTATTGGACTCCTGTTTTCTGACCTCTGGAAGTGCCTTGTGACTATGCTTCTGCTTCTTCCTTTGCTATTAAGTACTGGACTCTTGTGCGATGTTTGGAATGGACTTCTGACTACTCCTTTGTTTATTTTTCTGCAGTGCTGTCCTTGGAAGAGGTAAACAGGACAACAGTGAATAAACTGTGTTTATGGGGGATTATGAGAAGTGTCCATTGGAGTGGAAACAAAATTTACTCGGTCTATGGTGCCATAGGAGAGTTGAATGTGAATGAATTACACTACTCCTTAGAATGATGTCACATGCCCTTATGGAGCATGATAAACAAAGGGCATTGGAGAGAAGCATGGTGACAAAGGGATGCCAATTGGAAAGACAAGAGAAAGTCCCTGAGGAGTCACATGAGGTGAGAAAATAGCACCTTCAGGCACTAGTTTTTCAAGATGTTAAACACAGTAAAGACTTCAGTTTGCCTCATTTTAAGCTCCATATGCTTACCCTGTCCAGGCTGTGCAGTTACACTTTTGCAGCTACATCACTTCATGTGTGACAACAGCTGAGGAAGTCTCAGGGTCTTTACAGACTGCCAGAAATAATGCAGATTGAGGTCACTTTAACTGTCCTGGCTCAGTGTTAAGGAATCATGGGAATTGCATTTTTTCTGGGACATTGAGCCTTCTCTGTCAGAGAGCTCTGGTGCCATAATAAACTACAATTCCCATGATTCCTTAGCACTGAGCCAGGACAGTTAAAGTGCCTCAATCTGCATTATTTCTGGCAGTCTGTAAAGGCCCTGTGATGGATCAATTTGGGCCATCCAATACCTTGGAAGAGACAGTCCCTCTACCTCTTAAGCTTGGCACCAGGAGCACCAAAAAGAGACAGCCCCTCTACCTCTTAAGCCTGGTACCAGGAACCTTGATTCAAACAGTTCATACCATATAGGCCCCAGTTTTGTAGCAATGCCACCACTATGCTTATCCTCTTGGTCCTAATCTGGTGGGATGCCTTCCAGCACACACACAACCCGGACTATATGTCCCATCTTGGACTGATGTCATCTTGGTCCCTATCCTGTGATAGTGTTTGCCAATAGAGGCACAAACCTAGATTATACTTACCAGCTTGTTGGTCAGCTGGTGGTAACACTACCCAATGTAGGCAGTTCTTACTCCATGTGATCAATCCAGACTGTTCATACCCCAGGTGGTCCAACTCTGTTTGCATGCTCTCTGCAGTGTTTGGGACAAGAGTAGTATGGTCATGAGGGATGTTTATAAAATGAATAAGCCCTGGATGTAAACGCTAACCTGTGCTATGGTAAATTCTGTTTATTCAAGGGGTATAGAGGCCTTCAGTGTTTTGCTGCCTAAGGAGGCAACAGATGGAACAACAAGGCTTATCCACAGAAATCAATTTGTCTAGAATGCACTCAACAATGCAATGAGATTTAGGGCCCCATGTCCCAAAGAGAAAGCATTGGCATTTTTATCTTCAATCTGATCTTCCTTTTAAATTCCTTCCACTTCTCAGCATCACTACTTCACCTCTGAAATATATATCAGGCATTATTTTTAATGTAGTTGCCAGACATAACCTTTGGGGCATAATATGAAAGAAGTGGAAAAATAATGAGACCACCAGGGACTGTGGTTCCCCTAATACTCATGCACCTTCTTTCATGCATGCAAGACCTCTCAAGAGATGAATGCTGGATATACTACAAATAAAGCCAATAGCCCACATTTAGTATGAAGCCATTTAGGAAAATGGGGCCTAGTATTGTTGTAGCATTTGCAAATTGTACCTTGTACACCTGGAAAATAGTGGTGGCTACTGCTACCACTGCTGCTGCTGAATGCCAGTTTGCTGACCTCAATTTTCTTAGCAGAGAAAAGAACAGGTCAAGCAGAAAGTATTTAAGGAGGAAATGTGTTTCCCTGCAGATGGAAAGTCAGTTGTAGTAGCTGGCAATGTACTTCCTGAAATCTACCAAATTAATGTTTATATTTCACTGTGAATGCAGGAGCAGGAGGTGGGAGACCTAATAATAATGGGCTTTGATGTTTTACCAGAATTCAACAAAACATCTTCATAAGAAGAAGTATCGGAGCATAGCTCCATCTTTGGCCTTCTGTAGCTGCAGCAGTGATGGCATTGCTTTGTAATTCCTGTACAATCCAGGGTATTAACTTGAGTAGTTTACATTCCCAGTGCAATAAACGATGCATTGTGAAAAGAAGATGAAAACACTGGGCTCTAATAACGTCTCACATCCAACTGTAGTGATTCTGCAACTCCACATGTTCCTTAAAGGTTACATTTTGAGTATCTACATCTTGGGCACTAAGGTCACTGAAACAATGCTGTGATATAGAGAAGCAACCGGAATGTACAAAATCCACTGAACTGCATTTGTGACAGACAACTATAACCTTTTCTCTAGAAATACAAAAATTGCAACAATATTTTAGGACACAAGGATAGTAAGCCAGACTGTAATGTGGGCCCCAATTGTCTCAGTGTTCGCCTTATTCTGTACTCATGAAATCAGTCCTTAATAAGGAAGAACAAAGATATAAAAAGCTAGCTCAATTTTATTGCCTTTTCCCAAATCCCACCTACATTCTCATGGCCTCTTTTCTTTGTATCCACTTGCAATAATTTTTCTCCCCTTCCTGCATGGAAAACTATACATATTTTCTATACACATTTTTGTAATGTGCATGTTTGTTTACTCACTTTTCCTAATGTGGCATTTCATATCCATTTCCCCCACTGAACAGAGTATATTTGTGCAAATAGTAAAAATGCATAATCTTTTGCCATTTACTCTTTTTTAAAAAGTATGTTTGATATCTCCCAAATGTTTCATCAGCATCACAAATCTGTGAATTTCTGGGGCAATATGCACAGCAGCCAAAATTCCACTGGACTGCTAGTGGAGTGTAAATCTTTGCTAGCACAGTTACACTGGTAGTCCAGTGTGCAAATCTGTTCTTTCTGCAGACCAGTAGTCTAGTATGGGCAAAGGCTGTCTGTCAGTGTGCATGCAATGCTCTATGGCAGAGCATATGCTCAGTGATAAAGTGCATGTAAGTTCTATGTTCAGTGGCTGGCATTGTTAGATAAGGCTTAAACTAGGAATGAGAATTATGTGGCTTATGAATTGCATGTATTCCAATTAGACTTGTACTTTGTTTCCTACAGTATCTCCATACTCCCCTGAAACTGGTGTACTGGGGGATAAAATAGCCAATAAATGAACAATCATATTCCAAGAAGCCTCTGAGGGGCACACTTGACTATTTTAATGTTATTCTTCTTACCTGAGATAGTCCTTTTGATAATGGGAAGTGACACCATTTATTTTTTTTAAAGGAGGTGGCTTCAGCCTAGCAAGGGTTAGGGTATAAAAATGTATTGGTATGGTTTCTCAACCCTCAGGGATGACCAGTCTAACTTAGACAATACCAAATGGAATAGAAGAGTAAACTGTCATAGTGTAAAGACTCTTTCTGTATTCTTACTGGTTCCAATTGAGATTCTACATTGTTGAGCACAGCATAAGAATTTCCCATGCAGAATTCTGCCACCCTGTTATGACTCCCAGAACTCAAAGTTGTGTTGTGATAGACCTCCCTCATGATGGCAATGAAGAGTGGGGGTAGGGGACTGGAGTGGTGGCTGGTTATGTTCCATAGCCAGATGCAGGCTGATGACATTTTCCTCTGAAATCCTCCGGGGTCTTCCTAAGGTCTCAGTAGATGATCTCCTTGGTCTGCATTTGACTATGGAAACATAGTCACATGCTTGTCTGATCCCCTTCACACTCCACCAGCAATGGAGTGGCGATGTGGGGTATCTCAGTGCACCAATCAGTCTGGGGTCATTATGAAGGGTGTGAAAGAGAATACCAACCTCTGTGACAACTCCAACTCCAACAAAAACACATGCAGGAATAAGGTGGCATATTGTCAGTGGCATACACATTGCAATTGTGTATGTCATTAACAAAATGCCAGCCAGTGAGTCAAATAAGCAGATAAAATAAGAAAAAAAGAAAGAAATATGGGGAGTAATACCTACTCTGATGAGTAATACCTACTCTGATGTCACTGTGAATAGGTCATAGTATGAGCCATTCAAATTTAACCACAAGACAATAAATTTGTGAGGAATAGTGGAGATCCCACCAGTCTGTTGCCCACCAGTTGCCACCATGTTGTGAACAACTAGTTCCCACTCACTAATTACCTTGTCAATATGAGTGGGGCCCCATCACCAGATTATAGGTTTTGAGGACCAGTAGTTTGATCTAAATAGTGTTTTATATTTCTTGATTTAATGGTCCACACCAATTTTTATTATACTCCAAGCAGTTCATATTAGTACCTATGAGGACTTAGCTGCCTGTTTTCTCCCTATCAAGGATGCTGTATGCCAGTGCACACAATGCCCATCTCCAGAGTGCTTCTTCACTCTTCCCTTCACTCCATCATACATCATACAGTGTCAGCTTCACTGTCTTCTGCTGACACTGTGTATCACTCCATCATACATCATACAGTGTCAGCTTCACTGTCTTCTGCTGACACTTGCTCAGAGACTGCCTCTGGAGTTTCCCTCTCCTCACATGCAGACCTTCTTCAGCTGACTACTTCTGGAGTGATTTTAGTTTTGGCTTTTTTTCTTCTTCTTCTTCTTCAGCCTTCAGCCTTCTGTTGTTGGTTTCAAGTCCTCAGGCTCTTCCTAGCCTCTTTTGACTTCTCTCTACAGTGACTGCTCCCCACTGACTTCTTTCTTGGCTGCTCCCTGCTGACTGCTTCCAGAGTGTGAATCAACTGAAATGAACTGATGTCCTGTATATATTCTACAGCCAGAAGAAACTACCAACCAGTCGGATTCTTAGTGAGTAGAACTTCAATCATCTCACTATTTTAAAATAAAGGATCAATAGAGGATCATGGAATGTTCATCTTGTAACAAATATTACTAGTTTGGCTGTCTCTTCTTGGCAAATAAGGCAAAATCTCTCTTGTGTAGTCAAATTTGCTTTAAAAGTGTCCTCTTGTCAGGCTGACATTAAAAGCTGTAATCTGCATCTAGTATTGTTCCTAGATGCCCAATGATATCACCATCTGGGACTTCTGGGATTCCTGCATCCAGCTATAGCTATAGCTATAGCTATAGCAATAATAATAATAATAATAATAATAATAATAATAATAATAATATTTATTACACCCCTCTGCGTATACAACCAGGGTGGCTTACAGCATTAAAAGTATAGTAAAAATACAGTACATCCCAAAACCTCCCGCCCCTTAAAATAATATTAAACAATGGAACACTTAAAACATACTTAAATAGGTCACAATAACACACAAACAGACAACAAATAGGATAACTGCGACAGAGATTAAGGGAGAAAGATAAACTGATCTTGAGGCTGGGGTATCTATCCAGGAAAGGCCTGCTGGAAGAGATCCATCTTAACAGCCTTTTTAAAGCTGGTTAAGTTAGTGATATGATGGATCTCATCTGGCAGGCCATTCCATAATCTGGGAGCACGAGGGTAGCCCCATATAGAGCGCATTACAGAAATCAAGATGGGAGGTTACCACACCACAGTCTCAAGATCCCCACCTTCCAGGAAAGGGTGCAGCTGGTGAATCAGCCGAAGCTGATAACAGGCACTCCTAACCGTTGCATTTACCTGATTTATCATCTGGATCAATGGATCCAGAAGCATCCCCAGACTGCGAACACAGTCCTTAGAGGAGAGTGTGACCCCATCCAGGACTGGAAGTTGTATCCCAATACCTGGTTTCGGGGCTGCTACTGTAAGTACCTCCATTTTATCTGGAATCAGTCTCAATCTGTTTTTCCTCATCCAGTCCATTACTGCTTTAAGACAATCATTGAGAGGAGAAATGCCATCTGAAGTCAAGGCTGAAGACCGAGGCATGGAGAAATAAATCTGGGCATACTCATAACACCCCGCCATGCATCACCCTCTGGAATCTACCCGAGAGGAAGGAGAGGAACCACTGCAATGCAGTGCCTCCAATTCCTAACCTCCTCAGGCTATCCAAGAGGATGTTGTGATCTATTATATCAAAGGCTGCTGAGAGGTCCAGTAGCACAGATGGTTATTTCTCCACAAACACCATCACACTCTCCTTTGGCCAGTAAATGGAGGAAATGTAGAAGCTGAAAGTTAGGTTGGGATGAGTGGAATACATGTCTTCATTTTTAGTTCTGCCAATGCAGGACTTTACAATATGTCTTCTATTGCATGATTTCAGCCCTTGTCTGGTCTAATTCCACAGTGGTACATTTCTTTTAGACTCTTACAACCCAGGCTCAAAGCAAAACCTGACGGCACATTACCTGTGTTCTCAGGTAGGAAGAATAACTTTCAAAACAATATATATATATATATATATATATATATATATATTGAATGTTACATCATTGCTGTACTGCAACTTAATCTTGATCTGTCTTAAAGTTGAACTCAAAAATGTCAGTGTCTTGCTTCTTTAGGATCTAAATACTCGCCACCCTAAAACCTGAAATGCTATTCCTGGCATAAGAAATGTCTACACTTCTCATACTTGGTATTCTGATGTGGAAAGAGGGAAGGCCTCAGGGTTCCTTTTACCAAAACTTTAGGAATATTCAGAGGGGGATGCAGATGGGCTAAAAGGGTTGTTTTGAGGGTGACCTGAAGGCATAGTCTTTAGATAACACACACCGAAAAAGTGCCCCGTACTTGCCTCTTCCTGTGAAAGTGCGCTTCAAAAAAGAGCCGCATTTTTATGCTTCTTCCAAAAACATGCACACCTTCAAAGGTATGTCAGGATGCAGTGGCAGGGGTACAGAACAAAAGACGTCAGTGTAAATGCATGTGAACAGGTGCGCCACATTTTGAGCTGCCCCTGGGGAGCAAGCACCCTTTGAAAAAAGCTTTAAATTAAAGTGTTTTTAGGGTTCAGGTGTGGGTGAACTGCCTCAGGTGCATCTGCATCAGAACCCTAGCCCTAACCCTAATTTTCACAGTGTGCATGCGCCAGAGCGGGAAGATGAAACTGTTGCTACCAGATGTTACATTGTGTGAAAGAGATAAAGGGAAAGTTTCACTTTTAAGCTGGACCCCACACACATTCCAGCACCATTTTACCAGTGCAACTTTGGTCGCTGCAGCTGTCCCCTTCGGGGCTCCTCTTGTCCACAGCGGGAACAATGGCAGAGCCACCCACAAGCTGAGAGCCAAAAAGAAGGAGAGGGACATCGTGGTCCCATGCGGAGATGGCTGACCTCATGTCAGTGTGTGGATGATGGGTGTTGCAGTGATGCTCTTTGGCACCCAGCAGAATCTGCAGGACAAGCTGGCTGTTGTGATCCACAGCCACTTTGTAACTCTCACCATCCACTGGCTCAGCTTCCCTTCTTCAGGATCCTGTCTTCCTCAGTCAAGAAGACACATTATAAAGTCCAAAAGCATAGTTTATTAATGCATATAAAAGTAAAATAAGATAACTAAGTAAAATCCATTGTGATGAACTTGTCCAGTTCAGCCATGAAAGATTACATCTTTTAACAATCCCAAAAGCTTAGGATCTCCAACTTGTTGCAGTTAAAACCACTGCTTCCAGCCACACACGTGCTCACATCTTGAACAATAACATTCTAGACAAAGGATTCTCTAGGCCCTTCCCATACTCCACCTTCTAGGTGTTAACCTTATGTTAATTGGATAATGTCTGTATGATGTATGCTAACCCAGCCTCTTGCTGTCCATCATCCACCACATGACTATCTTCTCAGCCTAACGATTATTTACCTTTTTGATATCACTTGCTACCCATAACAAAGTCTTGTGTCCATGAGTTGTATCCTTTGGAAATTCCATGTTTACGTCTGTGTAACCACCTGGTGTTAGATTCACTTTGTTTTTCTAGATGTTGTTCTCATGAGGAAATTTCCACACACACATCTCTACATTTCACCTTTGACTGTATAGCCCATCCATATCCTAACATAGCTCTGTGGTCGCAGCCACACATTCTGGAGAAATTGAGAAATTCCTTCTTGAATGCTGATACATTTAAGGAGTTGGCACAAGCCATGAGGGCGAAGGGCCACCAACGCACTTGGGAGGAATGTCATCGGAAGACCAAAAACCTCAGGTCCAATTACAAGAAGTTTAAGGATCACAAGGCCAAAAGAGGACGGGGTCCCTCCTCTATGCCCTTCTACAAGGAACTCCATGCCTTCTTTGCCAGGGATGGTAGTATATGGCAGAATATGCACCAGCAGTGAAGTCATGAGGGTCCCAGTGGGGCAGCCAGCCAGAGTGGAAACTGTGGAGGACATCTTCGAGGGAGAATGTGCACAGGAGCTTTTGACCTCTCAAGGTAAGATGTGTCAGTGACAATGAGAGTGAGGGCGATAAGAGGGCATGTCCTGGACAATTCACCCAGCTGATACAGCAGATCCAGGCTGCACACGGTAAATTCCTTTGTATAACAAAAAATACATTCCGGCGCATGTACGCCTGCACTCCAAAAACCAAAGCTTTTGTGACATTTTTTTGCGTAGGTTCACAGGTTTGCAGAATCCCCCGCATGCTGCTTTTGCACCCTAGCATGTGGGGGGGGGGGGCAGGCATGCGGGCGGGCATGGAATAATGTTTATCTGTGTGTCCCATTCACCATGTCCCTCACATGACCACCACCTGCATGTATCCAGTGTGCCTACACAAACCTCCCTGGCATGTACCTCTCCCCTCCTGATATACGCGGGAGATGTTGTGTGTGCAAACGGTCCCTCTGCCATATATATCCCTAGAATGAGAAGTAGCATGAGAGAGAGAGGAGGGGGATGAAACAGCTAATACCAGAGCTGCAATGCCACTGGCAGCCTCCCTGGCCGACCTCAGAGGGAAGAGGACACGTCGCTCAGCAGCCACAGCAAATATGAGTGCCCATGGAATGCAGCACAGAACAAATGGACAAATCTCTAGAACAGGATGAACATTCCTATCAACTCGCTAAATGTTTCTATCAGCTGAGGCAGGGCGAGACAGAGGACCAGAGGGAGTTCCAGCAGCAATGCATCCACCATCAGCAATGCATCGCCCACAAGCACTGGCGTGTTGTTGACTCCCTACAAATGCAGACCAATCTGCTGGTCAGGATTCTGGATGTCACAGAGGGGCCCTGGAGGGCCATTGATGGCAGTGGGGAGGGTGTGCAGGAGGTGGAAGAGGGAGGGTTATCCCCCAGGGCTAGCAGGAGGTGGCTGTGGTGCTGGGCAGAGGAAGAAGGAGTCACTCTCCACCCATGGATGATAAGAGTGCTGTGGGCAGAGAGAAGAGGGAGAGGTACCCACCCATGGAAAATGAAGCTGTGGGGGGGGGAGAGGGGGGAGGGAGAGGTGTCCACCCATGGAAGATGAAGCTGGGGGGGGCAGAGAGAAGAGGGAGAGGTGTCCACCTGTGGAGGAGGAAGCTGCTATGGAGGTGGAGATCATTGACCAACACTCCGTAGATGAGTCTGCCAGCCTTTTCAGCAGTGATGTGGCAGTGCCACCGCACTCTCACCGCCCTCAAAGGCAGAGATCAAGTAGAGGGGGATGGAAATGTTGCGACAATCACTAAGTACCAAGGCAGCCATTGCAACTACCCCCCATTATACTCACCTCACTGCTTGGCACCGCACACTATGCCCACCTCACTGATACTGCTCACTGGTTTCCTGCAGAGATCCTGCGATGAACCTACACACCTTCGCATAAAATGTCACAAGCTGTTTAAAAATGGAAAGTTTATTCATCAAAAACAGCTATTGCCGAACCTGTGTACATGCGCAAATTGCGGCATAAATTTTTTTAATTTTTTTCTTTTGATAAAAACAATCAAATAACTATTTACAATTATTTAAACAATGGGGAAGTGGAGGGGAGTATTTACAAAGGGGGGAATTAAAACGAGGGAAGAAGTGGAGGGAGGAGGATGGAAGTATGTACAAGGGGAAGGAGAGAGGAAGGTGCATAAGAGCAGTTTGTACTTAGGCCCCAATGGTAGCCCTCTGGGCTACCACTTGTTACAATCGAATGGGCCATTAGGAAAGCTGACTGTTGGGAATTTTGCAACATTGTCAGAGATTACAGTTGTTGGTTTTTACACTGTATCTTTTTATTGCCAGGAAATCTGGCGCCAGGTGACACCCCCCCATGCCCTTTTTTGTGTGTGTCTCCCTTAGGCTCATGTTCAAGGATAACTGCATAAAAACAGGAATGCTATCCATACACAGAGTGGGGATAATAAGATCTCATCATGGCATAGTGCAGTAGTGTCCTACATAAATGTTAGCCATACACAGAGTGTGGATAATAGGAGTTGTTTATTGAGGTGCTTATTATCATGCCATAGTGCAGTAGTGTCCTACATAAATGCTAGCCATACACAGAGTTTGTATAATAGGAAATGTTGTGTTCATGCACTATCATGGCATAGTGCAGTAGTGCCCTAGGCTCACAGATGGAGGAGAGGGGATACTTCAGATCCTCATGGTCTCAAAGAACTCTGCCAGAGCCTCCCTCACAGCCTCCCCTTCTCTCTGCTTCACAAGGTCATTGTCCTCCATGGGTGCCCCAAGGTGGGCAGCACAAAGTGGTGCCTGCTGTGCCCTCCCTCATTCAGGACCCTTCCCTTGGTCTCACAGATGTTATGGAGGATGACACATGGGGCGATGATGGGGATGACATTCTCTTCTGCCACAAGGAGTGGGGCAGTAAGGTACATCCACCGAACCTTCAGCCGCCCAAAGGCCCTTTCCACCACATTTCTGGCGCGATTCAGCTTCCTGTTGAATCCTTTCTGTCTGGCGTTGGTGGTGCCCTGGTAGGGCTTCATGAGCCACTTCTGAATGGGGTAAGTGCTGTAGGCGAGCAGGAAGGGGCCGATCTGCTGGCCTCTCAGGGTGACGGTGGGATTCCCTGACATGTAGATGCCAGCCTCCATGGCCTGAAAGATGATAGAATTCCTTGCCACCCTCGAGTTGTGAGTCAATCCAGCCCAGCCCAATTCCAAATCCACAAACCGTCCTCAATGATCCGATGTCCCCTGGAGGATGACAGAGTAGCTGTCCTTTTGGTTGACAAACTCATTCCTTCTCCCCAAGGGTGGCACGATCAGACAGTGGCACCCGTCTACTGCACCCACTACTTGGAGGAAGCCGAGGTCAGCGAATCCTTGCATGGTCTGTGGGTGACAAGAAGGGGGAGAAGTGGAGGATGAATGATAAAAGTCACGGCATTTGCCAACTGATGAAGTTTTTCACATACCTATGCAGGTTCAATGGCCCTAGCAGCTGAATCTATACAGTAGGAGCCACACCGTATGCCAGGTCATGACGTAATAGGCATACCTGCACAAGTTCAATGGCCCTAGCAGCTGAATCTATACAGTGACAGCCAAACTGTATGCCAGGTCATGACACGTTCTGTGCAAGAGGGAAAAGTGACAAGTGTGTGCGACTGTCCTTACCTGAGTGGCGTCCCCTGGGTACACTGTCTGTGACAGCAGTAGCTTCTCCATGGTGATGACAAACTGCACCAACACTTCTCCCACAGTGGTTTGGCCGACTCCAAACTGCTCTGACACCTGTTTATAGCTGGCTCTGTGGGCGAGGACCCAGATGGCCATGGCGAACCTCTTCTCTACCGGGATGGCCTTCCTCATCATGATGTCTGCCCACTGCATTTGCAGATGCAGTACTTCTACTATCTTGTGGAAGAGGGCATGGGGCATCCAGAAGAACATCCTCCATTGCTCATCGGACCAGATGTATGTGGCAAACCCATCCCACCAGTCGGTGCTTCTGGGAAACATTTACCAGCGGTGTGGGGCTCTCTCGGGTGGCATCAGAGCAGCGGTGGCAGTACACAGTGCGATGAGTCTTACAGCACCCACTCTACCAGATCTCACTTCTGGGTCCTCCAAGTCATCACTGCAGTCTTGCATAAATGCACCTGCAGCAGGAACCATCGTGGAGGCTCTTGTGGCCATGCATTGCAGGCGAGTACCAGTGCGGACCAGTCAATTGCCATGACATCCATGATTTCTCTACAGCGCACAGTGCTCAGGTCCTTAACAATGTCAACATTTCTGTTAAAGGGGCCCTGTTGTGCCTGCACACATGCGTATGCACTGCAGAGACCGCAAAAAAATAATAAATAAATAAAGCCGCCTCTGCCGGCCCATGCAATTACTCCATTCCTATTTAGGGAAACCTTGGGGCCGGCAGTGTGGGTGATGAGGCTTCACTGCAGCCTCGGAAAAGCTGCATTAACTGGCCCCCAGTTTGGTTGCTCCATCCCCATTTAATAATAATAATAATAATAATAATAATAATAATATTAGGGTAATCTCAGGGCAGGTGATGCGGTTGCTGCAGTTTGGGGGAAAGGCAAATTCAGGTCACCTTTTCCTGCCCGTCTGCATAGTCCCTCAGTTTGGTAATAGTACCTGTGTTCAAACATCAATAGTGCAAAAGACTTCAGAAATTGAGTAACTGTACCCAATTTTACAAGAAAAGAAAAACTTTTGGCTTGCAGGCTGGATGCAGGGTGTATCATCAGTAACTGATGATAACAATATATTTTATAAGATTGAAATTTTAAATACCTTGCCAGAATTGATCTGAGCTTTTTCAGGCAAGAGAGCTCTTGAATAAAGCTGGTTTTATTTGGCCATATTCTATGTTTGAAATGACCTTTCCTCAATTGGAATCCATGCTATAGTCAAAAAAAGAGTTTCCCACTCCACTTTCTGTTTTTAAAATTCTTGCACTTGCTAGGGAATATGACAATGTACCAAATCAAATGTATCAGAATAAAACATAAATTCTCATTTGAACTGTAGATATATTGTTCATTCATTGTCCAAAGCAAGCCATTCAAGTTCTATGGTGGAGGAAAAGAACACAAGGTTAACTACTTGGAGGTGTCCTCAAAAACATTTTGATAGATCAAGAAGTATTTTCTAAAGTCTGCCCCAAACCTCAAACTGGCACAGGGAACCATTATGTTTGACACTGCTCTAAGGCATGCTTTTCTGGCCTGAAATTGCCTGAAGTAAAGTAGGGGGAGGGAACATGGCGGTTTAGTCTTTTGAATATACTCTAGAACTTTAGGGTTTGTAGCCTTGGGCTATTTATCTCTCTAGATATATTTATCAGAACTCCTGGTGTTTGAATAAAATCACATATAATTTTGTTCTTGAGAATGAATTATAGAGTGGCTTATACATCAACAATGGTGTAGAAATAAGTAATAGAAGCTCCTACCTATGAGCATATGCAGAACTGTAATTTTTCCTCCCATCTGATTTGACTGTTCTGTCTTCTGAAACATAACTGTTCTTTCTGTCTCAGAGGTGCTGATCAACATGCTGCTTATCAACATCCAAATTTTGATAGCTTCTGTTCAGGAAAGGGAACTGAGAAGGAAATGTTAGATGGAGATGGGGAAAGATCCCTATATAACTCATGAGCTCCTATATTCGAAACAGAGATGAGTAGTTCTCCAGATGCTGGTGGACTGCATTTCCCACTATCCCTCACCATTGGCTGTACTGAGCATAGTCTGATAGCACTGATAGGAATTAGTCTAGCAATATCTTGAGAGCCACACATTCTCCCACCCTGTTCTAAGGCCATCAAGACTGAAAATATCTTTGAGATAAGAATCTACACACAGAAATATTTATGACTAATTTAAATCCTGTTTATTTCAGGGAATATACACTAAATGTGGGATTCCCCCAATGCATTTTTTAAAATTTTCAGAGCATGGACTGGAAGCCCAGAAATGTACAGAATTGTAACTGAAAACTGTACCCACTTCCATTTTATTCTGGGAGGGACAGAATCAGATAATATGAAATTTATTATGAAATTGTAAAAATTATTTGCCTTGATCTTCATGGGCCATTATTAGTTTCTGTGCACCACATATGATGTTGCCTTGTACATTCTTACACATTCCATCTATATTGATATTATATTGTATGGAGTGTGTGCAGGACTAGTTTTGTTTGTCTTTTCAAATGCTCTCCTTTATCTCATAAGTTTCTGCATTTCAGACATCACCCTTTTCTGGACTGCACAAGTCAGTGTGCTTGGATAGGGGAAAAAACACTCCAATATATTGATTGATAGAGATACCACAATAAAACAACAAGATCCACAGATCTACGTGCATAACTAGAGCTTGACTGAAGATACCTTGTTCTCTCCACAACCATTCTCAGACCTTTTCCAGCTCTCTCTCATGGTTTGTTCCTTCACTATTGTAGCACTCATGATAGTTACTGGGAGAAGACAAAGAACTAGGCAAGCCAATAAAGTCCCCAAGACTGATTCTACTTGCTACCTTTCCCACACTACCTATAACATTTCATCAAACAGTGTCCAAATATTTTCAAACATATATTTGCATTCTTAAGGGCTAGACAGCTGAATGTTTTAATGAATGAGGATCAGACTCTTTAGGTGCTGAAATCTAAATTCTGTTGGGTCCTCTGCTTTTGACACATAATGGTGAAAGAATCAGAATGCATATAGCCTTGTTAGAATACTGTCATGTATATAAACATGCATGGCACTGCCCCCATTGATTTCCCTTCCAGAGGAATCTTCTCTTGTCCTGCTGTTGTGCCATTCAAAAGTAACAGTGACAAATGTGTCACCTGAGGTAACACCAGCAGGATGGTTTCTGGTTGAATGAAACTATGTGTGAAAGGGATCTAGGAGTCCAGGTGGACCACAAGTTGAACATGAGTCAACAGTGTGATGCCGCAGCTAAAAAGGCCAATGCAATTTTAAGCTGCATCTATAGAACTATAGTGTCTAGAATTAGATCAAGGGAAGTAATAGTGCCACTCTATTCTGCTTTGGTCAGGCCTCACCTGGAATACTGTGTCCAGTTCTGGGCACCACAATTCAAAAAGGATGTGGAGAACATGTCCAAAGGAGGGCAACTAAAACGGTGAAGGGTCTGGAAACCAAGCCCTATGAGGAACGACTTAGGGAGCTGGGGATGTTTAGCCTGGAGAAGAGAAGGTTTAGAGGTGATATGATAGCCTTGTTTAAATATTTAAAGGGATGTCATATTGAGGAGGGAACAAGCTTGTTTTCTGCTGCTCCAGAAACTAGGACCTGTAATAATGGGTGCAAGCTCCAGGAAAAGAGATTCCACCTCAACATTAGGAGGAACTTCCTGACAGTAAGAGCTGTTAGACAGTGGAACACACTCCCTCAGAGTGTGGTGGAGTCTCCTTCCTTGGAGGTCTTTAAGCAGAGGCTGGATGGCCATCAGCCAGTGATGCTTTAATTGGGAGTTCCTGCATGGCAGGGGTTGGACTGGATGGCCCTTGTGGTCTCTTCCAACTCTATAATTCTATGATTCTATGATTCTGGTACCTATCCAAAACCATAGTTGCATTATTTCATTCTCACAAACAAGCATGATTTTTTCTTTTCTTTTTTTTTTAAATAATTTCCTCTTGATTAAATGGTGAGACTTTATTGCACATCTCTTGGTGATTTTTCACAAAACCTTTCCCCCAAATTTCACTTCACAATAACCTTTTTGCAAAAATTCACTGCACAGAATAGTCTTTATAAAAAATATGCTTTCTATGTTTGTGTGAGAGAGACTTTATATTTTGTACAAGGCCCCACCACCAACATTTGTTGCTATTGGTGATGCTGAGAAAAAGACATTTTGATTGGTTCATTCTTGCACAGAGGTGAAACATCTTGTAGCAGTTCACAATTTTTTCAGCAAGGTATTTCAGTGTGTCATAACACCCTTACTCATCAAATACAAGTAAATGTGTGAACATTCTCTGTATTCCTAACTTTTATATCATAATTCCTCTCTATCCTCCAGACCTTTCTGCCAGCATACTGATTTACTAGAGTAGCTTATTAAAAATAAGTCTGATATATTTAGCAAATGAAATAATAAATCTATTACAGTACATAAAACAGTGTGAAAGTGGTTCCCCCCCCCCATAAAGGTTCACATTTTTTTCTCTGTGGTATGACAAGATGATTACATCAAGTTCAGATTTTTAAAATGGCTTTCAGAGGTATCAGCTTTTGTTTGCACATCTTGCAAATCAACCAAATATGTTATTAAAATAAAGGTGCTCTATTAATCCCAACCTTTTATTTTCCTGGAGTCAAAAAGTATTGGCTCCCTCTTTGATGCAGGCATATTGATTATGAGTCAAAGAATAGAAGGGCAAACTTATTACCTGTAGCTCTTGTCACAATCTAGAGTTTCATAACACATCAATAATGGGCTCAGCACCTCCATAACAGAGAATTATGTAATGCCTTGAAATTTCTGTTTATTAATAGACACAAATGCACATCACCTGAAGAACTTTCACACGAATATAGGGAAAAGAACAAAGATACAGACTTGTTTAGGCCTTTACTAAGGCTTGAATCAGAACAACTAAATTTTTAGCAGGCAAACTGACAATCAGCCTTGCACTTTTACTATTTAACAGAGCTTTACACCATTACTGTTAGGTTACATTTCCCAGACTCAACCAAGCTGTAGTTCAGAAAATATGCCTTTTCTAAACTCAGCATTTGAACATACCATATTTGGTTTCTATTTTCTTTAAAAAAATAAAAATAGAATGCAGTCAATTTTCCTTCAATGGGCAGTTGCATTAAGCATATTTTCTATCTTTTTTTAGTTCTGTGGTTAATTTGGACTGCATCTGCACTGCAGAAATAATGCAGTTTTATATCACTTCAACTACCATAAATGACTCAATGCTATGGAATTCTAAGACTGTAGTTGTGTAAGATATTTGCCTTCTCTGTCAGACAGCTCTTGTGCCACAGCAAGCTACAATTCCCAGGATTCCATAATATTGAATGATGGCAGTGAAAGAGGTGTCAGACTGCATTACTTCTGCATTGCAGATGCAGCCTTGGTTTTAATACAAATAAAACCGAAACATTTTTTTTGAAAAACATGTAAAACTGAAATATATAGGTTATACATGAAATAAATACACATGATATTCCACTAGCTTTATTTATTTCTTCTCCTGCCATTATATGTCAGAAGTTTAGGATGGTAGTACAGAGTGCAATATTTGACACCCTGAGAACCTCATCAGTGTGAGGTCTAGCAAAACCTGGATGATGAATGCACACTTGGAGAAACAGGATTGGCTATGACTACTATCATGTGCATATATGTAATTGATGAGACCATCTAATATAATTTGCTTCTGGGTTACTTACTTGGCCATGAAGTTGGAATGTGAACCTCTTATATTTGGGGAAAGTCAAATTTGTCAATGTAATTTTATGTTACAGCTTTCGACTTTATATGAAATATTTAATCATCTCGCTCCCTCCCTCACCCTCTTCCTTTCCATCCCTGTATGAGTGTAAAGCAAAGGTACCCCACCAGATGGAGGAAAATATTAATATTGTTGTTGTCATTGTTGTTGTAATACAAAGCCCCATTTTCATTTTAAGATGGAGAATGATCAAAATGGCTTAGGTCCAAAACACACTGCAAAAATAATCCAGCTTGAGACCGCTTTAACTGTCTTGGCTCAATAGTAGGAAATTCTGGGAACTGTAGTTTTGTGAGACACTGAGCCTTCTCTGTCAGAGAGCTCTGGTGCCACAATAAACTGCAATTCCCAGGATTTCCTAGCAATGAGCCAGGACAGTTAAAGTGATCTCAAACTGGATTGTTTCTGCAGTGTGCTTTAGACCTTAGTTAAATCCCAGCATTATATTCTAAAGGTCACAATATATGACAAATTTATTCTTTCTTTCTTTCTTTCTTTCTTTCTTTCTTTCTTTCTTTCTTCAGAGATGTTATCTCAAGTGGTAAAAGATGTCTGTTTGTCATGTAATGTGACATTCCCATATTTTGCCACCTTTGTTTAGCTTTGCCATGGTACATTTTTGGTAAAACATGGCTTAATTTCCATTTCTGAAGGCTGAGGTACATGTCTCTGAGAAAATCCCACTGTGGGCTGGAAAAAAAATAGATAAGAATAGGAAATACATAGTCCCCCTGACATCTAGCCTAACCTAGGTTACTGTCTTTGGAATCCTTCCTTTGGCCTTTCTCTTCCCTGCACATTGCCACAGATAGCCTTGTATGCCTCCACAACTTTTTTTCTTGTCTCCTTTGGAATTTATTCACCTATTTCCTTTCTGAGCAGAAAAAAACAAAAAGAGAAAGCCACTGATTGATTTCACTCTTGGAAAGTCCCTGTCATCATGTTTGATGACTTCATTGCAGAAATGAAATAGGCATGGGAGATGCAATGTTTTCAAAACAATTTGGAGCAGCAGGAGGAGAACGCAGGTAGTGGGAAGCAATGGGCTGGCAGAGCCTGGAGATGTTGATGGCCTTTATTCGTCAATTCCCATGTTGTGCTGGGCTTACTGCAGGCTGCAGACAGAAAATATTGTTATGATTCTTATTAGTTTTTATTTTATAAAGCTTGAACTACACTCTATAGGGACTTCAGCCAGAGCTGCAAATCACAGCCATGCCTGACTGGCTGCCTGGGCACCTCATCTTCTCCCTAATGGACTACCTATCTCCTAGAAAAAAAAAGAAACAGCAATAACAAAAAGAACAATAATAGACAGTGTTTTTCTCATCATCAGCACTAAAGGTAGTAATTTTGGGAGTCTGCTGGCTTGTCAGAACTCACCTAACCAGGAATTTTCCCTGTGTCTACTCAGCTCATGTAACATAACATGGGATATGAGTATTATGAAGATAAACAGAGATGTGCATACACTCAGTTGGAGTTTACCTTTACCCTAAAAAGAGGGAAAGATTACCTGAGGTGGACATATACATGTACTGTTGTATGCATATGCCATCTGCGTCATGCTATATGTGCCAAGGGAAAATGTCCTTGTGTGTATTCTCCTCAATTCTACCTAACACAATTCTTCTGTTTGAAGAGTTTGTGAATGAGTTCCACTTATGTTTGTTTGAATATATGTCACGATTGAAGAATTTGTGATCCACTGAGAAAAGTGCTTATATAGTAGTCATCTAGGGACTCAGTAAATATCCTAGTTTTGCTGACAACATGAGAGTAACAAATGAGAGGGGTTGTCAAGAACAAGAAAAAGTTCATGCTTTTGCATTATATGCAGTTTGGTGTGTAACCAAAGAAGTGGGTTCAGATGCCTGAAAAGTGTGTATGTGCACATGGTTACCAATATGGACATCAATAAAGCTTGAGCTTGTTGAGATTATCCAGTTTCCATCTTGAACCTAATTCCATCATAGGCCTCATTCCCAATATGATTTAAAGCAAATTGCTGATTGGGTTATATGACCATCATTCCCACTTGAACCTGGTTCCTATCCTACTGTGCTCTGTTTCAGTCACAATGAAGTGAGGCAAATGAAAAAAAAAAACCTGCTGTTTCCTGACACTAGTTTTTTTTGTGGTTCTTTGGAAAAGAATCAATTCTTAAATGTGTTTAACAAGTGGGAAAGATGGATCTGAATCACATTATTCTGGAGGGGAGGGACTAATGGCAGAGAGGTGTTTACCAACTCTCTTCAATTTTTGGGAATTTCCCCCCCCTCTCAGCACTACCTTTGTGTTTGTGGTGTGATCTATGGGCAATATGCTATCCATTGTATTTGCATCTACTTGCAATTATCTGTGGATTGCAGCTCAGTGAGGCAAGTAGTTGCAAAACCAATGGTTCACATATCCAGTCAATTATTTTTTTTAAAAATATATATATATAGAGAGAGAGATCCTAAGCCAAGCTGCTCAAAGAGGAAATAGTGTGCTTGAGCAGCTTGGGTTGCTGAGGGGCAGAGGAAGGCTTAGTTGCTACAGTCACCCCGCTCAGGGCCTGGGATGGCCTCGTCCTCACCATGTTGCCACTTGCATCACTGATGATGTGCAGATCATTGATATGCATTTTGAAGTGGCGCAAACTAGTGGGAACAACAATCATTCCAAAAAAGAAGTGATTACAAGGAAATAATGAAAAGATCCACTTTCATAATGGGAATGACAGACATTTTGTAACTGATTCATTGACATGGAGTGAAGGCAAATCGCAAACCGGTTTAAATGTATGTGGGAATGAGCCCCTAATTTCATATGAGTTCTTTTGACACCAGATTCACTGCAGGAGGGTGGTGAAGGTATATATATATTGTGTAATTTTTTCATGTGTACATATTTCTATTTATGTTTTGCAAATAAATATAATTTTGGTACTCATTAACGTGTGTGTGTGTGTGTGTGTGTGTGTGCGCAGTGTACCAATGATTTTTATTTTTGTTTTTTTTGAAGACCAATTGCCTTGTTGCCACAACTTATAACAGAGACGATCTGAAATTTCATGAAGCTTCCTTTGATGGCTAATATAAATTTTGCTTTTAACTAAAACATTCTTCACAGATTTTGCTTTTAACTAAAACATCCTTCTCAGATTGCTAGACCACTTAGGAGGGAAACAGACAACCCTGAAAGTCCAGCTCTATGAGAGCCAGATCAGGGCCACGGAAATCACACGCTGAGGCTCCAATCTGATGTTTTTCCAGCCCAAAAAGTAGTGGCAAAATGCTGCTCCTTTATGGAGCAGAAAAAAGACGCCCTTTCCACCAAGGTGGCAGCTTTTTGTCATTTATGCAGCACAACACATGTAAACGCTGCACTGCCAGAACAGCTGTGTGGTCAGTGGGGTGGCATGATGCCTGCTTGGAAGCAGCATCAGGGCATGCGTCGTGCAAACACCATGTCCCAATGCCACCTTGAAGCCAGCGTTTTTTACTGGTCTGCTTCACCCCTTTTTAAATCAATTGTCTATATAGAGTAAAAATCTTTTAATTGATATAAAATACCACTGACTAATCAAGCATCTGTTTTTTATTTAAAAAGTAATTATTTTATATCATGAAAAAGTATGGGTAATTCCTAAAAGAAGGCATGTTTCACAACATTAGATTGTCCTGATGTACAACCTGCACTCAGGACAAAAGGCTACCATCAAAACAGAATGGTTTCCAATTGACAAGGGGGTCAAAATAGGCAGCATTTTATCAACTTATCTGTTTAATGTATGTACAGAACATATCATACATAAAGCAGGATTAGACTCAGAGGAAAAAGGCATGAAAATTGGATTTTAAAATTCAACACTTTAAGATATGTGGATGACACCATACTAGTAGCACAGAATAGCAAAGACTTGGAACAATTACAGGAGAAAGTCAAGGAAGAAAGTGCAGAGCCAGGTTTACAATTGAAAGTTAAGAAAACAAAAATAAAGACAACAGCTGATTTATATAACTTTAAAGTAGACAATGAAGGCATTAAAATAGTTAAAGATTTTCCATACCTTAGATTATACCTTAGTTTCTGGAGCAGCAGAAAACAAGCTTGTTCCCCCCTCAATATGACATCCCTTCAAATATTTAAACAAGGCTATCATATCACCTCTTAACCTTCTCTTCTCCAGGTTAAACATCCCCAGCTCCCTAAGTCATTCCTCATAGGGCTGGGTTTCCAGACCCTTCACCATTTTAGTTGCCCTCCTTTGGACACGCTCTAGTTTTCCCACATCCTTTTTGAATTGTGGTGCCCAAAGCAGAATAGAGTGGCACTATTACTTCCCTTTATCTAGACACTATAGTTCTATAGATGCAGCCTAAAATTGCATTGGCCTTTTTAGCTGCGGCATTGCACTGTTGATTCATGTTCAACTTGTGGTCTACCTGGACTCCTAGATCCCTTTCACACATAGTCTCATTCAGCCAGTTGTCCCCCATTGTATATCTGTGCTTTTCGTTTTTCCGCCCTAAGTGCAGTACCTTACATTTCTCCGTGTTGAATTTCATTTTGTTAGCTTTGGCCCAGCTTTCTAGTCTGTTCAAGTCATTTTGAATTTTGATCCTGTCTTCTGGGGTATTAGTTACTCCTCCTAATTTGGTGTCATCTGCAAATTTGATAACTATGCCCCCAATACTGTCATCCAAGTCATTGATTAAGATGTTGAATAGCACTGTGCCCAGTAGGAAAAGGGAAAAGCTGCATGCCAGAGAGATAGACTCAACTAAGGGAGCCATTGCCCTGAATCTGCAAAACCTGAGCATGGCTATTGATGACTGAGTGACTTGGAATTCTCTCATTCACAGGGTCACCATAAGTTGAAGTTGACATGATGGCAGTGAACAACAACAACAACCTCAGATTTGGCATTTTGCATAATCCTGGCGAAAACTCCACCTCACTTCCGACCCTGACCACTGTGTACCAGCAAAGCCAGCAGATGTTATCTCAGTTGTTAGTTTTGTGTTGCTATCATAAAAATAAAAGCATTATATATTTAAATATCTATTATTGTTTAGAAGGTTAAGTCAATCTCTTATCGGCATATGTATGGCTGAAATTTCCCATTTCTTATCATCCATGTCTCCCTTGATGGCTACTTATTAATTTTGTCAAAACTGAGAACCATTCCTCATGGGGGTATATAAACAAACTAGAAAAGAGATCAGCATGCTTTGTAAAGTATGGAAGAATTACAGGGAAATTTACCGTACTCATTCCCCTGTACTTCCTCAGGGAATACAATGTAACACAATTTCAGGTGCCACTTTGTATTCAGTTGAAATACGTTCACATTGAGTCTCCTCTGTTGAGAATGACTCATAACAGAACTCTGAAGGAAAGACATTAGATAAACTCATTTCCAAAGCAGAAGCTTTTGAGTGATGCCCCCAGGGAGGACAGTATCTGGATGCTGTCAGGATGGAGTCAAATTGCAAAGATAATTGAGAGGCAGATTTTGACACCACAGCATGAGGTTGCCCCAATGATGTGCTGGCTGAAGTGAGGAGGGGTTGGGCTGCATTTTCATTCACATCGTTCTACAGTGTAGCCAGGTGAGTTCACAAAATGAGATTTATTGTGTGCTGGCACAATGATTTCATTAAGAAAAATGTGAGTTGCTCCTATCACATTGTATACAAACACACAAAAAGAAAGCTCCAACCTTGTAGTGGGGTTGTGTGGCAGTCAATGCCCTTGTTGTTAGTGCTCTAATCTTTGGACAAGCTAATTCTCCCACAGTGAATCAGCCTTGATGATCATGTGTAAACCCAATAAACAAGCATGATTGGAGCATAATTTCAGAGACAACTTGTATCCACATTGAAGAAAAGTTATCACAACTGTTCTCATCTGACTCCTTTCTTAGACAGACCACATAGGTGTTATCTACACAAGGGAATACTCAAATCTTTAAACCAGGACTCTGCTTACTGAAACCTGCTCAATTTTTGGCTAACCATGTATCCATCATCAGTATGAATCTTACTTTAAAGCTCTAACTCATGCTGGAGTTTCAACATTAATAGGCTATAGGAGTTGTCCAAGTTCCCACCTACTTTTTGCCCTAATCAAATATAATCTATGTCTGTAGCACTACCAATATGTAGCTAGGCCCACTGTCTCATGCAGACTTGTGTGGTACATTTGCATGAAGATTGCCTGAATTTTTACTCACTCTTTTAAGCATAAATTACAGTGAATTAAAGTAAGTATCTATTATGGGGGGTAATGATGGATTTACTAGCTGTATACTACCTCTCCCAGCTGCCATCAATTGGCAGACATGAATTATTAAAAAAAAAATCCCACATAGACATAATGTTTGTGTGTAGTTATTCAAATGTTTTCAGGCAAACAACTGCTGAGCATGCCCCCAATGTAAGAAATAAGACAAAACTCTGACAAGTAAAACCTGAACAATACAATGTATGGGTACAAAAGACCTTATTAGATCACCACATAATCTAAATGTTAAGATGTTTGGATCCTCAGGAGTGAAATGTGGCTTTCATAGTTAAAGCTGGGAGGCCCTTTAGGGTCTCAAGAATGGTCATGGAGGAATGAATGAAGTATAGTGGGCTGGGCTGGAGGACTTCCAGGTTTATTTTAGGCTTAGAGTTGTAGGATTATTATGTATAGATTTGTTGAGCTATGTGTGTTAATATGGAAATACGAATAAGTGCTTGTAATTAATGGTGATTTGCTAGTTTGGTAACCACATCTGATAACATAAAGTAATCTTTGGCTATTTTGTTGCAATTATGTTTTCTTTTTCAAAGATATGTTGTTATATATAGATTTTTACTCATATAAATACATAGAAGCTAAAGTGCAATCCAGAGTGTTCAGCTATATAAAGAGACAATTTCACCATGTGCCCAGGGGCTTTCTTTCTCTATAAACTAACTTGCACTGTAAAATTTATTTTGTACACTCAATTGGAAAGGGACATTTAACATGACAAGGGAGCCCAGAGGGGTTTCCACAGAATCTAGATTGGAGATGCTTCTAAATGACTAATGTACATCCACTTTTGGCAGAGGTAATTAGAGAGTTTGGAATAGCTTGGTGATCTGTATGAAAGTGGATACCTGTCTCTCTGTCTCCATCTCAGAACATGACCTGTACATGAGTAAACTGTTATGATAAATCAAGTGTTTTCCATGCTCTATGAGTGGTATGTTTTCTGGCATGATCCTAAAATGGAAATCCAGTTCCTGCCATGTGTCCAGAGGCGAGTTGGTCACATAGGCATCCTGGTCACATAGACCCCAACACTCATTTACAGATCAATCAACCATTTTCAGGAGCTGCAAACAGAGAGATTCACAACACCAGAGACAAGGAAGCTAGAAGATTTATGGCCCGGATGACTCTTGGCCACAAGATAGATAAGATCCATTACCCGCCTCTGGAATCTATCTACTTCAAGGAAATAAAAAAGTTGCCTACCCCTGCTTTACACAGTCAAACAGAAGATTTAACAGCCAAACTAGAACAGGCTAAACATGCTGCCAATTTTATTCTTGCTAAGATCAATGCAGAAGCAGCAAAAGCCAATCACACTGCATGTGAACATATCATCAGAGAATTACAGAATAAATGGCACACTTGCAGTGCTCTTGTAGCAACAGTACAGCCTGAGCTTTTAGAACGAGCAGCTCAAATTATGGCTTTTCATGAATCCTTACTGGAGGATGCCAAAGCACTCTATCCGTTTAATCCCCAATGGGAAGAAATGAAAAGACATCCCCTAACACTTCAGTCGCTTCCATGGAAAAACCGACCCCTCAAGATATCCTGGTAGAACCAACAAGGACAGGGAAATAAAGGAAATTCAGGAAACTGGGGAGCTATACACAAGACAATAACTGAGACCACCCCATGGACTTTGTCAGAGATAAAATTGGTAGCAGATCAGCTTGGGCCTCTCAATCCATGAAAGACAATTAAATAGATGACCTCCATGGTTCATGCATACCCCAGCACAAAGGGTCCAGAGCTAACTCAAGTGGCTAGACTATGTTTAGACCCTGCATAGTCAGCTCCATTTGAAGCAACAGTGTCCAATCATGATTTGGCCAGCTGTGATATGTTTGGGTGGATGAAAAAAATGGTAGAATTCATGTGGCCAGGCACCATAATGAGAACCATGTATCAAAATGAACAGCAAACTCCAGATGAGGCTCCTGATACTTATGTGACACGTAAAAAGATGCTAGGCATTCTGTCTAGAATGATCCCAGATAACCGAAACAGAGAACCAGGCTTAGATGATACCAACTTCATTAAAGAAGTTTACCAAGGACTTCAAGAGTCAGCCAAAACTTATCTGGGTCCAGCATTCATGACCCTTGATACTATAAAATGGGATGATTTTATGAAGTACATACATGCAGCCTCACAAGTATTTTGGGCCAGAGAATCAAAAAAGGAAATGGACACCGCTACAATAGGCAGACAGAAAAAGCCAGGAAACAAAAGGGGAGATAAAGATGGAGGTCCAATGCACACAATCACACATAGAAACAATGGTCCTCATGTCAGGGATGATGGGAGTTGTAGCTCTTCA
Organism: Phrynosoma blainvillii; assembly: GCA_026167975.1. Taxonomy (NCBI): domain Eukaryota; kingdom Metazoa; phylum Chordata; class Lepidosauria; order Squamata; family Phrynosomatidae; genus Phrynosoma; species Phrynosoma blainvillii. The sequence continues at coordinate 63,187,504 of JANUYF010000003.1, read as the reverse complement.
CCTCTGGCTCTAACTCACCACCTTGTTATGCAGCAGAGCTGACCAGCTTTGATCAGTAGTTGATGCTTCTTTCCCAAGCAGCAGAGTTTCAGAGAATAGGCTGAAGTCCCTGACAAACTCTCCAAGCCTTCTCACTCTTCTTCCTGAGATGTCTCCAAACTTCTCCAGGATTCTTCTGGCTCTTGTATCTTCCCTCAAGACACCAGACAACTCAGTAGTCTTATATAAAAGATCTACTTTATTCTACTATATACATAAATACTATATGCCCTACAAATCACAATCTCTACACTTCACAATATCTCCAAAACTACTCCACAATATGCATTGGCAAACATTGCACTTATAGCCATTGTTAGTCACCACCCACTAGTCAGTTTCCACCCAGTGGGCGTGTACATTCATTTTGATTGGTTTACATAGATCATCCCATACTTAAGACCAACCCAAGTATTTCATCATTTTACCTTGCCTACTTAATGAATCTCAGGTGTTTGCAATCTATAACAGGTGTTTTCAATATACACTCTATAACTTTGTCCTTGGCTCTCAAGGCTTCCAAATTACATTATCCTTTTCACCTGTGTAGCTTCATGATTGTTCCTGCCTAGTCACTGTGACTATCACATACATATTTTATTTCTATTACTGTATGTCCCATGTTGCATTTTCCTTAACAATCCCCTCCGAAATAAAATATTGTATGTGTCTTATAATGTCATTCCAACCATTTGTGTCAGTCTTTCATGTTTTCCCGCTGTCAATGCTTTTGTGAACAAATCTGCTATGTTGTGTTGTGTTTCTATATATCTCAATTCTATTTTACCCTTTTGAACCATGTCTCGCACATTTTGATATCTTACTCCAACATATTTCGTTCTGTTCTTCAAACTTTCAGTTTCAGACATTGCTATGCATGACTGTGAATCTTCCAGAATTTCTACTGGTATCTTGTAACTTTCATTTAAATCATTCAACAATTGCTCAACCCACTGTACCTCATTCACTATCTCATTTAAAGCTGCGAATTCTGCTTCAGTCGTACTTAACGCTACATTAGTTTGTTTTCTACTTCTCCAGACTATTGGACTTTCACTGTACTTAATTATCATTCCTGTAACTGACTTCTTGTCTCCTAATTCTGATGCAAAAGAACTATCCACATAACAATCTAAATCTGAATTACTGTTTCTAATTACCAATTTCTTATCTAAAGTTCCTTTCAAATATCTTAATAAGTGTTTTACTGCTGTCCAGTCTTCAATTTTTGGATCATTAACTCTTCTGGACAATACATTTATAGCATATGAAATGTCTGGTCTGGTGTGGCAAGATATGAATTGTAAAGATCCTATTATGCTCCTGAATAAAGTCTTGTCTTCAAAATCTCTAGATGTTTTTTCAGATACAAAACCAATTGTCATTGGAGTTCTTACTATTTTAGCATTTTGTAATCCACACTTTTCAATCAAATTTTCAATTTTCTTTCTCTGGCTTAACAAACAATGTCCTTCTTCTGTCCATTCAACACCAATACCTAAATAAGACTTCAATAAACCTAGATCTTTTAAGACAAACTTTTCAGACAATTCTCTTTTTACTGATTCAATTTCCTGTTTTGACTTTGCTGCCATGCATAAATCGTCTACATAAATCACTAACACTATGTCTCCTTTTGTATAGACACAAGCATCTGCAATGCTCCTTTTGTATCCTAGTTTAGCTAACTCTTCATTAATGCACAAATTCCATGCTCTGGCACTTTGTTTTAATCCATACAATGCTTTTTTCAATTTATAAACCTTCTGACTACTATTTTCTTCAAAACCTTGTGGCTGTTCCATAAAGATCTCTTCATCTAAACTAGCATTCAAGTAGGCTGTTTCAAAGTCAAAATGCTCTACAACTAAACTTCTTTTTGCTGCTACAGCCAGAACCATTCTCAGACTTTCTGGCTTTGCAGTTGGAGAATAGTTCTCATACTGCTGTTGTGCAAAACCCTTAGCTACTAACCTAGCTTTATACTTAATACTTCCATCTGGCATTTCTTTCTTTTTGTACACCCACTTACAACCAATTACTTTCTTGTCCTTGGGTCTGTCAACAACTTCAAAAACATCTTTATTTACCAGACAACCAAACTCATCATCCATTGCATCAATCCATCTTTCCTGTTCTTCTCTAGACAAACTTTCCAACTCTTCAAAACTTTCAGGCTCTTCCACTGCTAAACAAGCTCTTGCATTTGTCACAACAAACCTATCTGGAGGCTTTCTAACTCTGTGACTACGTCTGGGAATAAACTCTGTTGATCTGCCTCTTTCATCCTCACTTTCTGTACTGGAAGTTGTAGTTCTATGACTAAATCTCTTGTCTTCAGTCATTTTAGTAGTAATAGGTCTAGATTGTGTCTCATTATCAGAAGAACTATCACTGCTGCTAGTGGATGCTTCTGGCTTAACTGAAACCCCTCCGTTTCCTGAAGTTGGTTCAATTTGTGTTTCTGGCTCATTTGAATTTCCTAACCTCAAGAAAACTTCTTTATTTGCATGCAGTTTGTCCCAACCGGCATGTCTCTCGAAATTTGCAGACCTAGAATACTGCACTTCTTTTCCACCCAAATGAAACTTGTAGCTATTTCCTGAATAACCTAAAAACCTAAGCCTTCTACTTTTGGGTTCTCCTTTCTTCCTGAAACAAGCTGGTATGTAAACATAAGCAAATTGTCCAAAGACTCTCAAATACTTGTAATTTGGCACTCTCCCATACAATACCCTGTAGGGAATGTCTTCAATTTCTGAATGATACAGTCTGTTACTAATATGTACTGCTGTCAAAGTTGCTTCCGCCCAGAAACTATCTTTTACCTCTGCATCTGCCATCAAACAAGCAGTTATTCTTTTTATATCTTGTATTTTTTTCTCCGCTAAACCATCTTCGTTAGGACAAGCGGGATTAGTAGTTTCATGCCTTATTCCCACCTTTTGAAACCAATGAAACAATTGATTACTTAGAAATTCTCCTCCTCGGTCAGTAACAATGGTGCCTACTCTAATATCAAATTGTCTTTCCACCATTCTCACCCATGCTTTTAAACTTTGCCCAGCGTCAGATTTGTTTTTCAATATTCTTACAAATGCAAACCTGGTAAACCTATCAACAATTACTAGGTAATATTTGCTTCCCCCTAAAGATAAACAATTAGCTTGGGCAACATCTGCATGTACAAACTGAAATGGTCTTTGAGCAATTCTTTTGGTTTTCTTGGCTACTGGAAAAGCTCTGACCTTTACCTGATTACATACAGTACAATCTAAGTGATTTTTGCATTCAGCAACTTTTAAATCTGGACACATACTGATTAACTTCTTTAAACATTTGAAACTAGCATGGCCAAATTTTCTGTGGAGTTCATGTATGCAGTCTTTGTGAATTGGACTATTGTCTATGTTATTAGCATTTTCAACCCTGTAGCTATCAATACTGTCCTCCAAATAATAAAGTTTATCCTTTTTCAAGCCTATGCCACGCAATTCCCCATTCAGTTTTATCTTACACATGTTCTTTTCAAATATAACTGTGTAGTCTCTGTCTGTTAATCTGCTTACTGATAAAAAATTATTTTCTAACTCCTTTACATGTAAAACATCATTAAAGTTTTCCTTTAGCCCTGGAATGAAAACTGTACCCATTTGATTTACAGTGCTGAGCTCTTTCCCATCAGCTAAAACTACAGTATTTATATTAGCTGATTTTCTATTACTTATCAAATTAATATTGTTACACATTGAAGATGATGCTCCTGAGTCAATTAACCATTTACAATTAGCATTTTGTTTTTCCTTAATCATGGTTGCAAACCCCTTTTTGTTACCACTGTCCTTCAAAAATGGAGGTTTGGACTGCTTTTGATACTGCCGCGGCTGCCATCTGCTCTCTCCTTGCTTGCTTCTCTCAGCAGCAAATTATTTACATTGTCTCTGTAGATGACCAGTCTTTTTACAATAAAAACACCTCCGTTGCTCCCTTGTAGAAGCTGCTTCTTCCTGCTTTCGTAGTTCAGGCGTTGTTTGTTGTTTTGGCACAGTCCTTAAACTTGCTGAGTCACCCTGCTCAGACTTTCTTCTCAAGTTTTCTTCCAATATCCTGGCAACAATTAAGTCTCTGTTCAGCTCAGCTTCTGGCAAATTTTGCAAGCTATTTGTAATGTTGTCCCAAGAAGAGTCTAGCGATTCTAGTAAAATGTAACACTGCTGCTCTTTGCTAATTTCCACTCCTCTCAGTTCAGCTTGCACAAATAAATCTTGCATTGTTTTTAAATGTTCTATCACACACTGTCCTTTAGTCATCTTTTGTCTGTAAATTCTTTTAGACCAAAGCATTTTTGCAAACGCAGTTGAAGGAGTGTGTAATCTCTGCAAAGTATCCCACACATCCTTGGCAGACACTTTATCTCTTACGTCTTCTTCTAGCATGAGATAAAGACATGCTTTTGCTTTAGCGTCTCTTTCTCGAGTGGCTGCATTAGCATCAGCTGCCAGCCCTGTTTCAACTGTCGACCACAGAGACTCCTTTATTAGTAGAGATTGGGCATATATCGTCCAGGTAGAGTAGTTGTTTCTATTTAATTTACTAAACTTTAGTATCTCCATCTTAATTTGTGCAGTGACTCAATTTGACACAGTCCCTCTGAGTATGCACAGCAGACAAAACACAAAATGATTTACTCACAAGGCTCCACAAAACTTTCCTCCACTCTCTGGACCTTTCAGCTTCTGTGGATGCTGGTTGCTCTAGTATCTGGGCCCATAACCCATGTCAGGGATGATGGGAGTTGTAGCTCTTTGCCTCTGGCTCTAACTCACCACCTTGTTATGCAGCAGAGCTGACCAGCTTTGATCAGTGGTTGATGCTTCTTTCCCAAGCAGCAGAGTTTCAGAGAATAGGCTGAAGACCCTGACAAACTCTCCAAGCCTTCTCACTCTTCTTCCTGAGATGTCTCCAAACTTCTCCAGGATTCTTCTGGCTCTTGTATCTTCCCTCAAGACACCAGACAACTCAGTAGTCTTATATAAAAGATCTACTTTATTCTACTATATACATAAATACTATATGCCCTACAAATCACAATATCTCCAAAACTACTCCACAATATGCATTGGCAAACATTGCACTTATAGCCATTGTTAGTCACCACCCACTAGTCAGTTTCCACCCAGTGGGCATTTTGATTGGTTTACATAGATCATCCCATACTTAAGACCAACCCAAGTATTTCATCATTTTACCTTGCCTACTTAATGAATCTCAGGTGTTTGCAATCTATAACAGGTGTTTTCAATATACACTCTATAACTTTGTCCTTGGCTCTCAAGGCTTCCAAATTACATTATCCTTTTCACCTGTGTAGCTTCATGATTGTTCCTGCCTAGTCACTGTGACTATCACATACATATTTTATTTCTATTACTGTATGTCCCATGTTGCATTTTCCTTAAGATTCTAAGCCGCTCCCAGAATAAAATGGAAAGCTACACTGAGAGGGTTATAGGAAAATGGACACTAGAGGGAATAGCCATTTCGACTCCTATCAGAGAGACAGCAGACCTAATCCCTCAGGAGAAATCCTAGGAGGATATGACCCAAACTCCTTCTATGTACAACTTAGGAGACGCGTTTGGAATCAACTTATACTGCAAGGAGTGGATACTAAACTGCTAGACAGGAAACTGCTTCCATAATTCCATAACAGCCCTGGTGGCACAGTGGTTCAATGCCTGTACTGCAGCCACTCACTCATAGACCACAAGGTTGTGAGTTCAATACCAGCCAGGGCTAAGGCTCGACTCAGGCCTGCATCCTACTAAGGTCGCTAAAATGAGCACCCAGCTTGTTGGGGGGCAATCAGCTCACAGTTGTAAACTGCTTAGACATCCCATAGCATGATATGAAGCGGTATATAAATGAAGCTGCTTTGCTATAATTGATGCAAGCATTGGGACAAGTAATGTAAGAAAAATATAAAGTCAACTATCCCCCTGCCAAGCCTGTGAATAGAGATTAGGACTGCCCAGGATCCCTCAGGTCACCTTGGAGTGATCACCCACGTGGTGGCAGCAACGGTGGTAACCTACGGCCTGGGCTGGTAAGTCCGGGGCCTGGGGCCTTAACCGGCCCCCGGGCCGTAGGTTGCTGGTCCCTGCCTTAGACATTCATTTGAAAGCATCTTATAACCAATCATCCATGCTTCTTGAAGTGACAACCAGTTCAGTATTTCTCTATAAAACTCGTTTTTGACTTTAGTCCAGACCCTCAATAAAGCTCTTCTGAGTATATGGTCATTAACTTCTTTATTCACCTCTTCTCTTTTATACCAAAGTTAACCATGCCAGCCATATATTTCGTTAAAGCCTTCTAAGAGTAACATTTTAATATCTTCAAAAGTTATCCAATTGCATATCCAGTCTAATGCACAAGCATAATAATATACTTTGAGATCTGGTACTCCCAATCCACCTGTTTCTTTTGCATCCTTTAAAAATTTCCATTTTATACGGGGTATTTTCCCAGCCCAGATAAATTTGGAGATTTCAACTTCCCATTGTTTAAATACTTTGTCATTTAGCAGTATCGGTATATTTTGAAACATGATTTTTGGTAAGATGGTCATTTTAATTACTGAAATTCTACCCATAAGGGATAAATTTAAATTTGACCATTTTATCAAATTCTTCTTGATCTCTTTCCACATGAGGCCATAGTTATTATCAAATAGATTTGAATTCTTTTTAGAAAATGTAATCCCCAAATATTTAACTGTTTTACAAATATGAAAGCCTGATTTCTTTTGTAATGCTATGTCTTCTTTTACTGACATATTTAATGTTAGATTGTTCGATTTCGATTTGTTAATTTTAAAACCTGCAAATATTCCAAATACTGAGATTAGTTCCATGACATGCTCAATCCTTTCATTTGGTCCTTCCAGAATAAGTACCAAGTCATCTGCATAAGCCTGGATCTTATAATTATATCCTTTAATTTTAATTCCTTTGATTTCATCTTCTCTGATTTGTTTAATTAGCGTTTCTAAGGTGAAGATGAATAACAAGGGAGACAGCGAGCATCCCTGTCTTGTTCCTTTTGTGATATGACAAGCATTAGTTCTCTCACCATTCACAATTATCTGGGCTTGTTGCTTTCTATATATTGCTTTAATCCAATCCAGGAATGCTTCACCAAAATCCATTGCTTCCAGAACTCTTGTCATAAAATTCCAATTGACCTCATCAAATGCTTTTTCAGCATCAAGAAATATTAAAGCTGTTTTCTTTCCAGGATTCCTTTCATAATACTCAATTGTGTCCATCATTATTCTTATATTTTGTTTCATGTGCCTTCTGGGAAGAAAATCACATTGCTCTTCTATCAAATCCTGTAAAACTTTCTTTAATCTAGATACCAAAATCATTGCAAATATTTTATAGTCTTGGTTGAAGAGGGAGATTGGTCTGTAATTCTGTGGTAATAAAGGGTCCTTATCAGTTTTCAGTAGCAAAGTAATGTTATCCTCCTTAAATTTGGTAACCCTCTTCTAAATCTATTCAAGTTGGTTTCCATCATTACATCTTGTAGTAGTGCATTCCAGCTGCTGTGTGAATAAGAAAAGAGTTCCATTGGATGATCTTTTGTTCCAATGTTATAAGAAGAAAAATGTATGTCTATATTATGTCTATAGTATGGCTCTGTCATGTTCTCACTGACAAGTTAAAAAGCTTTACACATTGTAATTTCACTGGAGAATAACTTGATAATCTGTTTTCTTTTGTGCCCTTTTCCCAGCTCTTCAATAGCCTTTTTTTGTGGTGCAGTGAGCAGAACTGTACACAATAGTCCAACTGTGATCACACCAATGTTGTTGTTATGTGTCAATAATTTGACTTATGGTGACCCTCTTAATGAGAGACCTCCAAGAGCACCTGTTATTAACAGCCCGATTTAGGACTGGGCATCCTTGACTGAGTCAATCCATCTGCAATGCTTATTTTTCTTATTTCACTTATTTTTTTCTACCCTGTTACTTTCCCTCAGCTTTATTGCCTTTCCAATGAGTTGTATTTTCTTATGATCCTTCCAAAATATAATAGCCACAGTCTAGTGAGAGGTCAGGCTTGATTTGTTCCAGGATCCATCTATTTAAACCCATTATGATAATGGCACCTTTATTTTCAAATCCTTTCCTAGAGAGCCTCAAACCAAAATCTGTTTTCCACAGCTACCATGCACTGGGTCAACAATTTGATGAAGCTATCCAGCACAACTGCAAAGACATTTACCTAGTCTTCTTTCCCACTCAACCTCTATCAGCATGTATATGAAGTTGGAATGTTTTTGTCTCAAAATGCACATCACATCACACTTGCTTATACTTCACAACAGTAGGCTACTACAACCATAGACCATCTTCTGCAGTGGGCCCTTGGTATCTGCTGGGGTTTGGTTCCAAGACTCTCTATGGATACCAAAATTTGTGGATGTGCAAGTCCCTTTATATACAGTGATGTACTAAAATGGTGTCCCTTACATAAAATGGCAAGATTAAGGTTTACCTTTTGGAATTTAAAAAAATGTTTTCAAGCCATGGATGGTTGAATCTGTGGATACAGAGGAGTGACTGTACTTCAATAGAGAGAAACAGAAACAATGTCTCACAAAATGTGCTAGGCCAACTATTATCATGTCCCATCCCTATAAAGATGATCTCAACATGGATTTTAAGGTCAATGAAGACTATCAGTCTTGAGGACCTCAGTGTCACAATCAAAACCCTTGACTGCTAGGTAGACAGGTGGCCACTACAACAATACCAATCCTATTTCAAGCTCCTAACACCAGATACAACCAAATAAAACTGGATAATTTTTGACAGGATACATGACCAGGAAAATGAAATCCTGATAGAGCTCCCTGCCCCTCTGTTCAAACCTGGTGCTGAAAAATACAACTTGGTGGGCACACATGAGAGAGGTTAGCTTCATCCAACCTATGGGGGCTGGGAGAGGAGGCATAAACTGAAGCTGACATGCCTTTCCTGGACTGAATCAGAAAAAAACACATCCTTTCCCATTAGCCAACCCTTTCCCTATCTTTAAATTATAGGGAATTATGGGCAAATAGCTAGTGCTAATGAGGTGGGAAGGTGAACTGGAAAGTGATACAGTGCACAAATGTCTCAATCCCCTTATGTTCATCTGATGCCAATGCACCCCACAACCATAACACCTTCTGTGTTTTACAGTTCAGCAAAAGTGTCCCCCTGCTCCTCCTCTCTTGAAAGTATAACAGATTCAATGCTAGCATCTCTCTTCCTCCTTCCACAGGTCCAGACTGTGCTGCCTAAATAGGGCTAGAGGCTCAGTCTTTAGGTAGATGTGCAACAATGCAGTTACAAAAGTAAAGCCAGCTAAGTGTCAGCCCATAAATTTTACTCAGATCTCCCTCTCTGCCTTGATCAGGAGATGGCTCAGTTTTTGTTGCAGACAAATATGCCAGTCTTCATTTTGCACAAGGAGAAGAAAATGTCTTGACTGACATTTGCAAACTACTTGAGGCCTTCAGACATCCAATTCCCATTTAATTTAGCGACAATTGAGTATCTTTTAAATTACTTTGTGACTCTCAGTCAGATAGTACTAAAACTCACAAGCCTAATAGTGCTTTGGCCTTCCCCTGGAAAATAAAGTATCCCAGTCATTTCAGCAGGCAGATGATGATGATTATTTTTTTATTTCTAAACTCATCATCTATGATGTTGTCATGAGAATCAATGTACAATAAAGCAAACAACAACCAACAAAAACCTGATATCTTCCCCAAAGAGCCTACAATTGAAATGGTTAAGATTAATGTGCATTGAACTATAGAATAAATAAATAAATAAATAATAAAATAAATAAAATTTATTTATATCCCGCTTAATGACAGCAATCCAAGCAGCTTACAGTAAAAATCCCCACATCATTTCAATCAAACCAACCCACTCCCTTAAAACACCATTAAATAATATATAATTAAAAGTTACAATAAACATAGTATAAAAACATTTTAAAAAACTAATAACATACTTAATGAGGTTACGGTATCCTGGACAATTTCTACTGCATACCCTATCCATCATCATGATGGGGCCACAATAGGGATGCAGTAGTAACAAATCCTAGCCAGGATAATTAATCTGGAAAGGCCTGCTGGAAGTCTTTGAACTATAGAAGTCTTTCTGGTATTCCCACATAATGACACATTACATCACTTCAGTGAAAAAATGAGGAGGAAGCCACCTTTCTCATTGGTGTTCACTACTGCTCATGTGTATTGCAGGAATGGGGCAGGAATAGCTTTGGTGTGGGGTTCCTCTTCCTCAGCATGACAAGTTTGGTTTGAACAAGAAAAGGGAGTTGTAGAGATGGGCTAGTGTTTCAGCTTTGCTTACCTACATGTTTGAACTTTCCAAAATTTGTTAAATGCTGATCAAAAACTAAGGGGAATGAAATTCTCACTTCTCCTAGTTGGAAGACTTACTTGTCATTTTGAGACATGTATTTTGAAGTATCAACAATGTTGATCAGGGGTAGGCAACCTTTCCCCTTTAAGGGCTGAGGGACTTCAGCTCCCAGAAGCCTCAGCCATGTTGGCCAATAGTCCTATGTTGGCCAATAGCTCCTGGGATTCTGGGAGCTGAAGTCCCTCAACCCTTAAAAGGGAAAGGTTGCCTACCCCTGATGTTGATGATAGAATCAGGCCTTGTCTGCACAGACCAAATGGCTTTGTTAGCCAAAGTGCATTTTTCTGAATTTTGGTGTGTGTATGAATTACACATGACCCCAGATGTATCCTGCAGTTAACCCCAAGTGCCACCTGGGTGATGACAGGAATGTCATACCAAGGTCACTTGGAAGACTGACAAATACCATCTCAAAGATAGGCAGATAGTGTGGGAATTGCAAATGGACCATCATCACCTCCATAATCAGAAAGAATGGGCAATAATTGCCTAGATGTCTCACCTGATGGGCCAGCTAATTACTTAATTCTTTTCCCATTCACCTTGAATATTGCCAGACCAGATTACCCCACCCACACAATCTCACACCTTTGCCCTGCAACTAGTTTTATCCCTTAAAAACACATGGATTATTCCCCTCAGTGTTGCTAGTTTGGAGTTCATGGTGACACTACGTCACTGTGATCTCTAGTCTAGTTTCCAGCACTTCTGTTCAAACTAATGCTCTCGGAATGGTTGTGTCCCATGACACTTCACCCAATTGGACCCTGGAGAAAGCCTCATCTGTAGTAAGTATCACCCGTAGCTTTGCCTCAACATCTTTTTCAAGCTAACCCCTGATTTCTTGAGCCTTGAATGAGTGAGTGTATGTGTTGAATTGCTGTGTGATTTTCCCCCTTTAATAAATAATGCTTTAATTGGAGAATCCTGTCTCTGCATCAATTCTTAGATCCTCCAGACCAGGGGTAGGCAACCTTTCCCCTTTAAGGGCCGAGGGACTTCAGCTCCCAGAATCCCAGGAGCTATTGGCCAACATGGGACTATTGGCCAACATGGCTGAGGCTTCTGGGAGCTGAAGTCCCTCAGCCCTTAAAGGGGAAAGGTTGCCTACCACTGCTCCAGACTCTTGGTATACAAGTGGGAGACGGTCTCGAGGGTCCTTGTAGCTGACCCCCTCTCAGTTTGAGCTAAATAAAATTCCCCATACTAGACTTTTGGCTATAACTTGTTTTCCCTCTCCCCACCATTCTGTTGTCATCCTGTTGGGACAATGCACATCCCAAACACTGGTTCTGGTGCAGGTAGTCTGGATAATGTCTGGCACATTCCACATCAAAGCTCAGGTTTAAGAGCCTCTATGCAAATTTTAAAATCTTACCTGTTACAATGGATCTTCTTGGAAGATCCAGAGCCCTTCGTTTATGTTCCACAGCAGCTATTTGTATGGGCCTCCTGGCAAGCTTACCAGTGTATCCACCACCACTGCAGGTCATTCATTCTGAGGTCAGAATGAAGTGCCCAGCCATTTGCTCATCACTGGGTGCCTTATACTGATCTCAGAAGTGAGTGACGTATGGTGGTGGCAGCAGACACATTGGGCAGCTTGGCAAGACACCTGTGTAGACAGCTGCTGAAGCTTGGAAACAGGCTGAGGTAAAAGGGGCAGGTTGTAGGGCCAGGATACTCTGTGCTACCCCCAGAGTATCCTGGCCAGTGGAGACAAATTCAGAATTCAACTCTTGCAACATGAATACTTAGAGAGTGGAGAGAGGCAGTATAGGAAAGCACTCAGTCAGACCTCTTGACAAGTGATCCCTGAAACAAGGGTGTCTATAATATGATGGCTGGATGTTGTTGTTTTATGTGTTTCTTATTTCTTTCAGTAACTTTGTGCTAGTGAAGACATCACAGTATGTCACATTTTCTTCAAATTAATGGAAGTAAGTTTAAGTAAGACATAGTCTTCTTGTGTCTATCTTGACTTATGGTATCTACAGGAAAAAGCCAACATACACTGATTTCCAACAACAGCAATTCCTGACAAGGCAATGGTGAGTGTGTAATAGTTAAGCAGTGGTCTTGCTGGTGAGAAACCCAAGTTCAAATCCCTGCTCAGCTGTGAATCCTTCCAGACAGACTTGAGAAAACTACAGTCTCTCAGATTAACAAACCTTGCTGGACTGCTGAGAATTAAATCACTGCTGAGCTCCATAGAGGAAAGAGGAGCAGTTAAAAAAAAAAAAAAAACAACCTCTTTTAAAAGGACTAGCAAAAGGAGTTATAGCGGTTAGTATTATATGGTCACAACTGCAAAGTTTACCATATTTTTAATCTACCACATGAGATAACACAAAGGGCACATTCAAAATACTTAAGGTTAGCCTAGAACATGTTAAGTGAATGATTGTCCCTTTCCTTCAACTGTATCAGTAGTGGGGAACCTCTTTTGGCCAAGTGGCTGAATTCCAGCTTTGGAAGGATCTCAGCAGCCTCATTCTAGCTGTGGGTAGGCCTAAAGGTACTGAGTACTGAGACCAAAACCCTGTGAGTTCAACTCCAGCCCGGAGGTTGACTCAGCCTTCCATCCTTTCATAGGTCAGTAAAATGAGTGACCAGCTTATTGGGGACAATTAGCTTACAGATTGTAAACTGCTTAGAGAATGCTGAGTTCACTATGAAGCAGTATAGAAATGTAAGTGCTATTGCTATTGCAAAGCACTCCAGGTGGGGCCAAAGCACAGATGGACAGGAGAAAATATGATTCTCATCAATTATGGTATCAAGTCAGTTCTATGTATATTAAGTGGTAAGCCCCAGTCCTATTCATGTTTACGTAGACATTTAAATACTTGACCTAAAAACCGCAGTTATAAAGTATTAAAACAATAGCATATTTAAAGTTTAAATGACTTGAGATATGCTGTTATTAGCAATTAATGATTGCTGATAACAGCTGGGTTTCTGTTGTTTTCGTTCAGCTCTGAGGAGGAAAATTGTAGAATCACAGAATTGGAAGGGATCTCAAGGGCCATCCAGTCCAACCCCTGCCATGCAGGAACACAGAGTCAAAGCACCACCAACAGATGGCCATCCAGCCTCTGTTTAAAAACCTCCAAAGAAGGAAACTCCACCACACTGCAAGGGAATGTGTTCCACTGTTGAACAGCTCTTCCTGTCAGGAAATTCTTCCTAATGTTGAGGTGGAATGTATTTCCTGTAGCTTGCATCCATTATTCCATGTCCTATTCTCTGGAGCAATAGAAAACAAGTTTGCTCCATCCTCAATATGACACCCTTTCAAATACTTAAGCAGGACTATCATATCACCTCTTAACTGTCTCTTCTCCAGCTAAACATACCCAGCTCCTAAATCTCTCCTCATAGGGTATGGTTTCCAGACCCTTCACTATTTTGGTCACCCTCCTCTGGCCATGCTCAAGCTTGTCAACATCCTTTCTAAACTGTGGTACCAAAAAGGAGGGAAAGTGCTCAGCTTGTGTCTCCAATAAGTAATCAGATATAAGTACAATGCTGGAGGAATTGAGGCACCTGCTGAAGAACAATACAGACCAATGGGGAATCTCTGCATACCAAACCCAGCCTGTGGGCCAGAGGTGCCTGATTCCTGGTATAAATCTTAACTGTTAAAGGGAGGCCATTGGCAATTGGGAAAGAGTCTCCATGATTGTGGGTTTTGCTCCCCAAAAAGGCTCACAACTGAAACATTTCACTATCTTCTTGTTGCTACACAAAATCCTTTTTATTATTCTAAGTTTTTAACAATTAAGATGTAACTGCTGTTGATTTTATTTACTGCACACAATTTATAGGCTATTCAGTGTTCTTTTACTCTCAGTGGAAGTATTTAAGCAGACGCAGTGAGCTATCAATGAGAGATGCAGTAATTGCATTCTTCATTGTAGATCTTGCACTGAAAATTTTGTGGAGAGTGGGTTGTACAGGGTGATCTCTAACATTGGTTCCAACACTCAAGATTCTAAAATCCTATCAATGTTTTACATTTGCTTTAATTTTGTGAACTACCTTTATATTATTTATATTGAAAAGTAGCATAAAATGAGTAAAATAAACAACTTCATGGATAAAAACAAAGGCAAAAGTACTTTGCTGAGTCTTGTGATGTCTTGGACCTAGAGACAGCAAGTGCCAGGGAAATCAGACTGTAGTAGAGAGAAGCAGTCCCATGTGAAACAGGTGAAATAGATACACAAGTAATCTCTGTGCAGGTCTCCCTTCCAACTGCTAATCAGGGCTGACCCAGCTTAGCTTCTGAAATCAGACAGGATCTGGTTCCCTTGGGTATTTAGGCATTTTTCACTCCCAGTTATTGCCCTAATATGAATGGCTATCATGGCTGCAGTTGAACAATTATACTGCTATGTTTCCTAATAGTTTTTTTTTTAAAAATGCTTTAAAATCATAATAGTTCATACTTTATGTATCCAGGGGATGTTATGATGAGAACTACTATTCAGTTTCTGGGTGCTGCCAAGTGAAATTCTCCATTGGCAGTTGGTTCTAATTTGATAATATATTTCTGGGTGTTGCCAAGTGAAGTTCTCCATTCACAGTTGGTGGTTCAAATAGTGAGGCAGTGAATCCACTATGGATTTTTGTTTTAATTTTAAAGCAGCTGCCTGTTACTGAATGCTGTCTCCAAATTGGTTCAGCACCTCCTTTCCAGTTCAGACTAAATTTGGAATAGATTTACTATGCCATTGACATACGGTTTATCAGATGCCACATGACATATATTATCAAATTAGAAAGGTCACCAAATTCTGACATAGATGGGATTTGGCAATGATAAATTGTATTTCTGATATGCACCATGTCACAACAGTTGTAGTTCTGGAGCAGGAATGGGTAACGTATAGCCCTCTGGATGTTTTGGGGTGTCTGGGGCTCCTGCCATCTTTTACCACCCTTTATTTATTTATTTATTTATATGCCACCTTTCTCCCTGAAGGGACCTAAATAGGCTACCCTAGTAGGATGATGTGATGATGATTGCTGCCTCGTAGGATGATGGGAATTCCCAACAAAATCAGCAGTATCGCATGCCTGTCTTAAGGCTTCTGCAGTATGGTAGACTTTGCTATTATGTATACCATTGATATTACCAAATACAATGGCAACAATGTATCAGGTTGGTGCAGAAGTGCTCTGCTAGTGCTACCATAACTGATATTGGTATATTGGCAGCAGAATTCTGACGTCAACAATCGAAGATGAATTTTGGAAAAGGAGATAAACATTCAGTATATGTTGGGAAGGAGGATGGGAAATGAAAAGGTGATCCTTTTCTACCCACTTCTGCATCCGATTGTCTGCTTGACCTTATTATTTCATTGGAATACCTTGATTCATCTCTTGTCTAGGGATGTAATTCTTCTCTATGTGTCTTCTCAAAGGAAGCAATGAGTATTTACTTTCTTTACATTGTAAGAAAGGGCCTTTGCAGACTGCCAGAAATAATGCAGCTTGAGGCCACTTTAATTGCCCCGGTTCAGTTCTAGGGAATCATGGGAACAGTAGTTTATTGTGGCACTAGAGCTCTCTGCCAGAAAAGGCTCAATGTCTCAGAAAAAAAACACAATTCCCATGATTCCCTAGCACTGAGCCAGGACAGTTAGAGTGGCCTCAAGCTGCATTATTTACAGCAGTCTGCAAAGGCCCGAAGTCTTTGAAAACAACACAGTTTTTTGAAGCCTGTTTGCAATTCAGGGCTTATTTGGTGCAAAATTTGCATATGTTTACTTGCATAGTAAATAGCATTTTCTGTGCAGGAATCAGGAAGTAGTATTTTCCACATAGAAATATTATTTTGGTGCAGAAAATGCTGTTCTCCCTGCAAATCACCCATTTGTGAGTTTTGCACAGAGTAAGTCCTTAGTTACAGCACTTTCTGCATAATAAACTTTTTTTTCTATGCAGGAAATAATAGTACAATAGCCTTCCATATTCATGGATTGTTTATCCACAGATTCAACCATCCATAGCTTGAAAATATCACACACACACACACATTTCAAAAAGCAAGCCTTGATTTTGCCATTTTATACAAGGGACATCATTTTACTATGCCATTGTATTTAATGTGATTTGAGCACCCACAAATTTAAGTATCCATGGAGATGGGGTCCTGGAACAAAACTCCAGTGGATACCGAGAGCCCATTGTATTTCCTGGCCAGAACATGCTGTTTTCTTTGCAAAAAAATCCATGTGCAAAATTTATGTGGAATAAGTTCTGAACTGCAGAGATTCTTATCAGTCCAGGGGTTTTCTCATCAAGGTCCTTCAACACTCAACACACACACACACACACATATTTTTGATATTTTTCCCCAAATATTTTTGAATATTCTTTTCATCCCTACTTTTGTACCCATACTAAGTGTAACCAAAGCACATGAGGAAAGGCACACATCAATTCTAGCAAATCCCTATTGAACCCCTGGGACAAATGCTGCTCACAGTGGCAAAATCCACTGCAAAAGACCAGGAGAATAGCCAGGAAAAGGCATGAAATGAATCTGCCTCAGTATTGTAAAATCTGTCCAAGAGAATGTTAGCATGTTTGGGGTTTCTTTACCTCCTCCTCCCCTCTGTCTTCTGACTTGTTGCAGTTTTTATTCCTGCTGTGCACATCAAGAATAGATGCTGCTGCTGCTGCAGTCTATTTAAGCTCAGACCATGTTTGACCTTGGAAGGTAAGTGTATTAATCCACTGCACCAGTCAGTCCTTCCTCTCCTAATCCTCTTGCTGATGAAGGACAATATTATCATGTTGGCAAAGTCAATGGTAATACCTTACGACAGGCTGCCTCCCTCCGGCAGCCCCTGCATTATATTAACTTTATCTAGAGATTGCTGAACTGCTGGCAAAAGAAAGAAAATGGGGGAGGCTGGTTCTGCTTGACTTGTTAGGCAATGACCTTCTTTTAAAATATCCCTGGAGAATATTAAAGAGCTATGTGAGCAAAAGAGATCCATTTGCAAAAGCCAGTACCCCACTGCCCTCATTTTAATACTCAGTGTGTCTCCGCCTCAAATGTCTTGTCTGCTCTATGACTGGGCTATCCCACCATCTTGGCACACTGTCACCATGCCAACCAACCAGCCAATCATGTCTCATTTTGTGTCACATTTTTTTATTCATTTTAAGAAGTGTGCTTTCCTATTTTTTAAATGGCTTCAAATCTAACAATCCTGGGTGGTGAGACCGTCTTTAACTACAATACCTTAACTGTTCTGCAAGTCAGTTCTTATCTAAGCAGTCCATTGTGAATAGCAGAAGCCTACAGATAGAAAACAGGGATGATTACAGAAACAAACAAACAAAAGTTTCATCTTAGCCTTAAACCAGAATATTCAGCCCAGCTTTTGGGTGGGGATTATTATATAACTATCTAAGCTTTAACATTCTGAAAGTTTCACATTCAGAGTTTGATATGTTATTCAATAACTCTGCAGTCAAGTCAGCACAAATGCACAAAACCTAACCCTAATTAATTTCCAAACCAGTACACTGTTCTTTTTCTTACTTCCATAATTAAATATTTATCTTCTAAATTTTTCTTTTGAAAAAGTATGTCAGAGTGTGTTTATGTCATGTCATGTGCAAGCACACCTTAAAGAAACAACTGGCTGCATATTGTGGATGCCTGGATCTTTTGGGATATAAATAAGTCACCATATAAGAACATAAGAAGAACCATATTGGATCAGTCCAAAGGCCTATCTGGTGCAGCATTCTGTTTCCTTGGAGGCCAATGAGATACAGGACATGAGTTCAATAACATCTTTTTCCTTGTGTTCTTCAGCAACTGCTATTATGAGGCTTACTTTCTTTGATGTGGGAGGCAATGCATAAGAATCATGACTAATATCCAGTGATAGCCTCTTCCTTGCCCTGCCACTGTTTGGTGTAAATCAACTGCCTTACTGTGGCATAGTGGTTTCAGTGTTGGACTATGACTCTGGAGACCAGGATTCAGTTCCCAGCTTGGCCATGAAACCCAGTAGTTGACCTAGGGCAAGTTGCACTCTCTCAGCCTCAGGGGAAGGCAATGGCAAATCTCTTCTAAACAAATCTTGCCCCCAAAAAACCCATGATAGATTCACCTTAGGTTCACCATAAGTCAGAAATGATTTGAAGTCACACAGCACACACATACGCAACTGCCATTGGCAACAGGTATTCAGAAGTACTAAAGGCAGTCCCTTGGCCTTAGTCATCTGGCCATTCCCCTCTGTTTGTGGATGTCATTCAATTGACATGTATTCAACTGACAACCCAGACAGTTTGTCCATGTGGAATGCATTATGGTCCAGGTGGAATTTTCTTCCTCTCGAATCAAAATGACTTGGATCAGTCCTGGATGTTGTCTCCATGAACCACTGCCTCTACCCCCTACCCCCCCCCTTTTGTCTTCTTTTAGAGTTTTCTGTAAAGAAGCTCCTGCCAATGTGTTCTCTTTTCTCCTCATCTGTCCCCACTTTCCACTTCTGACAACAATATTGCAGCAGCTCCCAGCTGTTCATACATATCACCATTGCTGTCACTCACCTCTAGAGATGTATGGTCCCCCTGCAGGCCATCCATTAGGAGACACTTAACAGTTTTAAAGTGAGTATGTCCTTTACCTGGGCTGATTGATTTGAAAGTGATGGCTTTTGTTTTTTCTCTCCTTGTTTTGTTTTTGACTGTACACAAATAAAGCCTTTTCTTCATGATAATATTAGCTTGTTAGCATAGCTAACAAAATGCTGATTTTAGCAGAGGATGGAATGAGTATATTGTTTAGGACCAGCATAGGCATGTACATATGTATACATAAAAAGCATAATTCCTTCAAGAGCCATTTAGAGCAGCCATCCCCATATTCAATCATCATGTAAATTATCTCACCTCTGCTAACAATGGAAATTGACAAAAATCTGCATGGATTCACCCAGGGAAAAAAGAAAGGTCAGTTTCCTTGATTCTTCAAGTTAAGAAAGGTTCAGAAGGGGGGGGGGGGCAGAAAGGCAGCAGAAATCACCATCTAATAAAGCTTCATGTAAAATTCATGAGAGGTAGGCCTAGGACCACACAGGATCTCTCAGACTCAGCAAGGAACCTTGCCCCATCAGAAGAACCACAAAATGTGGTAAAAGGACAAAGAGAATCAAAGCATTTTTCACCTTTTAAATGTGGCTGTGATCAGTCATATCTTTTCCTCACTAACTGACCTTGCCATTCACTTTTCAGAGCAAATTTAGACCATTTTTCTGTTTCTGCTCTTTGACAACCTTCTCAAAAAATTTTTCCCAAGTTCGTGCCCTCATGTATGATACTACAACACCCTTCACATGGTGGCACAGCATGATAGGGATTGTAATAAATAAATAAATAAATAATAATAATAATAATAATTTCTATCATCTGCGAACACAACCAGTGCGGCTTACAACAATTTAAAAAATACAATAGTAGTCTAACATGTTTGGAGGGCAAAACACTAGGTTGGGAGAGACTGTTTTAGACCACTAAGAAACCCACTGGTTGACCTTAAGCAAGTCACACTCTCTCAGCCTCAGAAAATAGAATAGATTTATTACATCACATAGCCAGCACAATAAGAATAAATAAATTACAAAAATTACAAAAATAAAAGCATTCACAGAAATGCCCAAAAATCAGTTTCACAAATGTACAATTTCTCCCTGAAACCAGCATACACAGTCTCACCATGTTGCAGTGAGGAAAAAATGTATCCTTTCCTATTAAGCACAGAGTATGAACCACATCACAATTTACATCCCCAATAAAGTTAAATGTGGTATGGGAAGTACAGTGAAATATTAGTGGAGAAAGACTTTGAAAGGTAATGGGAAGGTTTCTGATATTCATGCCTTTATGAATGACAGTGAAAGTTATGGCTAATGTAAGCCTAGCTCCCAGGTGCTGTGTTTACACCAAAAGTAAATTTATCCTCCCTTGCTTGAAAATGTTTACCACTGAACAGTATCACTGCAATGTAAATATGAGGAAAACTTATCACCTTGTCCTGCAAACAAGGCAGTATCTGCAGTTCACTTATTTATTTTTAATTGCTTGTCTTGCATTTCTACAAATGCAGTTGTGCTAGCTAAAAGTCAGAATAACTAGAGCTGCCTGCCATTGCCTTAACTCTACCCCAGGTGAATCCAGGATAGTGCTTACCCTTACATCAGTTTCAAAAACCATCATGGTTATGAAGAAGATCTTGATTAGAGATTGACCAATCAGCCCGTCCATGACTTATGCTAGTTTCCCATGTATTCAGTCATGACTGCATTCCATCCAACTTCCACAGCAATATTTTTTTTTAAAAAACCCACAAATATTAAAATGTTAATTTCCCTTCATAAGCAATTTTTGTTTACTCATGTGTTCTGTAGACAGTCTCCTTTTCCTTTGTACACATTTTTACCCAGAGTTTTTGATCTGAAAACTGAATTTCCAAGTTCAAAAAAGTACACAGTGCAAAGAATAACTGTCTTCCAATCTATAGATTAATCTGGCAAATTTAAACTAGGCCATCTCAATTAAAAACAAGGATCGAATGACATTGTATTCCATCCCTAATGTTGACATTGTTTCTTCCATATGGTTTGTCTCTTGGCATGATTGGGCATTGTCTGCCTAATAACTATATTAAAGGGTAAACAACACTTTCCATAGACTAGATACATGCATAGTGGCAAAAATATTCTGTAATTCTGTTGTGTGCATTAACTTGTCAATAGAAGCCTCTCCATGAGTATTTACAGTGCACTGTGAATTTAGTTATTTTTTTTCACAGGTACACAAACACATGTACACACACACACACTATAAAACAAGAAGACTGAGTACAAACAGAAAAAAGAAGCAAAAGCCACCTCTCTGATATGGAAAGAGAATGCTTCAATGAAGTGTTCTTGGCACAGGCCTGTCAATTTGCAGGTATCTGTTAACCAAAACCATAGCAAAGCTAACAACCCAACCTCTCTGATTTTCTGAAAAGTAAATACTGTTTCCTACACACACACACACACACCATGGCAATGGCAAGATACAGCTGGATGCGCCTGGGAAGTGGCATGCTATTAATCATTTTCAAAATGGATTGTTCAACCTCACTGTTTTCTTCTGAGGAATAAGCTCAGCATGGAAGCATATACCTACCCATTTCTATTATGGGAAGATTCCAGTAGCTGGATCTTGATGGGTTGGTTTAATATCTCATAGGATCAGGCTTAAGTGTTGCAAGACCACTGTGAAGCTTACTGAACTCTGATGTTGCTAATTTGTTTTTAAATGGCCTTGGGGTAGGAATACTTTCCCCCCCCAGCCTGAAACATTATTTCTCCCTACTGTCTAGATGACTGAATGGGGGCACAAGAAGAGTGTCCTTTAGTGATATGGCCCATGGTCCACAAGTTGCCCTGATGTGTTACAAAATCCTTATGTATTCCATGGAAAGTGCCCTTGGCTTGAAAATAACAGCAACAGATGTGAAACCAGATTATCATGATTTCACATGTCAGTTTTGGACCTGTGGAAACTGAAGTCATCAAACTAGAATCTCAAAGCCAGCTTCCACCATTAACACATGCTCAGGAAGTGATTACTTCACGGAGCTCTCAGTGCATACTGTGTTGGCTAGAACTTTTAAAATTGGTAATGTAACTTGGAGAATAAATTTAGACAAGGAAGAAGAGAGAGTGAAGATAGGAGGAAGGAACATCAACAACCTAAGATATGTGGATGACACCATGCTACTAGTGCCAAACATCATAGACTTGGGACAAATACTAAGGAATGTTAAAGAAGAAAGTGCAAAGGCAAGCTTGCTGCTAAAAATAAAGAAAACAAAAAGAATGACTACAGAGGATTTACATAAATTCAACATAGATACTGAGGAAATCAAAATAATCAAAGATTTCCCATTGTTTGGATCAATCATTGATCGGAATGGAGATTGCACTCAAGAAATCTGAAGAAGACTAGGAATGGGAAGGGCAGCCATGAAAGAACTAGACAAGATCCTAAAGTGTAAAGATATACAATTGAACACTAAAGTTAGCATCATCCAAGCCATTGCATTTCTTATTACCATGTACAAATGTGAAAGTTGGACAATGAAAACAGCAGAAAGAAAGAAAGTCAACTCATTTGAGATGTGGTACTAGAGAAGACACTGTGGATGGCTAAAAAGACAAATAAATTAGTTTTTGAATTCTCCCTAAAAACCAAGATGACTAAATTGAGGCTGTTGTACTTTGACTACATCATGAGAAGACATAACTCATCTAAAAAGTCAATAATGCTAGGAAAGGTGGGATGTCTTATCTCCAACTTACAACTTATAACCTGGTAAGCCCTTTTCCACCTCTATCTTAGAGCTGAAAGGAGCTCAATTCTTCAGTGCTGGGGCTGGAAAAGTGCTTACATTCAATCTGCAACAGGTTGAGGGAGGAAAAATCACAGCTTTCCCCTCTCAGTGGTTGGAAAGGAAACTTTTCATCACTGGGTAGGAAAAGTAACTCCTCCCTCTAATAATTTGCATTAGTTAGCCAAAGAGGTAGGGATGAAGAGAAGAAGAAAAAAACCTAGAGATGTAAAAATTGAGTACAGTAAAAATTGAGTACAGGCTTACAGTAATAAAACATCAAAAATGCACAATCCCAAATGCTCCCACTCCTTAAAACAATATTAAACATCATAAAATTAAAACAACAACAAACAGGGCTCTCCTCACCTGTGGAGATTTAGGGCTCTCCACACCTGAAGAAGGTCCTAAATAGCAAATTTTGCACACCAAAAATGGCTGCAATATAATTTCTGAAGAAATCTACATGGGTTGAAGGGCTGAAAATAGGATGGGCACAACATCTGTCCCTCTGCAGCTGTCCATTCATAGTAAAGGTAGCCCCTTGACATGGATGTCTAATTGTAACTGACTGTAGGGAGTGGTTCTCCATTACTAAAGTGAAGAGCCAGCATTGTCTGAGGATTACTCTGGTTGTCATGTGGTTAACATGACTGCACCAAACACTGCTACCTTCCCACCGAAGTGGTACCTATCTACTTGCATTTGCATGCTTTCAAACTTCTAGGTTGTCAGAAGCTCACCCCATCAAGTAGTACTCGGGCCTTGAACTGCCAACCTTCCAATCTTCCGATTGTCAGAATTGGTGTTTTAACAACTAAGCCACTGCATCTCATTCAAAGTACATGGCACTTAAATAATATGTTTGTGTTGAAATCTGGGAGAGGGGACCTTACATAGACTCCTCATCCACTACTGGTACGATGCCTGTGGTGTCTTGGGTCTTAGGCCAAAAATAGTCCCACAATGACATGAAACTCGCTACAAAAAATGGTGGCCACACTTCTATGAATGTACTTCAGAAAAACTTTGTTACCATCTTTTTTCTTCTCTGGTAGTATCCTTAAACAATGGCATAGCATGCAGACATTAATCTGGCAACAGTTTCCACATCTATGCTGTGGACTGCACATTTTTAAATTTGTCTGCCATGTAATTACTAAAAGCAGAGGAACTCTCTGCTAGGGGAAAAAATAGCAACTGTAGCCATGGCTGGTGGTGGTTAGAAGTTAATATGGAGACAGAAGTGTGCTATGAAAGTTTAAAACCTAAAAACAACACTATTAAAATGATATGTCTCTCTGTGTTAAAACCCTGTCTTCTAATATTTAAGGCTGTGGCTATCTTTTGAAGCTTCAAGGCTGTTGGCACTGTATTTCTTCATCAGGAGAAGAACTGACTACTGAGGCAGGTAACAGCAAAGAAAGAAACAATTTCAGCATTTAACAACCTCTGGATCAGTAAGCCATGTATCTCCTGAGCCTGCTGTGCCCTGCCAGGATTTCATTCTGTCTCATTAGCTGGAATGTTCCATTTTTGGTAACCCCAAAGGTCACTTCTCTTGCACATTCCTTACTGCTCCACAGAGAAAGATGTTTTCGTCCCCTAAGTAAGAAGCTGTAGCTAGTCAGAGCTCTCTCTTTACCTCCTTGCCCACATTTTCATTTCTGCATGTGCTTGTTAAACTGGAAGGTGGAAGCCGCCAGTTCTGTTATGCTGTTAATGAGTGGGTCTGCTACTTACACTCCTTACCAACCCCATTATTCACTGTAGGCTGGGAAGTACCCCCTGCAGTTATTAAAAACACTGTTAATCTTTCCAATCTGTTTGTAATTGGCATAGCTCACCCACTGGGCTTAGCAGAGGAAAGGAGGAAGGTATAAAGGTCTCTTTTTCTTTCAGTGTTACAGATTTTAAATTTAGATCTCAGTTAATAAGATTTTTTTTCCCACTTCTGGAAGGTCAAGTCTACTGATTGTTCTTCCCTAAGAAGGAAATGGCTCATACTGGAAGAGCTTTGCAATGCCTTCTTGTTTTTCAGAACTTTAAGATTTGTTGTAGAAGCAAAGCAGATTTATTCCATAGATGGCAGTTGTCCCATGTACCATTGCATTCTGTCCATCTTGCCCAACTAAATCCATTTATCCTAGCTTACAATGCACTACCCTCCACAGCATGACAAATCACACAACAAATTATCAGCTAATGAAGGAAACACAGTGGCTTGATGTTCTTTAGAAAAACCCACAGATCGGTCATCCTGCCCCTGTCCACTATTCTGGTGCTGAAAAAAAAACCTCCTAATTGTTGTCACTTACTGAATGAACACCAACAGTTTCATATTTGATATTCAGCATTTGGTCACTGATGTTCAGTCTCTGGGAGTTATGTTTGTGAATCCTTTGATGGTCTATTAGCAATGTGTGGTTAGCTGCAATGACTGACATTGTTCATCAGCAATCAACCAATTAATGGCTTGATTACTGATGAGGAATATCAGTCACAGCAGCCAACTACATAGTGTTACTTTGTGGAGCCAAAACAGCCCCTGACCTCTTGTTTCCTCTTCCTTTTAATTACTTTCTCTGTATGAGTGGCTTTTGCTCAGGAGGATATGCTAACCATTAATTTTTGCTGACATGGCATGTGTGGAAGCATAATCGGATGCAGAAAATATAAGGGTGTCAGCATTCAGAGTCCAAGTTAGTAGTAGGAGGCCATATAGTAAATCTGGCACTCTGTTCCCAGCAAGGCATCTAGCATTCACTAAGAGATGGAAATAGTTTGTAGCTGAAACCAAAACAGTGTGTCAGCATGAGTTACATTGCATTGTATCAAGAGTGCATTTATACTTCAAAGTGACAGAAATTTGATACCATTTAGTTATGGCTATGGAATCCTGGGATTTGTAATTTAAGAAAATATTTAGATTTCTCTAATACACTCCCTGAACTATGGCTCATTAAAAGAACATTCTAAGTACCTCACCAAACTAGAAATCCTAGGATTTTGTAGGATGGTGCCACTTAAAGTAGTATCAGACTGCTCTAAATGTATAGATTAGTTAGATCCCAAGTGATACAGCTAACCTACAGAAATCAACAGGGCTTGACATAGAACTGATATATCAAATATATCCTATTTATTTCAATGGCTTCACTCTGACTATGCTTGGATATATGCAGTCCATTGCATTTACCACTAACTAAAACCCTTTACCAACAGAAGATGTGGTGCTAATCTGAATGGTACAGGACCAAAATCAAATAGTTATGGTTTTGTGTTGCTCTGAAAAAGCTAAAAAAAAAAAAGAGAGGATCTTCCAGCTGTAATAGTGCTGTACACAACAGAGCCTGTATCATACAAGCTGCAATTATCTGAAGCTCCTTTTTTTTTAATTAAAATTCATTATACGTTTGTTCCCTCTTGTTACTTTAGTCATGTATACTTATGTGTAAAAAGCATTCTATTTTCTGCGAATGTAATTATCCTGATGCGTTGAATTTTCCTCAGGCCATTTAGATGAGTGAAGTTATACTCTGTTACATGATACCAATTTCTTCTTAAACACAATGCACCAAATTGCCTTCACTAGCTTCAGTACAGGAAAGTCAGGATTAAATGAAAATAAATTGTTAATCCGGATTTTATAGGCTAAAGCTCAATAGCACCAAGGCAATAAATGCTATTGGCCAAGAGAGGCTAACAGTATTTGTATCATTTCAGGAGTATATTGTCATGGACCCATGGATGTTAGAACAACTTTCTAAATTCTACAAGGAGCATAGATATAGAGATAAAGATGTGAGCTCTATTCAGACATTATTGATTGAGGATTAAGTAAACATGCAAGGAGAGGGGACATAGGAGTCCTGCCCCTCTCCATTCCCAGTTCTGTCACACTACACATAGAGGGTGACATTCTGAAAAACATCCACTTCCAGGGAGGGTCTCCTGGGAAATCAAGGTCTTGAATTACAGGGAGATGCTTGACAGATAGCTTTCCTTTGCAAACTCATGCTCTCCTCATGAGGGCAGTGACAGAATGAGGGTTAGCAGACTCCCGTTCTTTGTGTGTTAACTTAAATAATATTTGATAAGGCCATAGCTAAAAGCCCTAGCTGAACATTCTGTTTTGTAGCTAAAATGAAGACAGAAGGAAGGGGAGTGTGCTAGTCCCAACTCCTTCTATCTTCATTCTCCATGTGTACACACTACAAACAAAGTGGAGGAGTTTCCATGGGCAGAGCATTTATCTTCTTTTTACTTTCCATTTCCCTGTGAGGAAACTGATGACAGATGGAATGACCCATGCTCCCTTTTTGTATTTTTGCTTAAACTGCATAGCACAATGCTTGGATTGTGCTATAGCTACAGATACGAAATTAAAGACATGAAGCAGATTTTGTCTTTCTTCTTATTGTTACTTTACCTTGTGTAATATCTCAGTGATTCACAATCTGTGTCTGGCATCCTGCATATGTCCCTTTTTTGGTCACTGTAGAGGGAGGAACTCAACACTTCCCCAAACTGTGTAGGTTCTCAGACCTCCAGTATACTTTCCCATTTTTCATCTTTTCCTTAACTGTTAATGTACCAAATGTTTGGATGTGCAGTGCTCAACATTAGGATGTGCAGTGCTCAGCATATCAACATTGCTCAACAGTAATGCCCCCAACCTTCTTTACAATCCCCCTGTCTCACATTGTGGACTGATGGAATGTCCATTTAGTGCCCAGTAGAAAGTGGGTATGGTGGAAGAGCATCTTGCTATGTCCTATCAGGTGGCTACAAAAAGAAGGAGGCACTCCTAGGAATCTCCCTTTGGATAATGTGATTATTGTGTATCTGACTATTGGGACATAGCTGAACATTTCTTCACCAAACCCCACTCTCCACTTGCCACTAAATGGCTGTCTTGAAAGGGTCCCAGCATGAGACAAGAGGGCATTGAGAAAGGTGAGTGTGGTTCCTGCTTGCTGGAACCTTATGCAGCATCTTGATCTTTTTGGTTTTTGCTTTTTCTTATCCTGCTAGGAAAAATAAGGCCATTCTGTTGGGTTTTCTCCCAATATCCTCCCCCTACCATTTTTGTGGAAGTCTTTGTCCTCTCACCCATACATATACTCTAGAACAGGGGTAGGCAACCTTTCCCCATTAAGGGCCAAGGGACTTCAGCTCCCAGAAGCCTCGGCCATGTTGGCCAATAGTCCCATGTTGGTCAATAGCTCCTGGGATTCTGGGAGCTGAAGTCCCTCGGCCCTTAAAGGGGAAAGGTTGCCTACCCCTGCTCTAGAACAGTGATTCCCAAACTTTGTCCCTCCACATGTTTTGGATGTCAGCTCCCAGAATTCCTGATTGTTGGCCAAGATGGCTAGGTCTTCTGGGAGTTGAAGTCCAAAATACCTGGAGGACCAAAGTTTGGGAATCACAGCTCTAGAACAATGCTAGGTCCAAAGCATTTTGGAACATGTAAACTGGTGGCAAGAATACCTACACTGCTACTGCTGTAGCCATTTGAAGTGGTAGCAAATAAGAATTGTTTGCTACCAATTGTACTACACTGGCTCTGCCAATACTGCACTCCACAGTCAAGAAACTGTAGGGAATTTACCTATCCTCTGAAGAAATATGGTTTAATGCTCCCCCCACTCTGTTCCTTTACCTATAGAAAAAAACAAAGCCATTTATGTACCCCTGTAGAAATGAGTTTTGTATATTGGCCCCATGAAGGAATGAATAAGGTTCAGATTCACACATTATGCTACTGCTGCAAGCAACTTTGCACATTATAGCGAGCACTGAAAGAGGATGAACAAGTAATACATACTTCCTAGCTTTGCACTGATACACTTGAGGACAACACAGATGTCACTTGTATGCAGCACAAAGATGCTCATGGGGGAGAAGTGCAGGATTGCACCACATAGCCCCTTCTTACCTGTAGGCTCCATGCAGGAATGATGTCGAGTGCTTTTAGGGTGAGGATTAGAGCCAGGAGGCTCCTGTGTCTGAATCTTGGATGAAATCAGGCATGATATTAAATGCATGATGTTATTATTTATCATGATGTTCAAGGGATTTCATCATTCTCCCCATTAATAATAGAAACTGCAAAATGGAGGAGAATGAGCAATTTCAGCCCTGTGGCATATGAGGATAGGGTTTAAGCCATTCATCCTGTAACAGTCCACCACTAAACACCCTCAGCCTACTTCCCATTTTCACTAGGAAACTTCCACTGATGGCAACAATACCCTCACTTCAAAGGGCAGTTGCAGCTTTTGAAGGGTGGTGTTTTGACAAAATTTGGGAGGAAGCTTATCCCCCCTCCTTTGCATGCACTGCAGTCCCAGTCCAACTCAGCATTCTCCATAGCAATTAAAAATGTTAAAGAGGGGAAAGGGGTAAATTGAATGCATTAGTGCATGTAACATCAGGTCTGTATTGACCCTGAGTGTAAACAAAGGAAATGTCTGTATGGGCCAATGCTTTCCCAGGAAAGAGACAGAAAGAACAATCACTAGGCCCCATCCTTCAGTAAGAAGATTATATGTCGTATCAGGTCTACAGAGTTTCTCATATAGACTACTTGAGTCTTTGCTTTTCCCCTTCCTCTCGTCACTGTCTTCATGACCAGTTTTGCTACTCAGAGTGCTTGCTGATTCTCCATTCCCAGGATCCAAATTGCTGCTGCTTCCTTTTGACAGGTTTCATGTGCTATGGATAAGTGCTGTCATAAAGAAACATCCCTTCTGAGCCATAGGCATTACTGGCAGATAATGCAAGCAACTGGTGCACATGATGGTCTTCAAAGAGGCAAGGTGGAGGAAGTGAAATTTTCAGAAAGAAAAAAGATGGTCCAGAGGATCTGAGAAAAACTTGAAGTGAAAAGATGGAAACAAAATACCTGAATAATGTGGGGTCTGAAAATGATAAATATCAGCAGGAACTGGCAAGTTGCAGTGTGGAACTAGAGACATAGGCCTCCTAAGGAGAGCTT
This sequence comes from Phrynosoma blainvillii, assembly GCA_026167975.1. NCBI lineage: Eukaryota > Metazoa > Chordata > Lepidosauria > Squamata > Phrynosomatidae > Phrynosoma > Phrynosoma blainvillii. Next base: position 63,157,513 of record JANUYF010000003.1, on the reverse strand, counting down.
CAAAGCCATGACACCTGGCTGGATGGGTGAGGACCAGAGTTTGGGAAAGTTATATTTTTTTATTCCTAGTTTCAAGAGTCCTTCAGCCAGTTCTTGCTGTTCCCAGACCTATTCCCTATACTTTGCACCCTGTGTGGTGTTCACACACCTGGGATCAGTACAGAAAACCTACTTTGACAGGCCCATTTGGCCTTAGTTTTATACTTGGCTGCCATTTCTCACCTACAAACAGATGCCTTTGCCAAGCCTTCATTTCCTAGAAATGTACTTTTTCTAACTCTTGTCAGTTGTAAATGCAATTATTATTCAGTTCCCATCAGCTTCATCAATACCAGAGAGGGAACAGAGAGTGCAGTTGAGCTTGTGAGGTCACACAGCAATGCTGTGAACAGAAAATAGACATTTGGCATGACAGACCACATCATTTTCAGCAGATAGTGTGTTGTGTGTGTATGTTTCTTTAAGTTGCCTGTTGACTTAGAGCAAGCCCATGAATTTCATAGTGTTTTCTTAGGCGAATAATACTCAGAGGTGGTTTTGCCAGTTTCTTCCTCTGAAATATACCCTACAGCACCTGGTGTTTTCTGATGGTCTCCGATTCAACTACTAGCCAAGGCTGAGCCTGCTTAGTTTCCAAGATCAGGTGGGCTGTGATGCCTTTAGAGTATTTAGGACCTAGATAGTGTGTTACCAAGGGCCTATTCAAGGTGCATGTGTTCCTGAATGAGTACCTTCTGAGACAGCAGCCCTGATATTTGGATGAATATTAGATGTTGAACACTGCACCTCCTAACATTTGGTGCATTAACAGGTAAGGAAAGGGTGAAAAGTGATTGCCCCTCTAGTAAGGATGGAAAGAATATTCAAAAATATTCCAATAAACAATGAAAAAGTTTCCCAAGAGGTTTTTTTTTTTTTTCCAGATGGGAAAAATACTGGAGTGGGCTATGAACCTACAAAGTTTGGGATATATATATATATATATATATATATATATATGGCAAAAAACCAGTATTTTCTGTGCAGAATACAAAACGCAAAAAATAGTTTTTTAAAGAATAAGTCTTGAACTACAAATAATACTTGAGACATGTGCAATTTTTAGGATTATCTCACAAAGGGGATTAAAATGACAGAATTGTTTGTTCTTACCTATGAGAGCCAGCATAGTGTAGTACCTTGAGGCCTGGACTATAACTCTGGAAAACAAGGTTTGAATCCCTGCTTGACCATTGAAACTTGGCCAAGTCACACTCTCTCAGCCTCAGAAGACAAAGGCAACCCCTCTCTAAACAAGTCTTGCCAAGAAAAACCCATGATAGATTCACCTTAGGGTTGCCATATGTCAGAAATGACTTGAAGGAACACAACCACAAATGAAAATTGAATGCATAGAATTTTACATCCCTGCCCTCTAGATGCTGTACTTAAAGATTGGAAGAAGGTACTAGATAATTTAAAGAAAGAATGGGTCATCTAATCATGATTTGATGTATGTTAAGTGACAGACCCAAATTCTATTTGCTAGAGGTTCTTTTTTATCTCCACTTTATAGAGATATCTTAATGTTCTAGTGGTAGATTTAGTTGCCTGTTACTGTTAATGGATTCAACCAGAATGGGTTATAGATACTAATAACATGCAGAGTTAGTAATGATTAAAATAAAAGGTATAACTAAAACAATTTATTAGCTATGCATACCGAAAGGTCAATCAGATTTATTGTAATGATAAAAGACTTAGTGTAAACAGATGGAAAATTTACTTACTGAAAAGATAAGAAGCATGTTGTCAGATATTATTTATACATCGAGTATTACAAAAGAGGAAGCAATGTTTGTGGTTGATTTGTGTATTTGTCAGATAGGTGTAATGTATGTTTATGTAGAAGTTAATAGATGTTGTTTGTATTGTTTGTACAAGTCAACTTGTTTTGTGAATTTTAACTTAGCAAATTTGAATAAAAACCCTTAAAAAAAAGTACAGAACAGCAAAAGGAATAAGTATGGTTGATAGGAAGAGGGGGAAATGAGAGAAGAAAACTCAAATGGAGAGAAAAGAGTAATTACTAAAGCCATCAAAATAAGTCACACACAAAAAAGAACATGGCTTCTTAACTCTCTCAAATGTTTTAACTCAGGCATTATTTTGGTATCAGTATCTGTCTGTTTGTTCAGTTACTGTCTCTATGCAGCAAAAAGGATGGAAAGTGGAATTATGAGCCTTCACAGTCAAAGCCCCTTCTTCAAAACATAGTGATTTGAGAGCTGCTGGTAAAATGTGTCCATGTATTAGAAGATGAACTTGTCCATCACTCACGCTCCCCATACTCACATCCTTTGTGCTTTCAGAGAAACAAAACCTGAACAACACTCCACTATGCCTTTCTAAAGTCTGAACCACTGGTACTTAGGAGGGAACTGTATTTCATCAATGGACTGGTATAAGATGTCTGGATTTGAATGTGATGCACATCCTTAATAGAGATCAAATTGCCAATTGAAACTTTTCATGGAATTCAAAAAAGTGGCACTCTTCTTGCTGCAGAAATGGATTTCTTCTCACACAAATGGATACACAATGTTTTCCTAGGATAGGGCCAATGGAAGTCAACAGTAGCATCATGGGGGGGGGGGGTTTGTTAGGAGTGTGAACCACACTGGGTGACACCCCAGCAGAGAGGGTGACACCTGGCCTATCCTCTGCCCATGGCAGGGGTTCCTTGCTGCTCTAGGCCTTGTTTTATGTGGCTCCCTGCAGCCGTGGGCCTACTCTCTGGGTCCCAGGGGCTGTTCCCAGGCCCTTCCCCTTAGAATGTGGGGCTCCTGCAGCCCATCCCAGGGCTGCCCCCTGGGGGTGCATGCAACATGTCCAGCCACACCCTGGTGCTCCTGTGCACACCAGAAGTGCACTGGAAGTTGTGTGCCAGAAGTACTGCCCCCATAAGTCCCCCCTCATGACCGACTGCAGCAGGTGACACCAACCCTAGGGATGCCACTGACACAGTATTTTTTATAAAAATAGAAAAAGTGTTCACCTCCCCTCTTTTTTTTTTTTTTTTGGTTAGTTACTGATGTGATAACATCACTGATCAATCCACCTGTGGGTGATAAAAAAAGTAGGGATGGGGACAGAAAAAAATCAGTTGACTTTCAGCACACCGGGACTTAGAGAGGCTTGGAAGTTCTATGACTGTGGTTTCCTATTCTAAAACATCTGTTTGCACCTTGAACTGTTAACTCACAAACTGGATGCCAGGGAATTATTAGCCTCATATTCTTGTTGCCTCCCAAGTTCACTCACAGTTAAATGTGCATCTTTAGGGAATCTATTTTTGCCCTCACTCTGGGTATAACAATGCTCCTTGTTTTATTTGACCTGATCTTTTGAAAGAGAAGTGCTCATGAAGGGCTTCTGATTTAAGGGCTGTCTATTCTCTTTAGCCTCCAGTTCACCTCTTCTGCATATAAACAAATCAGAGACTAACTACACACCTTAAATGTGAATGTGTGAGACTGAGCTCTGATGCCATTTAAAAAATAAAATAAAATAAAAAAACAGAAAGCAACAGCTCTGTCTTAAGATCAGGTGGATCTTCTCATTATGCACTGCAATAGGTTAGTTAGACCTTGAAGGAAATGTTAGAAAGAGGTATTTACAATGGTAAAATAATGACCCTGTGTGGCGGCTTTCTCTGATAGCATTCACATTTCATTCTATTATTATTCTATATTTTTTTCAAAAGCTGTTTACACTTTAAAAAATAAGAAAAGCAGCTCTGAAGGAAAATGGGAATGGAGAAGCATTGATGTGCATGCATATACACACAACTGCCTGATTAACCCTTTCTCCTCCTGTCAGTCCCTTTTCAATTTAGAAAATATTTGTCCTATGAGAAGAATTCTAAAACAAAAACATGTTTGCAAAAAAGCATTGGGGTTTGGTCAGTGGGGCATAATTGAGTAAGTGAGGGAGAAAGTGTTGAGAATTCTTTCTTCCATTCTAAAATACCATCTTATTCTAATCAAGGATGGAGAAGATGTAGTCCTCCAAATGTTGAACTGCAGCTCCTATATTCATTCAATATGATGGCAAAGGGTAATGGGAATTAGAATTCGCCATGTGGAAGGTCACACATTCTCCAGATGTTATACATGGGCTCAGTTCAGGACTCACTTACATACATGTGTGTAATGTGTTGCCAACTCCTCACCAGAACTTCAAATAACTCTCTTGATCACCTCACCACAAAATTCCCGAGCAAGTGTACAGCTTGCTGATATCAGGCATAACAGTGAGGTGGTAGGGGTATAAAAAAATACCCACAAATGTTCCTGACCACAGACAAATTATCTGTTCCTGACAGAACAAGAGCATTGTTCAGGAAGAATTTTGCCCTCCACAACTTCATCCCAAACTGTGAGAATGAACAGACTCTCATTTATTTTGAACCTATGATATAGGAAACTTCCTATATTCATTATAGGCAAATCTACGTAAATTGCATTGAGATGTACTTTTCCCACAGACTGGAAAAATGGTCCAATGTCACATAAATGCAGTATTTTACATAGTTAATTGGGAGTTGTGGTGATTTTTTTCACACTTTTGGGAGGAAGATGGTTGTTAACAGGAAGAGCTTGGAGAATGCCAACTGTTCAGTCTCCCACTTGCATGATGACATGGTGCCAGTCACTGACCATTACTACCTGACGGTTGCATTCCACATTCCAATAAACCACACAGATCTCCAGATCTTAAACCTAATTGTTCAGGCTTTATGTTGTCTAATAAAAGCAGGAATAAAGAAGTCCCCAAGGCCTAGTTTCCTGTAACTTCACCAAGGCCTAGTTTCCTGTAATGCTGATAGATTCCTTTTTACCATCCCCTCATCGTTTCAACATGGCTTGTGGAAGAAGGCACAGAAAAGAGGAATATATTTAAGAAATATATTGAAAATATGTTTATTTCTTGAGTATTATCACATGGCATGGGATGAATAGACTAGAAAGCCCTCTCCAAGAGGTTTTCATTCCCTCTTTGTTTTCCCCTTTCCATCTACCCCTGTATTCTAGAGCAGGGTCATTGTGGATGGAGAAAGCATCAAGTTGGTTATCCATAAATCAGTTAGTCACTCTTAATTAAATAACTGCTGGTTCTCTTTCTCTTCCCACTTATCCTCATCCATCTTCCTGTGGATGCTCTTAGAAACATCCTACACTGGAAGCCAAGCTAATTTTAATAGGGAGACTTTTCTTCACTGTGAATGTCTCAACAGACAACACCTCCATTTCAGGTCTCACAAGATTCCATTAAAAGTTCAGCAATGTAGGATTTATAAAAAATCATTTTGTCACAGACTAGGAACAGGATAGCAGGCAAAAAGTACCAAGGAATAAGGGTCTGTAGAAACAAAAACCATTCACATTAGAGACAGCTATTAATCTATTAGCTTTAGTTCAAGCATTACTGTAAACTGTAATGTAAAACACAATGACTGTCATTCTAGTTTAGGTCTTCTCTTCAGCTGTGTCTAGTCATCTTGGCTTCTAGGGAGAATTCAGGCTTGATTTGCTCTGTGACCCATTCATTTGTCTTTTTAGCAGTCCATGGTATCCACAGAACACTTCTCCAGCACCACATATCAAATGAGTTTATTCTCTTCCTGTCTGCTTTCTACATTCTCCAGCTTTCACATCCATACATAGAAATGAGAAATACAATGGCACATACAATCCTAACTTTAGTATTCAACTATGCATCTCTATCCTTCAGGATCTTGTCCAGTTCCTTCATAGCTGCTCTTTCAAGTCTTATTCTTCTTTTGATTTCTTGACTGCGGTCTCAATTCTGATTAATAATTGAGCCAAGGTATGAACTATTTCAATTGCTTTATTGTCTACTTAAAGTTATGTAAATAATCTGTGGTCATTATTTTGTTTCTTAATGTTCATTTGTAAACCTGCCTTTGCATTTTCTTCATTGATGTTCTTCAATGATTCTACCTTCACACCTATCTTTCTTCACAAGAAGAAGATCTTACAGCCCACCAGGTTTGGTTCAGAGTTGCTGTCAGAGTTTCTGTCAGAGTTGCTGTCTCTACATGCCATTTAAGGAGAAAAGGACTCCAACCACACCAATCTAATGTAATGTATGTACATCATATCCCCCTCCCTTGCCAACATGTTTAGCAAAATATGTTGTAGTAAATTTAATCGAAATTACTGGTGTCCATCTCTTTATTTTTCTTCTCCATTTGAAGCTTTGGTGCCTAGGACTGCTACAATGAAATCCAGATTTTAGTTCCAACTAGAATAGACCATTAAAACTCAATAGAAGTTTTGTAAATCACTACTTATGCAAATTCCATGAATTCAATGGGTCTACTTTAGGAGGGACTAAAATAACTGGATTTAAGCCTAGATTAGGCTAAATAGTTTTTTAATGGTCTATTTAAAAGAACTTTGCAAATCTATTGCCTAAATTTTTCCAAGAGTCTGTGTGCTTTCTTTTAACCAGAATGTCAAACAATTCTTCCCAGAGTTTTGCATAGTAAAGATTGCTGCAAATAACGCATGTGAATCAATGTGATTATATACTACTGTCAATGAACTCAGCTAAGAAATATTCTGTCTCTCTCTTCTGAAACCCATTTCTGTCATTTCAGGTGAGGCATGCCACATATAGTTGTGAAAGTAGCAATATAAATAAGAGACTTCAGGAGACTTACCCAGGCAAAACAAATTGACAAGGCAAGATTAATATTCAGGAATCATTTACTACAAGACAGGCCAAAAAGACAAAATGACAGAATATCCCTACTAGTCACCTACAGTTCCCAGCTGAGACTACTCAGAAGCATCATCAACAAGCTACAACCAATTCTGAGGAATAACAAACATTTTCAGAAGCTCTGGAAGACAGGACATTATTGGTCTACAGAAAGCCTCCAAATCTTACTCGCTTACAACAGGATAAACAACATGGGTGGCAATATAGGGACAAGACCCTGCCACAAACCTAGATGCCAACTCTGTCCTCACACCTACTCTGGGAGCAATATTACAGAACCCAGTAATATCACTCACAGCATTAGATACCTCCTATTTGTTCATCCTCCAATGTGGTATATGCCATCTTATGCCAGCAATGTTCCTCTACACTTTACATTGGACAACATAACAGTGTCCATCCAAGAGGATTAATGGATACAAATCTGACATTAGAAATAGCAATACCCAAAAATCAGTTGCAGAAGATTTTGACATTTCAATCTTCCTGGATAAACAGTGAGTGATTTACAGGTTGCAGATAAAAAGGAAGATTTAGAAAGAGAAACTGCTAAATTGAATTATATTCACAAATAGTCCTCTCTATTACACATATAATAAAAGGAATCTTCTCAGGGAGACTTTTGAATCCTAAGAAATTGACTTGTTAAATAGATTATTGCTTTCATGCATCATCACTAACTGAACACTGAAAATACCTGAAAGATCTGATCATCTTATTTAGGACAAGGATCATGATTTACGTCGTTCTGGATCCTATTACCCTCTACCCTACTCCCACAACTGTATAAATATGCTCTATGTCTCTGGCCTTAATACAACTTGGTAATGCACTCAAACAACTAGATTTAATAATAATAAATTATAATAATTTTTTTTTATAGCCCGCCCCTCTGCACAGCAATTGAGGCGGGTTACAGCATTATAAAACATACAAATTTAAAACATTCCTTATCCCGTATCCAACCCTCCCACCCCTTAAAACTGAATTAAACTATTGAAAAATTAAAACAAAATACAATATAATAAAACACAACAAAACAATAGCAGCCACAGGGAGGAGCAAGTAAAACCATCTATTCAAGCCAGAGGGTTATTCTGGGAAGGCCTGCCGGAAGAGATCTGTCTTTACTGCTTTTTTAAAAGCAGCAAGAGTAGTAATGAGACGGATCTCGTCTGGCAGGTCATTCCACAGCCTGGGAGCAGTCGCAGAAAAGGCCCTATGGGAGGTCTGCGCAGCCTAGTTTTTATTGTCTGTAGCAGGTTCCTCACAGAGGACCAGAGGGTGCGGGGGGGGGGATCATATGGGGAGAGGCGGTCCCTAAGATAAGATGGACCCAAGCCATGTAGGGTTTTAAAGGTTAAAACCAACACCTTGTACTGCACCCGGAAACTAATTGGCAGCCAGTGGAGGGATTTAAGCACGGGTATTATGTGCTCCCTCCTGCATGTTCTGGTAATTAATCTGGCTGCCATGTTCTGTACCAGTTGCAGTTTCCGGGTTAGGCACAAGGGTAGCCCCATGTAGAGTGCATTGCAGTAATCCAGATGTGAGGTTACCAGAGCATGTACCACAGTTTCCAGGTCCCTCATATCCAGATAAGGGCACAGTTGGCGTATCAGCCTGAGCTGATAGCAGGTGCTCCTGACCGCCACATTCACCTGACTAGTCATGTGAAGTGACGAATCAAGGAGCACCCCCAAACTGCGAACACAGTCTTTAGAGGAGAGTGTGACTCTATCCAGGACTGGAGACTGTATTCCCAGATCTGGTTTCAGGCCTGTGACCGTGAGTACCTCCGTTTTATCTGGATTCAACTTCAATCTGTTTTTCCTCATCCAATCCATTACCGCTCTGAGACAGTCATTGAGAGGAGAGACGCCATATGAAGTCTGAGTTGATGATCTGGTCATGGAGAGATATATCTGGGTGTCATCAGCGTACTGAAGACACCGCGCTCCATGCCTCCGAATGATCTCACCCAGAGGCTTCATGTAGATGTTAAATAGCATCGGGGACAGGATGGTGCCCTGAGGGATGCCACAATTAAGCTCTATTTTGGAAGAGCAACTATCCCCGAGCCTCACCCTCTGAGATCTGCCAGAGAGGAAGGAATGGAACCACTGCAAAGCAGTGCCTCCAATTCCCAACTCTCTCAGGCGATCCAAGAGGATGGCATGACCTATTGTGTCAAATGCCACTGAGGGATCCAAGAGCACCAACAGAGTCACACTACCCCTGTCGATGCCCAAGCAGAGGTCATCGATCAGAGCAACCATGGCAGTCTCCACTCCATATTTATAGCTATGAAATGTGTTGTTGGCCACTGAAGTCATCTCCAACTTATGGCAACCCTTAGGTGAACCTATGACAGGGTTTTCTTGGCATGTTTCTTCATGGGGGGGGGGGGTTGCCATTGCCATTGCCATCCTCTGAAGCTGAGAGAGTGTGATTGAGCCAATGTCACCCAATTGGCTTTCATGGCTGAGCAGAGATTTGAACGCTGGCCTCCAGAGACATAGTCCAGCACTCAAACCATTACACCACACTGGCTGTCCACAAAAGCTCCTGTGAAAAATAAAAGCAAGTGAGTCTTAAAAGTGCTGTCACATTTCACACTTTTTCTCTGTCTTCCTTCCTTGTTTTGAATCTTCGCATATAAGTGCAGTTCCCAAGACATCATGCCTGTGAAAGCAAGCAAATGTTGAAGGTGCTGAAGAGCAAGCAACCCATGTACTAAACTTACTGAGTTCTAGAAATTACTGACAAGTGGCTAACAAGTAGTTTGATAGTCTGGTGGGATGGAAGAGCTTGAAGCAGCTGGTAGAGTTGCTGGCATATAACTGAATCCAAATTTTAGTAAGGCAGGTCTTTAAAACAACCTCTGTAGCTGAAAGTTCAGCAATATGTTTGGTTAGGCACTTTTTTCCTATTTTTTATATCAACAATCTTCAGAGCTGCCTTTACTTCTAAACAGCTAGCAGAGCATTTTGTTTTGAGAGTTATGAATAGGAAGCAAATAGTTAATTATTTTAAGTGGTGGTGGTGGTGGTGACGGTGGTAGTTTCTTTTGCTTTCTACTGATAGGCACTTGACCTTGATCCATTTCAAACTGGCTTCAGGACAGGATATGGAGTGGAGACTGCCATGGTTGCTCTGACCGATGACCTCCACTTGAGCATTGACGGGGTAGTGTGACCCTGCTGGTGCTCCTGGATCTGTCAGCAGCCTTCGATACCATACCAGTCTTGGACTGCCTGAGAGGGTTAGGAATTGGAGGAACTGCGCTCCAGTGGTTCCGTTCCTTCCTCTCGGGCAGATCCCAGAGGGTGAGGCTCAGGGATAGTTGCTCTTCCAAAATAGAGCCATCCTGTCCCGATGCTATTCAACATCTATATGAAGCCGCTAGGAGAAATCATTTGGAGGCATGGAGCGTGGTGTCATCAGTATGGTGATGACACCCAAATATACTTCTCCATGACCAGATCATCGGCTCAGACTTCAGATGGCGTCTCTCCTCTTAATGACTCTCTCAGAGCGGTAATGGATTGGATGAGGAAAAACAGATTGAAGTTGAATGCAAACAAAATGGAGGTACTGACAGTTACAAGCCCGAAACCAGATTTGGGAATACAATCTCCAGTCCTGGATGGAGTCACACTCTCCTCCAAGGACTGTGTTCACAGTCTGTGGGTGCTCTTAGATTCATCGCTTCACATGACTAGTCAGGTGAATGCGGCGGTCAGGAGTGCCTATTATCAGCTTCGGCTGATACGCCAACTGCGCCCTTATCTGGATATGAGGGATCTGGAAACTGTGGTACATGCTTTGGTAACCTCATGTCTGGATTACTGCAATGAACTCTACATAGGGCTACCCTTGTGCCTAACCCAGAAACTACAATTGGTACAAAATATGGCAGCCAGGTTAATTACCAGAACATCCAGGAGGGAGCACATAACACCAGTGCTTAAATCCCTCCACAGGCTGCCGATTAGTTTCTGGGCACAGTACAAGGTGTTGGTTTTAACCTTTAAAGCCCTACATGGCTTCGGTCCATCTTATCTTAGGGACCGTCTCTCCCCATATGAGCCCCCCCCGGGTCCTTCAGTCCTCTGGGAGGAAACTGCTGCAGCCTATGAAGACCAGGCTCTTGCAGACCTCCCAAAGGACCTTCTCTGCGACTGCTTCCAGGCTGTGGAATGGCCTGCCGGACGAGATCCATCTTATTACCACTCTTACTGTATTTAAGAAAGCAGTAAAGATGGATCTCTTCTGGCAGGCCTATCCGGAATAACATCCCGGAGAGAGGAGTCCACCTACCTGCTCTGAGCCCCGCAATGACTGACGTATGCTGCCTATAAATTGTTGATTTTAATTATATAATGTATTTTAATTATTCATTGGTTTAATTCAGTTTTAAGGGGAGGGAGGGTTAGGGATTGGGATGTAAGATGTTTTAACTTCTTCATGTTTTAATTATGCTGTAACCCGCCCTGATTGCTGAGCAGAGGGGTGGGCTAGAAATTATTATTATTATTATTATTATTATTATTATTATTATTATGGGATTTCATGGCCAAGATCTCAAAATAGTATAATGAACTTTGGTATTATGAACCTTAACAGGTATGTGTGGCATCTACCTGAGGCAATAAAATGTCTTGGACTAGCCCTGATCATAGGGACCTTCTATCTAATTCTTCAGAATCTACACTGGTACTTTACCAGTCTTTACAGACCTTCTCCCATGGTTTTGTGTTTCTGCAGTCTGTGTCTACCTGATTTTTCCACCTTTTCTCACTTTCATATTTCTTCTTCTTCATGAAGGGCAACTGCATTTTCCTGGTCAGACACAACCAGGACAGAGACAGGACACTCAGAGAATGTATTATCTACCTTGCTTCAGCAATCCCATCACAATGTTCTGACAGCCAGAATGAGTACCCCGAACCAGTGCTTCTTACATTCTAATATAGTTTCTAGAAAGTTTGCAAAGTTCCTCAAATACTGCACATGTGCTGAGGTTTTCCCACCATGCAATGCACTTCAGACTGAGGCTTTGGGAGGAGGGGGTGTTGGTCAGGCCAGATATCAAGCGGACCATCTATAATTTTCATTTGAGTGAAACCTTATTTTATCAGCACCTGCATTCTTCTTTTCCACTCTCTAGCTTTTCACTCTCTAGCTTAACAGTTTCTGGCAGAATTCCCTATTAGCCATGACAAATATTATTATGCTGAAGTCTGTAGCACCTTAAGCAAATGTCCAAGTGAAGGCATGTTAGATTCCCCTTCACTGACTCACTTTGCCTAATGGTAATGATATCCTAGACCTGGGTATTGTAAACTGAACTATGGGGAGACTAGGATTGGAGCACAATTATGGAGAGAAGGAGTTGAACAAGATCATATTTTGCAAGAGCCCAGCTTTTTGAAGCTGTCATGTATCTCACATTATTTCTACGGTGCCACAGTGACTCACCAAGCAGCAGGAGGGACTGATCTCCAAGTACACAGGTGCATACCATACCTTTGGCACTTATGCAATCACTGTTCACCCCTAATTCATTCCCAACACACCCCTAATTCATCCCTCGCATTTAGTGCAGCTGTCTCTTGCATACTGTCTAACTTCCCTTCCTCCCTTTGAAGCAGGCTTTGGTTGGATGAAACACATACATGAACAGTGATGCATTAAATACCATCCTTCTTCCAAATGCTCAGCCTTCAGAAGATAGCTCCCGGAAGGGGGTCAGTCAAACGGCCAAATTGGCAGCACTTCTCTTTAAGCATTTATGCCTCAGTTGGTTTCAATTCTCTTAGGGTCTGATTAAACTGACAGGGAAAGGGATGATTCAGAAGTGCTTATTATGGGGGGAGATGGGGCAGAATGAAACAAAAGGGGTCACAAGGAGCAGTAATTTTTAAAAGCTTCTGAAAAAAAAAACTTCCATTAAAGCATAAGTGTCTAGTTGGAGACAAATGGGCAGAACCTCCAGTAAAACCAACTCCTGACATCTCATTAATTTACATTCTAGAACATCAGCAAGCTTGAGATAAGACAGATAGGCTCCCAAGGAGACAGATGACTGAATGAGCTCTGACTTCCAAGTAGTACATGTGCATATGATAGTGGTCATAAATATAAGGAAATCAACATTATCCTATGAACCAACTCAGATTGTTGTTCGGCTTCAGTTTCACAAAACAGCCAGATTAGTGGGGCATTCATATTAACTTGTACAAGTATTCACACTCTGTGTAAACATGCTCAGATCATTGTGAGAATCTGGAAACACAGAAGCCTCTGTGTGAGCACATTCCATTACATTTAAGCAGAGATTTTACATTATTTCAGCACAGTGTAAATATTCACCAGTGGAGTTACATTATGCAACTCCTATGTTGTTGTGTGCTTTCAAATAATTTCTGACGTATGGTGAACCTACAGGCTTTTCTGAAACTGAGAGTGTATGACTTACCCAAGATCACCCAGTGAGGTTTAATTGCCAAGCAGGGACTTGAACCTGGGCTCCAGAGTTATAATTCAACACTCAAACCACTGCAACATGCTAGCTCATACAACTCCTATATGAAATATCAATATAGCACAACATATGTGGATCAATTTTCAGTGTGCATGGCTAACAACATGCTGTACAATTAGAATTCACAATTTGCAAAGGCAATGCATATTTACATGGCACTCTGTACTTTAGTGCACTGCTGCATGTGGAATGGTCCCCACATGTGCAACTCCACTTTCACCAAGAACAGTTGAATAGGACCGTTATGCATTGTAAAAAAAAAAAAAAATCACTTCACATGAAGAGCACAACTTACACCTGTGTATGTCACTAACAGAGCAAGCTGAGTGAGTACAGTGTACATGTGCTGTAGGTTACACATAAAAAATTCTACCTGTGTACAGAACAAGAACCTGTGTACATATGGACACAGTACACATTCCTCATCAGGAGGATCATATATACTGGCACTGCCATTTCCTGACAGTGAGCTGTTCAATAGTGGAACACAGTCATACAGTTTCATCTTATTTTTCATTTTGTTTCTCCTCAGTCACTCTGGAGAGACTATCTGCTACTACATTTTCCTTACCTTTTACATACCAACAGCAATTATTCATAAATTTATACCTTCAATAATTGCTCTATTTGCTATATTCTCTTACCATATTCATCTTATAAGTTTAGCATACATATTTACATTACAGATACAAGATATGTCAGCTGGTTATTCTCAGCACTCTAAATACATTACAACAAATTTAAATTCTTTATGTGTTTCTCTTAAAATCATTAGTGAAATCATTCTCAATCTTCTAACCCTTCTCTCTAACTGGCTTGAAGATTAATGAAGACTTATCTCTAAGAACTTTCCCCCATTCCCAATACGGGCCTGGAAGTTCCTCCTCCCCCATCTCAATAATGACAAATATCAATTTTTCCTTTCTCTTGTAAGGTTTTAACTTATTAACATGAACCAGTTTGCATCCCACATCATCTCCCAAGTCCACTATATAGTTTACATTGTTGATCTTCTCGGTGACTTGAACTGGACCTGTCCATGCATACTGCAGTTTATTTCCTCTTGTTGGTTGAAGGACTAACACCTCATCTCCAGGCAGGAAAACTCAAGTTCAGGCCTTTTTGTCATACCAAGTCTTTTGTTGACCTTGAGCTGCTTTCAAATTTTTTCTGGCAACTCTCAAGGCTTGTCTTAAGTATGTCATCAGGTTCTGGACATACGATACCACATCTTCCAGCTCTCTTTCCTGTGGAGATTCCCACTCTTGGCGAATGATATCTAAAGGTCCTTTTACTTTGCGTTCAAACATTAGCTCAAATGGACTGAATCCTAAGCTTTCTTGTGGCACCTCTCTATAGGCAAACAATAGGTGTTGTAATTTGGTGTCCCAATCATTCTGGTTTTCCGCAGTGTAGGATTTTATCATGTTGACTAAAGTTCCATTAAAATTCTCTATAAGCCCATTATTTTTGGGGTGATAAGGGTTTGTGGTTAAAGGTTTCACTCCACAGACCATTGCAATTGCAGTGTTCCAGCCATACACTGCTACAGGGAAGTTAAATGTTGAGATGATTCCAACTAATCCCACAGGATTCCATTGCTCTATTAAGGCATGCCCAGGTCTTTTTGAAGGTAAAACAGGCCCACCAATCATTTGGGATAAGCCAACAGCATAGTCACAGACATCCACATACCCCTGAACTTCACCAACATCCTCAATAAAGATTTTTCCCATCTTCGGCCAATAAAAAATTAAAGAAACTTGTTGGGTAATTTGCTTAATTCCTAAATGACCTCCAAATGAACTAGAATGGGCTATTTCTAGTATATGGCTTCTATATTTCTGAGGAACTACAAACTGTTTTTGAATTTCCTTCTGAGTATTATATTTACATTTGAGACCCTCTCTATATAAGCAGTCTTGAATGATTTTAAATCTGTGAGGGTGATTTTCACTCAGCGCTACATCTTTCTCAGCTAGAGCAAACAAAGGTTTTAAACTTTCATCTCTCTTTTGTTCCTGACCAAATTTGGCTTGGTTCTCAAGTTTAATTTCCTCACAATTCTCCTTCTCTGTTATCTCAGTTATACCACTCTCATCGATAGTGACATCTGGTTTGTTTTGTTTTTCAGTATGGAATTAACTTGTTTGGAAGTTTTTTCTTGTTTTTGTTGTCTGGTGATGACTAAAGCAAATCTAAGATAGCTGTCCAAATCATTTCCAATTAAACATGGAACAGAAATGTCATCCCAGAGGGCAAATTTCCACTGCAGTTTGTGTCCTCTGAAGGAAATGTCTAGCTTTGCTACTGGGGTTGTAAATGGAGGATCCCCTAAACCCTTTAAAGCAGGGGTAGGCAACTTTTCCCCTTTAAGGACCGAGGGACTTCAGCTCCCAGAAGCCTCAGCCATGTTGGCCAATAGCTCCTGGGATTCTGGGAGCTGAATTCCCTCGGCCCTTAAAGGGGAAAGGTTGCCTACCCCTGCTTTAAAGTCAGTGTTTCTTCTGGGCATATGTTTTGAGAGTTTACTAAGTGTGGTTTAATTATACACACTTCAGATCCAGAGTCACGGAAACCCCATAACCAGGTTCCATCTATCTGCATTAACTCTCTATGTTCCTTAAAACTGAGTCCCTCAGGCAAAGCAGTTACAAACAGGCACATTCTAGCAGAGTCAGTGGCTTCACTCACTGTCGTTTCCATGGCAACCTCAGCTTCTTTATTGCAACTTTGCTTGTCTGACTGGTTCATTGCTGTCACATAATAAGCTGGCTTAATAGGAGATTTTAAATTTTTCTGATAAGTTTTTGGACATTTTAATTTCACGTGTCCTATTTCCCCACATTCATAACAATGGACCTTATCACATGGGGTCTGAAGCAGAGCTAATCCAAAGGGCATCCACAGCTAATACATATTATTCCCCCGTGTTTACACATGACGCTGCCCCAGAAAACGGAGCTAATCCGTATTGTTCCCCCGTGTTTACACACGACGCTGCCCCAGAACTCGGCAGAATACGGCGCTAATCCGTAAGGAGTAGGGAGATTTTGACATTCGGTTTGTAGAGGAAGTATCTAGGGAGCCTTCGCATTCATTGCGAACTGGTGGGCAGGGCGAAAATCCCAGCGAGGGGAAGGGATTGCCTTGGCAAAAGGCAAACCGGATTGGAAAGCAGAGGAGGAGAGGAAGAGGGAAGAGGGAGGCGATCTCTCTCTCTCCATGGGCTGCCTTCCCTTCTCCAGTCCTCCAGCCCTCCTCCTCCTCCCCGGTTCCCATGGCTGCCTTTCCTCCCGGCTTTTTGTGACGGGAGAGAAGGGAGCCTTGGTATTAATTGCGAAATGGCCAAAAGGGCGATATTCCCTTCGTTTCGCTATGGAACCGAATTTATTCCTACTTCAGTTAGTCTTCGCTTTTTCTTTGCTTCGTGGCCAGCATTTGATAAGGCCCAATGTCTCTGGCTTGGTTTTAACTGATTTTCTGTCAACCATCTATCCCTCTTCTGGTTTTCAAGGTCACACTCTCTCAACCCAAAACTTTTCCTCTCAGATTTTGGTGTTCTCCCTTGATGCCAGGGTTTATAATTTTTCCCCTCACTATTCCTTTCTTTTGGGTCTTGCCAGTTTCTGGGATCCTTTTCGTCTTTCCACTGAGATGCTTCTTTATTTTTTGTCATTCCCCTGTCATCTCCTCTAATTAATACTAGTTCATCAACTATTCTAGCAGCTTCTGCTACTGTTTTGGCCCTATTCTCTTGAACTAGCCATTTATACTCTTGGGGAATTACATTATAAAATTGCTCCAAACCTATTAAATTTTGCAATTCTTCTTTGGATGTCATTTTATAACCATCTATCCAGCTCTTTATATAATAATCTAGCCTACACACCAGCTGAAAAAAAGTTTCCTCAGGTCTTTTCTTTCTCTTTCTAAACTCCCTTCTGTGGTGTTCTGGAGTTAATCCAAAACTTTGCTTCACCATCTCTTTAAATAACTCATAGTTTTGAGCTTCCTCTGCTCTCATCTCAGCATAAATTTCTGTGAAACCACCACGAATCTGGGATCTTATATAACTCATTCTGTCTTCTTCTTTTATTTTTAATTCTTCACAAGTCCTCTCAAAATTGGTGAAGAAAGAATCAATATTATCCCCTTCATACTATCTGGGGAGTTTCTTCATATCAATCTGAGGTGCTCTATTTACCTCAGTCACCATCTGCATTTGAGTAATTCCCTGTTCTAGACTTCTCATCCTAAGTTGGAAATCCATTTCAGCTTGTCTTACCCTCAGTCTTTCTATTTCAGTTTGCTGTTCCTTTTCAATCTCTTTTTCCCTCAAAAGCCTCTCATATTCTTCTCATTTAAAAGCCTCTCATTTTCTCTTTCTTTTTCTTTTAAAAGCCTCTTATTTTCCTTTTTAATTCTAGCCATTTCTATTCTTTCTTTTATTTTCCATATCTCCAAACTTTCTTGAGGTTCAGAAAGCGCAGTGTCAAGGCTAGCCACTATTTCTTCTCTAACCTCCTGTTCTTCCACCATTTCAGCCACTGCTGGGATTTTAACTTTCTTAGGAGGTGTTTTTATAGTATTTCCTTACTATTACCCAAAACTTTCACCTCAGGAACTATTTCTAAAATGTCAGTGCCTCAACTGAACTCAAAAACAACACTTGTTTCTTGAAGTTAGAGTAGTGATTCCTTACATTACCACAACTTTTACCTCAGGAATCGCTAAGTGTGCTTTTATCACTAGTCTCCTACCAATAGCTTAGCACATTTACCTCAGAGACTAGTTAATTTCTAGTGTGGTCAGTGTCCAACTAATCTCCTACAAATACCCTTATGTGAATACCTCAGAGATCACTTTACTGATGCCAGCACCTAGATTTCAAAAGGTTGGCATTTTAACCTTTTGAATTTAAGTTAGAGTAGTGATTCCTTACTTTGCAACAACTTATACCTCAGGAATTACTAAGTGTGTTTGTGCTTTTATCACTTTTCTTCCACAGTCCCCTACAATTACCTCAGCAAATTACCTCAGGGACTGGCAATAATTCTCCCCCCCCCCCCCCAGTGTGATCAGTTTTCAAGTAATCTCTTACAAATACCCTTTCACAATTACCTCAGAGACTACTCCCCTGACACTAATGCCTTTACTTCAAACACAAACCTCTGAACTTTCTTATCTCAAGTTCAGAACAAATCTTGGGCTTCTGGTTCCTTGAACTCAGACCCCTTCAAACACACTTTTGCTTATTGGATTTGTCAAATCCCAATGCTAAAATACTATTAGCCACTGGATCTTTCGTATCCCAATGCTGCTGCCAAACTTTATGTGGCACACACAACTGCCACCTTCCGACTTTTACACTCTAATTCTAGTTGGCTGTACTTTGGGAACTTGATATCCCTACTACTACCAACTAATAAAGTGTCAGGGACTCACACTGCCTTTTTAGTATAGTCCCACCTCCAGAATAACAAAATATTGGTAGCATGTCTTGTGACTAAAACAGAGGCCAAGTGAAGTTGAAATAAAAAGAAGAAAAGTTTATTTTACATCAACATGCAATAACAGTAACTTGTTTCAGGACTTGCTATTATAATCTTTCTTAGTTACAGACTTATAATATTCAATCACAATACCTTAGCCCCTCTGGCTAATAATATCTAACTGGAGAGAACACCACAGTAATAGAAAGTTACCCTTTCTAAACTCTATCTCCCTAAAATTCAATTACCTCAGGAACACCTTAAACACAGCCCTCACTGACTTAACTTTCCCAACACACTCTCTAACCCAAATCTTCTACTTCTCTCTGTCTGTCAGCCTGGGCTTTTATACTACTCCCATCTGAACTCCCATTGGCTGGCTCTCAGCTGCCTCCTGATTGGCTGGCTGGATCTCTGTTCACCACAGGGACCCTAGCCCTTATATACTTAGGGAAAGTGTATAAATGGTGAATGTTGGGCAGGTGTCACCGATGGGGGTCTTCTCATGTCTCTGAGGTAAAAAGGTAGCCTCTAGGCATAGACAAAAAGCCCCTTGTGACAACCAACTACAGTGAGAGTTACTTGTCCAATAAGCAAGAGAAGCAGTCTATTACTGCATGTCAGTGGGATGGATTGGATGGCCTTTCTTGCCCCTTCTGGTGCTATGATTCTATAATTCTGTGATTCTGCTCTGGGGCCTACTTTGCTTCTTCATCTCTGATGATTTCATGAATGTGCAAAATAAAAAATTCCTGCTTCTCTAACTCAAATCTCATTACAAGGAGGAAGGCATTACTAATAGGATGGCAGGTAAAATCAAGGCAAGATGGATGGAACTGGGCTCATAGCTAATATTTATTTGGTATCATCTCACTAATCCCATAGATATTCGATGAATAAATGGAGGGAAACACCTATGCTTTCCTTTCTATTTTAAACATACCACGGGAAAATAAAAATAGTCTTGACCCAGTACTTGTAGACAGGAGGGGGTGAATATAACCTACATAACATGTTGGTTCTCTGGATGATCCCGCCACTAAATATACCCAGTTGTGAGAATGTTTTTCTGACACAAAGGTTTGAGGACTGAACTTGATGGGATCAATGTGGTTCACTAAGGCCACTGAGCAGCCATTGGGCACTAATAACTTTTTGCAAGCTGGATTTGAAATAGTGATCTAAACAGAGAATGCTTCTTTAATAATCCCTTAAGATGTCTGGTATCTGCCTTGCAACCAGCAAATAAGACCTTGCTGTCTGCCTGTCAGTTTCTGTCTAAAGATCAGACCAAAAAACAAAACAAAAACCTAGCTCCAAGATTGTTCTTTCTACAATCATTTTGATGCTGATTTTCTATGTACATGTAGTTGCCTATAGTAAATTAACAGACATTATTGCACCAGGGGATCTATTGTGAGTCCAACCTTACATTCCTTCCTGCCATTGTTAAACATGGCATGCAGGTCTCCCTGTTTCTCCAAGGAAGCAATTGAAAGAGGATTAAGTACTTGCATTTTGAATCTGCAGCTGGGAAACAGTGAAAGCATGGATAAGACTGCAAAGCACAATAATGATGGTGGAGGAAAGACAGCAGCTATTTTGTAGCATTTTAATAAACTGAATAGATCTAGATTGTCCTCTTATCAGTCTCCAGTTCCCACTTTGCTTGCATGCAACCTCAAGAGTAGTGTCTTGTAACACTGGATTCTGTTGCCATGGAAACTCCTAGGATATCATCAATAAATGCATGGCAAGGTTACATGGAAATAAACATCCAAACTTTGGGGGTACAAAAGAAAGAAAACTGATATGAAAAATTTCCACCTCAGAAAATTGATTATGAAATAGCTATGTTTGTCAGAGAGAGGCAATCTTTTTTAGTAGATTTATTCTATCACAGGCCAGCTTTCAGGCTTTGAGCTTCAATACTTTAAACAGGATACAATATATTAAATGTATTTTTAAAGCAACTTTGAGCCACTTTGAGGTGGAATGGTGTGGCTCAGGGAAGGTAGTGATTTTCAACGAATCTTCTGTCAACTACCAAATATGCTCACATGTAGACCTCTGTTCTCTCTGTCTAACTTCTTTGCCACTCAGTGAGTCAATGAGTCTGCTGAATCTTACCATAGCATCTGGGTTAGAAAAAGCTGCATATAATGAAGCCAATTCAGTAAATGTTGCTCTAGATCAAGCTAGATGAAGAAGAATCACTTTTCAGTGCTCTTGGGCATTGAGTTGACCACTTTAGGAATCAGAACACTGAACTGGAGACTTTTGGCTGATCCAGTAAAGCATTTGTGTGTTCCTTTCATATTCAATTGTTTACTTTTACATTTCACTTGTAAAAAATAATAATAATACTTGCACCATCTCTAACAAGCCTCTATTACAACCTAATCTCACCACCTCCTGGAGACATGCAGTAATACAACCTTGCAAGGGAAGGGAGATCACTGGCTGCAAATTCTCCAGGAGGCATCCAGCCATTAATTCAAGTGGGGGGACACTCTACCCCTTCTTGCTGATCACAAGACACCTCATTCTCACTTCAGCAGAAGTGTCAGCATGCTGGCCCCGCACTCTCAGGGAGCCATTTTACCAGAGAGGAAGTGGTAGAGGCAGCTCCTTGTGTTGTTTAGTGCAGGGTAAGAAGGATGGGGCAGCTCTTGGTGTGTGGACAACTGGATAGGCCGAATCAGACCCTATCCAGCTGTCCACATGGACAAAAGGACTGGAGTAACTCTGTTTTTTTGGGGGGGGGGGTTGGAAATGCTAGGGTTTTCACTAACTTTATTCACTTTGTAACAAAGGGGGGTTGCAGACTGCCAGAAATAGTGCAAATTGAGTCCACTTTTAGGGTTAGGGTTAGTGCTAGGGAATCATGGGAACAGTATTTTATTGTGGCACCAGAGCTCTCTGACAGAGAAGGCTCAATGTCTCAGGAAAAAAAACAATTCCCATGATTCCCTAGCACTAACCCTAAGCCTAAAAGTGGACTCAATTTGCACTATTTCTGGCAATCTGCAACCCCCCAAAGTCATCTTAAAGGCCAAAACCCATAGATTCTTCCTGAAAGAATCCCTACCTTAAGAAGATTGCCAGTACCTGCTTCAGGACAAGTGTGGCCTTTTTCACCAGTGTACCCAAGCCTCTGGCCTCTTAACCATAACTTCTACCCAGATTATCCCATGACCAATCCTCCCAATCCCCTGTATAATGAGTCCACTGGGTGAGAGAACCCCAAAGGACACAATCAGTGGAAGATGGATCCCCAAAATTATTAAGAAATTATATAGAACCAAAGAAAGGAAATTTAACTGTGCAGGTGTGACACATTGTCCACCCTAATAGTTATAAGACTATATAAGCATGTTGCTAACAGGAACATTTACTCTTCCCTCTGTTCCCAGCTACCAGTCTGCCCCCAGCCTTGCACTGTCAGATTAGGCAACCTCTCCAAACTGCAAAAGATGGACAACTTCATGTTTTATCAGGTCAAGTACCAGAAAATATGAATAGTACGGTAGTGTTTTTAAGGATTCAGGTTTAAGTTCATATTAAGTTAATTAAAATTACATTAAGATAATTCAGTCATTATTAAGTTAAAGATAAAAAATTAAATAAAAAAACCTATATTGAAAGGACACCTAACAAAAAATAAAATGGTGAATAAAAATCCACAGGAACATAGCAAACTACCTTAGACCAAGACAGAACATTAGTCCACCTAGCTTTGTGCGGTTGACATTGATTGGCAATAGCTCTCTGAGGTTTTAGACAAGATTTTCTTTCCTAGTCTTACCTGGAAATGTTGGGAATTAAACCATAGCTGTAATGCATATTCTGTCACTTTTAACCTCCATGTTGTCTCCCTTTCATTCTCTGTACATTGTTGTCCTAAACTTAGTTCTTCCCATTACAGTAAAGCTGTGTTTCCACAGCACAACAAACAAGATACCACCTTTGTATGCTTGTTCTGAGAAAATGGGGTGTACTTCTCCCCAGAGGAATTAAGGCACTGCACCCAAATAAAAAGTCTTCTCCCCAATGAAATTTCACTTCTGAACCCAATTTTCTAGCATTTTAGTAACTTAAAAGTCCAGTTGAACAGTTAGAAATACAGGTTGGGCATTGGATTAAAAGGGGGCAGGCCAAGTTACCAAGAGAATACAAACAGAGCAAATAGGAGAGATCCAAGTGTGAATGATTTTCAAAATCTCACTCTCTGTATTGTTAGAAAATTGGAGGCTGAAATAAAATTGTCATTGTGGGGGCACAATTCTTATTTGGGTGGAATGCCCTCCCCCCGCATAGCTACACACCTGCCTCTACCTCTACCTCTACCTCTACCTCTCTCTCTCTCTCTCTCTTAGCAGCAACAATTAGCTGTATTCTTTATCAATTAGCTTTGAGAACCATAGGGGTTTTTAAAAATTATTATTTTTGTCTGATCACCCGGGGGGAGGGGGGAGGAGGAGAAATAATCAACCATCCAATCCGTTAAGAGAGGCTCTAGTTCACTCCATCCTCCTCTTGCAGATTCTCTGATCCTTCCAGGTAAGCAGGGAGCATGGCACAGATTGCAATTGTGTTCAGACAGTGCAGCTGATGGCATAAATTCTTTATCTCCAGTAAATATACTAAAGGATGTAACTTGAATTCCCTTGCGTATTGAAATAACAAGGGGACATGGGACAGTGCCTGCCTGGTGACCATGCTTCCCCTGTCACTACTGATATGCATACTAATCATAATGAGGTACAGATTTTACATCCGTTTAGGTACCATATGCATGTACCATCTTATATGTGTTGAGCTGTTTTGAATGTGGGGGAGGTTCCAGGCCTCGCAAATATATTCCACTTGTGTAGATGAGCTCTTTGCACATAAGTTGGTAGATGTGTGGTGTCCCTTCAATTTGGGCAGGCAAGGATAATGGTGAGCATGTGAAAAGTAGTCATGGAGGATAGCACCCACAGCTTTTCCCTACTGTCCATGGAGTGAGGCTGGATGGTCATCTGTCAGGGATGCTTTGATTTTGAGTTCCTGCATGGCAGGGGGTTGGACTGGATGGCCCTTGTGGTCTCTTCCAACTCTATGATTCTATGATTCTATCATTTTATACAAGAAGTTTTTCTGTATCACCTACAAATCATGACTGGTAGAGGTCAAGGTAGATATAATCATGGCAGCCATGAAGCTCTCCTAACCAAGTAGAGGAAAGAATAGTGGGATCTGGTTTTGTTTGTTTTGTTTTGTTTTGTTTTATTTAGAGCAGTGATTTCCAAACTCTAGCCTTCCAGATGTTTTGGATTTTGGCTCCCAGAATCCCAGATTATTGGCCAAGATGGCTGAGACTTCTGGGGGATGAAGTCCAAAACACCTGGAAGGTCAGAGTTTGGGGATCACTGATTGAGAGTTCCCTGACCTCAGGCTAACAATCTAAGAAGACATGACATAAAAGGAGAAGGGAACAGCAGTGGGGATGGGGATCAATTCTGGTAGATAATGCCAGTTCTTCTCTCCCTTCAAAGCCAGAGCAGTGGCAGTTGGAATGGAGGGAGGGTCTTTCATGTGCCTCTGATGCTAGGTATGTTGGAGCTATGGCTGTCTCCTCTCTCTCCAAGGCCAGGGTGGCGAAGGTGGAGGGAGGGTTGTTTACCAGCAAAGGGCTGCAGGGGGAGGAAGACAGAATCCTTACCCTGACTGTAACATATCTCCTTAGCTTTTATTTGTGTGGGAAATCATTTTGAAAGCTTGGTTGTGGAGATGTATACAGTAGACTTGGGAAGGTTCAGCAGCTCAACCCATGAAATGTTGTCATAAAAGTGGACCACTTCCACACTTCCAAATGTCCAGGTCAGTGTTGTGTTCAAAGATATTACATTCCTGCTGCTACTTCTAGTTTGGCCCTTTGTGGTGAAGAATGCTGAACAGATGCCTGCTGTTCAGTGGGATGAATAAACCAGAGCCAAACTAGAGATTGCTGAGGGGCTTTCATTTTTACAAGAAATGCAGAGTGGTTACTGGGCAGGGAATGTTTGGTTTATTTCCTAGATGATTTTCTGCCCCCAATCTCTTGATGTTAGCTTTGAAATACAGCCTGCTGTTTTGACACCTTTATATTACCTTTCTGTGTTCATTGGAGCCTTTGTTGTTTTAACATCAAAGTGATGCTGCCCTACTCTTTCAGGGAAATGCCTTTCTCCTGTTCTATAGAATATTTCTAGTCTGCCTTAATGGATAAAATAGATTTCATTGGTGCACCCCACACACACATGATGATAAATTTTTTAACTAAGGCCTGGACGTATGTTTTTAGCAGTCACCAGCATAATCCCTGAGATACAAATTATACAAGAAGATCATTGGATGTTTTGAATAGACATGATTCATTTCAGCATGGCTTCTGAGGATAGTTAAGAATTTAATGTAGATAATATCATTTTAAGAGAACAAAGAAAAATTCTCAAATTTCTTCATAAGCAGAACAGAAAGAACTTGAGAGTTTAAAAATGATTTTGGGGGAATATCAGAGGGGACAGGGAATATCTCCCTGTCCAGGCTGGGGGAGGGGGGTGTTGAGTGCAAATTCCCTTGGAATCTCTTTGCATTCAGTTACTGTTATGTTGCTCAATCAAGGTTTCCACCACTCCCCCCCCCCCCCCAACACATACACAAATAATTCTTCATTTTTAATGCTTCATGGCAGGCAGGTGCAAAATGGGGCTCTCCATCTGTACTTAGTAATTTACTACAAATGGATGAGAATTTCATTTGATTCATTTTTTGTAAGATCTTACCAAACTTTGCAAAAAAAAAAAAATCAAAAACATAACAGAATTAAATTGGGAATTTAATTTTTAAAATACCATTAAAACTGACAAGTCCATCAACAGGATCATCCTACTCTACCCTTTGCATAATGGGTCTTAGAGCAGATTAAACCAGAAATCTCTCTGGAAGACAAGATGACTAGACTGAGGCTGTCGTACTTTGGCCACAACATGAGAAGGCACGGCTCACTGGAAAAAACAATAATGCTAGAAAATGTGGGGAGAACTAAACCCCAGGAGATACCAAGGGGGCACTGTACTACACTGATGACCAGTGTATCTAGTTTGGCCATAAAAAGATGGTGTGTGGAGACAAAAAGCTAGTCATGATATGAGGGGAAGCTGCAAAGTTTGTATCTGTCTTAAAATGGAATGCTGGACATGTTATGGAGACTTAACTGAAATAAACCACACCAGGTTTAATCTTGCCATATGCTTTTTGTTATTTTGCTGAGTTTTCTCTTTCCCCATTCTCCCTTCATGGTTTTGCTTAATAGTCAAACCAAAAAGAATTCTGAGAAACTCAAAAACTTGCTTAGTCTTTTGTGACATTTCAGGTGGTTCTAATACAGGTATTAGCCTGTGATGTTTGATTTTAACTAATGGACAAACAATGACTTGTACATGTTAGTACACAGTAAGTATTTATGTGTTTTAGAAAATAGTAAACTCACCAATGTGAAGTCGTAGGATTTCATGGCCGGCATCCATAGTTTTTTTGTGGGTTTTTCAGGCTGTGTGGCCATGTTCTAGAAGAGATTCTTTCTGACGTTTCGCCAACATCTGTGGCTGGCATCTTCAGAGAATAGTGGAATGGAAGAGAGTGGGTCTATATATACTGTGAGACTCTGGATAGGGAGGAGTGATTCCCATGTAAACTGTGTATTGTTCTGTGTTGAATAGGTATTGTTCTGTTAATGGCATGGCTCCAGGGTGGGAGGAAATGTAATCAAGGATATTGTCTGCTAATCCCATGTAAACTGTGTATTGTTCTGTGTTGAATAGGTATTGTTCTGTTGTTAATGGCATGGCTTCAGGGTGAGAGGATATGCCATCAAGGCTATTGTCTGCTATTGTCTGCTGGGAAAGCCCCTGACCCTGGTTAGTTTCCCATTTGCATTTGCTAATTGCTGATTTTCTTATTTTGTAGGACTGGTAGCCAAATCGTGTTTACTTTAAGGGTTTCTTCTTTCTAGTTGAAGTTATCCAAGTGTTTGTGGATTTCTATGGCTTCCCTGTGCAGTCTGACCTGATAGTTGTTTGCATGGTCCAGAATTTCAGTGTTTTCAAACAGCATTTTATGCCCAAGATGGTTTATAATGTGTTCTGCTACTGCTGATTTTTCTGGCTGGCCCAGTCTGCAGTGTCTCCCATGTTCCTTGACTCGTGTTTAGACACTGCGTTTGGTGGTCCCTATGTAGACTTGTCCGCAGCTGCATGGTATGCGGTGAACTCCTATGGCTGTGAGGGGGTCTCTCCTGTCCCTCGCTGAGCGCAGCATTTGTTGGATTTTCTTGGTTGGTTTGTAAACCATTTGGAGGTTGTGTTTCCTCACCACTTTCCCTATTCTGTCTGTGACTCCTTTGATATACGGTAAAAATACCTTCCCTTTGGGTGGTTGCTCATCTTCACTCCTCTGGGTTTTCCTGGGTCTGGAAGCCCTTCTGATGTCTGAGCTGGAGTAACCATTAGCCTGTAGAGCCCGGTCTAGGTACTTCAATTCCTCTTCCAAGAAGTGGGGTTCACAGATGTGTTTTGCCCGGTCTACCAGTGTTTTTATTGTGCTTCTTTTTTGTCCTGGGTGATGGTTGGAGTTGTTGTGCAGGTATCTGTCTGTATGTGTAGGTTTTCTGTATACTGTGTGACCCAGATGTTGGTTAGGTTTGCGGATGACAAGGACATCCAGGAATGGCATTGTTCCTTCCTTTTCTTTTTCCATAGTGAATTTGATGTTAGGGTGGATGTTGTTCAGGTGACTCAGGAACACAGCCAGATCTTCTTCTCCATGGCTCCAAATGGTGAAAGTGTCATCCACGTATTGGAACCAAGTTGTGGGCTTTTTCAGTGCTGTTTCCAGAGCTTGTTTTTCAAAGTGTTCCATGTCTTCCAGTTGGTCATGGAGCCTGTTTGAGTCGTCCCCATTCGTGTCTGCTGGGGACACTTAGGACATCAGGGAGTTTAAGGCTGAAGAATACATCTAAAAGTCAGCCAAGAGAGAATCTCCGGGTACGAAGATTCTATTATTCCTATTTGAGGGTCTATTCCGACTTTAGAGCTCGTCGGATTCTTTGATGGCTTTAGATCGAGATAAGACGAGACGAGGGAGAGGTGACCATAAGGTAAAGATCCCCTGATGATCCTGTTTCGTCAGAAGACGATCCAGGCCCCACCAAGTATTCTTAAAACATGAAACATTGAATTGAGGCTTACTGACGGAAAATCCCAAACTACCAGTGATGGACTTTTCCCTGGGAGAATCCACATAGAGAAACATAGCAGACTGGACTATTAAAAAGAATTTATAATACTCTGGAAGTTGTTTACGCCGTCTCTAGTGAAGGTGTAAGGGTCAGTACCTGAGAAAGAAAGACAGAGATGGAGAGGTGAAACTTTAAAAGGCAAAGATTGAAGGACTTTGGGGGGAAAAAGGAGAAAGAGGAAAGAGGAGGCGGCCAAAAGCAGGGGAGAAGGCAGGAAGAAATGGTGGAGTAGAGAAGCGGAGTTGAAGAGGAGAGTTGGAGGAGAGTCAGAGAGGCGTAGGAGACCCCTTTGACTGTTTGGCTCTTGGCTGCTAGAGAAAAAGGAGAGGGGCGAAATGGAGATTCCAGGAGGAGTGGAAAAGGGATCTAAAAAGTTGAAGAGAATAAAGGTGGTGGAGTTTGGAGATAAAGCGGAGACAAAGGCGGTGGCGCTGTGGGAACTGGAGATAAGCGAGGAGGAGGTTGGACAGAAGCGGGAGATGCGGAGACACGGAGCAGACCAGATTGGGGGACGCAGAGAAGAAGGAGGACAATTGGGTGGAGAGAGGAGAGAAGAGCGGAGCAGAGTGGGGCGAGCGTGGAGGACGGAGGCGATCTGGAAGTGAAGCAGAAGAAAAAGAGAAGAACTTGAAGCGAAAAGAGAATATACTTGGGAGAATCTCTGGTGAAGGGTAGAGTAAGGGGAGGTTAAAGAAGGGAAAAGAAATAAAGAGAGAGTCTGGAGGGAGATTGGAGGATCTGAATAGGGGGGTTGGAGGACTTGATTAGATACTAGAGTTGGGTTAGAAAAAATACCTTTTGATTTTTAACACCATTGCCAGCTTATTTGAAGGGTGGTGCAGGATTACAGGGAACGTGGAAGAAAAAACAAATCAAAGAGAGATATACCTTTAAGAAAGAAAAGGAATTAAGCTAAAAAGCTAGAGAGGCTTTTTAAACAGGAAGCAGGAAGCGAGGGATACTTTGGGGGAAAATACTTATTATACTGGAAGAGGAGCTAAGACCAGAAATAGAGACATCTAGTGGTCAGAAGAGTAATAGCAAAAGGTGGAAATTTGAGAGTTAATAGGCCAGAATATAGAAGCCTTTTGGGATTGCATGTTTGAGTGTACGTTGGAGTATATGTTTGGGTCTTCCTCTTAAATAATTGATTGAAATATTATTATTTTTCTCTTTTTGTAAACTATAAGTATAATTACAAAATAATTGATTGGTTTAAAGGATTAATTGAAAAATAATTGATTTAAAGGATTAATTGAAAGATATCTCAACAGATCTAAGTATTGAATTAATCAATTTATTGAGAACTATAATTAGAAAATCTAATTGGCAAATTAATTTGATATTAACTAAGTTGACAAAATGGCAATGGGATTGAGAAGCCAATCTACAAAAAATAGCTCCAGTAAATCACAAACTCAGTTGCAACTTGTAAGACGCCCATCTCTAGAGCAACAAAAAAATGAACCATCGAATCAAGTAATTTTTGAGGAAATAAGGAGATTAAGAATGGACCTTAGGCAGGAAATGAAAGAGTTTAAGGATGAAATCCATCAAGAGATTAGGATAGAACTGAATGAAATGAACCAAACAGTGGAAAAATTAACAAGTGAAATGTCTGATACAAAACAAAAAGTAAGGGTTTTAGAAGAAAAAGCAGAATTAGCTGAAGAGGAATTTCATAGACTAAAATTAAAGGGGGAGGGGGAATTGGATGAAAAAGCTTTATGGGAACAAAAATTAAGGGAAAGAAGCGTAAAAATTAGAGGCCTCCCGGAGAGAAGAGAGGAAGATTTATTGAAAATATTTCTTCCGAAATTAGCAAAATTTTTGGAAAAACAGGAGCAAATTTTTGAACTCAAAATAGACAGGATTTTCAGATTGGATTCAAGAATAGCGAAACAAAGAAACCTGCCAAGGGACATTTTTGTACAATTTGTAATTAAACAAACACGTGATAAGCTATTGAGACTCCATAACGAATCCCCATTGATCATTGAAGGGAAAGAACTTCAGATTTTTAAAGACATCCCTATGAGATTTCTTCGTAAAAGAAAAGTCTATTCCTTCTTCACCAAAATATTAAGAAGTTATAATATATCTTATAGATGGATTCAACCAGAGGGAATGGCCTTTTGGTTTAATAACCGGAAAATTACAATACGATCAGTGGAAGAAGCTAAAAGCTTTGGAGAATATATGGAAAGGAGGAAAAAAAGAGAAAGAAGAGAGAGGAGAGAAGAGAAAACAGATGTTCCATATACAGGAAGGACTGAAGAGAGGAAAGCAGAAAGACAAGAACAAGTAAGATTAAGAAAATTAAAAAGACCAGAGAGAGGGAAAAAAGGAATTTATGGTAAGACCCCAGAAGATCTACCCCAATCAGAAGAAGATCAAGGTGGCCAAGAAGA
Organism: Phrynosoma blainvillii; assembly: GCA_026167975.1. NCBI lineage: Eukaryota > Metazoa > Chordata > Lepidosauria > Squamata > Phrynosomatidae > Phrynosoma > Phrynosoma blainvillii. Next base: position 63,126,943 of record JANUYF010000003.1, on the reverse strand, counting down.
AGACCTGGGAAAAGGTCTATTACGACAAGCAAGAATGAAATCAATAGAAAGAGAAGCCAAAGATGGAAAAGAGGATGAAAGTGAAGAGGAGGAAGAGGAAGAGGAAAGAGATGATGATTACCTGGAAGAGAAAAGAGAAGATCTAGAATAGGATCCAGAGAGATACAAATTGAGAAGAAATCTAGAAGGTTAGGGAAAGTACATTAGGGAACTAGTAGGAAAAAAAGACAAGGAAAACAATTAAATTAAAATGTTCAACCAAATTAATTTTTTGACATGGAACGTAAAAGGATTAAACGTGGCTCAGAAGAGAAAGAAAATCTTCCATTATCTTAGGAAAAAAAGATTAGATGTTATTTGCCTCCAGGAAATACCATCAAAGAAAAAGATAAAATAATATTTGAAAAACTATAAACTAGGAAATGAATTTGTTTCATTGATGAAAGACAAAAAGAAAAATGGGGTGGTTTTATATATCAATAAAAATTTAGAGACGAAATAAATATTGAACAATCCCAAAGGTAGATATATAATAGTAGAAATACAGGGTTTTTTCGGAAAGATCTTAATAGTAGGAGTATATGCACCTTTTAATAAAAATAATAAATTCTATAAAAAAATATTATCACAGATAGATATATTAAATTACAAAAATATAATTGCTATGGGAGATTGGAATGGGGTAATTAACCCCATAATGGATAGACATTCAGAAAAGAGAATTAAAACAAATCAGGGCAAATTACTAGAAAGTTTTTTGTTTTTGTTTTTTGAATTTGCGGATAGGTTGGACTTAAATGATATCTGGAGAATCAAATATCAAAACAAGAAAGAATTTACCTTCTTCTCAAATGTATATAGTTCATGGGCTAGACTAGATATGTTCGTCCCCTCAACCCCATTAATTAATTTAGTGGAAAAAGTAGAAGTTATTCCAAAAATCTGCTCCGGCCATAATCCAGTAACATTGACGTTAAAAAATAGAACTAAATCTTATAGATGGCAACTGAATGAGCATTTGTTGTAGGACGAAAACATTGTGAATGAAGAAAAAAAAAACAACTTTAATTCTTCTTCGCTGAAAACATGGATAAAGAAGTTCCTACCCATATAGTGTGGGACGCAGCTAAAGCATATATTAGAGGCTTTTTTATACAAAAAAATATAGAAAACAAGAAAAGAAAACGAGAAATTAAAGAAATTAGAGGAAGAAATAAAAAAAAAAGGAGATTAATTTGAAAAATAATCCAGGGGATAAAAATAAGATAAGAGAGATAGAAGGATTACAAAAACAAATATCAATAATCATGATGGAGGAAGTAGAAAAAGAGTACAAATATATAAGATAAATTTTTTTTGAACAAGCTAATAAACCAGGGAAATTATTGGCATACAAACTAAAGAAAGAAAAAAAGAAAAAAATGATTACACAAGTACGAAACGATAAGGGAGAAATAATTACAGATCAAAAAATACTAAAAGATATCTTTTTGAGTTTCTTTTCGAATTTGTCGAGTGAAAAAGGAATTAAAGAAGAAATTATGGAGGATTATTTGAAAAAGCAAAAAGTCAATTAAATAGCAGAACAGCAGAGAGAAATTCTAAATAAATTAATAACAAAAGAGGAGATTTTAGAAAGTATAAAAAAATCTAAAACAGGGAAAACCCCAGAAGCAGATGGTTTAGGAGCAGAATTCTATAAAAATTTTAAAGAACAATTGATTGATCCCTTACAAAGAGTATTTAATGAGATTTTAAATGGAAAATACCAGAATCATGGTCATTTGCACATGTGGTGTTGATTCCTAAGGAAAATAAAGATCTTTTGGACCCTAGGAATTATAGGCCAATAGCTTTGTTAAATAGTGATTATAAATTTTTTGCAAATATTTTGGCGGAAAGATTTTAAAAAGTATTAACAAATTGAATTAATGAAGATCAAGCAGGTTTCCTGCCCCAAAGATTTTAAAAAGACAATATAAGAATAGTACTCAATTTAATTGAATATCATGATAAAAATATTGATAAAAAATTGGCCTTAATCTTTTTGCATATGGAAAAGGCTTTCGATAAACTGAACTGGAAATTCATGATAAATTTTTTAGAAAGAATGAACATGGGTAGTAACTACATTGAATGGATTAAAAAGATATATAGTAAACAAAATGCGGCCTTAATAATTAATGGAGGAGTAACAAAAAATATAACATTGAAAAGGGGGTGAGACAAGGATGCCCGTTGCCACCATTCTTGTTCATAGCTATTTTAGAAATTTTGAATAATTAGAGAAAACTCCTGAGTGGAGGGTGTCAAAATTAAGAAGGCAATTTTTAAGATTAGAGCATTCGCTGACGACCTATTAATATCATTAGCAATCCAGCCGAAAGTATTGGACCAATGATGGAAATAATGCAAACATATTGTGCAAATTCAGGATTAAAAGTAAATAGAAGTAAAACGACAATGTTGGTAATGAACATTTCAGAAGAAGAAAAACAAATTATCAGAGAGAAGTCTAAATTTCAAATTGAAAAAAAAGTCAACTATTTGGGAATTAAGATAACAACTAAAAATTCAGACTTATTTAAAAACAATTATGATGTAAAATGGAAGGAGATTTAAAAAGATCTTTAAAAATGGGAGAATATAGGTATTTCATGGCTGGGGAAAATTTCTGCAATAAAAATGTCCATTTTGCCTAAAATGATTTTTCTTTTTCAAAATATTCCTATAATAACAAATGACAAACCATTCCAAAAACTGGCATAAAGACATTTCCAAATTTTTGTGGTCTGGGAAAAGACCAAGAGTTAAATTTAAAATACTTCAAGATTCAATTGGCAGAGGTGGATTGGCGCTTCCAAGTTTAAAAATTTACTATTATGCCAGCGTATTAGATTGGCTTGTAGATTGGATAAAACTGGAAAATACAAAATTATTACAATTGGAAGGAGACAATATTAGATTTGGCTGGCATGGATATTTATTTTACAATAAATTAGAGGTACACAAGGGATTTAAAGACCACTACATTCGGAAATCCTTGATACGAGTATGGTTAAAAATTAAACCTAGGTTATGTAAAGGGGTACCCATGTGGGCCTCAATAAATGAAGCCTTCTTTAGGATGACTCAATTAGACGAAACCAAATGGGTAACATATGAAGACTTACTAGTTAAGAAAGAAAAAGAATTAAAGACATTGGACCAATTAAGAAAAGATGGAATGAAATGTACATGGTTTACTTATCATCAAATAAAAGAAAAATTCAATTTGGACAAAAAATTAAAAAATATTCAAGATGTGGACCCAGAATTTGAAAAAATAATTAGGTCAAATGGTAACCATAGAATTAAAAATTTTTACGAAATATTATTAAAAATGGAACTAGAAGATGAAATAGTAAAAACACAGATGGTACAATGGGCACAAGATTTTGGGCAAAATATAAGCCTCAACCAATGGGAAAAAAACATGGTTGAAAAGATTAAAATACTCCTCAAGCTATTATTTGTAAGAAAACTTTTACAAAATGTTTTACAGGTGGCATCTCACCCCTTACAAACTGTCTAAAATATACAAAAATGAAAGCAAAACTTGTTGGAAATGTGAAAACAATATTGGCACATACTACCACATATGGTGGAAATGTATTAAAGCAAAACAATTTTGGAGGGAGATACATGGAACAATGGAAAAGATATTAAAGATTAAATTAAAAAAAGATCCGATGAGGTATTTATTTAGTATTAATCAGGAGGATCAATTAGAACAAGAATATGGACCTTTCCTCTTTAATCTAACTACAGCTGCAAGACTAATATATGCATCTAAATGGAAACAAAAGAGAATTCCGGATTTAAAAGATTGGATTTTGAAAATCTATGATTTGATGGAAAATGACAAATTAACTCATCTGTTACAAAAAAAAAAAAAAAAAAAAAAAATAAACATAGAAGAATTTGGAAAAAAAAAAGGAAGCCTTTTATAGATTATATGGAAATGAATTGGGGGAAACAATGGATAATAGGATTAGGAAGTTGAATTCCAGAGTAATAGGAAACTGTATGAATAGCCTCTCAGGGTTAAAAAGGGAGGCAATGAATTGACAATAGCTATGTGGTTGTAATGTTTCTTTTTTGGGTATATATTATAGAAACAATATGGTTGTATATATATTATTAAGCTATAGATACAAATGTATTATAGGTGGTAGATCAATAAATAATTTAAGCTTGTTAAACAAGAATCCATAAATATATATATAGGTAAATATATATACATATGTATATATAGGCTTTTTTTCCTTTCTTTTTTTGGAGTGATATTAGAGATAAGAAATATAGACAATATATACTAAAATTGTACGGGAACAACAAAGAAACAACGTTAATGAGAAATCTGGTAGTTTGGGAAAAGGAAGACTGTACACATATATGAGAATATATAGTTGGTGAGAAAACCTTTTTAGATTTAATGTAGTGTGATTGTTAATGTATGTTTAGTTTTAAATATCTTTTTTCTTTTTTCTTTTTTTCCTTTTTCTTCTTTGTTATTGTGTACTTTTTCTTTTATTTTTTCTACATTGTATGTAAATGTTGTTTGTAGATTGTATGTGTATTGTATTATGTTATATGTTAAATAAAAATTAAAAAACAAAACAAAGTGTTCCATGTAAAAGTTTGCTATCACTGGGCTTAGCGGGCTTCCCATTGCTACCCCATCTCTCTGTTCATAGAATCCATTGTCCCATTGGAAATCGCTTGTGGTGAGGGAATGTTCAAACAAGGCTGCGATGTCCTCTGGAAAAATTTGTTGGATGAGTGTCATGGTGTCCATTATGGGGACTTTGGTGATCAGGGAGACCACATCAAAGCTGATTAGTATGTCTCTGGGTTTAAGTTCAAGGTTATTGATTTTTCTTATGAAGTGAGTTGAGTCCTTGATGTAATAGGGGGTTTGCCCTATATGGGTTTGTAACTGTGTGGTCAGAAATTTGGCCAAATCATATGTGGGGGATCCAATGGCACTCGCTATGGGTCAGAGTGGGATGGAATCCTTGTGAATATTGGGAAGTCCATACAGTCTTGGCGGGAGAGCCTCAGATTTGCACAAACTTTGTCTTGTGGTTGGCTGAATTGAGAAGTTTTTGATCAGGGTGTTTGTTTTCCTGGTGATTTTGTTGGTTGGGTCTTGTTTCAGTTTTTTTATATATATATAGTAGGATCCAGAAGTTCCCTGATTTTTTGTTTGTATTGTCCTGTTTCCATGATTATTGTGGCATTGCCTTTGTCTGCTGGGAGAATTATGATTTCTGGGTCTGAATTGAGGTCCTTGATGGCTTTTTCTTTTCTTTTCTGGTTATGTTGCTGGGAGGTGGTTTTGCCTTGTGCAGAATCCTTGCTGTTTCTCCTTTTATCTCTTCTGCTTCCTCCTCTGGGAGATGGTGGCGTGCAGATTCTACCTGGGCAATGATGCCTTCAACAGGGATTCTGGTGGTGGTTACTGCAAAATTGCCTCCTTTGGCCAGGATGTATGTCTCCTCTTCTGAAAGTTGCCACTGTGTGAGATTGATGATCGTCCGTAATGTATCCAATGAGGGTTTCAGCTGGTGCTTTTGGCATTTGTTGATTGCATTTCCTCCCACTCTGGAGCCATGCCATTAACAACAGAACAATACCTATTCAACACAGAACAATACACAGTTTACATGGGAATCACTCCTCCCTATCCAGGGTCTCACAGTATATATAGACCCACTCTCTTCCATTCCAGTATTCTCTGAAGATGCCAGCCACAGATGCTGGTGAAACATCAGAAAGAAACTCTTCTAGAACATGGCCACACAGCCCGAAAAACCCACAAAAACAGTAAACTCGCCAGTTTTTAAAGGACTGTAAGGCTCCCCCCTTCATTTGCCACCATAATAAATCAGAGTGTTATCCACATTAGTTCTATGGGAAGACAGTCAGAATTATTATTCTGCATTTGAAAATGCATGGGTTTATACTGAAAGGATTCCACTGAGGAAAATATTCTTTGAAGTATCTCCTTGTCAAGGATTTTGATATGGCTTAATCTGAAGTTAGCTTGTACACAATTTCACCCATGGTCTCAAATAGTGGATAGCAATCTATCTTCAATGTTATATTCTTCTCCTTGTTTAACCTTACTGGGATAGATTCTCCTGTTTCATAAAGAGGCACAATTGCACAGGTCATCAGCATGAATCAAGTCAGTCTGCCAATCCTGAAAGCATTGTCTTTTGACACAGCTTCTGGTCTTATATTGCCCTCAGTTTTTACAACAGACAACTAAGCAAAGCAAAGCAGCTTCATTTATATACCGCTTCATATCATGCTATGGGATGTCTAAGCTGTTTACAACTGTGAGCTGATTGCCCCCCAACAGCTGGGTACTCATTTTAGTGACCTCGGAAGGATGCAGGCCTGAGTCGAGCCTCAGCCCTGGCTGGTATTGAACTCGCAACCTCATGGTCTATGAGTGAGTGGCTGCAGTACAGGCATTTAACCACTGCGCCACCAGGGCTGATTTTATATTTACTATTACTAAGGTAATAGTAAGTATAAAATATAAAAAGAAGATCCTAATGTTACAGATTCTAGAAGCTTATATTTCTTCCAAAAAATCTTTTTTTAACCATTTAGTGCTGACAAATTGTGTGGTTTTAGGATAGAGTTTAAAGGCTTTTGGTGTCATCTTTTTTAAAAAATAAATAAATAAATGGAAGTGGTATGGTATTAGGGGATATGGCTTTCCAAGGTCTGCCCCTGTTTTAGGAACATAAGGCATTTCTACAAGATCTGAGGACAAATACTTTTCAAAAATTCTTCATGGTACAAAATGTGTGTGGAAAGACCCTCTTCCTAAATCATAATTCTCTACTTTCTCTGGTTTGAAATACAAGAACTGTGGACATGCAAGATGAAAATGTAATTGCAGTGAACAGCAGAGTTACACTTACTGTCATTCTTTTTCTTTCTATTCCTTTACAATAGAAATGCCCATGTATGGCACATGTGTCCCCATGTAGTTGACTATGATGAACTCACTAGGATGGTCATAAAGAACCAAAAACCACTTCTATTTCTGTAGTTTTTGCACTCCATCACTGTTTATGATATAGTTTTTCATTTTATGCTCCTCCTCTTGTTCTTCCTGGTTTTTTTAAACAAATTTTCCTGCTATGACAATTGAAAGAATTTTCATTTGGGGTAGCCAGCATGATCTACTTTTTACTTTTCTCCTAAAGAGACTTAGTGCCACCTCTTTTTTGGAGGAGAGGACATAGAATCCTAACTGGCAAGTTAACTGGCCAAATGGTAAGTTAAGAGATGGTGACTGGACCAAAAAAAAAAAAAAAAAAGCAATCTAAACTTTACCAAGGATTAACAGACAGATGTTGACAAGAATAATCATTGCTTTGTTCTGAGAGATATTTAAGCAATTCAAACTATTGTTACCAGTGGCTCCTGTGTCAGTGGGGTGGTGAATCTTCTCCAAGCTTTTCCTGGATTTTAAAGGAGCTATCCAACTTTCTGAAGGGATAGGCACTTTATATAGCTCCTATAAAGTTAGGACTAAATCCAAGCATGGAATCTACACTGAACTGAAAGCCACCAGTTGTCATTTCATTGTGACTTGAGTTAAGAATGCTAGATCCAGTTCTGTAGATTAGATCTGTGCTTTCTTTCATTTTGTGAAGGGAAGCCCCATGCCATAATATCCAAAGGAGGAGGTAAGTGGCAGCTGCATTTGCAAATGATTTCCACAACCTCATGCCACTGTTAAAACACTGATTTTAACTCTTCTTCAACAGACATACCATTTTGTATTTTGCTTTCTGCAGGGAAGACTGAGTTCCGTTTTTCTCTTCTGCCCATCTGCACTCCTAGCCCAGAGGACTGTTGCCTCAGAATTCAGAGTTCCAGCAGGGGAAGGACTGAAGATATTTAAGAGGCAAGGGCAGCCCAGGGCTATTGACTGGTCTGTGAAAGCTGGTGGAAGGGCTGTCTTGTTGGTCCCCAGGCAGCCAATCAATGCTAATTCCCTGCTGATACTTGTAGCCACTGGCCCATTGCTCAAGCAAGACTGCTATCCTGCTGAGCAATGATTTGTGGGATATAATTGGCTTAATGCTTGGCTTGGTCGTTTAGTGTTACTAAATGACATAACATTAGCTGCCTTCTAGCTTTGCAAGGAATAAATCTCTGTAGGCAAGTAAAACCTAGGGCAAATTGGCAAGTTTTCTTGCAGAGGACAAACAAAGACTTTTTAAAAAGGCATTGAAGTCTAAGTTTGGCAAATTCAATCAAGGATGAGTGATAGTCAAGATGGTGTTTATGATTGCTCATAGCCCATCAAAGCTCCTCAAGTTCATACTTTGTGCATTCAGCATATACCTTGCAAACTTCACAGTCATTAATGTTATTGCACTTATATCATAGCAAAAAAAAAGTGTAGTTGAACCTTTGAGGCAAGATTATTGTGATATGAGCTTTCATAATCATCATTACTTGATAAAGGGGACAGCACCCTAATCGTTTGGATGAACAGAATAGTCAGTGCATGGGGAAGAGCATAGGATCACTCCAATTGTCTATAGATGGATATGGCTGTTCTGCACAGGGCATAAGCTCTATGCTCATTTAGAATTCCTGTAGTTTGGAAAGCTTTAAATGTGTACAGAGATTGTCCAGGCATGCAAGTTATGCCTAGTAAAGGGTTTATAACAGCATTGTTTGGATCATGTAATTAATTTTATATTTATTTATTTATTTATTTATTCCCTTCTTTTTATTCTTTCTTTGTCCCACAATGGGATTCATGTAATTCAAGGAAAGATATATATGATTTATCAGGAATGGCATGTTCTGTTGTTTGTATGTGTATATCAAGTATTTATTACACACAAGCCAAAACTGGAGCGTGCATTTGTCTCTCATTTCCATGCAGTGTGTCCACTTTTCTGCAGTTGTAAATGAAAGAAAGGGAAAGCATGAAGCTCACATGCCTCTTAATGATATTGGGCGCTGGCAGCTAATCCAAAAGGAGGCTAATCCCTTTTTTTAGTTCAAGATTGGCTTTCTTCATATCATGCAACTATAAGGACAAACAAAGCTAACACAGTGAAAGGACATTCACCCTCTGTGACATTATTGTACAATCAAACATGATTGGCCACATGACAGCAGCACTGTTATTTGGCAGGAGGGAAAATGATTTTACACCCCCCCCCCCCAAAAAAAAAAGATGTTGCAGATGACCGGAGCAGCAGACTAATATGAAAAGGTAAGGTATTTGAGGTTATCCACAAAGGGTTTCAAACCCCTGAAAACCTCATTTTCTGCACAGAAGCTAGCTGTCCTTAACTGCATTTGAGTTAGCTTCAACTCATAGTGACTCTGTCAATAAGAAATCTCCAAGACAATTCATGTCCTGCAGGTTCAGGCCTATTACCTCCCTGATCTTCTTCTCTTTCTACTACTTCCCATCTTTCCTGGCATTATCGATTTTTCTAATGAGTCATACCTTCTCATGATGTGGTCAAAGTATGGACCTTATCACATGGGGGTCTGAAGCAGTCCCATCCCCGTGGCATCCCCGTCCCTTCGCGCTTCCTTTCCCCAGGTGATCAAACGACATCGCAGAGAAACCCCGCCCATCCCCGTCACACCCCAGTCACATCCCCATCCCATCGCACTTCCTTTCCCTGGGTGATCAAACGACATCGCAGAGAAACCCCGTCACATCCCCGTCCCAATGCGGCATCATGCTGCATTATCCGGCATCATCCCCATTCTTTTGAATTCCTGGTCTAAATGGGAATTACATTTCCCGCGACCAGAATGATACTGGGATGATGCTGCTAGAAGCGCAATGGGACGGGGATGGGACTGCTTTAGACCCCATGTGATAAGGTCCTATGACAGACTCAATTTAGTCATCTTGCTTTCCAGGGAGAGTTCAGGCTTGATCTATTCAAGGACCCATTTGTCTGTCTTTCTGGCCTTCCACGGTATCCTCAGCACTCTTCTCCAGTACAACATCTCAAATGAATTGTCTTTCTATCTACTTTCTCTACTGTCCAACTCTCATATCCATACATGGTGATGGGGAATAAAATAGCTTGGATGATCCATCCACAAACATCCAGCAATATTCATGCCACCCATCACTGGGTTTTCTAATGTAAGGAATGTTCAACGTTGGTTTGCCTGTTCTTTCCTTGGAAATATAACCTACAGCACATGGAATTCATTGGTGGTCTCCCATCCAAGCACTAACCTACAAAGCCATCATGAATTTTCTAGCATTTTACACTTGGTCTGTGAGCTTAATGATGGGGAAAAGATGGGAGGGGAAAAGGGTAAGAAAAGAGCATTCTGTATAACCATGTTTGTGAACCTATGGGACGTGTGCAAGAGATGGCACACAAAACCATTTTTGTTGGCACATGGAGAAGGGAAGAGGAAGAAAAGGCACGTGCCTATTCCTCCTCCTCCTGGCCATCCCAGGCCTTCAGATGCTTATGGAGAGGCAGCTGAAAGCTTGGGAAGGTGCAGGGGAAGGGGGAGGAACAGATGCAGATGTTCTTCCACCTCCCAGGCCTTCACCTGCATCCAGAGAGGCAGCTGAAGGCTTGGGAAGGTGCAGAGAGAAAGATGTCTTACTCTGGAAGTCCCACCCCCATAGGGTAGAAGACCTGCCCCGGAAGTCCCATCCCCCTGGAAGTCCTGCCTCCAGCAAAGGGTAATACACAATGACAGAAGGTCATTTGGTTCAGACGCTTGATGCCTAAAAGGTTCAACATCACTGCTATATAATGTTGCCAAGTTCAGGATTATCCCAGGCCCTGCAGTTTCTGGTCCAAAACCTGAGACCTAGGAATGGCCCTGTGATGATCTCAGTAAAGGTTATTTATTCAATACTGACTACAGATGCTCACACCTTCTCATTCTCCCTCACAAACAGAGAACATATTTGCCTGTTTGGAAATCAAGACAGAAGTCTTAGATAAAAGGGGTATACACAAATAAAGGTGAAATGAGGGGATCATTCCTTCTCATTTAATTAGGGACATGGTATGGGGAACATTTTAATGTAGTCAGTTTGCTTCTAGCCACAAGATGAATTCAGAGCCCAGCAGGAGTGAGTCCTGACACTACAATGACTGGGAGGGAAGAATGAAGCTAACTAAGGAGAATATTGCATGGAGAAATGCTACCATGATAGATGTGGGATTGTAAAGATGAAACTGAGTTTTATCACACATGCCAGTGACCGGGTGAGTGCAACCCATCTGCATCCCAGACCTCACCTGTGCTTATCTGGCCAATTTTCAAAACTGGGAGGCTGGCGTTTTTGAAAAGCCACAGGATAAGCATGGCTCAAGTCCCAGATGCAGATGAGTTGCACTCACCTTCCCTCCCAGTCATTGTAGTGCCAGGGCTCGCCCTCTGTTCACCCTATGAATGCATAGACTTATTGTAGAGTTTCTGCAATTGCAGAAATTAAGCCTTGCATTGCAGGAAGCTGCTGCTCTATACTAGCTGGGTTAGAAATTTGCACATAGCCTTTTCCTTTTGCCTGGCACTGAGTCCACCAAAACTGGAGAATTTGCACCCTCATCTCCCATCTGGACATGACCCTCAAAAGCTGGAGTCTAAAGGCCAGACCCTGAAATCTGACCACTTTAATTCTATAAATTCGTACATCGTTAATATGGGCATTGATTACACAGGCCACATGAGACCCTCAGCCATTTTGCTGTGCCTAAGCCACCATTGAATTTAAGTGTCTAACAGGTTGCTGTTGTTTTAATCCACTTTAAAAAAAGTGAGTGGGGAATGCACACCCTATTTTTACATGAAAATAGTTTTCTCAGCAGTATTTTAGAGAAGATTATCCCTTAAAACAAGCCATATGCTTCCCAGAAAAATGGGAATTCAATAGATTTTAAGTGGCTTTTTCCTAGCTATAGTTTTCATCATGCTTCCACATTTCAGTGATGATAGGGGCAGAATCCATAGTCATTGGCTCAGTAGATCTTTGGTTGGAGGTGTGGCAGAGCAACATATCAAGAAATTCTTACTATTTGGAAGGGAATCAACTACATGTGAAGGGGACTACTCTGTTTCATTTGAGAGGTTTCTGCATACACTCCAATATTTTTCATGAAGCATGAGAACACAAGTAATAGATGTGACCATTTAAAAAGTATTTTGAAATTAAAATGCAAGTACACTGAGACTTCCATTCCCCTAAGTACTATTCAGAATGTGTCCTGATTTCAAATATTTTTACAGACACAGCACAGAATGGCACTAGGACTACTTCCTTAGAGAAATGCCATCTTAGCACTCTGGGTCTTACTATGTCAATGGAATCTGCCAAGACTTATAACATGCCAAGTGAACTGGGTCCATCAATCTAAGTAGTACATTTTGTCTTGGAAGATGAGGCAAGATGGTTGACAGATTCAGCAAGAGTGAGCAAAGAGAAGGACTCTGACAAATTGACTATTGGCATTAGAATTAGAAATCCACAGATGGCACTGGGACATTCCAGGAAGTTAAGATGACCAGATAAAGATCAAGCCAAAGGAGCAATATCTACAGAAAAGCTCATTTATGACCCATTGACCTAGCCACTCTGTGTATCACTAATCACTTTGCTTTCATCCTGAATTGCAGGATGTACACAATTAGCTCAATTATTCTTTGCATTCTTCAAATTCTTGTAGTCAAAAGCAGAGATAGCAAAATTGGAGTTCATCACATTTCCTTTGCTCCTGCAATAGATGCAGACATAATTTTAAGAAGGTGGATCTTATCGCATTTCCCTGTTGCTGGACAGTATGCAGCCTGTATGCAACCTGGGCTTCTGCAGCAACTTTTCAAGAACATTCTTGAAAAGATGCAGGAGAAGCCCAGGTTCCTAATGGGCTGAGTACTGCCCAGCAATGAGAAAATGAGATAAGATCTGCCTTCTTAAAGTTACATCCTGCATCTATCATAGGAGCAAAGGGAATGTGATAAACTCCATTGAATGAACCATTTATATTGAGAATAAGTCATGTTAATTGTTTTGAGAACCACAGATCCCGGTTTTTGCCTACGTCTCTCTCATGATGGAAACATAAAAAGGACATTTCATATTTCTAGAGACAAAGATAACCTAAATTAAATATATTTTCTTGGGATCCTCTTCCCACTGAAGTTAATCTCCAATTCTAAAATTGATTTACACCAGCAAAAAGGCTGATAGAACAAGCAACAGTACAACAAGAAACCCTTTGCTTCTGCAATTACCCACAATGACCGAATGGTGCATTAGCCAGGGGATTGTAGGCTTTTAAACTGTGGTTTATTATCACTCACTGTTGCTGATTGCTAAGACCCCAAGTCTGAAAGTAAATCATTACAAATAACAGAATACTTAAATTCCTTTTTGCCCTAAGGGCCTTTGCAGACTGCCAGAAATAGTGCAGCTTGAAACCATTTTAACTGTCCTGGCTCAGGGCTAAGGAATCATGGGAACTGTAGTTTATTGTGGCACCAGAGCTCTTTGACAGAGAAGGCTCAATGTCTCAGAAAAAAATACAATTCCCATGATTCCCTAGCACTGAGCCAGGACAGTTAAAGTGGCCTCAAGCTGCACTATTTCTGCAGTCTGTAAAGGCTCTAAGGCATTGCATTACAACTACAATTTAGGACATTCTCATTCTCATCACAATCACCCTTGTTAAAGAAATTGGAATTATAACTGTTTGTGAGCAGCCATCCTCACATAGAATCATAGAATCATAGAGTTGGAAGAGACCACAAGGGCCATCCTGTCCAACCCCCTGCCATGCAGGAACTCCCAATCAAAGCATCCCTGACAGATGGCCATCCAGCCTCTGCTTAAAGATTTCCAAGGAAGGAGACTCCACTACTCTCTGAGGGAGTGTGTTCTCAGTTGCTGGACTGAGGCTGTTTCTGTCATCACACTCTATTTCTGACTCCCTTTTACTCTGTGTCCTTGCCCTATGCCCTACCTATCATGCCTTTAAATTTATTTTACTTTATTTTCCATTTTTCAATTTTTCACCTAATTCTGGAGCTCTGCTACTGCAATTTAAGGTTATTTTAAAAAATAATATAGAAAAATAATAATAAAGGGAATCAGCCTGCTCAGAAATAGTGAGGGGGAGGGGAGACAGTGTTGAATTTTATTGGTGTGGTGTGCTTGAAAATCCAGCAGAGCCAGGGGGGAAAAATCCAAAATTCTAAAAGTAGAGCTTTATTGTTTCAAAAGGTAAAAATAAGCAAAGAAAAATACAGTCCACCATAGGATCACATCATGCTGATGTGGTTGAACAGATGAGTTACAGATCCATGTTTCCAGATCCAGAAGTTACATTGTAAAAGCAATATATGCATATTATAGTCCAAAAATTAACTCCATGATTAGATCTATTGTGAACACACACACAAACAGGAAGAATGCAAGAAATATAAACAACTCTAGACAAAGGGATTTCTCGGCCCTGCCCTTACTCCACCTTCTGGGTGTCAACCTTATGTTGATTGGATGTTATGTGTATGATGTTTTTTAACCCAGCCCCTTGCTGTCCATCATCCACCACATGATTTATTTCCCAAGCCTAATGATGTTTTGGATTTTGTTATCTGTTCTTGGTTGCCTTTCCCAGCTAGGAACTTCTGATGTTATGACTCTCTGGCCAACTGGACTGAGTTGTTTTTGTTTGCCTAGATGTTGTTCTCATGAGGAAAATTTCAGACACACATCTCTACATTTCACCTTTGACTGTATAACCCATCTATATTCTAATAGACAGAGGGAGCAGAAGAAACATTGATACCACATGACTGCCAATATCACAACTGCCCTGACAGCAATATTTTGCATCTGGGGACTTACATGATTGTGAGCTCATTGATAGGTTTCCCCGATCAATGAAAAGGGATGCCTTAACAGCAGCTTAGGGACACAGCAGTTATGGGTTGTACGTGCTGTTGTGTGATTATTATCACCAAAGCTGTTTTTCCCCCAGCTCTATTTATGGTTTAAAAGCTCTGTGAGATAATATCCTTAATGAAGGTGTAACTTCATTCCCTCCCCCATGTAATTAATTCCATTGCCTTTATAGCTTGATGCAGGGATGGGTACACACCTACATTCAGGAACCATTTTCAACAATGCCCAGCCCTCAGTGCATTGTACCAAGAAGGCTGGCTGCAATTGGAGCTGAAGTTTCTATTTTTAGTTACTCCCAGTCACTTCTAAATAATATTTTTTGTTGGTAGGTTGGGCAGGAGGTCCTGAAACTGTCAGGATTCTATGTTTCTCATAGGAATCTGACCATCATGGGGTGATGCATGTAGAGGGGGATCAAAAGGAATGGCAGATCAACATTTTAAATAGTAGCTGGGATGTTGAGGCAGGTTTATGACTGGGATGAGAGTTTGTCTTCCAATCCCAGGAGATTAAAGGAGATGGACCTGAAAGAACTAAACTTCAAAGATCCTTTCATATGGACAACTGGACTATGGGGGGGGGGTTGGTCAGAGGGTTTTAAAGTACTGGTTTGTAGGAATGGGCCCCTTCTAAGATGTGAAAGCAGGTGCAGAGGTTTTTGTGCTTTGCCAATTTTTACTGACAGTTCATCCCAAATTTCACTCAACTGGCATTGCCCATCACCGATCTACTAAAAATCAAGACTCATCCCAGGGAACTCAACATTGAACCCATGCCATTCACAAAGGTGCAGTGGACTCCAAACTGTCAAGCAGCTTTTGAACAGATGAAAGAATTCTTTTGCTCTGAGCCTATTTTAAAACATCCCAATCTAGACCAACCATTTGTTGTGCAAAGTGATGCCAGTGATGTTGCATTGTGCACTGTATTAATGCAAAAGAACTCAGAAGGGAGGCTAAGACCATGCATTTACTTATCCAAAAAGTTCCAGGGAGCACAACTAAATTGGCCTACTTGGGAGAAAGAGGCAGTGGCACCAATTCCTGGAACGGACCAGCCACCCCTTTGAGGTTTGGACTGATTATCGCAATTTGGAAACCTTGAAAGCTCTGAGAAAACTAAGCTCAAAGCAGAATCAGTGGGTTAAAAAATTCTACCACTTCAGATTCAAGCTTAAAGCCTTCTCAGGAAAAGAAAATGTGCTTGCAGATGCTTTATCCAGATTGCCTCAATATGAAAGCCAGAGAGAAACAGTAGAAGAAACTATTTTTACCCCTGACCAACTAAGGCTGGCAGTGACCACCCAGAGTCAAGTGCACCGAGAGAAAGAGGACCTGGCCCAAGCTTGCCCCTCAGGATCCTTTGTTTCAAGACATCAGAGAGGTGGGGGCGAAAGGTTCAATAGCTCCAAATTCCCTCCCAGGCCATCCGGACACCCTAGACCTCAAGGATGGGCTGTAGCGGAAAGGAGGCTGGGTCTATGTTCTGGAAGACCTGAGATCCAGAATTCTGCAGTTGTGCCATGATTCTAAGGTGGTGGAACACTGGGGGTTCCTGAAGACCTGGCTCTGGATAAGCAAAACTTACTGGTGGGAGGGAATTTGGAGTGATGTGTGTGCCTGCTCTAAGCCAGTGAAAGGCAAGCCTTGGGGGTTGCTCCAACCATTGCCCATGCCAAGCAGCCTCTAATAAAGTCCATAGCTATATTACAAACTTACCAGATAGTAAGGGAAGAAATACCATATGGGTGGTCACAGGCTTGTTCTTGAAACAGGTACACTTTGTCAGATGCAAAGGATTGCCCAGCGCAGCCAAATTAGTGGATTTATTCATACGTATATACCAAAATCACAGACTTGGGAATAAGATTGTGAGTGACCGAGGTGGACAATTTACTTTAAATTCTGGAAAATTTTGCAGGAGTTGAAAGGGCCATGAGTACATCTCATCACCCCAAATCGGATGGGCAGTCAGAGAAAAATAGTTGTTCTTTGGAGCAATATATTCAATGCTTTGGCAACTATTTGCAGGATAATTGGCTTGACTTACTGCCTCATGCTGAAGTTGCTTTCAATGGGATAGTTCACCAAAGTACTGGACATTCACCCTTTGAGCTTGTTTATGGCTATGAACTGAAAACTTTGCCTGCTCTGACCACAGAACCTATGGATACAGTGCCGCTCTCCCAGTAGATTACAAAAATCAAAGATTCATGGCCTCACATTGTGGCAGCCCTAGATGAGGCCAAACAGACCTACAAGAACTTCACAGATCAAAAGAGGGACAGAGAGTGTGAGCTGAGACCTCGGAGCAGAGTCTACCTGTCCACCAAGCATTTAAAGACTCAGTAGTTTTCCAAAAAATTGGGCCCAAAGTTTGTGGAACCTTTTGTGGTAAAACAAATCATCAATAAGGTTACAGCTGAGTTGGATCTACCAAAAACCTACAGACACTTACACCCTGTGTTCCATTTCAGTTTACTAAAGCCAGTACAAGAAGAGGACCCTTGCAGAGAAGAGCCTGAATCTCTGCCTCTGTTAGTGGTGGAGGGGGAAAATACTTTGAGGTGGCTAACATTTTAGATTCCATGTGGCATAGGAAAAAGTTACAATATTCGGTCAGCTTCCAGGACTCACATAATGAATGGGTCTATGACAGACATTTAGATGCCCCAGATTTGGTCCAACGGTTTCATGAACAATATACAGAGAAGCCAGGAGGGGGGGTTACATGTGTAATAAATAGTATAAAATGTTTCAGGGGTGGAAGAGTATCAGGATTCTATGTTTCTCATAGGAAATGAGAAGAGAATGGCAAATGGGCATTGTAAATAGTAGCTGGGACATTGAGGCAAGTTTATGACTGGAATGAGAGTTTGCCTTCCAATCCCAGAAGATTAAAGGAGGTTGACCTGAAAGAAATAAACTTCAAAGATACTTTCATATGGACAACTGGACTATTGGTGGGGGGAAGGGGTTTGATCAGAGGGCTTTAAAGTATTGGTTTGGTGGGAGATCCTTAGAGTTGTTTCTAAAAGGATTGCTGTGGTGAAGTACCTTGATTCTGGAATAAAGCTATAATTAATTTACAGTTAAAGATGTTTTCCTGGTTCTTCAAGTTTCTTGCTACCAAGCATGACAGAAACAGTGTTTACTGATCAAACCTAGCCCTCCCCCGAGGTTATTTTTGGCTGGAAAAAGCATTTTGGACAAGAATTTCTTTTTAAAAATGGGCTCAAAGGAGCCAGAGGGTCCATGAGAAGACTTCTCCCTAGGCAAAAGGCAATGCAAGAGTCACATGATTCCCATCCCTGGTTTAATTGGATGTGTGATCTCACTGCATAAGTGCATTCATTACCGTTGGCAGATAGCATGAACAATCTTTTTTTAAAACAAAAACTGAAGTATTTGTTTAAATTACTACTGAATAATGAAAAAGTATATTTATATAAAAAAGGAATAATGATGCAACTAATTAGTAGGAAAAACTTGGAACTGGAACTGGAACTACTTACTTTTTCTAAGTAACTTTCTAAGCTTACTAAAACCAGGTTGTAGGGAAGGGAGCAACAACATGGTAGATGGTCGCAGAAAAAATGATTAGCCTTAGTGGGCCACCTGCTGAACTACATTTGTTGAGGGTACAGTCCAGCGTAGTAGTGTGAGCATTAGACTTCTTGCTCTGCCATGGAAACCCACAGGGTGAAGCTGGGAAAGTTACTCTCTCTCAGTCTTAGAAGAAATCAATGGCAAACCCCCTCTTAACAAATAATGCCAAGAAAACCTCATAATAGGGTAGTCTTAGGGTTGCCATAAGTCAGAAACAACTTGAAGGTACAGAACAACAACAAACCAGAAAAAGTCCTCAGAAGAAATCAATGAAATTGTAGTGTGTGTGTGTGTGTACCTTCAAGTCTCCTGTTGGCTTATGGTGACCCCATGAATTTCATATAATTTTTTTAGACAAGAAAACAAGAGATGGTATTGCCAGTTCTTTCTTCTGAAATATAGCCTATAGCTCCTGACATTCATTGGCCATCTTCCACCCAACTACTAAGCAGGGCTGACCCTGCTTAGCTTCCAGGATCAGACAGGATCTGATGTCTTTGGGGTATTTTTGTTCTTTGTACATGCTGAGTACATGTACAATATCTTTGTATTGGCCATTTTAGAATGAACACACAGTTAAAGCAGTTAGCCATGTAAACTAATCCTGTGAATTATGCTCCTACATAATTCTGTGATTCTGTGATAATTTTTCTGTGAGCCTTTCATTTAAAAATACCTCAGTGTTCTCTCATGACTACATTACTCTTCCCTTTGTATTAATACCCCTTAATTTTGTAAAAGTATAAGAATTAGACAGGAATTGTCAGTGGGAAATTTCTGTGTCTGATAAACCTGTTTATGTCACCCAGAAAACTTATCAGAAGCTTGCTCCCCATAAATTGAAGGGAGTGCAGGAAGACAAGTTGCAGCTGCTTTCTAACTGCAGCTTTAATATCCAAGATTTATTCTTGCTTTTGTAAAGGAGTTCCTTTCTTATCCTGTTGATGCTTGACTTGTCATGCTTACATGGATGTGCTGTGCTTTGCTTCATGTTAAGGCAAACATTTCTTCAGTTGGAGTTTGTAGAAGACAGCTTCAGGCAAAACAGATGAAGTTTTCTATCTTGCACCATTTGTGGTACCATCTAAAGCAAAAGTGGGCAACATGTGGCCCACCAGATCTTGTTAGTGCAATTCCCACATACGTCACATCTGACTATCCTAGGTAGGACTGATGGAAATGATGATGCAGATGTGGATGACAAACCAGCAGTGCAACATAGACCAACAGGACAGTTCTGTCTATGCATGTCTAATCTATTTTAAGGGGATGGGAGGGTGGGATTATGGGGTGAGGGAACGTTTTTTAACTCTGTTTGTTTTTAAACTGTTGTACCCCGCCCCGATTGCCACACAGAGGGGCGGGTTATAAATAAAAATTATTATTATTATTATTATTATTATTATTATTATTCAGAAAGAAGACCTGTACATTTTAATTGGAATTGTGTTGTTGTTAACTGCCATCAAGTTGACTTCAGCTTATGGTGACCCCATTGTTATCATGGTTGATTTGATATCAAGATCCCCTTTGGGTCCCTGTCAGAGCACTGGGCTGGGAGGAGCTTTTACTGCTATATAGGCACTCCAGAGTTGCATCTGCATTTATAACCATTTGCAGATCAAAAAGGCCGGGTTTAGGAGCTGCAAAGAAGGACATTCACACCTAGAAGGTTTATGAGTGCCAGCCAGAATGTGTCCACCTGAAGATGAGATAACATCAGCATCCTGTCTCCCCTTCTTTGGAAATTGTCTACGCCAAAGCATAGCAATCGGAATCATTTAATACACAATAGCAACTCTTCACTTCAGGTTAGGATTAAGGGTATAAATATTCCCCAAAATTTCAGGCACATTGAGGTCTGGCTAGATTTCATGGTGCCACTGTGCCACTGTAATTTCTAACTATAGTCCCAGCTCTATCTGTTGTCCTTTCCTTTCATAATGGTTGAGTCTATCCATCTTCATTCATCGTTGGAGAAGCCTCATTCAGGTAATTATCAGAATTAGAAATCTAAGCTAACTACTTTACTGCTGAGTTCTCATATGTGTGCATGTATGTTAGGGTGTCTTTGGGGGGAAGCAGACGGCTTAAAGAGCTGTTTTGGGGGCAGGGAAGGAGAGGGGCAGCCACACGGTGGGCGCCCCAACCCCTTCCCCAGGTCGTCCTTAGATCAGCTGGCCCTCTGCACAGCTGGCACTCAGAGTAGGACCTCCTGCTGCAGCGTCCGCACATGCTTCAGCGAAAGAGTCGCTGAAGGTACTCCGGCAGCCTTTTGCAGTGCACCTTCGGCGACTTGTGGAAGGAGCGCCAATTTAGCGCTCCTTCCAGGGGCGGCGAAGCTGCACCACGGGGCCGAGGTGTGCGGAGACCTCGGCCCCGCAGCGCAGCTTCCCGGGCCCGTCTGCTTCCCCCCTTTGTATGTTTAAATCCCCAAATAAATTATAGTTCATTGGAAAGCTTTGTCTCTATCAGTCTATTCCCTAGCCACCTCTGTAAACATAGGATAAAAGATGCCATAGAAGACTTGGATTTTAGTAATTCCCCAAGTTCAAAGTCTTCATTACAGTATGAATGAAATGCCTTCAAGTCACCCTGTTATCAAACACTCTGCTGAGATCTTCCAGACTGTAGCTTCCTCAGCTGAGGCTATCCATCTGAATGTGGTCTTTTTTCTTTCTTTCCTATTCCCTTCCAACCTTGCCAAGTGTTATTATCTTTTTAGTGAGTTATGTCTTTTGATGATATGGCTAGTCATCTTGGCTTCTAGGAAGAGTTCAGGCTTGATTTGTTCTAGGACCCATGTCAGGTGTTGCAATAACAACTTGCCTATCATAAAATTCTGGGAGTTAGGTGTGATGGGCTGTACAGTAGAAATTGTATTATTAAACCATGGTGCTCTCAGACACAGGTGTTGAGATAATGCTGGAATGAAAGCAAACATGCCAAGCATGTAACAAACCAGAAAGGAGTTGTATAGAAAGAAAAAATTGTGTTTATTAATGTGATAATGGGAGTTCGCTCCCCTCTGCATTATGTGAGCAGCAGATAACCTTCTTCCTAGGTAGCAAAGGGTTAAATGTGTGAGGAGATAAAATTGCATTTTAATGAAGCTCAGCATCACAGAGATGATGAGATAAAAGAACTGGCAAACGTAATATCGGAACCATTGGCAATAATCTTTGAGAACTCCTGGAAAACAGGAGAAGTCCCAGAAGACTGGAGGAGGGCAAATGTTGTCCCCATCTTCAAAAAGGGGGGAAAAGAGGATCTCAACAATTATTGTCCAGTTAGTCTGACATCAATACCCAGAAAGATTCTGGAGCAGATCATTAAACAGAGAGTTTGTGAACATCTGGAAGATAATTTCATAATCACAAAAAGTCAACATGGGTTTCAGAGAAACAGGTCATGCCAGACAAATCTGATTTCTTTTTTTGATAAAATTACCAGCTTGGTAGATGAAGGGAATGCTGTGGATATAGTATATCTTGATTTCAGTAAGGCTTTTGACAAGGTTCCCCATGACATTCTTGCAAACAATATAGTAAAATGTGGGCTAGACAAAGTAACTGTTACATGGATTTGTAATTGGTTGACTGGTCAAACCCAAAGGGTGCTCAACCTGGAAAGAAGTGACCAGTGGGGTACCACAGGGTTCTGTCCTGGGCCCAGTGCTCTTCAACATCTTTATCAATGATTTGGATGAAGGAATAGGGGCCATGCTTCTCAAATTTGTAGATGACACCAAATTAGGAGGAATAGCTAGGAGGACAGGATGAAAATTCAAAATGATCTTAATATATTAGAAAGTTGGGCCAAAGCTAACAAAATGAATTTCAACACAGAGAAATGTAAGGTACTGCACTTAGGGCAAAAAATAAAAAATAAAAATAAAAAAATAAAAAATTGAAATGCATAGATATAAAATGGGTGACACGTGGCTTAATGAGACTACATGTGAAAGGGATCTAGGAGTCCTAGTGGACCACAAGTTGAACATGAGTCAACAGTGTGATGCCACAGCTAAAAAGGCCAATGCAATTTTAGGCTGCATTAATAGAAGTATAGTATCTAGATCAAGGGAAGTAATAGTGCCACTGTATTCTGCTTTGTTCAAGCCCCACCTAGAATATTGTGTCCAGTTCTGTGCACCACAATTCAAAAAGGATGTTGAAAAACTGGAGTATGTTCAGAGGAGGGTGACTAAAATGGTGAAGGGTCTGGAAACCATGCCCTATGAGGAACAAATTAGGGAACTGGGTATGTTTAGCCTGGAGAAGAGATGGTTAAGAGGGGATATGATAGCCCTCTTTAAATATTTGAAGGGATATCATATCGAGGAGGGCGCTAGCTTGTTTTCTGGTGCTCCAGAGAACAAGACTCTGGAACAATGGATACAAGCTACAGGAAAAGAGATTCCACCTCAACATTAGGAGGAACTTCTTGACAGTGAGAGCTGTTTGACAGTGGATCATACTCCCTTGGAGTGTGGTGGAGTCTCCTTCTTTGGAGGTCTTCAAACAGAGATTGGATGGCCATCTGTCAGGGATGCTTTGATTTTGAATTCCTGCAGGGCAGTGGGTTGGACTGGATGGCCCTTGTGGTCTCTTCCAACTGATTCTAATATGTCATGGGTGAAAACTGGTAGAGAGTTTTCAAGATGACAAACATTATTAATATGGAAGAATACAAAAGCTAAGCGAGTATGCAGCAATTTGTTTTGCCTGAATCTAAAGGGAAGAGCATGATTCTGCCCCCTCTTCTCTTCCTCAATGAGAGTTAACAAAGTACAAACTATTTTTTTCCAGTTTGAACTCAGTTTCCAGCAATTAAAGTAAACTGGTGGTAGAATTGTTTTTAATGTGGTATGCTGTATTTTCATCTTTATTTTGCACTAAATGTGTTTTTAACTTTTTAAAATGTTTTAATTGGACTGACTGTCTTTTAATTTTTGTCTTATTTGTTGTTTCAGCTATAATTTGTTTTAACTTATTCTAAGCTACATTGGCTCCCAAATGGTGGGATATAAATTAAAAACTATTAATATTAATATTCACGTATGTTGCAAAGGGGGGATTTAGAAAGCTAGCATTTTAGGAAAATGTGCAGCAGAGAAAGAATGAGAGAGAGAGAGAGAGAATTTAAAACATTGTAGTGACATGTATGAATTTAGTTCTGGTTTACTGATTGGAAAATCTGACCTCCCCACAACAGAAGCACCTCCCTTAGGGAGTTTTGGATCTATTGCTATGATTCTTTAGTTCTAATAGTCATTTACTGGTAAAGTTACTGAAATATTTATTTGTAGATCCAGGTGACTCGAACCAATTCTTTAGTCACACAGTTCATTTCTATAAAAATAATCAGGCCACAAGCTGGGCTTAGATTTAAAAATAATCAGGTCACAAACTGGAATTAGATTGAATATGTACATGTTAGTTTAATAACATTAAAGAAACTGCCAGTAGTTTTAAACCATTTAATTAGCTAGCTTGAACAAGAAGAAGGGCCCTCTCTCCATCCACTATCATTGAGGGAGAGAAGGCAGGCCAGCTCCATCGGGCCTAGCCACAGTAAGAAGAAGGACCTTCCCTCCAGTCCATCTGCCTTGGTCCAGGCTTTAGAGGCAGAGAAGATCTGCTGTACTTATTCCCCTTCCCCACCACCATTTCTTTCGCCTTTTGTGTCTTGTCTTTTTAGATTGTAAGCCTGAGGGCATGAAAACGTCTAATTAACCATTTGTGAGCTGCTCTGATAGCCTTTTGGCTGAAGAGTAGGGTATAAATACTTAATAATAATAATAATAATAATAATAATAAATTGAATAACTAGTTGCTAGGAAGACCCAGTGGCAGATACATGGTCTGTAGGCAGTCCAGAGTCCAAAAATGTTGGTCAATGTGAAGTCATACTGGATCTTTACAGAAGAATAATCAATTGGTGAGGCAGAAGTGGAACAATAACCAGTCCCATATCTACCCATACATATACCCATACATGCACACATAGCAGAGAAAGAAGCAAGCTTAGTGTTCTTTGTAATTAAAAATAATGTTCTTTGCATTCATCTCACAGGTGTTTCTCGAGCATTGGGAAATCTCATTATTCTTCATTCCAAACCTGTAGCACAGTCAAAAGTTCAAAGTTCTAAACACAAGACTTTTGGTGATGATGGGGTAGCCAATGAATCAGCAGGTAGTTAGGAGAGCTATGGGACTTGAAATCAGTATTTAATTGTTTCAGCACTGTGTGGGCTATCTAAATTTTGAGAGTAGGATGTAATCCCATCAACTGCCTCAAAGTCCCTAAACACCCCCCCCTTCACACACACACACACACACACCTTCCTCTAGGCCAGGGGTAGGCAACCTTTCCCCTTTAAGGGCCGAGGGACTTCAGCTCCCAGAAGCCTCAGCCATGTTGGCCAATAGTCCCATGTTGGCCAATAGCTCCTGGGATTCTGGGAGCTGAAGTCCCTCGGCCCTTAAAGGGGAAAGGTTGCCTACCCCTGCTCTAGGCCATCAGACATGGACTCCTCTTTAATGGCATCTGTCTCAGGGAGCTCCAAGTTATCCTCCAAAGAGGATTTTTTCAGACAGATCCACATAGCAGCAGCTGGCTGAAAACTGTTAGTCTGACATTAAGCATGATTGTTTTTTCACCTGAACAACTATTACAATTAAATATAACCAGAGCCAAAGAAATATTAAAATGACTGCCGAGTATTGAATTGCAAAATAATTTATCTATAGTATGAAAACTGAGCTCTTGGTTTAGCCAGAGCTGAGTAGTATTTTTGGATTCCACTCCTCCTTACCTATTTAACATACCCAAAATACAGCAAAGTATTTTCCTATGCTCATTTGCATATACTCTCATCAGCAGTTGTTGAAGGTCAGCACAGGGGAATCCCATTTTAGAATCAAGTTTGTGTATGTGGAGAGTGAAACATTGAAATTGTTGTCCATGTCTTACTGTTTTGTTGCTTGTAAGATTCATGAGATACCATTGTTGATATCTTAATTCAGGACATCCAACCCATTTTTATGTAAATCTCCTCCTTGAGGATTGTGATCCTATGATCACATTAAAAACAGCAACATTTTTAGCACTTGTATCTAGAATAAGGAAAATAGCTTTTAAACATTTTATTAGGACTTTTGAATTTATTTTCTTTGGGAGCAGAGAGGTGACATGTATACAAGCAAGCAAACAAACAAACAAATAGTAAAGTCCTGAGTTTTAAATTGCATGTGAGTGTAAATTTGATTTTTAAAAATTGCTTCTTAAGTGCTTTTAGCTATACTGTTTATACTTGTTTTAATATCACAGCTAGATATTTTAGGAATTTTAGTAATAAAATTGTTTTAGTATTACCAAGATTTTGGGGGATTATGTCTGCTGCTATTTATTATATTGTATTTGTTATTATTGCAATGGCCATTGGCTTGATGCAAATCAAACTTGACTTGGCATGTGGATTTCTTCAGCACAGGTATGACAGAAACGATGAACACTTTTGGGGGGGGGCATTTTTAAAGGAGTGAACTGAAATCCTGTTTGTGGCTTCCATGTTACTGAATAAGTGAATTCTTGTTGTCCTCATTACGATTTGGCTTTATGACACCATATAGCCAATCAACTTTGAATGTATGCCACCACCACTGCTGCTGCTGTGTGCATTCAAGTTTTTTCCAGATAATGGTGACCGTAAGGAAAAATGATCATGGGGTTCTGAGTCTGACAGTGTGTGATTTGCCCATGATCACCCAGTGGGTTTGCATGGCTGAGTGAGGGTTCAAATCCTGATCTCTAGAGTTATATTCCAACAGTCAAACCACAAGGCCACTGTGTCTCCATTAGAATATATGATGAGATCTAGTCAAATCAGAGAAAGGGCAATGTTTTCTGCCCTTATTCTATTGTTACACTCTGCAAAACAAGGAAAAATTACTTTAAGCAATCTGGAAAGATGGTACAATTTCCGCTGCGATGAGGACCATAAACAAGAAGTGGGAAATGGAGATCAAGAGGTGAATGAGGCAAGGGGTTTTGTGAAACCTTTCTATCTTTCCCAGTCCTTTGTCCAAGTTCTACAAAGTAACCATATGTACCACTTACTCAGCTCTAGTGTGGTAACAGTGTTATAATCACACATGCACAAACGTACCACAGAACCAATGTGTTCCAGTTGCAAAAGAAACTATTAACTTTAACAATGAAACTGAACAAGCAGAACTAAAACTGCTATTACAGTTCCTATCCAAACAATGGAAGATGCAATAAAGCCTGAAGCTTTGTTCAGGTGGGGAAATAAATATGGAAGAGCACAATGATGGTATCACTAAAATCAACACATTGTGTGCCAATATGAAAACCTGAAAATCCTGGTAGCAATAGAGAAATAGCAGGCTAGTTAAATAGGGAAGATATCTTGGAGACTTGTCAGCAGTACGAAAATGCAACAGAAAACACTGGCTACAAAAAGAAATGGTTGATACGAAGCTGAGAGAACAGTGAGCTCTTATTTCTTGCAGTGTTTCCACCAAGTATATAGAGAATAATAATTGGAGAGTGCATTGAATGGCAAACCCCACTCATTATTAATTCCATGGATTTTCAGAAACCATTTGTCAGCACCTTGGATCGTAATTCATTATGGATCATCTTGAAGTGTTGAGGTATGCTAGAAAAACTAATTAACATCCTCAAGGAAGAGCCTGAGGACTTGAACGAAGATTCAACATAGACATTGGTTTGAAAAGGACATATTTTTGTCCTTCCTTTTAAAAACATGATCACCAACCTTATGTGAGGCATATACCTAGACAGGCCAAGTCCAGTGGAGGCTGATGGCGCCAACATCAGTAGGGTGGTGAATCAGTTTTTTATTTCAGTCTGAATTTTAAATGAGCTATCCAAGGTACCATAAGCCTATTTTGGAGATATAGTGCAACGTGTTGACCAATTCATTTAATGTTCAGACTTAAAGCTGGAGTAGAGTCAATGTCCAAATGGCACATTGTCTATTGTAGGGATGGAGAAAATGAGGGGGGGGAAGCTTAATTTTCCCCCAAACCCATCTTTTTTGGCCCAGAGATGCTTTAAAAAGGTGTCACAACTAGTGCATACTGCAACTTTTTTGCTCTTCCATCCTCTCCAAAATGATGTGATAACACTTCCATTTTCAGCACAATTCACAGTGCAACTTGCTGAGGATGTGGATAGTATTTGAAGCAAAAAGATCCCAGGACCTTATCACAGATTTCCATCCCTGGCCTGTTTCTTAATACTCATTATGTATCCAATACAGTTATATTGTGTGGAGACACATTAATGGATGTGCAAAGCCATGAAGTCCACATCTGCAGGTGTGCTCTTTTTACCACCTCAACATCTGGTCCATCTTTGGTTCTGTCCATATTTGAGTGTTGGGATGGTGACAGGACATGATTTCTCCCTCTTCTTGCCTTTTCTTTTTCAGATGGGCACACATTTTAACTTGCATGTGTTGCTTGAACTGGATTTTGGGAAAGTTATGTTTTGAAGTACAACTCCTAAAATTCCCCAGGCAGCATCAATACTGGCCATAGTGTCTGGACACCTCTAACATGAACAACTGTCCCACACTTTTGAATAAAGCATGTTAGAGCAATATTTTTATGCACCATTGTTCAAATAGGCACTTTTTTTTGCACATGCCTGCAGGTGTCAGTCAATGGGGAGATTCTAAAGAATTGTAGACTGGACATTCTTGCAAGTATAGATTGAAATAAGCTGATGA
The DNA here is from genome assembly GCA_026167975.1 of Phrynosoma blainvillii. Classification (NCBI taxonomy): domain Eukaryota; kingdom Metazoa; phylum Chordata; class Lepidosauria; order Squamata; family Phrynosomatidae; genus Phrynosoma; species Phrynosoma blainvillii. The sequence continues at coordinate 63,098,541 of JANUYF010000003.1, read as the reverse complement.
AGATTTGAATTTTATTTAGATTCCTCTGTCATCCTTAGCTGTGTCAAGCTTTATTGGATTAAAACATTTTAATCAGCAAATATTTGCTCAAATCTTGCCCACAGAGTCCAGGAAGAAAATATAGCAGGGCCGTGAAATTGAAGCCTCCTGTTTCAAAGGAATGAGTGGTAATAGGAAGCTTCTAGTGATGGGTAGCCAGTGATGACAGCTAGTATGGTGTAGTGGTTTCAGCACTGGATTACAACTCTAGAGACTAGGATTTGAATTTGTGATTGGCCGTGGAAACCTACTGGATGACTGTGGGCAAGCCACACTCTCTTAACTTAACAGAGGAAGGAAAAAGCAAACCTTTTCTGGACAAATCTTGCCAAGAAAATCCAGTTATTTTTTCACCTTAGGGCTGCCATAAGTTGGAAACAACTTGAAGGCACACAACAATGAAAGTGAAGTGATAGCATCCATTTTTCCTAGGTGCATAAGCCCCAAGAAAATGCAAGTGTACAAACTCTCACATTGATTCAGCCTTTATGTACATTTAGACCTGCTATGCACCTTCCATTTTTACCCCTTATTCTGCCCCATTTACTATGTCTTGTATTCTCTGAGTGACCTCCATTCAAAATACCATTATATATCTGAGCACCCTTTGGTTCTTCAGGAAATCACAGTCTCTGCTCAGAAATTAATGATTCATAAAGTGCTTTGCCATGATGTTATGTTTCCAGTATGACACCAACAGCATCCTATATGGAATTAAGTGCAGTTGATTGGACTAATGCACCTGATCCTGCTGGCAAAACCAGCAGGAAAATTGAAAGGGTGACATAGTTATTTCTACCATCTACCAATCAAGAAGAAAGTGCTATCCATTTCTGTTATATCATATCTTATGTCCTGCAAGCTCATCCTCTCTCTAGACAAAAGGAAAGAAGCCAAACTGTAATGGTTTTTGCTCAATACAGGCTTTATGAATAGGATCCATACTGACCAATATCCATCCATTTGATCAATCCCAAATTGAATTCCCCAAACAATTCCCAGAATTTTTTTTTTGTAAAATATTTTTACAAAATAGATGTTAGATCTAATATCTTTTCCTCAATTGTTCTTCAAGCCTAACCTTTGAAAGCCTCATTTAGAAAAGGGAAAAAGTAAATTCTCGGGAATTCAGAATACCACACAAAATGCCAGTGATGTGTTCTAGGCAGCACATTTACCAAAAAGCTGAGGGAAGTTGGATATTTTGACTCCAGTTCCAAAAATCCCTCAGTGAGCAAGACAAGCCATCCTCATTGGAAAATTCTGGAAGTCACAACCCAACATTAAGTTTTCTAAACTCTGCTCTGTACAAGTGAGGTTAGTTCCAGAAACTATTTAAAAAATACACAACCTGCCTGATTGCATCCTGGCTGGAGGGTCTGGGAGTTACATTCCAAAAAGTAACTTTTCAAACCTCTGATCTTTATAAGAGGACAGTTCTAGTAGCATGGGGAAAAATGAACCTCCCTCCCACACATTTCAAAATGTGAATTCACTGCAAGCCAATTTTTAGGATGTTTTTATGACAGACAAACATTGAATATTTGTTGTTGTTTTATCTCATGCATTCATTTAAAATGCTTCTGTCCCACTTTGGGGCCAAAAGGCATCTAGACAGTGACTTACAAGGATATAAGAACATCATAATATGAAAGAGAATCAAATAATATAAAACATTTGCACTACTGAGCTGGGATTTAAAGATTCATCCTGATATAACAAACTGTATGTTGTAAAAGCTTGAAATGCGTAAATATATTGTCTCTTCATTTCATTGTAATTTGAAGTTTTGTTCCCACTGCTGTGTAGTTTATTGTGAAACAGCTGGAAATGGATTCAAAATCACAACATTCTGTATGAAACAACCCATGTGGTATAGCAGAAGGGGCCTCATGCTCAAAAAGCAAAACTTAAAATGAGAATTTTGCATCAAGAAGTTGGAGGGGGGCACCCAATTTAGACCACTAGAGGAATCAATAGAGACCAGCTCTAGAATGAGAAGTTAGGATTGGTTTGGTTGTTGCTGCTTCTGTTTCTGCTGGCTCAATGAAATAAAAGTGGCTGATCTGAAAAAAACTTTTTAATAAAATATTTTTGTCTCTGAGACATGTAAAATGAAAACATGGTAGAAAATTATATAATATGTCTGCTCTATGAAACCCATGTAAATCAGCCAGTTTGACAGTCAGGTTTCCCAATGAACAAACTTTGAGGGTAGCCATGGTTTTTTGTGGGTTTTTGGGATATGTGGCCATGTTCTAGAAGAGGTTATTCCTGACGTTTCACCAGCATTCTCTGAAGATGACAGCCACAGATGCTGGTGAAACATCAGGAATAAACTCTTCTAGAACACAACCACCTAAAAAACATGGATGCCAGCCATGAAAGCCTTCAACTTCACACTTGAGGTTAACATTTACAGGATCACAGATTTGGTCATATTTGGAGAAGCTTCATGGAAATCAACATGAATTAAATTATGACCAGCTCAATTCTGATTTATTTCAATGGATCTGCTCCAAACCTGACTATGTCTGGATCCAGTTCACAACAGAGAAGGGGAGAATGATACCTTGCTTGGCCTGAAATATGGAATTGAAGGTGCTACAGCATCTGGTATGGATGGCTGAAAAAAGTACACTGAAATAAAATAACATGCACAACTTCCAGAGGTGATGGCAGAGCAACCAGTCCTGTGATTAAGGGGCTCTTCACAGGACTGCCATTTCAGGGTGAGGGGGATCACAGGATCCCCTTTCATCCTCGCTCCAGGAGAAGTAAGGAATTCAGGGGCTCAAAGGGGACCCTTGTCTAGAGCCCAATCTGAGTCATCAGCGAGGATTCTATGTTGGGGCCAGACAGGGTCACAGAGCAGCCGACCCTGAAATGGCTACCATTTAGGCATTTAGCTCTGCCTGCCATTTTTTAAGTTGGTGAGGATAGAACTGATCTTTTAAATAAAGCAGAGACAACAAAACCTGCAATATCTTTGAACTGAAGGAAGCTCTCTCAGCGCATAAGGACACTTGCTACATTGTATAGCCGAAATCGCAACTATATTCCAAAAGAACTTCGCAGCCTGGATGATCAACAAGAAGACTGGACTGGGACTGGAGAAAAGGGGAGATGAGTGGAGAAGCCACAAATAAATGTAAGTTATATAAATACATGGGAAAATAACAGATAAACTTTTGTGAGATGAGGAAAGAAGGCAAGACTAAATTTAAAAGAAAGAGCTGATAGGAGGAAGGGTTGAAAAGAACCCAAAGAAGAAGGAAAGATGGTGGCAGCTCAAAATTTGGAAAGAAAGATCTGAAGGGAAGAGACGGGAGGAAGGGTCATTAGGAGAAAGTAAGAGTCAAATCAGTAGGAAGGAGAGAACAGATTTGGATATCATTTTAAAACTGTGGAAGAACTGAGTAGTACAGTCCAGTTGATGTCAAAAAGGAAAGAAAGGCTTGAAAGAAGAAGGAGGACGGGAGGATGGGGCATCAAGAAATAAAGTAAACAAAGCAAAGGGATTAGAGTAAGGTCCTGGAAAAGAAAGGTGCAATGGAAAGAGGATGGGAGGATAAGATGCCGCAGGAAAAAGTAAAAAGTAAAAAGACTTGAGCTGGTTCAGGAAGAGAAAGACACAATGGAAGGAGGACAGGAGGATGGGACAACATGGAAGTAAAGTAGGAAATGGCAAGTAGTGGAGTGGAAGGAGAGTTAGAGCAAACTTTGTTGGAGAATCTGACTGATGAGAGAAACGGTCAATGGGAGGAGGAGGGGAGGAGGGGACAACAATAAAGATAATGAGAGGGATTGAAATCAACTAGAAATTTAAGAATAAGGGGTTGGTGTGTTGGTGGGAAGAGATGAAAAATTGAATTAGTAAGAACTTAATTAACTGGTTTGAATAAATAGATAACTTGATCGATGCTAAGAAGTGCATGAAACTAATTTAATTATAAGACAATTTAATAATTAATCAATAATCAATAACTGACTAGATTTGATGATGAATTGCTGATTGAAATAATTAATTACAAGATAAATAAGATATACCTATTGAAGGAACTATAAGAATTGATTTGTGGTAATAGAATTGGGAAAAGAGGGCTATAGAAAAATAATAATTGGAATATAAAATAGGTTTTTATTAACAGGATATTAACATTGATATTGATATTTAAATTGATTTTGGAAACTCAATTGACTATTAAATCCTGAATTTTATAGAACATTATTGTTGAAGTAAGAGTGTAATAATAGGTTAGAAGTCAATAGAAGGAACAGGAACTGGGTAGTGAAGATTTTTAGATATAATGGCTTCTGGAACAACATCTGGAATTAAAAAAACAACCCCTAGTGATATTGGCACAGACACAACATCTAAAACAGCAGACCCTATGCAAGTATTGTTGGAAGAATTCCAAAAATTTAGATATGAAATGAAGGTTGAAATGAAGATGAACTAAAGCAATCTAGGAAGGAAACAAAAGAGGACTTAAAGAGAACTTGGAGAATTTGGGAAGAAATTATATAAGATTTCCAATGCAGTAGAAGGTTTAAGAACAGATGTGGAAGACTTAAAAGGTAAAACAAAAGAATTGAAGATTACAACAGTGGAGCAAAAAAAGAAAAAAGAGAGAGAGAGAGAGAGAGAGAAAGTGACCTAAATCTAATGCAAGAAGTCCGTTATAGGGGAAAATGCCTGAAACTGAGAGGGTTGTTAGAAGACCCAAGATCTATACAAAAGAGTTACAACTATATTAGCTGAGTTCTCAGGAATCCTAAAGGCTGAAATGACGAGAGATATCGACAATGTTTTCAGAATCAGCTCAACAGTGGCGAGAAAAAAAAATGTACCTAGCGATATAGTAGTCTCATTTATTAGAACCAGAGTGAAAGAACAGATTCTACAAAGGAACTTTCAAGAAGATTTACAGGTTGAAGGGAACATAGTGAGAATTTACAAAGATATCTTAATGCTGGTATTGAGGAGGAGGCAAGATTACAGGTTTTTAACACAAGAATTGATTAAAAGAAAAATAAGGTATGCATGGGATAGAATCGAAGGAGTCTCACTCTGGTATAGACAAAGAAGATACAGAATTGACCCTATCATGAAAGCTAAAGAGTTCATCAGAAGACTTCAAGCAGAGAAATATGAAGATGAATACAAAGGAAAAGATAAGATAAGAACAAGAGAAGGCATGGAACTGAAACAGGGGGAAGGGCTTGAAGAGAAAGAGGGAGATCCCCAAGGTAACATGAAAGATGAAAGTATGGGAAAATATCCCAGAGAGGGAGATGATGCAGAATAATCCAGTATTTAAATAATTCAACAAAGAAATGGCAGTTAAAATAATTTCTTGGAATGTGAAGGGCCTAAATTCAAAATTTAAAAGGAGTAAAGTTTTTCATTATTTAATCAAAAAGAAATTGGATGTGATTTGTTTACAAGAAATTAAAATTAAGAGAAAGGAAGCAAGTTATTTGAACAATCCAAAACTAGAACAGATGTTTATTACAGCAAATGAAAAAAAGAAAGGTGGAGTTGGTATGTACATCTAGAACAATTATGCAGCTAAAGAAATTTTTCAGGATCAAGATGGACATTATATTGGTGTTGAGATACACATAGAAAATACTAAATATCTTTTGATTGGGATCTACACCAGTAGAGAAACAATTGGAATTTTATAAAAGGCTAAATGAAGAGATAGAAAAGGAAGATTACGCAAATGTAAATTTACTGGGTGACTAAAATGGGATTATTGATCCCAAGAAGGATAGATTCTCAATCAAAAGGATAAAAAAGGATCAAGGGAAATTACCTGTTTGATTTTTTTTTAACTACTAGAGCAATTAAACCTGATAGGTGCATGGAGAAGTCTTTATCCAGATAAAGATGGTTTTACCTTTTTCTACAAAAAATTTAAATCATCATCAAGGATAGACATGTTTGTGACTTCATCAGTACTGATAACTAAGATTAAAGAAATAGAAATAATGGCCAAGATTTTATCAGATCAAAATCCAATTTTACTAAAACTTGAAACAGAGAGAGAGAAAAAACTATTATTCTGGAAATTAAATGATAATCTCTTGACTGATAAAAACTTCTGAGAAAAACCAAGGAAGACTGAAGCAATATTTTTTGGATAATACAACAGACTTTATTAAAGCCAAAACCGTATGGGATGCTAGTAAAGCAATGATGAGTGGTGTGATGATACAAAGAGGTGAAGAAGTCAAACGACAATGAATAAAGGACATGGAAAGTCTGGAAAAAGACATACACAATGTGGAAATAGAACTTTCTAAAGACCCCACATGCAACAGAAAAAAAAACAAGCATTTACAATGGCTTAGAAAACAATTAGATAAGAGAACAACAGAGGAAATAGCAATAAAGATGAAATTTATCAAACAAAGACATTTCGAATTTGCAAACAAATCAGGAAAATGGTTACCATATAGATTAAGAAAAGTGAAAACATGTCGAACTATTACTAAATTAAAAGAAAATGATAACATGATACATGATACATGTGCAGAGAGAGATACAGGAAGCATTTCAGAGATACTATACTAAACTGTACAAGGCAGATGAATGTGATGTTGAAGAGATTAGTCAATATCTGGATAAGTAAAGTATTAAGAAAATGACAACAGAGCAACAAAAGCTGTTGAATGCAGAAATCACAGAGAATGAATTAATCCAAGCCATTGGGAAATTGAAAAAAGATAAGGCTCTTGGACCAAATGGCTTTACTATGACTTATTATCAAACATTCATAGAAGAAATAAAAGCACCCTTATTAAAAACAATAAATAATGTTGTGAAAGAATGGATCCCCAACACATGAAAGAGTGTGAATATTATGGTAATACCGAAATAAGGTAAAGACAAGAAAGAAATAGGGAACTATAGACCCATATCCTTACTGAACAATGACTACATGATTATGGCAATAATACTGGTGGAACAACTTAAACAGGTTCTAGCTAACTTAATTCATGAGGATCAGACAGGATTTCTACCTCAAGACAACTTAAAAATAATATTTGATTGATAACGGATAATATTAAGGATTATGAGAAAAACAATGATAGGAAACTTGTGCTTATTTTTGTGGATGTGGAAAAAGCATTTGATAACATGAACTGGAGCTTCATGATGAAATTATTTGAGAAAATGGAGATGGAACCAATTTTTTGCAGCTAGTTAAATGAAATTTACAGTGACCAATCAGCACAACTGATTATAAATGGGAGACATACTGATAAGTTTAAAATCTCAAAGGAAACAAGACAAGGCTGTCCATTGTCACCACTGTTATTTATAATGATATTGGAAATACTTATGAATAAAATAAGACATCAGTATTTTATTTTATTGTAAATTTTATTGTTTATGCCTAATAACAGTTGAATGAATGAATGAATAAGACAGGAAGAGGGCATAAAAGGGATGAAGATTAAAGAACAAGAGTACAAATTGCAAGCTTTCGTTGATGATTTGGTTATTATATTAGAGAACCCAAAGCAGCAAATTATAGATACTTTTTAGATAATAGAAGAATTTGGTAAGATGTCAGGATTTAAAATCAATTGGAAGAAAACAATTATAATGACCAAAAATATGACTAGAAAGGAGATTTACTTGGAAGAGCATACTATGTGCTTGGTGAAAAATAAAGTTAAATATTTGGATGTTTGGTTAACAAAGAGGAATATGGATTTATTTGACAACAATTACAAAGTAAAGTGGAAGGAAATCCAAAATGTTTTGAAAAAATGGAGCAAACTGAATCTGACACTGACGGGAAGAGTTGAAGCAAGCAAAATAGTAGTACTTCCCAAAATGAACTTCTTATTTCAATGTATCCCAATTGTACATAGTTCAAAAATATTTAAAGAATGGCACAAAGACATGAGGGGATTTATTTGGCATGCAAAAAGAGCCAGAGTTAAATGACAAATAATGATATGACATAAAGAGGAAGGGGAAAGAAGAGTACCAGATTTAGAATTATATCATCAGGCCAATGTACTCGGTTTGTTGTTTGACTGGATCCTACTTAAAAATATGAGAATACTGAATATAGAAGGATTTAGCAACTGATTTGGGTGGTATGGATATTTATGGTATGGGAAAGCAGCTGTACACAAAGAATTTAAACATCATGTAACAAGGATAGCACATTTAAAGGTATGGAAAGAAACAAAGAAAATGATATACAAAAAAAAATTCCACTTTGGATATCCCCACATGAAGCTTTTTTTGGGAGATGGACAGTGGTCAATACATGGTTAAGTTATAAAGATATACTTCAAAAATCAGAAGAAAATAAATTTCAAATTAAAGAATTGGAAGAGTTAGTGCAATTAAATCCCAAAATTCATTGGCTATTGTATAGACAATTAAAGGAAAGATTCAAGATGGACAGTAAAATAGAGGATTTTGAAGAAGAACCGGAACATTTAGATGATATTTTGAGAAAACCAGGGAACATCTGTTAAACGTGATAAATAAAATTGACCCGACAATACAGAGGAAATACTGGAGGATCCTTCTATATATGGTTTCAGCGGCAAGACTAATAATTGCACAGAAATGAAAAAAAAAACAAGAGTTGCCAACAGTGGATGACTGATTGCTGAAGTTAGCTGAAATGAAAGAATTGGACAGATTAACAGCTCTGCTGAATCAGAAAGAAGTAGAAAAGGTACATATGGAATGGTCTCTAATAGAAGAATATAATAAGAGAAGATGGTTGGAATACAGCAAGTAAAACTTGAAGAATGATAAATAATTTTTTATATAAGATTTTTGGGTATGATTACAGAATTAACGAAAGAGAGCTAGGGTTATGCAGCAAAAGATAGGGAAAAGCAGTATGATATAACAGTAGGAAAATAAAGTAATTGTTGTCAAAGGGACTTTTCATAAGTTCAATAGTATTGTTTAAGAGTCAAGTGTAATTAACTTAATATGTAAAACTGTTTTTAATTTGTTGAAATTAAAATTTAATAAAATAAAATAAAATAACAGAGAGAGAAAGAGAGAGAGAGAGAGAGAGAGAGATTACTGCAGAAATGGGAATTGGGGAGATTTCAAGATGAACTCATGTAAAAATAACCTGAATTGGAAACAGATTCTTCATTATCCCTTGTAAAGTGTATATATACTAGAGAGAGAAAAGTATTCCAAAATATTGGGGGAGGGGGAATTGAAAAACATGTTTTACAAGTGCTAATAGACCCTAGCAAGAAGATTCCTGGATTGGCAAGTATGTTTGCACTTCAGGACTTATTCTGTGGAAAATTCATATATGGTTGTTTTGCGCAGAACAGCATTTCCTGTGCTTTAAGTAGCATTCTCTGTGCAGAAAAAGCTTTCCTGTGCAGAAAATACTGTAATTTGGGTCTTAATCTGTGCAAAATTCACAAAATTCACATTTGCACAGAAAATATTATCTAACCAGGAAACAGCAATTTTGGGCAGAAAACAATTTTTCTGCATTAAAATATTGTTTTTTGCACAGAAAATGTTTTCTGCTCAGAGAGTGCTGTTTTCTATTCCTGGCAACCATTTGCAAATTTTGTACAGAATGTCACAAATTGCAAATAGGCTTTGAAAACTGCACAGTTTTTGTGCACCTTCTTGCAGTTGAGAGAAAATTATTAAGAAGATGAGAGAAGAGAATGGGGTATAAATGATTCTTTGTAAGTTTTACATTTTTTATTATGATGGGCTATATAAATTAAGTTATTAGAACAAATAATGTTTGCAATTATAAGATGCGGTAGTAATTTGTTAGGGTTAGATATTGGGAGAAGTTTTTTCTTCTTCTTTTCCTTTTCTTCTTTTTGCTTTATGAATTATGTATGTATGTATGTATACATGCAGGTTTTTTTAGTGTGTTTGAGTGTGTTGTGTTATGGATGCTTTGACTGTTAGAGGTGTTTTTATATGTTTAATAAATTTTTCTATGAAAAATGTTTTAAAAAGAAAGAAAAATATTAAAATTGCTAATTGCTTTCTTCAAGACAATGTCCACAAGTGTTCCACAAATATTTGGACAACTTCAACAGGAAAGAAGAAATCCTTAAAGTAAACAAAGTCTGGGTACCAGTCCTGCAAAACAGAAAAATCAGCACTCAGCAAATGCAAATGAGAAACCACCTGGGGTCAGGGGCTTTCCCAGCAGACAATGATCACCAATTAGCAGACACTAGTCCTCGTTTGCATATCCTCCCACCCTGAGGCCCTGCCATCAACAACAGAACAATGCACAGTTTACATGAGAATCACTCCTCCCTACCCAGGGTCTCACAGTATATAATATACCCACTCTCTTCCATTCCAGTATTCTCTGAAGATGACAGCCACAGGTGCTGGAAAACCATCAGAAAGATACTCTTCTAGAACATGGTTACACAGCCAGAAAAACCCACAAAAAAAAACCCTATAGCTTCATAAAGATTCTTCTATCATCTGACCATGAATTGAAAATGGGAAATAAACATGGCACCATGTAGATAGTTGGGAATGTTTTTCCATGCATTTTTTAAAATCTGGACTAACTGTGATATGATTATAATGTATTTTTTTTTAAAATCTGGACTAACTGTGATATGATTATATTCTTTTTCTTTATGGTAGCTTTGTTTTCTTACATTTTTGAGAGATTTCATAAAAAATATTTTTTTAAAAATAAAAACATGCTCAATTCACAAGATGATTTGGCATCAAGAATTCCCACTGGCAGCATGAGCTGTCCACTGTATATAATTTTGTACTTGTCATAAAGATGACTATGGGTGGTGACAATAGACAAAAATTGGGATCACTGTCAGAGAGCTACCTTGTATGGGAAGATCACTGAGATTGTAAGCAAAAGAGTTGCATCCCACCTTAAGAATAGCAGGAGCTCACAAGTGTTCCTAACCTTTCTCTTTGATGCTAATGTACTCTGGCTTTCTCTCCACAACCCAACTGTCTCTGCCTCTTTGACATTCTTGGAATTGAATTCCCTGAATGTTTGAGAGCTGCATCTCACTGCCCCAGGCAAGAGTATTGATCAGTTAGTAACCTGAGAAGGAGGGCACCTGCTGATTTGGTTAAAAGAAGAGGCAAAAATAGATAGTGATAAATTGGTTTATAATTATCTTTGGGTCCCTTTGTTTACAAGGTTGGTACAGCCAAAGCTGTGTTCAAGAATTAAGGGCTGCAAGATGGCTTTATTAAGTACTTGTCATTGCAGAGTGAACATTTTTAGTTTTTATAGTGACATACCAAACCTACATAATATCCTTTGGGTGCCTCCTCTCTCTTCTCATTGAAGAGATGATACAAACCATAGATGATGAAATCTTGTGCATGAAGTTGCATGAAGTTGGAGTGCAAGAGGAAGACTTTTGTTGGGACCTCATTTTTAAATTAATCATCCTAATTCCCTCTTTCAGTCTGATACATAGATTAGAAAAGGGACAGGCATATATACAGACTTTCTTCTGGTCTGTCCCTGCCTCCATCCATTCAGTTTTTCTTTTCTTTTTTTCCTTGTTTAAAAAGCCCACATCCATCCCTTCTATTTGCATTTTGTGCAATCTACATTTTTTCCCCAGACTACATGTATTGGATGCACACATACACCCTATTGACATACGCCTGCTTCTGATATGTTTTTGTACACATTTGAAATGAGCAATATTTGTCTCTACATTTTCCTAACATTCATATTTCATGAACCCACCCTCATCCATGTCATAGTGTGTGGATTTCAGAAGACATGTATTTAGTGAGAATCCAGCCTGGCTAGTACAGACCAGAGATAATCTGCATGAATTAGATCACTGATATGGATTCCTCACTGAAATAGATAACAGCAGAGTTATGCTGCAGACTGCCTGCTTCTCTGAATTCTGTGATATGGTTTTTACATGCCTACAATAATGCATATATCAGGAAAGGTTTTTGTAAAAATGTGTATATTAGGAAAAACTGCATACAAAAATGCATCTTTGGAAAATAGCATATTTTGAAATGCATATACTAGAGGGAAATCTTACAAAATAAGTATATTAGGTAAAAAAAACACAATTTGCAATCTTTTTTAAAATGCTGACTAATGAGGTCATTTAATGGATAGGATGCATCTCTAGATCAGTGCTTTGAAAAGCTGGGGTTTGGTTTTGGTTTTTTTAAAAAAGAAGAAATTCCCAGAAACATGCAACTAACAAGGCCAGTTCCAAGCTCCAAACTGTGAACTGAACACATGCAAAATTAACAGACTGAAGTAGTAATATACAGATTTGTCCATTCATATCAGGATTTAGCAGAGTCCCAGTGAGCATGATCAGACACATCAGCTAGGCCCCCAACAAAATGAAGCTACTTTCTGATACCAATGCTAATTCCTTACAGGCTGACCATAAAAAGGAATGATTAAAAATAAAAGAGTTATGGCTTGGCTACACCTAAGGATAAATCTGGAGGTGGTTGAGTGATTTGTGAGGGGTGTTAACATTGAGAAGGGAAAGATTTATCACATAGCTAAAATAAAGTGTTTTACTTGAATCAAATTTAATTTTAAATTGGGCTGTATCCAGACCATAACACAAAGATTTTGCCACTGAAATTGCCACCTAAATACAGCCCAGGTCCATCTCCAGTCCCAGGTGCCTCTTTTCAAAACCAGGAGTTTTCCAGCTTGAAAAATGGCTGCCAGAGCACTCCTGGAAGTGAGGATGGACCTAGGCTGCATTCAGGCAGTGATTTCAGTGGTAAAATTTTTGTGATAGGGTCCAGATGCAGCCCTATTTAAAATTAAATTTGGTTCACATTAAACATTTTATTAGCAAGTGATAAAGTCCTTAGTCTGGTACATGGGAGTTTATCTTTGTGTAATAAGGTAGAATCATAAGAAGGTTGTGCAAAAGAAGCTCAGTGTCACTCCCTAACATGGGATTTGTGTTGGTCTTTTTCAAACAAAAAGAGGTAACGATTTATATCCTTGTAATTTCAAAGGAGAAGTAATCAAAATACTGAGCTCTTACTTGATGGAAAATTCTAAAGAGTTTCACTTTCCATTCATTCAGTCCCAAATTAGGCTATTCATAAAGGAAGAATGGAAGACAGTTTCAGCAGAACAATGCTTCTGAAACTAGCTTACTTGAGAATCAATATGAAATGAATCAGTTTCCATTCTTTCCTCTAAAAGTGAACAAGCTTGGTTCTCTCATCCTTTTTGCCTGCTCCTTGGTGAACTGATTGTATAAAAGATACCTATGGCTCCATATGAACCACCTACCAATGCAAGAGGCTGCCATCAAAATACTTATGATAGGAGACAGTTTGTCAGAGAGTAAAGACTATGGTAGACATGGAAAGAGTCCATCTTCTATCAAAATGGATTTTTTTTTTGGTCAGGAAAAAAAACCCCAATTGAAATACTAGTTACAATAATGAACACATCTTTAGGGTGACCTTTGCCATTGTGTCCATTAACAATTCATCTACAAACTTCTCCACAAATCATGAGATCACCACCTGTGCTCCTTCACTTATTTTGTCCTTCAACCTTTTTTAAAGAATACCCTTATAGGCTGCTACCACACTGAAGAATTAATACAGTTTGACACCACTTTAATTGTCATGGCTCCATCCTATGGAATCCTTGGATTTACAGCTTGCTGTAGCACCAAAGCTCTATGAAAGAGAAGGCTAAATATTTCACAAAACTACAACTCCCAGAATTCCATAGCAGTGAGGCATGGCAGCTGAAGCAGAATCAAACTGCATTAATTCTGCAGTGTAGAAGCATCCATTGTTTGCTCAGACTCTTTTATATTATGTTTCTTCATTCTTTTCCTCCCCTACAGCAAAATTCCAAGTTGACCACAAAATGGCTGTCCCTTGTGGCAGCCCTACCAGCAGGTTAAATGCCATGGGTGAAATTTCTGGAAAGGAAGGTAGTGAAAACTTCAAATTGCTGGGTATAAGAAAGTCCCTGCTGCAAGAGCAAAAGTAGTTGATAAACTCTTAAATCTACCATAATCTGCCTGTACTCCTTTCTCTCTTCTGCCACAGTTTAGTTGCCTAATCATGGCTGCTTTGTAGTTTCACATGTAAAGCAATAATAGCATCCACTTGCACTGCCAACTATTTTGTCAGCCCTTAAGAACTTTTAATGCTGTAGTAGACAGAGTACATAGCCCTGCTGTAGCTCATTAGTAAACAAAGTACAGAGCAGAAGCAATGACAATGTCCTTGAAGACAACTAATTTGTTGTGTGCTGTGTTCTATGCTCTACTGTTAGACCTTGGAAAAAATACTTATTGGCTTGTACCTCCTATAATTGCCCAGGGAGTGTGGCTACTAGTCATGAAGGCTGAAGGATACTGGAAATGTTTTACTCAATGCTAACTTTCTCAGGCTCCAACTACTGTTTCCAATAATGTATGGATTTTAACTCCCATTTCAGTGGGGTGATTCACTGCATCATGTACTCAGGCAAGTCCACAGGACATGTTTTTAGGCACCATCAGGGAAGTCATGATGAAAGACAAAGGCATTTCTTCTCACCTAACCTGGTTTTTCTCAGTTAGCTCACATTCTACAATCACTAACATGTGCTTTACTTCCATTTTGTTTCTCAAAGCAGCCATCTGGTATAGTTAATCTGTCATTCCATTCACCTTTCATCAAGTCAGTCAGTCTCTATCCTTCAATTCTTTCCTCTTCTGAGAAGATTCCTGCTCCAATGAAGCTTTAGTAGCAGGATCAGTTGAACTGACACAATGCTGAAAAGAGGTAGTCGAGTTTGTAGTAGGGCCCAGGAAAGTAGGAAGCATAGGAAAATACTACCAAGAAGAGAGGGAGGTATAAATGACAAGGAGATGTGGAACTGAGGGGCTGAACAGACTGCCAGAAATAATCCAGCTTGAAACCACTTTAACTGTCCTAGTTCAATGCTAGGGAACCATGGGAACTGTAGCTTTTTCTGAGACATTGAGCCTTCTCTGTCAGAGAGCTCTGGTGCCACAATAAACTACAGTTTCCATGATTCCCTAGCACTGAGCCAGGGCAGTTAAAGTGGTCTCAAACTGGATTATTTCTGGCAGTCTGTTCAGGCCCTGAGGAAGTCTGCCTTCCATGCTATGACTGAAAATCACACACATTTCTTGGGCAAAATATTTGTAGTCCAATCTACAATTATAGAAATGAAAGCAAATCTTCACTTATTTGATTTGCATATTCGGAATATTCAAATGTTTTCTCCCCACTGGACAAGATTACCAGAGTTTTTGTGAATTTTTAAACTCTTTTTTGGAGGGGACAGGGCAATTTGGGACTTTTTAAAATAAATAATTTGTGTGAAAAACATTGTTGTACAAAAAAAATGAGATTTCTGCATACTCATTACTACAAAAAACACACAACAACAATCCTCTATTAGTTTTGTTTGTTTATCTTCACAAATTTTTCATAGTAATTCAAAATGCCCTCTAATCCAAAAACCTCGGGACAGTTGACAATTTATTCCACTGAGTTACTTCAATGTGTCAAGCCATCCTTTCTATTCAACTCAACATTGCATACCAGTTTAAAATTGCACATGGACTTTTGCCTGAAGAATTCCATGGTATTGCAGTGTCTAGAATTGAGGAGAATGTGCATGCCTATAGAGACAGCTCATCACACTGAAGTAAGGTTGTTGTTGTTCTTGTGTGCTTTCAAGTTATTTCCATCTCATGGAGACCCTCAGGCAAACTTATCATCTGGTTTTCTTGGCAAGCTTCCTTAAAATTAGGGTGGGGAAAATGGAACAATAACCCTGTTATGATCATTGTTGGGCTCTGGGCCAAACACTACAACCCGGTTCTGTCTCTTTGCCCACAGAAATCATTATTGAAGGTCTTCTGGATCCCCCTTCCACTCCTACTGAGCTGAATGGGACCCCTTGAGACCACCTTTTTCAAAGAGCTGCCACCACCTAGTGAATTAGACTGAGTTCCCTTAGCAACACACCAGGACTTTGCTATGTGATTTAGAGAGTTATTGTTGTTGTTGTTGTTTATTTATATCCTGCCTTCCTCCCAGTACAGGGACTCACAGTAGCTAAAAAATTAAAACTTCCCTTGGCAATGTAGGTAAGCAGTAGCCAAGCCAAAGGCATGTGAAAAAGGAGTGTGAGAGGGGCAGGGTACTTTAGAGAAAAACTTTATTCTAACTAAGGATTCTAGAGCAAGAATATCATTACATGCAGGACCTCTTGTCCTACATGCAAAGAGACATGTAAGTTACAGAATACAGCCACTTTAACCAAGCCAGTAAAATAACCAAAACCTAATGCCACTAGCTAGTACATTTTCCTAAACTACTCACAGTCAGATAGGATTTGTAGTCCTTGATTTTTCTGGACAGCTGGGAGCCTGGAGTCCATTGTCCAGCTCTACCAGCTCCTTCAGGTCTCCCTCAGTGCAAACACCCCCAAGGACAAACAAAAGAGGACTCTTTCTCCCTCGTTGTCCAAGAGGCTTTTAAAAACCTCCCCTTAGAAGTATCTTCTAAGTACCTTCATTTGTGCTTCTGTACCAGTTCTCCCATCTCATTGGTCAGTTGTCATCTCCTCAGCTGTGATGCAAACCCTAATTAGAATGTGATGTAGATCTTCTTTAGAATGCACCTCCCTCCAACATTTAACCCTTTGTTGTCTGGAAGAAGTTGTCAGATTAATGGGGGACCCCATTTATCACAAACCTTTTTATAAGATCCAAAGAGACCTTTAAATATATCCTTCTGGTGCCTTTAGTGTACTGTACTGTCCATACAAGTTTTTCTCCAGGTCACAGTTGCAGGGTTTCTTTCTGTGAAATCCTCCCATTTGCGTTAGTCAGACTGTGATTTCTTTAAAATTCACACATTTAATCCCTTCCTTTCCTCAAGGAGCACAAGTGTCATAACACAGTACTGCCACATATAGTCTTTGCAACAACCCTATGAAGTAGGTCAGGCTAAGAGATGGATAGACAAATTCATCCATAAAGCTTCATGACTAGGGGCTGATGCAGACCGGCCTAAAGGGCTGGCCTAGGGGTGGAGTTGGGGCAGGGTGACTGCATGCTGGCCACCCTGACTCCACCCCAACTCCACCTTGATGCCACATGCCCCAATCCGGCACTCCCAGGGGTGGCACAGAGTAAGTATGGGCCCTAGGTAAGTATCTCATTGTGTATCTCAAGGCTTTATCTGACACCCCAACCAATAAACTATACAAGTACAACTTGTTAATCAGAATTCTCTTCACACACACGATTGCTCTGTTTAGGAGACAGAACTATTTAAATATGATTTTCAGTGAGGATTTCCTCACTAACACCAATGGCATCAGTTCTTCCTGAGGTCAGGCCCTGTATGCTACAGATGAGAAATATCTCCAAGGAGTTAACTGTGGTGTCACTGTCTTCTGGACTAATGATATCCCCAGATGGCACAGAGGGAGAACATTATTTACTGAGGACATCTCTGAAAGAAAGTAATAAATCTTGTCACATTTCAGTGAGTCCATCACTGTTACTCACAGCCTCAATGATGCAGAGCTCTGTTTATTCCTTCCCCTTGAATATTGATGCTATAACAGAGGAGTCCATTCTCTCCACCCAGCCAATCTGGAAGGGCACTTGTGAGTTTTGAGTTTAATGTTTTTACAGTAGTAAGTAGCAAACTGAACTGCAACTAGAGCTGGATTTCAAGGCATGGTCATATATAACAAGCAACCCCCCTCATAGCTTCTTCCAATTCACCCTGACTTCTTTTGGGTTGAGATACCACTGAGCTGTAGAATGAACACACATGGGGGTTGAACCTACATCAATTTAAGCAGCAGAACTGGTCAAGCAAGATTGAAAGCAGGATGCTATTTCATCCTAATCTATTTCTTATGCCTTCATTCCTTTCCCATAATAGAGAAGGTGGCACTGGGACTGGGAGACCTAGCATGGTGTAGTGCTTTGAGCATTTGGACTATGACTCTGGAGAACAGGGTTCAAATTCCAGTTTGGTCATGTAAACCCATTGGGTGACATTGAGCAAGTCACATTCTCTCATCCCCAGAGGATGGCAATAGCAACTCTCCTCTGAAGAAACCTGTCAAGAAACCCCAGTTATAGGGACACCTTAGGGTTGCTATAAGTCAGAAACAAAGACATACAACAACATCAACTGTAACTAGGAGTGTACCTAAGCATTCTGGTTCATAGAATTAAACACCCAACTTGCCTCAGGCATTACAAAAGGATTGGAGTTTACTATGATTCATGCAGAGGGAATATTTTTCAATACCTGCTCCAGAAATGTCACCTGTCTTTCACAAAACTGTATGTATGGAGGGGATAATTTGAGATATGATAGGCCTCAGGGAGCACTGAGCAGAGTACAGATCAGCATGTAAATAATAAAGACAATGAAGATTATAAATTGGAAAAGTCTTTCTTTCATATTAAAAAAAAAATAGCTGCCAAACTGCCTTCATTCAAACCATTGATCAAATTGCATATGGTGAAAATATTGCTCCTAAGAAATGTGTATTTTGAATTAATTACCCACTGTCCTTTGGTATTTAAATCATTCAATCAAGGTGCTAATCAACTGGAAAGAAGACCATCCCTAGCCAAGACATTTACTCTTCCCTCATCTTAATGGCCCATTCACAGCTTTGAATTGGGAAACTCTGCAAGTCTCAGTCCTTTAATCTTATGAGGAATCACCACTTGGAGAATCTTTTAAAGCACATTAAGTGAATCCTGGTTTCAAAAGAAGTAGTCTCAATTCACCTGACCATAGAAGCTTTGTTAACATTAACATCAGACAAAATATTAGCATCGCAAATTAGTTTAGTCTCTTGAAGTTGATTGGGCCAACACCCCAGAGGCGGAAAGAGACTTGGCTACCTACAGAAAGGAATTTGAGATTGTTTCCAGGGGAATTTCTCTCCATCTCAAAATGAATTGCTTAAGAATAGAGCTTTGAAATGTCACTATAACAAAAACAAACAATTGCTGTTTCCAACATCTCCCAGCTAGCATGGCCAAAGTATCTATGAAGCTCTACCGCAGCCATCATCTGGGAATGGGAGTCACAGTTGCCCACCCCAGCTTCGATCTTGCAAATTTGTTGGTTCCAAAAGTCCAGTCCCATGAACTGCTGTACCACCATCTTAATGAAATGAGAAAAGTGGATGGACAGTTGTGTCCAGAGGAATGAAGCACAGTCCTAGGTACCTCACACAATAATCCCCAGAACCTCTCCCTTTTGACAGTTCATCCTAAGGACAGGTAACTATAGTATAAAGGACCTAGTGCTATCCAGCAGACATGAAGCATGGAACTTTGATCAGAACACACAAGACTGTCTAGAAAGGAGGAAGTTTCAGATCCCTCTCTCTCTCTCAAGGGAAGTCACTTTTCTGTTGCTAATAAAACTGAAATTTTATTACTTTTTATTGCCCTTTGTCCCTGGTTCTTGCATGGCCAAGAAGGGGAGTAGCCCTTGCTTACAATGAGATCTTTCCAGAGCAACTGAACTATAACAGAAACAGCATCAGATACAAAATATAAGCCTATGCCTCTACTATCATCAGTCTTCATTTCCTGTATGATTTTAAAACATATTTTGGCTGATGAAGAAGCCAGTGGAGCTTTGAATACTTGCATGATCTATTTTGAGCATTTAGGATGTCCAGTAAAAGTATTATTATTATTATTATTATTATTATTATTATTATTACAGTTTATTTATATAGTGCTGTAGATTTACACAATGCTGTACATACAGTTAATAAAATAGATTAAAATAGATTAAAAAGCCTGCCAATGGCGTACATTCTACAAAATAATAAAATAGATAATACAAAGAAAGCAACAAATTAAAAACATCAAATAATCATCATACAATGCCTATGAACACTTCCCTGAACAGTATAGTCTTTAACTCAACTTTGAAGCTGGTCAAAGAAGTGATGCCCCATGCTTGTGGGGGAAGGAGGTTCCAGGAATGAGGGGCAGCAAGTGAAAAGGGACAGATCAAGGATGGAGCAGCACGGGTGGGACAGTAAGGAGAAAGAAGCTCTGATAAATAAGGAGGGGCCAACCCATACAGGGCTTTAAAAATCAACAACAGAAGCTTATACAGAATATGGAAAGGGAGGAGGAGCCAGTGAAGGGATGACAATAAAGGAGAAATATGGTCAAAATGGTGAGCAGATGGGATAATGCGTGCAGCAGAATCCTGGACTGAAATTAAAGGATGGAGGTGAGAAAGAGGGAGCCCTGCCAGGAGAAGGTTACAATAATTTAGTTGTGAGACCACTAAGGCATGGACCAAAATCTTGGCAGTAGAGGCATCACTCTTTTATGGATGTTCTATTTTATTATATTTTTCTGCATGGCCAATACGGCCACCTTTGAATATATTTTTAGGTAAATCATATCCTAAAGAGTAAAGATATAAGACTGTGCATGAAAGTTAGAATCATATAATCCATTGTATTCCCCATCATAATGTACGGGTGTGAGGGCTGGACAGTGAAGAAAGCAGATAAGAAGAAAATCAACTCATTTGAGATGTGGTATTGGGGAAGAGTCCTGAGGATACCATGGGCAGTCAAAAAGACAAACAGAACAGATCAAGGCAGAAATCTCCCTGGAAGTCAAAATGATCAAGTTGAGGCTGTTATACTTTGGCCACATCATGAGGAGGCACGACTCATTGGAAAAAAATAATTATACTAAGAAAGGTGAAGGGATGTACAAAGATAGGAAGAATGCATGCTAAATGGATGGACTCTATTAAGGAGGTCAAGAGTATGAATTTGCAGGACCTGAGCCAAGTGGTGGATGATATGGAGTCTTGGAGATGTGTCATCCACAGGGTCACCATGAGTTGGAATTAACTCAAAGGTGGTTAACAACAACAAAATCAGTTTCAGTGATGGATAAAGAAAACAATAAGGAGGGAGGTCTGAATGTTTTTTTCCCTATGAAGAATATGATACTTTGTTAGACTGAAAAGGTTTTGTGATCTCTTTTGACAAATCCAAGATCCAGTGTATCAGATACTGATCTTGCCATCCGCCTTTTGGTAGATGTTCCCCTTCAGATTTTTCCATTTCGTCATCATTTTTTCACTTTTCAACTGTACCTCCAATGCCCTTATGCCTGGCTTGGCTGACCTTAAAATGAAACCAAAACAAACTCAACCCATTGGCCCCTTGTTGAGGTCAATGGTAGGTCAAGTGACCTGAAAATTCAGCATTTTATCTTAGAGCTACATGAAAGTAGTTCCAGTCCTAAATCTTCTTTAATATTAAGTGTAATTTCCAAAATCAAATCTCAGCTTTTCTATGTATCAGCTGGATCAATGGTTTTGACAAAGAAAGCTCAACTGGATCCTAGGAACTTTATTTTCTTAATCAAGTACTAAGATTTTTTTTATTTAGACTTCCCTCCCCCCCTCCCCTCAAAATTGCAGATAGGTTGCCTGCACTACTGGTTTTTTGTTTTGTGTTGTTTTTTATGAGAGAAAAGGTGGTTATGCTGAAATTCTAGACCTTCTAGAATAGTTTGGTTCCAGAACTAAGTTAGTTCTAGCCAGATTAGTTCTAGAACTAGCTCCAATGTCAACGATCCATGATTAATAATGGAAACCAGGTCATCACTGTGTGGACTTTCTCTGACCAGCTTTTTGGAAACTTTATTAACTGCTCTTTGAGACAGAATGAATGAGGCAGGAAAAGTAGCTGAAGTGAAACACAATGATGCCAGATCTTGTGCCAAGATATATACAACAATCTAGGCAGATGAAAGAGGAGGAGTAATACTATGACACTGAATGTAACCTATTCAGTGTCCCATGGGGGCAGTTCTTAATTGCATTGAGAAAGATAAATGGCCATTGGCTCTATCTCCAAAGGACAATAACTCTGCCAATAATGAGGCCTAACTCACTAAAGATCTTTGATAACTACAAAGTTTCATAATGAATAATATTTCATTAAGAAAGTATAGAATGTAAATAATAAATTCTGTGGGCATTAGGGTTGCTCACAAAAGACTGCCATCCCATAAAAGAGTTCCAGATCAGCCCCCATAAGAAGAATTAGAAAGTTCCAGCATCTTGTTCTGTTAGAATCACAGAATCTTAGAGTTAAAATGGACTCCAAGGGCCATCTAGTTCCATCCTCTGCCATGTAGGAATAAACAACTAAAGCAGTGCCATTGTTTCCAAAAGGAAAGTGTTACCAGTTAGTGGGCTTTACAAGTGGCTGATAAACACTGCTTTGAGGGTATTCCAGATTTAAACAACAACAACAACAACAACAACAACCAGAAAGTAGCCAAAAGTGACTTAAAATTCTCTAAAAACAAAAACATAGCCATGTTAGTCTGGAAAATCAGTATGCCAAGGGATCTTGTAGCACCTTTGAGACTAACTGTAAAGTCATTCCAGGCACTCCTGACTGCATAAGCATGGCCCACCAAAGATCTTGAAGAGCCAGATCGTCCAGCCTTCAGAGCATGCCTACCTCTTCACTAAAGAACAATTGCATTTCAGTTGTACACCAGTTCAGAAAGTAAAAAAAAAAAGGTAGAAAAAGGTTAACATTTCTTTCTCATTATTGTCTTGAACTAGAATGGTTTTGTATCTGATACTGATGGAATATGGCCAAGTGAGAAATGAGGGCCATACAAACTAAGGGCCTTTGCAGACTGCCAGAAATAGTGCACATTAAATTGAGGCACTGCCCTGGCTCAGTGCTAGGGAGTCATGGGAATTGTATTTTTTTTCTGGGACATTGAGCCTTCTCTGTCAGAGAGCTCTGGTGCCACAATAAATTACAGTTCCCATGATTCCCTAGCACTGAGCCAGGGCAGTGCCTCAATTTAACGTGCACTATTTCTGGCAGTCTGCAAAGGCCCTAAGAATGATATGAGGATATAAATTACCTTTTTTCCTGTGTCAAATGAATCCAGATTTCACTGATTTTTTTTAAAAAGCAAATCAAGTTTATTTAAATAAATTCCCCTCCTGATTACATCCTTAGATGGAATTTTGTTGCTTCAGGTGTCAGCACTTGAAATTGTTTGAAGTGCCATGAGAAATTTCAGCTAGGAAAGACAAATAATTTTTAAACCTTTGGAAAAGAAAACAACAGTAAACTTTTCAACAAAAGGTATATACTTCAGTTGGGTGAGTGCTCTAGACCAAGGACATGCAAATGTATGGGGCCCAGGGGCCGTTCCTCCTCTCCAGTTCCCTCTGTGAGCCACACCCCCAAAGCATATTGAAATGCCTCCATTTTTCTCTGTAGTCTCTCTCAAAATGTCAGTATGAAGTATACCCTCCAATTGCCTTGATTTTGTAGGGACACTCCAGATTAATCCTCAGTTGTTCCACTTTTTCTGCTACTTTAAAAA
This sequence comes from Phrynosoma blainvillii, assembly GCA_026167975.1. Taxonomy (NCBI): domain Eukaryota; kingdom Metazoa; phylum Chordata; class Lepidosauria; order Squamata; family Phrynosomatidae; genus Phrynosoma; species Phrynosoma blainvillii. The sequence continues at coordinate 63,075,024 of JANUYF010000003.1, read as the reverse complement.
GCCAAACTTTCTCTGTCCTCCTCCCACCTTACCCTTTAGTTGGTGCAAACAGAGATCAAGGTGTAAAAGTAGGTTGTGCCAAGTTAACTCAGCAAGGAGGAGAGGAGAGAAAGAAGAGGCAAAGTCTTGAACTTCCAAGTAGGCTTAGACAAATGGCCTCTCCTACGGTTCTTCCTCATTAATAACGTTAGCCATCTTGACCAAACTTTGGTCACATACCTCAGTTTTCATTTGTGAAATGTTGGAAGGCATGAAGTGTCATTTTGAGATGGCCTGTAGGGGAAAAACAGATGTATTTATAGCTAGTGCAGATTGCTGTGGTGCTTTTGAGGATGAGGTGAGGGGATTTTTGTTTTGTTTTGTTTTTGGCATGTTTTCATGCATTGGGGCCTTCTGTGTAGTTTGGGAGCAAAAATTGCCTAATGACTATTGCTGTGTTTTTAATGGGGGATTTGGGATTCTTTGGGATGCTGGCAGAGGGGCTTAAAGGACCACAAAGGCTGGGGGTCTCATGAACCTTCAAGCTGGGAGAAAAGAAGAGCCATTGTCCTCCTGGACCTCCAGCACCAACAAACTGTATTGTGCTCTCAACAGTAGAACCACAGAACTCAGAAGTCAAGCAGAAGTATGTTGGTAACAATAAATAAATAAAATACCGGGATGGCTTTCTCCACAAGAGGCTTTATATGGAAGAACCAAAATAGGAAATAGATGGCTAAGATATCGAGACATTCTGAAAAAAGATAACCAACAAGAATATGCCATGAAGGCGCAGAATGAAATAGAAGAATTTAAATCAAATAGGTATTGGTTAGTTTATTATCAACTAACAGGAATATTCAAGGAAGATAAAAAAGAACATGACTTTGATCTACAAAAAAATGAATTGGATAAAATATTAGAAAGGAAAGGCCCAAAACAAGTATCAAAAATTTATCAGATACTTCTTAACAGAAGTCTAGAGCAAGAAGAAATAAAAGGGGAAATGATAAAGTGGGCAAAAGATCTGGGCAGAAATATTGATTTAGACAGCTGGCAGTACTCTAGAAGGAAGACCTGGCAATTTACAAAATGTCAAAGTTTAAGAGAAAATTATTATAAGATGGCTGGAAGATGGCATTTAACTCCTTTGAAAATAGCTAAAATGTATAGGAAAAAAGATAATACTTGCTGGAAGTGCAATAGGGAAACTGGAAGATGGTTCCATATGTGGTGGCAATGTCATAAAATTAAAAAGTTATGGGTAGTGATACATACAGAAATTGAAAAGATTCTAGATATAAAATTTCAAATGTTACCAGAAATATATCTTTTAAATATGACCAATAAAATTATGGACATAAAAGCCAAAAAACATAGTGAAACAATACTGTATATGATAACATCAGCCAGAATCCTTATTGCACAAAAATGGAAAACAAAGGAGCTTCCAACGACAGATGAATGGTTATTAAAATCTTTGGATAACATAGAGTTAGATAGGTTGACAAAAATGATAGAGAGAAAATAAAAAAATGTAATAAATACAGATTGGGAAAAATTAAGAAGACACTGTGAAGAACGATGGAAATAAGTTTAGATAATAAAGACAATTTACAATAAAGAAGGAAAAGAAAACACAGGAGTAAAACCTCAAAACAACTGAAAGAATACAAAAAGAGGTGGAAAGACTAAAGTCACATAAGAAACGTCAATAACAGGGAAACATATGATGTTGTTTTTGTTTTGTTTTTTGTATATACCTATAGAACCAGATAACTCAGAATGGAAGGTATAGAAATAATAATTCGTTACTGACTAAGAAAATAATGGAATGTAATGAAGAAGAAACAAGGTTTTGTTATGTATATGTGGAATTTAATCAATAAAAAATAAATTTAAAAAAAAAAGAAGTATGTTGGTAAAGAGTTACACTCTGCCAACATCCAACAGAATCTCAGTAATGATATGAATGTAATTAATGCACATTTTAAAAAATGCAAATAGAAGAAGGTGCTTCAGATGGTGGAGGATGTAACTCTTTTTCCCTGACAAGTTCCAACAAAAGTCTCCCTGATGTTACTACTTGCATTTCAGTGGAAAGCTCCAATGGTACCAAAGGGAACTTACCTTGATATGCAAATTTTAATTTCAAAGAGAAGATTTTGTTGGAACCATGGCACAGAGAGAAAAATTTAAACTCTCCTTAGTCATCCTGCATGATACCAAGATGGTTCAGCTTCCATCAGTAGCTATTGAAAAAGCAAACAAACACAACTTCCGGTGTGAGGGCGTAGCGAGAGGTTTGGAGATAAGAGTCTGCTCTCTCTAACCACATTAAAAGTAAGGCTAAAGAGGGGGGAAAAACTATATCCCCTTTTAAAATACATCTCTGAGAAGAGGTGGAACGGAGGGGCTCACTGGGGGTCCATATTAGCCCCATTGTCGAAAAATAGTGCATTCAATAGGATTGGCAAGGTGCAGCTAAAGGACCGAAGAGCTTCCCTGGCCTGCTAATGCAGCTGAGTTAAACCAGTAACGCAACGCCCATACGCTCCAATATCAACTTTAAAAACAACTAAAGAAGACAAAGAAGTGGTTTGAGCTTATTAAACCTTACCGATGACTCTAAAAGAATGAAGGATTGATGTATTCAGAGATAGAAGGGAGCCACAGAAAGAGATCGCTGCTACTGTTTGAAGTCGGTGGTGGCAAAAGCGGCTAGAGAAGGAAAAAAGCGGAAGCAGGGATAGAGAGGAGTAGAAAAGCAAGGGGAAAGCAGCAAAAGGAGCCGCAAAGTAAGCGAGAGAGAATGAAAGCAGCGGCAAAGTTGGCATGCTAAAGGAGAATACAAGGAGACGGAGGAGACAGTGACAGAGGGGAAAAGAGGAGTGGAATAGAAGTGGAGAATAAGGAGTGGAGAATAAGGATAAGACAGGATAAATTAAAGTCCAAAGCGAGCGACCTTAACCAGGAAAGACTGAAGTCAGAAAATTAGAAGGTATAAAGGATGATTTATTTTATTTTTAGAAGAAGGAGCTGAAGATAAAATGCAAATAAAGGAAGAGATAAGGAGCTGGAGAAGGAGGTGGAGATAAAATGGAGGGAAAATAAGAGAAAATAAAAGAAAAAGACAGAGGAGAGAAGGAAAAGAAAAGATAAGGAGAACAGCTGTGGAGAAAATGACCAAGCAGGTGAAAGAACAGAACTCTTAACAGTTTGTTGCTTAAATGGGCATTAACACTATGCAATTATAGAATTACAATAAAAATAAGCAGCTATTATTAAATATTATTACATAATGAAAAGCAGACAAACCATGGGACAAAACCTAAAAATTTAAGGGATTAAAAGGCAAAGATCTGCCAATAGAATAATGGTTTTCCTAGGATATTACTGAATTTCCAGGACATAAGTGAATGCTATAGACATTATTGGAAACATAGGAAAGATTGAAATTGTATGTGTTATCGCTGCTAATGTTGATATGGAATTATTAGATAAGCATAATAAGGTCTGGGACATCTGAAAGTAAAAATATTAGTGCTTGGACATATTGAATAATTGTGATATTATATAAGTATAGGCTGAAGGAATAATAGGGTCTGTTGATTCTAATGACATAGTGGAAAATAATAATTTAGTTGTTGCTGCCGGTATCACTGTTATTTTCTTTATAAGGGTTAATACTAGTTTTGATATTTTCAATGATTGGGTAGACACCAAAATTTTGAAATGATTCAGGTATTCTAGATATTAGGAGAACAGAACAACTGTTAAATGTTATACGGTTATGTGGTAACATTGCAAGATAATTATTCATCGAGCCTTTATAAGTTGAATTGATGTAAAAGGGGGCAAAGAAATATTAAATACTGTGTTGATAAAATGTGGTATAAAAAAATAGGCAAAGGGTGTGTTAAGTAAGTATAAGGAATTGTGGAAATTAAAGGTATAGAAAATAAGTATCTGGTAGATAGTCATACTAGCCATCAGGTCAGACTTTAAAAATAGAGACAGACCAAGAAAGGAGAAAAATACTTGATAATAAATTTAAATCAATTTATAGCATGTATGAAAAATATTGAAATGTAATTAGAATATATTCATAAGCATTCAAAATCTGCAGCTGGTGTTAACAGAGACAAAACAGATTTAAAAGCAACAAAATTTGAAAACAAGAAGATGGTGACAGGAAAGAAAGGACTCACACAGACACAAATTCAAGTAACAGCCCAAAGGAGAGGCTCAATGGATGAAGTTATTAGAATAACTGATCAAACATCAGTACTTCTTGAAGAGATAAGAAAGATGAGAATAGAAATGAAAGAAATAAGACAAGAATTAAAGGATGAACTGAAGGAGATGAGACATGAATTAAGAGGAGAAATTAAAGAAACTAGAGCAGAGATAAGAAAAGATTTGAAGAAAGAGTTGGATAATTTCAGAAATAAAATAGAAAAAATAACAGTGGACCTTACAAACACACAGAAGGATGTGAGCGAACTAAGAGATAAAACTTCCCATTTAGAAAAAGCTTCGAAAGAGATAAATCAGAAACAAGAACAACAGAAAATAGCAGAACTGACTAATGAGTTGAGATACAGGGAAAGATGTGTAAAGATCCAAGGATTGGTGGAAAATCAAAAAGAAGACCTTTATGAAAGATTAACAACCCCACTAGCAATATATATATACCTAACAGGAAAAGAAATGGGAAAAGAAATAGATAAAATATTCAGGATAAGTTCATCATATGCAAAAGAAAGAAAGGCACCAAGAGATATTGTAGTATGTCTAGCAAGAACCAGAATACACGACATGATAATCCAAAGAAGTTATGACACCAATTTAATAATAGAGGGAACAGAAACACAAACACAAGAGATTCAAAATAAATTCTAAAGAGAAACTGGACAGTTTCACTAAAAAACTTTTAAAAGATCAAGTAGAAGAAGAATCAAGGAAGGCAAGACAGAGAAAAGATAAACAAGAAAAAGAACAAAAATTAGATAGTATGGAAACGAGATCTAAAAGTAAAGGAAAAAGACAAAATGAAAACAACATAAAAACTAGAGAAAGACCAGAGGTGTCAGAAGAAGAGATAAGTGGAATCGAACCAGAGACAGATAAAGAAGCAAAAAGAGAAGAGGAACCACAAGATTACAGGACAAGTTCAGAAGAAGAAGAGGAGAGAGATTTATTGGGATATATATATATATATATATATATATACACACACACACACACACATACCTTTTGTTTGTTGGTTGGTTTGCTTTCTCTTTCCTTATTTTTTTTAAATGCAATGAATATTAAAATATGCTTATGGAACATTAAAGGTCTTAATGCAACATACAAAAGAAGATGTATTTTTCATTACTTAGAGAAAAAAACACTTTGATATATTATGCTTGCAAGAAACTAAGATCAAACAAAAAGAAGTCAATTATTTAAGAAACTGGAAACTTGGTCAAATCTTCAGTGCAAATAATGAAAAAAGAAAGGGTGGGGTGACATTATATATGCAAATTAAATTTGAAGCAAAAGAGTGTTTCAAAGATGAGAAGGGTCATTATATCGGGGTCAAAATAAAAATACAGGACATAGACACCCTACTAGTAGGAATATATGCTCCAATTGACAACAAACCTTTATTTTATGAAAATTTTAAAAAAAAATGATTGAAAAACAAAACATTTCTAATATTCTACTGTCTGGGGATTGGAACGGGGTAGTGGAACCTGTAAGAGATAGGAAATCTGATAGAAAGATAAAAAAAATTAAGGCAAACTATCCAAATACTTCTTTAACCTTTGTGAATACTTTGACCTAGAAGATATATGGACAAACATATGGAAATCAATCAATCAATCAATCATCTTTATTGAATAAGTCTTCAGACCATTTCACATATAAACATAATAATTAAACATTACAAAGTAATAGTATAATAAAATGGTAAAATATAAAGATAAAAAAATGAAAATACTAAAAGATAAAAATAAAATATTTATATACATATACATATGACAAAACATATATTTAGAATATATTTGAATCAAATTATTCTCATCTAAAATTAGAGCAACACTCTAATTCAAGACTTTGGCTACCTCAACCCTCTGTATAGTAGCTGCTTTTGTTGCAAATAGAGCAACCCTAAGAGTTATGAAGGGCTCAACACCTTGCAATAATAAAGACAACTTGCTTTTATCATCCCTCACCCTTAATTTTCTGAGAATGGGAGTCAGATATTTCTCTCTGATATCATTATATATTTGGCAATGTAACAAATAATGTGCAAGATCTTCAATATTTGAAGTACCACAAATACAAAACCTTTCAGAAAAGGGGATACTCTGAAATCTGCCCTGAAGCACCTTTGTTTCCATTTGCTCAAATCGAAGATTGACAAATGCTTTCCTATGTTCTCTTTTCATAAGAAAAGACAAATATTTCTCTTCTTGAAATGATGTTTTAGCCCTCGATAACCATTTCATTGATTTCACTGAGGCCAAAGCAGCTAGATCTGACTGAGCTCTAATATCAAGCACTCTTTGTTTGAACATGTTAGCAGTATTTGTATTGATTTTTCTAAAAGCCATTACACTGAAACCTACACTGGGGAGCCTTTTTGAGAATTTTTAATACCATGAGTTTAGAGAAGGATTATTCTTCTGTTCGGTTAAACATAACTTGGGTAACCTGTCATTGCTCATTTGTGATAGTTTAATCCAATAATTGAAAATCCGGAGAAAACAATGATCAGAAATAGCAGCCATGCCAAATTCCACCCTAACAGCATGTGCAGGGGTACTTCTTGACACCCCCAGAACTAATCTTAAAAATTTGTTCTGAATTTTTTCAATTTTCATATTTATATTAATTCCCCATATCTCTACACCATACAACAGAATAGGCAAAACTTTAGCCTTACACAATTTTACAATGGGATGAATTGTACTAGGGTATTTTGAATTTAATAACCTGTTTAAAGCATGAATACTGAATGCTGCTTTCAATTCATTTTTCTTTATCTGGGGAGCCCAAGAACCTCTGGATGCAAATGTTATACCCAAATAATTATAAACTTCAACTTGGTCAATTTCTTTAACATCTATGCGCCATTTATGAATTCTCCTTTTTTTTACCAAAGATGACAACTTTGGACTTGCTGTTGTTAATTACCAGTTCATTAAGATGACAATAGGAACTAAATTTACTCAGGAGTCTACGCATACCTATCTCTGTATGGGATAATAAAATCATATCATCTGCATATAGAAGTACATTAACAGATCTTTCCATTATCTTAGGCATATGTAAATCCGCTCCACACATCTCAGCAACAATGTCGTTGATGTAAAAATTAAAGAAGAAAGGGGCCATAATACAGCCCTGCCAGACACCTTTAAACGTAGAAATCTGGTTGGTTAGAGCTAAATTTACACCTGTTCTAACTTGAAGACTAGTATCTGTATAAAGCTCCTTTATTAAGAAAAGAAGTCTCCTGTCAATATTAGTCTTTAAGAATTTTTGCCACAAAAGAGACCTATTGATAGAATCGAAAGCTGCACTTAAATCTATGAAAGCTGTGTATAGACCACAGCCTTGCATAGAATATTTTGAAATCAAATGATAAAGAGTGAAACATTTATCCAAAGTACATCTTCCCTGTCTAAAGCCAGCCTGCTCTTCAACTAATATCTCGTTTTGCTCCGCCCAGTCCTCCAGTTTCAGTGGTAAGAATTTTGCATAGATTTTAGCTGCTACATTGATTAAGCTGATTGGCCTGTAATTCTGAGGATTTCTTCTATCACCTTTTTTATACACGGGAATAACTATACCTGCTCTCCAATGTTTGGGAATGTATCCAGTGTTATTTATATGAGTAAATAAATGTGCAAATAAAGTAGCCCACCAATCTTTTTTATTTTTAAACAATTCAGGGGGCAAACAATCCTCACCTGGTGCTTTGTTATTCTTCAATGAATTAATAATACCTTTAATTTCTTGAACCGTAACTGGGGGCCAATTGGGGAAGTCATTTAACTCCCCAAGAGATATCTCCAATATTAGTATTTTATCTGTCATTGGCTCTTTAAACATATTTGAGAAATAATCTTCCCAGGTTGATGCAGCAATTGGAATCTCCAAATTATATCTGAAATCACCTAATCTCCTGGCGACTAATTCGCAAAACTGAGCTGAATTCTTGTTAGTTGCTTCTTTTTCCAATTCAGTCCAGCAAGTAGCTATGTAACAAAATTTTTTGTTCTTAACTAATCTTTTGTAATTCTTTCTGGTGTTAAGCATAACTAAATAAAGATCAGTATCAGGAGATAAGTGTACCAATCTCGTTTGTTTTCTCAAAAGAGCTCTTAATCTACGACACTCAGTGTCAAACCATGGATGGTTTTTATTATTATTGCTCTTTTTCTTGTACTGGTATATTAACAGGGGTCTTATATAGGAACAAATGCCAAAATAGGCCTTTAAGACTTCGTTGATACTTGAATCTTCACTACAAATCAAGAAACCAAGAGAGCTACTTAAGTCTGACTTATAAAAAGCATTTAACTTCTTCACATCCACCTGCTGCCATCTCAATCTTTTTTCTCTCACTATATCCATACACACTGTGTTAACTGTTTTTGTGCCTGTGACACTGTTCTCAAATCAGAGCTCAATCTAATCTGTGTCAAAATTGGTTGATGATCACTATCTTCTCTGATATTCACAGTAATGCCAGAAAAAAGATGTCTTTTATATCTTGACACACATATGAAATCAATAACACTGCCAGTATTACGGTTATAGTATGTAAAAGGATAATGCAGACTAGAGTCACAAGGGCTCAAAATCTGCAAATCAAAAGAGAGCAACAGCTCCAGTAATTTGGATCCAGATTGATTGACCTTTTTGTCACTGGAATGCCAGCAAAACATTTCCTGAAGCTCTTCCTGGGCACCTGCTAGAATGTGGATCTTATTGGGTGCTGATCCTATACGAGCATTAAAGTCCCCAAGCATCACAATTAAGCCTTCGGGGAATTTTGAGCTAATATCTTCTAATAAGTGCTTTAGGAGGGTCCATACCTCAGCTTTATAATATCTAGAATTAGCAGGAGGGATGTAGATATTTACCAAAATTAGTAGATTGCCCGATGTATGGAACATTACAATTTGGCAGTTAGAAGGATTTGTGAAATCTGATATCAACTCTCCTTCCCATCCTAGATCCTCTTTAACGGCTATCAATAGGCCGCCAGAAGCTCTGCCCTTGCTGTTAGTTTTATAAGCAGGCTCACTCCATGTTTTATACTCTATTACAGGGGTAGGCAACCTTTCCCCTTTAAGGGCTGAGGGACTTCAGCTCCCAGAATCCCAGGAGCTATTGGCCAACATGGGACTATTGGCCAACATGGCTGAGGCTTCTGGGAGCTGAAGTCCCTCGGCCCTTAAAGGGGAAAGGTTGTCTACCCCTACCCTATTAGGACATCTCTATTCTCATTTAAAAGCCAAGTTTCCTGTAGAGTTATTAAATCAAATCCCTGGAGAAATTTATAGAAATCTTCTCCCTCAAGAGTGTTCTTCCACCCCGCAATGTTCCAAGAGACCAGTTTTATTGAAGTACAATCAATTTCTCCTGACTCAGAGGGACAAATGGCTGCCAAGGTAGCATCTGATTCTAAATGATCGTACAGTCTATAGGCCTGATTCTGCTCCACTTGCGCTTCCGTAATTCAAGTTGAATTATTTGGTCTATCAGGTTGTACAGGAATCTCATCTTCCACACAATCCAAACAAACCAGTTCATCTATAGAGGAAGAATTTACATTGCAGACATTTGACCTTATTTGTTTAGAAATTTCTAGATCATGATTTTTTAAGCTTCTAAGTCCTGTAACATCTCCCAACTCTTTGTTTTCCAAGAACCTCATGTTGACCCAATTCTCAGCATCCACTGTTTTCCTTATCTTTCTATTGGCTGACACAAAGTCAAAAACCACTCCTTCCTCTGGGTTTGCTTCAGAGGATGGGGCAAGGAAATTTATCTCTGCCTGAACATGTTGAATTGATACTTTCTTTTCCAAATCTGTTACCTTGTTCACATTAGATCCATAAGTTACATGGCAGGTCTCAGATTTATCTGGGAGGAACGAACTACCATACTCTAAATAGTTTCTCAATTGGTCAAGTCTACACAAAATCTCTTTTTGAACCTCTGGGGGCCATAACCTATATTGGTTCACTAGAACATTTTCCTCTGGAGTAAATAGGTTTAAGTTTTCTGGACTCTGTCTGTGTTTCTACAATACTTGTAGGAGACCTGATAATAACACAATCCAAATTCTTGTTCTCTATCTGCTTGTTTTGGATTTTAGTTTCTTGGGGCTGATTCAAATCAATCAAAATAACCAAGCTTTGATCATCAGTCTCAGATTGTTTTAAATGAGAAACAGGACAAGTACCAAATAGGGGAACTGGAGGGATCTGATTTTCAAAAAATCTCACTACCCTAATTCCATGGTTTAAAAAATGATATTTTTTGTCAAAGATGACATTAGCAATGTTACTATTACTGAAAGTAATCCCAGCACGTGCATTCTGTCCATCATAATACAAATATTCAATTGAATTTACATCCGCTGGGCTCAATAAACCAGGAAAAACCTCATTTGCAATATCTAGAAAATGGGTCACCCGCCTTTGTTTTGAAAGAGCTCCTGCTGGCTTAGGATAATTTAAGAAAAACAGCTTGTATGGTATCATAACCAGATTCCATTTGGCTTCTTTAACCTTAGCCTCTGCCCCAATATTTGTCTGGGTTTGCTCTTTCTGGGGTTCAGATATAAATCCCAAAGTTTTGGTATTATTCTTAATAGAACTTACACAAAGTACATCCTCCCAGGGATCTTGAGGCAGACCAGATTAGACATTAGCTACTGAGTTAGAAGCTACTGGTTTTCCCTTTGGCAGCATATTACGTCCCAGATCATCCTCTGATCTCAAAAGGTCAGTCGGGCTATTACAGTAACTCCTCTCATTTTGCCTAACTTTCTTACTGTCATTCTTTCTATTTTTCTCCTGGCTACCATCATTTAAGTTGTTTTCCAATAATTTAAACAGCCTTTCCCACACTCCTTTCTGGTGGAACTGTACATATTTAGCCTTTTTTCTTTGTTGTTTAATATTTTTTGTTTTCATTCGTGCTATATTGCCTCCCTTTGAAACTACTTTACTATTAGATTGAGAGTGGCATCTTACAGGGGCTTTTCTAAGTCTGATAGATATGGTTGGAGAAACAGGAGAAATAGGAGTATACATGATCTCCTTAGATCCATTAGTCCTTGAATCTTCTCCAGACATTAAGTTTTTCTCAACTAGAGAAGTTAACAAATTATTACATTCGGCCAGAAATTTTTTAACAAGTATGAGCTCTTCATAAACCATTAGTAACCCCCCTTGAGTTATAGCAGAATTAACATCCAATTTAACGGTTTGGGTGCTCAAGGGTTCTTCTTTTGGTAGGTCCATCCTAGGTAGATTGGAACAAGCTAGCTCCTTTAGCTGTTTCTTAGTAAAGTCATCGAGACAGTTTGTTTTTGGAGTAATTCCAATAGTTGAAGTAATGGAAGGAAATGGTAGAGCTACTAAGGCGCTTAACCCTTTATTTACAGGGCTTTGCATTGTGGGGCTATCCCCCTTTGATACTCTGTTAGAAAGACAAGGACTGAAGACAAAATGATCAAAAACAGAGCTCTCAGTCACTCTGCTTAGGTCGGCTATAACTTGAACAGGTTCTTGAATCATTTCTGGCTCTGCACAACTCAGCTCAATGTCCAAATTGGGGAGAGAGGGATTTTTCTCTATTGAGGGCTTATTGAAATCCTGTGTTCAGTCTGTGTTCAATAACTGAGCCCTGTCTGGACTTACTATAAAATCAGGGTTACATTTTACTTGATTATCCACTACCTTTGAAGTAAAAAATCTGGTTATTTTCAACTGCTTTTCTTTATAATTTAGGGGGATACTTTCAAAAACAGGTAACATACCTGCAGCAGTATAAGAACCTCTAGTACGCATATTTTAAATCTTTGTTATCAAACTAGTATATCCTACCCCAAGTTAAAAAAAAACAATATTAGTAATACTAAGCTTCAGTCAAAGTTTTTAAAAAAAACCTCCACTCCCCCTCCTCTACTCGTACAAAAGAGTGTAAGGGAGGGGGCTTGGTGAGAGTAAAAATACAAAAGAGTAAAATAAAAAGAGAGAGAAGAGGAGAAGAAAAAAGAGTGCAGCTGCCTCGTCTGTATGGACGGTGAACAAACAGACTGGGGAGTGCTGGGAAGCATCTTTTAAAGGCTCCCTCCGAGGCCAGGTGTTCCAATGTAGGAAGAAGGCAGGCAAACACACACACACCAGCCAACTCCTCTTCTCAGCTGCCTCCTCAGTATGGGGTGGACAGACAAACTGGGGAGTGCTGCGAAGCGTCTTTTAAAGGCTCCCTCCGACGCCAGGTGTTCCACTGTAGGAAGAAGGCAGGCAAACACACACACACACCAGCCAACTCCTCTTCTCAGCTGCCTCCTTAGTATGGGGTGGACAGACAAACTGGGGAGTGCTGGGAAGCGCCTTTTAAAGGCTCCCTCTGACACCAGGTGTTCCACTGTAGGAAGAAGGCAGGCAAACACACACACACCAGCCAACTCCTCTTCTCAGCTGCCTCCTTAGTATGGGGTGGACAGACAAACTGGGGAGAGCTGGGAAGCATCTTTTAAAGGCTCCCTCCGAGGCCAGGTGTTCCACTGTAGGAAGAAGGCAGGCAAACACACACACACCAGCCAACTCCTCTTCTCAGCTGCCTCCTTAGTATGGGGTGGGCAGACAAACTGGGGAGTGCTGGGAAGCGTCTTTTAAAGGCTCCCTCCGAGGCCAGGTGTTCCACTGTAGGAAGAAGGCAGGCAAACACACACACACCAGCCAACTCCTCTTCTCAGCTGCCTCCTTAGTATGGGCTGGACAGACAAACTGGGGAGTGCTGGGAAGCATCTTTTAAAGGCTCCCTCCGAGGCCAGGTGTTCCAATGTAGGAAGAAGGCAGGCAAACACACACACACACCAGCCAACTCCTCTCCTCAGCTGCCTCCTTAGTATGGGGTGGACAGACAAACTGGGGAGTGCTGGGAAGCATCTTTTAAAGGCTCCCTCCGACACCAGGTGTTCCACTGTAGGAAGAAGGCAGGCAAACACACACACACCAGCCAACTCCTCTTCTCAGCTGCCTCCTTAGTATGGGGTGGACAGACAAACTGGGGAGTGCTGGGAAGCGTCTTTTAAAGGCTCCCTCCGAGGCCAGGTGTTCCACTGTAGGAAGAAGGCAGGCAAACACACACACACCAGCCAACTCCTCTTCTCAGCTGCCTCCTTAGTATGGGGTGGACAGACCCATATGGAAATACACCTGGATTTACTTTTCACTCAGATCAATACAACTCAGCCTCCTGGATAGACATGTTTTTAGCAACAAAAAACTTTCTACGAAGAATCAAAAACATGGACATACTTCCCAAGACAGAATCTGACCACAACCCCATATATTTAGTGCTGAAAATGAAAAAGACTCAATATAATTGGAGACTGAATGAACAGTTATTAATAGATGAAGTTTTTCTTGAGAAGATAAAAAAACAATTGAAACAATTTTTTAAAGATAACACAACGGTTGAAACAAAAATGAGCATCACATGGGATGCAAGTAGAGCCTTTGCATGCGGTCTCCTCATACAAACAGGAGCTAACAAGAAAAAAGAAAGAGAGAAGATACAGGAAAAAATTGAAAAAGAGATACAACAAAAAGAATCTGAACTGAAACAAAACCCAATGTCAAAAAATTTGAAAAACCAATTAGAACTTTTGAAAAACCAATTAAGAACAGGACTAACAAGACAAATAGAGAAAAACCTAAAGATGACTAGACAAAATTATTTTGAACACACTAATAAAACAGGGAAATGGCTGGCGCTAAAACTAAAAAACAGGAGAAAAAAGAACTTAATAGAAAAAATTCAAGATGGGACTGAAATGGTAACAACACAAGACAAGATCAAAACTAAATTCTTACAGTACTTCTCGAAGCTATATGAAAAAGATCCTCAAGATCTGGGAAACAGTGACCTAATTGTAATAAGGCCAGAGCAAAAATGGAATAAGATTTCAGAAGATGACTTTAATAGACTTAACATGGAAATTACTGAGGAAGAAATTAAAAAAGCAATTACAAACCTTAAACCAAATAAATCATCAGGACTGGATGGCTTTTCAGCCAGATATTATAAAATACTGTGAGAAATTTTGATCCAATCTTTAAAAGACACTTTCAATAACTTATTAGTTGAGGGAATCCCCGATTCTTGGAAATTGGCCAATATAACATTGATACCCAAGGAAGATAAGGATAATACAAAGCTAGACAATTATAGGCCAATTTCTTTGCTCAATTTAGATTACAAAATTTTTGCCTTTATTTTGGCAGAACGTTTAAAGCCTGTGTTAGCTAAACAAATTAAGGATGTTCAGGTGGGTTTTCTGCCCTCTAGACAACTAAAAAACAATATAAGAGTCATGTTGGATCTAATTGAATATTTCAAAAAAAATAATGACAAACAGTTCGGAATGTTCTTTGTAGACGCGCATAAAGCTTTCAATAACTTAAATTGGAATTACATGTTATCGACACTGAAGAAATTAGGCGTGGGGGACAGATACCTAGGTTGGATACAAAATATATACAAAGAACAAACAGCACAACTCATCATCAATGGAGAAAAGACTGAAGCATTTAACATTCAAAAAGGAACAAGACAGGGCTGCCCCCCTTTCACCTTTACTTTTTATATTGGTTCTAGAAGTACTTAACAACAAAATAAGAGAGGATGCTGAGATAACAGGTGTAAAAAGAAATATATATGAATACAAGCTCAATGCTTACACAGATGACCTTATCATCTTTTTAGAAGATCCAGCAAAAAGTATACATAAACTTATAGAAACCATTAACAATTTTGGTAAAGAGGCAGGCTTTAGATTGAATACACAAAAATTGGTAATCATAACTAAAAACATACCTGTAAAAGAAGAGACGGAGTTACAAAAAATAACAAATTGTAAGATTGTTAAAAAGACTAAATATCTTGGTATTTGGATAACGAAGAGAAACACAGAACTTTTTGAAAATAACTATACTCATGTATGGAAAACAATAAAACAAGATATGGAGAAATGGTCCAAACTAAACTTGTCATTACTTGGTAAAATAGCAGCAATCAAAATGGCTGTCCTTCCAAAGATTAACTATCTATTTACAAATATCCCAATTATATCTAATAATAAAATTTTTGAAACGTGGAACAGAGACCTCAGGAGATTTGTATGGGGTAAAAGAAAATCAAGAATAAAATAGAAAACGCTAACGGATGCCAAATTAAATGGGGGATGCAATCTCCCTTATCTTTTGTTATACTTTCACGCTAACTGCTTGATTTGGATCAGAGAATGGGTAAACTTACACAACCCCAAATTGTTGAACTTAGAAGGACATGACATACATTTTGGATGGCATGCATACCTTTGGTATGAAAAGAACAAAATCAATAGAGATTTTGAACATCACTTTCTTCTTAGAACCATTCTAACCAATTGGAATAAAATAAAACAGACATTCTGTAGAAAGATACCTGGTTGGATCTCTCCACATGAAGCCTTTTTCAACAGGATCCCATTATCAAAATGGCTAAGATATGAGGATATTCTATATAAGTATACCGAAAATAACTTTGCACTTAAGCCATTGAGAAAATAAGTAGAAATTCAAAAACACTGGTTTCTATATCATCAACTTGTTGAGAGATTTTAAAAAGACAGAAAGCAAGATGACTTTGAAATGGAAAAAATGAATTAGACAATTTACTAATAAAAGAAAATAAGAAACTAACATCTAAATTCTACAGAATTCTACAACACAGGAAGTTAGAAAAAGATGAAATAAAACACTTTATGATCCAGTGGGCTAAGGATTTAGGTAGGGAAATCAACCTAGACAGCTGGCAAAATGTCAGGAAAAAAACCTTGAAATATACAAAGTGCCAAAATTTACATGAAAACCATTTGAAAATGGAAGTTAGATGGCACCTTACACCTGTTAGAATTGCCAAAATATATAAGGAATCAAAAAACACCTGCTGGAAATGTCAGTCGGCAAGAGGTATATGGATTCACATGTGGTGGGACTGCCCAAAAGTGAAACTCTTTTGGAAACATGTCCACGCTGAGATAGAAAAAATGTTGAGAGTAAAATATGACAAAACTCCAGAGCTATACCTTCTTAATATGACGGATAAGTTGCCCAAAAATGTTGAAGTCCAAAATTGGAAAAAAAATTCTATATAGGATAACAGCAGGCAGATTATTGGTAGTGCAAAAATGGAAATTGGATATTTTACCCACCACAGATGAGTGGCTTTTAAAATTGCAAGATATGATAGAGATGGACTGTCTTACAAATATGATGCATGATAAATCGGAGGAAGAAACAGAGAAGGATTGGTCCTTGATACTGTCATACTGTAAGAATAGATGGAATTAATATTGGTAATATATAATACAGAGATAATAAGATCAGGAATGATAGGATAGCGATGACAATACAGAAGTTAACACTGACTAGACAATTAACAGAAGTGAATTTAAAGATATCAATACCAAACATGGTGTACAATTGTTTATTCAAAGTAAAATATTTATAGTAGAAAAGAAGAAAAGACGACGATAGGTATATTCAGATGTTTCATTATTTTTGTTATTGTTAATTGAAGGTTCAATGATTTATATATATTGTAAATATACACTTATATAATAAAAGATTTCACGGGGGGGGGGAGAAACAGAAGTGAAAATATTTAAAGACATACCTCCTGGGATCATGCTGGGAAAACAAAAATACAAAAACCTGACTCACCTATTAAAAAAGAAAAAGACAGAGTATAGATGGGAAAGAATTGAAGGACTGACCTTTATGTGGAAGTAAAAGAGATATAAAATAGATACAGTTGAAAAAGCAAACAAGATGGAAAAATGAGTAAAAAAGAAAATCAGGAAGAATCACGGATAATCACAAGATCGAGAAACAGACAAAAAAATATTGAAAATGATCAAGAAGGAAAGAGACCGACGAGAAGAGAAGAAGACAGAGAGGAAGAAACCCACAAGAAAGGGGAAAGAACATCAGAAAGAGAAGACACAGATCAGGACTTGGAAAAAGACACTTATAACAGAAGCAGGACAGAATCAGAACCAGAAGAAGGTGACAAAGAAAGAGCAGAATTATAAGAAAAATCGTATATATATAAAGAAACTTACTAATTGGTTATAAGGGTACAAGAAGACAAAGGATAACTGAAAGGAAAAGGAGAAAAGAGTAAAGGAATAAAATAATAAATAAATAAATAAAGGGGAGGAAGAGGTGGAATAAAAACAACAACAATAACAACTACAATAACATTAACCAAAAATTATGAAACAACGATAACTATAACACCATTTAAATGAAAGGACAAGGATAAGGTGAAAAATGGAAATAAGAAAGAATAAAAGCAACAAGAACTACAGACAAAATGACTATAAAATTATTGTCCTGGAATGTGAAAGGGGTAAACTCAAAATACAACAGAAATATGATATTTCATTACCTGGAGAAAACCAAGAGTGATATTATATGCCTTCAAGAAACCAAGATTAAAGATAAGGATTCTAAATATTTGAGGAACCCAAAACTAGGACAATGTTATGTTTCAGCAATGGATAAAAGGAAAAAGGGGATAGCAATGTATATTAATAAAAGATTCACATCTAAAGAGATATTTAGGGCTAAAAAGGGAGAATGCATCATGACAGAAGTTAGATCTAAAGAACTCACATTATTATTAATAGGAATTTATGCGCCACCCACAGGAAGAAAGAAATATTTTGAAGGAATTAAAAAGAAAACTAAAATAGAAGAGTATAACAGCATAATTATGTTTGGTGATTTCAATGCAGTGATAGAACCCAAGTTAGATAGAGAGTCCACAAGGGAAAAGAATAGAAGAGAGAATCAGGGGAAGTTACCTTCCTCATTTTTTGAATTTATAGAGGATCGCTCCTTAATAGATGTTTGGAGGAATAAATGCGGGAAATCCAAGGGTTTTACATTTGATTTTGAGACACACCAATCTTGATCAAGAATCAATATGTTTTTTGCATCTAAAAACATCCAACCGAGGATTTAAAAAATGGATATACTGGATAAAATAACATCAGATCATTATCCAATTTCAATGGAGATAAAAACAAAGAATGAGTTCTGCTGGAGAATAAACGAATATCTATTTTAAAAAGAGGAAAATGTGAACAGATTGAACAGAGAATTAAAACTTTACTTCAAAGAAAATACTACACAAGACGCCACAAGTAAAATGATTTGGGATGCCAGTAAGGCTGTTATAAGCGGTACTCTGATAAAAATGGAGACAGAAGAACGTAAGAAAGGTAAAGAAAAAGAAAATAAGATAATAAAAGAATTAAAAGATAAGAAACTAGAGTGGGAAAAAGGAAAGAAAAGAGAAACAAAGTTAGAGATAGAGCTATTGGAACATGAACTAAGAATGCTCACAATAAAGGAAATGTAGAAGAAATTACAAGAAAATCACCAAAGATATTTCGAAATGGGAAACAAACCTAATAAATTATTAGCTAATTTGATAAGACAGCAAAAAAGCAGCAAAATAATAACAGAAATAGGAAACAAAGATTCAAGTATAACGGATGAGGATAGTATCAAAAAAGCTTTAAAATCTACTATGAAAATTTATATTATAATGCAAAGAATCATTCAAAGACAAAGGAGAAAGTAAAGGAATATTTAAAGAAACAAAAAATTCCAGAATTAAAAGAGCAACAACAAAAAGAATTAAACAAAAAGATAACAGAAGAAGAAATTTCAAAAGCTATAAAAAGAATGAAATTGGGAAAGGCAACTGGACCGTATGGTTTTTCAAGCATCTATTACACAAAATTCGAAGGAAGCTTAATAACACTGTTATGCAAAATGATAAACAATATACCAAAAAATGGAATCCTAGAGTCATGGAAGGACACCTATATAACACTAATATTAAAAGAGAAGAAAGAACCACGGGATGTTCAAAATTATAGACCTATATCTCTAATCAACACTGATTATAAAATATTCACTTCGATAATAGCAGAGAGATTGAAGAAGATTCTTAATGAAATAATAACAGAAGATCAAAACGGATTCCTACCGAAGAGACACATAAAGAATAATGTAAGAGCGGTAATCAATATTATAGAACATTTTGAAGTGCATAATGAAAGAAAGCTAGCACTGGTCTGCATAGATGCTGAAAAAGCATTCAGCCAAGTAAGATGAATATTTATGAAGGAACCAATAAAACAGATGAATATGGGGAAGAGCTTTAACATCTGGATAGAAACAATTTATAAAGAACAGAAAGCACAACTGATAATAAATGGAGAGAGGACAGATAGTATAAAAATAGAAAAGGGTATAAGACAAGGATGCCCACTCTCACCGTTGTTATTTCTATTAACGTTAGAAATATTGATCGTAAAAATAAGAGAAGACGAAAAAAAATATATGGAGTCAAGATAAAAGGAGATGAGCTCAGAATAAAAGCCTTTGCTGATAACATCATTTGCTTTCTAGAAGATCCTCTTAAGAGTTTAAATAGATTATTACAAATTATGAGAGAATCTGGAACAGTTTCTGGATTTAAAATAAATCAGACCAAGTCAGTGATAATAACAAAGAATATGAGCGAAGAAGAAGAAGAACAAATAAAGGAAATATCGAAATTTAAAATAGAGAAAAAAATAAAATATCTAGGATTGACCATCACAAAAAGAAATGTAGATCTATATGAAAACAACTACAACAAAATATGGGAGGAAATTTAAAAAGATCTAAATAAATGGGCAAAATATCAAATATCCTTCTTAGGGAGAATATCAATAATTAAAATGAATGTTTGCCAAGATTTATTTATTTATTTCAAACATTACTGATAATCAACAATGAGGAATGTTTCAATATATGGAGAAAAGAAATATCCAAGTTTATATGGAAGGGCAGGAAACTGAGAATCAGATGGTCCAGCTTAATTGAAATAAAAGATAAAGGTGGATGCAATCTCCTGGATTTGAAAACATAACATGTTGCATGGAATGGATCAAGACTTGGATTACACTTGATGAGACAAGAGTATTAAACATTGAAAGTAGTAACATCTGCTTTGGTTGGCATGCATACCTTTGGTACAACAAGACATTAGTAAACAGAGATTTTCAACATCACTGTATTAGAAGAGGATTATTGAAAGTATGCATAAAAATAAGAAAGAAGTTTTATAGAAAACTACCTCTGTGGCTATCTCCACAAGAAGCTGTTTTTTGTAGAAGTAAAAAAGATAACAGTAAATGGATTAGGTATCAGGATAATACAGTGAGAAAAGGAAATGAAACACAAATAATGAAATCTAAAGAATAACTAGAATCAGAAGGTATTGACAACAATTGGTTCCTATATTTGCAGTTAAAAGAAAGATTTAAGTTGGATATGAGAACAGAAGGATTTGAAGAACAAAATACAGAGTTGGACAATATAATAATGGATAAAGAAGGTCATCACATAAAGAAATACTGTAAATTATTCATAGCTAGAGATCTTGAAAAAGAAACAATTAAACAAGTAATGATTGATTGGGTGAAAGACATGAAGAAAAATATAAATATTGAATATTGGGAAAAAGCATGGAGCCAAACAAACAAATTCATTCTATGTCAGGATCTCAAGGAGAACTTTATAAAAATGTTACACAGATGGTACCTATCACCAGATAAACTAAATACAATCTACAGGACTGGGAAAAGAGAATGTTGGAAGTGCGAGAAAAGAAAAGGGACATTCTTCCACATGTGGTGATGTCCAAGAGCAAGGAAATACTGGAAGAAGATAAGAAAAGTGATAAGTGAAATAATAGGTATAAAAATCCCCAATTGTTCAAAAAAAAAAAAATCTACTCAACATGTTAAATGAAATAGAAAAAGAAACAGAGAAAAAATATGGACGTATTCTCCTATAAATGATCACTATTGTAAGAATAGTCTATGTGAGATATTGGAAGAGTAAAATAATCCCTAAAATAGAAGAATGGTTATTAAAATTAAAGGAGGCTATGAGAATGGATGTTCTCACAGCTCTGTTACAGGACACGCAAATAGACAAAGTTAAGAAATAGTGGGAACCAATAGAGAGAGATATAAAAAGAGAAATATATAGGAAAATGAATTAAGATAATTATATGGGGGACTTATTTAAAAGACTTGTGCAAAAAGGTAGAGAGCAAGAGATCCATAAGAACAAGTGGCGGAACAGATTAGGAAAGGAACGGAACTGATAAAAAGATTGCCAACTAATGATAAGAAAATGACTGAGAATTTGGTAACAATATGTATATGTATAAGATAGAAAAAATTATAAAGGTAATAGAAAAATAATCAGATAAAGAAAGATATACCATGATTGATAAATGGAACGGAGAGATGCAGAAGAACTAGATAAAAAGAAAAAACAAACAAACAAACAAAAACAAACAGGTTAATTACATTTACATCTAGTTGGACCATAATGTATTAATTTAATATGTAAGAGTGTCATTTTGCAATGGAGAGTCTTGAATAGCTGAAAGGAAGCATAAGGAATTACTCTACTTTAGACTCTGACAGTCGGAGTAGACAACATTATCCTAGATGTACCAAAAATGTTCTGACTTGGAATAGCCCAGCCAACCTGTATGTATGTTTGTTTGTTTTTGCAACAATGGACAGTGCCAGCTTTCATTGATTCTGTAAATTTTCAGTATGCAATTTAGTTTAACAGGCATTGGCATAGTTCCCCTATGGTTTTCTGATGTCACAAATAATCAATCATTAGTTTAATGGCCATTCAAGAATGAATTCATACAGACTGTTAATAATCCAATCAGGCAGTGATCATCTCATTACTGGAGACATTCTGTTCTTCTTTTCCATCCACTCTCTTCCTTGCTGTCATTGAGACAGGACAGTGGGAAAGTGGGATGCCTCATTGTCCTTTGTATTATTTTTTTCCCTTCTATTATTGCAGTCTTTCCTGCTCTCCACCCAGCCAATGGCAGAAACGAGTAAGTGGAAGGCAATGTTTACTTTAATTGCCCAGGATGTTTGCATAATGTTGAATATTTTCCCCAAATGCACATACACTCCTTTAGAGAGAACAGATTGTTTGAAAGACCTTTTATGATAAATTCAACAAATCTCCTCTTATGACTATAACTATTCATGGCTGAGTTAACTGTCCACACATTTTATGGATTTCTGGTAATACAGAGCACATCAAGGCCAAGCCATTTTAAAATCCCTTGTTTTGCTATTAATTCACTTTATTCCTGGGTAACAGTCCATATAATGCAAAGCTAAATATATGTTTATATACACATGGCACTGGCAAAATCTAAAGAACGATGAATGCAAAGTCAGAGGCCAACTGTGGCCAGGTACATGCCTGAGTGATGTCAAAACTCATCGGCCATGATCCTGATCATGGAGACATAGCATACAAGTTCCACATGAAGAACTATACTATGGTTTCCCTCTCACTCACTCCATACCCTCCCACACCCCACTGTTTTCATCCAAGAACCTTTCTCATTACAATTAGCTAGATCACTACTAGGAATATAAAGAATATTCACATATTTTCTCATTCTCAATGAGAGACGCTGACTTGATAAACTGAGGCACTTTATTGACAACATAGGGGCAAAACAGACAGGCAGGAAAAAGTAGCTTGAAACTGCCTTTTCCAAAGCCACATTGAAACCCCACCAACCACACCACCAGCTCTCAAGACAGCCAGAGTATGCATGTCATGGTCACACAACATGGCTTCAAGCCACGCCACTAAGAACTTTTTTTTTTTTTACTGTCCCCACCACCATCCCTGCGCACCTTCACAGGAGTGCACTACTGGTGATTCCCATCCCATTGCATGGCTATCCTGTGAACCTGCACACATTCGCATATGCAGCGCTTCACTGGGACAGGCCATCAGAGCAGAGGTGTGCCCATGCAGATGTCAGCAAGGTACAATCATGCCTCCCTTCACCCCCCCTTCACCCTATGCCCCTTCTTTGACTGTCTGTTTTGTGTATGCTGTACTCATCTCCATGAGTTTCCATGGTTTCTCTTTTGAACATTACCACCCCCACCACTTATGTACAGCAGCTCTGTCCCTTTTAAGTGTGCTCCTACAATAAGACGTTTACATGCACAATTTGGGTTAGGGTTTGGAAAGAGTTCCCCTTTAGAGATGCATTGGCATTGGTGCATTTATAATAAAAAATAATAAAAAATAAAATAATAATTTTTTATTTATACTCCCCCCCTCTGAGTACAATCGAGGCAGCTAACAACAATTAAAATTTGTACAATATGAATATAAAGAGACCCGAGACCCACCCACCCACCCATTAAAAAAAATTAAACCAGCAACAATTAAAACATCTTAATTAACTAAACATAAAACTAGATTATAAACATAGTAGCAGCGGTATCCAATAATGGGAGAGGGCAGATAGGGCATTTTCCTACTATATTAGTAGCAGCGGTATCCACAATGGGAGAGGGCAAACTAACGGAGGTTCCTGAAGCCAGGCAATCTATTCTGGAAAGGCCTGCTGGAAAGAGATCCATCTTAACAGCCTATACGCACATACAAAGGTGTGCACTTTTCAGGAAGAAGTGGGAAAAGCTACTTCTTTTTTAAGTGGCTTTTCTCTCCATAAGGTACCTAGAGGGCACTTTCCTGCTGGCTTCAAAGCATGCATCATGTAAATGCCATGCCTTCAAGCCAGCCTGAAAACACCTTTTTTTGCCCATCTGTTTAGCCCCTTAGTCAACTGCCATGAAGTTGTTGGGCTTGATTTCTTTTTGGTTTTGGTTTTTGTATTTTTGGCACTTTTGGGGAAATTTTCATTTGTGCAAAACACTTTTTAAAAAACCCACTGTTTCTGTATATAAAAGGTTTTGCACAGAAAACAGTACTTTTTTTCTAAAATAAAATAGCAAGAATTTTTTTAAAAAAATATGTAAAAATGTGCATCTAGAAAAAGCAACCATCCTCTTATAGTCTTGCCCATCAGGGAGAAAAAAAGTAAAACTTCTTGCATTGGAGAATAAAATAAGTAAAGGTTTACATCTCTAGTATCTGCACACCATTGTACATTTTTTAAAAAAAAGTGTTTTCATCTCTAATCATTGGTAGTGAAGCAAAGCTAAATGTATTAGGAGGAGACCTAGACAAAGAGACATCTATGACAGTACAGGAGGAAGTAGTTTTATTCTATAGCAACAAAACCATGGTATCTATGTGCAAGAAGAGCAGAAGACTGAAGTTCAGCTGCTGTTAGAGAAATCTAGATGTGTCAGGCAACAGACAAGTTGAGAGAACATAAATAATACAATGGTCTTAGAACCGTGTGAAGAAAGATCTAAAGGAGAGAGTGAATTAATGAACAGAGGTAGATCTCTGTGTTCTGAAGGAGCAGACCATATTGAGAGATTTAAAGAAGGATGCATCAGGGTACTGTTGATACAGTTATTGGTATGTTGAGAAGCTGTAGCCCAATTCAGTCAACTCCAAGGTGATTCTGATTGCATGAGGGCGGACAGGGGGTCTTGGGTCCCACTTCTTGCATGACTGTGCTCTGCAACACCAGAGACCTAAACTATACAGGGGTCCTATTCAAATAGGAGAAGCTGCCAGCTGCAAAGATTGGGCTTTTGACATACTGGAGGCTGCAGAGACAGTGATGAAAATGTGTGGGAGAGGGAAGGGCCAAAGCCATCATTTCCTCCTCTCTCTTTCATGCAATGACAATAGGGAGGAGGAGAGAATAACTGAATAGTGTTTGTGTCATTGGGGTTCCAAGTGGAGGAAGATGGGGCATCCTTTTTCATTTTGTCCATCTAGGTTACTTCTGTATTGAATTAGCCATCTACATTTATTATCCAGGTGGAGGGTTGTCATGGCACACCATTTGCTTTATAGATAAAAGTGCTCAGGTTCAATCCCTGGTATCTCTGAGTAGAAGTCAAAACCCTTTCTTTCTGAAACTTTGAAGAGTTGCTGCTAGTCAATATAGACAATGAGCTGTGTGAACCAATGATCTTATATGGCTAAGCTTCATCTGTTCCTATCAGAGCTTGAGGAAGTTACTTTTGGACCACAACTCCACAAGCAGTTCAGGAAGCATGGTAATTGGTTATGCTGTATCAAGGAATCTGCAAATTTAAATCCAAAAAGGAACTTTTCAAAGCCTTGGTTCCTGACGTACTTGGGACCACTGACAATTTTTGAATTTTAAAATGATCTTGACTCCTTTTACCACCGAAGATGCCCTGAACTGAACTTCCATCTACCTCCAATTTGAATGTTCAAAGTGAGAAGAAAAGGAAATAATTTAATGCTGACTTCAGCATGTTCAGGGACAAGGGCTTTGAGCTCAAATACATTCTGGAGAACCTTTGTATGTAAAAAACAGTGGTGATAGTGTTTGATAAATGCTTAAGGATTAAGTATGGGCTCTCTGATCTCTCTGACCTGCTTGTTTCAAAATAGGTCCAGCTGAAAAGCAGTGATAATGATGTCTTTTCTGTTGTGTTTGTAAGAACATTTCCATTTAAATGCATATTCTGACCTTCCTCTCAGGCAGAATAAATAACCAGTAAATTATTCAAGCAAGTGTTTAATGTAGCTGGAAATTAACACTCTTTCAACACTGCCCACACTGACAACTACCTACAAGGTGTGAGAAGAAATAAAACAATCCATTGCTGGCTGAAGCTGATGCATTAGCACACCTCAGAATGTATATTCACCCCAATGTGTCTGCTCTATTCATTATCTAGCCCCTGAAAACTTTATGGTAGTTCACTTTCACAACATATAAAACAAGAGTCATTTGATGAAGCTGAATGGTGGAGGACTGATAGTACAAAGGAGATATTTCTTCTCATAATATACAATTAATCTATGTAATTCACTACCACAATATCAGGTGGAGAACATCAAGTTAGAATTTTATACTCAGTCTTACAACTTGGAGTCAACTTACACTGAAGATATAGCATGCAGCTCTTTACCTGTTCTTACTGTGCAGCAAAGTAAACATGAGGCCTGTGGGAAGAGGAAGTTTGATCTTCCCTCTCTGATTGCTTCTCTTCCAAAATGTATCAACTAGTATTGAAACTGGCAGTTAAGAAATAACAAAGAAGTCCCTATTGGCAAATTTTGAACTGAAGAGCTGCTAGTGAGGGAAGGACTGCATTGCCCGATGTATGGCAGTCTTAACTAGGAATTTAGGATTAAGAGCTTTCATGATTCTTTTAGTGTAAAATTAAAAAAAAAAAACAGGCAAAGAATTACACGATACATCTTTAATGTAACATGTAGTTTCAACCTTGGATAATTTTAATTGTGGATTAAACAAATATTATCTCCAATATGTGTGAAGGCACACCCGACAAAGTATGGAATGTATAGCCTTTTGTACAGTACAAGATGCATGTCCTTCCTCTTACCTTTGCTAAGAGTGAAAGAGTAAATTTAAATTCAGAATTGCATACAGCAAAGTGAGAAAAACATTTGTTTTTCAGAATCATAATTCAATATGGGTTGGCTTCACACTTCCCAGTGAAGCACTTTATTGTGCAGTTCCAGAACTATCAGATTGTAAAACCATAAGCAGACTCCAGCTGCTGTTGTCTGGAGATGGATAGCTGTAATTCACCCTTTAAAGTTGTTGCATACATTTGCTTAATATGTTTGTTTTTTCTGCATTTTTTTCAGCTCAAGAATGTTGTCCTTTGCAGATTACAACCCAGACAGGATGCATGTAGGTGTGCATCTAGGTATGAATACACACACACAAGTTTCTAAAGAAATCTCTCTCTCTCTCTCTCTCTCTCTCTCTATATATATATATATATATATATATATATATCTTGTGTGTGTACACATGTGTGTGTGCCTATTTGAGTTCAATGGGATTTATTCCAGGAAGTAAATGCAGAGGAAATAAATGCAGAATGCAGATTAAATGCTAGAGAGACCTAGAATTTGTGGAGAGATGTGCTGGTTTCTGACACCTCTTGGACTGGACTTCATAAAAATACAGTCTGTACTTTTACAGGGTACAGCAAGTGTTTGGCCTAGAACCTGAATCTCTTAGAACTAGGATCTCAGGGAGGGAAGAAGTGAGGTGATACAATTGTTAGGATCCAAATCTTCTCAGATTTCCTGTCATAGTTTATAGAGATATGCTTGTTTGCATATAGCAGTTTATGCTAGATGAAAAGATGTGTTGATGATGGTGTTGGGACTCATAATCCTTGAAGTATTTAACAAACAGATGTGTGGGGAATATAGAATGCACTGAGAGTTTCAAAGCCAGTCCCATGAGAACAGCTGATACAGGGTTGGAAGGAAGAGGTGATTTCAGGAGTAATATGAAAATGTTTAGTTCTATGTGTGAATGGGGTGTCAGTAGGCTGAGAGTTTGAATTGCTCTGTGCTTTAATTACACTGTAATTACACTCAATTAATTTAATTACACTCAAGCCTCAGTCCTGATAACAAAGGGGGGCTGCAGATGGGCAGCTCTAAGCTACCCCAGGTAGCGGAGGATTGGGGCCACGGTACTGCAAGCCACGGCCCTGATCCCCTTTTGCCACCCCAAAAAGAGCAGCAAAATGCCACTCCTTTCAGGGGCATCAAAAGGGCACCCTAAGAGCCAGGGTGCAGCTCTTTCTCGCCCCTTCTGGTGCAGCGTGTCAGGACGCTGTACCAGGAGGATGTCCTGACACCGCACACCATGCATAATGGCATGCGGCATCAGGATGGTGTCGGCATGGGTTTGGGGTAGCCGGCATGCGGCTGCCCCTCTCCATCTCTGCCTCCAGGCCGGCCCTGCTGGAAATATCTTTGGTTTCTGAATAAGTTTTTTTGGTTTTACTACTGAAACTTGGATTTCTGAACACCAGGAGCCCTGGAGGTACAGAGGCTAAATGCCGGTACTGCAATCACAACGTTGTGAGGTTCCTCCCCACAGGGCTCCAGGATGACTCTACTTTTCATCCTTTTGTAGAGCAGTAAAATGAGTACCTAGCTTATTGGGGGCAAAAGCAAAACAAAACAAAAACTGGTTTCAACTGTTCAACTAATTCAGTTTTCTGACAGTGCTCCAGTCCTTAACTTGTCAGATAAGTGGGGGCTTCTTCTATCTTAATATACACTTGTATGTTACAAAGTTGTTCAAATTTTAGACTTTCACTTTTGCAAATGAAACAGAAATTTGAATAAGTTAACTGGATAAAAGTGATCTGAATCAAATTAATTTGTTGAGAGTCTTAACTCTCTCCACACACACACAAATTCAACAGTTCTGGGGCTAAAGTGTGAACAAGGGCAACACAAGTCACTTTCTTCTTCCTGCCAGTAGTGCTGTTTTCTTTTTAAGGCAATGCCTCTTGAACACTCATGTGCTTGACAGCTAACCCAAATGACCACTTCCTTTCCACATTGCTCCTTCTTTCTTCAGCTTCTGTGCTGCAAAATGAGGGGTGAGGAAAGAAAAACCTGCCATGAACGTATGACCTTTTGACTATTTCTGCTGAGATTGATATTACACATTGATCTATTTTTCTCATAGTTTCATATCTCCCCAGCAAAAAATGCTCTGTATATAGCAGAGAGAGGAAACTTGTGGCCCTCCCATCATGGTACTGCAATTCCCCTCAGGTTTGTGTAGCACAGCCAATTGGGAATGATAATGGGAATAGTCAAGGAGCATCTGGAAGACCACACATTCCCCGCCCTACTTTACTGTTAATTACCCTGACCAAAGAGCTTATAGACAGCAGTCTAGCGTGACTCTGCAGCTTAAACAATACTAGGAAGTAGTCCTGTGATTTCATGCCTACTGAGTTTTCTGTGCTTGTGATATAACTCATTTCCCCCTTCATCTGTTTTGTTGCATCATCTCATTTCTCCCTCTTCTTCTCCACAGCAAAGAACCTGACTAATGTTGCTAGATATTTTCTCTTTCTGCTGCTGCTTAGCTCAAAGTTTTACCTCAGGTGCCTATGAGTTAATTAAAACTTACAGAAGCTGATGCTCAAGTGTAGGTGTGATCATCTTTCCATACAGCAAAAGCACAGTGCTGTCTGACAAGTTTTAATATGGGGTCACTTATCTCAGCAAGGATAATTTTTATGCACTTGAGAGCACGCAAGCTTATAGCTGAACACTATCTATATGACTATTTTTCTTTCCAAGTCTCCATACTTTGGGATAAGCTCTTTTAATAACAACTCTGCTCTTTCACTGTTTTTCAATCCTTATCTCCTTGCCATTTCTGTCTCAGTTATTCATCTATTACCAATGAGTAAAAGTTCTCACCACCACCACCCACACGCCACCAAGAGAGAAAGATTGTGCATATCAGACATGTGGAGAGAGTCATGTAAACATTAAATGCAAATACAATTTGAGCTAATTCTACAGTGGATTACAAACAATATTTGGTGTTACTTTTGTCTGGTGCTTGTTTCTCCTTCAATGTACTAAATTTGATCCAGTCTGCAGTAAAGTTTATATTAACATATTATAATATATTAAACTTCAGTATTAAGTTTAAAAAGTTTTTTTTTTAAAAAAAAATATAAAATTATGTATGCCTTACTTGGGATGAGTTAATGATATCTAAAGGTATCATTGATGACTAGCCAGGTTTTAACTTGGTGTCTAAATGACATGAGTGTTGGCGCCAGTCAGGCCTCCAGGAGGAGGGAATTCCACAATCAGCATACCATAGCTGAGAAGGCCCTTTCCCATGTCCCAACACAGATGGGACACGGAGATCTTAATTCTTGGACAGGCACATATGGGAAAGGGTGTTTCAAGGCCCAGGCTTTTTAGGGATTAGGAAGAAAGCCCTGAATGGAAGAAAACTGGTGCTTATAGCTTCTCTGCTCTCATAGGATCACTACCTCAGTGGTGTACACAGGAAAAGGCATAATAGAGGCTTGCTGTTGTACTCTTTCATTTTCCTGGTCTACCCTTTCAAACTAATCCTAAATAAAATGCATAATAGAAGTAATACAAGATTCCTAATACATCGAGACAATGTCTGCCAAACATGTGCAGCTCTGAAACAAGAAATCTCTAGCAATAATCAAATGCCAGACAAGAGGACAATAATCTTTCCTAAGTGAGTTTCTATTACATTTTGTACCATAAGAAACTGAGGGAGGGGGATCCAGAACAAAAGAAAGAGAAATGAAATGAAAGCTCATCATGGTCCATGCTTAACAAGGTGGAAAAGTCACAAGATCCAGTTCAAAATGGCAGTTACAACATCTTAAGGATGAAATCCTCTTGGTGAAACAACAACAACAACAACAACAACAACAACATCTTACCCACCCAAAGGCAGGTGACAACAATCAAGAAACAACATCAGTTAAAACATTTCAGTTAAAACACATCAATTTAAAAGGATAAAAAAATGCACACATATTAAAACATTCCACTTCAAAAATTCAACATTTAAAATTCTTGATTTAAATGTCACTAGGATAAGCCTGCCAGAAGAGACTGGTCTTCATGAAAGCATAAGCTCCAGTTATGCCTGAATCTCTCTCTCTCTTCATCTCTCTTCCTTCTCTCCATTTATTTGGTAACTATAGAAGTTATGACCAGTGTAAGGCTACACCTTTCTCCTTGAGGGCAGGTGGAGTATTCCTGCATATTGTTAGTGAATGTGCTCCATTTTTATTATATATTTTAGCCATGTGGAGTTCCCTATAACCCCAGCCTGACCCTTGGGAGATGGCAGCCATAATCCCCTAGATGTAAGGTCAGGTAAGCAAGCCAAAATCGCTTAAGACCACTAGAAATTTCCTGGACAGACAGGTTTGGGGAGTTGCCCTTGGGAATATCCCATTATGTTGGAAAAGATACCTAATGGTGTTAGTTTGTTTTAGTCCCACACCTAATGGGACAGTGATCAGATTTGATTGCATCCCCTTCTCTAGCTTCCTTTCCTTGATAGTTTTGAAACCAAATGCATTGTTTAGACTATGCCCAGACTTAAGTAAACAATGGTAAACCCATCAAGCCTTTATCCACCTATTGTTCAACTCATGGCCAGGAGGCAGAAATTTCCTTTAAGAACCTCTGGATTTTAGCAGACCTTGTGCTACCTTGGAAGTGCATGCTGAATCTCTGTCGGTCTGCACTCTGAGATAGTTCCTGAGACTTTTGCCAGTCGTGCCCCTTCCACGGAACTCATCCTCATTCACCGCCAGAAGCCCAGAGGAGTCTCTCGGGTGTGAGTATATCTCCCTCTATCCTGGCTTCCCTCTTTGCCTCCCCTGCTCTCGTTCTTCCCCTCTTACTCTTCTAGTGTGTGTGTGTGTGTGTGTGTGTGTGCCGCATTTGGATGCTTGCTTATTTTTGTCAAATAAATATTTTAGACTTTAATTGGAGCTTGGTCCGTTTCAGTGTCTTTCCTTGTCAGAATTTTTACATCTCCGGTAGACAATTGGATAAGATCTCAGAAGTGAAGTTGGGCGCTTCCCTCTCGCATTTGAGCTAATTATAAATTCCCCAAAATTAGTTCTTGGTTGCCCAGCAATATATCCCTGCATCTTATCCAAAGCCAAAAGGACTTGAGTTGTGTTTATGAGCACACATACCTTGGCTGCTGTTACACACTCAAGACAAGATACATTTCTCGGAGGTGCACAGGACACCTGCTCCTGCAATGTTTCCCCAAATATGCATCCAGACATAACTTGGGATGATGGCTGCATATACCACTTGTCATAACAAACATGTTGAATTGGGCCTTGAAAACCAATTGGCAGCCAGTGAAAATTAAACAAAATTTAAGTAGCATGTTCCAGTGTCACTTCTTAGGCACAACTATGGCCCAAAACAGCCAGACCAAATGACATGATTTCCAGCCATATTCAGGGCATAGCGTTTAGATAACGTGATGCCGATGCTGTGTCTTCTTAAAAGAATTGAGCCAAAAAGGAGGGGGGAAATCTGCTCCTTTTTGGCAGCCCAGTTTAGCATAGCAGTGGCAGCCCAGATTGGGGCTTGGTGCATGTGGCCACTGCAGCCCTGGTGCAAATGATGTCACAGCAGTCCCACCATGGTCCTTTTTGCCTGTCTACCTACACCTCCAACTATGCCTTTTGGGGGGTTGTTTTCTCTGCTCCGTCTGCACTCAAAGTTTACTTCAAGCTACTTAATTTTCAAAAATACATTGGAAGACTCCAGTTTTGATAAATTCTGAGAAATATTTATTTTCCTCTAAATTGCTATATCCTGGTCACAAAGGTCTCTGCCTTGGGATTTTCATCTGTCCAAGGCAACATGTTACCATAATTCTCTATTGTAAGATTAGCTTTGTCTGCATGCACTGCCACAAGATAAGCATGTTTAATTGTGCAGAGAGAAAACACATACTTTTGCAAGGAAATGGATTATTGAGGACTGCTAAATATGTGATTTTTCATTTGCCAGGATTGAAGTCTATTTAGTGTTCCTATCTCTGTGTGGAGTGTTACACACAGCCTTTTTCCACCCGCACCAACTTTCACAGTGTATGCAACAGTTTCCTTGGGTTGCAGCCAATACTGAGGTTTCACAAAATTTGATGCACCATTGTTCCCTTTCTTCTCACAGCCTTGTCCTCCCCCTGGAATGGTGAGTAATAGTCTAAATGCTCGACATACAGGAGCTATTAGGGACTTACTGCTACCATTTCTTTGCCCTCAGCATGGTTCCTGGTAGTCACAACTGTGATAATTTAATCCAGAATAGATACCATCTTTGCTTCATCTAGCAATACATTTTACTGTGGTATGTTTTGTGTAGTCTGCCTTCTATTTCTTCGTGGGAGATTGGGAAAGTATTTGTCACCAGATGCATATGTTAGAGAACTAATAAAAAATCATATGGATCGAACAGAAAGTGGTCAATGAAAAGGAGACAATTTACACACCTATTAAGGAACTTTTTTCCAGTTTCTTCCCAGCTGCACTGTATTCATTCCACCTTTAAATACAAGAAATCCCCATTCTATGTTCTCCCTTTGGCTTTCTCCTCCACTTTTTTAGTTTTTTTTAAAATTCATTAAGCTGAGCCTCCTTTACTGTCACTTTGATTCCCTTAATTTCCACTAAAATAATGAGTATATCAGTTGCACATGGACAGACAAATAGGCAGAAGGGTAACACCATGGCAAGAGGGTACAGTGAGTCACAAGGCCTAAGCAGATTGCCAGAAATAGTGCACATTAAATTGAGGCACTGCCCTGGCTCAGTGCTAGGGAATCATGGGAACTGTATTTTTTTCTGGGACATTGAGCCTTCTCTGTCAGGGACCTCTGGTGCCACAATAAATTACAGTTCCCATGATTCCCTAGCACTGAGCCAGGGCAGTGCCTCAATTTAATGTGCACTATTTCTGGCAGTCTGCTTAGGCCCACAGTTTATCATTCCCTGTAGACAGAAACTTCTGACTCTCTAGTGATGTTATTGCTTAACAACTGGCTAGTATATAATAATAAATAATAAATAATAATAAAATTTATTTATACCCCGCTTAAATGAAGACAATCTCAGCAGCTTACATCAGTTAAAAGCCCATACAACAAAATTTATACCCCAACCCACCCACTTAAAACAGTATTAAATGGTAAGATAATTAAAACAGGGATATAAACATTCCAACACAAATAAAACAAACATGAAAATATAAAAATATAAAAATGTAAAAATATAAAAATGCCCTAATTAGACTCAACTGCGCTCCCCATCCATCAGCAATTGATGGAGCCACGGGGGGAGCACAGGGATCAAAGAGCCCAAGGCCAGGAGAATTAATCTGGTATGTTAATATAGAGGCTGAAGCTGCTATAGGTCATGTTGGAACAGTATGGGAAATAAGAAAAGGCATTCTTATTATAGAGATATGTTCAGGGGTGAGGAGGATTAGGAAATTTATTTTATTGTAGCCATGCTGGTTGGAGGATTTGATGGGGGGTCTGCAGTCCAACATTTTATCCTTTCCATACTTTGGGAATGAGACTATGGTTGGGCTATAGCCATGTGAGTTTCTCAACAGTTTTCTTTTCTTTTCATAACTTCTTCTGTGCATCATGGAATTATGGATTCTTTGTTTATCTAAGGTTGGTTATGCATGAAACTTCAGGGGCTTAATCTGGAGCTGGTTTCAGAAAATCAAGCTATTTTCCTGGAAGAGCAACCTGAGTTCTCAGAAAACTTGTGCTTTGGGTTACATCACTGAAAGCATGCTATCTTCTCATGAAGATCAGGGCATCCATGAACCCCAAACATTATCCTTTCCTTCTCCTTCCTTGATTTAACCTCTTCTATTACCTGGCCTTGCTTTGATGCAAATAAGTATGCTTGAGGATTTTATTTGGTCCTCAAAGGTCATCTACCTTTTGACTTCTTCTTTTCTTTAAATGTTGCAATGCATTTCTCACCCTCTTACTGATATCAAAATGAATTTTTAAGAACAAGGAATATTTATACACATATATTTTGGGATAAAGTACATATAGAAATGTGTATCCTTTCAGAAAATACATCAAAATAGTAGAAAAGTTACTTTTCAGAAGAATGAATATAATAACATGGGAACTGTAATTTATTGTGGCACCAGAGCTTTCTCACAGAGAAGGCTCAATGTCCCAGAAAAAAATACAGTTCCCATGATTCCCTTGCACTGAGCCAGGGCAGTGCCTCAATTTAATGTGCACTATTTCTGGCAGTCTGCTTAGGCCTTCAGTGCTAAGGACTCATGGGAACTGTAGTTTATTGTGGCACCAGAGCCACAATGTCTCAGAGAAGGCTCAATGTCTCAGAAAAAAATACAATTCCCATGATTCCCTAACACTGAGTCAGGGCAGTTAAAGTGGACTCAATTTGCACTATTTCTAGCAGTCTGCAAAGGCCCATAGTTATTCAGAAAACCAAATGTTTCAGAAGCAATATGCTCTGCTGCAGTGCAACAGGC
The DNA here is from genome assembly GCA_026167975.1 of Phrynosoma blainvillii. Lineage (NCBI taxonomy): Eukaryota > Metazoa > Chordata > Lepidosauria > Squamata > Phrynosomatidae > Phrynosoma > Phrynosoma blainvillii. The sequence continues at coordinate 63,039,742 of JANUYF010000003.1, read as the reverse complement.
ACACAACTATTTTCAATCTTTTCTCTTCCATTTTATGATAGCTGTCTCAGACCAATACTAAGCTACAGTCTTGGAAAACCCTCCAGCAACCCTTCATCATATTGTGGACCAGTTAACAGCTGTTAACTGTAAAAAGAGCATCAATGAAGTCAGTGTTGAGTGTGTAAGAGGAGTGAAGGGGGAAGATATCTTAGTGTGATTGTGGATAAAGTAGATTGTGTTTTCAATATCCTTGCTTGAGCAGTCTTCCTTATTGCCTACAGTCTCCTGTAGAAGACTGCATCATCAGGCCTTCAGAGTGGAGTGAAAAGTGTGAAACAATAGATAAATGTAGGTTGAGGAGAGTGCCATGTACTAAAATAGGTGTGGGAAACTTCAGTAGGTCTGGGAGCCAGTTTCCTGCCATTGGGATCTTCTGTGGGCTGCATAGACTGCCAAAAATAGCAAACAAAACTGAGCATTACTTTTTGATGTGAAACACTATAGAAAGCTCCTGCCACATGTTTCAGAGATGAATTGCCACTGCTCAAAATTTGCAGAAGAGATAATTCACCTTTATAAAACAAACAGAAAAAGGATGGACTTGAGATTCTGATAGGTCAAAGGCCACAAAAATGGTTTGGAAAAGCACTTGTGACCCCAGGACTGTACTTTATTTATCCTTGTGGAAAGGACTAGCTGGCCATGTGGAAATGAGGAAAAGAAAAAGGAGAAGCACCTCACAATGTTGAAAAATGATCTTTACTAGCCAAAAAGCCCAGAACACACAAGTTACAGGGGGGGGAAGATGTGAAGGGAGAGAGGGAGGGAGAGAGGGAAGGTTTGACTAATTTTATTTATACATCCATTGAAACTGCAGTGGCCTGGATTATAAAATAAGTTCAGGAAGTCCATAAAGTGAATGTTTTTATGCTTTCCCTGTTCTTCCATTCCCACAGATAACTTTATTCCCCTTAACACCTCCTTTGCCAATTTGATGTCAGATTCCATGGGCTGCTGGGCGAATGTTGGAGGGGATGAGAAACTTTCCCTTTGGTGCTGGAGGAGGAGAAAATGGGAAACTTTCTTTCAGACAAGCTTCCCAACTGGGGGATTCTGGGGTAGTGGTCCTAAAATGTAACTCTTCTAAGCTCAGATTTTAGGATTTAACCCTCATTTGGGACATTCTTCTCCTGCCTCCACATCCTCCCATTACCCAGCCCAGGTTGGTCAAGAATGACTTCAAATTAGGGGCTATTTGTCACTTCATAATTGTGATGAAGAAGACCATGAAGCACCAAAAGCTTATATAATGCATTTTATGCTCTGAACTTGGCACCATAAAAAAGTATCACTACTTGTGGATTTTGGATTTTGTTGAATTTTCCCTCTCTGATATTGGCTTACATGTTGTAAACTACTACGAGAGTGTTGAGTTCACTAAAATGTATGTGCTATTGCTATATTGCTATGATACTTACTCTTGGTCTCCTCTCTCTCCTCTGCATTAGTATTAGTCATCTGCAAAGTTGTTGCTGCTGCTGAGATCTGCTCTCCATTTTATTTCCAGTTATTTGAGACTGAATCCCATTGAACTTTATGAGATTTATTCCTAAGCAAATATGTAACTGAAGACAAGGCAGCTGTGTGGGAAAGACAACCAGAGCTCTAGTACCTCAACAAACCACAATTCTCAGAATTCCATAATATAGAACCATGACAATTAAAGTCGTGTCAAACCAGATTATTTTTGCAGTGTGCATGCAGCCATAACAGCCTTTTGGTTAATCAGTTATTTAATGGAATTCCTTCCTCACCGGAGAAATCAAATGAGTTGTCATTCTTGCTGCTGTTAACACCATTTATATGCCACCATTTCCCCAAAACTGAGTTTCAATGTGGTTTACAAATGAAAATGATTACAAATGAGTTGCAAACATAAAAAAGGCCAACATTACAATAGAATTAAACCCTTAACAGTATTGAAACAATTTAGAACACATACTTAAAATATGTTTTTAAATGCTGTACAAAAGTACACTTAAACATTACAGCATCCTCTTAAAAGCGCTTTCTTTAAAAACACTTCAATTCTAAAAGCATTTTTAAATTTTAAAAAAGTGATCACTGCCAAGGAAAGGATAGCAAGGAGGGGGCTATTCTAGTCCCCCAGAGCTTAGGGGTAGCCACTAAGAAGGCCCCATCTTGTATCCACCAACTGAACCTGTGAAAGTCATGGGACTGAAAGAAGGTCCTTTCTTGAGGATTTCATATTCCAAGAAGGATCATAGGAGAAGATATGGTTTGTCAGCTTGGAACTAAGACATATAGGGCTCTATAAGAGATAACCAGCACTTTGAAACCAGAAACAGATGAGCTGTTGTAGCAGTGAAGTTGCATAATCCCTGAAAAGCAGGATATAGCTGGTAATTTGATGATGAAGGAAATAGATATATCCAATTAACTCACTGTATCAAGTATGTGCAGACTGCCTTTTCATCACTATTGAGTAATCTCAACCTTCAGAGCCCATTTGATTATACACACATGACAGATTTGTTCACCTCCCTCTATATCTTTGATGTTTGATAATGCTGGCTAGCAACTTATGCTGATTATATTATGGTAGGAAAGGAGCTCACATCTGCTTATAGTAGGAAATAATAACTGGCTAACAAACTCAGTAATTCCCCTATCACCAGAACATGTTGTTCAGTGTTGTAAGATCCACACACATTCTTAAATGAATAGATTCAACAGAGGACTTGCATTTCAATGACAGTGCCAGAATTTTAGTGGGTGATGGAGCCACAGTACTCACTTGAATTCTGCTACTACTGTATTATTTCAGTGGCATAATTCATCATAGCTATCACACCACTGACATTCCCACTAAGTGTTAGCTTTTAAGGATGCAGGGTTTTCATTATTTATCATTTCTATCACACTTCCATGTGCAAAGTGCCCCCCCCTCTCTTTCTCCCCAGATATGTGAGATATCTTAGTCTGAAAGATAATGACTCACTTATAGCAATATGACTCTGGAACTCTTCAATGTAAAAGCAGGGTATGGATTTAAGGAAGGAAGGAAGGAAGATGTACCTAGCCTTCCATCTAAACCACTCTACCTACTTCACTACACCAGTGAAATAGTTGTGTTAGCAGTCTGCTTATAAACCATCTTTAAACTAGGAATGTGCAGGAAATAAGAAGCAGAGCTTTGAAAATTACTTTGCAGAAATTATTGTTCTGTTACTCATCACAGCGCTTACAGAGTAAGCCTTTCATTACAGCCTGGGATGATGAAAAGAATTAACCTGTTGTATTTATTGTCACACTGTTTTGTACTTTCCCCTTACTTTTAGATGTCATTTACAGCACAAATCACCTTATAATTGATAAGAGAAATGTATAAATGTGCTGTCAAACTGCTTCTTTAAATGCCTTTAATACTGGAAATACAGTCAGACCCTCTGTACCCACAGAGTTTTTAACCATGGATTCAACCATCCACAGCTTAAAAATATTCAAAAGTAATATAAATTCCAAAAGCAATTATTAGAAAGAAATAATTTTCTAATTATTAGAATTAGTATGGTATTGGGAAAAAGCTAGAATTCTAAAGCTGTAGCCAAAAGTAAAGATGGGAATCCTATAAGGGGCATCATTGTGTAACAGACCCTTACTGCTGTGAAGCATTTCCACTCTCTAAATGATCATTAAGGGAGAGAATGGAGATAGTGTCAAGAGAAGGAGGCTGTCCATTTCCAGCTGCCTATTCCTCAAATGCCTCACTTCTGGGCGGAAGGAGTGCCCAGCAAAGAAACAGTATGGGTGTGCTTCTTGTCCCATGGCAGAGGTAATTATCCAAGCCCTCCTCCATACTGTTCTGGTTGCATGAACCCTACTCTTACACATCCCAGAAGCCACACATTTGAAGAACAGACATATTAGAACCAGCAGCCTCCTTCACCCATTGCTGCTGCCACCATTGTTTTTTGTACTTTTTCTCACCAGTCAATGTAGTGATACTATGTATTTAACTTCACTCCATCCCCCATAATGGAATGACCAGTAACTTTTTAATTAGATTGCAGAAATGGAAAAAAGAATTTAGAATTAGCACCTCTTCTGAAGGAAGCAAGTGGAAGAAAGGACAGTGAACGTGGATGTGGCTGCACTGATGGGAACCTTCAGCTTACTGTTGGGGCTTATGGATCTGTGGGGAAGATGAAGTGTCCATACAACCAGCACCTACAACATCAATACTGGCAACACTGCCCATACACTTCCCAGAAGATCCCTCTCCCTCTTTTCCCACAGCTTGTGGAAGCAACAGCCATCCTATAGAAGACTGGTGTACTGCATTGATGATATTGTTTTGCTAATGTGCACTCATGTAATTAATTTGCACATCTGCAAAAGGCATAGCACTAGACAGAGTGAACTTGAAAGGGGCAGAAGTTGAATTTTCTGAGTGAGGAGAGGTCAGTAGTTCACCAGGCCTAGGTTGCCTCCCCCTGACCTCTTCTGCTGCCCACCAACACTCCTCCACTCATTCCCACACTGGCATACAGTCCACATGCTCAAGGAATTCTCTGAAGTATCTGCCCTGATTCAAAGTAAACAAAACTCTTTTATTCTTGAGAATCACCCTCAAGCTTGGATTGTACCTGTGCTTTGCCTGTTTTCTCTTCATACATCATCTAAATAGGTCATTGTGGGAATGGAGTGGGAACATTTATTTTCCTCCTTTTAGAGACACAGCTAAAGAAAGGCTGAGGAGAGTGATGCAGTTCTTTTAATGGCTACTTCTACTATTGTTGTTAAAATATGCATATCTTGTCCTTTATTGTGGGGTTTCAGGGTGGCATGCAAACAAAATGCTAGATTGAACTGGGTAAAACATATTAAATGGTTTAGAACATCCCAGAAATAATTCTGCCTGAAGCTCTGATGAGCTGCTGTGTATCAAATCTGACAATACTAGGTTAAATGGAATCAGTATAAAGCAGTTCCCAGTTATCATGGTTAAATCACCACCACCACAACCACCACTGACCTGGAAGGAAAGTTGCTATGGCCACCTCTAGAAAGATCTAGAGATATGCAGATGAAAGATCCTCCATCCATCCCAACTGCCACTACCTTGACCTCAGAAGGAGGCAATATCTGCTGGACTTAATCCCTTCCTACCCTGTTATCTCCTCTTCCTTTTGTGACACTGTGGAGAAAAGGCAGATTTAGGCAGGGCAAGAGAAGTCCTGGCAACATCCAATCAGGATGGAGAAAGCGACAGCCAATGAGAGGAGAATTAGGAGTGGATAAATAGTGCAGGAGAGGGAAGAGAAAATAGGTTAGTTGTTTAGGGACTTAGTGAAGAACAGAACTCAGAGTAGGAGTTGCTATTGTAATGTGCTCTGAGGATGAAGAGCCTTAGGGCTGATGCAGACTGGCACAAAGGGCCAGCTTGTGGGTGGAATTGGGGTGGGGAAGCCACACACTGGCTGCCTCAACTTCACCCCAACACTGTCCTCACACCACACACCTATCCACACAGCACGTGGCATCAGGACGCACTCCTGGCACAGCGTGCACATATGCTGCACCAAAAGCGCACAAAAGAGCTGAGGCACTGGCTCTAAGGGTGGCCTTTTTCCACTCTTTTGGGGCATAAAAAAGGAGGATTGGGGCTGCGGTGTGTGGTTGCTGCAACACCAATCCACCACTCCCAGGGGTGGCTCTGTGCCACCCCTTTCGGGCCATCTGCATCAGCCCTTAGTGGCAGGGTTATACTGCTAAGAAAGACAATTAAATGGGGTTTTAGATACCCAAGATAGAGATGAGGAGTGTCACGAATTGATTTTAAGTATTGTCCTGCAGGAGACATAGGGTATGCAATCTGGGGGGTTGAAGAGCCTGAGAGGCTAGGTATTACTGCAGAGGAAGGCAGTTTAAAGGTTTTTAAAAGCCCACAAGAGGACTAAGAGTGTCCTGGAGGAAAGTGAAGTTTAAAAGAACTAAGAGGGGACTAAGGGCCTCTACAGATGGTACTTTGCACCGTCTTGGAGGCAGGGAAGGGGAGGAGCAGCCATACGCTAGCCGCCCCAACCCCTCCGCGAGGATGTTCTGATGGCGCATGCTGTTACACATGGCGCACACTGTCAGACTGTTCTCCCGGCACAGCGTCTTGACATGCTGCGCCAGAAGGGATGCAGAAGAGCCATGTGGCATCTCTTGGGGCAGCTTATTTGAAGCCTCTGAAAGGAGTGTCATTTTGGTGCTCCTTTCTGAGGCAGCAAATGGGAGAATTGGGGTCAACGTGTCCGGCAGCCTCAGCCTCGATCCTCTGTTTCCCAGGGTGGCCCAGGGCTGCCCATCTGCACCCCCCCAAGAGTGTCCTGGGTGAAAGTGAAGTATTATTCTCTGAGGAGAATGGTATATAGTGAAAAGTGAAGCACGTTCAGATGATAGAAGTGAAAGAAACAAAAGCATGTGTGAGAGTTTGAATATTTTGGGGTAACTGTAACAAATAAATATAAAGCCAAGAAACCACAAGTGTAACACAGTGTAACAAATAAAGTGTGCCTATAACATATCCACTGTGAACAACATCCCACACAAGTGATACTGTATTTAAGTTAATCTGTAAATAAACTGATAACATTATTTCAATAAAAGACTATGTGAATTGTTTTTAAGAAGACAGTTACACGCTACCAACAGTGAAGACATTATTTTATTATTAAGTCCCCTTGAGTGGTTGGGGACGAAGGAATAAGTCCCTTTCACAGGTTGGTGGCAGTGGTAGGATAATAAAACCCATTGGGCTGCCATATCAGGAAAAGCAGTAAGGTGAAGGAGTGTCACCATCACAGTCATGTCTTAATTATATTGTAAGTCTAAAGACAGGGAACTATGTTTGATTGATTGTTTATTCATTTTTTATTTGTAAGCATAGTGTACAGTGATGGCACTAAATAAATAAATAATTAAATCAGAACTACTTAAAAGGCTCCAATAATTAAAGCCATATGCATTTACATTTAAAGTATACTAAGTGCTAAGGCTTTAAGGGAAAAAGCAATGTCTTCATGTGGAAACAGAAAGAAACCAATACTGCATCAATCACAGCAAATGGGCTTGCAGCATCAGGATGGGGTCGGGGTGAAGTTGGGATGGCCAGCAAGCGGCATCCCTGGCCCATCTCCAAGTCCAGGCCAGCCCTTTAGGCTGGTCTGCAAAGCCCCTAAGTTTCTTCTCAAAGGTAGCATTAAATAATTTCAGCAATTTTCTTCCTGATGCAAGAAATATTTGAAAACTACAGTTTACAATGTTTATTCACAATTCGAAACTTACTCTGTGCAAAATTTACATGTGCCCATTTTGTGTAGAAAACAGCATTTTCTGCATGGAAAATAATATTTTGAAGCAGAAATATTAATTCCAGTGCAGAAAATTATGTTTTCTGAGTAGAAAATTATGTTTTCTCCACAAAACAACTATGTGTGAATTTTGCACAGAATAACTAACTGAAGATTCTTGTCAGTGCAGAATTCTTCTTGTCAGGGTTCCTCAACATTAAAAAAAAATTAACCATTCTTTTTTTAAATAAATAAATAAATAAATAATCAAATACACTTTCCATCCCTGTGGCTATATGCTCACAGGAAGAAGAACTTTAAAATGACAATAAAGCCTCATGCTCTAAAGATGGAAAAGGTAACCTGTGACCCTACATATGGCATTGGATGGCAACTCTCACCAGCCCTGGGCAGTGTAGCAAGAGATAAGAGTATATGCAATCTGTTGTCAAAAAACATCTGGATGACTAAAAGCTCTCCACCTTGAGAAACAATTTGATAAGAAAAAATGAATGTTGGAAAATACATGCAAAGACACACATACCAATATTGATAATTGCTTATTAAATGAAAGACATTGTAGCATAAATTCTTGTAGCCTTGGTCTATTCACCAGATGCATCTGAGGTAGTAGACCAAGTCTACAAAAGCTTATGCTACAATCTCTTTTACTCAGCCCAAGACTAACATGGCCATGTCTCTGAATTCTTGTTTATTAAAGATTTCATGTGGTCAATCCACTCCTAAGAAAATTGGCTGCTCAGAAGAAGTTTTACCAGTTTATGCGCAATAGTTTTTGATCATTTCATCTGAAAGCAAAGCTCTCCCATCATACACACACACACACACAGTGAGAAAACCAAAACAAAGTTATCTATTATCTTACAGAGAGGAATGCAGAAATAATCCCAGATTTTATGCTGTTTTGTTTCATAGCAATGTTCAGTACACAATTGTTAAAGAAGGGAGGGTGTTGTAGAAGAAGATGGGGAAAGGAAAAACAAAAGGAAGACAAGATGTCTTTTCTTTTCCTTTAATTAATCTTTGAAGAGGATGACATCTCTGGATGAAAAATGAGTAGTAAATGCCCTGCTAACAGCCTTTCATAAAGATCTATCTCTTTGACAAATGAGCTCCAAGGCATAGGACTCAGGACTCAACTCTGTCAGTACATTAGCGAGGGCCTCACAGTCAAAAGGAAGGAAGCAAAGAAGCAAGCAAGGAGGAATGGGAAGATCTTCAGAATGAAAGCTTTTCCTTTACATTTCCCCAGTCATTCTGTTGAGAAGTATTTTTCATCACAGGGTGTAATTTTGCCTGCAGCCTAATTACAGCAAAAGGGACAACATTTGTTATATTTCTGTGACCCACCACATTGCTGCACTATACTCTTATAATGCTGTTATTCCAGTTTAACTGCTCTGGCTGTCTCCTGTTGCATTCTGAGTCTTGTAGTTCAGTGAGGCCTAAGAGCTCTCTAGCTGAGAATTCTAAATGCCTCACCTTAAACTGCAAATCCCACAATGCAACAGGAGGTAGCCAGAGCAGTTAAACTGGAATAGCAGCGCTATAAGAGTGTATGCAGTAATCTAGCTAGTCTTCCTCTTCTGTCTACATGTTTAATTTAAAGATGTCTTATTTGACTCTTTTCCTGTGCTGGGCAATACCAGCTGGGAAGGGGATTTAGATCAGGAAAACAGGGATGCTGTCACCCCTACCTACTCTGCCATTCTTCTGTCTGGATCTGTGATCTCTCCCCCTCTGCCATCTCTTCATGGATTTGAGCATGGCCCTAAATGTAGGGGGAGGGGAATGACACTATTCATGTCATTGCTATCATTTAAGGAAATTAAAAACTAACATCAAATATGTAGGGTTGTAAGAATTTCATTCACTTTTTTATCTTGAACTTACTCAGTTTTTCAGTACTAAACCATGCCCTCCAACTGTCTCAATTTGACAGGGAAGTTCTCAATTAATCCTCTGTTGTCCCACTTTTTCATTTGCTTTTAAAATATCAATTTCTGTCTCCTCCTCTCACTTTCCCACTTTCTTCTCAGCTGAAAACTGAGTTCAAAACACAAATTTAGTTTGCTCTTTGTTAACTCAACAGAGTGGAGGGGAGAGGAGAGGACAGAACCTTGTCCTCCTTGGTAGGCTCAGGCAAAAGGCAAACTGCTGTAGCATCTCCTAGCTTGTATGTTCATTCATAACTTCGTTAATAACCTTTGCCATCTTGACCACACTTTGCCTATTTATGTCTTGGTTTTCAGATGTGAAATGTTGGAGGGTATACTTAACATGCAAACTGGATTGCAGATCTATTCACCTGATCCAGATGCAGCTCTGTGAAAAAAGCTGTAGCCCAAAATGTCTGTGAGGTTCCCTGCCCCCATTATATTGTAATTCAACGTCACAGTGTAATACCTGTGGGGGTATTACACTGTGAGGGTTTGCATACACTCCAAACATCCATTATAGCCAGCAACCTTTCCATGCCTATAGTCATTAATTGCAAGTTTGCACGTTTGCTTTATAGGAGTTGGCAGCTTATATTTATGGTTAACTTCCCATTCATTTGCTTCTACTATACACCTCTTTTTCTTGCATCATGTAAGCTACAGCCATCATTTCTCTCTCTCTCTCTCTTTCATTTTTCTCTCTCCTTTTCCCTTTCCTGCTTCATTTTTCAATACTACACATGCAAAACAGAGTGCAGTTATATTTCAGTATTTACAGAATTCAGATGGAGCTCTGTAGAAAAAGAAACACAGACAAAAAAGTATGCATAAGAGGAATGTGTGTAAAATAAGGCATACTTTACTATAGAAAAATATATAGAAAGAAAAAGTGATTTCAAAAAGTACATATAAGAAGCAAAGGTAAAAATAAAAATGCATATACACAAGAAAATGCATACAAATCAGACTTTGATGACAACAATAACAACAATGTCTATTACTATAGAAGTATGGAAAAATACTCACTAATTGCTAGTTTGCACATTACTTTAAAGGAGTTTAGGAACAGCATATATTTATGGTAACTTCCTGTTTGTTCCCTGTTAGCGCACTCTCTCATTTTGCATCTTGAATCATGTAACCTACAGTTTTCTCTCTCCTCTCTTAGACAATGTGTATGATTATGAAAAAATATTGTACATAAATCTAATATGTTTTTGCAAAGAAGTAACTAAACTTGTTTCTTTCTCTTTAAGAAAGTGTTGTGAGGAAGTGTTAAAGTGCATATTTCTTGCAAAAGTGTTGGGGGGAACTGGTTGTTGTTCAGCTTCTGACTTGCCAGTTTCTTTACTCTGCTTGAGAATACTGTGGGTCACTTTTCCCAACAAGTTTTGAGTTTGCATATTGACCAAATGCATTTCTCATCATATTTGAGGTGCTAGGGGAACATCTTATCTCCTTGTGTGAATGCTGGTAGCAATAGCAGTGTCACTACTATTTTTAATATTGCAGAGAAAACTCTACAGTGTGGGAGGAGCACTTCATAAGATCCTTAGAGTGGGCTGGGCAACTTTTGAGAGACCAGGAGCCATTTTTGTCATCACCCAAATTTTATTGGTCTACAACTCTGCCACGAATTTGGCCTAGATATTCCAAGTTGGAATGGCTTTGGATCATCCAACCACAAACTGCACAGTGTTGCAATGTTTCCCTAATTAATCTGCATTATTTATTAAGATTTATCATTTATTGGGATGTGTGTTTGCCAAGTGCCCACTTTACACTAATAAATAAAAAAATAGAATAATATCTTACAAGACTGAAGGGCCTATAACATAGCACCCTACAAAGTTCCCGCTTCAGTGTCTTTCAGACCTGGAGATTAGAAAGCATTACACCCATGAAACAAGATTGCTGACATAAACTAGTTACTGGGGAGACAATTCATGTGGTAAGCCTGTGTATTCAACAACTCACTGTAAAGAGGCACTTCTACTATGAGGCAATTTCAAGAGATTTTCTCATGACTTTTGTACATATTGGAGAATCTTCATATAGATCCAGTGGCGTAAAAGAGAGTGTGGTAAGAGCAAAACTAAGGATTCCCTCTATCTATTTTCTAAAAAAAGGTATCTGTAGGTGAGTAAATGAGCAATAAACCAAATGGGACTTTACTAATAACATTCCTCCAAGCCTTATCCCCAAGAATTTTGTCTGAAATATACAGAAATGGAGGAATGGGCTCTCTTTGTATTTATACTGATAAAGCCTGGTGGGACCACTTAATTCCAGGGAAACACAATGATGTAACTACAGCCGACCTCTCCTCTCAGTGCTGGTAACGACCTCAGCTATAGAAGTAGAGACCCATAAAAGCCATTCCCACAG